>CM075768.1:41652965-43056590 GCA_037974665.1 Ehretia macrophylla | reverse complement strand
CCTAATCCACCTTCTATCTACAGAGCTGTTTTTTGGGATTCAATATTTGGATTCTGATTGGACTCTATTAATAGGAAATATTTTTGAAGAATATTGCTCTTTTTCTTTTGAGCTCCATGAAGAGGAACAGATAACAGCAAAAGCAGAAGCTGCTTTAAAGGGTTTGAGGGAATAACATTTGGAGAGAAGGCAGACTGACATAAACTATGAAGTGAGAACAGTTAAAGATGCTATTACTAATTGCAGCAGGGAGGAGACACGAGACTTGCAGGAAAAGTTGCAGTGGCATGGAGCAACTCTGCAATTTCTTCACTCAAATCAGACAGAACCAGGTCTTCCACTCCATCGTACTGCTGTTGATTTTGCATCATCCTGGGTCTGGAGAATTTATCAGAGACTATGATTGTTTTTTCTATGCTGAAATTTTTTTCTGAGAGTTGTATATATCCAATCTTTTCTATTTTTTGTTCTATCTTTGGAGAATAATGTTATGAATTGGAGTTTTATGGAAAAACACATTAAAATTGGTGAGATATGAAATGGATGATTGTTGGCAAATAAATGAGAATATTACATGTGGGGGAGTTTTATGTACTTCATATAATCTGAATTGCCTTCCCCAATCCTTTTCCTCGAGCAATGTCCGTAACAACCTCCCCTTTTCTTTAATGAGGTTCTCTTGTTGAAGGAAAGTTTAGTATCAACTATCAGGTCAACTATTCGTTCCTTCATTTTGAAATCTTCTTGTGGCAATTTCACATCCCATCCATTTTCTCGCGATTTGATTATCCTGCTAAACTCATTGGTCTCTTTCTACCATGGGTTAAACCTTTTGCATATTAGTCCCATGCAGTGTCAAGAGCGAGAGCTTTAGTAGCATAGTTGTTTGTGGATAGGACCAGAAAGATGTTTGCAATAATCTCTTCATGTCATTGCCTGTCTCAGATGGTTATTGAGGCTTGGCTTTGTCTTGATAGTTGTTTCTAAATATGCTATTGCAAATATGTACGGCTGCAGTTGAGACGAGTGATATGGAAGAGTTTGGGGGAGTTTATTGGCCGTCTCAACCTCGCTTGGGTTGTCATTGTTTGCTTTTGCTTGCCTCCCATGGGCAGCTGGACATTGCACTTTGAGTTCCTTGCGCCCACTTCTGATGAAGAATGCAGCCTTGCTGATTGTTAGTCCAAAAGTTTATAGTTATGCATAAACCAATGACTATAAGTTGTACTTGTGCTCAAAATCCAACAATATATGAAATTTAGTAGTGATTTATTGTAATTTAAAATTTTGAATTATGCATTCAAACTATAATTTCAACCTCCATCGTTACAAAAAATTAAGTTTTTATAAGCGTGTCTTTATGTTTAGATAGCCACCTAGTACTTAGTTTGCTTAAAAACATCATAAAAAGTGGATGAATGCATCTTGTTGAACTAACTTAAAATATTACTTCTTATTTTTAATATATATGTCTTTATGTTCTTTTTCCCCTTTGTCCCCACTTTTCTTCTCAAGAAAAAGAAAAGAGTTTGTACTCTTCCCAAGTTTTTTCCATCTATCAAGCTAGCTTGTTCAAGCATTCCAACAATTTATGAAATTTATTCAACATTAAGTAATATTTAGTGCTTATCTTTTTCCACTTGATCTTGGATATAGGTGATGTTTCAAAGATAATTGATGCAATTCAAGGGGAAAGACACAGGAAATTTTCAAGGATTTGGAGAACCGTGTTTTTTAAAAATTTCAAATACTATTCATTAATCTTAAATAATAGCGAGGGCTCTTTCAATTCTCTAAATTCATCTTTTAGGCAATTGAATTAATAAAAAGTGTTGGTTTTAAGTCAGGTTGAAGAATAATAAATTTTTTTAAAAAAAATTCTAAATCTCTATTTCATCTTGATTCGAGATCCTAGTCTATTACAATCCTGTTACACGCATAAACTCTCCCTAATTATTCTTTTTAGATAAATGGAATGAAAAATAATAACAAACCCCAAATATTTGAACAACGTTTTATTTTCCTACTTCTAAAAAAATTTCCGTTTTGGGAAAAATCTATTTTAGTCCTTGAGGTTATAGCAAAAGACCAAACAGGTCCTTGTGTTTTGAGAAAAGGCCATTTAGGTCCCTGAAGATAACTTTCATTACCCTATGATTTGACCGAGTGAAAAGACTACTGTTAATGCAAAAAATGGGCTTGGACCCTCGGTCCAACCACGATGGTTCGCTTAGCCCCAAACGACGTTAATACTTGGGCCAAGGCCCGCATATAGTACCATAAGTCACAGCCTACTGCTGAAGGAGCCTACGCGGAGGTCCCTAGCTCTACGCCAGGCCCAAAGAATGGATTATCTCATATAGGTGCCCGACGATGGACTCGGGCACAACCCATGGCCTCGCCGGGTACAAACAGATTAACGGCTAAGAGAGAGTCCTATAGGATTAGCCTACCATAGCAGATAAACGACCATAGAGAATACCTTAAGGAACTAGACTACTATAGCCAGTGACGATCGACAAGTTCGGATGAAGGCCTATCCTATAGGATAAATAATTACTTTCTCAAGGTAGTCTACTCAAATTACAAGTCATAGGGGATGAGCGACTCTCAACCTATCGCGTTCATCCAGCCTACGAAAAATGGATAATTGACGAAGGATTCGAGATAGCGACTACCTCAATCCTACACGGTAGGCGATCAGGTAGTTTACTGAGAGTAAAAGTCCTAAGGGTTCATGACTCTTGGCTTGACTATACCTATAAGTAGGCCACGCCTACACAAGGAGAAGGATTGAGTACTAGCCTTACTAGCCTTACTTCCCTTCTCCCTTCCACATCTCCATGACCTACACTCCCTAAAACGACGCCAGAATTACGGTATTCTCCGCCTTACCCATCCTCCTTTCTTCATTTTCTATCTTACCTGGTAGCCTACTGACTTGAGCGTCGGAGTATTTTTGGCCGGTACCACACCGGTGTCCCAATACTTACGCTGCTTTTCTCACTTTCTGTCTTTACAGGTTGCTAGTGGCTCCAAATTCGTAATTGTAGATTTTGGCATCTACAATTTGGCACCCACCATGGGGCCCTAGCAACTTAGTTACTTGAACAGAAGGCTACGAAACCCTCGATTACGACTACTTGCGATGAAAACGATGGCTAAAATGAGCACTCAAAACGATCTCCAAGCACAAATGGATGCCTTGATGGCCGAGATAGAAGCTTGCAAAGACAAGCTGAAAGAACTTGAGGCAGAAAACACTGTCTTCCGCCAAGAAAATATTGAGCTAGAGGAAAGGGTCAAGACCTTCACAGCGTTCGCTACCCTATTTATCCTCGAGAAGTCAATCGCTTATGGACAGTTGATGGTGCCCATGCAATCCCTTGGGTCTACACTACAACAGACGCCCGGGAACAGGGTCTACCTCTAAACTACCGTCACTACTGAGCGACCACCAACTCAATCAACAGATGAAAGAGCACCGAATCAGGATATCCTTAGTCGATTCCAAGAGATTGAATCCTTAATTCAAAGGATCCCTGGGGTACCTGTCCCCATCAAGAAGAGTACGACAAACAGTTTTGCCGACTCTCTGTTTGTTGACACTATCGCCATAGTAGAGATGCCGGCTAAGTTCAACTTCCTAAACATGAGGCCCTACGATAGGACTACCGATCCCGATAACCACATAATGTAGTATAAGCAAAGAATGTTCACAGTAGCCGTTCCGCAAGATTCGACAGAAGCCTGCATGTGCAAGGGCTTCGGCTCCAGCTTGGTAGGACCCGTCTTACAATGGTACACCAGTCTGCCGAATAACTGTATCTCTTCTTTCGCCTAGTTGACAGACATGTTCGTGGAACAATTCGCGAGTAGTAGGAAGTTAGAAAAATAGCCAGACAACCTCTACTTGATCGTGCAAAGGAGGGGAGAACCCCTACGGGACTACATCAATAGATTCAACAAGGAAAGGGTATCCATCTTGAATTGTGACATGGCCACAACTATCTCTGCCTTCCGCAAGGGTCTGCTTTGCGAATCGGACTAGTATAAAGAGTTAACCAAATACCCATGTAAGACCATAGAGGATGTCCTCGCCAAAGAATGGGCCCAGATCAAGTGGGAAGAAGATAGAGCCAACTACTGTCCCTCATCACCGCCCTACAATAGGCGAGATCACAGATAGACTACAACATCTGATCAACATCATAGAAGATATGAGCCTTACACTATGGATGAGCGAAGGAACAACTACTCACGAGATAATAGACGATTACTTAAACAATAACAAATCCATAAGAGAAGAATGATGGCCCAAGGAGAAGGAGAGCATACGACTCAAGATACCACTTCGCCAAGATTACCAAGATATGAGCATACCGTCAATGCCATCACTGACAGATCAAGGGTTGGTGGGACTTCTCACTCGGCAATAATATACGCACTGGATGTGCGTTCAAATCTGACTTTAGGCCCCAACGATTAAGGGAGTCCGAACAAGGTAAAGTCATCACGTTTTCCAACCAGGGAACAAACTACCAAGATGACCCGCACTATAATGCCCTAGTCATTGAGTTGATGGTGGCCAACCGGTTGGTTAGGAAAATACTGGTTGACAATGGTGGCGCTACCAATGTACTAATGTTAAAAACCCTTAAAGAAATGGGAATTCATGAATCTTAGATCATGCGCTCCACAACCATATTAGTAGGATTTAGCGGCGAGAGCAAGAGCACCATTGGGGAGATTATCCTTCCTATCGATGCACACGGCGTAAACCTCTTCACTCAATTCTCGGTGATAGATTGTTCATCACCCTACAACATCATTTTGAGAAGACCGTGGATCCATGATATGAAAGCTATTCCATCCACTTACTACCAAGTGATCAAGTTCCCTACCCAGCGGGGGATCGGTGAAATAAGAGTGCAACGGAGAACCTCCCAAAGACAACCAGGCTACGATGTCGTATACCAACTGGAACAAGCTACCGTGCAAGCTCAATTCAAGCAACATACCGCAAGCACATCTCAGTCACAGTAGTTGAAATACCGTTTGCCTCAACAAACATTACTTTTAGCATTAGCGACCTTTAGTTAATAGCCCCTCCAAGGGGTCATTAGTCTTGAGTTAGTCTCCCCTCCAAAGGGAAATTACAAAATACAGTCCATTACGACTACATAAAAGTCATAAAGGGATTAAGCTACAAGGATGGAGCCCGTTATGGCCAGAACAAAGGTCCTGTGAGGACCAATTTATGAAACATAACCTATTGCTGCTACACAAAAGTCCTATGAGGACTATCCTATGAAATATAGCCCCTTGAGGCCAAATAGAGGTTCTATGTGGACTAACCTACAAAATGTAGTTCTTTGTGACCAAGTACAGGGTCTAAGCGGCCTGGCCTATGTGGTCCCTCGCGACTACCAAAAAGTCTTAACCAGACTAGTATACGTAGTTCCTCATGACTATATAAAAGTCCTATACGGACTAACCTACGTAGTCCGTTGCGACCATACCAAAGTCCCAAGCAGACCAAACCACTTTGGTAGAACCCCTAATGGCCGAACTACTAATTCAAAGTTCTAAGTGGATCAAACTACTTTGCTAGAAGCCCCAGCGATCGAACTACCAATTCAAAATTCCAAGTGGATCAAACTACTTTGGTAGAAGCTCCAGTGGCCGAACTACCAATTCAAAGTCCCAAGAGTATCAAACTACTTTGGTAGAAACCACAATGGCCGAACTATCAATTCAAAGTCTCGTGAGACCAACCTATGGTCCCACACGGCCACTCGAAGTCCCATGTGGACCAACCTACAATTACGATCCCATACAACCATTTAAAGTTCTAAGAGGACCAAGTAATAGTCCTCTGCGACTTTATAAGAGTTCTAAGTAGACCAACCTACTATGGTAGGGTCTAAGTGACCCACCTACCAACTAAGACATGCCTAAACGGCGCAACCTACAATGGTAGGGTCCAAGTGACCTACCTACCAACTAAGACGTCTAAATGGCGCAACCTACTATGGTAGGGTCCAAGTGACCTACCTATCAACTAAGATGCCTAAACGGCGCAACCTACTATGGTAGGGTCCAAGTGACCTACCATCCAACTAAGATGCCTAAACGGCGCAACTTACTACGGTAGGGTCCTAGTGACCTACCTACCAAACAAGACACCTAAACGGCACAACCTACTATGGTAGGGTCCGAAGTGACCCATTTACCAAACAAGATGCCTAATGGCGCAACCTACTATGGTAGGGTCCAAGTGACCTACCTACCAACTAAGACACCTAAATAGTGCAACCTACTATGATAGGGTCCAAGTGACCTACCTACCAACTAAGACACCAAAACGGTGCAACCTATTATGGTAGGGTCCAAGTGACTTACATACCAACTAAGACGCCTAAGCGGCGCAACCTACTATGGTAAGGTCCAAGTGACCTACCTACCAAACAAGACACCTAAACGGCACAACCTACATGGTAGGGTCCGAAGTAATCCATTTACCAACTAAGACCTAAAGGGCGCAACCTACTATGGTAGGGTCTAAGTGACCCACCTACTAACTAAGACGCCTAAAGTGCGCAACCTACTATGGTAGGGTCTAAGTGACCCACCTACCAACTAAGACGCCTAAATGGCGTACCCTACTATGGTAGGGTCCAAGTGACCTACCTACCAACTAAGATGCCTAAATGGTGCAACCTACTATAGTAGGGTCCAAGTGACCTACCTACCAAACAAGATGCTTAAGGAGTGCAACCTACTATGGTAGGGTCCGAAGTGAACCATCTACCTACTAAGACGCCTAAATGGCGCAACTTACTATGGTAGGGTCTGGAGTGACTAACCTACCACCTTAAAATCCCAAAGGGAGCAACCTACTAAGGAAGAGTTCGAAATGTGGAATGTACCAACTTGTCCTCTTGTATGCTGCAACCTACTATGGTAGGCTTCGAAATTATCAACCCATCAGCATAGGATCCTAAGGGGATCCACCTACTACGGCAGGTTCTGATATCATCACACCGCCACTTAATATCCTAAGGGGACCCACCTACTACGGTAGGCTCTGAGATTATCAACCTATAAGTGGCGCGGCTTTTGAAAGCGAAGCTAACCTACCTAAGTCCACGCAATGGTAGGCCACTCTTGGGGCAAACCCATTAAGATCCAAACTACCTATATGGTAGTTTGCCCTGCTAAATTGGGAAAGAGAGCGACTGTCCGATCAGGAGCAATATAAATTGCAAAAAAGAGAGGAGTCCTTGACCCTCCAAACATACTTAAATGGTTAGAAACGAACTCACGAATTCCCTAACCTACTATGTTCATCAAAGAAAAGCCGCGGACCCTCAAAACATACTCAAATTGTCAAGAATGGATCCATGAAGTCCTCAACTTGCCTTGCTTATCTAAGAAGGGTCATAAACTTTCTAAACTTATCCAATTAGCCAGAAGTGGACAGAACAAAGTCTCTGACATGTTACACCTATAACAAAAAGGTAATAAATGCCTCTATCCTAATAAGAGGATCTTATACTTTTAGCCCATCAAAAGGGTCATCCTACGATACGTTGAAGTCATCACCTACGATAAGCTTCACCAAAATGATTATATTTACCGTATGTTTGGCTCAACTAAAAGGTTCAACTTACCATCACTGGTTTCTAGATGAGTCACCCTACCATTCTAAGGGTACTTGTAAGCTTAATTTGTTATCTATCGCCGTAAGCGCATATGCACCATCCTAAGGACTCCTCCATGTTGGTTGGAGCCTACCAACTATAGTAGGCAATCACTTGGTTTTAGAATACCCCATGTTAGGTCCTACCAACCATGTTAGGCTGCAAGGATAAAACAATAACAAATTGTAGCCTACTTGGCTACGAGTAAAATTGTTGTAGTAGCCTGCTCAAATACGAGTGAGAATGGTCATTGTAGTCCGCTTGACTATGATGAAGAGATGGATTTCTATGGTAGCACACGCAACTATGGATAAAAAAGTTGCAATGGTAGTTTATGTGGCTACGAATAAGAGCTACAACACCAATTCACCCTACAATGAGTAGAGAGGGAAAAAAATTTACAACACTTTGGTGCACATTTTTTGAGTCCTACTAGCATGGTAGGCTCTGTCCCCAACTCAAGGAAGTATACAATTTAGAGGTAAGCACATTTTTGGAGCCTACCATACTGGTAGGCTCTAGTCAACTCCTCAATTTATGATAAGAAGGTGCACACTTATCTTTCCTTCCTAAGACTTCACAACTTTTGCAAAACTCGTTGTTGAAGGAGAAACAAAGGGAAAAGGTTGATTCAAACAATAATGTATCTGGGTCAAAGTCGACGAGCAAGTTTTACCTACAAAGGAGTGTGAAAGTAGTCCGCTCGACTGCAGTCAAACAACTATTACAAAGGTCTACATAGCTACGAGTAAAAGCTGGCATTAATAGTCTACTGCCTCGGCTTAAGGTCTTATGTGGTCTAACCTACGGTCGTACGCGACTGCATAAGTCTTATATAGACCAACCTATGGTCGTACACGACTGCATAAGCCCTAAGCGGACCAACCTACAAAGCATAACCCTTTGCGGCTAAATAGAGTCCTTTGAGGATCAGTTTACAGAATGTGGTCCAATGCAACCATGTAGTGTTTTGTAATGAACAACTTACAGGCATGGTAGCCTACGGGCAGTGTAGCCCACGACAGCCCAGTTCCCCTATCCACGCCCTAAATGGAACAACCTACTAGCACGGTAGTCCATAAAAATGGAGTCATCAACAAGGCTAGTAGTCCCCTCAAATATAGCTTATCTACTGGTAGTTACCTCGAGTCGAGCTCACTCGACCGTAGGCCACTCCTCGGCCAAACAAACTGGACAACCACCGTGGTGGTCTGATCTCCTAATTTAAGGGCGAAGGATAACCATCTATTCCAGTTAATAGAGCCCCATACCACTACAATAAGTGGGAAAAAAGCATAGACGAAAACCACGAGCGGCGTTATGGTGAAATCAAAGCTAAGTAGCCCTCAACACAATAGAGCTTCTACGAAGTGTAAGAAAAAGTACAAGCATCATGTGCGAATTAAACAAATCTAAGACCCTAGAGTCGTAGTGTTAATTCCCGCCTATTAAAAATGAAAACACCATACGCGCTATACATGCACCCGAGAGGTCGAAGTCAAGGATGACCAGTGTCTACCATACATCAAGGAGTACTACGGGTACACTACCTCATAGCTAAGTGGCGCTTGCGCTACAAGTCATCAAAAAGATAAGATAGACAAACTAGAGAGACGGATTCTCTGCGAGCTTGCCACAAATGTCGGACTAACTAGCTCGTCTGAGATGATCTAACCATCGAATGGTACCTCAGTATAGCAACGAGGGTATACAACCAATGAGACACTAACTAGCAACTACTAGACTATTGTCTAAAAGTGCTACGACGTGTCGACTCTACTTCAGCGAAGAGAGGAAGGTCCTAAAGGGCAGCCTACCTGAAATGGGGAGTGTGTTAAGTTGCCGGCTAACCGCCGGGTCATGACCCCAAGGTACCCAGATGAGTTTGTTCAGGTCCGAGGGTGCCAAGGTGTTGCCTACAATCAAGGTTCAAGATTAACAACCTACGTGAGGTCGTTAAAGTGTCGCTAGTCATCAAGGTCCAAAGTTCGCAACCTACAAGAAGCTGCTAAGGGACTAGCCTACAAAGAGGAACTCCAGAAGTCACAACCTACATGTGGAGTGAAGCGAAAAAAAAAGGGTAAAAAAAAAAAACTATAACGGTGGTTTACTCGATCATGAAATAAGTGTAATGGCAGTCTACTCGACTACAAATGAGAAGACTTCCATGGTAATTTGCAATACCACGAGTAGCATCCACAACAATAATCCATGGAATTTTGAGTGTAAAACCTAACTCCTGCACAATACTCTACACTACCATGCGTCATGTCTGAGGAATCGCCACATGGATAAAAATACGATGCAAGGGGCAGTGGCTTGTCATGAGACTAGAAATCAAAAAAGGTAGAAGGGGCCCCAAGTAGTCGTTGTGGAAGTGAATAAAAAGAAAGAGACAAGGACAATTGTAAAACAACATCGGATCCACACAATTGGACATTGAAGACTACTTTGGCCAAGGTTATTAATTTAATAAATCGTGCCCAATGATCAACTTTATAAATCACATATTCATGTGATCATATATATTGAACATCACATTATTATAATATTAAATATGTGATCATATTTAATATATTAATGTGCACATCACATTATTATATTATCAAATATTATATTGTACAATACAATGCATCACCATGCAAGGCATTTTGAAATTGGACTTGTGGACTGATGCAAAACAAGAAAAAGAATACTGAAACAAAGGACGTGTGATCTGCCTTGTCAAGCCATGCATTAAATGCTTGTGGGCCCCACGTATCTCCTAGCTAAAAGTAAAAAATTTGGAGAAAGGATGACCCCACGCGTGTGACAGCTCCTGATTGGCGAACGACTCAAGTTGTAGAATATAAATGCGCAAACCATTGTCCTACTAGCTACAAAAAGAAAGGGAAGAAATGAAAATTTATTACGTGGCCTACTCAGAAAGGTTCCCCGAGTTGTAGTTCATAGGCTGCGAGTCAGCATTAACAAGTGATGTAGGATGTAAATTTCAAAAGGCAACAGTCGGATGCAGACCGCGAGACCAAGAATGGTAGGCTGCGAAATTGTGCACAAGCCAATGGTAGGCTGCGAAGTTATGCGCAACCACATGGTAGGTTGCGAATTGTCAGCTCACATTACTTGCACGTTGTGCTCTTTTTGTTGCACCATTGGTTTTTAGCTGATTAAATGCAAAACAAACTTTTAAACAAAAACAACGAGACAAGTGGGGGCAACAAAGCGACGTGAGAATGGTAGGCTACGGAGTGTCAAGGAGAAATAGTAGTTTGCCACATTACGACAAGCAACAGTAGGCTGCGAATTGTGAAAACAATTTGAGAATTGCGAGTGTAAACAAGTAATAGTGCATAGTAGGCTGCGCGACTTCAAGGAGAAGTGGTAGGTTGCGAACTGTAAAACCGAACATGGTAGGCCGCACAACTTTGGAAGGTGACAATAGGATGCGAAACGCCATTATTGTAATAATCGGCAACGGAATTCCAAAAACATAGAAACTACAGTAAGATACGGAATTACCCACCAATATTTGGTAGGTTGTTAACCACTCGCGTGGTGAGTTGCGAATTTTTCCCAAGGAGTACAAGTTGAGCTCACTTTACGAGCAATTTACTCCCTAACTTGAAGACTCTTCGACTTAGGGAGTGGGGGGCAAACTATTAATGTAAAAAATGGGCTTGGACCCTCGGTCCAACCATGATGGTTCGCTTAGCCCCAAACGACGTTGATACTTAGGCCAAGGCTCGCATATAGGATCATAAGTCGCATTCTACTGCTGAAGGAGCCCACGCGAAGGCCCCTAGCTCTACGCTAGGCCCAAAGAATAGATTATCTCATGTAGGTAGTCGATGACGGACTCGGGCCCAACCCATGGCCTCACCGAGTACAAACGGATTAACGGCTAAGAGAGAGTCCTATGGGACTAGCCCACCGTAGTAGATAAGCGACCACAGAGGATACCTTAAGGAACTAGACTACTATAGCAAGTGATGATCGACAAGTTCGGATGAAGGCTTATCCTACGGATAAGTAATTGTCTCCTCGAAGTAGTTTGCTCAAGTTGCAAGTCCTAGGGGATAAGCGACTCCCGACTTATCGCGTTCGCCCAGCCTACAAGAGGCAGATAACCGACGAAGGATTCGAGATAGAGTCTACCTCAATCCTACGCGATAAGCGATCAGGTAGTCTACTGAGAGTACAAGTCCCAAGGGTCCGTGACTCTTGACTTGACCACACCTATAAGTAGGCCACGCGTACGCAAGAAGAGGGCATCGAGTACTAGCCTCACTAGCCTTATTTCCCTTCTCCCTTCCACATCTTCACGGCCTACACTCCCAAAAACGATGCTAGAATTACGGTAGTCTCCACCTTGTCAATCTTACTTTTTTCATTTTCTGTCCTACCCAGTAACCTACTGACTTCAGTGTTGCAATGTCTTTGTCCGTCACCACACCGCTGTCCCAATACTCACGCCACCTTCCTCTCTTTCTCTCCTTGCAGGTTGCTAGTGGCTCTGAATTCGTAATTATAGATTTTGGCATCTACAACTACTATGCCCCTATATTTACAGAGGAAAAAACTAAATTGATCCCTGACGTTATAGTAAAAACCAAAATCAATCCAAAAAGCATTTATCAATACCAATACACTATCATTCACATAAAAAAAAAAAAAAGTGATAATTAATCCAATTCAAACATAAACAACGTAAAAAAATGTCACAAAAAAGTCATAACACTCGAAATTTGAATAGTCATCCATCTATTTGTTCAAACACAGATCGATCTCCTACTTTCACGTTATGGTCATTGCATAGGGCAAACCAACCAGAAGAGGCCAAGTAAGACCCTGCCTCTTGCCTACCCACGTGAAGAATGTGTTAATTGTTATGACAATCAATCACTGTCATTGTGTCAGTCTCAGATATTTCAGTCCCTTCTACAAAGTTCTTTGCGATAGGCTACAACATATTTCAAATCTGACAATTAGCATGTAATCATGATTTTGAATTTGTTTAAAAAAGATTTAAGAGCGCTAAACAAGAAGAATTACCACATAAGCTCTTTCATTCTTCACTATTAACTCCAAAACATGCATACCACATTCTTCATCATCGACCGCTTCAGTTTCCTCGCTATCAACTTCTATTTCTTCCACCTCATCACTCTCATCACTTTCATCACTATCATCACTCTCATCACTCTCTTCGCTGTCAATCTAAATGGGCCCCTCAACTATATATTCATCATTAAAAAAATTAGCATGATTATGATTTCTATTATTAAACAAATTAATTGTCCGACTAATAATGTTGAAATAATAAAATAGTTAAATCACTTACCATCTCTTTCACAGGCGTTGTGGCCGAATATTTTAACTTTAAATGTCCCAGGCTTTTCCAATAAAAGACTATAAACTCTTCAATTTTTATAGAAATAGCATTCACGAACTCCATCTAACCATTCGTAAAGTAGTATTTACCATCTATTTCCTCCAACATCACCCTCTGCAACATGCCGTTACACTTCAATGTGTATGTAGGCATTTGTGATCGCGATATCTTTCAAAAAAATTAACTAGCAGACTCTATATAACATGCAATCCTAGTTTAGTAAACAATAACAAATTTCAAGTTTAATTTAATTAATCCTAATTTATGTGAGAAAAATTTAGAAAAGGAAAACTTACAAGCCTAGGATTCGAATGTTGCATAATTGCCCTAAAAATGATGGTGGACCATTTATATCTATGTAACAAGTTACCTTTAGTAAATATTTCGAACAACAATAAATCAATAACTTAGAATCTAAAACAAACTCAACACCCCACGACCACCGAATATATAGATATATCTATATCAAAAAATAGTTAAAATGCATATTATATAGATAATATATTTTAGACACCGATTATATATATATATGTATATATATATATATATATATATATATATATATATATATATGAATCAAAATATAGTTAAAATGCATATATATATAAATCAAATCAAATATAGTTAAAATGTATATAACTATATGAATATATCTAAATCAAATATACGAATATAGGAATAAATTCGGTATATAAATTCCTATATATATATATTCGTATATGTTTGGTATATATATCATATATATATATTCATATATATATAAATCAAATCAAATATAGTTAAATATCTATATGAATATATCTAAATCAAATATATGAATATAGGAATATATTTGTTATATATTTGTATATATACCGAATATATATATATATATAGCAAATACAGTTTAACTAAATCAATAAAAAAAAAAATCATATAACAACATGCAACTACAAGTATATAAACAAATGGAACATAGATGGTTACTTGAGTGAGAGTGCGTTGCTGGTAAAGAAGTTATCTCGGTGTGTGTGTGTGTGTGTATGAGAGAAAACCAAGAGAGAAGAGAGTGCGGTAGGGAATAGGAAATGGTTGCGCTTGTGTGTGTTTGTGTGTGCGTGTGATGCCCCTATGTGTGTGTATGAAAGTCGCGTCTGGCGGGGGAAGGGGTAGGGGTTACGCACGTACGTGTGTTTAGAAGAGAGAGACGAAAAATATGTCTTTTTTTTTAACGCTGAAATGACAAAATAGCCCTTGCATTAGTTAAGTTTAACAACTCTGGACTTAACGGAAGGACCAATTTGGTTTTTTCCAAAACACATAGACCTACATGGTATTTAACAATAACCTCGGGGACTAAAATGGCTTTTTCCCTTTCCGTTTTCAAAACAACTGAATGTGTGCTTCATAGAGAATTGTTAAAACTAATTAAAAAAGTTGAAAATAAAAAAGTTTTTCCCCTAAACTAAACATGCCCCAAAATTTATCAATTGCGTTCATCTTCGTTCTCTTTTTCTTTTATTTTTTTTCTCTTTATTAATTTTTGACAGCATGGACTAAATTAAAATTTTATGGAAAATAGTATGAAGTAAATTGGTTAATTTTGAAGAATACGTATAATTTGATATTTTTTGAAAAATAATAAAACTAAATTGGTGAATTTTGAATAATAGAAATGAATTTGAAATTATGGGAAAACAACAAGAATCATTTGCGTAGTTTTTCCTTCAGAGAAAACTAAAACGTAACTTCATTAAGAGAATCCCTCCATTTACTCATTCCTCCAACAATCAATCCAAAATTGGAAAAGGATTCCTTTCCCTTCCACTCATTTTATTCAATCCAAACACAGTGTAAAATAGGGAGTGAAATTAGCTGAATATTTTTTGAGAGCTCTCCATTCACTTTGTATTCTAGGAGCATTCTCTATTTTGGTTTGCATATTATTTTTTAAAACATTTTAATTATAATAATAAATTATGTAGCTTTGTTGCAATTAAAAGTTAATCATAAAAGCCACAATATAAAGGAAGACAAAATAATAATTAAAAAGTATATAAATTGTGATAAGAGAGTCATTCTCAATTTATGGTAAGGATTGTGTAAAAGGACATTGTAACGCCCCGGACCCAGCTCCTACGCCTGCAGGATACACCCCGCCCATAGGGGACGAGCGTGCACCGAGGCCATAGCGAACCTGCCCGAAAGTGCACTATGCACGTATTGTCCGCTTTGGCGCCTATACGCCTCACGGATTTGTCGCCTCCCAGCCACTGCCAGGAAAACGCGCGTGCACGATACAAGGGTACTTACCCATATATCAAGCAGCCCAGCATCCTAGCCTTCCGATGTGGGATGTAGTTCACCACATTCATCTCCCCTTAAGGAGGCCCGCGCCCTCGCGGGCTAACGGCACAAAGGAAGGTCGGCTCTGATACCACCTTTGTAACACCCCGATCCCTCTTGAGACCGGGAGTTCTATCGATCAATCTAATCACAACACAAATCCAAACCCGGGCATAAATTTTAGGAAAAACGGACGGAGTCTCTCCTGTTTCTAGGCGAAATGTAAAACCTGCGATAGCATATAAGGGGACCAATACCATGTCCAAACATTCAACCACCTCAAGGCCATCCGAGCTTCGGTTCTCAAAAATTTAAACTCAGCAAGTATACATACATTTCCAATTTAAAAGCTAACCTTTTTTTTTTTTTTTCCATTTTTGACAAGTACATTCGAACTTGACAATTAAATCATACTAAGCTACTACATAAAATAAACTATCATGCTATTCTAACTCTTTTCCTTTGAACATTACAAACATGCATTGAAGTTAAGTTATAATAACTAGATACATAATCTAACTTATCAAACTACTTCAACAACCTAATGAAACTTAAATTACATACTTTTTGACATTAAATACATACAACATATGAAAGCATATATCTTTACAACTTCGACACTCAAGCTACATAGGCACGTAAGACAACTCTTCAGGCACGAACTTTCACGAAATCACGAATATTCCAGCTAACATGCCATTTCGTGAAATGTGGTGGTGAGGAGTGAGTATACACAACACGTATACTCAGTGAGGGCGAGACAGATATCGAATTGGAGAGAAAGAAAGTCGTGCAATGCAAATAGTCACAGCTAAGCAATAAAGTCAATAGGAAAGCATTCAATACAAATGACAATATATTAAACATTCACGAAAACATTAACACAATCATTCAAAGCTATACCACACTCTGAAGGCTATGGTTCACTCTTACGAGCAATATACCATTTCACGAGCGTTACATCAATCTTGAGCTTGATGTTGACAACGATGACAATAAGCGTGCATCCACCTTATAACACCAGTTTGGAATACCCCAGAAGTATCCATCAATTCTACGACCCAAATCTCCCTAGGAGCCAACCCAAGCGAGAAGAGGGAATAGCAGCGGAGCTAGAGCAACCAACACTGGCAACCCGATGCTACCCAGAGAGGCCCATCATTCACGCGCGAGACACTATGCAATGCAAGACTCGATACAAGGCAATAAACGAGCGATAGCACAACAATACAAACTAGTGACAACAAACGAGATAACAAGCAATCACAATCGATACTAGCATTCAACTAACTTTTCAAGCATAACAAGCAATAATAAGCAACAAGAACAGTAATTAAACAAGTATAGAAAGCAGCCCTAAGCATTCTATAGGCATAATATCAAGATAACAAGCAAAATCACAAATCGGCCCCAACTATCAAAACACTACCATTTCCAAACGAGCCGCGAGTTCTGGAAATTGACTTCGCCAACCCTCCTAGGTCACCATAAGGCATGTCTAAGGACCCCGAAACCCTACTTTACCCTAGAATTCGCGCAAAGCCCCGATTTCCCCCTTTGCTCGTTTGAACTACAACTATACCAACCAAACACCCAACCAACGCCATAATCACACCAAAAGTGCATCCATGGCCTTCCGAAATAATGCCAACACGCAAAACGAGAAAATGCTAAACTCGACCTAAACGACCCCGACTTTCACCAAGGCATATTTCTCATTTTTTCCATTACACAACCTAAACAAATCATGCATTGAGACATTCTAGCATACCTAGCACGTTTCCATATCAACAGACAGTATAACAGTGCAACTTTATCGTTTCAAGGGTTTACTATTCATGTTTTACTATTCAACTAAAACATTATATATCAATTTCAATATTCAACCACATAAAATGTTAAAAAGCTATAAATACATGTTCTACGATTGCTAGAGAATATTCTATAAGCCTCAAAATGATCAAAATAACATTCTACGGATAAAATCCAAAAATTAAAGTTAAAGCATAAAACTTTCAAATGCGCAAATAAACATGAAACCCTCACCTTAGACGCTCCTAGACGCTAGGAAAACCTCGTAGGATGCCTCGGAAACCACCCCATGGAAGCTCACGCGAAGAATCGAAGAATTGAAGTTGAAATTTTCTTTTTTTCTCTCCTACCATTTTCAGCCTTAGCTGGTTCTATTTTCAGCTCCTTTTTTTATTTTATGCTTTGATAAGTTATTATAAAAGATGACAAGGTCAAAGGTCAAGCCCCTTGGTCAAACCACTTAAAAATTGGTCAAACTAGCCTATTTCATGCATTTTAAAGCTAAAACAAGTAACATAAATTCAATTCCAGTTAAATACAACTTAAAACACTAAAATTAAAATACTAAATATTAGTTTTCACTATTTGCTGAGGACTCGAATTCATTTTCTAACTATCGCTCTCGATATGCCATGCACTTTGCGACAATAAAAGATTAACAATTTAAATCTCAAAGAATTTAAGAAATATATCATTTTTGAAAAGTATCATAGTTTATAATTTACTCCGACTCGGAGTTACTTTTCTCATTTATTTGAAAACCGAGTGATTTTAACGCAAAACAACCAAAACCGGTTATTAAAGTAATAAAAACAATCAAGGTAATCAATATTCATTTAAAATAATTAATTTAACTATTTCTAGAACATTTTAAAGAATTATGAAGTTAAAGTTAGGTTACAAAAGAAGAAATAAACAAAAACATGTAATCAAGTGCAATTAAATATTAACATTTAAGATAGCACTTAATTAAATACAAGAGAATAAATTCAATTGCTATAATTAATAGAAGTAGATAACAACCTTTCAATTATTCAATATACAATTACTAAATGCTTCCAAGAGAAATATGAAAATAGTGTAAATTGGTTGATTTAACTAATTAAACATTTAATCAAATGCAGTCAAGTGTTATTAAATGCATGCCGGGTTTGGGTTATCACATCTGTATCCCACATCGGAAGGCTAGGATGCTGGGCTGCTAGATATAAGGGGAAGTCCTCTTGTATCGTGCACGGCCGTTTTCCTGGCAGTGGCTGGGAGACGACAAAACCTTGAGGCGTATGGGCGCCAAAGCGGACAATACGTGCATAGTGCGCTTTCGGGCAGGTTCGCCATGGCCTCAGTGCACGCTTGTCCCCTATAGGCGGGGTGTATCCTGCAGGCATAGGAGCTAGGTTCGGGGCGTTACAGGTGGTATCAGAGCTTGTTTAGCTCAGAAGCCGGGACAGAGTCCTCGGTCTGGTGGGTAGTGATCCTTGAATGTGTGCTTGTTAAGTGTGTCTTGAAAGTTTATGCTTGTATGTGAGATTGTGTGTCTTGACTTGAATGTGTGCTCCTATGTGATATAGTTATGTGTTATGTGTTAATTGTGTGCTAAGTAAGGTGAAATGTCTAGTTGTCTATTGAATTGACTTATTGAATTGGCATCGTGAATTGAATTGACCTTGTGAATTGTAATTTGCTTGAAGTATTACTTGTAATGTGTGTATAGATTGTCTTGAATTAGCTATACCGTGATTTGAATTGATTATGTTGTGCTTGACTTGATTGCCGTGCTCGAGTGACTTTGTTGAATAAACTATTTTGTAAACTTGCTTACATAATAGTTTAAGGCATGTGTATAACTGTGATATATTGGCATTCATACATGTCCTATGGAAATGGTAAGAAAGACTTCTTTCTCCCCTGAAGAAAGTGGTTCACCGCTGGCTTTTCAAGGTGTATGGATTGGCAGGAAATGAATGGCATTTGACTATCCTTATTTGGGGAGTTGGTGTTTGTTTAAGGAGCTCAGTTGTTGGCATACTTCTAAGACTCTTATTTGTGAATGACAATCATAAAAAGATAACTTTCTTTGGGGTTTCTGTATGATGGCTCTTGGTAGCATTCTTGGGTTTCTTACTGGGTATTCTTTGGAGACTTCTATTGGCACTTCTTGGTAGACTTGGCTATTGGGTTTTCAGTTGGACTTACTGCATGGTATTATCTATGGCATATGTGTCTCGGTCTTTATTGGAGTGTTACTGGTATTCCTTATTGGAAATTCTTCAATGGCATTCTCTAGGATTCTTAGTGGTCATTTATTTAGTATTACTTATTGGGCAATTCTTGGTACTTTCTTACTGGAGCATTGTTCGGGTATTTTCTTTGGCATCCCTCAGTTGGTTTGGTAACTGGAATTCCTATCAGACTCATTATCTCATATTACTTACGGTATTCTTTGGAATTCTTATCGGGCATTTTACTAGTATTTTCCTTATTGGCATTTATTGGAAGATCCTACACTTGGAATTCTGCTTGAACTTATTATCTCGTACTGTTTACGGCTTCTCCTTCGCCCTTTCTACTCAGGAGAATCTATACTTGCTGTTTGACTAAGATGTTGCGGTAAGAACACAGTGATTGGAAGATTTCATTTAGAGGTTGGCCTTTGGTATTCTTCTCTATATTCCTTTATGGAACTTTCAGCTGGGTATATTTACGGTAGTCAATACTGCATGAGGTGCATCTACTCTGGCTATCTCTTAACTTTCTTATTTGGTACTTGTTAGACTTCTATTGAAGATTCTTAAATAGGGTATTCCTTCGGTACTCTTCATGCCATTAATATGTGGTATTGATGATATCTACAGTATCTTTGCTTCAGTCTTTAGTTGGTATTTCCTCGGCATTCTTGATTGGAATTTCTATTCGGGAATTCCTACGAGCATTCTTATATATTATCTTGCTCAACAATAGATGAAGATTTATCATAGTTGGATTTTAGATGATGCAGAGTCCTATTGGAAGAAGAATTGCGAGGACGCAATTGTTTTAAGGGGGGAAGGATGTGATAACCCGAACCCGGCATGCATTTAAAAGCACTTGACTGCATTTGATTAAATGTTTAATTAGTTAAATCAACCAATTTGCACTATTTTCATATTTCTCTTGGAAGCATTTAGTAATTGTATATTGAATAATTGAAAGGTTGTTATCTACTTCTATTAATTATAGCAATTAAATTTATTCTATTGTATTTAATTAAGTGCCATCTTAAATGTTAATATTTAATTGCACTTGATTACATGTTCATATTTATTTGTTCATTTGTAACCTAACATTAATTTCATAATTCTTTAAAATGTTCTAGAAATAGTTAAATTAATTATTTTAAATGAATATTGATTACCTTGATTGTTTTGATTACTTTAATAACCGATTTTGGTTGTTTTGCGTTAAAATCACTCGGTTTTCAAATAAATGAGAAAAGTAACTCCGAGCCAGAGTAAATTTTAAACTATGATGCTTTTCAAAATGATATATTTCTTAAATTCTTTGAGATTTAATTGTTAATCTTTTATTGTCGCAAAGTGCATAGCATATCGAGAGCGATAGATAAGAAATGAATTCGAGTCCTCAGCAAATAGTGAAAACTAATATTTAGTGTTTTAATATTTAGTGTTTTAAGTTGTATTTGACTGGAATTGGATTTATGTTACTTGTTTTAGCTTTAAAATGCATGAAATAGGCTAGTTTGACCAATTTTTAAGTGGTTTGACCAAGGGGCTTGACCTTTGACCTTGTCATCTTTTATAATAACTTAACAAATCATAAAATAAATAAAAAAGGGAGCTGAAAACAGAAACCAGCTAAGGTTGAAAATGGTAGGAGAGAAAAAAAGAAAAATTCAACTTCAATTCTTCGATTCTTCGCGTGAACTTCCACGGGGTGGTTTCCTAGGCATCCTACGAGGTTTTCCTAGCGTCTAGGAGCGTCTAAGGTGAGGGTTTCATGTTTACTTGCGCATTTGAAAGTTTTATGCTTTAACTTTAAATTTTGGATTTTATCCGTAGAATGTTATTTTGATCGTTTTGAGGCTTATAGAATATTCTCTAGCAATCGTAGAACATGTATTTATATTTTTTTAACATTTTCTGCGGTTGAATATTGAAATTGAAATATAATTTGTTAGTTGAATAGTAAAACATGAATAGTAAACCCTTGAATCGATAAAGTTGCGTTGTTATGCTGTATGTTGATGTGAAAAGGTGCTAGGTATGCTAGAATGTCTCAATGCATGATTTGTTTAGGTTGTGTAATGGAAAAAATGAGAAATATGCTTTGGTGAAAGTCGGGGTCGTTTAGGTCGAGTTTAGCGTTTTCTCATTTTGCGTGTTGGCATTGTTTCGGAAGGCCATGGAAGCACTTTTGGTGCGATTATGGCGTTGGTTGGGTGTTTGGTTGGTATAGTTGTAGTTCAAACGAGCAAAGGGAAAAATCGGGGCTTTGTGCGAATTCTAGGGTAAAGTAGGGTTTCGGGGTCCTTAGACATGCCTTATGGTGACCTAGGAGGATTGGCGAAGTCGGTTTCCAGAACTCGTGGCTCGTTTGGAAATGGTAGTGTTTTGATAGTTGGGGCCGATTTGTGATTTTGCTTGTTATCTTGATATTATGCCTATAGAATGCTTAGGGTTGCTTGATATACTTGTTTAATTAGTGTTATTGTTGCTTATTATTGCTTGTTATGCTTGAAAAGTTAGTTGAATGCTAGTATTGATTGTGATTGCTTGTTATCTCGTTTGTTGTCACTAGTTTGTATTGTTGTGCTATCGCTCGTTTATTGCCTTGTATCGAGTCTTGCATTTCATAGTGTCTCGCGCGTGAGTGATGGGCCTCTCTGGGTAGCCTCGGGTTGCCAGTGTTGGTTGCTCTAGCTCCGCTGCTATTCCCTCTTCTCGCTTGGGTTGCCTCCCAGAGAGATTTGGGTCGTAGAATTGATGGATACTTCTGGGGTATTCCAAACTGGTGTTATAAGGTGGATGCACGCTTATTGTCATCGTTGTCAACATCAAGCTCAAGATTGATGTAACGCTCGTGAAATGGTATATTGCTCGTAAGAGTGAACCATAGCCTTCAGAGTGTGGTATAGCTTTGAATGGTTGTGTTAATGCTTTCGTGAATGTTTAATATATTGTCATTTGTATTGAATGCTTTCCTATTGACTTTATTGCTTAGCTGTGACTATTTGCATTGCACGACTTTCTTTCTCTCCAATTCGATATCTGTCTCGCCCTCACTGAGTATACGTGTTGTGTATACTCACTCCTCACCACCACATTTCAGGAAATGTCATGTTAGCTGGAAAGTTCGTGATTTCGTGAAAGTTCGTGCCTGAAGAGTTGTCTTGCGTGCCTATGTGGCTTGAGTGTCGAAGTTGTAAAGATATATGCTTTCATATGTTGTATGTATTTAATGTCAAAAAGTATGTAATTTAAGTTTCATTAGGTTGTTGAAGTAGTTTGATAAGTTAGATTATGTATCTAGTTATTATAACTTAACTTCAATGCATGTTTGTAATGTTCAAAGGAAAAGAGTTAGAATAGCATGATAGTTTATTTTATGTAGTAGCTTAGTATGGTTTAATTGTCAAGTTCGAATGTACTTGTCAAAAATGGAAAAAAAAAGGTTAGCTTTTAAATTGGAAATGTATGTATACTTGCTGAGTTTAAATTGTTGAGAACCGAGGCTCGGATGGCCTTGAGGTGGTTGAATGTTTGGACATGGTATTGGTCCCCTTATATGCTGTCGCAGGTTTTATATTTCGCCTAGAAACAGGGGAGACTCCGTCCGTTTTTCCTAAAATTTATGCCCGGATTTGCATTTGGGTTGTGATTAGATTCATCGATAGAACTCCCGGTCTCGAGAGGGATCGGGGTGTTACAGACATGGAGTGAGTTGAGGATCGAGTGTGAGATAGAAAACTATTGGAATAAAATTTTAATGTTTTGTTTACTATTTTTTGATCGAATCAAAGGTGACTCAAGTTGGCATATACGACTTGGTCGTCAAGTTGTATACATTTGATCAAGTTTTATATACATATCTAATAAATCTCATATATAATCAAGAAAATTTGCTTACATGAAAAGAAAACTAAATTGCAACTTTTTTGGTACAAATTCAATACACACATACCCCACACACACACATATACATACACTCATCTCATATATGTGTGTGTGTGTATGTGTGTGTGTGTACTTTTAGATGAGGTTGACACTTATGGTATTAGAGTCTCAGTTCCAAGAGGTTAGGTCAAAATCTACTACCACCTATTTAAAAATATTAAAATTGTTCACGTGCAAGGCTCATCACAAATCATTCCAGTACCTGTACATGAAGGGGCGTATTAAAGATAAAGATAATAAATAAATATAACAAACTCATCTCTAACAGTCTCAATTCTTAAATGTGGTGGTCATTTAACAATATAAGATATTGGATTCAATATGCATTTAAAACCTATTAAAAAATACATGACTTGATAGTTAAGTTGAAATCCCAAATTAAGCCATCACAATCCCATTTTCTTTCATGTCAACAGCTAAACATTTACATTCTTTTTCTACTTCTCCAAGATTTTCTTTTATCCTTACCTTCGATACCTCTTACTTGTGTTTGAATCTTAAAAAGTTGTAACTTTCTTGTTTCATTTTTAGCAAAAACACAAAAACTAAAAACAATATGTTTAGCTATTTAAAAAAATAGACTACATAAGAAGGTTTTGCACATTCTGATTCTGTTACGTCCAGAACCCCGGACTCATAAGTGCGACTAGTATTGTAGGCATAAGAAACAACTACTTATGCCTCTTTTCTACTGATCCAAAATGGTTAACCTAAGTTATTCCTTATACCCACAATACTCACTTATAAATCACACAATCACACTATATTCTATCGATGTGGAATATTACATATACCCCCGTTAAGGACCTGACATCCTCGTCAGGGCCACACATACCCAGGACCAACCAGGCAGTGTAGGATTCTAGAGGTGGCATTTACGAGTTCAAGAGATGGCTCCCATAAGCCTTCTAGGTGTAGCACTTTGCCCCATATAGCACTTAGCTCCCAAACCGGCTGGTGACCTACTCTGATACCATTCTGTCACGCCCCGAGCCCAGAATCCCAGACCCGTAGGCGAGACTGGTGTTGTAGGCATAAGAAATAATTACTTGGACCCTCTTTTCTACTGGCCCAAAATGGTTAACCCAAGTTATTCCCTATATCCACAACACCCATTTATAAACTACACAAACACATTACATTCTTCCAATGTGGGATGTCACATATACCCCCCGTTAAGGACCTAACGTCCTCGTCAGGAACACACATACCCAGGACCAACCAGGATGTGAAGGATTCTAGAGGTGGTTCCTACGGGTTCAAAAGGTGGCTCCCACTAGCCTTCTAGGTGTAGCACTTTACCCCGCATAGCACTTACCTCCCGCACCGGCTAGTGACCTACTCTGATACCATTTTATCACGCCCCGAGCACAGAACCCCGGACTCACAAGCGCGACTAGTGTTGTAGGCATAAGAAACAACTACTTGAGCCTCTTTTCTACTGGTCTAAAATGGTTAATCCAAGTTATTCCTTATACCACAATACTCACTTATAAATCACACAATCACACTATATTCTACCGATGTGGGATATTACACACGCCCCCCGCTAAAAACCTGACATCTTTGTCAAGGCCACACATACCTAGGACCAACCAAGCGGTGTAGAATTCTAGAGGTGGCTCCTACGAGTTCAAAAGGTGGCTCCCACCAGCCTTCTAGGTGTAACATTTTACCCCACATATCACTTAGTTCCCAAACCGGCTAATGACCTACTCTGATACCATTTTGTCACGTCCCAAGCCCAGAATCCGGGACCCGCAGGCGAGACTGGTGTTGTAGGCATAAGAAACAACTACTAGGGTCCTCTTTTCTACTGGCCCAAAATGGTTAACCCAAATTATTCTTTTTACCCACAACACCCATTTATAAACCACACAAACACATTACATTCTTCCGATGTGAAATGTCACAGATTCAATTTAGAAATCCTTAGAAAAAGTATATAAATTAATTAATAGATGTGTGCAAATTTGGAAATAATTTAATAGAATTGTGAATATCCTTTTCTCAATTTTGTGCCTTCATATTTGTGATTGTTGAATAGGGATTGCAATATTTTTTTCGACTCAATTTATTCTTATCAATTTTCCTAGGATACAATTAACACATTATTGAATAACTCCAACAAATAAACATTGAGCGCCTCAGAGAAAATAAAAGAAACTTTATTTAACTAATTTTGTTGTGTTGTGTTATGATTAACTTAATTCACATTATCATGATTGGTTTTTCATTTTCTTTCTTGTTCCCCTATGGCTTTGAGAATGTCATAAACTTTGGTGCTTTGCCACTCTTGGACTATGACATAGACAATGTTATTTAAAAGTTCTAAAAGGATATTTCTAAAATCTTATAGGAAGCTTAAAAATTACAGCTTACAAAAAGAACAAAGTAAGTAGTGTGCTAAAAAATAACTTACTTAAACTCGAAAAATAATAATTTTTTGTAATTACACGGGAAAGATAACTCATACCAAATGAAACTCTAACGTATGAAGTAGAGTGTTTTTTTGTTTTTGGTCGAAATTGTCTTACTATATTGCCACAACAATAAATGAACAAAAGCCCTACCAACGGGGTAAGTGTACAACGATAACTGAGTTCAAATCAAACAATAAACCTAACAAGAGCCTAGAAAAAAGATAACACACAAAATCTGCAGCTTTAGTGCTAGAGGGGGAGGGGTGGTACATTTAACAAAAGGAAATGAACTTATCAGAATTGCGATAGCAACTCAAGCTGCTACAGAGGTGGCTCGACGAAAGAACTGGGCATGGCTAGACAATGAAGATAGGTAAATCCAACATTGTGAGCTATAAAAAAAGCACTCTAGCCATAATTTAAAAAACTCTAAAAAGTATCAAATAGAACAGATCTCTCACAAAGGCTCAAGTCACACACTACTAGAGAAACTCCAAACAGGAGCGTTAAGCTAAACAGCAAATTGGTGAACGAAGTAATGTGAGAGAAACTAAGTATTAACAAATTTGACTACGACATATTTATTTAACTATTGAGAGGATTTATTTTTTATTTAGAGAGAGAGAGTGCAAAGCGGTGGTCCACAAGCGTATAGTGGTATGAAGTAGAGTGTTGGTTACTCACTTTGTGCGTCCTTTAAAGGCAATAAAGCTACACGCACCCTTGATGAAAATTTTGAAGTCTCGGGGAAGTCAATTAGAATTATAGGAAACTAATGGGAGTTTAGTGCAATTTAACTAAAACATCTCTGATATATACAGACTGGAAAGAGTATAACATCATCTCTCTCTCTTCTCTATCTATATATACATACATATCAATATATATATATATATATATATATTACACACACATACATATACATACATCTGAGAGAGTTGGATATAGATCTTGTTTACAGGTACAGAGATCTCTTGCAATTTCACCTTTACTTTTTCATCAGATCCTCCATTTTTCTTTTACTTTTTTTTCGTGTTTAATAATTTTTAATTTTCTCAGAATTAATCTCTAATTACAGATAAGAAACATCAAATGGCAGCAGTTTCAATACATAAGTTCGCTGAGTGCATTACTTGCCATGCTTGGAGCCCAGACCAGTCCAGTAAGTTGTTGTTTTTGTATTATTATTTTTTCTTTATTTTTTTTAATGAAACCTCATTTGTGAATTTGTAATGAATTTTTGGATTTTATCTTATATTATTATATATTTTTTATTTTTGCATTTAAATTTTGAATTTTCATTATTAAATTATCATTACTTAAATTTATAATATCTTTTTTGAATTGAATTATTGTACTATGTTTACAGAGATTATATAGATTGATTTTTTAATGCCTTATTGGTGCAATTTCAACAATATTAGACCACTTCGGTAAGCGTATTATTATTATGAATCATTATTGTTAACTTTTTTTTTTTTTTTTTTTCTGCAAAACCTCATTTCTGAATATGTAATTAATTATTGGATTTTCATCAATTATTGTACTTTTAATTAATGATGTAGCTGAGAATTTTTCACTAAAGATTGAATTTTTAATGCCTTATAGGTCTGATTTCACTGATATTATTTGGTCAGTTTTGGTGAAAAATGCTCCGGACTTATATATATCTTCAAAAAAGGCAAAAGAGCGGCGTTGTTTATTGTGTTATATGGCTACAGTATTTAGAGTGCTTTACATGTTGAGACAAAGTAAATCTTTTCAGTTTTGTATTTAATGATTCTTTTTTGTAATGTTAAACTAATGGATAATGTGATTAAATTTATGCAGCGTTACATGGGTCTTGAATGAATTGTTAATAAATGTCTTCTTTTTTGTTTGTAGTGAACTAGTGATTCCGTTTTGTCTGAAAAATAATGAAGTATGCATGTATAGATTAACGGATGAGGAGTGGGATTATTTTTTGTTATGTTATAATAATGGTTAATGTGGATAAATTATGCAGCGTCATGTGGGTTTCGAAAGAATTGTTAATAAACGTCCTCTTTTTGTTTGTAGTGATTGCATTTTGTCCGAATAATAATGAAGTACACATCTATAGATTAATGGATGAGAAGTGGGAGAAGATATACGTGCTTCAAAAGGTATTTCAGATGTGTTTCCTGTTTATCTCAATCAGTTTGCCGACACATATTGATGTTTCCAACATTTTAAAAAGTGGTGATAACGATTAGTACGGCTTGAATCACATTTTCATATGACAGTACATGTTAATAAATGTTCTTTGAAAGTTGATCACGGTAATTGCCTTCAATTTTGAACACCTAAGTCTAAGGAATCTTTGGTTGTGCAATCAAATCTTACAAACAGAAGATGAAATACGATCTTGTTGATAAGAACATAGTTAGCAATTGTTGACCTCCAAGACAAGCAAAGCGAGAATAATATATACTTTTGCTGCTCCAAGACAAGCAAAGCGAGAATAATATATACTTTTGCTGCATAAACTATGGGATTCATGCTGCTTTTCTTCCTAATAGTTTTCTGCGTGCCCATCATTTCAGCAGGAGTTCAGCTAAAAGGGATTGCCCAAAACCCTATTTATGCAGCTAGTCTTATTCTCTATGCACATATTTAACAAGAAAATAACACGTGGTTTGATGCTTTTTTGCTTTCAGATCAATTTGATTTGCTGGTTCACAAAATTGAGGATTTTGTTTTCACTCATTACCACAAATTTCTATTTCTATGACCATTTATAACTGCTGAAGAAGTTAGCATATCTAGAGATGGCCTGTAATTTATATGCATTTAGAGCATCAACTTGGCCCCACTTAGTAGGACAAGACTAGGTTTGCATTGGTTTGGTTTAGAGGATTAACTTGGTTTGGGCTCAATACCATATCATGGTGATTCTGTGAATCAATATGTGTAGTCTATACTTCCAGCCTGGTGCATACTAGTATTTCCTTTTTGAGGTAAAAGTGCAGAGTTGTTTCTCTGTCTTTCAAATTTATCTCACTCTGTCAATATTCACGATCTTTTGGTCGATATCTCTGGATTCAGGCATACTAAGGTTTGTCTCAAGGTAGGCATGCTTACACTGGCAAAGTATAATATTCATCTTGAAGGAGCTTAGTGTGCATTTTGTATTTTATAGCTCTTGTAATTTTTTAATCTATTCTCACTTCTCAGGACTTCGTTACTCTTGGTAAAAGCTTCTAACATCATATTGCATCTTACTGTTCTTTCTGTGCAGCATGACCAAATTGTTTCTGGGGTCGATTGGAGTGTAAGATCAAACAGAATAGTAACTGTTTCTCATGATAGGAATTCGTGAGTCACTATCCAGCTTTAAGTATTTCAACAGTTTTCAGATTTAATAATTTGTTGACACTTTTGTTTTCTTTCAACTGCTAAGGCCTCTATCATCCATAAAAGAATAGGCAATTGACGCAAAAAGATAGTTTTTCATTTTCAATTTACTGTATAATCGTCTGTAGATATGTCTGGAACAAGGAAGGAGCGGAGTGGGTACCAACCCTTGTCATCCTTAGGCTAAACTGAGCTGCACTTTGTGTTCAGTGGAGTCCAAAAGGTATTGCAATTGACATTCTTGTGATTTCTGTTAATTCTTTACCTGTATGTGGACTTTGAGTGACTATTGCTCTATCAATCTCTCTCTCTCTACACACACACACACACATATATGTATATCTTGTTAAATTACTCCAAAGAAAAGAATAAGAGTAAATCTAGGATGGTGTTCCATAAGTACATAATTTAACTTTATAGTGCTTCCCCACTTAAATTATGATGCCTGCATAAACATTCAAAAGATTTGCAGTTCTGTTCTGACTAACTAGAATATGTGGTCCATATAGATGAAACAGTTATCTGTACTTGTATTCATTTCACTGTGTGTTAAAAAATGTGTACTCAGTGCACTGTTAGATTGCATAATCATAGATGTAAAAGTCTCCTCTTATTTACTTTATTATTATTTTTTTCCAGAGAACAAGTTTGCTGTTGGAAGTGGGGCCAAAACTGTGTGTATTTGCTACTACGAGCAAGAGAATAACTGGTAAAGATTTCTTATGATACTTGTTTTCTAATCTATTGATGGTTCTGTTATGTAAAAGGTTCATATAGCTTGGCCAAGACCAGTGAGTTACCTTGATGCCCGACATGCGTAGACGTACAATTTTGCACTTCTCGACAAATATGTACTTTGGCTACAGTCTCTCTGTAGTGTGAGGATTTGTTTTTGTTTATAAATACACACATATAGATTTGTGCATTTATTTGTATGAAAGAATCCTATGAGTTATCTAACAAGGGTGAGATATGCAGATATATCATATCTACTCTTTGGTATCACAATATTCTTATTCGAAGGGCTAAACTTAGTTTTAGATTCCATGCTGTTTTCTAATGTAATTCTACTATTCTTTCTTGCAGGTGGGTCAGTAAGCTTATTAGGAAAAAGCATGATTCATCTGTAACAAGTGTTGCCTGGCATCCAAATAATGTGCGTATATCATATTCAGTCTTGAATATCGATATTGAACAGCTTATAACCATGAATTAGTCGCATTTTGTTATTCATGAAAGACATTAGTTGCATTGCTCTTCTGTGTTTTTGTTCCTACCATTCTGATATATATTCATGAAGTTTTGATATAGAATACCTTTTAGTGTGAATGAGATGAAACAATATCATAGAGATTTTGGCTGGAAAAAAGAGTTATAAGCTAATTCCATATGAAGAATACAAGCTTTCATCTCTGACAGCATTCTAGGTTAGGTTCTTCCGTTTTTTAAGTCATTCGTTTGTGTATTATATGTGCGCTTGTATGTGTCTGTGGTTGAATTGTAGCTGAGGAACACAAGTGATGGATTTGAAAATAAATGATTCCTCAGTAATTTGCTGAGCTGCAAAATGTTAGCCAATTCTTATAACCAAGCAAATGTTCCACTTTTTCAGCGACCTTTTCCTATAGACATTGTTGGGTTCGTCTTCCCTTTTGCGATTATGGAAATAATTTAGTTGTCCTTCTGTAATATGCCAAGATTGCTCGTAATGATTGGAGACAAATATGTGTATACTGACGAGAGGGCTAGCCAAAACTAAAGCTAAACGTTTTGGTGTCTGGTACACTGCTAAGTTGTAGTTGGTTACAAATATAATGATTTCTTTTAAATTCTTAAAAGTCTAGCGAGAAATGGTAAGATCAATGTTTGTTGGTTGCAGCTATTGTTTGATCTATATATGTGACTTTGTTTTCCATAAGTGAAGAGATTGCTTTTTATTTTTTATAATTTACTTATGTGGGGACTCTTGTATAGATTCTCCTTGCAACTACATCAACTGATGGAAAATGCCGGATATTCTCCACATTCATCAAAGGCGTTGACACAAAGTATGTCTTGGGACTCAGAGAGCACTATTGTTCTTCTACAATCTAAGTTTAATATTATTTTTTTGTAATTTTATTTTTTGCTGGTTGTCAATGGACCAGGGGCTCCAAACCTGTTCCTTGATCAGAGTCAAAGTTGGGAGAGGTTCTTTTTTCTCTCTTTCTTTTACCCCCTCAGCTTGTAGGCATCAAAATGTCTGATTGCTTCTATCAGAAGAGAATGTATTGTTTCAGTACTGATTTGCATATTTGGATGAAAGAATATTTTCTTTTTCTCAATAGTAAGATAAGCATCTTTTAACATTAGCAATATTTGACAAGTTAATGTATTACGAGGAAATACTTGTAATCATTGTTTGTTTGACAGCTATGGTGGTTCGTACTTATTTCCATGAGCTAAGCTAAAATTCTGAATTACTCTTGACAATGCTTTAAACTTGCAATTTTCTTTTCACATAACCCTATTTTGTTCAGAGTAATTCATGTGTTCACATTGGAGACTTTACCCTTATGTTTCCTCATTTATTAGTGTATTTCTTTGATCATTTTGGTTTGAAGTGTGCAAGTATTTTTCCCTCTGTTGGAACAGCAAATCGTACAGCTTGATCTCTCATATTCCTGGGCATTTGGTGTCAAATGGTCCCCAAGTGGCAATACCTTAGCCTATGTAGGTCAGGAATCTCTCTTTGCCTTATGACAAATGATACTAACTTTCGACTCGTATGAGCTGAATACAGCCAGTCTTATCATTTGATGAAAGCATTAGAGTGCTTGTTTATTGCAATCATTTCATTAACTAGCCATTATTTGACTATTTCTTTTCTTGAAATGAAGATTGGTGGTAGTCCTGAATGAGTGCAGAATCTCTATATTTGAATCAGTTACAATAGTAGTTGCAATCTGTATTTGCTTTGTGGTGACTGAAAAGTTTTGGTGCCATCATATGTGATGTGACTTGTGTAAATGCCTTTGGGGATGGTCCACAGGTCATAATTCGATGATCTATTTTGTTGATGATGTTGGTCCCTCTCCTTCAGCTCAAAGTGTAGCATTCCGCAATTTGCCTCTTCGTGATGTGGGTCAGCATCCATTCTCAATCATTTAATTCCCCACATCTTAGCTGTTGTATTAATGATCTTAATAGAGTTGTGTTATTTTTCAGGTTTTATTTATGTCTGAGAGATTGGTAATTGGTGTAGGATTTGATTGCAGTCCAATGTTATTTGCAGCAGATGAAAGAGGGTTATGGTAATTTAGATTTGTCGAGAGAATGGTTTTATCTCTTAATTAGGCGCTTCCTTTTCTTTTGTTGTTCCTGTATGCCTTTTTTATTTCTATAATTTGATTTAATTTGCATTCTTCCATTTCTTTAATTTATATGTGAAAGGTGGCTACTTCAAAAAAATTTATTGTAAATATTCTCTATGTTTCCACATAATTATATATATTATATGGTTTTTTAGCCATGTTACTCTTCAATACTGCCATTGCTTTTCTTTCTTTTGGAAAAGACTTTGCTTTGTTTACCATTGGATTAAAAATCAGCTCATAATTCTGGCATGATATCAATTGTATTTGTACAACCAAGACCTATTAGATAGCAACTTTCATCAACTCCAAATAATATTGAAGACGGTAATAAAATGCATCAAGCACCGATCATGACTACTTTTTTCTTTTTCCTTTATCTATTTCTCTTAAATATATCTAAGTAATATAATTGATTAATTCTTTAATTCACGTTCAGGAGTTTCTTGAGGTTTCTTGGTGAAAGAAGAGCGGCATCTTCAAGTGCCAAATATGGTTCACAGGTAAGGCTTTACGCATTGCATTTAATTAAGAGAAACATTCTGTTTCAGAATGAACAGTTACAGATTTTCTACTTAAAGAAGCAGACAAGTATTTAAGTAACAATACCAATGGCATTTGAGTATTTGATGTGCATGACCAAATAAAAAAAAGAGTATTCGATGTGCAGGGTAAGAGCATCTCCAGTCTAGCACAGTATGCTGGACTGATATAAATGTTTCTTGTTCTGGTCAAGTTTCATAGTGTTTCTTTTTTGGGTCTCAATTTTTTTGAGTAGATAATCTGCATAGGTTTCTTGTTTTAGAAGCAGTAATTACCTCAACACAATCCGACGAAAGAAGAAAATGTAATAACAAAAGAGTAAAAGAAAGGAAGAGAAAAAGAAAAGGTTAACCATCTGGGAAAATGGGTTTGCGAACTTTTCCAAGTATTTGAGTTTTAGCTCTCAATCTTAAGATTGATGATTTTGTACTCAACCTTTGATATCCTTTATGTTTCCAGTTTTCTGAAGCTTTTGGGAAATTCTATGGCCAATCTAAATACGGAACCAGCAGTGATACTGTCGAACCTTCAAAATCACGTGGCAGCGTTCATGACAACTGTATCAAGTACCCTTCATGCCAATATCATGTTCTCTTACTCATTGCCTTTTTATTTACTGCACTCAAAATATCAATCTTATGAAGCATAATTCTTCTCTCTTTTCTTTATAATCCTAGTTCTATATTGCCACTCAAGAAGGCAGGAGATTCCATGGTAACCCGATTCAGCACTTCGGGTGAGTTCACGTGGACTTGACTATTATCGTTACTTGTAATTGCATAAAAGTTATTATTATGCTGTTTGAAGCTAATGTTGGGGATTCAATCGATACCATAGGGCTAGACGGGAAAGTGGTTATATGGGACATGAAGAACCAAGAAGATTTAACTGAATATGTATGAAGTCAAATACTTTCAAGCAGAACATTGCGCAGGTCATGTCCAACTGCACGTGCGTGATCTTGGCACATTTGATATATCGAGAGGTTTATCCTCGTTCGGGCTATCCATTTACAGCTGATTACATTTGTAATTCCTTTGTACAAATGACAAACGTGTGTGGTAGAGTAGCTTGCTCTGTTTTTATTTCCCCATATGCTGGCTGGGAAGGGAAGTGAATTGTGTGACATTTGATACATGTAAGTTCGTGAATTTGCAACGTATTGCTTTTATTTTATTTATTATTATTATTTTTTCATGGGAGGCTAACGCCAAAAAACTTAATCTTGAAAATTTTAGAGGTAGATTCGTCCACTCTATCTTTTTTCATGAGGAGAAGGAGCTGGTTTGGGAGTTGACCCAAAGTGTTGCAACCCAAATTTTGAGTAATTTCATAGTTGGCAAGTCAATCCGCACATTTGTTTTCTTCTCGGAAGATATGTGAAAGCTTGTAATGACCATGACGTGAGAGAATAGCTCTACAATCTTCAAGGAGGGGCATGAGGGGGCTATTGTGGGCCATTGGGCTTGTGATCAGATGAATCACTACTTGAGAATTTGTTTCAATAGAAAGGTGTTGAACACCCATTCTCTCTGCTCTTTTCAATCCTTCCCAAAGGACTGTAAGTTCTACAACGTTGTTGGTAGTGATCCCAAGGTTCATGGTAAAACCATCAACCCATGTGCCATTGACATCCCGAAAAATGCCTCCCGCACCTGCAACTCCCGGGTTTCCTTTTGTGCAACCATCAATGTTAAGCTTAACACCATGAGAGGGTTTATTCCAACTAATATGGACTTATTGACTTGGTAGGAGAGGACCTCTCATTTGATTTTTCCAAGCCATGGTTGATTCTTCTACTTGCTTGAAGATAAGAGTGCTGATTTGTGAGATGTTGGGCTGTTGTTTCCCGGAGAAGATGAAGTTGTTCTGATACTTCCAAATCTACCAAACAGTTGTGCTGAAAATGTGACGCCATTGGAGACCATTGATGAGTTTCTTGTTTGAAACATTGCTATTAATCCATTGTTCCCATGGGCAACTCAAGAAGTTAAAGAAATGTGTTCTCGAGAGCAAGTATTTCCATATTTTCTTAGATTCACTGCAATGTCTAAGGATGTGATCAATATTCTCTCTTGTTGCCCCGCACCGACCACAATCTGTATTATCCACGAGACCTCTTTTAACTAATTGATCTTTTGAGGCAATGCGTTGATGGGCGATCTGCCAGATGAAGTTTCTAATGCGTTTTATTGCTTTATTGTTTGTATACATCATTAACATAGCATCTCATTTTTTGATCAACTTGACCAATCTATAGTGCACAGTTAAGTAATGTGTGGAAGGCTGATATTTGCCCGGATTTGGATCCGCTTATGACGTTATAGACGTTATAGCATTATGACAGGATGAAGTTTTGGTGGAAGTAGCGAAGAATTGATTTACGCACGAGACTTGGGTTACAAGATTATACCACTGAGGGGCTACTTGTTTGAGAAGAAGCCTAGTCCTTTTGAAAGCATTTTGTCATCCCTCTTTGGGAGAAGAGCAGCTAAGGTGAAATTGTAGTTTGCCTTTCGAGTTGTATGCAATGATCGACGTGGAAAATCATGTGTTCACAGTAATAAATTTACTAAAATATTAGGAAAGAATTTGTTTGTAACGTTATGATATTATGAGCGAGATTTGGACTTTGCTCCCCTTTACACGAGGAGGAAAATTTTCCTCCCTCTCATTTTCATCCCTTCATTCCATCTCAGTGTTTTCTTCACGCTAAACAAAGCAGAGAAAAAAATTATACATTTTTTTTTCTTTTAAAAAAATTATATATATTTTTTCTAGATGGACCAACCATTCGGATAGGTTTTCCTATGAATCAAAGGTCAAAAGGTCAAGATCGGAAGAAAATCAGTGTTGTAGCTAACGCGTCAAGTAATCTGCTTGAAAAATACACCAACTAGTTATGGAATCATCGCATTGGTAGCCCCTACTTGTGTCTTATTGGTATTTTGATGTCAGCAGGAATGTGAAAGGAACAAATTTTAAGAGAGTGTGTGCGAGTTATTTATTTCAAGAATCGGTTGAATCCAACTAGTTGTATGTATGCGTCTCATTGCTATGTCATGATAGATCCGAAATACAAGATTTTGGAAAATACTTGATCCTGACTCCTATTTCTGAGTGTTGATTATTGCTTTATACTCTTTGATAGTGTAGAGGTGAAAAACTTGGCAGCTATGAAAACTAGGCGGTGAAAATGAATCAAGGGTATAATTTTTCAGTAAAAGCACGCATTATATTTATAGTTAGTTGATTTCTAAGTTGTCTTTATAAAAAAATCATTTTGTTCAATTGTCGAAGTGACCGGTTGTTTGTGTATGTGGATCCTACTTATGTCACAACCGGATCATCCAACAACCGGATAAAATATTTTTTTGTTTCTTTTTGCTCTTGTCCAACAGTATTTATGCACTAGAATCGATTTCGAGACATCTCGTACTTATAGCAAGAATCATACCACTAGACCAAAAGCCCAGTGATGCAGAATCTTGTATTTCGGTTTTTATTGTCATGTATTTCAATTCAAAAGGTTTCTTCATTGCAAATAAAGCTCGAGCTCGAATGCTTTACGTATTGATCATCTTTACGCATGGTGCAACATTTTGAATGTGCATACATCATTGTGTTCTCTCATGATTCAGATGGTACAAGTTTCTTATACTGACTCAAGGATATCATACTATATAGAAGGCTAACAAGGTTTTATTTATTTATTTATTTTTATAACGAGGAACACTTTAAGAAAAATCACATTGGATCCAATTAAAAGTTATAAATTTTATGGTGTAACAACTTACTCTAACACATGCTTCAACTTAATTAAGGACCAAACAATATTCGTAATGGGAGGACATAGATTTGAAATCATTATATATAATCACAAGCATTTATTATTCGACCACTCTACCAAACCCTTAGAGGCAAGAACTATGCTTGCCCTAATAGAATTTGTAAAAAAGGGTCTCATTTGCAAGATTGTGTGGTGTGAATAAGTGAGTGACAGTGCCATGATACCATTAGATCTTCAAACTTCCATTAGCTCAAACACAAACTCCCTGTGCCAAAGAGGTAAGCCTAACAATGATTAGTGATAGAATCATTAGGTTTATAAACCTTCATTAGCTCAAGCACAAACTCACTATGTTGAAGACGAGGGCTGGTCAACACTAGTAGTTGTGGTTGTGGGCGTTGTAATCTCCATTATTTTGTAATTTTGATATTTAAAATCACTTAATTAATACTTTTTATTTTGAAGATGAAGGGGTTCAAAACTAATGGTTGTCGTTGTGAGTGTTGCGGTGTCTATTTTTTAATTTTGGCATTTAAAACCACTTATTTCCGCTAATAATAATAAAAAAGTATTTATTTAAAAACCAATTACCACTAATAAATAAAAAAATTGAGATTCGCCTCTAACTATAGAGGTAGACCGTAGACCTACCACTAGTTATAAAGGTTAGAAGTTGAAGTTGAAGTTGATGCTACTGTTATTCACATAAACTTTAGTTTTAGCAAATAAATGGTCCTCGAGGTACTTGATCGAGAAGAAAAATGGCTCCAACTCTATGTTTTTTTTTTTTTTTATCATTAAGTAATCGTTTCATTCTACTTCAAAAAAATATGAAAATACATAGATAGTCAACAAAACATAAGATCTCTATATAAGCCTATCTATTCACAATGTTATTCACATACTTACTCTGGAGATTAATCATATGTCTAACATCTAAAAAAAATTTATCCATGATTTGCTCATTTATTTTGGCCCCCGATCCATAAACTTTGCAATTCCTTTCCGTCCAAATTGAAACACACTTGCACAGAATGTCGTCTTTGCAAGGTCAGCTCTTAAACTCTTCTTCTTGCAAGCTCGGCTAAGCCTTGTCACGATAGTCTCCCATTGAGCATTCAGATTTCTCATGTTGAGAAGGTGACAGAGTTGTTTCCAAAATGGACAAAAACTATTTTGGTCCCTGAGGTTTGGTATAAAGCTCAAATTAGTCCCTGAGATTTGCAAAAATATCAAATAGGTCCCTCCCATTATCTATGACTTAATAGTCAAAGATTTGACCAAATGAAAAGACTTAAATGCCCTTGTTTTAGTGGTTGGCAATTTGGAAGGAAGGAAAAAAAAAAAAGATTGAGACCATGCAGCAGGCACAACTATTTAAGCACCCAAGCCATTTTTTTTTTCTTTTCTCACTTTCAATTCATGCTCTTTCTCACCAAAAAAAAAAAAAAGAACAACGACAACAACAAAATTCTTGCTACGTAGAAGAGTTTGGCTCTTAATTTTTTTAGAATACACCTTTTTTTTTTTCTTTCTTTGGTAATGTTAATTAGGTTGTTAGTTGATCAACTATGTAATCTCCTTCATCATTTTCAAATTATAGAAATATTATGACTGAATAGTCTGTAATTTTTAATATTTATAATTTTGCAAAACTAAATATAAATTAAAGAGAAAGTCAAGTATATCTATAATTACTACCTTGTCCCCGAAAGTTGAATTTACTATCGAGTAGCCACTAATTGTAGCTTTTAAAGTCTTAAATTTTGGATATATGTCCTGCAATTACAAATGTTGTTTGACTTTTAACTAACTTGAAAAATGTATTGAGGTGCAATATTAGACAATAGAATGTATAACCTTGTAATAAATTCACTATAATTCACATGTAACGAATTTCTCGTCATTTAAAAACCAAAAAGAAAAAATAATAATAAATGAGGAAATCAATACATATGAATTATTTTTTCACATTTAATATTTGTATTTTTTTCTTCTATTATTATTATTTTTTTTTCAAATGACGAGAAAAAATAACTTGAGTGCTTAAATAGTTGTGTTTGTTGTATAATCCCAATCTATTTTTTTTTCCTTCAAATTTCTAACCACTAAAGTAAAGGCATTTAAGACTTTATTTGGTTAAATATTTGACTATTAAGTCATAAATAATGGGAGAGACCTATTTGATCTTTTTGTAAATTTTAAGGACCAGTTTGAACTTTATACCAAACTTCAGAGACCAAAATAATTTTTGCCCTTTCCAAAATCTTTGGGAAAAGGGGCTCCAACTCTATGTTTGGAGACAAGTATGCCACTAGTAATGTAAGCCAAAAAGGTCGTGAATAGACACGTGCCATTTTAGCCATAGGATCAATTTTTTTTTTTTTTTCATAAATCTTTGGTACTCGGGTCCGGATAGAGACCAAAGCTTTTGAGCGACCGATCCAGCAGATGCAAATGATAGATTTTAATGTGGGCTCAATCCTTCTTTAACTCCACGCACAATGAGAATTTGATGTACCAATAGTCTTTTTGCTATGAAACTATTAAAGACTTTCAAGGAAAGGCTCGAGAGTTGAAGCATTGTCCACTATTCAAAATATTATCTTCAATTACGACCTTGAAGATGATAAGAGTTAAAAAATAAAAATAAAATAATAGAGGCAGGCCCTTGAAGAAGCTCCACATTTATCATCAATGCATAAACAACTATAGAGAATTGCACAAGCATTTATGCCAATAGAATCCATTTAAATCAGTACTAGTTGTTTCTTTTCATTGATTCAAGGTTCTCACGTTGAGTAATACCTTGTTTCCCCTAGATGGGGCGTTTTCTTGTTGGTTGTATGGCTCATTTGTTTTGTCGGTTGAGGGCAGGGATTTGGCTCCTTTAGGTTCAGTTTGTTGACCTTTGGTCATGTGTTAATTGTTTCTTATATTTGTACCAACTCTCTGTATTTTTTCTTCCAGCAATGCACAATTTTGCTTACTTTGTTTAAAAATATATATATATAGAGAATTGCATCTCGTTACCTCCTTCAAACAACAATCTAACATCTTCTATGAAGTAGTTCTTTTATTTTTATTTTTTTCATGCGATTTATTTTATACGAAGAAAGAAACATTAACTTCATGTAGATTCAAAAACATAGTAAAGGACATTAAACAACTCCATTACATGAACAATCATCCAATTTCGAGGAAGAACAGGATTTTCGGTAGAAAGGACAACACAACAAAACACACACACACATCCCTTGAAAGTATCATATAGAAGCAAAATAGTAAAGTATCATATAGAAGCAAAATAGTAGCTTTTCAGACTATCTGTAGCAGATATACACAAAACATAGTTGCAGCATGTAACCAAATGATTCCTGCTGTTACTACACATGTTGGCCGTTTTTTTTTCTTCGAGAAATGAATAAATTTTATTAATATGTACCAAGGGGTACAACTTTAAACCTATTTACATTAACATCATAAAGTATCTATATATTTTTGAATACTATCTACATCTACCTTACAAGATCCTTTACTCCAAAAACATAAATTATAAATACAACGGCTTTTTAAAGACACTAGGGTCGACTCTTTCCCTTCAAAAGCTCTACAATTTCGTTCCTTCCATAAAATCCAAATGACGGCAATAGGGACTGTTCGAATGACTTTTTTATTGTGCTTGCAAAATTAGATCCCACTCCAAGTACTCACTTCTTCACGAAAAGACTTAAAAATAACCCATTGAACCCTAATGATATGAAAGGCCATCTCCCAAAGGCTTCTAGTAGTAGATGATCCACCGATTCCATATCATTTTTACAAGAAAACATCTATTGACCACAATTTGTCCTCTTTTTTGGAGATTGTCCAATGTAAAGAATCCTTCCCCAAGCCGCCTCCCAAGCAAAGAATGCTCTACTCTTGTTGGAGCACAAGATTTCCAGATATCCTTCCACAAGAAGGTCTCAGGTATGTTAGGTTCAATGTCACCAACAAGAGCTTTATAGAAAGATTTCACCGTGAATGTCCCGTTTTTAATCAATTTTCATCTCACCTTATCGTCCCTTCCTTGACAAAGAGCCCAAACATTCAAGCATCCAAAAAAAATTAACAAATTCCTCCACCTCCCAATCATTAGCCTCCCACATCCCATCCAAAGTAACCATCCACCCTCTACACACATGAGCTAATAGTAGCATTTTTCTCTCGAGCCAATGAGAAGAGATTAAGAAAAAGAGCCTTTAGCGGTGTAGTAAGAGAAACATTCCATTTGTCTTTCCAAAGCAAGATCCTCTCCCCATTACACACATCAAAAGAAATGTGATTCATAAAGGAGTTCAATCCTTTAGTAATGTTCTTCCAAAGACCAACTCCATGAGATAATCTTCTCTCACCCGTCATCCAACCATTGTGAGCCTCCCCAAACTTTGCCACAATGACATCCTTCCAAAGGCTTTCCCTCTGCCTCATAAATCTCGACAATCACTTTCCAAGAAGGGCTTTGTTAAAAATAAGAAGTGACTTGATGCCAAGCCCACCCTTGTCAATTGGTTGTTTGACCACCCCTCACCTAACAAGATGATATTTAAATTCACCTCCAATTCATCCCGTCTCAAATCCGCATAATAATTTAGCGAATGAAAAGATCATTCAAGACAAACTCAACCTAGCCTCATAGTCAATTGCGATATGAACAACAAAAGGATACATAGTATCCGCAGATTAAGAAGCGTTTAATCCTAATTTACCTAGGGAAACGAGGGCTTCATCAGGTCAAGTGTAACAAATTCCACTAATGCGAGAAACTGATATATTATATTATGAAGCTGTTTATATAATAGGTCACATCAGTACATCACGTAGTGGCAAACTGATAAACATTCTCAAACCCTCAGGTAAGGATTATGCTTATAAATGGATTCAATAAATACAAACATGAAGAACTCTTATTCAGAATACAAAAACATGTTCTTCTAGTAATATTGTCGATTCCTACAGAACAAGCTGCATTAAAGCCACACAACACGTTTCAAAATGAATAAACTGACCTCCACATCAGAAAATTATGTCATCATCTTTTTTTGAAGCCTGGTTCAACAAGTTAAAAGCTGAATCGATTGAGACTCCTTTTTTCAAAGAAAGTTCCTCAGCAACCTTCTCCTCTGCATACAGCTTGGCAGCAGCCATCTGTTTCTGGACTTCTTTTTTCTTGAAACCTTGTATCTTCTTCAGCCGGAAGAAATCTTCTCTTTCTAATTCATCCAGTTCTCCCTTAATGTATAATATCGTGTTCTCTATCTTTGGAATCACAACATTCTCCAGTGCATTAACCCTACGGTTTGTGGTCTTGATTGCCTCATCAAGGGTCAAAAATGATGTTTGGAGAGAAGCAAGCTCAACAAGCAGCTCAATGGTCTTCACATAAGCAGCACGGCACGCCTGTATTTGTTGTCCACCTCTAGCTAATCCAGTGAGGTCATTCTTTGACTCTCCCTCAGTAAAATATGCAAACTTGGGGAGCTTCACACCAGCAATATTTTCTTGGTGTGATCGAACTTTAAGAGTTGCATTCTGGACATTTTCAAGGACAACATGCTTGATGTTGTCACCAGCAACATATTTGGCTTCTGTCATAGCAAAATAAGAGGCTTTCATTATCTCTCCCATTGATTCCTTTGTCGAGACAATGTTCTTGAGAATCTTCCGGAACTGGACAGTCAAAGCATCACTTTTCTTCTTGAGCAAAGCATGCCCTCTTGTGGCACCGATAAGGCGAGCTTTCATAACTCCAAGCGTTGTAACAGTGGGAACAACATTTAACCGCTGGGTTTGCCCAGACATTTTGCCAAACTTTTAGCTGGAAAAAAGAGGATAAAGACACGATGTAGCAGAAAACTAGTCAGACTTTTTAGTTTTAACACAGATACCAGAAGACTGCTAATACAGATAGCAATGAATTCCCAACCGAAATGCCTGTGCTAAATTAAGTAACATCAACTATACCCAAAAAAATTCCAATGCCGTGCAAGGACATATAATTTCCTAAAATGAAAAAAGAAAAATAAAACAATAACTCATGGTCTGTTTTTCATTTGTTGTGAACCTCTTGCACGAATCAAGAAGATTATCTTTTCCAGTCAGGAGATGAAATTTTTAATTTCGCAAAAAAAAATTTCTAATAATTTTTTGGCCATCTCAAATATCTTCAAGCTTTTGCACAGAAGCTCTTCCACTTACCCATACCCAAGCTCATGTACGTAGGCATATATGTATTTCCCTCCAAATCTGAACCATAACGAAACACCATACAATTTATAATTTTCAAAGCAGCTGCACCTAGACTCTTGATGAATTGAGCTTCAGATACGAACAAACTGGAAGAATGTCATATACAAATACAAAATCTTTCTTTCCACTAGAGAGGGTCGGCTATAAAGATCCGACAATATCCTCATTCCTACCGAGAGTTACCAATACCAAAGCTTCAAATATTGCATCCGGACATCATTACTCTCAGGAAATGATTTCTTACACTTTCTCAACTTCAAAGACAGAGCTATAAATATCCCTATAGGAAAATTTTCCTAAAATTAACAAAATCTCTACTCGCAAAACCGCATTTAAATTAAAATAACAGCATCTGTCCACACAATGCAAGACCCTAAACAGTAAACAAACTAAATTCTTCACATAACGAACGGCCACAAAAATTACAAAATTGACCTTGAGAACTTTCCTTACTCGAAAAAAACCTAAGCTAAATATGTTCCCTAATTTCAGATCACGCGGCAATAAATATTATAAAAACAAAATAAATAAATAAACAATCTCATTAGCGTCCGATTTGAAAGAATTAACAGAGATGCACCCAATCAATACTCTAAATTACAATTTGAACATTGTAAATTTTACAAAATATATATATGTGTGTGTGTATTTACCTTGTGTTGGTGAAGAAGTTGATGGTGTGAGGTAAGAGTGATCGGCGCTGGAGAGAGAAGAATCGTCGCCGGAGAAGGTTTGAGAAGGATCAGTTTAAGTAATTATTGATGAAATTTTGGATCGGTTTTGTATAGTTTGTAGCGAGCCAGCGATGTACTATTTAACTATATTTTAATTTTGTTTTATGATTAAATACATTTTATTATAAGAATATAAATAAATAATTGTTTGTTTCGTTTTTAGAGCGATTTGGATTATGGGTGAAGCCGGGCACGACTTGGTTGTCGGTAATCTCGGGCAAATTGTAATTGGCTAGTTCTTGATATTTATTCACTTTTTTTAATTTAGCGATTAATATTATAAAAATTATACAATTAGTCTCTAATATTACGAAAAGTGACACGAGGGTCGGATGACTCATTTATGTATAATTTTATATGTAAATTATAGAAAACTACTCACTTTAAAACTAAAAACATAATTTTTATGATGACGAATCACAATGTGCTATAATTAAACTAATACATAATTTAAACAAACGAAGAGTTATCTTCAAGACATGATTCTCCTCATACAATACACTTTATAATAATTATAAAAATGTATGTATTAAAGCATACATAGAGTTTTAAAGACATGACTCTTTCATATAATACACTTTGTAGTAAGTATATAATAATGACATAACATACAAAAGAGATAAAAATAAATATAGTTATTAGAAATAAATAAAAAAGTCTAATTCATATTCATTGTAAATAAAGAAAATCCATTTCATTAGATGCAAAGAAAATTGTTGCTCACAAATTGATTTTATTTTAAAAAAATTTCCATGCCCTATCCAACAAATTTAAAATTAGAAATCTAATTTAAATTGAGACTAAAAGTGTTCCTACATAAGATGTGTAAATTAAAATGATAACCAATACATAAAAATAACAAGAAAATAGGTTACTGTATACGCAGCTAAAAAAGGCGTTAGAGAGCACCAAAATCAATCTGTCATATTGTAAAAACTTGTGTTGCGAACTTGCTCACCAAATTTCAATATTCTATCAAATAAGAAATTATCGTCTGATAATATGTTTGATTAAAACTGTCTAATTTTTTTTCTATATTTTCCTGCATTTTCTCTCTCTTTTTGTGTCCTTTTATTTTATTTTTTCTCTCTCTCTCTTCACGCAACAAAAATATGAAATATATCATTCTCAATGTGTGAGAACAAGAGAAAATAATTAAAAGAATCATTGATCAAAAAGCAAAAATAATTCACTTTTATCACTTTTTCACCTCCCATCTCTTTTACTGCTTATCACTTATCATTGTTTTAACAATAAATAACAAAAAAATTATTTTTCCCCAATTTAAGGTGTGCCCGTGCAAGCCATGAGCCAAAGCTCCCTCTGCTACTCTGTGTCTGGGTATGTGTGGTGCTAGGTTAAAGAAGGGGAGGAGGAAGGAGAAGGAGAAATAAAAATAAACTTCTTTAAATTTTTAAGGGCAAAAAAAATCATTTCATGATAAAGAAGGGTGTATATAGAATTTTGTTTTATTAGTCAAGTGCAAAATAGTTATGTCGTGTGAACCGTACCACGTTCCTATATTATTTTTTAACATTTATTTGATGAAATACTTTTTGATAACATTGTAAACTAGTTGTGTAACTTTTATAATATTTGTGCCTAATTAAAATCTTAAATAAACATTTGGGACTTCTAGTAAAATTTTCTCTTTCAAGTAATAAAAGTTATATTTGGTTAACTCAAGGGTTAGTTTAGTGTTAGCTCATTTGGGGCATAAGGGAGAGACTTGCTCATGTCTTAAGTTTGAATCAGTCAATTATCTAATTTTTTTGGAACATGTACAATTTTTATTAGACTAACTTGAATTATCTATTTCAAATAAAATCATGTGTTCTCAAGTTTTTCTCACCTAATGTGAATCTATAGAATTTGTTTCATGTCTTTAAAGAAAAAAAGTTATACCTATCAAAGTTCATGTACCACAGATCAAGAGTTGTACTAGTGATAAAAAGGGACGCCCTTGCTAGCCATTATGTTTAAGCTTGAGTTTCGAAGTTTGGGGATAAAATGTATTATATGAGAAAATAAGGCGGGGAAAAGCAATGTTTTTGCAGATCCGATGCGTATTATATGTGGATATCGTCTAGCTAACTTGTTCTTTTTTTGGTCAAACAAGGAAATGTATTAAGATTGAAAGAGATACAACATTATCCTACATCAGTAGGTACAAGATCAGCAAATAAAAGAGTTACAAGATCCAGGAGGACATTGGAAGTCCAGTCAAAAGGAAGGGTGCCACCCTTAGCACATTATGCAATCCAATCAGCTACTTTAGTACCAGTTCTACGAACTAGGGAGAAAGAAACATGAGGAATTGCTTGGCTAAGATGATTAATATCATGGATAATAGACTTGATATCCATAGGAATAGAACCATCTGAAGTTGAGGAGATTGCCTTGAAAACTTGTTCCGAGTCAGTCTCAATAATAGGATGATAGAAACTGAGATCTAATGAAAATTGACAAGAATTCTTGAGAGCAATGGTTTCTGCTTGGAGAAAACTCTTGCAAATGAAGGAAGAAGTATGTCTGAACAAGAGCTGACCAGTGCTGGTGCGACAAATTGATGCAGATGTGCTTTTGGAATCCTTAAAAAAGTTGCACCACAATTGACTTTAACACAAGAGTCAGGTGGTGGATGCCAAGTGATTTCAACATTAAAAAGATGTTGGGAAGAAAGGTTCTGAGATATTTGAGTATGAGCTTTGGTGAATTCCCAGTAACTAGTAATTGCGGTGTCTAGTTAACTTTTTCATGCGACGAAATCATGCATGTGCACCTACGCATAAGAGTTTTTAAATTGCTTATGAGTTAAAAAAATAGTTCTTTGAAGGGAATCATATTCTAATTCTTTGAAGTTTTGTTCCATCCTTCTTCAACTTTGCACATAATGGAAACTTTGCACATCAAGCAACTCTTTCAAAACTTGTTTTGCAGCTATCTAAACATAGACAAAAATTTTAGTTTGTTAGCTAATAATATGCATATAAGTACATTTGACCACTGTTAGCCCTAAGGGTTCACTCAGTTCAACCCTCTCGTTCTAATAGTTTAAACTTTTAAATGGTGTGGTAATTGACATATTTGTCATTTGAACATCGTTGTTAAAAGTTTAACGCTTGTTAAGAATTTTATCCTAACTAAAATAATTAAGTTACCATGAAGAAATTAAAACAAAATGTACAAATATCATAACATCTCTCTAGCAAAATTTTTCTTATAGGACAACAATAGATAAATGCAAAGTTTTTAAAGTGAAACATACATCTATTCATTAATTGAATTCATTGAATATTGAATCCTGTTTACCTTACGTTTATAAATTGTTATTGATTTTAGGCCTAACTGCGTTTTTTCTACCCATCCACCCTTTCTCTTTGAAGACTAAACCTCTTCCCCTACCATCCCAAACTGAATCTCTCCCCACTACCATTCCTTTCTTATCGTACTCCATGTTTTTCCCTAGTTCAAGGGTAAAGATGCAAGAGAAAAACACATTTTTTTTCGAATGTGTTTAATTTTATCTTTTCTTTCTTAAATAAGTGTTCTCCAAACATGTTTAAAATAAACATTTCTTCCCAAATACTTTTTCTTAAAAGATGCTGAACAACAATCATCTTATTTGTCAAAATTTGCGAATATCAATATTGTTGCTATAAACCCTTATCAATTTAGAGAAATTCAAACTTTTGAAAAACTTATTTAAAAAGTCAAAAAATATATTCTATATTACATATCTTACCCAAAAAAAAAAAAAAAACATTACATAGAAAAGAAAATTACACCTCTATTCGTTACCAAAATGAACCCCAAAACCTCTTTTTTATAGGATACCATAAAAGCAGTACAGGGTTCGAGTTAATTGTTCGAACTACTTCGTACTCTACAAGTGTAGGGTGCTCTATACAAGCCAAATACTTTAGGACATACTTTGATTATTTTAAACTCATATAATTATAGACGATTCTACCCCATTTTAACTCCTACTACATTATCTATTATCGTCTAGGACATTCTACAATCCTTATAAGTTCACGTTTAAATTTTAACAAAAATTTTTTACCTCCCATTATCTCTACTTATTCTGTTATCGACTATAACATTCAAACATCAACTCTCTGAATACATCCCGATAGCGTTCTTTATTAGTGTGCTATGTGCATAACTTGATGCAAATTCAGTGATTCCATCATCTCTTCAAGAATTTTGGCCCATCATCGACAACGTTTTCAATGTAGACATTATTGTAACTCTCTTATCATTGAGGACTCCATGACCTGTGATGAATCTCAGACCCCAGATCCAGCCAGCCGTCGCCTGGTGGCATTGGATATAGACACCCGACTGAGCTTATCTTCCTCGGTTGACATTGACATTGTCCGTTCCTTGAGCGCCGTGTATCGCCGCAACCATGCACCAGTGTATGCCTGAACACATAAGGATCAGGATCAGCAGTAGAATAACCAACTGATACTTGTACAAGATTATCACTGGACATTTCGGTACAGTGATTGCGTAAACCCCTTCTTTCATTTTTTATATTCTTGCGCCCTTCTTTCATTTTTTATATTCTTGCGCCAAGTGAAACGGGCAATATAAAGCACTTGATCGTTAAGGCTACTAGGCGACCTTCAGAGAAGGACGGCTATCACAAAGAAGTTTATTTTTATAATTTCTCAGATTTAAGGAACTTAAAAACTAGACTAGAGAGAACATTTTGGACAAACTAACCTCCTGTGGCCTCATTATCTTTGTATCAGGATCATCTAGAGACTCTCGCCAATGAGCTAAGTAGCCTGCCATTCGAGGGATTGCGAACAGAACAGGGAAGAATTCTGTTGGAAAACCCATTGCTCTGAGTAACAACATATGACACTCAGCTAAACATTCTATTTAAAGAGGAGAAATTAATAATAGCTTATGCGTACCTATAAATTAATCCAGAGTAGAAGTCAACATTGGGATACAACTTCCTCTTAATGAAATACTCATCTGATAATGCAGCTTTCTCAAGCGCAACAGCCACCTACAGACGAACATCTCTTCATTAGACTAGCACAGTAGCATATGAAATAGTTGATTGTCCCTGAAAACCTCACTTTCTCGGAAAGCACTGTACCCAAGTCTCAGAGACTTCTTTCATAAATCACTTTAGAAGAACTTGATCTTTTTGCACAAAATCTCAAAACATTTTTAATCCAAAAAAGATAATGTTAAAAGGGAGAAAACGGTTGGGATGAAACCCACCTCGATCAGGGGATCCCTGCCAACAATGGAAAATACTTCATCTGCCAGTTCTTTTATGACCCTTGCTCTGGGATCATAATTCTTGTACACACGATGTCCAAAACCAGACATCTTACGCTTCCTAGAGTAAAGAAGAGTCAGAATTGTTCAGAAAATTAAAGATGTAAATGGTAGGAAGGTGTCGACCACTTAAGAAATAGATGACTGCTAGACCAAAGTATCCACCTGTTCTTGACACCCTCAATGAACTCTGGTATCTTGTCAATACTTCCAATCTCACCCAACATCTTAAGCACAGCCTGCAAACGACAATATAAAGGTAACTTAGTGTGTATGTCATTCCAAACATTCATGCGAACCAATTATTGAAAAATGTGAAAAATGGTATTTAAAGGTTTTCATCGGACCAGCACATCTTTCAACCACTCCTTCATAAAAGTCGATGAAAAGATCTAAGGTACCTCATTTGCTCCACCATGAAGAGGACCATACAGTGCACCAACAGCTCCAGCAATAGCCGTATATACGTCAACACCACTGCATTCCTTAAAGTCAGATATTTATTGAAAGATATGAGAGCTTCTGGATCACATTGGACTTAAAGGTTACCTTGAAGCCAGATGTCTTGCGGCTGCCGTGGAGCAATTCATTTCATGTTCCGCATGTAATATAAAGAGTATGTCAAGGACACGAGCAAGCCTTGTATTTGGTTGATAAGTCCGATTACCTCTGCATGTTGTAAACAGGAGTGTCCGATAGATTAGTGACCCAAATAAACAAGATCTTTGTCATTGTTAGTAGTAACATTAAGACGATACAAAACTCAGCACAAAAAGCTTACAATCCTCAATTTACCTCACCGTTCACTGACCCAAAACATAAAATAGAGTACAGTAATAATCTACTAGATAACATTTTGGCAATTGTGTTTCAAGTTATCTTTATTAGTGAAAAGGGCAAAGAAGAGCAACATAACATACAGAGAGTCTAGCATGTATAGGAAGTTCTCTGAGTAAGAAAGGTTGTTGGATGGAAGCACAGGTGGCCTTCCTGCCATCCTCAAATATGCTGCTGCTGCGATGGTTGGTGCCTGAAAATATAGTCAATAGTCTATTCAACGCTCGTGATACAGGCATAAATTATGATCAACTTAGGGATAAAAGGCAGCAGAAGGAAATAATCAACCTTTCCAAGAATGCGCACAATTTGTTTATCTCTCACTTGCTTAGATTTGTATAAATCTTGGCCCTGTATGAACAATGGAATAAATGTGGTGAAGATGTTATATGTGCCAATTCGTTCTGACAATCATGTTTATGCAACAAAAGAGCGAGGAATACTAATACATTATTTTAACTCGATCAGCTAAATGCGAAGGAGGATTAGTAATGATTCATATGCTTTTTTTATAAGTAATCATTTATTTATATGCTGAAAGGCAAATTGGTCCTAAAGGCAATTACAAAAACGAACGTTAGGAAAACCCTGAAAGTCTATGCTTACTATGACCATTGAAACAGTGGAAGTAAGTATGACAAGTTCCATAAAACCTCTACAACTTCTCATAGCTCAATAATAGACAAAACCATAAAATTTTAATCATAGCTAACAAACTTCTTTAGTGGATCCTCTCCCCTTCATTTGTTTTGTCAGAAAATGTTGGTGATAAACCAAACAGGTAATGCAACAAATAAACCAAACAGTAATGCAATCTTCTCCTGGTAAGCAGAAGCTGATTCAAGTAAAATTTGCTTTGAGTTATCATGTAGAAACTGAGTTGGAAGCGGGAAAAAGTGAATAGGTCATTATGCATGAAAAAGGCACTCAAAATCTCAGCTCTTCCTGTGCATGACAAAATCAAGCCTGCTAACTTGTAAAAGTAGGAATGACATAAGAATGAGAATCTCGACTTGCTTACTCTAAGCGCAGGATTGGCATCAGGGTGAAAGACAGAGAGAGCGCTCATTGCACTAACTAGGACGCCCATTGGGTGAGCATCATGAGGCATTGACTGTATGATATCCTGCAAAACCAAATCAGAATGCTTTTTCAGAAATTATTTCAGAGAAGACACAAGTCAACTTCCTAAAATAACGTCTTCTTTTTAGAACATATTCATGTCGTGTTAGTATTCAAGACAAATGATAGATACAGAAATAAAGCATTAAAAATGGATGAGACTACTAATAAAAACTACTCTTTGTCACAGCTGTTTCTTGTATACAGTCTTGCTTGACGTTTCCTGTTTCTTTTCTTTTTCCTTTTTTTCTTTTGACCAATTGGGTTAGTTTGTGGTATGATCTGGTGATTGAAACAAAATGAAAGGGCAAATAATTGTGTGACATTTCACTTAGAATTGGATACTTTTCATGTTTATGGAATATCAGAATATCTTCTGAATGACAAATGGTAGCATACAGGAAGGCCTTACGATTGATCAGAATAACTTTTGTCCGAAAGCTTCATATACATAAAAAAGAAGAGATATTCATAAAGAAACCACATGAAGGATCCACAACTCATATGGACACAATAGCACATGAAATATTTATAAAAAATTATATACCTTCCACGGATTATTCTTTTGATCGAGCACCGGTTCGCAATTCATCATCAAATTTATTGAGAGGCATAGAGAACTAAAATTCAGGTTTGATTAGAGACTAACCATTAAACCACTTCAAATAATGATAAGTAGCGTAATACTACAAAGCCCATAAAGTGAGGACATTGATCAGAGCATGATAATTGCTTAGGCTAATCGAAAGACTCGAATTCCCCTTTGCGCCACAATGCCATAGATAAGGCCCCTTGCCAAATATCACCCTTCAACCCAAAAGCACAATGGGCTCTACATAAAAAGAAATTCAGAAATGTAAAACAGTGAGATGTTATGTACTATAGCCATAGGCTGGAATGCCTCTAGAAGCTACTGACCCATTTATGTCTCAGAAATGCCCAAACACTTGAGCTACCAAATAGAACAGAAAAAGAAGCAACAGGATTTAATCTCCCACATGATATTGTTCATAATATTCTATGATGTAAAGAGTAAAGTGAGATATCAATAGCAAAACTTCTTAATACTAACTTGTCAGAAAATAAAAATAAGAAGGCACACACCAAAATTCCTTGAGGAACAGCTGAATGTTGCGAAACAGCAAATTCCCAGTCTGCTAGCTGAGCTTCAGATGGTAAATTCCCATACACTGCAATGGGAAATCAATGCAGTGTCAAAAGACTGAGCTTGTAGCTGAAGAGACATATTAGAAAGCGATAGAAATTTTTATCTTGTGCACGTATCAAAGAACCATATCTTGGTATAGCATGAATATATGCTTCTGTTAAATTCTGCATAACACAGACACAAAAATTCTAGACGAACTCATAAGCCCACAAAAAGCAGTTGGACCTTATATTGATCTTGTTTATAAGGCGGCGCAAACTATAAACAGTATCAAGCGTAGGAATACTTACTCAACAGATAAGCCACTTCCAAAAAGGAACTTCCCTCAGCCAATTCCTCAATTGGGTAGCCTCTATATCTAAGAATTCCAGCATCACCATCAATATAGCAAATTGATGACCTGACTGGAGCTGTATTAAGGTAACCAGGATCATACAGCTTGAGCCCCTTGTCATCCTTTCCAGTTGTTATCTGCACATTTCACCACATTGAAAATCATGACCAATCAGTAATTTCCTTTACGCACATCAAATTTCAAACCACCATCATCTTTTCCTGCCGTGATACTTGTATACAAACTTATAACACCAAATGATATACTCTTAATTTTTTACCGCTTATATGTAGTTTCTATTGACTCCTCTATATTATCAAGAATAAAACTAACTCTTCTTTTCTCTATTATAATTTATAAAAGATTAGCACCTTATTTGAGCTCAATTTCCCATTTTGACAAAGTTTATCTCTGCATTTCCTTGAATTATTAACTTTATGATAAAAAATAATTTTTTACCTCATGTTCTTTAATAAAAAATATGTATATAAAAAAATCATATTCAAAGAAAGGAAACATAAAAGAAACTGTTGAAATGAGATCCAAATTCACAAAAAACAGGTAAATACCTTGCAAAGGAGCTATGAAATATTAAAAATCAAATTGAAATTTTCTAAAATTAGCTTTTGTAGACATTAAACATTCGAAGAGAACTAAAAGGTGTGCCAAAATTCACATAAAACGAACAAAAGTTTACAAGAAATCATCACATGAAAAATGAAAATTAATTACAATTGAATTGAAATTCACAGCTTTGAAAATCTTCATTTTCTTTACCTTTGTTAATAAGACTTAAATTCAGAAGAAAAAAAAAATGATTCCGCAAAATACACTCAAAAAGATCCCAAATTTAGCTACAGAAAATACAAACCTTCAAAGAGGTCAACTTAAGCTGACAATAATCACAATAAAATGCTTAACCGAAAATAAATAAATAAATAAATTACGCTACCTATGACTAAAAAATTGCACGAAATTTCAAGTTCGTTACTATTTTTGTTTTTCCACTTCACATCATCCACTTTATATTTGTTTCAAATATTAAATTCTATTCAATTTTCACTCAAACCTATCCAATTTAGCACCATATTAGTATTAAAAATTTAAGAAAAACGCCATATTTACCGTTTAAATGTTAGTTCTAACTTTAGAATTACACGAAATGTCCTATTTAAAACAAATGCATGCCTAGTTAAAACAGAAAGAAAAAAGTTAAATATTTAAAACTTCGTACAAGTTAAATAATGACGGCGCAATATATCCGTAATTAGCTAAGTTAATTAATTATATATATATATGTACTTAATTTTTTCATTATGTTCTTTATTTACCGTTTTAAAATCGGTGGCTTTGATAGTGCCTTCTTCAGTGACTTGAACCTGGTACCTTTTACCAGTCCGTTCATCGATGATCGTCAGCGCGCCCTTCACGTTCGGCGGCAGCAAAACGGCTTGAGCCGAGGAGCAAGAAGGTTCGAGAAGCGGCGCGCCGGATTGGTTGATATAAGCAGACGACGCGGCGGTCAGCTGAGCTGCCAGCACCGCCATGCGGCTTCGCGCCACCGCTGAAAAATCTACCTCTCTATGACTATCCATTTTACCAAAGGCTAAATCTTCTCTTAGCTATTTGATCTCTGTGTGTGAGAAATGGTTTTTGTTAGATTTCGTTTATCGACTATATATATATATATAAAACATATTATTATAATATATGGTGAGTGAGGAGATTGCTTGCCGGGAAAATAGACCGTTTAGTTGTCTGCTATAGCAATGTGCAAAGGATAGTTTCGTACTTTCGTATTCTAACTTCAGTAGTTATTTTTTGAAAAAATCTCACATTTAGTCACTATTATTTACAAAATATCTCAATTTTATTTTTATTATTTAAATGTTTTAATTGAGGCCATATTATTTCTCTAAAAATTTTAATTTCATTCCTATTATTTAGAGTTTTCAATTTCGTCTTTATTGTTTCTTAAAAAAATTTAATTTAATCCCTATTATTTTTAAAAAATTTCAAATTCATCCTTATTGTTTCTCAAAAAATTTTAATTTAGTCCTTGAATAATAGGGACGAATTTAAAACTTTAAGAAAATAATAAATATGAAATTGAAACTTTTTAAAAATAATGGGAACGAAGTTGAAATTTTTTAAAAAATAATAGAGATTAAATTGAGACATATTAAATAATAGGGATGAAATTAAAATTTTTGGTGAAATAATAGGGATTAAATTGAGACATTTTAAATAATAAAGACTAAATTGAGACACTTTGCAAATAATAGGGACTAAATGTGAAATTACCCCTTATTTTTTTTCCTTTTTTTTCCCTTTTCTTTGGTATAACCGAAGGTGAAGCTTGAAACATTTGATAAAATAGAGTTCTGTAATTTAAATTTCAAACTTTTCTATCTACAAAAGTGGTTAAATCTCGCGTGCATGGAATGAATATAAAAAATTAATGAATGATTTTAGCATCATAATAAAGTAAAAATATAAATTTTAATGAGAATAAGTAATGTCGTTAAATGTATTGTAAATTTATTTTATAAAATTTCTTTACACCTTGTTTGGATTACCAATATTAAAGGAAAGGATAAGGAGTCCTATTTGGATTACAATTTTAGAGGATGGATGGAACCCCCATAACTTTTTTTTTTTTTGGTAAAACCCCCCATAACTTTTAGTTGGGTGGATTTTATGAGCCTCCCAATTTGGGATTTTTTTGGAAAAGGAAAGGTTTAATGAAAAAAAAGTTTTTATTGTCTCTAATTTTTATTTTATAGTTTAGTATGAAAATGACACTCAAATAATTTTTTATTTAAGATTTTCTTTTCTTTTTTTTTCCTTCAGTTCTTCAATAAAAATAAAGAATTATACAAAAATTTCATTTCCTTTTCATTATTATTTTATTACAATCTAAACAAGAAAATCTTTTTCCTTTCATTTCCTTTATTTTTTTTCCCACTTTACTTTCCTTTCTATTCCTTTGTGCAATCCAAGTGCTAAGTTTCAACTTTATGATTGAAATGATTCTTCTACTATTTTATGAAAATATGTCAATTTACTTTATGTTTTTTGTTCTTTAATTATTATCTATTGTTAGGAGATTTATTAATCAAATTTTCTATGTAGGGTATCCTACAAATATACAAAGAAGTTATCCTACAAATATATACACTATTTTGGGCTGTTTTAGAGCTAGGGAAAGGACTTCTCACCAAATTGTAGAATTGTTGTATCAATAGCTATTTGCATCAAAGTCAATGCACGAGCATCTACGTACATGAAGACAGTTCGAAAAACTTTTGGTCAATAAATCGAAGCAACAAATCGTAGAAGGAGATTAGTGTTGAAGAATGAAAAATCATGTTGCAAAGATCAAGGATTTGTACAATTGTTAGCCTGAGACAAGCTATTACTTTTGACATAATATTCTAAGTCAGTGAAATAATACATAATGAAAGACTAATGGGGGCGACTCTTTGGCAAAATTTGTCTTTTCTGATGGGATTGGCAAAATCTCAAAGGAATTTGTGAAAAGGATAGCAGAATATTGTAATACTCATCTGATTCCATCTGCATATCAAATTAGATTCGGAGGCTATAAAGGTGTAGTTTCCATTAGCCCTAACTGTGAAAAAATTTGTATTTCAACCTAATATGCCAAAGTTTGACTCCAACGTTAGAACACTAGATGTTCTATCGTGGATGAGACTAATGCCTCATTTCCTCAATAGGCAAATAATTATACTATTGTCTATTAGAGTCAATTATAGAGTTTTCGAGACAAAACAAGACCAAACAATCCAAGAAGTTTTATCTCGAAGTCTTATGGCTTAAAGATGATTTGTTAAGAGAACTTCAAGGGTTAGGATTCAAGGGGAAAGCAAAATATGTTAGACTTATCAAAGAGATGGTAGAATCAAGTTTTAGTCAGGATGAAGAGAGGTTTCAGTTAATATTAGTGCAACAAAACTTAAATTCTAAAATTTTGAAAATGCAAAGGAAGAACAAAATATTTGTGGATGCTTAGATAAAACAAACACACTTGACTATGGTCAAGTGTATGTGCAAATTGGTGATGAGTTTAGTACTAAATCTCAGTGGATGGTGATGAGTTTAGTACTGGCAGATATGTGGTTCAAAAATCAGTTGTAGTTGCTAAAAACTCGTGTATGCATTCTGGAGATATCTTAATCAAAGTAGTGGATCTTCTCTGAGTTAAGCCATATGTTGGACTATGTACTATTTCCACAGAAAGAAAAAAAGGTTTAGATCCTATTTTCTTTTAACTCATTGAATTGGTTTAGTGTTTATAAATGTGATTTGATTAAAGGTTTAAAGTTTCTCAAGCTCCGAGATTTGGCAATAGATGGAGACTATATACACCAAATTTATTTAGTTACTATATTGCCATTTTTTTTTTCCTTTTAACAATTTCAAATTACTACATGACATTCCGTATAGTTACTTAGAAACCACATTGTCTTTGATAATGATCTTTAATATGCTTTTTTTTTCTTTCTTTTTTGATATCAAAAGCAGCATAATAGGTGAATCCAATCTAAAGTGGTATAAGTTATGTAGGACTAATATTATGCAGGATGATAACTATTCATACTAGCATCATTTAAAAGCAAAAATTGAGATCCTGCAGAGTTTATAAGAAATTAGTGTTAAAAGAAATAGTTCAAAATCTTATATACTAATGTCAAAAGTCATGATTTATCTAAGTGGAGGAATGTAGACAAGTTTTCTTTATATCATTACAATTGCTTTCTAGAAAATTTCATATTATAAAAGTATTATAATATTTTCTCCAACCAACAATATTAAATAAGTCATTTTTCATTTATTACCAAACAATCATTTATCCAAGAGTCTCACATTTGGCTCTATAATAGATTTTTCACAATTTTCATTAAAGAAAATGAAAGCGACAAGATCTAATTATTATTTTCAAAATCGCAGATTGAAAGCTTTAGGGATTCTGGTAAAGATAAAACACTCATGGGTTAGATTGATGAATAAATAAGGAAAAAAAATGAAAGTATGATTTAGTGTCACAACAATAGAGAATGGAACATGTTAAGGTAGGATTTTGCATCGTGTGAAACTTTAGTACATGAATTGTAAAATTGTAGTTTTATTTTTTAATTTTACTTTTTTCACCTCCAAAATCTAATAAGGTGAACTAAGGAACACGGTGCTGCATGGCTTAGATAATGTTCTCTTAACCGCTCCAAGCTCTAAGCTACAAAACAAAGTATAAAACCCTCCAAATAGTTAAAATGACAAACACAAAGTAATTAAGGAGCACAACATGTTATGGACTTGCTTATGGATCTCGTGTAATTAAATTTAATTACACGAGATCCATAAGCAAGGCCAAAATACTTAATCACAATAAAGGTCTAATAAAATTCAAATTATAATTAAAATGATAGTTAAAGGAAATAAAGTAAATATCTTAGATTGGAACTAAAAGTGACATCACCACTTTCAAGTTTTTCACCACATAGAAAACTCAATCCAAAAGCCAAGTACACCAAGCTATTTCACAAAGAAGGAATAAAATAAAATGAGTACGAAACTCAACAAGTGACTCTGCCCTAATTAATAAAATAGCATCTATCATTAATATAAAATAAATATATTGATAATAATCATGGATGTAACATAACCTTAAAGTAATTGAATGTAACAATGCTGGCAATTTTATGAATATTCTATGCTAGGGCAAAAATCAAAACAAAATGAGTAACACGTACACAATCCTTAAATCCAATTAAATCTCTAATTAAATCTCCAATTAACTCAATTCATAACAAAAACGAAGGTAGGCTATGGCTACAATACTGGTAGCACAGATTGAAATGGTTGTTTAAACTGCTAAACCACCAAAGGCGGATGAGAGTACTAACGAAAAGTAACGCACTACAAGAAATAAACAAAACTGAAATGACCAAGCATAATCCCTACTGACCAAGGACTAAAACTCATCTACCCCTCTCAATTAAGGCATAGCCTAATCAAAATTTATTTAAACTATTTCTAAAAATTGTTGAAGTAAATAATTGGATTTCTTTCAAAAGAGCACGCAAATAACAAAAACCAATTTCACTAATAAGAGCTTTATCAACAGTTGGAATTTTCTTCTCTTGTAATCCTCGTGTGTTTGTCTTCTGTATACCTTCCCAATTTTCTCAAAACTGAGCCTCACTTTGTCCTATGGTTTTTCTTGGAGGCACCTTGTTCGGTTGAAATTTGCAAAAAAAAAATATATATATGGATACGGTGAAAAAAGGAAAGGTAAATACAAAGTTTTTTTTTTTTGAGTAATAAGTAGGTAAGAAAATACTCGAGTGAAATAGTGATTTCTTTTTCATTTTAAAGGAGGCAAAAACCGATTGTATATAAAATATTCTAGGAAAACTTCCACTCTTCATCTTTGTTAGTAACACTAATAACATAAGAACTATAGTCACATGTTGAATTATCTTTAGCTTATCCAAATTTTGCACAAGTTTTTTGAAAATCGAAGTCTAAAATGTGACGTTTTTATTTTTAGTTTCTTTTATTTTATTGACAGGCCCAAAAGGTCAAGTTGAGCACTTTTTGATATCTAACCAGTCCTCTGACACCAAAAAAAAAAAAAAATCCAGTCACCTGGAATGATAATGTTATATCCAATAACAATAAATTATTTAAGTTATCATTATATTATATAAATAATTTATCATTGTTAAATCCTCAAGTCATATCCTGCGATGTTTTATAGATTCGGCTGCCAATATCTAGACACGTTTGCAGGGTACTAGTATAATAACTCCAATGACAAAAAAAAGGAAAAATATCATAACTCCACAAACAATGACATAACCTAATCCTTACGTCTTGGGATGCACAAAAAGGCTGTTCCAACGTATGGGTTTAGACAAAAACTCTTCTATCAGTTCGAATTGATAATAGTCTATTAGATAAAAAGTGTATAATATATTTATGTAGAATTTACTTTTTATGAGATAATTAATATCAATTCAAATTAATTGAATAACAACTCTATCTATCTTCGATTTTTTATATCCATTCTGACTTTCCAAAGGGAAGAAGTTTTAGAATTACTAGGATCATGTCAGGAGCAAATCTAATTTTTTTTAAATAGGGATTAAAATGCATAATTGGTTAATTATATGTGTATATTTTTTTTTATTGAGGGTTAATTAATTTTTTTAATTAAGTATTTATAAATATTTATTTTTTTTAAAAAAAAAATACATAAAATTTTTAACATTTTCTCTGACCAATAAGGGTTGCAACCTCTACTAGTCCCTTTATGCACCTACCACTGACCATGATTACTGTTTTTCTAACGTTACTGGAAGATAATAAAGTAATCTAAAGCATTCATCACAATTAAATTCCTCGTAATATTATAATGTTGTGAAATTACATTAAGGAACTATATCTCCTTTTTACCCCTTCAAATTTCATACGTCCATACGAGTTAAGTATTCTTTTATAACACGCCTTCTTCAATAACGGTATTACACATTTCTCAACTTTTAAATCTAAATTTGACTTCGATTAAAAAAAATATATTCTAAATTTGACAGTTCAGATTTCGTCAGAACTAAATTTCTACAATTCAGTTTTTCTGGGGTAAGTTTATTCGGATATTGGACAATAAAGAATGAGACTAAGAATTTCTTTGGGATAATCTTTTTTCTTTTGCATTTTATTCATCTTATAATCACATGATCTCGAAAATACTTTAGCAAAAAGCTTCACCGGATGCGACATTATTACTGATGTATTATTGATAACCATTTGTGCCACACTCCAAAATTGGGAGTTTTTATTTGGTTAAAGATCAAAGGTATTAGGCAGCAATGACATTTATGGAGAAGTTCGACCATCGAATTTTCAGAACGTTTCTTTTTTTTTCGTTGAAAAAGAAGCATAAGCCGTTTTACATAATCACCATCTAGAGAAAGTCAAACCCCTTTGTCATTCGCCGAAGTTAGGGAAGTGAAACCCCTTTTGTCATTGTCTAAAATCGGGATTACCAGGCCAAAAACTGGGCTGCCCGTGTTCATTTCAACTCCCTAATTGGCGAGCCAATCAACATTTATCACCAATTTTTCAGACTGTTCTTACAACAAACAAAGATTCAACCCTGACTTAACTTGCTTTATCACCAACTTGGGAGAAAGCATCTCACCTCACTAGAAATTTACAAGTATCACGTCTAAGAGAAAACTATAACACAAAAATCTCATTGCTTGTTGATTCTTCTAGGGGATTGAAACGTACAACGGTCCGATTTCTGCGAAGAAGATCCAAAGATGGTTGAGGGTACTCACACCGATGCAGGATTCTCGTTACTCTCTTCACTGTTCTTTGTGCCAAATGCGATAAAACTTACACCGATATCATCTGATAGAAGCCACTGGCCTGTCAAGGGGTTATATACGAACCCAGCCATCTCTTGAACCTGAAGAAAAACATAATGTGATTATAACAGATCGAGCAGAAAGACAAGAACTTTAGATAAAAGACAAATAAAAGTATACGAAAGTTAAAGTCAGATAACTTACAGTTATAGAAGCGCGCTGAAGAATTAAGACTAGTTCTTCAGGAGTAAGGAAATTTGACCAGTCGTGTGTACCCTTAGGGAGCTGTGAAGTTCAAATAAGGTTAAGCATCTGAAAACAGGCTAACGAATAAAAGAAACTCTGAAGCAGTGTAACACTGTTGTCAATTCTTATTTACTGAATCGAGTATATGCAAGTTTAACTCTGACACTACACACGCAAAGTGAAGGTGGCCTCAGCAGCTGGTGTTCTGCTTGGGGAGAGAAATAAGTTTCAAATCAACTAAAGACCACTAGCTTACCAAAAGACAAAAATTACTTTTGCTCGAGTAAAACTATAGCAGCCACACCAAAAGGATTAAAAAGTCCACTGAGGTACCGTATGCTAGGCCTCAATATTAATAGCCTTTGCATAACAACTTATGCTGTAGGACCACATTATGTCTGACAAGGTTTAATCAGAATTCCACAATTACTTCCTTTTAATCATTATGCTTGTAAAAATACTCGGGGCATATGCTGCAAATGTCAAAGAACTACACAATTATGTAAAAAGATGGTATCGAGAATATTGATTTATCTACACAAAAATGCAACAAAAAAAAAGCACCAAAAGCAGTAGGATACAAGAATAAGCATACCCATTGAAGAATATATTCTGCCCCAACAATGGCGGCTGCATATGCTCTCATGGAACGATTGATTGTCGAGATCACAGTCGCTCCACCAGGAACAGTCAATGCTGACAAGGATTTGCAGAACTTTTCAGGATTTGAGACGTGCTCAATTACCTGGGTGAAATACAAACCATGAGACACAAACCCAAAATTTTGTCGATATTATTTACTCCACATCTTGCAGTGATTTGCTCGTAGAAGTAAAATATAGGAAAAGGAAAAAAAAAAGGACTCTTGAACAAGAAAACTATCTCAAGTTTAATCACATGTGACTTTGAGAAGGTCAAATTAAAGAATCGGTTTTTCCTAGGAAAAAAAAAAAAGGTCAAATTAAGAAAAAGGAAGAAAAATAAGAATGGAAAGCATTATAGCTTAACAGGTTTTAGTCCTTGGATTATAAACGATCCACCTGTTCAACAAGTTTTCCCAAATGATTGTTCAGCATTTTATGGGATCTTGACAGGATCTTTATCATCCATAATAAAACACAATCACTTCTTGTATCTAAAGCTGGAAGTCTATGCACGAATATACATATATACATGAGTTCTCATAGCCACCACCTCCCTGTGGCAGATAGCCACTGCCACTGCCACTGCCACTGCCACTGCTAGTCACGCAATAGTTGCCACAGCCACTACCAACTGACTACCTAAAAAACTACTGCTAGTACCTCAGCCAGCAAGCCAGCAAGCCATCCTTCCACCATTACTGCCAGAAACAAACCACTGACAATAGACAACCAGTACCACATTCACCCACTATTCTCTCATACATATTGGATCTGATAAACGATAGCAATACTGGGAAAAACTGTCATGGCAATTCCAATATAAAGCCGACCAGAAGAGAGGATGTCAGAAGAGATGCTGTAAAGATGTGCCAAGCTGCAACAGGAATTACGTGAGATTTTAAACTTTCCTAAGCATCAAAGAAGCAGGAAAAACAAGAAAATCATTTCCTCAGCCAGTAGGTAGATGCTTGCACAGAATACACAACCATACAGATAATCTGTAGGCTATGGATTAGTAAAACTTGACTAAAATCTTCTTTATTTCCACACCTTCCTTATATAGGACAAAACTGTAGAAAGCAAACGTGCATATCCTCAGCCACAAGGCCAAAATAGCACCAGGACCCCTATGACATGACCCTCATATGGAGGTATAAGGTGGAAACACATTCACAGATGTGCAATGTTGTAATCCAAAATGCTCTAAATATAACAGAACAATTTCCACTTTACCGTGCATCTAATTTTGGGTACAATAAGCTAGTGTAATGCATAATGGTACCTCCAACAATCGCAATATCATAGAAGTTGCAGATTTATACACATCGTACCTCTAAAGCAATCACAGCATCAAATTTCTTCTGTTCTTCCACCAGCTGTTCTGCTCAGATAATTTCAATTGCATTATCTCTGTGGAGAAATTAGATATGTATCCAATAAACAGAACTCATTCATGCCTCAATATTAAGCCTCACTCAACTTCAAATATTATACATTTTTAAGCTCTCACCTAAAACATCATGCCAGGTCAAACTAAGAGGTTCAATTTAGAACATAAATAGTCCACGACTTAAAGACAGTCATACAAACAAACAAAAATAGTAAACAATATAATCTGGAAATTAGACATATACCTGCTGTCGTGCAACGATATTCGATTGATGAAGTGACCGGATCCAAATCCTGCAAAAATTGTGAACTTTGCTGAATACCCATCAAGAATGCCAAAAACTATCTGAAGAATATCAATATATATAACCTGCCAGTCTTGCCCCAATTAAATATTGAGCAGACAAAACAAATTTACAAAATAAAAGTAAAAAAAAGGAAAGCAAAAATGATACTTTCAGGTAGCACTCACTCGCCATGGTTTGAGATTTCTTTCTAAAATAACAGTTTGAAGTTCAATCTCTGCTGATGAATAAGTGAGATGGAGGGAGTATCAACTATACAAGCAGCAAAGCCTGAATTTGTGAACTTGTCTCTGATAGACATTATGTCATAAAACAGGCAGCAAAAGGGGAAACATCTATAAGTCGTGAAAGGACACACTGGTAGCAAAGAATTATGGTTAAGTATAGAGATCTATCTTATTTCATTTGATGGTATATTGAAATATATATGCCAAGTCACAGCTGGAAGACAGAGAACTAGAGATAATAATATAAAGTTCAACGAAAGAGCATTGAAACATACAATTGTCTATATGTTGCCATAACAATATGGTCTCAGAGTGATACGATAATAAAACCACACACCCTCCATCCCATTGTTAATGTCCAACTTCCCATTTTGGCATGTACCAAAAAGTGAGTCTTTGATGAAAGTCAAGGAGTTCCATAAAGTTTCAATTACACCCCCCTTTCTAAAAGCACCGATACTGCTCATCAGTAATAGAATCTTGAAATCATGTTTCTCACTAATTATAGAAGTACAAAGAAAGGGATGATAAAACATAAATTAAAAGTGAAGAAAGTATTATCAGGAAATTTATTTCATTATATTGACAATAAACCATACAGCGTGAAGGCGTGCAACATCGATATTTTTCTCCAAAGCATCAACACCAGTTACATCAGCTCCTAGCCGAGCCAAGGGCTGTAAATCAAAGGAAATAAGACTAAGGACAAAAGTTCATTAAATTATGATTTACTTATCATTTATGCAGATAAACAACTGATCATGATTTGAAAGTTTACATAGGCATATATCATGAAAACGAAAGGCAGAACATTGATTTACATTCTTATCATGACAATCCATTAGACTTGTAAAATAAATTATTAGATCTAGTCCTTACAAGGATTATATACAATATAATATGCTAGTGTATTAAAGTATCATAATCTGATGAGCCCCCAATAGTTAAAGAATATATACCTCGGATAAAATACCTCCCCCACAACCAACATCCACAATCTTCAGGCCTTGAAGAGGCCGTGCAGATGACGGATCCTTCCTGTCAAATTAGAAGACATTTAAGAAGCATGCCGATGAGACATAAATATGCCAACAGGAGGGGGAATCTATTCTGAAGTCAGCATATTTAATCAAAAGCAGAAAAAATAAATTAAGTGAAAGGTCAGAAATAATTGAAAATTTTTCCTTCACTTAATACATACCATAACCCTCATTCGTAGCCTATTCTTAGTGTCACAAACAATCGGTTTGAGCAAAAGAATAATTTCCCAGTGTGCCCACTGATGTTTTATCAGTTTAGATGATTCCAAATTGTAAATTTCAATCTCTTTCTTCTTCAATTGTCTCCCCCACCACCCACCACCCACCACCCACCACCATGCCGCGCCCATGACAACATTTTTTCCTAATTTTTTTTATCTGAAGCATCACTTTCTAAATTGTAAAAGCTGTATGGAATCTCGCCTCTAATCATTTTGATAAAACCGAAATATGGTGTCTCTAGTGAAAAAAAAAGAAAAAAAGAAAACTTTCCATTTGAATTACTAATTAATATTATATTTTGCATAATGATAGAGTAACTATAAATAAGATCTTCTCATGATAAGACTCATACAAAGTCACTACTCCAAGAACTGATACCAATTTAGTCTCAGAAGACTAATAGTTTCTATACATCGCTCAAATTAGTCGATTTCAGGAACCTTTACTCAATATAATTATTTACTGTCAATCATTTTAGTGAAGAAAGCCCCTTTCCATTTGAAGCACACATTATAACGGCATTTTTTAAAATAATCGGGTACAATTAAGAACAATACAAAGAGCTTCCATTCCAACAACTAAGAATGATTTATTATCCGAAGATTAATCACATCTACATATCACCAAAATAGTAAATTTTAGCACCTTTACCCGTTATAGTACCATAATTTAATTCATTTTACTAATCAAGTAATTTTAAACACTCTTATAATAAACATGCCTACAGTAGATTTTTCGATGAATAATTTCTCCAAGAAACAATTAAATCATTCATTTATTTCCGCACACACTCACGGATACATACAGACATTGTATTAGTAATTACCCGAAATGGCGGCAAAGCGTTGACCTAAGGAAAGCAACTCTCGTAGGATTCATTGCAAGCAAGGCCTTGCATGGACCTTCAGCATCCCACCTAATAATCCAAAAACAGAATAATTTTTATATTAAAAAACCATATATTAAATAATAATAGAGAAAAATATTGAAAAATAAAAAATAAAAATTTTATATTGCTACCATTTATCAGCTATGGCGGAGAATTTAGCGAGCTCAGCTTCATTTACAGAGCCTGATTTCTCCACCGTCTTCTTAGCATTCGGCGGAGGTTTTTCTGAATCCAATGAAGCTGCCACCGGCGGAGAAGCCGGAGGAGGTGACGGAGCTGGCGCGGCATCTGTGTATACCCGTTGCTGAAGTAATGAGGCTTGCGATTTTAGAGGAGAACTACAGTTTCTGCTTGTGACGAGGTGGCGCGTGGGATTAGTAGGGGTTCGGAAATGCTGGGAGGGCAGCTTTGAAGCCATTTTTAGCGGTGAATTAGCGGCGGCGGTGGCGGTGGTGGTGGTGGCCGTTTGATCTAGCTTTTGTTTTAATTAATTGGCGGTTGTCACTGATTTTCCTAGTATTTATCTTTGAGGACTTAAATTTTATAATTAGTAGTATTTATTTCCACGAAACATTATAATATTACACCAGAAAATTAAGTTATTGTTATTTTTTTATAATTATATTAATAATTTAAAATTATTAAATTTTATTTATAATATTATAATATTACAAACAGTTTTAATTCTCGTAGGTGAATAGTCTATGAACCAATATACATAAGGGCTAATGCGTAATGTAACAAGCAAGATTAAATCATTATAATTTTTTTATAATTATATCAATAATTTATGCAAATTTGACTTGTTCAAGAGGGAAAAATCACTCCCACAATGTTAAGATGTAAAGCTCATTTTAGGAGCTTAAAAAACATGCTACACATGAGGCAATGTTGGGAAAGTAAGGAAAATTCTTTTGTGAAGCATGTGACAAATCTGTCACATCTAAATGTTAAGTTGTTATTTTATAAAACTAATCCACATTAGTCTGTATTGTACAAATATATCATATCAGAATGTTTGAAATTTTTTTTTTTTACTAATTTGGTCTTACAGAGTTTTAAATAAATTACTATGATGTCTCTACTTATGATAATTGATTAACATTTATCAACTAATTGAATCATTTTTTATCTATTTACATGTAATAAATTTACTACATACCTCATAGAAAAAAAACCCGAAAAATAAAGCTGCTTTGATAAAAGAAAGACATGGGAAGAGAGAGAAAGCACACACTGGAATATAAAATATAATGTGGTGCAATGATGGCATTTGGACAAATATTATTATATTGCCTAAAGCAATGTCAGCACATGGAATTGAAATGAAAAGTAAGCTGCAAAGTTTGATCAGATGCGTTGTCATCTTGCACGCGGAAACAAAGTTGAAAACATTGTACGTTGTTAAATGTGAAGGACAACGAAGCAAATGCAGATGAACTATTACAAAACTTCGACTATAAATAGCAGCTATTCTTCAGTTCAATTGTAATATATAATCCCAGAGATAAGAGGGAAAATCAGAGAGAAAATATTAAAAGTTTTTCCTGAGAGTTTTTCTTGAGAGTTTTTTTTTTCATATTAATTGTTTTTATTTGTGAGTAAGAATTAATTTATCCTTATATTAGAGAGAAAAATATTGTAATTTATTCTTACATCATAGTGAAACCTCCTATACTTGCCCGTGATTTTTTTTTTAATTTGTTTGAGAGTTTTTTTACATAAAAATATTGTGTCTCAATTAACTTTTTTTTTCTCAGTCTTATTTTAGTTATGTGATACCGCTTCACTCTAAACATTCCATTGTGTCAATACCCAACACACAAGAGCTTGAATTCAAAAAAAAAGTCAAGCAATTAGATGTAGACCGTTGAATTTCGCTCAAGAAGTTTATCTTATCTCTTCGTGGTCTTCCACTACCATCGAAGAAACTTTTCTCATCGTTTTCCTTTGCCCATCGAACAGTTTTGGGCCTTTGGCTTCACGTCGGAGCCCACTCTCTCTTCCTCTATTTCCCCTCTTATATATTTTATCTTCTCTTTGTCCCTGTTTTTTTTATGTAAAAATTTAGATTTGGCCTTTGATTTTTGGTTTTTGGTTTTTTTTACTCCATCAATCACAACAACTGTACTTTTGTTCTATCTTTTTTCTTCCGGTGGTGGTACTTCTCAGCTCCAGTGCGGTGATGGTGTGTTCTTTGGTGAGTTGGTAATTTGTTCATATGGTTTGACTCTATCACTCAACTGGTTTTGGATGCTATTTAGAGTTTTTCAAATTATAATCAGAGGTTTCCTTTATTATTCACAATTCTCAACTCTGCCAATCTTCTTATCCTGGCCACTCCCTACTCCAGTCTTCTCGAGTTAATTTTGTGATAACCTAAGTTGTTTATACAATTAGAATAAGTTCCCTCACTCATGTTTTAGTTCCCCTTTTGGCATTGCGTTTCTAGATTTTTTGTGTATCATTTGCTTCTTTATGGTGCTTTCTGGGTGGTTGTGTAATTTTATCCCAGCTCTTACCTGTGTCTATACTGCTTAATTAATAATATATTATTTGACCAAAAAAAAAAATTTAAATCTCACTCATAATATCATAATATTATGAGCGAGCAATCCTATTTCTCGTAGTGAATATTTTAATTATTTATGATCTGGGGTTGTTGGAAGGAAGCCAGCTAACACACACGTGATTAACGAAATCATTTGTTCATGAATCATGCTTGTACTACTAATAGGTAACTCGTGGAATTCAAAGTTTAGACGACCCAAGTTGACAGTTTGCTTTCGATAACGACTCTGTAGTTTTTGGTCATTAATTAATTTTACTTTCCAATTTTGCCGAAATATGAGGTCTCTCAATAACATCAAGTAATCATACATAAAATGAAAATTGTGCAAATTTATCAGCACCGACAAATAATAGAATGACACATAAAATAACAGAGAAAAAATTGACCTCATTAGTAAAATTCAAATTCTTGAATACTTCACATAAATCCCAAAGTCTTATATTTAGCTTTACCGTCATGAAAAACAATTTGAAAAAAAATTACCTCCAAGATATATATAATATATCTAAATACTATTGTATGATACTATCAGTATATAAGATCCTTATGAGCAACTTGCCATTATATTGGGATCACCTTTTATACACACAATCAAGAGTTTAATTTTTTTTTGATCGAAACATGAATTCATTACAATTATAAAATAATAAAAGAGATTCAATCGAAATCACATGTATGAGGCAACTAAATTGTACACAGTCAAGAGTAAAATTCACAAGTTCATGATGATTGTTTGAGTGCTTTCCTGTATCATCTACAGCCAAGAATAATAAAAAGAATTCTTACTTTTTTATTGCAAAAATATTCGAGTAGATATACTATGTTGGAGAGAGGACAAGCTAATTTTTGTTATAAATTAGATATCTAAAACTTGGGCAGGTGAAATATCTAAATATTAAACTAAAACATGATTACGGTTATGAGTTGATATTTTGGATATTAGTAAATAGTAACCATTGGATACTATTTATAGTCGTCAAGTACTGTGTAAATAGTAATTGCATAGTAACCTCAGTTTTCTTATAAATAGAAGTTATTATAATTCATAGTTTACAGTGAAATCAATAAGAACTCTCTCTCAGCTCTTTCTTATATTATCGTCTTTATAGCAATTATTTTATAATACGTTATCAGTACAAAGCTCTGCCGTAACAGCAGCGCACAAAGTACTCGATTCAAATTTCTCAAAGGTATATGTAATCCTTCCTTTTTCAATTATGATTTGATTATATATTTTGGATCTATATAATACACATATATATGTGTATCTATATATTTATATATACACACATGCATATAATAATATGTTCAAGTTGATTCTGGAAGCGTGATGTTCAAGTTGATTCCGGAAGCGTGAGGAATCCAAAATGCTTTTCCTTATCAAATCCATTCATTATAATATTATTTTTATAGTTTTCTTTTCAAAAAGGAAATGACCCTACTAGCAATTAAATAATGATAGTAATTAAATAATGATATTGACATTTAATTAATCATGCCAATAACAAATTTGGATCTAATATTCTGTTGCTTACAAGACATGGAATAACTTCTTGACTTAATTTTTCATTATTTACAAAAATGCAAAAATGATGACTTGGACATAATTAATGATATGACAATGAGCTTATTGCAACTAACATTAATTTTCTTTATTTACTTATTTACGTTATTGCTTCTAACTTAATTTTTATTATTTATTTATGTATTTACGTTATTGCATCTAACTTTAATTTTTGTTATTTATTTACGTATTTACGTTATTACATCTAACTTTAATTTTCGTTATTTATTTACGAATTTATGTTATTGCACCTAACTTTAATTTTCTTGATTTACGTTATTGCATCTAAGTCTCTAACTTTCATTTTATTTATTTGCGTATTTACCTTGACTGGTAAAACTCGCGAACAACTTGTTATGGTGACCAAGACATGTGTACTAATTATGTCTCAAACTTATTTTTCATTATATATATGTGTGTTGTGCTTCTTGCAAGAGAACTACTAAAGAAAAAAAATGTCGTAATGCCTTAATAGCTTTATTTTATAGCAATGGATGTAATGATGATTAGACCCACATAAAATAATCACATCATTTGGAAGTCTACAAAAGTGTTACAGTAAGTTAAAAACATTGTGAAAGAATTAAAAAGCATTAGTTAGTGCCTAATTTTATTTTAAGCTTATAAATGTCTTTTATTAAGATGCTTTTTCAGTTTTGTGAGCATAAAACTTGAATTCAATTAGTGCTTTAACCACTCCCATGTATGTTTTTCCATTTGATTGTAAAATAATGTAGTAACACATAGACACTTACTGTAACACTTTTGTAGAGTTCCAAATGATGTGATTATTTTATGTGGGTTTAATCATCATTTCATCCATTTCCATAAAATAAAGCTATTTAGGCATTACGACATTTTTTTTCTTTAGTAGTTCTCTCTTGCAAGAAGCACAACACATATATATATGATGAAAAATAAGCTTGAGACATAATTAGTACACATGTCTTGGCCACCACAACAAGTTGTTCGCGGGTTTTACCAGCCAAGGTAAATACGCAAATAAATAAAATGAAAGTTAGAGACTTAGATGCAATAACGTAAATCAAGAAAACGTAAATTCATAAATAAATAACGAAAATTAAAGTTAGATGCAATAACATAAATACTTAAATAAATAACAAAAATTAAAGTTAGATGTAATAACGAAAATTAAAGTTAGAATCAATAACGTAAATACGTAAATAAAGAAAATTAATGTTAGTTGCAATAAGCTCATTGTCATATCATTAATTATGTCCAAGTCATCATTTTTGCATTCTTGTAAATAATGAAAAATTAAGTCCATAAGTTATTCCATGTCCTTGTAAGCAACGAAATATTAGACCCAAATTTGTTATTGGCATGATTAATTAAATGTCAATATCATTATTTAATTACTATCATTATTTAATTGTTGGTAGGGTCATCTCCTTTTTGAAAAAAACACTATAGAAAATAATATTATAATGAATGAATTTGATAAGAAAAACCATTTTGGATTCCTCACGCTTCCAGAATCAACTTGAACATCACGCTTCCAAAATCAATTTGAACATAGTATTATATGCGTGTGTGTATATATAAATATATAGATGCACATATATATGTGTATTATATAGATCCAAAATATATAATCAAATCATAATTGAAAAAGAATTAGATATACCTTTGAGAAATTTGAATCGGTTACTTTGTGCGCTGTTGTTACCGCAGAGTATCGTGCTGATAACGAGTTATGAAATAATTGCTATAAAGACGATAATATAAGAAAGAGCTGAGAAAGACGAGAGAGAGTTCTTATTGATTTTTACTATAAACTATGAATTACAATAACTTTTATTTATAAAAAAAACTGAGGTTACTATGCAGTTACTATTTGCACAGTACTTGATGACTATGAATAGTGCCTGACAGCTACTATTTATTAATATCATAAATATGTCTGGCAGACAGTGCAACGACACATACAATTCTTAGAAATAGAATCTATTTCTCCCAACTCTAATTAGCGGAGACAAATGCTAATACAATCGCTGACACTACAAATCTCATTAATGGCTCTGAAAGAGCTTGTATTATGCTTCCTGGTGGGACAAAAATTATGATAAATGTTGCTTTATATTCTAGTAGATCCCAGAGAAATCTACTAAGTTTTAGAGATATACGTGAAAATGGTTATCATATTCAAACCATGAATGAGCAAAATAAATTATATCTCTATATTACATCGCTCAAATTTGACAAGCAAGTTATAGTGGAAAAATTGTCAACATTATTCTCAGAAGTATATTATATTCGGATAAATCTTGTGGAATCTAATATGATGATAAATCAAATGATATTTGATCCACGAAATTTTATTATTTGGCATGATCGCCTTGGACATCCAGGCGCAGTCATGATGAAAATAATTATTGAAAATTCACATGGGCACTCATTAAAGAATCAAAAGGTTCTATCATCACATAAATTTTCATGTCCTGCTTGCGCCCAAGGAAAATTGATCAAAAGGCTATCCCCTACTAAAATTAATATTGAAACTCCTGTATTTCTGGGCAAGATATAAGGGGATATATGTGGGTCTATTATTTTGTCATATGAACTATTTTGATATTTTATGGTATTGATAGATGCATCAACAAGATGGTCACATGTATGCCTACTATCTACTAGAAACTGAGTTGATATTTTGGATATTAGTAAATAGTAGCCGTCGGACACTATTTATAGTCGTCAAATACTGTGTAAATAGTAATCGTATAGTAATCTCAGTTTTCTTATAAATAGAAGTTATTGTAATTTATAGTTTACAGTGAAATCAATAAAAACTCTCTTTAGTATCTCTCAGTTCTTTCTTATATTATCATTTTTATAACAATTATTTCATAACAATTACCAATCACGAGTAGTTAATAGGTATTTCGATTTGAAAGAAACCGCGGCAGTGAACAACCTCCATTTGTTATTTAGGAATCTCAATTAATTTTTTCAATTCATTAATACATTGCGCATTACTACTAGCAACCCCTTCACTAATAAAGAAAAACACTAGCTTACTAGGTAAGGGTATCTCAAATGGTATTAATTATTCACAAAAATTTATTATTTTTGGCTATTTTAAAAACTCGAGTCTCTAAATTTATAGTCAAAATAGATAGGATCCACCATTTTTTATTAACTTTTACACTAAAATAGAGACCCAATCACTTTTTAAATCTTTAGATTTAGAGTCAAAAAAGTAAAATGAGTATCTATTTTAACTCAAATCTCTAAAAAGTGGTAAATCCCATCTATTTTGACTCTAAATTTAAAGACCCGAGTCTCTAAAATAATCAAAAATAGTAAATTTTTATAAATAGTTGATACCATTAAAGATACCCTAACTACGAGTTACAACTTCTACTTTTTATGAGATATGTGAAAGAGCCTGCTGAAAAAGAGAAGCACACTTACCACTTCATTGCTCAATCTTTTCGAAGATTTTGTTTTTTCATCAATATAATTCTTGTAATATCTCATATTAGTGACATATATGATGAAAGAATAATTTAGAAGTTGGCAATCCAAGTAATAAAATGAACCGTTTTGAGAAAATAAATTTGAAACTCAAGACACTAATTTTTAAAGTTACGACATAGGTCTTTTCACTTCGAAGTTGTCCTACTCTAATATTCAATGTCTAATCAGCCCAACAATTCCTAAATTTATTAATTGGTGGTCGAACTTTGTCAGAAAAAAATTAGTTGTCAAACTCTGCCAGTTGAATTCTTACGACAAAAAAAATAAATACAGAATTCCTTCCACCATTATACATCATTGTATAGGTGTCTGACAGCAGTAAAAAATTGTGTGCATGTCAACTTCCTTTCCCAAATTCCAGAACTAACAGCCATATTTCTACATTTACAGTTTCAACAAGCAAAGAAAGTTGAGAAAAATAGAGGCTACATTATACCAAGACAATTGAAGCCAAAATTTGTCCTTGATTTCTGATAACAGATTTAAAGGACCAATAAATTGAAGAATATGCCAATCCTACACAGAAGGCTTTGTACAAATACAAAAGGAGGAGAGCCATAGATTTTACACGGCACGGTTACCCAAGCCAGAGGTTGAAGCTTAACCTACACTTTAGTGTAGATATCACGAGGTTTGAAGATCACAGCAAAGATATTGTTGTTTTTAACGTGAACCAACATTTCTTCAGCCTTCAGCAGTAGTTTTTGCGCGCAAACTCGGACTATGATCAGCAACAACAAATTAGAGGTCCAAGTCAGGTGCATGGACTAGGAGAACATTCTAAGGAAGTTATTGGCATACGCCATTGGCTTCACATCAGGGTGCGGCTGCACATTCATCCAAATGCAAAGTGTTACTTACATCATAAGATGAGATACACAGAGAGAGAGAGAGAGAGCACATAAGCTGATTACTAGTTTTAAGGATCAGACGAAGACTAGTATAATCAGGAGACTTGAGCTACTGACCACAGCTGAGAATGTAACGATATTTGGCATCAAATCAGGGGCTTCAAAACGAATAAAAGCACCTTTGTTACCCATCTGCATCATCCAACAAAATGTCAAATGTTAAGATACAAACACAGAAGTTCATGCACAGTCTCTCCGTTTATCCATTTATTAAAATGGGGCGTTGTAAATATATATCAAACTAGCTCAATTTTTAAGTCAAAAACATGAGCAGATACATCTTTTGTTCATGTTTGAAAAGATATACATAATGATATATTATTTCAGCTGAAGAAAAGAAAATACATATACCTGATCGCAGTAGTTTGGAGCAGAGAATACAGTTATAAGTTTACCATCATGCTCAATCTCATACCCTTCATCCTTTACTTCATGAGATCGCACCACTAAATCTGTAACAGAAAGTAAAGCTTGTGAAGGATTAGACTATTTAAAAAGAAGACCACCAAACCAGGGAATGGAGCTTCAAGACATCACCAACAGTGAACAAGGAAAAAAGAGAGGGGTAAACACCTAAATTATTTTCCTGCAAAAATCTTTTGGTCACATCACCACCGAAAGAAAGACCTACTCCTCGCTTACTTGGTCCCCTTCCAGGGTTGGGTTGTGGATCACTCCACAGCAATTCACACATCAAACCTGACCGACAACAAAAATTCATGAGTTCTAGCCGTATCATATAACTTGAGAGGAACCAAAAGGATTGGATGAGGCATAAAATTGAATGGCGATAAATGAGGAATTAATTTATTGACTCTTCTTTTTATTGACTTCTTTTTATGCACCAACTTTGTATCGGGAAGATTATTGCTTCACAATTTTTGAATAAAAAATCAATTGCTATCTGTGCTTTGTCTTCCTTGAACTGCTCATCTAGCTAACAGAACTTTAAATTTGTAATCAAGAATGTCAAGGAACAATTATAGTTTCTTTCCTCATGGCAACGAGCATAAGAAAAGAATAAAGAAAGAAAAAAAAAATTAACAATACCCTCCCAACTAAATAATAAATTTGATGTTGGCTGCAACTTCCAAAACACAGTTGAAAAGTTTTAGGGCTCGAGATTTGTCATTATGACCAAGTCCGAGGGAAAATATTCAGACCAGATGCGAACGGCCAGGTTCAACAAGTTCATCTTTTGCTCTGAAAAGTACTAAAGACTGTTCAGGAATCCTTCAGAGATCTAAAAGTAATAGGTTAATGACAATTTCAATGGGATTTCTGGAATAAAGGTTTAAAAATTGAAATAGTTTTAAAGACCAATATGCAGGTTTTAGTTGCTGAAAGTAGTACAAGGAAAAAAAAGAGGAGAAACGTTTTGATTTTTTAAACAAAATTTTTTAATCAAGCACAGAAATAAAATATTATATTAACTCCAAAATCAGAATATACTGACAAAATGACTAAGATTGTTGTAAGAACATGACTCAAATAGGCCTCATAAAACATAAAATTTCTAACCACAACTTAGTGCAGACTCGAAGGCTAAGAATATGTAATCATTGGTTTCAATAATGAAAAACTAAATTCGGTATCAGATTCTTAACTGTCGTGAAATTAATCATGCAGACACAGTTCATTAACATAGAGCAGTTTCCTCTAGTGTGCTAAGATTCTCTCCTTACATAGGTCTCATATAGTTCAATCAAGGCTCGATTCTACCATTATTTCGCAATCAACAAAAAATGCTACATGAAACCAATAACCATCATAAACTTTATTTATGAAATCGTCATGCCTTGAGCAATGAAAGCAGGGCACGACATAAGATTTTAGCCACTTGATGTGTCATCTAAGAAAAAGCATCACATATCTATAAAAGAATTTGGCTCATATGATGAGTGTGGTGAAAATAAATCTATTTACCAGGACAGCTAGCGTCAAATAACACTACAATCTTGGGATTTCACAATTAAAGCTCACCTTCCTCTGGAGGCTCATGGAACCGGTCGATTGCTCTAATGTCAGAGAGCTTCACCCCATCAACACTAACGAGCCCTCCATGAACCACAAAGACCTTCCCATTTATAACATGAGCCAAAGGCAGGCAACAGAAAACTTCCGCAAAGAGTTCCACAAATGTTTCACTCAATTTGGACCTTACTTCACCCTCAAAACCATATATTTTATTCATGCTTTTGCTTTCATGATTCCCTCGTGAGAGGTAAATAGCTGAAAATTTCAATAAAGTTCATAAGAACGATGCTTCATTTTTAAAAGGCTGCAAATGCAAGATGTTACCTGATGGAGACATGCACTTGAAAGCAAACAAGGTGAGTATGACCTCGACAGAAAAGGATCCTCTATCCACAAAGTCACCATTAAACAGATATGGATTATCTTCTGAGGGCAGCCCATTGAGCTCAAAAATATTCAATAAATCATAAAACTGCAATCATTCAACAAAAAACAAAAAGATCAAAATAGTCAGGAAAAAGAATGAGACGACAACAGGAAAAGAAGGCAAATCAGAATGTGACTTGAAGACAAATAAATTATGTTTTATTTCTTTACTTGGATCTGTATCTTTATAAGGTAAGCTCATTCATGCATCTGACCCATGATTAAAAACTTCCATGTGTATCGCATATCTGCTTATAGTTTCACTCATGTTCCCTAGGACCTTGGTCCTTCTTGTCAACATGTTTAGCACTCCAACACAATCACCACATGAAGAGGACCTATATCACAAATATGAAAGGGAAGATTCATGCTAAACTTTATCTTTTGATATGCATCTAACTATCTGCCCGTGAGTAACTAGAAGGTTTGAATAAAGAGGAATGGAAGAAGAGGAAAAGGAAGAGGCAGAGAACAAGAGAAGTATCCCAGTGATAAGATTTAAGCATCAACTCCAACCAATGTAGCCTCAGTACCTGTCCATGAACGTCACCACAAACAGTGAAGTGCTACCCATCAGGAATGTTAATATCAACAAGGGATGGCAATGCTCGCAGTATTTCTCTTGTTTGCAGAACAATATGGAATGCATATCTACACCATAAAAGTCATGCTTCAGTGAAATAACATAAAATATAGCCAAAGAGTAATCACAGCGCAAAGGAGATTGCTCCAAGACATACCTTTTGTGTAAGGTTTTCTGGTTTTTGAAATCATCTATCATCTTCTTTACAAAATCCAAAGTTACAGCATCTCCCTCGATCCTTACACCGGAATATTGTGCCTCTACCGCTGGAATTGGAACAGTTCAAGAACAACATTAATTACAAGATGATGAAGGCAATTTCTCCAATTTCATCACAGAAAATCTATTCTCCTTATTTATGTTTCAAGGAGGGGCAACAATACAAAAGAAATTAATGAAATCCTAGTTTTCCATTTTTCAGTAGATAATCTAAAGAATGTCTTCAGATGCCTCACATATAACTTATCAATTTACTTGAACTATTCATTGTTAATCATACATAATGAACAGAGGAAAGAACAGCATTATGTGTGGTAATATACTTATCATCTGCTGTTCATCCATCCAATTGCAGCAACCAAATGAAGATGATAGCAAAAGAAGTGTCACATAAGCAAAATATATAAAACTGAGATATAATACTTTAGATCCTAAAAAGTCAACAAAAGTCTGATATACAATTTCCAGGGAACCACAGAGCAGTGAAGATTTTTTTTCGTATATGACCTGTAGAGCATGCACCATTATAACAGGAGAAAAAATTGCAATTGGCGTCCATGCAGACAAGATTAAAACGCATCAAGAGTGTAAGAGCAAAAAAGAGTTCCTCTATACTTTCCGAGTTTCAACTGACATTTGAACAAGTTGACTATGCTCCTTAGTGGCCTCGCAAGTAGATTATGAATAGTGGCCACAACACCAGTGATTACAAAGATACACAAATATCCTGTTTGATATATGCTTCTGTATACTTTACATATCCTCTGTGAATTTAAGTTTTTATTATTAAAGAAAGCTGTAGCTGTGTCTACCACATTACATCAATGCTCAATCATCGCCTCCCTGCAAGCTTAGGTAACTACAAGTAATATTACCTCTGCCAATCTCTAGAAGTGGCAGGGGTTTTAAATATGATATGAAGATAAATAGAAAGACAAGTAAGGAGAAGTGTGTGAGACCCTAAATAAAGAATACGGGAGAATACAATTAGTTGTATCTTTAAGAACCTTTGACCAGAATAGATTAACAAGATTACAATTACACAGATAACTCAGGGATGAATCGCCTACGGAAACACCAAATTTAGAAACATTTGAGACACATTGTTGATAAGATGCAAGAATGAAAGAAACTTACCAAATTAAAAGATAAAGGACCAATATATCTAATAGAACTTGAGCAAATTATTCATTTTAACTAACTATGTTGCATGTCAAAGAAATACAGACTAAGCTCAACAAGACTAGAGATAATCAAATACGTCAACAGGTGACATGGTCCACATCAAATTAAGCATTGAAATCAAACCTTATATAATTGTAGAGAGATATAAATCATACCTATGGAATGATAATCAATGGAATCAGCTATCAAACGTCTTTCAGATTCAGGTACGGATATAGCTTCTTCGAATTTGAGTTTCATTACAGCTTTCTCACATTCCTTCAATTTCTTGGTAGCATCCGGGTCATTTGGACATAACTTCTTGACCTATATCAACAAAATATTTGAAGAAACAAGACTATAGATTAGCACATTGTCAAAGATCAGTGGACAGAACATTCTGCTTTCCTTCTGCTAAGGCAGAAATACAAGGTAAGGAGGTAAGCAAGAAAATATATGAAGAAAATTAAGTTTGAGCACTTTCTATGTGGATGGTAGATCGGTAGAATGCAAATCAATGATATCGAGAATGCAATCTTTCTGTCCTGATAAAGAGGCCCTGCCTCAGATAGGAAAGCAAAACTCAACACGTCACGTCTCACGTGCATACAGCAGCCACTTTATAAGGACAGAGATCTGTTACATTCCCTATAACTATAAAAAAATTGGCAAATAAGATATACCTTGTGAGTAAGTGAAAGGGACTTTACAATTAATAGGGTGTTAAAAGACCTTAGAGACGATTAATGAATGGGAACGGCTATTTCCACTCTAAAGTCATATCAACCAAAATAGAAAAGAGAGTAGGGGTCCACTCATGCCTTATTGTCCTTATCGCCCGAATCTTTGAGGAGACTGTTAACAAGAAGGTCAGAAAAATCCCACCTTCAACAGCTACAATCCCCTTGATAAGATATAAGCTAGCAGTAGTTATAGCACTATTAGATGCTCAGCTGTAATAGTTAGTTAGAGTAGTAGAACTGTTTCTTCTAAACAATGTATCAGTTATCCTATAAATAGGATACACTTTTGTATCAGAGAAGGATGATCAATAACAAATATCTTCTCACAGAAATATCTCTCTTTTTTTTCTCTTCTTTCATGGTATCAAGAGCTTGGGTGTTCCTGAGCCGCCATTAAAGCTCTATCTGAGCTTCATTTTTTTTTCGAAAACAAGCTTACTTCTAAGCTGTTTTCCTTACTGCAAGTAGTGCGACATCATCACTGCACTCTCTGCTATCTTCACATGGCTGAAAATATCACTTCTCTCTTCCGAGATCAATCAAGGGTTTTCACCTTCATTTGCAGCCATTAAAGCACCTTCAACTAAGCTTTTCTACTTTATTTTGATCTCTCATCAATCAGGCCAAATATGCTTCTGATTTATTAAAGAGGGCAGGTTTAATGGACTGCAATACTGCTTCCACTCCTACAATTACTAAATCCTCTACTGTAGCCTCCACTCCCTACTCTAATCCTACACTCTATAGAAGTCTTACTTACAATGACCAAACCAGATCTTCAATTTGCAGTAAATACTCTCTGCCAACATATGCATCAACCTACTGTGGCAGCCTTTGCTGCTCTTAAGAAGACAATGAGGTATATAAAAGGCACAATGACTCAGGGTTTGTTATTCCAGAAAGGGCCACTGCACCTATATGGGTTTTCAGATTCAGATTGGGCATCAGATATTAATGACAGAAAGTCAACTACTGGTTACTCTATCTACTTAGGACCTAATCTGATTTCTTGGACATCTAAAAAGTAAGCCACAGTCTCAAGATCCTCTACTGAAGCAGAGTATAGAGCAATGGCTCATGCCTCTGCTGAACTGAAATGACTCTCTTATTTGCTCAGAGATCTTTCTATTCCTGTCAAGCCTCCTATTTTGCATTGTGACAACCAATCTGCTATAGCTTTGGCTAGTAATCCTGTTTTCCATGCTAGGACAAAACATATAGAAATAGATTACCATTTTGTGAGAGAACAAGTTGTTTCCAAAGCATTGCAACTATCCTACATTCTTACATCTGAGCAAGTGGCTGACATTTTTACCAAGGTTCTTTCCAAGACCAAGTTTGCTTACATCAGGGCCAAGCTTCCCCTAGTGTTTCCACCAGGGTCAGCTTGAAGGGGGCTGATAAGATATAAGCTAGCAGTAGTTATAGCACTATTAGATGCTGAGCTGTAATAGTTAGATGCTGAGCTGTAATAGTTAGTTAGAGTAGTATAACTGTTTCTACTAAACAATGTATCAGTTATCCTATAAATAGAATACACTCTTGTATCAGAGTATAATGATAAATAACAAATATCTTCTCCAGAAATATATCTCTCTTTCCTCTCTTCTTTCACCCCTCCCCCTAACTGGTAGTTCAACTGAAAATTTCAGACCCTTACCTAATAACACTTGTTGGGTATATCATATATGAGGCTGTATAGTAACAATATGATTTTCTTCACAATTGATCTGTATGAACAGTCAAAAGAAATAAGAACTAAGCTATATGAAAAGATTAAAGTCCAGAACACTCAACAAACTCAGGGATATTAGAGACTGACGATTTTGTTATCTTCATATGAGGTACTATTGATAGTCTTATAGTTGCAAAGATCCATAAAAGACAGTGATCTTGATAGAGCCTAAAGTAATATAATTCTGCACAGATTGTCATCGGCTTTTTCGTCATGTAGAGTTAGATGAGTAACTAAGATCTTCAAACTCAAACCCCAGTCACAATTTATTATTACTAGCAGTATAATGGTTCCACTTATAGTCGTTCTCAACGAAATTTTTCCTGTCTCAAGTCCTCTATTCAACCCATTCTATCCTAAAAGGAAACTTATATCTCAAGGCATCTAACCCTATACGAGTTAAACTTCATTTCATTATAATTTTCGGCTAACAAGTCCTCAGACCATTTAAGTTAATGCAAAAAGCTCAATGCTTTATCGGGAAATGAATCCCTTTTTCACATTATCTCTTTAGGGTAAGCAAAATCATGCTAGAGCATATAATGAGTAATCAAGTAAAATGTGGAAATAATTTTTCACCTAAAACACCTTTTTTATTTGTTTCGTTCTTTCAATAAGTTTAAACAACTCTATACGCTTCTTTTTTATATTTTACTTAATATTTTGATAATTCTTGCTTAAACCAATACAATTTTGTTTGAAATATTAGGAAACATACCAATTTTGCGGAATAAGTAGCGATAATAAAGCTTCTAAAGCAAAAAAAAAAAAAAAAAAAAAAAATGTTAACAAATTGATATATTCAATTAATAAAACAAAATCACCTGTTGAAAATCCTTAAGGGCCTCTTTAAATTTTCCCATTGCCAAATACGCCGCGCCTTGCCTATAATACCCCTACAACAAACCCCCCAAAAAGTAAAACTTTAACATCTTAATATGAAAATAGAATTAGAAAAAAAAAAAAAACAAAAAAAAAACAAGAAAAGCAAGCATTTTCATTTTGCAATTAAAAAAAACAAAAGGAACAAACTTTAGAGTAATTAGGGTCGATTTCGATAGCTTTAGTGGCGTCTTGTATAGCACTGCCATACTCTTCCAATTTGGTGTGTGCGAATGCACGGTTAGCCCAGTACACCGCATTCTCACTGCTCAGCTCAATCGCCTGCGTGTAGAGTTCAATCGCCTGCGAATATTTATGCGCTGTTTCGAAACAAAATTCAACAAAAATTAAAATTATCACAAAAAAAAAAACTCGTAGACAGTACACAAGGCTCCATACAAGGTTTGAGAAAGGTAAATGTACGACAATGAATCGAAAAATACACGCCTATGATATATATATATATAGTATATACATATGTGTGTGTGTGTGAGAGAGAGAGAGATATATAGATGTTGAAAAAAGGGGACCTTTGAAAGCTTCATTGGCGAGGCCTTTGAGTTCTTCAGCTTTTGAATTGACTGTGTCCATATATATAAGTATGTATTGTGTATATTTATAATATGTAAATATATATATATATATGTGTGTGTGTATGTATTGTGTATATCTATATATGTGTGTGTGTGTGTGTGTATAGAGAGAGAGAGTGGGAGAGGACTGGGGAAAGGGAAAGAGGGGTCTAGTATATTCTTTTTTTTTTTTTTTTTTTGTCATTCACTAGTATATTCAAAGAGCAGTAGTGGTACTACTAATAAAATTGGTTACCTCTCGACTGGTACACGAATTAAAGTATATAATAATTATCGTGAATTTCTTGTTATAAAAAAATAAAATTTGATTTTATAGAGTTAAATAGGTAATCGGAAGTCCACTCGCTTATTGACCAAGACCTCTTTGAGGCCAAGATTTGATTAGTGTGCATAAACTTTATTTTTTTTGATCAATTTTGGTTTAAGTACGAGCCTATTTTTCTTTTGATTTGAAAGATAAGCTTTACGTTCGATCGGCTTTTGCCATAACTGTATGAGAAATGTTGACAAGAGGCTACATCAATAGTTGAAACCTTTTTTTGAGACAGCCAATTGAAAAGAAGGAATTGGGGACATCTCAATATGATAATAAAAATATTGACACTTCAATGCATAAATAGCTATAATTAGAAAACTAATGGATGAAAAAGGGCATGGAATAGAATCTCGCGTTCTATATGATGATTTGGTTGCTGGCACAACAGGGTGGTGCGGTAAAATTAATGACATAACAACAAAATAAAATAGTTTTGGATAAGCAAAAATGTATTCAATTTATTATAAACAGAATAATATGGTTTGGCAATGAGTAGGTATTTTTATAAATTTGAAAGAGATTTTTATACTTCTCAGTATGTAAATCAATGGTACAAATTGAAAGAAAATGATTTTGTAGCACTCTAACCTTTTTGTAAATAGATAACATAGATATGTGTAATTATAGACATTTGTATAATTATTAAATATTGATATTTATATGTTATTATGAATATTGGTATTTATAATGGTTTTGGGTTTATGATTGTATGAAAAAGGTGAAAGAGGATGATTCAAAATATAATACTTGTTATATATAAGCCTACAATAAAGATATTTCGAGATTTTCTTGTTACGATACGTTAAAGTATTTTATTTTCTCTCTTTTCTTCTTTTAGGATAAAAATGGAATTTAAACTCTCTCTCTTTGTAACAAATCAAAGAAGTACAAGTAAAATATAAACCTTGCCCATATTCAGGGGCGTAGCCAATAATTTTTGTCAGTAGGGGCTAAAATTTATAATTTTTGAACTATACGAGTATTATTTTTTTCAGTGGGGCTAATTAATTTTTTTAACTAAAAATACATAGATATCTAATTTTTTTTCAAAAAATACATAGAAATTTTAACATTTTTATCGGCCAGTGAGGGCTAAAATCCATAATTTTTGAACTATACGAGTACTTTTATTTTTCAGTGGGGGTTAATTAATTTTTTTTAACTAAAAATACATAGATATCTAATTTTTTTTCAAAAAATACATAGAAATTTTAATATTTTTATGGGTTAGTGAGGGTTAAAATTCATAATTTTTGAACTATACGAGTACTTTTATTTTTCAGTGGGGGCTAGTTAATTTTTTTTAATTAAAAATACATAAATATCTAATTTTTTAAAAAAAAAAATACATAAAAATTTAACAATTTTTATGGATCAGTGGGAGTTGTAACCCCCATTGGCCCTTATGTGCCTCCGCTAGTGCCCATATTGAAACTTACTTTAACATTTAATTTTGCCACTTCAAAAAAAAGTTGATGTGGTGATACTTAATTTCAAATTGAAAATATTCTTGTAAGTACTTTTTTTTTCTTCAAAAATATCTATTTATACCAAGGACATGCTTACAAGTGGTGAGTCAAATCAAGTCACTATAAGATCGAGATGACTCTTTTAGTCGTTTTTACTCAATAATAGAAATGCAACGAGTCAAGTATAATTCATTCCTATCAATGCAACTTTAAAAACATATTATAGATGTTTTTAACAAAAACGAGTGGTTTAAAATAATAAATAACTCAGTTTTTCTTTCTTTGTTTTATAATGAGAACAAGAGTGATTCATTCACCCATAAAAATCCTTATATTTTCAGAAAATTGTTCATCCACTTCCTATTTTATAATTTCTAATGCTTATTATAAACATCTTAAAATGATCAAGCCGTCAAAAAACATTGACGAGATAATTCTATTATTCGAAGAGAAGATAGTTGATATTTTCTATACTTTTTGTTGGAGAACGCCCAATTGTGATACATGGGATTAACAGGGAGTCACTTAGTTAAGTTGTTAGATATTGTTTTACATTACAATCTCAGTACATTTAAAGAAAATGTGAGTTTAATTAAGTAATTTGAGATAACGCTATCGTTGAAATATAAAGAATGGAAAGATGCTGTCCACTTATCATCAACGAGCAGTTCTTCCTCGGCACCATGGGCCTAATGCATCAAGCAAGCCCTGGAATACAAATAAGAAGCAAGATTCATCTTGAATCCTACATATGATAACTCAAAAAATTATTGCCAATGAAAGGCAAGAGGTAATGTCTTATGTTGATAGCAAATATGATAATTAATTAGTTTATAAACAAATTTTATAAATTAAAGTAATAACTTGAGTTAATTATTTTGAGTTAGTAAATAAGGTTAACGTGATCTAGGGTTTTGAATGTAGAGTGATTTGTGTGATCTAGAGTTTTGGATTTGAAGCTTGACACGCAACTACAAAAGTAAATTATTTTACTGATTATCCCTCCAAAAAATGGAAAAAAGAAGAGTGGTAATTAAACAAAGAGCGAATCTAAATGTTACCATATTTTATTGCCTATTTATTACTTTCTATATGGATACTTAGTTTCATGCCAAAATAATAAAATCTTTTATTTCTCTCTATCTTTTTAGCATGTTAACTCAGCATTCACATGAGAGTTAATAAATGAATGATGAAAATAGTGTGGTATTTAATACTTCTCTTAAATGAAAGCTAACTTCAAAATAGACTAACACAGCTTGCAGAATTTGAATCTGTTATTGGTAATGGACAAATATAACTTGTGTGCTAAAGATACAGAATTCGAAAATTTCAATTAAACTGAATACAATATTACAATGTCATAGCTAGCTGGAATTTAAAATTAATAATTGAAATGCAAACCAAGAATAATATTAGATCGAGGCTTGAGTTAAATCAATTTTCTTTAATCTTGAATGCCTTGCTTCGGTGATAATAATGGATAGTGCAAGTCTTCCATTATACAACAATTATAACTTACTTTTTTTTTTTTTAAAATCATGAGAACTGGTAAACGAAAAAAAAAAAAAAATCTTTAAAGACTCTGAACTACGAATATGCAAGTGATTTGATAAAATCTACTTGTAAAATCCATGTCTAGGACCCTGGTAATTATAAGTAAATTTTTTTGACTAAATAAATTATTTACAATTAATCTGGGAGGAAAGATTGGAAATAAAAGCTGAAGAAGCTGGCATAACAGGCCAATGATGCTGCTGAACAATTATGGGGAAAACTGCTGTAATGGGCCAATAAATCCACTAATTTAATTGGGCCAATTAACCTGTTGGATAAATTTTCCTTAGCAGCCCATTAATAAATCTTAAATAAAACTATCTAATTAATTTTAAATATGAAGGCTCCAAAAATATAGAGCCACACGTGCCTCCCGTGGCCCAAAACCAAGTATCAAATTTGGATTGTTTAAGAAAGTCAAAGTGTCGTGGCATTTGGTTTGCAGGAAAAAAGAAGGTGGCCTGGGGGGCATTAAGTGCCTTATTGGGTCCAACCAAGCTGCTATGCTTATGGATCATTAACACTAGACACAAGTATGTTTGGAGCAGATGGATACATGCCAACTACATTCTAGGATCTCCCGATACCTAACAAATTTTCGTGAGCTTGGCGTAAAATCCTCAAATTTAGACCACTTGCAAACAGGGGCGGATCTAGGAATTTAACATTGTGGGGGCCAAAATATTTTTTTAATGATACTATATAGAATTTTTTTAAAATATTGGGGGGGTGGGGGGGGGGGGGGGGGGGGTGGGGAGGGGGTTGATAATACCCTCTTTTGAAAAAACAATTGGCATCCTCTTGGCATTCTTTTGGAGGTGTTTGGAAGTGATGTTACTCAAAATTCAGGTTTTTATTGGAACACTACCCCAGGTTCATATCTAATGGTGAATGGTATTGGACAACAAAACAACTTGATGTTTGATATTGTTGCTGAAAATATTGGTCCTATTAGGCCTTCTATTAGCAGGGAGGATAAAGTGATTTGGATTAATTCTCCTTCCGGACATCTCAGAGAACAACTTGAGTGGGAGCTCATTAGACATCATCACCTATTCGTTCCATGGTCTAAGTGAATTTGGTTCAAGTTGGCTACTCCAAAACACTCTTTCTGCACCTAACTGTATTGGATGAATATACTCCTAACCATGAGTAGACTATACTCATGGGACATTAACGTTGACCCATTTTGTGTCTTCTGTTATCGCTGCATGGAAGACAAGGAGCATCTTTTCCATTTGTGCTCATTCCCAAAACGGATTTGGAACAAATGATCGCAGTTGATGAAGGGAGCTAAAAGCTTGAGATCGAAAACACAGATTGAAGATTGGTTGGTTTAGAAAGCGTTGAATCACTCTTTTCAGTCAACTTATTTTTTGGAGCTTTTACTTTTTACATTTGGAAAGAACGCAATCTCAAAATTCATAACAATGAAGCACTTTCAGAAGATATTATTTTAAAGAATATTTTGTTTGATTTTAAAACTAAATTATACAAGGCTAGAAAGGTCAGAAGGTTTCTCCTTAACCAAGCAATCCTTATTGCTTTGAATATTGAGAAAAATCTGACTATGTAATCCCCCAAATGGGATCCTTTCTACAGCTTGCTTTTAGCAACAAAAAAAAAAACTTGGATTTTTTAAATTGAGATTTTTTGTTCTATTTTCTTCTTTTTTATGTAGGAAAAATCCAATTTAAACCCTTCATTTTCTCAAGTTGAATCTTAAACTTTATTCTTAAATTTCTCATTCATTACTTGATTGTTCTTAACAAGTGACTATGCTACGTTTATTTACTTGAAAATAAAAACACGTGTATACTTGATCATTTCCACGCAAATATGTAAGATTCACTTAAATTTAAGTCCAAAATGCATATTCACATGGGTTGGAAACAATGGCGGACCTATATTTAGGTGAGTGGGGATTGGACCTCCTATTAACTCATAACAATGTTTAAAAAAAATTTATATATATTTTTTTAAAATTTAAATATTTATGTATTATTAATTAAAAAAATTATTTAACCCATACTAAAAATAAATTATGAATTTGCGTCTGTTTTGGAAACCAAAAATTCCAACCGTTTAAAAAGATACTTGTCTCTTTCATCACGTTAACTCTTTGCTCAGTGTTGCAGTACTCAGGCCAAGAAGCATAATCATTAGCTTGTCAGTAATGCCGTTGAAAGAAAAAGAAAAGAGAAAATACGAGGAAAAAGATATATATATATATTTTTTTTTAAATATTAGAAGTTACTATCGACAGTGACTCTAGAAAAGAGAGGAGATAAAATTATATGTCGAAATTTTAGTGTTGAAAAATACAATACAAAAGTGTTTATTTATAAGTCTCATAACTTAATTATCAAGAATAGAGAAGTAAACTAATTAAGAACATTTTCTAATAAGAAACTTGAAACCTAGTCTAATAAGAAAATCAACTTAATTATCGTCTAAGTTAGTACCATAACATAAGAAATTATGTTGATACCCTAAATATATTTTAACAAAGGCAACGCAAAAGGGGGTTAGCTTTTAAATCTTAGTTTGCAGTTGGTACACAAAGTTCTCATGTTGGGGGGTTATATTTTAACCAAGCCATATTTCAATACCCTATAAGCACAGGACTGCTTCATACTGTAGACAATATATCAAAGGCAGAAGTAGACAGCGTATTCTCACTGGCAAGTTTCAGAATTAGAGATCTCATGTTGGAAACTCTTCGATCAATTTAAATTGATGTCAGTTTTTCATATATTGGTGAGATCCACACGTTTTAAGTCTCATCAACCATATGAGAGATTGACCCATCCATCCGTACTGATATAATAATTTTCTTTCGTATTGATTTTTTCAAAGAAATCGGAAAATTTTGGTTTTGCCTGGTCTCTCTTCTCTTCTCTTTTTCACCCTAGTTGGTTTAAGGAGAATGTGGCAACATGGATGTATAATCCTCAGATGTTATTTTTAATCTAAAAATTTATTGGTATTTCTTCAAGATTTGAGAGACGAAAAGATGTTAGTATTCCGTTCACAGTATTACCATATATCTACCGGCGGAGCTACATATGCCCAGCGTGTACACATCAGCCTACAGTGCATAGTTAAGATCATTCCTTAACAGGAAAAAAAAGAGAGATCATTCCTAATTTTGATCGAGCAACATCGGCCTACAATGCTCTTGAATCTTTCCAAAACTACAGGTACTCAACTACTTTGATAAATTTAAGTATTATACTACACTTGTTATTTCCGATTCAAGTTCATTATGTAAATATATAAAAACTCATAACTTGAATTATTTAGCATGGTAACTTTATGATCATTATATCTATCACTCTATTGGTTTGGCTTGACTCGTAATCGGTTCTTTCATCTTTACTTTGATTATTCAATTGATATCTTAAACTTTGTGACTGGTGGTCTATATAAAAATTATATAAAAAAAAAAGATGTGTGATTTACTTATTGTAAATTTATTTTCTTTTAATAAAAATATAAACAAATATGGAGTGATTTTTTGAGTGTTTTATATATTGAAAGATGTTTAATCATATTACACAGAAGGAGGAATTTTTATTTGATGAATTTATTCTTTAATGTTATTTATTTTTAGGGGTGTAATTACATATATAATTTCTCTGTATGTGTTATTGTGGGCTTGTTTTTGTTTGTTTTCATATATTTATTTTAATTGATACAAGATACTTTTTGTATTACTATAGTCATTTATTTTTCTCTATTTTATTTGTTATGTCATTATTGTACGAGGAGAGTCATGTCTTGAAAATTTTATATATACTTTAGTGCTTACATTTTATAATTGTTATAATATACGTAAATTAAATATTAATTTATGTATAGATAAGTGTCCTCGAACTGTTTGTTACTGACTGTGTCATTGTTAGAGACAGAGCCAGACACTGGGTGCCTACACTAACTCTCAGTGCTTGGTTCCGCCCTTGCATATATCACCTTCTTACTCTTCATCCTTTTTCATATAGTATAATTTTTATTATATATAGGAGATTTGATATTCAATATATATTCTTGGCATAGAATAGCATGAATAATTACTCTTTCGTTAATGATCAATGGAACATCTGTTACAATATCCATGTACATGCTTAGTGAAGCAATATTTTTTCTCATAGTTTGATGGAAAATAGAGAAATATCTTTGTAACTTAAAATTTTAAAAGGAAATATATACAAGAGCTGAAATTTAATGATCTAGGGAGTAATTATTGATACAGTATTTCTACACCTGACAAATATCAAACTTAGGAGCAGGAGTCGAGCGTAAAAAAACTTAGGAGCAAGAGATGACGATGAGAAGAGCATAATACAATTTTACTTGTTTGTTAGCGTAACGATTCAGGTCTAACTATTAGTTAGCTTACCAATACATTGTACTTAATTAACTAGTTCAAAATATTTAAACTTGTATTAGATATAGTAGAGACCCCAAATCATTTTAATTGAACACAGATTTCTTACATAATTAATGTGAGACAAGAGTCACACATCGGTTTCATGAATTTTCTCTTCACACTGTAAAAACGTAAAGCCCCATTCTCAGGTATTTTGTAAAAAAGAATATTTCTAAAATATATAATAGTCAACAATAAACTTGAATAATATTTGTAAATACCGATTAGCTATATTGTTAACTCGAGTTCGAATGCATTCTAAAAAGTAATAACAAGTTCCAGTTCAACAAATATCCAAAATATAATCTGAGTTTAATATTTGAATTCACGAGAAAAAATCAAATTAAGATTCTATGTTACTTCCAAAGGAATCAATGCAAAATTATCATTCATGCATGATACAAATAACAATACAGTAGAACCTCTTTAAATTAATAGCGTTGGGACCACCAAATTCTATTAATTTAGCAAGATATTAATTTATAGATAAATTAATAACTTTTAATTAATAGAGATATAATGTCTTTTTTGGGTCCAATTTGAAAAAATAAGTAATGAGAATAGAAGATAAAATTTAATTTAGTGAGATTAAAAAAAAGTTTTTATAATCTCGTATCTAAATCCTTGTAGTATTAGGATGAAAACTAATTTCTCTAATATTGTATCCTAATCATTGGAGGATTATCTCAATTTTTTCTCTTTAAATAATTAAATATGAGATTCAATTAGATTTGAAGTTCAACAAAAGACAAGCTACTCTTGATTCATATTTTAAGAAACTCTCATAATCAATTTATTATGTACTTTTTAGCTAATTATTAATTTATGAAATATTTGAATCAATAAAATACAAGAGAATTTTTTCAAAATGTATTATCTTATAATTTTATCGAATTTATCAACTTTTTACACTGGTCCCAAGTTGGGACCAGACATTTTTATTAATTAAAAGAGATTATTAATTTATCGAGTATTAATTTAAAGATGTTCTACTGTAATATATAAGAAAATATTTAGTATTTTAAATTGATTGTAATTACGGATACGGCCAAGTCCTTGTATGTATTTTGCTAATTAATAATACACTTGCTCACTTAGCCAAAAAAATATTTAGTTTTCATTTCAGCCATATTTTTCATCAAAAATTCAAAACTCAATTAATATATAAAGTAGGTTTTCAAAACTTTTTTCATCTAAAGCAAGTATTTATGTGATAGTTTAATTAGCTAGGATTTTAACGTACGTAAATATTCACTCCATGATAAAGTACTACTTACAATTAAAAAATAACTATTTTTATTTTTATTTTTTCAAACAAAAGAATAAATAAATATTTATTTCGTACACAACAAGTTAAGTTGATACTACTTTCTAAGAATTTTCAAACACTAAAAGCATCTTGTTACAAAACTTCATTAGTTTATTTTGCTTCATAAGTATTCTGTTTTAATAAGTTATAAATGACTTGGAGATATACACATTTGACTTATATAGCAGCGAATGAAAAATCTATCACCTCAATATACCTGAAATAACATATTATATTATATATATTTTATTCGAAAGTTAACTAACAAATAATTTCAAATACACAAGAGTTTCGTTTAGACTATAAGACGTACTTCTGGTTCAACTCTTCATATGGACAATATTGTTGGTAGTTATATAATTGTATATTAGCATTTTCCCCTTTTATATAAGCTATATATTATGTTCTTAATTATTAGTAGTTTTATTTTGCAAAATTGTATCGATTCCTCTTCTCTATATGAGATATTCTATAAAGTAATTGTTTTTTTATTAATAAAATAGCTACTTGTGAGAAACACCAATAAATTGTTTTAAGTTTTCAAAGCAAAGAGAAATTATCATGTCTACTTCTAGTTATAGTGGATGTCATGTTTGACCCAAAAAAAAAAAGTGGATGTGATGAATTAATTAACATAATTAGAGTGATAATAAAGCTTATAACAATTGATGACTCAATAACAATAGGAGTAAATAAAAGTGCCCACTCGAGTAAAACCATTTAGCATAAGAAAATTTAATTTTGTTTTATTTCTTACATAATTGGGGTAATCAATATCATTTAAGAAACACAAAAATAACACAAGTTTTTGAATGAGGTTAATTCTGTGAATTACATAATGTTTATATATATATTTGTGCGGATAGAGATACATATCGTTATTAAATTAATAAAAATAAAATTAATTGGATCCAAAACTTAATTAAATGGAAATTAAAACCATATTTTCTCCATTTATATTCAAACTCTGGACTCTATTATGACTTGTTGCCTTCTCTAATTGGTTAATTATTCAACTTAATCAAATTAAGTATGATATGGAATATGTATAAAAATTCAAGGGAGTCCCAAAGTATTTTATAACATTACTTAGGATGTTACTCGTGAGAATGAATTTCGAGACCTCTTACATTTAAAACAAGAATTATACTATTAAATCAAATGGCCAGTGGTAAGTGATGAATTGTTTAAATCACACGTCTTTGCAATTAATTTGCGCCAATTGTGTCATTTTTCATTTGCTTGTATTGAACGTTTCTCATATAGTATCAAACCCACAAGTGATAACTCCAATATTGTTTCTATTTGACTTGGGCCATTTTCCTTTCCTTTACCGCCTACGTCCATTTTCTCTTTTGTAATTCTACAGGACCTACACTGGACACATTGATCCCGAAAGGTGCATGAGAACTAGCTATGCATTAAGTACATCATGTATCCCTTTTGTGTAAATTACCGTGATTGGGTAACGACCTATTGTAATAAAAAAATTTAAGTTTGAGTCATAATTTTAGTCTTTATTGTACCAAAAAAACAAAAAAAATTATATGTTAGGTTTTTGGGATGAACTAGTTATTCCATCTTGGCATCAGAAGAACCTAGTCATATAGTATCAAGAATTGGGTGAAATGACGACAATAGCTCACCGTAATTAAATTTCCATGTTCAAAATCTTTGCTCTCTAAAAAAATGCATTAATTTTAATTGACTTACAACATGCATTAAAACATGTTGATGCAATACAAAATTTATAACACAATTAAGCATTGGTGACCACGAAATTCCTCATAACAAATGGCAATGACTTATCATCAATGGGTATATACATTAATGCATGGTTTTTGAGGACCACTCCAAATGTGAACAAATTGCAAATGTATTGGTTAATGAATTGATAGTTATGAATTTGAGCTCTCCCTTGATTATGTTGTATATTTAATGCATTAGTGTGTATCGGTGCACTATGTGATTGTGACCATAAGTACATCAAATGTGATCTGGATCAAAAGTTGTGAATTTGAGCTCTCCCTCAATTATGTTGGTATATTTAATGCATTAGAGTGTACCGTTACATCACGGGATTGTGATTTTAATTAAATAGATCAAATGTGATCCTATATATCTAAACTCAATTTCTTGTTATAAAAAAAATAATGATTTAGGAGAGTCTTTTGAACTCTCTGGTATTGGCATGAGAAAATATTAACTACTTACCAAAATCCAATATATATATTTTTTAATTTAAAAAAAGGTTTTAAACTAATTTTACGTCACTACCATAAAATCGAAGGCCCATTACGGTTCTCTTTAACAGTTTAACGTAACTAGCTACAACCTATGATGCGCATGAGGACCATAGCGATGAGGTTTGTGAAACGTAACTCTACAGATAGATTCTTTATGTAGCACGAGCATTTCTGAAAGCTATCGATACAGCTATGCCTTTGTTCAAGTCTATCTTTGTGCTATTGATAACGATTAATGTTCGCAGCAGCAAGTAGCCTGCTCTACCTATATATTGGCCCAAAAAAGAAAAAAAAAAGGGCAAAAGAAAAATACTAGTTTGCCATGCCCTGCAAACTCTTTGTTAAGCTGACATGTGTATATCTTTGAGGAAAAATTATTAGACGGATCTCCGGCCGGTAGACGTGTAGAGAATCTCATATATATAGAGTCCACTTCAAGTGAGAAAGCTAAAAACTCGTTTAGACAGATCTAAGAGCTTCTCATCTTTGAGCAACTTTTGGACGGGCTAGTTTAGAACACAAACGATACACTCACAGGAGAAATTATTGGGAAAAAGTGCGCATACACAAATCAGTGGAAATAAACATACAAGATTTATTATATATGGTTTGGTTTTCTACCTACTTCTACCGTCCCACCACTAGAAAAGTTCTCTTTATTACTCCATACTTGGTTACCCTTGAGGACATAAACAATAAAGAAAAGCATGTTACATGTGTGCAACCACCACTTTATCCATGGGTGGACCTATACACAGGCTAACAAAGATTGAAATTTATTAATGAATGAGTTAAAGTTTGTATTTTTTTTAAAAATATGTGTATTTTAAAAATATTTTTAGGTTAAAAAATTAATTTAATTCTCACTAAAAAGATACTTATATATTATCTTAAATTATATGATTTTAGCCCCACTAAAACAAAGTTATGAATCCCCTCTGCCTTATCGTCTTTCACAATTCCAAGGTATATATAAAAGTCAATTTTGTGGTACCTAACTACAAGTTAAAAGACTATGTATACAGAGCTAATACTTGTCCTTCAAGACAAGTAATCTTGTTTCTGATCAAATGACATATAACTAAACTAGGCTTCTAACTTATCTTTAATATGGGATAAATATCCAATTTGGTCTTTTATCTTAAGAGTTTGTGTCATTTTAGTCCTTATATTTTAAAATATACTCTTTTAGTCTTGTATTTTTATCATTTATCTCAATTTAGTTCTTATATTTCAAAAAGTATTATTTTAGTCCCGTATATTTACAATTTGTCCTAATTTAGTCTTTATATTTGTCATTATGATCCACGTTAGTTCTCTACCATTTTGAAATATAAAGACTAAGTCAAAACAAATGGTAAAGATACAAGACTAAAATAATACATTTTGAAAGATAAAAATTAAAATAACACAAATCCTAAAATTAAAAGACCAAATTAAATATTTATTCTTAATATGGACTTCAACTTTGAACTCGAACCACAATCCAACAAAAGCTGCCACGGATACTTGGTACACGAAACAAAGTCTTACCAATGTTGCAATATTGTTACATATCGTTCTAATGTTTTATAATTTCTGCAGTGCACACTGATTTTACACGTTCATATGAAAAACAAACTTTACAGCAACACATATATGCATCAAATGTTTGTAATTTGTTAGGTTTTCCAATGCTTACATGCAACTCATTACTCATGTACTTATGTTCATCAATGATGGGTATGTTCGAGCCCGTTTAGGAAAAAGAAAAGCATGTCCACTGGTTGATTAAAGTAGTCCAGGGTGCGACAGTTAAAGATGTTGTTCTTTTTGGTTTGTGTTACTACTTTGTCTCAAATGTGTTGCTTTTTATTTATTTGTTTTTATAACGGAAAAAGAATGTATTTTAGAACTCACATCAGAAATGTTAAATTTAAAAAAAAAAAAACATAATTTCATTTGAAATAGATATCTTTAGGTTGAATTGAGATGTAAATAAGTTTTTTACTTATGTTTTACGCGCTTCATGCTAAACTAATCCACATATTTGTACTGTTGCTTGCTTTGTTTAATCTTCAAAACCAATGGAGTAGCTACTGGTATCAATCATTTCAAGAAGATGAAGTGGTGGAAACAGTATGATCGGAGAGTAAAATATTACAAGAGAAGGGGGAAACAAAGGTGTTGGTTTTGGGCACCTTTTTTTCCCATTTACATGCAACATGGCGAGCTTCTCCACATCCTTGAAATCATCATTTTGAATTCTTCGTACGAAGTCGAATAGCTCCATTAGTGATCATCATTGATGCTTTTTTTTTTCTCATCTCTAGTGCTCCATTCAAGCCTGTGAAAACTACCTTTTAACTTTGCTACGTACTAGATGGATTCATTTTCTCTCTCTTCTTCTTCTCCTTCTTTCTCTTTTTTTTTTTTTAATGTTTAAAAGAAAGTCTAACCAATAAAAAATATCAATAAGTGAGAGTCTAATTGAGTTCGGCTAACCACTGATCACCCTTGGGGACCCCCTTTTATGATCACTCACTAGTAGTAGGTGGAGGGTAGATGGGGTTTGCTCAATGAGGCAAAACCTCAAAAGTTGCCTCACGTCAAAGTTAGCGAATCAATTTGTGTATTTGATAAACATATGCTTCATATCGAATCTTGGTTGTTGTTGCAAGTAGTAGCCGAGTCACAAGTCAAGTCAATGAAAATATGCCTCAACTAGAAAATATTTATATATATATATATAAATAAAATATTATATTAAACTCTTCCATTATACGGGTATACATATTATCACCATTTGTAGAATTGATTGGGAGTTTGATTCTATCCCAAAGACAACAAGCTTCATGCTCACTGCTCTCTCCATAAATACTACTACGTGCTACCTCCAGTTCCAGAAGATTCTTTTAACAATTTTGTTAGTGAGGAAATAGTTCTTTAAGATGTACATGCAACTCATGCATGCACATTGTGTTAACTCTCCAAATAATTAAGATCTTAAGAGGTAGTCCATCCAAGTGATGATTAGTGCTCCGTGCTCTTCAACGGTCCATAATCTGTAAGATATTTTAACTTAGAGATAATTACACCATTGAACTTCAATATTATCACGAATTTTCAACTTAATTCTTATGTTCAAAAGTGGTTAATTTAGTTCTTATTATTTTAAATAATTAATCAAATTAAAGTTTGTAAAAAACGAATTAAACTTGCCACTTTTAAATAATAAGGGTTAAAATCAAATCGATGATGACAATAAAAATTAATTACATAATCAATTCTTTATCTCATGCTTAATTATATTCTCTAACGATGTTGAGCTTCTTATATACTATCACTTTTTTTTTTTTTTATCTATTGCAACATTTAGAAAAGTTAACTGTTGTCAAAAAGTTAAAAATTATTGCAAATAATGTTAACTGTTGCATATAGTCCCATTACAAATTCTCTATTACAATGATTTTTTATAATTAGTAATAAGTAACATTTCAAAACCATTGCCAAAAAGTAAGTAATTAAAAAGATTTTAACTGTTGCAAAAAATTTCAGTTTATGTGACAAAAAAAAACCATTGCGATAAGTTACCTATTGCAACTGTTTTTTTTTTTTAATTTATTTCTCTATTAGAGTGTTACAAAATATCTAAAATATTATCGTGTATATGTGTATCACTTTAGTGGTTCTATTTAATGGGTCACGTTCAAGAACAATATAGTAGTCGGATGTATTTGGCTTTTGTGTGCATAGATCACCGAACGGGTGAAATTCATATTCATTTTCTCACAATATGATAAATCATTTCAAACGATTATTTTTTAGTTTTTTTTCTATTTAATTTTTTACTGTGAATAAAATCTATTTTTTTTCTCATGTTATATGATTTCAATGTCAATCAGATTGATGGTATTGAGTTATTGATTTACGTGTTTCGGTTGAAAGTTTGTAGGGTTGAATCATTATACCCTACTATATATAGCCATTACTAGTTCGGTTTTTCATGACCATTCTCTGTCTTTATGGTAAAATTCAGCAATCTAGTCCAAGGGCCATGTGTCTTACAGGGCAGAAAGGCTTAGGTCTATACTCGACAAGCCACCAAGGTTAGGGATAATGCTAGCCAGTTGTTCTATTTTGACTGGATATACGATGCCTTTTAAGTTCTTTTAGATTGGATCACGTTATGTCTATTTATAGTATAATGACACGTCTAGATATTTGTACAAAATTAATTAAGAGTGACAAGGAGATATTAATTTCAAAGTAAGAACTTTTAGTTACAACAAACTATTATCTTGTTATATGATCGGAGCCATATTTTAGTAAGTACGAGTTCTTATTAAAAGTATATGTACTTTTAAACATTTATGTTCTTTTAAGACATTTATAAATTAAAAATTAATTTAATCTTTATTAAAAAAAAATTATTTATATATATAATTATTAAATTATGTATTTTTAATCATAATTAAACAAAAATCTTGAATCTATCATTGTCAACCATTTTGCCCGACAAAATTATGCTTTAATTTCACCCTATTCTAAACCTTAATCACTCTATTACTACCAGTACTGCAGGAAATTTACCACTTGGTAAAAATAGTCTGTATTACAAGTTGTGGTCACAAACTAAAATAATGAAAGAAAAAAGTACATAAACTTATCAGAGTATACTTGAAGATCATAACACACACACACACACACAGATATATATATATATATATATATATATATATATATATATATGTCGTAGCTTAAAGTAAAGGGCAATGATGTAAGTGATTATTTAATATGAAAGCCAATGTCGTAGCTTAAAGTGAAGGGCAATGATGTAAGTGACTATTTAATATGAAAGCTTAAATTATATAACAATGTATATTTAAACTAGTTTAATGTCTCCAACAAATGAAATCAACAAATTAAGCTGGTGACTGAAAATACTTTTCCGTCAGATTTCTTCCTTGAGATGTTCATGTTCTTCGTAAAAGCTACAAGATAAATCAAGTTTGGAATTAGAGTCCAGGACAAGCACAGAAAATGGAACTTTCTCTTGGCCCTTTTGCGGTTTTGCTTTTGAGACATGAAGTGCCTAATAGAACAATTTGTTGAATGTTAATTCCCATGTACAAAAGTTAACGTTTCTAACGGTTGAGTAAAATAATCGAGTAATAATTTCTTATGGTCAAAGATTTTAAATTATATTCACACCTATGATCGTCCATTACAAAAATTTGTTAATTCTTAATTGACATGGAACAACATTAAGACACACCACTACACTACAGGGTTTATAATCTTAAATTGGATATGGTGTGATCCTCCTGATAATAACTTCTCGTCTTAAAAAAAAAACGGTTAAGCTGCGTGAAATGTCATGTTCATGTTGGTTCCTTTGTTGACTTGAGGAAATGCAGGATCATGACCCAGCAGAGTACATGTTAAGATGATCCTGTTTGTTACCTCTCTAACTATTGGCAGCAGCTTTGGTTTGCACCAACCCCTCGGAACCAACATGATTAATCATTTTTTGGTTCAACTTTGATATTGTTCGAGAAGGACAAGTGGGATGAAATATCTCAAATGATAGTTGTTTAGTTAATCGACTTTGATAAATATGAAAATACCGTCTTATGAAATGTGGACACGTGGCATGCCTGGTCGATTTGAACCCGAATTTAATTGCATTTAGGGAGAGCCGAGACTTGAGAAGAAGAATATAATTGTCGACTCCTACTAAGCCTGATACTCTCCCTGGTTCGACCATACCCACTAGAACCAAGGATGTCCACTCAGGCACGCCTCTTTCACCAAATCAAGCATGGCATTGCCGAAAATCACTGTGTCCCCTTAGCATTTAATTTAAGCCATACCTATGTCAGTCAAGCGGCGTGCATAATTAGAGCTCCTGTCACTACAAAAAAAACTAGATTGTGCGACGGGCCGTCGCCATCGCGTCACCAATACGGCGATGGCTTGGTGAAGGGAAAGGTTGACGCCAATTTTGTGACAGGACAGTGACGCCATAGTGTGAGACGGAAAAAACCATCACCAACAGTGACGTCATACTTCGCCGTCTCCAAAATTGGAGACAGAAGCGCCTCCCGTCTCCAAATTGGAGACGACAGTGCTTCCAGTCTTCAATCCCTCACCCAAAACGACCCTCTTCGCCCTACCCCCCACATTTCCACCCCTCTATAGGTCCCTCTCTACCACCCCCATTGAGGTAATTACATTAAAATTTTCAATTTCATTTATTTATGTGATATATATTGTGACGCCCGAGCCGACCATGCATTTATTTTATTCTTTTGCATTTATACATGACACCCATTTGCATTATTCTTGTGAAAAAGTACCTTAAACCCTATTCGCTTTTATTCAATTTAAAATTATATGGGTTGTCTGGGACACTTATTCTATTATTTTAATTATTTTAAAATTATTTTACATGCCTTAAAATTAATTTTTGTTACTGTTTGATCGGGAAGCCCGGGCCATGATCTGAATGGGCTAGAAGATTATTTTAAATAATTACATTTATTTACTTAGTTGCTCGGAACTGAACGAGCTATCTAAATATTTTAGTAATTATAATTAATTAATCTACATTCGAACGAATTATATGAAATAATTATTTTACTATTCTTTTATTGATTGGTTTTAGTTATTTATATTAAATCTTCTAGTTTCACCTTTTGAACTAGGGAGCTTTGACTTGTTGACTTATCCTTCAACCATTTATTTTAACATGCAAAAAAAAAGAGGACAAAGACACACATTCGGCTCATATATACACAACACACACAAATAAAAATCTAACTAAACACTCTCTCAACCACACACCACACACGGTCATACACAAAACACAAAACACTCAAATTCTCTCTCACCCATCGGACCAACTAGGGAAAAAAAGTGAAGCTTCCTTGGGAAGCTTTGGCCGACCATAAGAAACAAGAAAAGAAATATGGATAATCATCTAGAATAAAAGGAAGCAAGGAATCAGTAGAAGCAAAAGAGGGCACGACCATGAAGAAAAAAATGGAATAATCAAGCTGGGTCTTTGTAATTTTTTGCATTTTTAAGTCTTTGAAAGTGAGGGAATGTCACTCTTTTATGCATTCTAATTGTTAATTTGTTTGCATTAGTTGATATTAATGTTGGATAATACTATACAGACTTTCTTGAGTATGCAAAATTAGTTATATTGAACAACATGGAAGTTTTGACTTTGCTTACGTGTATGTTCTTTTTTTTTTTTTTTAGCTTGTGTATAGTTAGTTAATCAATTAGTTTAAAGAATTGTTCCATTGATTTATATTGTAGACTATGTGTTGAAACAATGCTACAATGGAGTTAAATTGCTCAACTACCTTGCAACAGAGTTTAATCATGGTTTAACTGTGGCTGTCCAGATTTTTCAGCAAAACTGTGGCAATTTCGAGCTTAAAACTGTATTAATTGGAGAAGGATTAGGGGTTAAATTATATACCATTAGAAAGCCTTGCGAGTCTAGTTTCTAAAGCTTTTTATGATGCTTTATCGGAGTTTTCTAGAATAAGTTATGACTATTTTAGTGAGATGTGTTGGAATTGTCCTATTACGTGAGAATTTGAATAGCATTATTATTTTGCTCAAGTGATGATATATTTTAACTCTAATTGGATGTATTCAATCAAAACTTTATTGTGTAGTGTTCTTGGATGATTAGTAGCGTAATGGAGCTCTTATAGTTATGAAAATTGTGATATAATTGAAATTGAATGGGTAATTATGAATCATGAGTTAGTATGGAATGCAACTGCCTTTCCCTTGCCCTTTTCCCCGTCTTACTAAAACGTGAACTCGTTTAATTAAGTTATGTAGGGGTTAGCTATAGCTTGAATTTGATTTGGTTGTGCAAATTGTTTAACTTAGATAAATGTTGTAAACTAATCTATTAATAGAAGGTTGTTAAGTTAGCTCAGATTATTAGCCTTTAACCATTGAAAAGTGGGAATGTGTAAAGATTAAATGTAGTTGATAATCTAAAGGGGCTAGGAGATTTATGTTAGTTAAAGTGAGAATTTGAGGTTTAAGTGGTACTGTATATTATGTTGCTTTATTATTTTGGTTACTAGTTCATAACCGAGTTATGTTTTTTGTTCAAATAAAGTAATTAGTTATAAATGCATGTGATTTAGATCTATTGTTTATCTTGAATGTTAATTTGATTGGAAATGAAAACAAGTGTTTTGGTGTAGCATCTATTCTTTAAACTTATGATTTTATTTTAAATTGAAGAGTTAGTTTAATTATGTAGTGGTTTAGTTAGAGTGTAAGTTAATTGTGAAGTAGTTATTTATTGGCTTGTTAAATGTTATCTTTAACTTGATTCTACTATGAATGTGAGATCAATTTTTTCTTATTTTAAGTTGCTGTCAAGTTTATGTTGAAGTTATTGATAGATAGATTTCCCTACCCCATGTCTTACTTGTGAAATAATGAGTTATAAGTTATATTAAAGCTTGTTGTGCTGCTAATGATACGATTAGGATGGTTTGATATTAGTTATAAAGTCTTAAGTGAAACACTTATTTCTTGAATAGTTAACTACCTAAGAGCTTGAATGTTGGTTTGAGTTGAATATTGTTCACTAACTAATAAACACTGGAAAGTAAGAGAATGTATAGTTAGAAGACTTTTAAGATAGTAAATGTTGGAAATCATTGCTAATGAATGTAGTATTTGAACATTATTAGAACCCAGCTTTGATTCGCTTTAAACCTTTAAGAGAATTATCTTTAGATTAAGTTAATACCTGATTAAAGAATAAGTGAACTGGTTTCATTTACAAGTTATTAACTAATGTAAAGTAAAAGAAACCTTGAGCAACTTATGAACCTGTATTGGTAGAACTAACTAGACTTTATTTCAAAAGTACCAAGCTCTGGTGTAATAGTCAAACAACTTTTTATTGACTTGTAAAGTTAAATAAGTGTTGAACTTGTATTAGTTTAATATGTGATTAACACTAGTTGTTTCTATTGTATCTATTCCATTAAATTACTTCTACCTCATGTGAAATAACTTTATATATGAACTGGAAGCTCTAGTAATTGGTTAATTTACTGTGTTTAGAGTGTTCAACTTGGATTCATGAATGTGCAATGAAAAGTAAGAATTAATTCGTAAATAGTTTATAGTTAGTTAATGCTACTAGTCACTAAGTTAGGAAAAAGCATAGGATAGGAAAAAATATTTTTCATGTTTTTCTTTCAAAGTCTCAACTTTGATTGTAATATTGTTTGTTATATGACTTATGCGGAGGTTTTCAAGAAGGCTCATTGCAAAAGGGCTGACGGACCGTACAGTATCAGAACGCGATGATCAATCAACTTCAGCAACAATTGCAGAAGCAGAGCCAGGTGTTGGATGTCCTCTACGCAAAGATCTGTACTCAACCTAAAGAGCAACATTCTTCATCTTCACCTAGTGATGAAAATGAAGAATAATTTGTTATAATGTTAACTGTGTACTTTGAAGTTAAATAACTACTGAAGTGTTGATATATTTCTATTTGTAACTGTTGTAAATTGCAGTCACGATTTTAATTATATGAATCATATCGTAGTTTCTACATTATTTGAAATAAATTTGACATATCAAACAGGTTCAGTTTGGGATGATTTTTTAAAATTTATGAATTTATTATGAGAAGTTCAATTATATTGAAAGGTTAAGTTAGTGAGGGTTTGGTGAAGGGAAATGTTAGTGACGGATTGGGGAGGGGAAAGGTTAGCGAGGGCTTGGCAATGACAATTTTGGTGACGGTTTGGTGAGGGGTTAAGTTGGTGAGTACTTAGTGACGGCAAATATTGGTGACGGCCGGGTACGAGAAAGGTTGACGAAGACAATTTTTGTGACAGTTTGGGGATGGGTTAAGTTGGCGAGGGTACGGTAACAACAAATTGTTGTGACGGCTTGGAGACGGGAAATTTGGCGAGGGTACGGTAACAACAAATTGTTGTGACGGCTTGGAGACGGGAAATTTGGCGAGGGCTTGGTGACGGAAGAATTGGAGACAGGCTGGAGATAGTTTCGCAGTCGTCGACAAATTGGTGACGGCACGGTGAGGGGTAAGATTTTGGCGACCACCTCGTGTCTGACGGACGTTTCCCCTCACTATGCCGTCGTAAATTCCAAATTAATAACGGTACGGTGAGAGAAACCGTCTATCGTAAAATCTAATTTTTTTATAATGTGTCCTCACAATATTAGACCCAGATAATCTGGTGAAGCTATTGAGTAAATACCCCTCGTTGGCACGGATCAAAGGTAACTCATATTTATGTATTCACACTCTCCCAAGTTGATATATTTATCTGACACGGCTTGTGATCATCCAGTTCAGATTTTACATTAACAGATTTAGCCTCCATTATACCAATGAAGAAAGTATTGACGACAGCTTTTGCTAGAATTGCTCTAGTAACATGTGCTTTGAAATAAGGTTGATGCAATCTTAATTATATCATTCATGGTGGGTTGGTTTAGCTAGTTAATTAATGCTATATGCTTCTTTTTGAATGCGAAAGAGACATAATTAGAACGATTTGGCAGTGGAAACAAATCTGCACTTTATATGTCTCATTTAGAATGGATACCAAATCTTACTAGTTTCGTTGAGGAGGCCTTGTTGCAATGGTAATGAACCTGGTCCATTAAACATTATTTCTCAACAATTTTGCATATATATATTTGAGATTCCAAATTACAAATTGCACATATATATAGGAAAAGGGGAGCTTTTCAGTTCGATAAAGTTGAGCGTCAGACTCTTGCATAATGTGGGATTTATACCTCTTTAAATTTGACATTCGAGCAGGCCAAACTGAATGTTTTTCAATAGGAAAATTGCATACAAGCATGTCAGCAATGTAGAGGCAGAAGAACAGAGAAGAAACCGAGCTTAATTTGTTTGGCCATGGCCAGAATACTTTTACTGAAAACAATGAATAAATATAATAATTTTTTCTATAATAGTTTAAACATCATAATCCAAGTTATAAATAGTATTCGGTTCAAGTCTCGCTACAACACATTTAGAAAAAAATGTCAATGTATGAGGCTCAAAAATAAATCCAGCTTGTGGGTACGGAAACATGTTGAAAATAAAAATAAATATAGTATTTTTTTTAATAATTCAAGTTTATAGATAAAGGGAGGGGGGGGGGGGGGGGGGGGGGCGGAATTTCACAAATAGTCCCTATTGTTACCTATTTGTCTCAATTTGGTCTCTATTGTTTCATTTGTCTGGGGGGGGGAGAATTTCACAAATAGTCCCTATTGTTACCTATTTGTCTCAGTTTGGTCTCTATTGTTTCATTTGTCTCAATTTAGTCTCTAGTGTTTGCAAAAAAAATTCAATTTCGTCCCTGCCGTCAAATAAGGGGTTAAATCTAACGGTTTCGAGGGCATTTTTGGAATTATAACAATAAAAGTTCAATTTGACCCCTATTATTTTAAAAAAGTTTTAAATAAATCCTCAATGTTTTGAAAAAGTTTCATTTAAGTCCTTAATGTTTTAAAAAAAGTTTCATATATGTCCTCAATGTTTTAACAGAATTTCAAATAAGTTATCAATGTTATAAAAAGTTTCAAATAAGTCCTCAAGGTTTTAAAAATATTTAAAATAAATCCTCAATATTTTGAAAAGGTTTCTATTAAGTCCTCATTGTTCAATAAAGTTTGAAATAAATCTTTAGAGTCCCCCATCTCTTAAACAATATGGTTTGGGTGGTTCCATCTCTTAAACACACACGGTTTGGGTGGTTAACAAGGAGAAAATAGACTTATCTCGATGGATGTAGCCCAAAAAATTTAGTCGAGTTTGCTTTTGACTAATCAGTGATAGATAACTAAGATAGCGTTCGCGAAACCAAATTTGAATTTGTCAAAACCAAAATTAAGGAAGTCACAAAAAATGATGTTTCTTCATCCTTAATCCAAAAAAAATATAACAATAATATCATCAAAGCCATCCGTCATAAAAGCCTATCATAATCTCATAACCTGTCATAAAAAAAGTCATTAAATATGGTTAAAGTCATTACATTGAGGATTTATTTTAAATATTTTTAAAACATTGAGGACTTATTTGAAACTTTTTATATCATTGAGGACTTATTTGAAATTATGTTAAAATATTGAGGACATATATGAAACTTTTTTAAAACATTAAGGACTTGAATGAAACTTTTTCAAAACATTGAGAATTTATTTGAAACTATTTTAAATCATTGAGGACTTACTTGAAACAGTTTCAAAACATTGAAGAATTATTTAAAACATTTTTAAAACAATAGGGATCAAATTGAACTTTTATTGTTATATTTTAAAAATGCCCCCGAAATTGTGGTCACATGCATCACTTTCTGTTAAATTTAACCCCTTATTTGATGATAAGAACAAAATTAAGATTTTTTTATAAATAATAGAGACTAAATTAAAATAAATAGAATAATAAAAATTAAATTGAGACAAATAAATAACAATAGAGATTATTTATAAAATTTTCCCATAAAGGGGTAATTAAATAACTTGTATATAAACAGTTCGGAGAATAAAAGGTTGGGATCTAATCTTATGCGGCAGAGACAGCTAACTCATAGTTTGCTGTACCTCAAACTCATAATTTATTCTGATGCACTACGATTGACCTAACTGCAATTCGGATATTAACTAGCCATCTTTTACTCGCTTTTGGTCCCCACTAATATTTGCGCCAATTTTACCTAAACAAATAACTTGCTTCTGGCCCTAAAGGCTAGACGAAATGATCATGTAAGGCTATCTTTATCAGAGGTAGTAAAATAAAAAATATATTAAATTTAAAAATTTTTAGAGATTAAAATATTATTTTTGATTTAAATATATATAAGACCTACCACTTTTTATAATTTTTGAGGTAAAATGGATCTCTAAATTACATTTGGGTCTTTAAATTTAGCACCCCAAATATAATTTAGAGATTCATTTTATCTTAAAAGTTATAAAAAGTGGTGGGTCTCATATATATTTAAATCAAAAATAATGTTTGGGTCTCTAAAAATTTTTAAATTTAGTATATTTTTTATTTTACCACCTCTGGTAAAGATAGCCTAATAATTATTTGTTGTAATAAAAAATAATGAGTTTAAATTTATATCTTTTCATTACAAATATTGTTTGACTTTATACTGACTTAAAATATATATTAGAACCAAATACTATATACCACGGGATTCACAACCTTATAGTGAAGTCAATATAATCTTACACGGGTGAGAGTCTGCTACTTCTTGTGGAAATCGTGGAGTCTATTTTTAGTTTTTCGCGTGGGTGTAAGTACAACAACAAATGAGAAATTCACCATAATGTTATGAATGGCATTAAAGACACTGAAAGATCTGTGCATCAATTTAATATATTGCTACAATTTGGTGATTTTTTTTTAATTAGTTTTGTATAATAAATTTATTCCTTCTATTGGCGGGATTAATTTTATTTACTTAACATACTTCTTCATAAGAAACAATTTCTTCTCTACCTTCAAACCCCACCAGCCCCCCCCACAAAAAAAAAAAAAAAAACTTATGCATTACTTCCAATCCATGATAACTCATTATTTCCCCTAGTAGTTTAAGTCTTCTTTTCACTGTGGTATTGTATATTCTTTTTCTGGTAAGTAAATTTTATTGATGGACAATCTTAGTAATTATAAACTTAAAAGAAGTTAATTAAACTATCTACCAAAAGAAAGAAAAAGCGTTTTAAAATTAGAAAAAAAAATTCTTATCAATATCCCAATTGAATGTTAATTCCCAAGTAGCCAAAGTATTTGAAATTTTCTCCCACAAACTAGCTTTCTCTTCTATCATAATTCTGATGTCCTTAGGAATAAGTTCATCACATTTCTTTTGTTCTCTAAAACTCTAGAGTTATTTTCTTTCCAAATGTGATAAACTGTGATTGAAAGTGCTCATTTTTGTACTCTTTCTTGAAAAGTTTATTCTTTAAAATGGTTTACGAGCCAATCAAGTTTCACTTCTCATCATTGACTACTACTAGAAATATTAAGCTATCTCAAGACTTACAGATAAACAAAGTGATTATATGAGCATTCAAAAAATAAGTGGTTGATTGATTCATATCATCTTATACCCAAACATTAATCCTAAAATATATGAACTTAGAATTCTTGTTGTCTTAATTTAAATTAAAGAATTATTGTTTTTTTCTTTTTTGAAATTGGTACAATTCTCCCCTTTCTTCATAACCTTATATGTACTTCTATTACTACAATCTTCAAAATGTGTTATATTAGAATTTTGTTCCATGTACCTTACCTAGTAGCACTTTTAAGTATGAGAAATTAATGTATGTGCATACGATAAAATAAAAATACAAAATTTTCACAATTAGATGAATGAAAATTCTTTCATCTACCCGAATAAATGGTAAGCCCACTCATATAAAAGGGGGACCCCATATGCTATGGGACCCACCTCATATGAGTAGGCTAATTATTTATCCGCGTAGATAAAAGAACAACTTTTAGATGATTTAGTTGAAAGAGAAACATTCACTATTCCGAGTAATTGTTGCCATCGTTCGTATTTAAAAGCCATAAACATTAGAAGTTTCAAACAAGTCAAATCAAACTGAACTAAAAATCTCAAATTTATTTGCAGAAGCTAAGCACAATACGAAATTAAAGTGTAACAAAAACTTTGTCACAAAAGTAGTTATCAGTTGACTAATTACTATAGGTATTTCAATGGAAGTAAAAGAAGAAAAGTGAACTTTTCTTTTTCTTTCACTCTTGCTCATTTTTTTTTAAAAGTATGAGAGGAACTGTAAATCCAAACAGTCCCCTGAGGCCTTTGGTGGCAAAAATGCAAAGAGATGCTTGCTGAATGTAAGGGTTTCAAACTTGACATCTCACATGTGCACAGAGAAGCTAATTCATGTGCTAATTGGATCACGAATAAGGCCATTGGCTATCCCTTAGGCAATCACGATCTACAACAACCTCTAGTACAATTAAATCTTCTGATAGGAAAGGACAAAAGGGGTGAGCTGATCATGAGAATGGTTGTTTACTAATCTGACTTTCAATCTCCTGAGGAAGATAAAAAACAAGAAAAACTTTTTGTATATGGTGTAGAAGGAATAACATTCTTTCGTAATATTATAATATTATGAATAAGAATTAATAATTATAAATTGTCACACATCTTTTTTTAATAATTATATTAATAATTTACGAGACAAGATTAGAATGGACATAAAAAATGTATTGATGTACCAAATCGGCTAATGCTTCCAAGTTGATGCGATGTATTCCACTAGTTAACTGAAAACTTGATTATCAATATATCGATTGATCCAATATGAATTGAAATAGGAGTCGGTTCGACATGAAATATTTTTGAAAATGCAATGCACCCAAGTAAATGAGGAAGGAAATGAATACAAAAGTTAAAACGATTATCCCACATTCAAAAACGTATCTCACATAGGTCTCTCCTAAACACCCAATAATTAAGATAAACAATGTAAATCACTTTTTAAAAATTATATTAATAATTTACGACTATTAAACTAAGCTCATAACATAGTAATTTTATTAAGTTGGTTCATTACCGGAACTCCCATTCAATATTGTCGTTATCAATCAGACAGAAGTTCTGCTAAATGGGCCCGACCGAGCCCACCAGTGGAACACTTGTTGCTATCATGACATCCTTGTATGTCCCATGTGAAAATATATCTATGAGATTTCGATGGATTTATATATAAACCTATTTGTACAAACATTGATGTGATTCTTTAAGAGGTAGGTATATATATATAAACCAGCGGTCACAGTCATCATTTCACGTACTTTAGAAAAATGCAAGTTTCACTCGTTGCAGTGATGGACAAACACCATACTCGCTTGAAAATGGATGGATTTTCATGTGCTTTAAGTTTAAAATTAGTTAGTGTAAAAAAATTAGTTATAAATTTTCATGTGCTTTAAATTCAGAAAATATTTTTCACTCTTTATTTCACCCCCACCCCACCCTTAGTCACCCCCAGCTACCCTACCTATCACACCTGAAAAGACATGCACGTGTGTTTATATATGTGTGTGCGCGCGCGCGCGTGTACGTGCATGTGTGTGTGTGTTTGTGTGAGTGTGTGCGCGCTTATAAAAATCTCTTATCAAAAAATATTTTTTTACTGTGACAGCTAAACAACAAAAAGTATTTTTTGAGTGACAATAAAATATTAAATATATTTTATTTTCAAGACAAATATTTGTCCCTATTAAGTTATTATCTTGCAGACAAACGAAGCCTAAAGTGTTGAAATACAAGTTACCCATGTTGAAGAAAAAAAAAGAGAAGAAAGGGAAGAAAAGTGGAAAAGAAAAAAAAAAGAAGGAAGATGAACGCAATAGATAAATTTTAGGTAAAAACTTTTTTATTTTTTATTTTTGTTTGAATTTTTAATTTTGTTCATTAGTTTTAGCAATTCTCTAGGAAGGACATATTCAATTGTTTGAACATGGAAATTTATTACAAGTACGAAAATAGAGAATGTTGTTCAAATATTTGGGATTTGTTATTATTTTCTATATCATTTATCTAAAGAAGAATAATTAGGGGGAGATGACGTATGCAATGGTTTAATTAATTTGTAATAAACTATGATCCTAAATGATGAAGTAGAGGTTTAAAATAGAAGAAAAAACAAATATTTTTTTTTTTCTTTTTCAGCTTGACTTAAAATCAACCCTTTTTATAGGTTCAGTCCTCGAAATTTATCTTTTCATATATAGTTATCTGAATAAACTATGTTGTAATTTATTGGACGTAGTTTCAAGTAACTGATAGAGCCCTTGTTATTATTTGAAGTGCATTAGTATTTGATTTATTTTTGTTTTTTTAAAAAAACAAATTTTCAAATCCTAATTAAGGCAAGAAAAACATATGCGGGTAACAGAAGATTTTCGTCGCTAAATTTAGGGTCGGGATACGTGGTTCTCTAAATTCTCCATAAATGGTGAAAAATTATCTTTCAATGTTTTCTAATGTCGTTTAAACCCATATAACTATGCTTGACTATGAGCTACATGGAGAGAAAAAGAAAAAGAAGGACTATGGAAAAGAAAAAGGAACGATAAAAGTAAATAGAAAAAGAAACAGAATAGGTTGAATAGGTTTTGCAAGCACGCTTGGTTTACATGTTTCTTTAACATTGATATTGACATTTTTGTTCTTACTTTGAGATTAAGATAAGATAGATCCCTCACAGATTAGGTTCATATCTTATATTTCCAACTGTATATAAGATTTTTGCTTGGTTAAAAGTGTAAAGGATTTGAGCGAATTTTCTCTTATTATTATTATTTTTTATAAAGTTCGTAAAACGACTATTTGCCTTTTGTGGTGGAAAAATAAAGGGATTTTGATGACTCTCATATTTAAAAAATGTGGGGTGTAAGTCTCAATTACTTATAGTGCTAGGGACTTAAGACAAAATTATTTGTTAACTTATTTTGTTTAGCCTATTGGTTTCTTATCTTTTCCCTCTTTTACCAAAATCTATCAATTAATCATGAGCATATTTAGATTAAAGAAATTTAGTTCCTATGGGAACAATAGTTTTGATAATTTTTAGCTTTACACTAGTGAATTTTTTTCTCTTTCTGTCCCCTTAAATCGCATCAATTATTTTATGAAACATCAACTAATCCATGACCAAGTGGAAAAAATTGAGCACTAGATATTACTTACTGAGGAATAAAGTTCACAAATTGTTGGGATGTCAAGAACAAGCTAGCTTGGCACATGGAAAAGCTTGGGAAGAGTACAAACTCTTTTTCTCTTGAGAAGAAAAGAGGGGACAAAGGAAAAAAATGAAGAAAAGAGGGGACAAAGGAAAAAATGAAGAAAAAAAAGTCTTATTGATAGCTTTTCAATCTTCAATTTACTTATGTGTGTGTCTAAAGATCATTGGATGTTTGACTTACACAACAAGAAAATAGCGCTCGGGCGACAGAATTGGGCAACAGATTTTTTTCATAGTAAATTAGCTACTGCCAGGCTACGGAAAAAAAATTCCGTAGCCCAGCATTAGCCAACTTACGCCCCGTTGAAATGGCGACAAAACTTTGCTACGGATTAGCTATGGAAAATAATTTTAATTAATAAAAAAAATAAAAAATAATATTCCGTAGCCTAACTGTGACAAATTTGCTACGAACTAGGTATGACTTATTTAATTAATTCGACAAAAAAATTCATAAAAAAGTCCGTAGCCATGCAGTGTCAAATAGCCACGGATTGGCTACAGACTATATATATTATTCAAAAATTGTTTTAAAAAAATAAATATGGATATTTTAATTAAATAGGAAAACATAAAATAACCAAATCTAATTGGCTACTGCTGGGCTACGGACTGGAATGCTTCCGTAGCCCAACAGTAGCCAATTGGGTACTGTTAGGCTACGGACTTCAACAAAAAATTGAGATTTATCATTTTTAATTTGAATTATAGAATTTTGATTGCACCTACAACGTAGTAACTTTATTTGAGTTGCAAATTTTTCTAATAAAAATAAACTTAGTCCGTATTTCATTAACGTACGTACTTTTATAGAGAAATCAATTACCGTTTAAATCGAACTTATTATGTTTTTACTTAACATTGTGTTAATGTTAATAAACGTTCAGTTGAGGAGTCGAAAAACTTTCACATTGTGTCTAAATTTCATAAACAAGAAGAATATGAAGTTATTAACATGTTTTAATACGTTGTTCCTACATATTAACAAGTTATAAAACATATTATTAGTTGTTCGTAGCCTAACAATAGCCAATTAGCTACTTCTGGCCTACGGACTGGAACGCTTCCGTAGCCCAACAGTAGCCAATTACGGACTTCAACAAAAAAATTTAGGTTTATCATTTTTAATTTGAATTATGGAATTTCGATTGCACCTACAACGTAGTAACTTTACTTGAGTTGCAAATTTTTTAAATAAAAATAAACTTAGTCCGTATTTCATTAATGTGCGTACTTTTATAGAGAAATCAATTGCCGTTTAAATTGAACTTATCATATTTTCACTTAATATTGCGTTAATGTTAATAAACATTCAGTCTAGGAATCGAAAAACTTTCACACTATGTCTAAACTTCATAAACAAGAAAAATATGAAGATATTAACATGTTTTAATACATTGTTCCTACCTATTAATAAGTTATAATACATATTATGAGTTTTCTGTAGCCCAACAGTAGCCAATTGGCCACTGTTGGGCTACGGACGGGAATGCTTTCATAGCCCAGCAGTAGCCAATTGGCTACTGCTAAGCTACGGACTTTAACAAAAATTTGAGGTTTATCGTTTTTAATTTGAATTATGGAATTTTGATTACACCTACAACTTAGTAAACTTTACTTGAATTGCAAATTTTTCAAATAAAAATAAACTTGGTCCGTATTTTATTAACATGCGTACTTTTATAGAGAAATCAATTGTTGTTTAAATTGAACTTATCATGTTTTTACTTAAAATTGTGTTAATGTTAATAAACATTCAGTCTGAGAGTTGAAAAAGCTTTCACATTGTGTCTAAACTTCATAAACAAGAAAAATATGAAGATGTTAACAGGTTTTAATACGTTGTTCCTACCTATTAACAAGTTATAATATATATTATTAGTTGTCCATAGTCCAGCAATAGCCAGACAACAGACTGGAACATGTCTGTAGCCCAGCAGTAGCCAATTGGCCAATGCTGGGCTATGGACGGAAACGCTTCCGTAACCCAATAGTAGCCAATTGGCTACTGCTAGGCTATGGATTTTAACAAAAAATTGAGGTTTGTCATTTTTAATTTTAATTATGAAATTTTGATTGCACCTACAATGTAGTAACTTAACTTGAGTTGCAAATATTTCAAATAAAAATAAATTTGGTCCGTATTTCATTAACGTGCGTACTTTTATCGAGAAATCAATTGCCGTTTAAATTGAACTTATTATGTTTTACTTAACATTGCTTTAATGTTAACAAACCTTCAGTCTAGGAGTCAAAAAACTTTCACATTGTGTCTAAACTTCATAAACAAGAAAATTATGAAGATATTAACATGTTTTAATACATTGTTCCTACCTATTAATAAGTTATAATACATATTATGAGTTTTCTGTAGCCCAACAGTAGCCAATTGGCCACTGTTGGGCTACGAACTGGAACGCTTCCGTAGCCCAGCAGTAGCCAATTGACTACTTCTAGGCTATGAACTTCAACAAAATATTGAAGTTTAACGTTTTTAATTTTAATTATAGAATTTTGATTGCACCTACAACGTAGTAACTTCACTTGAGTTGCAAAGTTTTCAAATAAAAATAAACTTGGTCCGTATTTCATTAACGTGCGTACTTTTATTGAGAAATCAATTGTCATTTAAATCGAACTTATCATGTTTTCACTTAATATTGCGTTAATGTTAATAAACGTTCAGTCTGGGAGTTGAAAAATTTTTTACATTCTGTCTAAACTTCATAAACAAGAAAAATATGAAGATATTAACATATTTTAATACGTTGTTCCTACCTATTAACAAGTTATAATACATATTATTAGTTGTCCGTAGTCCAGCAGTAGCCAATTGGCTACTGCTAGGATACGAATTTCAACAAAAAATTGAGGTTTATCATTTTTAATTTTAATTATGAAATTTTGATTGCACCTACAACGTAGTAACTTCACTCGAGTTGCAAAATTTTCAAATAAAAATAAACTTGGTCCATATTTCATTAACATGTGTATTTTTATAGAAAAATCAATTGTCGTTTAAATCGAACTTATCATGTTTTCACTTAACATTGCGTTAATGTTAATAAACGTTCAGTCTAAGAGTCGAAAAACTTTCACATTGTGTCTAAACTTTATAAATAAGAAAAATATGAAGATATTAACATGTTTTATAATTCATACCTATTAGGCTACGGAGTTTAACAAAAAATTGAGGTTTATCATTTTTAATTTTAATTATGGAATTTTAATTGCACCTACAACGTAGTAAGTTCACTTGAGTTGCAAAATTTTCAAATAAAAATAAACTTGGTCTGTATTTCATTAACGTGCACACTTTTATAGAGAAATCAATTGCTGCTTAAATCAAACTTATCATGTTTATACTTAACATTACGTTAATGTTAATAAATGTTCAGTCTAGGAGTCGAAAAAATTTCACAGTGTATCTAAACTTCATAAACAAGAAAAATATGAAGATATTAACATGTTTTAATACGTTGTTCCTACCTATTAACAAGTTATAATACATATTATTAGTTGTCTGTAGCCAAGCAGTAGCCAATTGGCTACTGCTCGGCTACGGACTGGAACGTTTCAGTAGCCTAGCAGTAGCCAATTGGCTACTGTTAGGCTACGGATTTTAATAAAAAAATTGATATTTATCGTTTTTAATTTGACTTATGGATTTTTGATTGAACTTACAACGTAGTAAACTTCATTTGAGTTGCAAATTTTTCAAATAAAAATAAATTTGGTATGTATTTCATTAACGTGCGTACTTTTATAGAGAAATCAATTGGCTAATACAAACTTAAGTTAAATTAAACTAAACCTATCATATATATAATAAAGTACATATAAACTTTTTTAAAAAATAACTAAATTAAATAAGCCTATGAATATTTGAAAAAAATAAATTTGGGATGCTTTAGAAATGATAAATTTTTTTTAAAAAAATTATTATTAATTTTTTCTAAAAAAAAACTTGGCCTACCGGAGGGCCTACGAGAGGGCCGGCCGACCGGCCGATGTGGCCGGAGTGCCTGTCGAAGGGCTTGCCAGTCGGCCGGCACGGACAGAGGCTTCACGTTTGCCTCAGTCAGCCTGTGATACCCCGAACTCGGCATGCATTTAATGAGATTTAATTGCATTTAATTTAGTGTCATCTTAAATGTTAGCATTGAATTTTGTGTTTATTTTTAGTTAAACAATCATTTCTAGCATTATTTTCATATTTCTTTTAGAAGTAATTAAATAATACTTGAGTTAATTATTTTAACGGAGTATCAACTACTTTTCATATTTATGTTACCTGGCTTTATTTTCTAGTACCTTAATGCTCAGTTTTCAATTAAATGAAAAGTAGCTCCGAGCCGGAGTAAATTTTGAACAATGTTGTTTTAAAAAAATTATATTTTCCTTATATTCCATAATATTTAGGTGTTATTCGTTCTTCTTCGTTTTGTGCATAGCATATCGAGAGCGATAGTTAAGAAATGATTTTTAGTCCTCAGCAAATAGTGAAAACTAGTATTTAGTGTTTTAATTTTAGTGTATTAAGTTGTTGTTGACTAGAATCATAATTGTATTAGTTGTTTTAGCCTTAAAATGCATGAAATAAGCTTAGTTGACCAAGTTTAAGTTAGCCTTGACCAAGGGCTTTGACTTGTTGACCTGTTGTCATCTTTTATAAGCATAAAATGGCATAAAAAAACAAAGGAAAAGCTGAAAAAAAGAAAGAGATGGCCGAAACCATAGGAGAAACGAAAAACAAATATTTTCAACTTCAAATCTTCACATCTTTGCGAGGGCTTGCACGAGGTAGTTTCTGAGGATTCCATCGTGGATTTCCTAGCATCTAGTAGCATCTAAGGTGAGGGTTTCATCATTATTTGCGCATTTGAAATAATTATGCCTAAACTTTAATTTTTGGGAATTATGCGTAGATCGTTATTTTATCCATTTTGATGCTTGAAGAATATTCCTTGACAATTGTAGAACATGTATTTGTAGCTTTTTAGCATTTTCTACGGTTAAATATATCAATTGCAATTTAAAATGCGAATGGAATAGTAAAATATGAATAGTAAATCCCTGTTTCGTAAAAGTTACTTCGTTATGCGTTCTGTTGATGTGAAAAGATGGTAGACATGTTAGAATGCTTAGATGTATGGTTTAATTGATTTGTGTAATGAAAAAACGGAGAAAAATTGTTTGGTACATGTTGGAGTCGTTCTGGTCGAGTTTGGCATTTTATCGTTTTGCGTGAAGGCATTGTCGTAGTATGCCATGGAAGCACTTTTGGTGCAGTTATGACATTGGTTGGGTGATCAGTTGAGGTAGTTATAGTTCAAATGAGCGAAGGAGGAAATCGGGGCTTTGCGGGAATTCGAGGGTAAAGTAAGGTTTTGTGGTCTTTAGACGTGCCTTATAGTGTCCTAGGAGGAGTGGTGAAGTCGGTTTCCAAAACTCGTAGCTCGTTTGAAAGTAGTAGCATTGAGAAAGTTGGGGTCATTTAGTGTTTTAGTTGATTTCTATAATGCTTGCTTATATAATGCTTATTGTGGATTATTATGCTCGTTATACTTGATTATGATTGAATTGTATATCAATTGTTGATAATGCTTGTTAGTGTTGTTCTTGTTATTTTATTGATTGTAAATGCTTATTGTATTGCATGTTGTTACTAACCTGTACTTCAATGCTTTGCTCGATTATCGTTATATTCTTCGTATTGCATTGCATTGTGTCAGGCGCGTGAGTGACGGGCCTCTCTGGGTAGTCTCGGGCTGCCAGGGTTGGTTGCTCTAGCTCCGTGTCCTATTCCCGTTCTCGCTTGGGTTGCCGCCCAGGGAGTTTTGGGTCGTAGAATTGACAGAGTATGTCCGGAGTACTCTAAACGGAAGTTATAAGGTGGGTGAGCCGGCGCGTCATCGTTAAAGTCATCGAAATCATGATCGGTACATTACTCGTTTGAGTGAACCATAGCCTTCAGAGTGTGGTATAGCTTTGAATGGTTGTGTTAATGCTTTTATTAATTGTTTATTGTATTGGTTGTTTATATGGAATGTTTACTTGTCAGTTATATTGATTATCTACCTTATTTGCATTGCACGACTTTCTTTCTCTCCATCTCGATATCTGTCTCGCCCTCCCTGAGTATACGTGTTGAGTATACTCACTCCTCACCACCACATTTTAGGAAATACCATGTTAGCTGGAAAGTTTATGGTTACGTGAAAGTTCGTGCTTGAAGAGTTGTCTTGTGTGCTATGTGGCTTGAGTTGTCAAAGATGCAAAGATGTATGTTTCATGTGTTGTTTGTATCTGATGTTAAAAAAGAAAGTAATTTAAATTTAACTAGGTAATTGAGGTAGAATGATAAGCTAGTCTATGTATCCAGTTAGTATAGCTTAACTTCAATGCATGTTTGTAATGTTCAAAGGAAAAAGAGTTAGAATGGTATGATAGTCTATTTTATGCAATAAGTTAGTTTAGTTTGGTTGCCAAGCAAGAATGTACTTGTCAAAGATGAGAAGAGATAGGTTAGCATTTAAACTGAAATGTATACTTACTTGTGTTCGCTTGTTGAGAACCAAGGCTCGGATGGCCTTGAGGTGTTTGTATGGTTAAACACGGTGCTGGTCCACTTATATGCTATTACAGGTGTTACATTTTGCCTAGAAACAAGGGAGACTCCGTCCGTCTTTCCCTAAAATTTTGCCCAGGTTTGGAATTGGGTTGTGCTTAGATTGATTGATAGAACTCCCGGTCTCGAGAGGGATCGGGGTGTTACACAGCCGCTGGATGGCCTACCAGTCGGCCGGCCGGCCCTCCGGCGAAACTATTTATTTATTTATTTATTTTTTTTATTTTTATGGCTACGCAAACCCGTAGCCATTCCGTTGCCTGCGTTTTTTTTTCCAGATACAACTACAAAATATTTTTCAAGTTTTTTCATTTCCCTCTTCTTTTTTTCCCTCTCTTCTCTCTCTCTTCGAAATTTTCTTTCTTTTCTCTCTAAGGCACTACCATCAACCACCACTACTACCATGGCCACCATCACCACTACCAAAGGCACCATCACCACCACCAACCACCACTATAGTCGCCACTAACACTACCAACAACACCAAGGGTACCACCACCACCACCAAGGGCACCATCACCATGACCACTATCTCATTTTCTCTTTTCTATAGGTAAATAGTTTAAGGTTTATATTTCCCCTCTTTTTTTTCTACTATACACATATGTATATATATGTGTGTATATATATATATGTGTGTATGTCAATTTTAGATTTTTATTTGTTCAATCTATAGTTTTTGTACTTAATTTTATGTTTATTTCAAAATTTTTTTAGTGATATTTGGCAGAAATATTTGGTATTATATTTGGCATAAATATTGTGTGAATTAAAAATGTTGTATTGTAGTCATATTTAGTTGTGCAATATGAAATGTTATTTGGTAGTACAATATACTATTTAAATATTTTAGACCTTTAGTGTTAAATTGGGCTATGAATTCACATGCTAGGTTGTTTATTATGAAGTAAATGTGAAGTACATGTGTAGAATGTTGTTAAAAGTTAGAGACTTTATGTGGGTGTTGTTGTTTGATGTAGTTGTATAATATGTTGAATATATGTTTGATAAAATGCTTGAATGAGTGTTTTTAGCCTACATACATTGCATACAACATATATACATGATACATGCTTGCAAAATAAGGCCTAAAGTTGGAATCTTGTAAATTTCCTTGAATTTCAAATGGAAATGTGACTTGTTTATGTTGTTAGCTAGTTAGATTGCTAAAAATGATTACCAAGTGAACTTAATAGTGCTCTCGTACAAGTTAATTGCTAATGGAAATTAGGTAAAATATGTGTGAATGCTATAAGTGGTAGCCTACTTTGCTATCACTAGATTTGTGAAACGATTGAATTATTGGTTGTGAATGCTTTATGAGTTATATTGAATTAAACGATTGGATTATGATGTTTTGCAAGTTTTATAGTTTGTTTTGCAACAAAGTTCCATTATGCACATGTTAGATCATAGCTTTTGACTTTTGGAAATCAAAGAGTTTAGTTGCAAGTTTATGAATCACTTTGAAAATGTAACTAAAGCACACTTAGCTTATTTTTGAACTTAAAAAGTCTTTGCTTTCTGGATTGTAATTCATCTTGAGAACTTGTGAGTAAAGACAGGTCTAGCTAATATTGTGAGACTTAGAAGCTTTCTACAACATGACATTTAAATTACTTGGACTTGTAAATATTGCTAGGCTTATATAGACCTATTATGAAGAAATGTTGTATTTAACATGTTATGCATAAACAAAGCTTCAAGAAGGTGTTTTTGTGTATTTTTTGTTGGCATTGAGTATAATTGTACAAGTGTTAGAATGTAGCCAATTAAGGGAGACTTTGTCCGATTATTGTCGCGCTCGGTTGGGGCGTGACACCATCGACACCACCACCAAAGGCATCACCAACACCATCAAAGGTAGTGCAATATATTGGTTTATATTTGTATGTATATATATATATATATATAATCTATATTTTATTTGTAATTTATTGGTTTTTTTTATTTAGTTATTTAATTTTTATTCCTCATCACTACCAAGGGCACCACCAAAGACATCACCAAAAGTATTACCCCCATCACCACTATCAAGGGCATCATCAACACCACCAATGGCACCATCACCACCACCAAGAGCACCACCACCATATTCCTATCTCTATATGTAGGTAAATAGTTTAGAGTTGAATATGTACCACGCTTATAGTTCAATATGTATATGTTAATGCCGATAATATGTATATGTTAATGCCGATAATATGTATATATTAATGCCGATGTAGCGAATATGATATGTTATTTGGTTAGTGGTGCTATTCTTTTGTTATATGTGAAAATAATAAAGTCATGTGCTAATTTAGAGTTGAAACAATAGAGTTGAGCTAATTTAGAATTGAAATAATAGAGTCATGCTAATTTAGAATTGAAATAATGAAATCACGTGCTTAAATGGAATTCTTTTATTAAGTGATTTAGGATTAACTGTGTTGAGATTTAAAGAAAAAGTGGAGAATGATCCATTCGGGTATTTATCGAATTGGAATGATTATGTTGGGGAAGATAATCCTTCTTCATATGGAGTTGAGTGTTGTGGTATTGCAAGTACTATGTCTCTGTGTTTTTAAGCTTTTCTAAATGCATACTCGGTAGAGGGAACGTGACTGAACATTTTTCTTATATGTTTGACGATAAAATTATCCCTATTAAAGACTGTGGAGATCTGGCTTACAATGGTTCAAAATGTGGTAAATTTTATATTTTCTATATGAATGCATCAATTTTCTCCAACTTGTATACCTTTTTATGCAAATGGCATTGGTGTAACGAAAAATTATATATTAGAAGGGTAAATAATAAGGTAATTTTATACAAACGACACTTCTATACGCAAAACATTACTTAAGAGATTCAATTACATTTTTTGCTAGAAGCCTTGGACTGATTCCACGTTTCTTATTAATTATTTTATCTTCTAACTCATGAACTTTTGGTGTTTTTTTAATATTATTTCACTGGTTAGATTGTGTCGGATAAGAAATTTGGCAATAAATATATATAGATGAGGAATTTAATAAATTAAACTGCTTTAAATATATTCAAGCAATATTTGTGTGTTATTTATGCATATTTTTTTGTAGTGTAATAGGAGATGACTTTGGAAGAGCATGAGAAAGTACAAAAAGAGAAAAGGAAAGCTTTGCAAGCATTAAAATCATGTGAGCGAGATGATTAGAAGACAATAGTAGATCATTTTAGTTTTTTTTTGTAAATTAATATTATTTTTGTATTAGTTTTTTTTGTAAATATTTTAAATATTAAATTTTTTATAAATAATAATTTGTATTTTTTATTTTTTTTGTTAATATAATTTTTTTATATTTATAATTATTTTTATATTTTTAAAATTAAAGAATTAATTAGCGACGGAATAGCTACGACAATGTGCCGACAAAAGGCTACGAATATTTGGTGACAATTGGCTACGAATTGGCTACCATAGCAATCCGTAACCATGGACGACGGTCGATTTACGACCAAAATGACTATTGCTTTGCTACGGACGTTAATAATTAATAAGAAAATCAAAATTTTAGTTGGCTACGGATGGGCTACGGATTGGCTACAGAAAAAGGGCTACTAATATTTTACGGATACTAATTCGTAGTCATGGGTTACGGACGATTTACGACTGAAACGGCTACGGATTTGCTATGGACGTTAATAATTAATTTAAAAAAAAAAGTTGGCTACAGATGGGCTACGGCATTTTGCTACAGAAGTTTAAAAAAATAAATACAAATTAATTTTCAGAATTGGCTGCAGATGGGCTACGGAATATTAAATTCGCGACGGGTCTTTTTACTACGGACAGTATTCTGTAGCCTAGCGGTCGCCCGTCCCAATTTAGCTATTGCTAGGCTACGAATTTTGGCCGTCGCCTCAACCTTTTTTTCTTGTAATGTTATCTCAAAAGTTGGTCAAAAGAAGGATTTTTTTTTTTAAACGTCCAGATTGAGGTTATGAGCCCCACCTTGATGCGTGTTTTTACGTATTAGAATGTAATGTGAGACTCACATTCAGTTTTAATAATGACCCTCAAAAGAATTAACTTTTAGATATGAAAATTATTATATTAATTTAAGAAATAATATTTTAAGTTAGTTCAACAAGATGCGTTTACATGATTGTCCTCCATTTTTCACAATGTTTTAAACAAACTACGTACTTGTGCCTATCTAAACATAAAGAACAACTATAAAAAATTATTTTGGAACTAGAAAAATCTATCATAGTAATTATCAATTGACATGTTCCATCAACATCAAGATCTCCACTTACTATGCATGAACGAATAACAACAATTATTTTTTTCACTCAAATTTTAGGATACAATTAACACTGAAGAATCAAGTGTATCCTTTATTAAACTAAAACAAGACCGCACCTAAAAAAAGAAAGAGAGTGTGGGAACAAGAAAGGGATATTAAAGAGTGAAAATAACCAATCGTTTATTAGAAATTGATGATTAGTTTAGTGCTTTCCCAAACTTTGTTCTTTTGTTGTTCTATTTTATAAAAAATGATGCACTTGCTGTTTATAATATAATTATTTCTTTCGGCATAGTAATTATTTCCAGGAATGTCAAACCTATAATCAAGGATATCTTGAAAAATATGCAGATAAAATTGACCATTTTACATTTTATTGCACTAAACGATAGCGAATCAAGCTGTTGACTTGTTGATGATCAGACACAAAATTAGTGATAATAAAGTTAACAATTGATCGATTTTCAAATACTTCTCCCCTTTTAAGGGAAATTCTTGTTTCAGATTTGCAATCCATTGGAGAGGGTTAATCACCGATGTATTTACTTTCATTTTAATGAAATACTTTCTTTTCAATTCGAAAAAAAAGGGAACATCTTTAGTTGTGTAGTTTTTTTTTTTGGGAAAATTGTTTCACTTTTTTTTAAATTAGTCCCTATTGTTTCAAAATTGTTAAAATATATCTCTAATATTTTTCAAAAAGTGTCAATTTAATCTCTAATATTTTTTAAAAAGTGTCAATTTTGTCCTAATATTATTTCCAAATAACAGGGACTAAACTGATACTTTTTGGAGATATTAAAAACTAATTTGAACTAATTTGAACTATTTAAAATAATAAGGACTAATTTAAAAAAAGTGACACAATGGAGACTTGTAAAGTAATTCTCTCTTTTTTTTTTTTTTTTTCCTGTGCAATTTCAGTACATATATTATTAGCGGGAAAAAAAATAGAATTCATAACAGTAATACAATTTTCCCACCAAACAGAAACTGTTAACAACTGCAAAATGTTAGTTAACATTCACGCGCTGAACAACCGCGCGTGGTGGTGATCCCTAATCTCCACACCTCCTAGAATCTTTGTTCTGAATCCTCAATTGTGTGTACACGTATGAGAGCTTCTGGCCTTCTGTATCCCACATCACAACCTACGATGCATCACACACACACACACACACACACACACACACACACGAAAAAGCTTTAACACATAAACAAAACAAGAAATGTTAAAATAAACAAAAGCTTATAATCTCTTTCTCCCTTACTTTTTCTTCAGCTCAGTTGGGTTTCTCATACGTCGTTGTCAGCCTTAAATACCTCCAACTTGTGTTCCCTCTCTCACTACCCATCACCCTCCTAAGCGGGAAAACACACAAACCTTTCTCTCTCTCTCACTTTCTCTCACTAAAAAACAACCCTTTTTAGCTCTCACTTGCAATCCCTTGTTGTGTTTATTTCTTTTTGCTGTGATATTGGTATTTTTTTCTTCAATTTTATGGTGTTGTGTGTGTTTGTGTGGCAAGTTTTTTTCATGTTCTGTCTCATTTTCACAATCTTGATTGCTTTCTATTTAGTTTTGTGAACTTGGTTTTGTGTTTGTGGTTAACTTTAGTTGTTACCATCTCAATATCTTCAAGAAAAGCTCAGATTTTTTGGTTTCTTTTTAGTATATGTTAGTTTTTGTGCGTGTAGTGTTAAGTTGCTTGTGAGAAAGAAAGAAACCTTTTCGGTGGTGGTGAAATGATGGTTGTCACGGCGGAGGGTTTCTCTATCCGGTGAGTTCTAACAATTTATCTACAACTATTAATTTGTTAATACATTCGGTTCGATAAGTTATAACAACACGTGTCTAACTACTAGTGTTTCAATTAACTAAAATACTTAAACTCGTATTATGGTTTCATAAGTTATTAAGTATCTTAGTAAAAATTATATTTTATTATAAACATGTGTATTTTTGTTATGTTTTGGGTTTATTGTTTTTTAGCGTTGTTGTTGCTGTTGAATTATTGTAGGGAGTATGCTTGGAGGATGAGGAGCGTGGACGTGGGGAAATGCTGGCCGTTCGATGCCCCAGATGAAGAAGATGAAATGAAATCAATGCTTCCTCCAATTACGGTGAAGAAATTCAGCTGGTGGTTTGATGAGCTTCAGTTTGCGCGTTCAGGCAACAAGAATTTAGATCAAAACCCTGAAAGAGATGAGAGTTTTTGGCGAAATGAAGGCGATGACATAGAGGAATCAGATAATATTATTGATGAAGTACGACGAAGGGTCACCAAGAAGGGGAAGGCCCCGAAGAAAAGGTCTATCGTTGAGCTTTTCGCGGTCGCGCCACAGGTGGAAATGGTGGATGATGAAGATGATGATGAGGATATCGACAATGATAACGATAAGGGTTCTGATAGCGATAATGATAGGGAAGATGGGTATTCTATTAATCCGAAGTTTTCGGGTGCTAAGAATGTTAACTTGGAGAGGAAAGGCAAGAAGAAAGAGATGAAGGTTAAGGCAAACTTGAAGAAGCAAAATAAAGTGATTAGGAAGGATAAGAAGAAGAAGAAAAATAGAGAAGATGGTTTCATGGATTTCAAGATCGCCAAAAAGGTACGCGATTTGTATTATCATATGTATAATTTGTCGATTTTGGTTATTGAATTCAATGTTTAATTGATTAGCTACATGAAATATAGCTTATTAGATGTTAATTTGTGCATAAAATGTGGAGTGTATCTACAGTATTGATTCGGCGTTGTTGGATTCTTGATTCTTTGCGATATCTTCGTACTACAAAACAATTAAGCTCCTTTTTTATCATGTTGTGCTTAAAATTTTCTGCTGAAAAAAGCTGCTTAAAACTGTATACAGTTTGAAGATGAAAGCAGTAAGGTTTGGTATCATCAGAAGGAAAAAAAAAGTTAATATATAATAGTGATGTGGTTTTCAAGTTAGGCAAGAGGTTGTGGTGCTCCAGCTGTGAAAGTACGGATTTGTGACAGAGAAAACAACTTTTATGAGGTTGAGAATTTTGTCCTTTCGATTTGCAGTTATGCTGGCTGACTTAATATTTTTTCTGATTGTTTCCACTGTTTACAAGTGTTTTCTAGGTGCCATCAATGTCATGACATTTAGGGTTAGTTGAAATTTTTTAATCACCATGCTATATTTAACCATCTGATTTGAGTTTTGGTTTTCTAAGTTGGTGAATCATTTGTTGGAGGTGAGTCATATCTTTAGCTTGTGTTAATTATTTGAAGAACGAGTTTGAAATTAGTCACCTTTGCTTATCGAGTATTTGCATGACAAATGGGAGTTGAAGGTAAAATTGATGAATACATATCTAATGGGTTTGCGTGAGTTGCCTGAGTGTGATCTAGCTTCAGCTAGTTGAACAAGTGATGTTGTGAGATGTGCGAAAATTGTGCAATGTTGGAAGAAAAGGCACAATAGATGGAGTTTAATTGATATTGTATTTTGGTGTTAAGCATTTGATGAAGGAGTGGTATGATATGTGTTTACAGTTTTGTATAAAGTTTTTAGTGATGCCTGGATAGAGGAATGCAACTATTGGAATGTAAGAGCCTGATAATGCCGTTGAAAACCTTGTGGTTCTGATGACAATAAGATCAAATTTATATGTTTTGAGAAGTCAAATGCATAATTGAATTCAAGCTATCGATTAATTCTTTTAGAAGTAAAGCAGATAAAGATTAAAAGCTATCGATTAATTTGGCGTACTGGTCCAATCTTTTAGCGAAAAAGTCGTGTATTTTGTCTGTTCACTAAATAGGTTTGCGGTTCCTGATACATCTTTTAGGGGCGTTGCCTTGGCTCATTTTAGGAATCCTTTCTATTATTGTCATCATTTTTTTATTCTTCTTTGAATTACTTCCTTGAAATATGGTTACGGGTTGATATAGACCGGTTAATTAGTGACTCAAAATTTGCTTTAGGAGTTGATATATGTATAGAAAAAATACTCTTTATCTATATTATATAAAATAAGTTGAATTTCTTATTGTTTTCATGCTATATAGCAAGCTGAAGGGTTTTAGGATCATCATTATAGTTATCATTTCATGTAAAACATAGTGGAAATGAATATCAATGCAACCATTATCTGACAATGGAAAACTATCAAATCGCTATTTGTTTCAGAAGAACTACAGTTTTCAATGTATGTGTGATACGGAGTTATGACCTCCGTGAGGCTGAATGGGAGGGATATTAGTGCATTTTGCATTGCTATCAGTCTACACCAAGGATTAACTTTGGACCCGTATCCTTTTGCTCTAGTTATGAACGAGTTTACTAGCCATCTTGAGAACAAGGTGTTGTGGGCATGTTACTCATGGATGACATTGTTTTTCTGTGTGACTCTGGAGAATGAGTGAATGCTAAATTTATTACAAGCAAGTGTTTGAAAGCAAAGGGCTTTAAGTTGAGTATATAAAGACTGGATATGAGTGAAGTGAAAGTAAGATTGGATATGGAACGAAAAGCACAAACTGAAAAATTTAGATATTTGAGTCTATGATACAACAAGATGGAGGGATTTATGCCAATATTGGTTAAAGAATCAATGCGGGATGGACGATATCGAAAAGTGTATCATGAGTTTGTCTGATTGCAAAATGACCTTGGAGTTTGAAGAAAATAAGATAGCCATACGACTACCTTTCCTCTATTGATCGAAATGTTGGACAGTGAAGTACCAACATATTAAGAAGATGCAATGGGTGAGATGAAAATCCTAAGATGGTGCAAGCAGTACCTAGAAAGACATGATTTAAAGTGATGTGATTCCAAAAAAGTGGGATTGACTCTAATTGAGGACACGATGAAAGAGAACCTAAGAGATGATCTGAATATGTTAGAAGGTTGTGTCACTTGCTGAAAGTTGCAAAGTTATAGAGGTTTCCTACCGTGAGAGAGTAAGAGAGATCTAAGAAGAGTTGGGTGGAGATACTTGGAGGTAACAAAGGAAATGACTTTCAACATAAATAGGTGGCGTCATTAGGTCATTATAGTCTATCCCACTTAGTGGGATAAGATTTAGTTTGGTTTGAGTTGGTGTGATGGCTATTTAAAATGAATTCTTATCTCTTTATGTCTAGACAATAAATGTCACACCCTAGGCTTGCAATTGATATTAATGTCATAGGATTAAGATTAACTATATATCTTGGACCTCAAATTTGCTGACCGAAAATAGTTAAATATTATTTAAACCCTCAACACTCACTTATTATGTCTCCCTCCAATATGGGACATCAAAAAAGACAATGGATATGGCTAGGATAACTTGGAGGGAAAGACGTTGACTATGTATAAGACATTCCAAAAGTGAACATACTGAGGCAATTGATAAACTCCATTCATCATTTTGTGATCTTTCACTCCTTTAATTTTAACGAAATTGCTGATAGATTGTGAGTAGGAATTGTACTGATTTGTAAATCAATAGAATGAAATTGTTTACATTAATCATGTGTAATACCATTCTACTCATGAACCATGACAAGATTTGTTTTGACAGTGTGAATGAGAAAATAATGGGACCTTTTTCTTGTTTTCTTTTTCAATTAAATCAATGTTGCGTCCCTATAACATATTGGTCAAATACATTTTGAAGATTTGACAACAAAATAGCTGCCCAATATTCAGTGATCATCTTATATTTCTTTTGGCAAAGTAAGAACATCTTCAAACAGTTACGAGTTGTTACACATGGTGTAACATATAGAAGAGCCATATCAAAGATGAGCTGCTTACAGTAATATAAACGAGGATGCATACCCAAAATTGCAAGTTGCTTTTTCAAATTCATGTTTGTGTATTAATACTTTAAATCTGCAATATATGATATGATATACATGAAGCTCCCGTGGAAATCTTAACATTAGGATCGACCACTACATGATTTCATAGCCAATTGATTGCTATAAGTATCAAGTTATATAAAGCAACAGTACCAATATTTCTAATTAGTATCCCTTCACCAGGAGACGCTAGGAAATATAATACAGTATGCAATAAAATTCCTTGTCTGTACTTGGAAGGACGCCAAGGCTATTCCACGGGGTGTATTCTTAATAGATAGAGATAGGATCTCAAGAGAAATAGTGCACCCTCCATCACGTAAATTAATAGCATACCTTTTAATAAATATGTTATATTTTACTCGTGGATATATAGTGTCTTCAATGTCTTATCGAATGTTTTATTTTAATGGTGTACAAAAATTCTTGAGTAAATGTATAGCTTAGAGCAGTATGTTAGTGGAACAGTTTGCTGTATGGATGAAAATTGTTGAAAATATTTCTAAACGACGTGCTTGAAGCAATCGTGGAAACTGAGACAAGAGGCACAATCAAATGAGATATATTTTGGATAGTTCACCCTGGATGCCCTCCAGTTGAAAAAGACCACCTTATATGCCTCGGTTGTTGCTGCAAGGGATGGGCTGTCAGCAGTCCATCAACAACAGACTTGTAGTCTCACGAGCTAAAGAACTTGTGGACAGCATATCTGGTGCTAAAGTTATATTTTGGTGGCCGTATGTTTTTGTGTCATTCCTTCCCGTAAATACGAGCGTTAACATACTGCTTAGTATTATACAGTTAAATCTTTATAAATACTGTTAATTCTATTAGAATTCTTGAATCAAATGTCAAATCAATGAAGATGGAAACCCATTGTTTTGAGTTCTAAGGAGTACTTGTACTTAGAATTCGTTGGATAGTTCTATGAGGAGCAAGGTTACTAAGTTATGTCATGTTCCTTCTGATTTCAGTGAATAGGTTCATCTTCGACCAAATTTTTCCATTTTGATGGCTGTGCCTGGTGCTGTGAGCACATTTCCTTATGGATTTGTAAACCCAGTAAATTGTCTTGATAACTTTGAAAGTTCAACTCTGAAAACTTCCTGCCATATTAACTAACCGTGAACGTGCACCTCTTTTGAGTAAGTTCGTTTGTATAGAGGCATGAATTGTCAGGATTAATTTAATGCTAAGAGGCTCAAGTAACACGGTGTGACATTTATTTCTTCAGGAGAGATCTTACAAAACCAGAGTGCAGTCTCCTGTTAATTTTGCTGCATATCTCGACAGTTCATTATACAAAAAGGGGTTACGAAAGGATAACTTGGATGCTATTTCTACACTAAGGAAGAAACCTCAACTAAAACAGTCAACTACAGAGAAGAAGAGAAAGGATCTCAGAATCACCAAGTCATTTTCCAAATGTAAAAATCCAGAAGTTGCATTACGTGGCATTCTAAAAAATCATACGAAAGTACTTCCTGTACAGAGCTCAACAAGCTGCACCTTGCAGGATGCTAGTGAAGAAAATCCATGTGGCAAAAATCCAGAAGTTGCATTACGTGGCATTCTAAAAAATCATACGAAAGTACTTCCTGTACAGAGCTCAACAAGCTGCACCTTGCAGGATGCTAGTGAAGAAAATCCATGTGGCACTCATCAGGCCGATAAACATGTCACCTTCTCACTTACGGACGGCATGCTTGGACCAATTCGGAAAGTTCCTCCTGCTGTAAGATCTGATGCTGTTGCTTTTATAAAGGATTCCACTGAAGAGACCAGAGAAAGTTCAGATATTATAATCACAAATGGCAAAAGAATCATTTGTAGCGCGGGTGTTCAACCTGTCACTGGAGAAAAATTGTGTGTTACATCTCATGCTGTTGTCGGACACAACTTCCAGAAGCAGCCAAGTAGCAATCAAGAGAATTTTTTTGACAGATGTGCAACCAAAAATTCAGATCCATTGCAAGGAAAAAATCTGCATTTATTGGATGGGAGCTTTCAAGTAGCGTCACATGATCCCATGCATGCTTGCAGTCCTGGGTATGCTAAGTCTCCAGAGGGGTATGGGCACCACCCAAGTGTTCAAGTGCTTGGAAATTCATCAAGTACTTCCAGTATCTGGGGAGAATTGGGTGATCTTTCAGGGAATCATGGTCATAGACTTGCCCAAGTATGCTACAAGGATTTCATGAAGACTCATCCTCAGCCTTCATCATCTTATCTATCTAACTGGAACCCAAATGCAATGCAAGGACCTCTATTTCCCTCAAAATCGATCTCTAGAAATTACAGTGATCTGCAACAGTATCCCTTTCTTCATTTCTCTCCTAAGCAGTTAATGCGTACAATAAGTTCCATTCCAGGCTGGAAGCAAGAAGACACAATGCATGGGGATATTAGCATGGATGAGCATTTTGTTGGCTTGCCTCTCAATTCACAAGGGGAACTAATCAAGTTGAACTCAAGTGGTAAAAGACGGTTTGACCAGCTGACAAGGCCAAGTACAACTACAGGTCCTTCCATGAATCTAGCTGTTCCCACTAATATTTCTTTGTGCAGAAGTAATTACTCAGACTTTTCAAGTTGGGATGGGAGACCACCATCAGAGGAGCACTTGCAATTCTTCCCTCCCAAGGGCCTTGTCAATGAGAAGCCTTATTTTGTTGTGCCTTGTGGATTTGGTGGTGATTATCAATGTATTCAGAGAACAAACATTGGCTCGGCTCCTGTGAGTGGATGTGATCAATCCATTTATCCGGTTGAGTCAGACCTGGATCGCATGATTTCGCCTCACCATCATTGGAAATTATACGACCAGGCTTTGAAACATACTGATAATGTGCAGATTCAGCATCAAGGGAATCCTGACCATGTCTCGCTGCATGTAACGCAATCAACCATGCGTCTGATGGGTAAGGAGTTCACAGTTGGTGAGAGAGACTTGCAACCATTTGTGGATGGAGATGTTTGGAAAGATAAGCAGATCATTACAGAGCATCTTCCTGGGAATAATGCCATGGACAAATCCCAGGCTCATTCTGAATATATTGTGCATTCAACTGCAGGAAAACTGAGAGAAGCTCTTGCTTCTTCATCAAGAATCAATGTCAATGAAGACTCAGAAAGTGTTCTCCAGTTGAAGATTCCAGAGTCCAGCCGTCCTCTGCCACACCTTATTTGTCAAACTGATGTTCTGGACCAAGATGCTTTTGGCTCAATCAGAGAAAGTCCTGCTGCTGTCCGTTCGTTATATAACTATGATTTCTTCCTCCAGGAACCTGTCAATCTAGGATGCAGAATGTCCAATATTAGCTCTCAGGGACCACCATTCGCTTGTGATGAATTGACTAAGAGTGTAAGCTCAAGCTATAACAATCTACCTCATGCAACAAAATCGGGCTTCAGCTTTCCTTTCTTGCATTCATTTTCTGAAGGTCATTCCCATTCATCTTGGCCGCAAAGCACCTCTAGAAGCATCTACCCATCTATGTCAGATGCCATACAAAAAGGGACATTTAGGGATTATTTTCCATCATTTCCTGATTTAGGCAGCAGTTATTATGCAGATGTCCAGACCTCTGAGAATTTTTGCTCGTATAACTCTTTCCAACCTAACTCAGCCTTGCAGAATCCAGTACGCCTTGGTGTTCCATCTCAGCGTCCACCCGTGCCTCTGATCCCTAGGTCCAGACTTAATCTTTCCAGGCCAATTAGACATGGGGACACATTTGGGTTAAAAGATTGGACCAACTCAAAAGGTTGTGCTAGAGGGCCTGATCCTTGTAAAAGAACCAACAAGAGGCATGCAAACTTGTCAACAAATTTCATGAAGCCCAGAAAGATTCCTACCCTGGCATTTCAAGAAAGTTATAGTTGTGCGAAAGGAGCACTCAAGGATCATGCTGATAGTGGTGGTGATGTACAATGTCAGGTAAAAGCAATTGAATTGGGTGCAGCTAGTGAAACAGTGAACACGAACCGAGGTGATAAATTTGAGGTTAATAAAATCACGTTCAAAGATTCCTCTGGGTTGGATTCCTCTGAACTGAATAATTCTACTAGAGCCGGTCCCGTCAAACTCACAGCTGGAGCAAAACACATACTAAAGCCCTGTCAGAAAGCAGGTCAGAATAACTCCATGCCAATGCAGTCAACCATCCATTTTATTGAAACTACTATAGATGACAAGGTCTCACAATCTGAGAAATCAGCAAAGATCTACAAATTTTAGTAAGTCTGGCTTTGCTATTCACATCTAAATTCTTTTCCTTTAGCAAATACTTATTTTTCCATTTCCTCATGTGTTATGAATGTTTTCTTGGTCTAAACATGCAGGAGGTTGTCACTCGCCAACTTGGGCTTGAGATGAAATAGAGAGTTTTGTGTCAAATATTGCATGTTGTGCAATTTATAGCAGCTCAACTGTGTGGATCTATTTTACCAGAGCCGACATATTGATCTGCTCCCTGTTGTTAAATTAGCCCTTCTACTTTATTCCCAGTTTGTTCTCTACCAGGTATTTGTTTTAAAAATCTGGATTTGTACCTTTACTCATGAGGCATGACTTCAGCCTTTTCTCATCAGCCGTGTGATGTCATTTACCTAATATTTTCCTAGTGGAAATTTTTGGCAAGAATATTTTCTCACTTTATATAAGCAAAGGTAATGAACTTTTGTTTTGACGGCTATGTGTGGGTGGGTGGGGGTACTTCGCGAGAGAGAGAATTAGCTTTGATGCATCTGCATGAGAGAGATTGCATTTTACTCGAAAAAGCTTCTTAATTTGATTTGCCATTTCTGAGAGGATAGAATAATTTGATAAATCTGGAATTATAGGTGATAAGTCACTGTTCTCCATGTGTACACATCTTAAAATGAATAGAATACATGCTTAATTCATTGTCAGACGTCCGAACACTTCTCTATTTGCTAACATAAAGTATCATCTTGTGTAACTCGTAATAGATGTATCTATTTATTTATTTGCATCATGAATATGTGATAAATTTTTACAAATTCGCAGGAGATTAAAAATCTTTTCAAATCTACATATTCAAAGACCTCATTAGAAACCGTCACACAAACACCATATTCTTCTTTACAATCCTTTAAGAAAAGCACATTCCTTCAGTTAGATCGAGAATCTTGCTTGCTGAGATAATTGTTACTCTAGTTTTGCTTCATCATGTATTTGTTATTTTGAAGATGAAACGCGATGATGATGAGATTCGAGGATGTTGTTCACCTCAATGTTTCTTTGCTTCTTTTTCAGCCTGCCAGCATTAACGGAAACTAAAATTAGAACATCTTTGCATGTATGATGGTGATAGAAGGAGAGCTTTTTTTCTTGTCTAATGTCTTACCGCTTTGATTACTCTGTCGAATGCATCTTGTCCATGTTTCTCTATGTACCTTTCTGCTGATTCCCGGGCATCTAGGCTCATCATCTGGAGGGCCTTCCTTTGGCCTTCAGGATAATTTGTGCTCACTTTGCTCCCAACTTTCACATATTTTCGCACAAAATTAATATATATATAAGTTGCCCCATCATTTACAACCAACCACAAACAAAACACCACCTTGAGATATGGCCAGAATGGAAACCTGTTTACATCAATTGTAAGTTTGCTGTGAAAGGAGAAAACTATCTGCTGAACTGTAAACACATATATATATACTACGGTGTGACATAACGTGCTGTGTGTTTGCGTGTGTGTGTGCATCTGTGTGCATGTGTACTCTACAGATGTGATGTTTCTGATACCATCGAAGGATTCTCCAGAAAGATAGCTCAAAGAGCGTTATGAAAGAATAGATAACCCAGTATATAAGCCACTGAGGATTGTCGCGCGTTGAAGAGTTCTCAATTGCTTGTATCGATGCGTATCTGTTCATTCATATAGCACCATGTCAGTCTGTTTATGAATTCTCTTTTCCTCTTTGTTTACTTTGTTGGAGAATCCATGAATGAAGATTGTTTACTTACAGAGGGTATAGAAGCAGCACTGCAGGTCTGATACATGAGAACAGAATAGTTAGATGTCGAATTAGCAAAACTTTCATGACTGAAATTTTACATCTTTTTCTATACTTGCGGGCCTAGGGTTTTGAATTCGGGAGTTACAGACTTTCCCCCCTTTTATTCGCTTTTCTACATATTAACAATACGTTTTATTATGACGAAATAGGGTTTTGATATCAAATGCAATAGAAAGTATGATACTCTAATTCTTTCATAAGGATGATGATCTGAGAATTTATCATGGAAAATTATATTGTATTTATAAAAAAAAATCTAAAAAGTTTTAACATCTGAATGATAAGATAAAATATGACTAATGGTGTGCAGTTTGTTGCATAAACAGATAAAATATGAGAAATGGGATCAAACATAAATTGTGCATAAGAAAAAAAAAAACGATTTTTAAATAACTCTAGCACTAGGATATTTTCAGGGATGGATAATAAATTATGTTTCATTTTTTTGCTTTTCTTTTTCATTTTATCTATGTAAAAAAGTCCAAGGTCACATATAGACTCTATTTAATAAATCAAACCAAATTAAGTTTTATTTCAGTAGGTGAGGTGGGTGGAGATTTAGATCATTTAATAATATGTAACATTATGAGAGATATGGGTGGAACTAGAGATTTAATATTGGAGGGAAAATATTTAATTAGGGGAGCCGTTGAGAGAAAAAAAAAAGAAAAAAGAAATAAGGGGGCTGTAAATTTTTTAAAGAAATAATACATAGACATTTTTTTTAAAAAAATTGGAGGCTTGGGGGAGCCCGGGCTCCCTCCTTCCCCCTTGCCACTGGCCTTAATGAGAAATTAATGAGAAAGATGTAATATTGGTGAACTGTTCATACTATATTTTTATTATAATTGCATAAACAGTTCGTCATTATTAGGTCTTTCTCATAACGTTTTATGTTATGGGAAGATCTAAATCCGATTGGTGGCAACCGGACCCCAGTTTACCATAAAAGGTTTTCTATTGCAAAATATTGAAGAAGATATTGGGAATATATTCTTATGCCATGAAGTCTAGAAAAAAAAATACCCGCTAATTTCATTCAAACAATATCTGGCAATGGCTCCAAGAATTCCCATGTCGAAATGCTAACTTTTTGCTCTCTAGATGAATAAAGAAATGAAATGAACTTAGTACAATGAGAATAAATAAAGAGTTGTCTATGATTTTATATTGTTGTAGGCATTTAGCATTTGATGCTATGAAGCAAAGAATATCTTTGTGCATGATACAAAAGCCTTCGTTTCTTCATGTGGAGAGAGAACAAAGAGAGAATGAGATGGCAAGGAATTAAAAGGATATGCCTCGAGGGATTATGGGACAACTGAATCTTCTTTCTTACACTTTAACACTATGTTTGGATTCGTTTTTTTTTAAAAGGGAAGGAAAGGAATGGGAGGGATGAGGAATTGTTTGGGAGGAAAAAGAAAATAGAGTGATTATGGAATCTCTTCTTTCTTGAATAAAGCTAATTTTGTTATAAAGTAAATCGGAGTAAAATGAAAGGAAAAGAAAGAAAGGATGGTGCATGAAAAGAGCATGAAAAGGTTTATTTCATTTAAAATTATACTTTTCTCTCTTTTTCTCCTTCAATCCAAACAATGAACATAAAATCCTTACTTGTCTTTTCCCTTTTAATTAATTTTTACTATCTAAATGAGGGATTCGACTTTCTTTCGCCTTCTTACTTTTAATATCGAAATGTGGGATTTGAGTTTCCTTTTCTTACCTTTATGGTTTTCTTCTAGTATCCCTTTTCATTGTGAGCCTTTTTTTTTTTACTAAATAAGCAAGCGACTCTATTACAATCCAAAATCTCTGTACAAAAATGAGCCAAGGCTCAGACTAACATAAGATCCCCAAATCAAGGTCCCATGCTATTTATTTTTATCTTTTTGGTCGTTCTTCCTTGCGAATCCAAACATTGTGTTACGGATGAATAAAAATATACTTTACCTTTCTTGAACAACTACTCTTCCTACAATAAGAAAGGAGCTTATATGAATCAATGATTCTATCTTATGTGGTAATAAAACTTTTTTTTTTGCTTATGATAAATTAAATGGAAATTCTATAATGACATTCACTAATAGCACAAACCTAAAGCATCAAAGCAAATTAACAAGGCATGATTTAGTTTCAAGGAGCAACTTAATCTCTGGGCTCTAATGACTTTGGAGGTGTATTTTGCCAAAACTATTTTGCTACACCACAAAGCATTTGGGGGATTTTTTTTTCTCTTTGTTTTTGGTTGATGGCTTCATAGATTAGTTTTCTCCTCAAATACAGATAGCCATCCATATTGCATGAGTGATATAAATTCATGTAAATTAAAAAAATGAAATTACTTTATAAAAAAGACAAAAATGCATGTCTAACTATGCCCCTCTATCTTAGAGGTGAACTTGAGTTATAGATCTATTGAAAATGAGAAATATTTCTTTTTATGGAAATTCGGGGAAAATGATAGCAACTTTCTCCTTTTAGGGGGAGGTCAAAGAGATAGAGGTGGGTAAAAAAGCAAGGAAGATATTTTAAAATTGGCAAGGCCTAACATCTAACTTTGAAGAAGACGTAAATACTACATGCATGTAACTCATTATGAGTGGTGCATGTTTGGCCTTGCCGGACGGAAGCGTTTACCAGAATGCATTACTTTAATGTTGTATAGATTTTAAGGGCCTGTTGGCAACTCAAACTGCTTTCGGCTTTGGTTATTCGAACCCAAGTTTTCTTGTTTGCAAATTAAAAGCTGACATGGTGTAACTTTTGCCCCAATAATGATTTTGAGTATTTTCATTTTTCGAAGATAGCCTACTACAAATTGGTGAAGATTTTACAGTTTTTAATGGTTAATTTGACTTTATTTTACAGTTGCCAAAGACCAGGATTTGAGTTTTCCTATTGTAAATTACTGTTGGGCCTTACGAGACCAAAGTGTTGTGACCTATTTACCTTAGAAAAATGATATAATATTACTCCTTTTTTTTTTTTTTTTTATCACTCATCTATCACTCCTCTATGTATGTATAGTTCGTGTACTAATTTGACAAACTTTTGTTATTTGGCTTTTTTAATTATTCATGTTTATTATTTTGTTTTAGCATGACAACTATACATACATATAAGAGAACAAATGTTTATTAAACTCAACGGTGATAATTCACTTAGCTCTGAAATGTTGCACTTGGACTTATGAGTTTCTTGGAAGACAACATTGAGAAAACTCTTTAATTTGTTCATCTGGACCAACCCAAATGTCTCTCACTAGTGTGTGAGACTAATGATCAGTCTAGACGGACTGAAGAATCTCCCCTCTCCCCTTAAATGAAGGAAAATACATACAATCCAAAATATGGGGGACTGACATGTTGCTATGAAAACTTCAAGAGCTGAGTGCAAACATATGTACCTCGAAGAACGCAAAGTCCACGTTAGTTAGACACAATACTTACTAAGACTGGTACTAAGAAAATTAACTTTTTAATTTATTTAAACCTGATAGAAGTAAAAAAATTTAATACTCGCGTTCCAAACACTCCACTAGAAACTCAACAAAATAACTTTTAAGAGCAACCCAAGAGAGAGAGAAAAAAGAAAAGGAATGGAGAAATAAAATATTGAAGGGAAAACGCTCCATAGCTTTATTTGGGATCTAGTTTGGCAAAATGATCTTATTTGTCAAAGATTCAATCGCACGAAACAATGACTAAACTATCAAATAATCTGACTTTATGGTAACATATCAAATGCAGATATGATTAGGTATGCTAAACTAGAAAGACAAGGTTGGACCTCCAATAGAGTGTGCATTGATATTCAAAGTATGATTTGTGCATTCCATGCGGATAATAATAGTTTGTGTTCATAAAAGGAAAAAATGTCAAAATACACAACTAAGCAAGCAGAAAAGGGAAATGGTCTGTTCATGACGTTGTAATGTTATAGTTTAGATATTTTGCAACTTTTAAATTTTACTTATAACGTTATGATATTATAAGAGAACTTTACTTGCAGAAAATAGTCCACGTATAAATATTTCAGATCATCAAATCTTGCAATTATATATAATCCGCTTGTCGCTAGTTGTCCAAAAACGACGTGATTATAATTTAATTGCATGGGATTCCATGACAATAATTGTTACCAAATTAACATTATATACGGACGAGAAAGCTAAGACTCTAGTAAGTTGTTCCTCGCGGTGGGTAGGTAACAATACTCACTCATACTATAGATATCACCTAGGGTGTCCCCAAGGGACAGGCCAATGCTAAGGGATGTATTTTGAATGCGGTATGTTTTTAGATTCGATTCACGTAACTTGTTCTAAGTAACCTTAATTGAATCGGTGCATGTATTGAGAAGTACCGTTGCATTCCGGGATTTATCAGGGGGTGGTCGGGCTCTGCCAACTGAGTTCTCACGTTATAAAAAAAAAAAAGATATTACCTAGGGCGGACCGATGTTATGGTGGGCCGGGGCTGCAGTTTTCACTTATCTCAATTTGTTTTTTAAAAAATGTGTATTTTGAAGGTATTTTTAGGCAAAAAAATCAATTTAGCCCGCACTGAAAAAAAAAATTATATATGTAATTATTAGATTGTGTAATTTTAGCTCTCATTGAAATAAAATCCTAAATCCATTCTTAAATATCATATGTTAATTTAAATAGATATAATTGTGTTCGGTGTAATTTGAGGCCTCCTACTAAACACCCAAGTATAGAAAAACTCCGAGGTATGATTATCACGTGTACATTTAATGTATCGGACCTGTATCCAGATATTATTAATTGCATGCATTAATCATTCCAAAATTAACCTAAAGATTATATGGTCCACATAGATAATTGTACATCTTAATTCATGTCCACAATATGATCAACCTTATACAATGACTTCACCATAGGATTAGTCCTTATCTATGCGTATTTATGTCAGAATTTTCACTTAATGAACCAGCTAATTTGATTGATATTTAATATACTTCTTATGTTTATTATTTAATGTAATCATCGTCACCAAAGAACTATCAATTTGCATCTTCATTTCTAGCATTGACCAGACTTGAATGCAATTGAAGAGAGCTTGACTCAAATGTTATATATTGCTCCTTTTAACAACTAGTCAAATAAATTGTCCCAACTATTGTTGCGTGGACCACATGTACGATTTACCATGTTTGTGATAATTTCTCCTGGTTTATGTTTAAAATGGTAATAATTACGAGTTTGGATTGGATTTTGTAATAACGTAATAATGTTATTACAAAGATTATACTAGTGAAAGTAATAATACAGTTATAACGAGATAATCTAAATTATTGAGTATAATTATCAAATTACTGCATCATCTAAATATGACACTTGAATTGGTCGTCCATATATTGAGAAAACAGAAAGCTTATTCAGAAGCATTATGAATAAGCTTTCTATTTCAAATGCGCATATTTATGCTCCTCACAAATAATAAAAATAACTCGTCATCTAAAATTGTACCATCAGTTTTCAATTACAGTTGCCACTTTAATAAATAAAATTTCAGGAAATTAATAATTTCTACTGCTTTACAAAATATTAAAAAAGCTTATAAGAAATAAATAAATACCAGCAGTCAAATCTTCCTGATCTAAAAGCATATACTTAAAGTTCAGCACAAATTTTTACATTGATAGTTCACAGGCCTATCTCTGAAGTAATATAGAGTGGGGAGAAAACTAACACTTCAAGAATGTACTCTGAGAGGGAAATAGAACCTAAGATCTCTTAATCTCACAACATTAACTTTTAACGAGAGTAAGGATGAGTGCAATACAATAATTGTGAACTGTCGATATTATTTCATCGTAATTATATCAATTATGAGCAGATCCCTTCCCAACTTTAACTTATTAGGCAAAACCTTGCTAAAATGAAATTAACAGTACTACTGCTTGCTGTATAGATATTGAAAATGTTTTTCAGATCAAATGAACGGGTAAATCCAAGATTTTTTTTATGATCATAATGATATAGCTAGCAATTACAAGATTTTGAAAGTATAGGTAGTCGAAGTAGACTTGAACGAAGCGATACAGCCTAAATTACATTCATCCTAATTGGTCGGATAAAGCAATGCTGACTTTAAAATTTCACTTCCAACTTTTTAGGTTAGAATCTCGTGGATTCAAATTCTCTAATATCATACAATCTTAAAAGAGAGATCCAATGATGAACTCTCTCAAAATGTTATAACGATCTAAATGTGAATTGAGTTCAGATTTGGTAAGTAATTTTCAACCATTGGGTTTTAGAATCAAGTTCAATAAAAAAATCTTGCGGGTAGCCGACCCGTCGTCATCTCTAGCCACGCTTTCCTGTCTATTATTCATTTTCTTCTCCTCCAATATGTCTAAATAAACAAGTTATTATATCATAAGTGGCTGCTAATGACAACATGAAATTCAGTCTGAATCTTGCAGCACATGCCCATATCGGGTCGGCATCGATAGTACACATTCGTGAATCTTTGTTTCTGGTGCGACATCCTAATCGCGACTGACAATTATTGAGGAGCCTCATGACTGTCATGTGCTTCCTGGCAGAAAAACTGTTTGGACAAAGGGACAATGCACTTCCAAATGGAACCAACATAGAAAAGGGAAAAAGGAAAATAAATTGTTGAATACAAGGGTAAATCTAGAATTTTTTTTTTTTCACGTATGGTCTATAATACACAATTTGACAAATATATAAATAATAATTTTTTCAGTGGAGATTGATCCAATTTTGAAACTAAAAATTACCAATATATTTATAAATTTTTATAGGGTCAGTGACGGCCGTTGTCTCTATTGGTATCCACCACTGTTTGGATATTACTCTATCTTTTGTAGGGTTAGTGGGGATTGATCTTGTCCATGGTGTTTAGAGAAAGCAGCTTTGACCAGTGTGATTTATCAAGTGAAAGGAGACAATCCATATTGATGTAATGAAAATGAAGTGCTAATTCAGTTAGGATAGACGTCATTCAAGATGCCGCCGCAAAGAGATAAGGAGAGAAGGTTCAAAAAGATATTTATTTTGTAATCTCCATTGTCATCCACCTGTATTCAACACTGATTGAATATTATCCAATATCCACTACTAGTTGAATATTTCTTGTATTTTTTATAAAGTTGGAGGGATTGTAATCCGCACTAACACTCACCTATATCCACCACTCGTTGAATATTACTCTACCATTTCAAAAACTAAGTTTACTAGTACTCAGGTAAGTCAATATTCCCCCTAGAAGAATATGCTACCTTGTGTGAGTTAGTGCAAAGAGTGTAATTGTACTCTAAACAATATATAGGAGAGAAAAGCCTGCCTTCATATGCCAAGAGAAACAAAAGAGTATATACACCATTCCATGTGCATTCGAGAGCAAAAATCCATACCCAAACTCAAGTTAGGTGAAAGCATGCAGAGAGTTGAAGCAAAGTTGATATAGCCTGAAATAGATGGATGCTAAATAATATATGTGTCCTTTTGCTTCTCCACCTACAAATTGATGAAGATGAACAAATAATGCAAGTACGTACATGCTATGCTTCGATGGAACTAATATTCTTTCAAGGCATGGGACCACAAGTGCAATATGATGGTTACCTTGGAACATCAAGGAGAAGATGATGGTGAAAGGTGCAAAGAATTCAATGTGGTACCTAAATACCATAAATGCCACATAAATTGTCACCATTCCACTATGCACATCTTTCTGCTTATGAAGGACGAGTTGGATTTATAGCAAAAGTTGTATTGTACCATACACAAATACACAATCCGACATGGTGTGAGAATTATTGCACCTGTTCGGCAACCCAGTGATAGAAAACCAAATGTATATGTGATATAAATAGGTGATAATATGATAAGAAACATGTTTTCAATTTGAAATTGATTATACTGACAATTGGTATTTATACAACGCTCTTATTTATGTGTGGCTTGTGATTAATTGTGAAAGATATGATAACTTGATTGAAGAAGCAATGAATCTAGAAAAGTTGCATGTACTAGATAGTTGGTGAGAATCATGGGCGGATCGATGATTATTGTTCAGTAGTGGCCATGATAAGAAACAAAAGATTTCATCTTAAGATTAATTGGTTTTAAATCGAGTAGTCGGAAAATTTATATATTGATTTTAGAACTTATTATTTATTTATATTGGACAATTGATATTTCTCAACAACAATAGTCCTAGTTATTGTTTACAGAGGAATGATTAAAGAGTTGTTTTGATCAATGGTTCAGATCTTGTTGAAATTGATCAAACTCAAGTGCTTCCTTGTCCGTCATCTTCTAAAGATAATCAAAATATTTTCAATGTGAAACCTCCACGACATCCTGATATTAAAAATGTTAGGATGTTGCGTTGCCAGCCCCATCTCTCTCATGAATTAGATCTTTTTGGAGCTATTACTAATTTCCTTGCAAGTAGGCCGATCAAACCAGGAGTAGTTTCGCCAAGGTTTGCTAGCACCTCCACTTATCTGAGTTTGACTTTGTTTATTCCTTTTCTTCTTTGGTCTTGCATGAGTTTCAACGATGTATTTTTAGGTTATGATCCCTCTGTATGTGATCTTTAATCCACCTTTGTATTTTTATGTCATTAATGAGATCTTTTACTCGCTGAATCAGCCAAAAAAAAAAAAAAAATGATTCTGATCTTGCAAACTTTCATCGATCGAGGTCTCTTGTTTCTGTTTGTCCCAAAAAGAAAAAAGAAGTCTCTTGTATTCCATTTTATATGTTTTCCTCCTCTATGGTTGGTATTCTTCCGGCATTGATCTTTCTAGTGCTTCCTGGCCTACTTTTTGATCGAAATGGTCATGTGAAACGCACGTGCAAACTTGTAATCAACTCAAAAAAGATAGATGTTGGTGAAAAATGTATAATAATAATTTGAAATACAAGATATCAATGCTTAATTACTTTTTGTGGTAGACAACTTAACAGATTTGAGGCGTGAATCTTTCTTTATGAAAATTTAAGCCTCTGCAAGGAAATTATTGATGCAGCAGTTTTGATATAATTTGTCCCTTACCAAATATAACAGTTTGACTTGTGGTGTTGCTTGAATCAACTCTGCACAAAAAGGTTGAACACAATCTCCTCACAAAAACACCTCTTGAAATAACTTTCTAATTAACTTACTCTAACAATTTTAGTTGATTATGAAGTGTTATATGAAAATGTGTGAGACCTTATATATTATAGGCTCCTTAAGGCCTCCCTTATTAAATATATACATGAAATTTGATTTGATACATGAATATAAAAATACATGAACTAGATAAATGTATCCAATAAATAGGTTCATGTTCCCAAGAAAATTCATAACACATACATGAATAATCATGGAATGTCCTTCATAGATTAATATTTAGTTAATACAACAATAGGTTTTTCTAGACATTTAACAAAGAACAAAAGCAGGTACAAACGGATTCTGCTTAAACCTAGGCGGAAAACATACAAGGACTATGGCAGAAATTTACTAAGATGAAGTTCAATTCTAAATTCAAGTAAAATGTAGTATGAACATCTGAGTGAGACGTTTTAAAAAAAAAAGATACTTTTAGAATTTACCCATTAAATAGCTAGGTAAGAAAATCTACTATATATGATTGCACATGTTATAAATGGTGATAAAAGCATTCAATAATATAATCGTTAGATGAGATGGGTATTCAATAATTTCTTAGACAAGTAACTTTTATCAATTATCATTAGATGTTTACATCATTCTTTCATAATAAACAATTTTTTACTCAATTCAATAAGTTAGCGTTATTTCTTCTTTTTGAAGTTTTTTTTTTTTTTTGGTTAAAGGAGGGGCATGTCCTTCCATGATTTTATTAAAAATAAAAAACATGTACAAAAGGGGAGGGAGACATAAAGCTTGAACCTCTCCAGGAGGACAGGGGATTTACCTACCTTATCATCCCAACTACACTAGAAGAGACACAAACAATCTTTTCTTCTTTTTGAAGTTAGTAGCCACATAAATATAGAATTAAATAATTTTAGTTTTACTTGTGGTTAACGCAAATGTAATACATATATCATGATTCCTCTTTGATTATGTTGGAACAATTATTAAGAAGTGGCTTGAATATAAAACATTAGTTAGAATTATCACATTGTCCAATTTGATATGCTTAGAGTAATGTTTGATCCTCAATCTATCCATTATCTTCAGCTTCGTTAGCTTTTTGTTCGCTAAGCAAATATTCATTTCACTTCAAGTTCGTTATGTTTGCTTACGTCTACTTCCAGAACATCAAAATTCCCTTAGTTGGAACCTGTATGCCTTAATATGGAAGCATTAGCTTATTTTTTTTTTATGTTGAGTCCTAAAATTAAGCAATTAGTACATTAGGGGTATGCAACGAAACCGCCAACCCGCCCAAACCGCCTAACCCAACTCAACCCAATCCATTTTTAGCGATTTTTTAAAAGTTGGTTGGTTATGGTTTAAATTTTCATATAAACCGACTATATGGTTTGGTTTATGGTTTTTACAATCAAAACCATAAACCCAAACCGACTCGTACATATATATACATACATACATATATATCTATAGAACTTTTTACTTCTCTCCACATTTTTTCAATTTATCTCCCCTTTCATTGAAAAAAATAAAAGATATCATGAGTAACTCTTCTATATTTTAAATTTTTACAATACAATTACATTATTCAAATATAATTATAAGTTAAACCGAATGTATGATTTGGCTTGGTTTGGGTGGTTTGGTTTATTCAAATGTATTGGGTTGGTTTGAGTGGTTTTGAGAGGTGTATCGGTTGGTTATGGTTTTAAATTTTCCAAACCGAATGTGTTGGTTTGGGTCGAAAAATATGTTTTAAACCGCCCAAACCAACTCATGCACACCCCTCAAAACAAAAATAAAAAATAGTAATAGTGATTAAATAATAATAATAATAATAAAATAATAATAATTAAAAATATTATGAAAATAATAATAATAATAATAATTATTATTATAATAATAAAAAAATGATAATAATAATAATAATAATAATAATAAATAAAATAATAATAAAAAGAAAAATAAAAAATAATAATAGTGATTAAAATAATAATAATAAAGTAAAATAATAGTGATAAAAATAAAAACGAAAATAAAAATAAAAATAATACCAATATAATAATGACAATAATAATAATAATAATAATTGTTGTTGTTGTTATTATTATTGTTATTATTATTATTATTTTTATTTTTATTTTTATTTTGTTAATAATAATAATAATAATAATAATAATAATAATTATTATTATTATTATTATTATTATTATTATTTATTATTGTTGTTGTTGTTATTATTATTATTATTATTTATTATTTTTATTTTGTTATTATTATTATTATTTATTATTGTTGTTGTTGTTATTATTATTATTATTATTATTTATGTTTCAATTGTTTATGGTTATATTTATATTTATTCTTATTTTTAATACTATAATAATAAAAAGACAATTATGTTATATTATATAAGTTATTCACATTACTACTCTTAATTCATAGAGCATACCAAACATGTCATTTTTATTCTCAAGTTCATTCCATTCCCAATTTCATTCTATTCCTTTGTTTATTCCATTCCTGCCTAAATCAATTGCAGTGTACCAATCGCTACCTTAAGGATTCACAACTAGATCGAGACAACCACCAGGTCGGATCATTATCAAATTTTACATTAATAAGTGGAATGGTCAAATAATGACCTGTTGTACTCAAATGTTTGAAGTTTGAATCACGGTTTTGATCTCTATTGTACTTAAAAAAAAAAAAAAAAAAGTTAAGCAACTAGTCCGCACATGAATATATAAATTCCAACAATGATTTATTTCAATGGCTTATTTTCCATTTAAGTCCTTATTTGCTTTTGGCTCTCTGCTTGCTATAAAAGTTGGAGTTAAAACATAAATTGTCAAAAATGAATTAGTTCGCCTTTGTGCATACATATGCCATAATAAACAAAATTTTCTTCTTTTTATATTATAGTTTTGTTCATGTTCTAAAATTGTAATTGTGTAAGAAATTAAGTATGAGTCTGGCATGACACAGCTGATATGTTGTCTTTTCCATATATGGTGATAATATGCTAGTTTATATTGTACATGTGTGTGTATAGAGAGAGAAGATAATGATAAGATCCTACTTGGTCATAGAATTTTCCAATTTCTTCTATTTAACCAATAAGACATTTTTCTTACTAAATTCAGTGGAATGTTTTTAAATTAATAGTTGATAAATTAATAATCTCTTTTAAATAATAAAAATATTCGGTTCCGACTTGGGACCAGTGTAAAAAAATTAATAATTTTGATAAAATTATGAGATATACATTTAAAATATTTCTTTTATATTTTATCGACTCATATATTTCATAAATTAATAATTAGCTAAAAATTACATAATAAATTGACTATGAGATTAGAGAAACTTATTCTAATCCTATTAAATTCTTATATTCTATTGTCATTAAACTTTTTTACTTGTCTTTTCAAATTGACCTGAAAAGACATGAGACTTTTTAAAAAAAATACCATAAAAATAATATATTTACTATTAAGCTAAAAAAATTAAAAATATCTCGATAAGTTAATAATTATTAATTTATAGATAAATTGATATCTCGCTAAAGTAATAGAATTTAGTAGTCCCAACGTTATTCATTTAAAGATGTTATACTATACATAACTCCCATCAATTATCAAGTCTAAACAAATCAAAATTTTGTTATACATGTTGTAAAAGATGCTCACAACTCACTTTCGGTTTAGTGGTTAAAATTAAATTGTAAGAAATAAAAGATTCAATAATGAAAATGAAACATATGGTACGGTTAAGAGGTTAAAGATACAATTTACCAACCTTTATAATAAGAAATGATCGGACGATTCTTTTTAAGTTGCAATATTCAGACTTGTAACCTCAAAATTTGTCCTAGTAGCCAACAAGATCGTCGTATTCAGATCATGTTATACTTAGTAGATAAACCTGTCGTTAACCCCTTGTGAAAAATAAACCGTAACAAATATCCTATCAATTTTGCTACTGGATTTGTGATATTTTTATAAAGTTGCATCATAAATTTTATGTTTTAAAAAATCATGTTATAAACCTAGTGTTATGAAAAATGTTACATATAACTCCCTGCCGTACATTTTTCTGTTAGTTTTAACGTGGTGTGTAATGCACATACCCATGATGCAAGTATAACATTTATCAGATGAGATATTTACAATCTTTTTAATATCAGAAGGGAGTATTTGCCACTTTTTGAATGTCAGAGGGAGGTATTTATAATATTCTTCATTTTGTAATATGATTGAGAAAATAACTTAAACAAGAGGGAATCAAGATGAAACTGATTCATGCATGATCTTTTATTGTGCCCAAATTACAAACATTTCTGACAAATATGTGTAAGAATCATATGCATGCATATTACATTCCATGTTAAAATTGATAGAAAAATAGACGACGGAGGGTTATATGCAACGTTTTCTATAACACATGGTTTATAACGCGACTTTTTAAAACACATAATTTATAATGTAATATTATAAAAATACAGAAGGATATAATGCATTTTACTCTAATACCTATCGGTTTTGAATTTCAACTCGATACGTTACCATCCCTAGTCATGAAATCATCTTTCACATGTAAACATTAGGGGATTTTGGTGATTTTTGTAGTCTTGACCATGCACATTAAATTGGTCTAGCATAGTCTTGAGAATGTTTCCTTTGCTTCAATAGTATCGTCATAAAATAAAATAAAAATAAAAAAACCTCTGAAAACTCTCAGCTTTACAACATGTGGACAGATGTTAGAGCAACATAACTTACTTCATGCGAAGAATCAAACAATAATCAAAGATAGTAAAAATGAAATTGAAGGGAAACATTTTTTTTGGCGTGAGTCATGACTACTGAATTGACAAGGCGATACGTGTGTCATAAATTTGAGATATAGATATCTTGTACCGAATGTCAAAAAAAGTCCAAAAGACCAATATTGAATGAAGTTCAATTTTGGCATAAATTAATCTCCCAATGAAGATAATTTAATTTAAGGTCACAAATAAATAAACGATTGAATGGGAAAAAAGTAAACAAATAAAGAAGATCTCCATCTCTTAATTTACTGACATTGATTTTTTTTTTTTTTACTAATTTAGCAAGCTAATCAACTAAACAAATAAAGAACACCTAAAAGAGGATGTCTCCAAGATTCCAGTTACGTCCAAATTTATCATTAAAAAAGTTATGGTTAATTTACTGAGTCGTTGTTTGCCCTTTTACGAGCTAATCAGCTAAAGTAACGAAGAATTGACCCAGAAAAAGCTCTTGATGCCACTGGAATCCTACTATATATGTGTTAAATATAGCTAGCTAAAATTCTACTACAACTATTCGTTCTGATATTTCAGGAAAAGGTTTTGTCCTTGTTCCTTTTTTTTTTGGTTTAGAGAAAGGTCAGCTGACACTATTGTTCACTAACGGTATGAGGGGATATCTCCTATCCCTTGTCCTTCTCGAGTAGAGGTTACAGGGCTAATGACGCATAATCTATATGATTCTCCCTAAGGAACTGGCCTATTCTGTAATTTCCAAGCTAATTTGCACATCGATTTCCTTTACGATATATTTTTACCACTTTAATGCACGGGCACTCATGTAAGATTTCTTTGCAATCCTCAATCCAATGCTTCAAAGGACTGTTACGCAGAGGGAAATGCTCGTAGAATGTAATAGTCTACATTAGTGGGAGATATGTTATGTGAGCTAGTGGTTTATAGGTAAGGTTGTCGGTTTAAATTATAACTTGCGTTAATTATTTTGGATTAATTGATTAGAAGTCAAATAATTAATTTTATACCTATGATATTAATTTCGTTTACGAACTTAAAATTCTGAACCTAGAGCATGAGATAGAATATAACTATATTTGCCGGACCTTCCTAGCAAACAATACCAACAATGCTCAACTTGGTTGTTTAGGTGCAGCTACTCCAAAGTGGAACAGTTTCTTGTTGAGCAATAACAGAGATTTCTTTTGTTAGCACTTTATCCATACATATTCAGTTCATGTCTACACAATGTATAAGATTATTCTCCTGCGACTGAATTTAATTTAGGCTCCGTTTGCTTGCCGTAAAATATTTTTTTGAAAAAAATTTTCCTAAATTTTCAGTGTTTGGTAACATTGAAAAATTGATAATCGGAAAACATTTTCCATTCAAAGGAAAATGTTTAATTAAAATAAGTGGAAAATGTTTTCATCATGTTATTTGGAAGAAGAAAATATTTTCTACTCATTCTTTTCTACCTGCACCCATCCCCACAGCCGACCCTACCCCCACCCCTAATAATAATAAAATAATGGGTGAAATGCACCAGACCTCCCTGTAGTTTGTCATAAGTGCACAACACCTCCTTATAATTTCAAAACTATCAAACACCTTTCCTGTGGTTTGTTAAACTAAGCACAATACCCCCGTTCGTAAAAAAATCCATCTATTTTGACGAAGAGTTACACTCTCTATTCATGCAATTGTTCATCTTTTTTTACACAAATACTATTTGGACAAAAATACCCTTATTAAGATTTTTTTCTTTTCTCTCATCACACTAACTTCACAAAAACATAAAAATAATAATAAAAAAAAACAGAAGATGCATCGTCCCCACCCCCCCACCCCCCATCTCGCCAACCCCGTCAGCCACCCTCCACCCCTCCCCGCCCTACCCCACCCCGTTAGGCGTCAGTTACACATGCATGTAGAAGCAGCAACAGATCATATGGATATATAATTCATTTTTAATTTGACTTGCATAATGCATTTTTTAATTAGTCTTGCTGGTGATATGGTGCCAATATAATGCATTTTCTAATTGGTACTGCACTGCACTGCACAATCGGGTTCATAATTCGTTTTTTTGTTTTTTTTGTCAAAACATTCATAATTCAATTAGTCTTGATTTATGACAAAAAACAGAAAAAAAAAAATTAATCTTGCTTGGACTCGTCTTTGACACGAGGAACATTGCGGAAAACATATGTTTGTGTGTGAGTTTTAACATATATATATACGAATAGATCTGTGTATGTATATATATTTTTATATGTATGGATCTGTGTGTATATATATATGTGGATAACAAAGAAATTTTTTTAAGGGCACTTAAGTCTTTTTGTGTAGTTCTGTTAGCTATATTGACGGAAAAGTGCGGAAGGGACATGTGTGTTTAGTTTAACAAACCATAGGGGAGGTATTTGGCAGTTTTGAAATAACAGGGGGTATTAAATATACTTACGACAAACCACAAGGGAGTGTGAAATACTTCACCCTAAAATAATTAATAAAAAAATTAATTTTAATTTAATGACTAATAATTAATTAAATTAACTATTAATTAAAATTTTATTAATTAATTATTTTATAATTTATTAATAATTTTATAATTTAAAATAATAAATAAATTAATAGTTTTAATAAATTTTTTCATTATTACATCCAAACACTAGAAAATATTTTTCAGTGTGACAACCAAACACCAAAAAATATTTTATTTCCCAAGAAAATATTTTTTCTTGGAAATATTTTTCAGTGTTAGCAAACATTGAAAAATTGGTAATCGAAAAATATTTTCTGGTCAAAGGAAAATATTTAGTAGAAATAAGTGAAAAATGTTTTCATCATTTCCTTTGGGAGAAGAAAATATTTTCCATTTATTCTATCCCACCTTCACCCATCCCAACCCTTGACCCCACTCCACCCCACCCCCACCCTACCCCACCCCTAATAATAATAAAATAATTAATTTTAATTTAATGACTAATAATCAATTAATTAACTATTAACTAAAATTTTATTAATTATTTATTTTTAAAATTTATTAATAATTTAATAATTTAAAATAATTAATAAATTAATAGTTTGAATGAATTTTTCATTAGTACAATCAAACAACAGAAAATATTTTCTAGTATGACAACCAAACACCAAAAAATATTTTGTTTTCCAAGAAAATATTTTTTCTTAAAAATATTTTTCACTATCAAGTTATTTTACTGCAAACAAAGGGAGCATTAAATGGCTCATATACTTTTTGAATTCTGATTATTGAGTGTGGATTTGATTCGCTAATTAACTTGGTCATTACATGTTATTATAGTTTGTACACTGGAATAAATTTGGATAAGAATGGAATGAGCTAAGGAATGGAATGAAACTAGGAATGAAATAAATTTGGGAATGAGAATGATATGCTTGGCATGCTGTAGAAATGAAGAGTAGTAATGTGAATAACTTGTATAATATGACATAATTGCCCTTTTATCATTATATATAAAAATAAACATGAACATAACTATGAACAACATAAACATAATAAATAATAATAATAATTATTATTATTATAAACAAAAAAAATTAAAATTATAATAATAACAATGATAATTGTTGCTATTATCATTATTATTATTATTTATTATTATTATTATTATTACTATTTTTATTTTTATTATTATCATTATTATTATTATTGTATTATTATTTTCATTATAATAATAATTATTATGTATTTAGTTATTATTATTATTATTATTGTTGTTGTTATTTTTATTTTTATTATTATTTTTATTATTTATTTTATTTTTAATCTTATTATTATTTTTTTAATTATTATTTTATTATTATTATTATCTATTATTATTTTATTATTATTATTATTATTATTACAAAATAAACTATATATATATATATGTTATGTTTTTATGGGGGTATGCTAGTAATTTGAAAAATAACTTTATTTCCAAGCACATACGAATGGGCTAATCTCATATGTTTACTTTGGAATGACTAATCCTATATATGTGGGAATAAAATTACCTTGGAAATGAGATTCTCAAGTTCATTCATTCATACCAAGCATAAGAATCAGAATGGAGTTGGGAATGTCATTCTATTCCCAACCCCATTCAAGTGTATCAATCGCAATCTAAGACCACGGATATTACAAGACTTTATTTCCTATTGAAAATAATAAAATAGTAGAATAATCATCTCTATAATAGCTTAAAATTTTAGATAAGATAATAATTTAACATGATATCATAGTCTAGAAATCAAAAGGTCTAAGGGTTCAAAACTCATCGCCACCCATTTAAAAATATTAAAACTGTTCAAGTGCAAGGTTAAAAAACTAACTCCTCCAGCACTTGTGGGTGTATGTTAAAGATAATAAAATAATAACCCATATTTAAATATTAAAATTGTTCAAGTGAAAAGCTCAAAAACTAACTCCGCTTGCACTTGTGGAGACGTGTTGAAAATAATAAATTGAAGCATGTGTTAGAACGCTCCGCTGCACTATGAGGTTATAGTCTTGCACTGTAAGAGAACTGCACAATGCAACCCTTGCTTACCCCCAAAGTTTTTTTGAAAGTTTGTGTATTTTTAGGATATTTTTTATCTGAAAAATCAATTTAATCCCCACTAAAAATAATTATCCTTATATGAGTATTAAATTGTGTATTTTAACCTCTCGTAGAAAAGAATCCTAGATCCTACCCTGACTTTATAGTATATCTAATGTAGTCAAGTTTAGGTTCCTCTTCATAAAAAAGAAAAAAAAAAGTGAAAGTTGAGTTAAAAAATATCACACCCAAAATTAAACCTCAGGCTCGCAGACACGACTAGTGTTATAGGCATAAAAATAACTACGTAAACCCTCTTTTCTACTGGTCCAAAATATTTAACTCAAGTTATTTTTTATACCTACAACACCAGTCTCCCTTGTAGGGCTGGGGTTCTGGGTTTGGGGAATGACTAAATGGTATTCAGAGTCGATCACTAACCGATGTAGGAGTTAAGTGTTATGCAAGGGAAAGTGGTACACCAAAAAGGTAGTGGAAGCCACCTCTTGAACCCATAGGAGCCACTTCTAGAATCATGCACTGTCTGGTTGGTCCTAGATGTGTGTGCCCTTGATGAGGACATCAGGTCCTTAACCAGGAGGGGAATGGTGTGTAATATTCCACATCAGTGAGAGATTGTGTATTTGGGAGATTTATTAGTGAGTGTTATGGGTACAAGGGATAATTTAGGTTAATTATTTTAGGCCAGTAAAAAAGATGGTTCAAGTAGTTATTTCTTATACCTACAATAATAGTCTCACCTGCAAGCCTGAAGTTTTAGACTTGGAGCTTGACAAAAAATAAAAAGAAAAATGGATCTTCACCGTATCCATTCTCTTAAAAATTAATGAATAAATTGTGAACGTCTAGCAACCGCCAAGACTGGCTTTCTGGAAAATTGAACCATAGCTAACAAAGATGATAACACGAAGTAATATAGGGAATTAGAGAAAAAATAAATACTGATTTCAAGTCAAGTTAGTAAAAAACAAAATGTTGTTTGCTTCATTTCTAAAACTCTTCTCTATGGATTAATATTTATAACCTTATACATTTACAGATTTACTCCCACTTTTTTATTTTAGTACATCTCTATATTTGCGATTATGCCCTTTTTAATGTTGCTCCAAATGGATTTTTCCATTGCTAGCAAAAATATAAGGAATAAACTAAATATATGTAACTAGGAGCGAAAGTAAAGCCCTAGCAGTTGAAAGTGAACTTTCCAGTTACCGGTCGTGGGTCCTATTCTTAGGGAAGGAAAAGTTTAGGATTTGGAAAAGGTGAAGAGTTTTTATGTATGGAAAAGAAAAGCCTAAACAGCATTGATACAGTCACTAGTATCAATATTGTCACTAGACCATCTTCTTTCATTAGGTTACTATGTTAAAAGATATCTACTCAATTTGATTTAGTAAAGGGTAACCCAGACAAAAACAATGGAAAACATGAAAGAAAAAAAAGGTTGAAAAATATTTTGTTTACCTTTTTGTGGTGAACATATTGTAAGAGTTACATAATTTTAAGGAGAAAAAAGTACTTTTTTTTTTTTGAATATTCCTTCCCCGGCCCTCCCCCAGTCCCATAATTTTGAACACAATTGACTTGTTTTGTCAACTTTGACATTTAGTAGACCTTATTTTCTGATGATCACTTTACATTATCAAAAGAATGAGACATCCACTTGATTGTAATTCTTATCTACTTTCTAATTTTTTCAGTATATTCTTCTAAAAATAAGAATAAAATCTCAGCTAATATCTTTAAGAAAGTCATTTTTTTTTTTTACTAAAAAGGTCAAATTGTGTCTAATTTGAAGGAGAAAAGGGACTGATAATTTAGTTGGTTATAGGTATTATATACAATCTACATTTTGTTCTTATTTGATTAAAAATTATTTCATATTTGAAGTCAAAACACTTCCTATAGCTTTATAATTGAACGAGATTGAAAAACAATACCTATTAGAATTGCTCAGTATGAGGTTGAGAAAGATGATCTTATTTGAAAAATAAGAAAAGTACAATTTTGTTACAAAATTTGTAGCTTTGCCTAATAGTACAAGTTACAACCAATAAATCAAAGAGGATTTAATATTATCTTGGAGAATCTGTGTTAAGAAGTGATAAGAGTGCAAAATGTCATATTTTTCTCCCTCAATGTTTAATATGTTACACTTATTTGATACCTAAATTCTCCTCATTATTTTTATATTTTGATTTAGGATGCAAATGGAGACGTTAGGAGCAAAACGAAGCTAAAATTGCGCAATTCTGGATAGCTCCGACACTATTACATTTTTTGAGCATAACCCTCTCATCCAAACTCCGATTAAGGTGATTCAAGATTTTCTGGAAAACCAAGAAGAAGATCTACAACTTTCATGTTTTGAGTTTTGAGAGATATTGGCTGCATCTAGATCGAAATTGGATGTGAAATTGTTGTACCTGTGCTATTTAACGTTCTGAAATGTTCTTTATCTAGAAGCTTCTAGATGATGGTGGAGGATGTGGTGCACAAAAATTCCAGCTATTTTAGCTATCCTAATTATATTAGGACCTTTCTAGTTGTTTTTAGGCTTTCCTAGTCATATTAGGACTTTACTTTATCTTTAGTATTTCCCTTATTCTGTTTAAATTAGGATTCTATTATTTTGTAGGCTTCACAAACTATAAATAAAGGGAGAAATCATAAGATTTGAACCACCTATTTGTTCTCTCCTCTTTTTTTTTTTTGAGTTCTCTTCATGGCTCTATGTGGCTAATCTTTTATTCTTGGTTGAAGGAAACTGAAGCCTCGGAATCAAGAAAATTGTGAGATCTAATTAGTTTTTATTGTTCAATTTATATTTTAAGTATTGAATGTTTTTCTGTTTTATTTCCATGATTCTTTTGTTTAATTGCTAAGGTGGCCAACTAGTTCATTATTTGTTATAATCTACTGCTAAGTTATATATTAAATCCGTAATTGTTTGATCCCTCTAACTTGCGAAGCGACTAGGATTTAATGATTTGCTGTATCAGAGATTATTAGATCTTATGAATAACGTTCAACTAAATTAAATGCAACCGCGTGTGCTTGTGTTGTTTAGTTTCATCGATCTCTCTAATTCTTAAGACTGCTACTAGATTAAACTTTTAGCGCGTGACTAAGGTTGTTTAGTAGTTAGGGTTAATTAGGTCGCGTGTATTCTAATTAACTACAATTAAGGAGAGATAGGAAAATAATTACAACGGTGAATATTTAAAGTTTGAATTGATATATATTTGCATCAATGATCAGTTACAAGATTCTAATGGTAGACGTTGACTTAGACCAAGGTTTGTTCTTTTGATTAATTTCGACATTTTAATTTGAATTTTTTTTTTAATTATCTTTTTCTTTTTTTACGTTAAACTCAAACCCCCCCCTCCCCTCCCCTCCCCCCAACCTTGTTCATGTAACATAAAATTAAGCTAGATATTCTATGTGGGAACGATGTTTGCTCGCGCTACTGCATTTATCTTTACGAGTATAGGTTTTATTTTTGGTTGTCTACGACAGCACACCAAATTTTGGCGCCGTTGTCGAGGAGTTATTCTAGTTTATTTTTGTGTTTTTTATTTTGTCCTTGAAAAAAAAACATTTTTATTTTTATTTTTATTGTTACATGCAGTTTTCAAAATTTTGGTAGAATTAGGTCTCTAAACTTTACTTTTCTGAAGCGAAACGACGTTTTGAGCATGACTCGTTAGTCAAAAGAGTTACGAGCCCCACCCTCCCGAGGCCAAATTCTATCGTTTATTAGGGTTTTTAGGCATTTTCGTGTTTTTGCGTAGATTTTTAATTTTTCTTATTACTCTAGATTTCTTTTTCCTACTTTATTTTTCGTGGTTTATTAGCGCTTTCTTGATTTTATGATTGTCATTCAATCTACTAATCAAAGTGATTTGCAGTACGATCCAGAAATAGAAAAAACTGCGCGCAGGTTAAGAAAAGAAGCTCGGAGGAATTCTGAAGAGAACGAACTAGTTGTTGATTCCCTATTTGCTAGCAATTCTGATTCAGAAGAGGAGGAAGTCATGCCTAGAAATCAAACTTTGAAGGAGCTTGCCGCCCCTGATTTAGATCAATAACCCTTATGCATAACGTTTCCTACTTTATATGCTAATATTACTTTTGAGTTAAAATCTGGCCTAATACATCTTTTGCCTACTTTTCAAGGCCTTGCAAGTAAAGATCCTCATAAGCATCTAAAGGAGCTTCACGTGGTCTGCACGAGTATGAAGCCCACGGGAGTGACTGACGAGCAGAGCAAATTAAGAGCCTTTCTATTTTCTTTGAAGGATGCGGTTAAAGATTGGTTCTATTATCTACCTTCCGGGAGTGTTACCACATGGAACGAGATGAAAAGATTGTTTTTGGAGAAGTATTTCCCAGCTTCAAAGGTGGCCAACATTCGAAAAGAAATTTGTGGGATAAGACAGCATAATGGGGAGTCTCTACACGAATATTGAGAACGTTTCAAAAGATTATGTGCGAGCTGCCCCCATCATCAGATTAGTGAGCATCTACTTATCCAGTATTTCTATGAGGGCCTTCTACCCACTAATAGGAGCATGATTGATGCCGCGAGTGGATGAGCTTTGGTGGATAAAACTCCAGAGGCTGCGAAAAATTTGATTGCAAATATGGTGGTCAATTCTCAACAGTTTGGCACAAGGCTCGAAGCTCCGTCTAAGCGTGTTAATGAGGTAAATATTTCCTCCATTGAAGAACAAATTGCGAGTCTAACTTCTCTTGTTCATCAAATGGCCGTAGGTAATATGCAATCGGCGAAGGCTTATGGGATTTGTTCAGTAGTAGGCCATCGAACCGACATGTGTCCAACTCTTCAAGAAGAGCCTATTGAGCAAGTGAATGCGGCTTGTGGTTTTCCTGGACAACCACAAAGTAAGTACAATCCCTTTTCGAACACGTATAATCCAGGATGGAGGGATCATCCCAATCTTAGCTATGGGAATCCATAAGTAAATCAGCCCGCGACTCAGAATCGTCCAAGTTTTCAGCAGTATAAGCAACCATATCAACAGTCGGGCCAAACTTCTAATTCAGGTATGTCTTTAGAAGATATTGTTAAGTCTCTTGCTCCTAGTACTTTGCAATTTCAACAGGAGACAAAATAATTTCAACAAGAGGCGAGGGCCAGTATTCAAAGTTTGGACAATCAGGTGAGCTAGATGACAACTGCAATTAGTCGACTAGATGTGCAAAGTTCAGGAAAATTAGTCTTTTAAACAGTAGAAAATTCAGGAGAAAACGTAAGTGCAATCATTTTAAGAAGTGGTAAAGAGCTTGAGATTCCAGTAAAGGCGACCCCTCCATCGTCGAAGCAAGAAAAGGAGAAAAATATCGTTGACGATGATGTGCCTAAGCGTAAGTTTTCACCTCTTTCTGATTATAAACTAGTACCCCATTTTCCCCAGGCTTTAGCAGACTCTAGAAAATATGAGCGAAATAGCGATTTATATGAGACTTTTCGTAGATGCAAGGTAAATATTCCACTTTTAGATGCTATTAAACAATTACCTTGTTATGCCAAATTCCTGAAAGAGCTGTGTACAATTAAGAAGAAACAAAAACTTAAAGGTTGTGAGAAGGTGAGAGTAGGGGATAATGTTTCTGCAATTATTCAAAGAAAACTCCCTACGAAGTGCCAGGATCCAGTTATGTTTACTATCCCTTGTACGATAGGTAACACTAGATTTGAGAAGGCCATGATAGATTTAGGAGCTTCTATTAATGTCATGTCATATTCTAAATATGCTTCTTTGAAACTTGGACCTTTGAATAAAACTGGTGTTGTGATTTAATTGGCTGATAGATCTAATGTCTATCCTAAGGGAATAGTTGAGGATGTTCTTGCGCAAATTAATGATTTGATTTTCCCTGCTAATTTCTATGTTCTTGATAGGGGGAATGGTGATCAGTCTACTCCTATTTTGTTAGGAAGACCATTTTTTAAGACCTCCAAAACTAAGATAGATGTTTATAGTGGCACACTTACCATGAAATTTGGTAGCGAGATTATTAAGTTTAATATTTATGATACCATGAAATATCCGGGTAATGACAATCCTAGTGATTATAATCATGTTTATTCTATTGATGTGGTTGATTCTTTAGCACAGGAAGTAAAAGAACTTGATGAAAAAGGTGGATTGGAAGTTGCCATCAGTAACCATCTTGAAAAAAGAATAGCCTTGAGTACTGATTTGCGGGACACTGTTGCATCATTGAATGTTTTTCCGCAGGAACCTATTCCAGATTTGAAGCCTTTCCAAGAGGAGAATGTGGAAGAATTGAACCTTGATAATCCTGATTGAAGAAGGAAGCATTGAGTCGAGCCAACGACAATAAACAAAGGCGCTGCTTGGAAGGTAACCCAAGAGAAGTTTGTCTTACTGGCTGACGTTAAATGGATCCAGGTATTTTAATCTTGTTTTTTTAGGTATTAGTTAGTTCAACATTTTTATTGTTTCACAGAGTCAGTTTTAGTGCTTCCCAGAGTTTGGAGCCTTTGTATGGGGATGTAAATAGGGTCAGCCGAAAAAAAATATATAAAAATGAAAAAATAATAAAAATAAAATAACGAAAATGAAGTACTTTTTTATTGTTGTTTCCTGTTATTTTGTTTTTTCTTCTTTTCTTGGGCTTCACTGAATAGTTGCAGATTTAAAACATTACTTTTCTTCTCCCTATCAAGTGTTTCAGGTATGTCCTCCTACAAAATCTATTTTTCTTATCTAACTCGTTCTCATGTTATTCTCTATTCATCTTTGCATAAGCTTGCGAGTTTGTTTTTAATCAAAGAGGACAATGTAAGTTTTAAGTGTGGGGGAAGGGATTTAGGTTGTGTTTTAATTTGTTTCTAAAAAAAAAAATTGGTTTTCAATGTTTTTTGTGCATGGCATGAGCAAGGTGCAATTAAGTTTGAAAGATTCAGAACATGATTGAATAAGTACTCTTTCCACTTAGAATTAATTAGTTTAGTTATTTTACTTGAGCATGGTAGTGACTGAATTGCGTAAACAAAAGCTGGTGAGATTTTGAGCCTTTAGACTGACACATCCATAATCAGTCTCATATTTTTTTCATGAGAGTTATTCTTCCATGGATTTGTTTCTCTAGAACTTGCCTTGATTTTCTTCGAGGTCACATTGACGCATGCATGTATGAACATGATTAAGGCCTTCTTTGATTTAGCTACATAAACCAAATAGCCTACCTTGTACTTAATATTTCCATTTGTTAAACCCTTTTAAGCTTTATTGACCTTGTTTATTGTGAACCCACGTTACAAGCTTTAAACTCGAAAAATAATATCTTTACCCAAGCCTTAGGACTAGTGGAGCATTGTTCAACGTTATGATACGTATGGGTATGCAAGAAATAAGTGTGGGGGTGTTTGGATTTGTGGTATGACTATGACTGGTGAAATGGAACATGTTTTCATTCTCAATTTGTGAGTTCCATTGTTGATAAAATGATAAGAAAAAACAAAAGGAAAAAATAATAATAAAAAAAGACAAGGAAGAAAGAAAGTGATGGAGAAAATTTCTTTTAAACTGTCCATGTTCATAATTCTTCCTAAAAATTTCAAGAAAGGGTTCTGTTTATGCATGAATTATACGAAGGTGGAAGATGTTGAATGGAGTGATAGGTTTTTACATGTCTTATATATTCGAGCTTGAGTTGATTTCTTTTTGCTCTGTTAGTTTTGATGGTTTTTTAGCCATATTCCCAAATATTTCTCACCTTTGTCCTAAACCCCGTTATAACTCTTGAAAAGTCCTTATAATTTGTGTTATGCGTGTGATCTTAGTGGTGGAGAATGAAAAGATATATAAGCCTATGGTAGATCATTTTCATTGGAATGAATTTGAGTGAAACACATACCCTTTAAACACATGAGAGTTGAGTGTTTATTCCTGTGAGGGTTTATATATTCCGTTATTCCATCTTCGAGTGAGAATGCTTACTAAGTAATTATAAGTTGGTTAAGAATATTTTGCATGATATGTTATGAGTTTTGAAGAGCTTGGTTGTTCTTTGTTGATGGCGTTGCAACTTCGGTATTCTTGGTAATTTGAGTTTTGTTCGAGGACGCTCAAAGGTTAAGCGTGAGAGAATTTGATAATAGTGCAAAATGTCATATTTTTCTCTCTTAATATTTAATATTTTACACCTATTTGATGACTAAATTCTCCTCATTATTTTTATATTTTGATTTAGGATGCAAATGGAGGCGTTAGGAGCAAAATGAAGCTAAAATCGCACAATTCTGGACAACTTCGATACTGTTATGTTTTTTGGGCATAACTTTCTCATCCGAACTCCGATTGAGGCGATTCAAGATGTTCTGGAAATCTAAGAAGAAGATCTACAACTTTTATGTTTTGAGTTTTGAGAAATACTGGCTTCATACAGATCGATATTGGACATGAAGTTGTTGCACCTGTGTTGTTTAACGTTTTGAAATGTTCTTTATCTAGAAGCTTCTGGATAATGGTGGAGGATGTGGTGCACGAAAATTCTAGCTATTTTAGCTATCCTAATTATATTAGGACTTTTCTAGTTATTTTTAGGCTTTCCTAGTTATATTAGGACTTTACTTTATCTTTAGTATTTCTCTTATTCTGTTTAGATTAGGATTCCATTATTTTGTAGGCTTCACAAACTATAAATAAGGGGAGATAGGAAAAGAGGTGGCTAAAATTTTATTCTTGGTCGAAGGAAACTTAAGCCTCGGAATCAAGAAAATTGTGAGATCTAATTAGTTTTTATTGTTCAATTTATACTTTAAGTATTGAATGTTTTTCTGTTTTATTTACATGATTCTTTCGTTTAATTGCTAGGGTGGCCAACTAGTTTATTATTCGTTATAATCTACTGCTAAGTTAGATATCAAATTTGTAATTGTTTGATCCCTCTAACTTGCAAAGTGACTAGGATTTAATGATTTGCTGCGTCAGAGATTATTAATTCTTAGGAAGAACGTTCAACTAAATTAAATGCAACCACGTGTGCTTGTGTTGTTTAGTTTCATCAATCTCTCTAATTCTTAAGGCTACTAATAGATTAAACTTTTAGCGCGTGACTAAGGTTGTTTAGTATTTAGGGTTAATTAGGTCGCGTGTATTCTAATTAACAATTAAGGAGAGATAGGAAAATAATTCCAACGGTGACTATTTAAAGTTTGAATTGATATATACTTGCATCAATAATTAGTTACAAGATTCCGATGGTAGACGTTGACTTAGACTAAGGTTTATTCTTTTGATTAATTTCGACATTTTAATTTGAATTTTTTTTTTAATTATCTTTTTTCTTTTTTTACGTTAAACTCAAACCTCCCCCAACCTTGTTCACGTAACATAAAATTAAGCTATATACTTTCTGTGGGAACGATCCTTGCTCACGCTACTGCATTTATCATTAGGAGTATAAGTTTTATTTTTGGTTGCCTGCGACAGCACACCAAGAAGTAAATGGAGTTTTTCTCTTTCTTGTTTTCCAAAAGCTAAATTCTTTTCTCACTTAAATATAATGTCACATTTCCTTATTAAACGTCATTAAGAAACTTCAAATGTTTTAATCAAAATGCCTTGACTATAATAGTGATCAGTAGGATGATATTGGGGAGAAGAAACCATTAAAATGAGATATCCTTTTTACAAATTGTATAACATGAAATTCTTGCATTTTGAGCCAAAGAAATATTTATTTCTTGCGGTTCATCCTAATAAGCCTCAAGGAAAGAATTATTTAATCTTTTATATATATATATATATAAACCAATCTTGGCTTAGATGCCATTAGAAGGGCAAGGAGTCAAGGAGTGGGGAGGAGAAGAAAAGTGTATGGGAAATAACTTTCAAGATTTAGAGAGAGTAATATCCTCTTAAACTAATAATTGCTAGCTAATCTTGAATTGCATTTATAGTATGAAATGAGATTTAAGTTCACTCATCTCAAGATCAATACGGCTATCGACCAACTTAGGCTTGGACATTCTAGCAACAATAACTATTATTTCACTTACTATCTAATTAGATGTTATATGGGCATATTGCTATGAGACCTAACACTTCACCTCGCACTTTTCCAAGTCAATTTGAGCAAGAAAAGAGATAGAGGTATCATGCCTAAAAGTCTTCACGGTTGATAGAAAGAAAATTAAAATTAAAGGTGTAATATATGTGCAAAATGTAAGAACTAGTAAGCAAAATAACAAAGTTGGGGGTGAAAATAAAATTATCCTGTTGTTGTAATGTAATTTTTATCGTAACCTTTGAAAATGGTTGAAATATCCCGAAGGCTTGTCCATGTATAGACAAATATCACATATTATCTTTGGATTCTTGAACATGTAGTAAAAAGTATTATCCATAACTTACGAAATCTTTTACTATTATTCATCATTTTGGGCTTGAAAAAATATTTAATGTTAATAAACTAGTCAAATCTTTTATATGACTAACTATTTATCGCTTATTGAGAAACGAAAGATAAAAAGGATCTGCAATGCCAATTACACGAAATATTTTTTTGTCTCGGATTTATGTTTCCCCAAAATCTCTTAAATTGCAGTTAAAGTCAAATTAAAGGAAATTTTGGGGCAAATTGCGAATGTTTCATTGAGCAATTATAATGGTTGGAGGAGCATTCTTCCCTGACGCAAACCCCACTAAGTATGGTCATCAATTGGGTAACCAATTGTAGCAAGGAGTATGATGAGTTTCCCCTATTTACCTTAAATGTACCGAGTTATGGGAGAAGGTAACTTGGGACCACATGGTGGTCACCTTCAAATAAGTAACAACACACGCAACTTTTAATACATAGGAGAGAATTCTAGTAATAATGTAAGAGAGAGAGAGGAGAGGGAGAATTATTTAGGAGTATGGTTCAACGATAGTGAGGTTAAAATTGTTACTGTTAGGTTGGGGATTTGACACTCTCTATTGTTTCGAATTTTTGTCATTGACTGACTTAGTGTATATGTGTGGGAGTGCTCTACTACACTCGAGAATTTATCAATTTGTGATCGAACTCGGTCAGTTAGGTTATCGTGTCATCGAAAAGAGAGAGAGAGAGAGAGAGAGAGAGAAACAAAGAAGTAGAGCATTACCATACATCATTCATTTTTTTTATTCTTTTATATACAACGGAAATTTGATTAAATATATGAGAAATTTGATATTTAATATATAAATTCTTGTCATATAAATAAAAAAAATTAAAAAGTAACATAAAACACTACTTAATAAGTAACAAGAAGAGAGGTAAATCAAAGGGTCAGAGTGAAACCATAGGGTAATGTCAAATGAGAAAAAAATGATGAATAGGAGCAAACTCAAAATCCAAAAGGAAAAAACAAAATAAAGTTAACCCACACGGATAATCTTGTGGTAGACCGCTTAGAGCTTGAGCGTGAAGTTTTTTTTATATCTTGAATTCAAATCAATTAAGAAGTTAATTTTTTAAAGATCAATTTTAATAGGTTTTGTATCTCAATAACTTAGATCATATATCTTCTGGATGAGATTAGGTATCCAGCGATTTGACACTTTTGGTTTGAGCGAGGCCAAACAACTTCTCAAGAGGAGTTCCGTATCACATAAAAAAAAAAGAAAAAAAGAAAGAAAAAGGGTCTCATTTTAACCTATTAATGGTCACTTTCGAAAAGTATCTCTCATAATCTGCTAACCCTTTTTTCCATACTTGAGAAAATGGATGGTTAATGGACATGGATTATGGACATCAACACCTTCTTTTCCGTTTCTTCTATACAACTTATCTGCTAAGAAAGATAGTATTTATATAGCATAACTATACAAGCCAACAAGAGATTATGGTTGCCTAGTCTATTCTCTATCTATAAATACTCTTCTGCTGAAAACATCCCACTTCCATTTTCTGCAACTCTCCCATTCACATCTATACCATAGCTTGGCTTTGAGCTATAGTTTTAACAAGAAATTCTTGTTGCCAAAAAATTCTTGTTGCCCTTTTCTTCTTATCTTCATCTTCATAGTTTCCTTACCAGGTTAGTGATTCAAAATAGCCAAAGAAAAAACGCATACATTTACTAGAAGTTTCTTGCTTTTGCTTATTTTGGATGCGTCTTCGCTAACAAAATCATCGAATTGGTTTTGCTTATTTCAGCTTTCAAAGATGATGTTTCCTAATCAAGAATCAGAGTCTTCTTCACAGAAGAAGATGGGAAGAGGAAAAATTGAAATTAAGAGGATTGAGAACACAACCAATCGACAAGTCACCTTCTGTAAGCGCCGTAATGGCTTGCTTAAGAAAGCTTATGAGTTGTCCGTGCTTTGTGATGCTGAAGTTGCTCTAATTGTATTCTCAACCCGAGGTCGGCTATATGAATATGCCAACAACAGGTTAAGTACTCAAACACTCATCTCTTCAAGCCTTACACCAAGATCTTATGCTTCTACTCTTTAACAATTTTGTGTTTTTTCACCTATGTATCATTTCAACAAGAAGTTTAATTTTTCCATCTTATCCATTTGATCTCTTTGCATTCACTTTTTCTTTTTCTTTTTCTTTCTTTTTTTTTTTTTTTTTTGCTTCAAAGGAGGTCGAAGCCGGTTGGGTTTACATAATAATCATACAAGGGGTTGTAAGGCTCCTCCTATCATTCACTTATTTTCTTCCCCTTATAATATGGCCTTAATTTTAGTCAAAAGTTCAAAGTTTTCATATGTTCTTCTTGGTGTGTTTCCTTACAGGTGTTATGTACATCACACATAATTTAGCAGACAAAACTGATGGTCCTATATACATGTCTAGATTTCAGCTTGTGTCATGGATTTTAGATGAATCTTTTGGCATAGAGTAAAACTAAATGATATTGTACAGTTTTAGTTTTAGATTGAGTTCTCTCTCACAAAAGATTCACTTGTCTTTCTTTTCTTATTTTTTGTTTTCTTTCCTGTATCAGCTTTATTACATTTTCTCTTTCTTTTTTGTACTCCTTCCTAGCTCTCCCTTTGAATTTACACTCAGATCTGTTGCAATAGTTTTGGAAATGGTAGTGTTGTGACATGGAAACTACTAGTAGGGACTAGGGTTAGAAAATATCAAAGTTTCTTGAAATCAGCTTGCTTTGTATCTTTTTTCTCTTTTTGATTCAAAAGAGGACTAAGACGATTTTACATCACTTTTAGAATGATCGATGTTATACACTCCGAAAACTTGATCTCAATACGCCTCACCCCAAAGCGACGGATGTTTGCTTTGTTTATCCATATATTGTTCATCTTTGCCATTTCCAATCTTTAATTTTTCTCTCTCTTCTCCCTCCACATGTCAACTGTCAGCCTAGAAACTCTTCTACCAAGCTGTCAAATTCTCATTTGCCAATTCATTTTGATGATCTGTTGACGCTTCCTTAAAATCATGTCATTTCATAAACCCTGTTAAGAAAAAAATTTAACCTTGAAGTTGCAGGTCAGGGTTTGAAAGCTTAAAGGGTATGACTAAAATCTCAGTTATTTTCCATTTTCTGCTAGTCAAAGTTAAATTTGGGTTATTTTACAAGATGGGTATCTGCATTTGTTCCACTTATTGACCATGTTACCCTTCTACAGTCTCTTTTTTTTTCTTTTTTAATAAAGTGGAGAACGAAATCGTGATTCAAACTCTAACATTTTGATTATAATACGGTATTACTTGACCATTCTTCGTATAGTCTAATACACTGTAGATACAACAGATGAGGTATGGTACTATAGTTAGGGTTGTGAAGTACTTTTGATATGAGAACTTACATATGTATTAGGGACGAATCTTTGGTCACATCTGACATGAATTTTCAGTTTCTAAACATAAAAAGACAAGGACAGTGTGTGTCATATTTTCCTTTCTCTTGGGGCCTCTCTTTCATCATCTCTCTTCTATGAAAATTTTTTAACTCAAAAGGTGAAATTTTTACCCTTCTATATTTTAGTTTCTTTCCTCTACTTAGATTTGCCTTTTTTTCTTATTTTGCTACAAGGGAGGCTCAGCTGAAAATCAAATAATCATTTTTGAGATTTTTCACCCCCTTTATTCTTCTCCAACCGAATCGAAAGTTCGGTTGAGGGATGCTTGGTTTCAAGACTCCTCTCAATCAGCCTCTTTACTTATATTTCCTTTCTCCTCTTTGAAACTTTGACCATTATAAAAGCCTTAAAAAAGAGCATGCTGAAATTTAAAGAATCAAGTGAAGCATGAAGGAGTAAATAAGGATCATCTTATATCATTATAATATTATGAGTTCGATCCAAGATTATGAACTGTCTGCATCATTTTATCATTATAGTATCAACAATTCACAGTCCTTGGATCTCCCAAATAAGCATTGCCAAGGGCGGACCTATGCACCCCCACAACTTGAAAAAAAAAAATATATATATTTTTTTTAAAATTATTTTATTGAACACTTTCGTTGTATGATGACACACCTTGATCTCTCTTATTACATGAGTGCACCCCTAAACTTAGGTGTTTGGATCCGCCACTCAACATAGCCAAACTAAGGAACCAAGTTGTTTAAAATCACATCCTCAGTTTGCATATTTTCACACGCACAAACACGAAAAAGTGTGTTTTTTGTGTCTAGTTTTGCTGCCAAAATTTCCAAGATGTTTACAGAGATCTAGCAAGATTAACTTTCATATGAAGTAGTGAGAAGAAAGTTGAACGAAAAAGTGTGTTTTTTGTGTCTAGTTTTGCTGTCAAAATTTCCAAGATGTTCATAGAGGTCTAGCAAGATTAACTTGCATATGAAGTAGTGAGAAGAGAGTTGTACGAACAAGGGAGAGGAGAGCCAATGGGGTTCAAGCTCTTTTTCTGTTCACTTTTGTGTCATGCATGGGTAAGAGAGCGTGCAAAACAACAATGGCTGCTCTCTGAATTCAGACAAGCGTCTCTGACGCACTCAACACACGCCAACAGAAGCGTTTACACACACAATGAAAACGTACTTCACACACTAGCACACACATACATTGTAATGATCCCACAACAAAATTTTACCATAAAAAAACTTTTTACACTTAAAAATTATTATCACAAAGTGAGATTTTGAGATCCCCAAGTAAAATCATTACATACACACAAACAACGCATAGGATTTAACATCAATATTAAAGTAAAGTACATTGATGCTGCAAGAACTGAAACCATGAAAGCAATTTAGGGATTTTGTATGGTATCGAGGTGGGTAATATGGTGATCTTTAGGGTATTACATTGAGGGTAAATTGGTGCGGTGACACGTGGCATGATCTTGGGACAAGGATTGTGGAGCCAATCATATTGTGGGATCTTGTTCCAGCGTGGCAGGGGGGAACCAATCAGTGGCTCGACAAAATTAAGGTTACAGCATACCTAGACTGAAGTGCGTGTGTGTGTGTTTTGACTGTGTGCTGTTTTGTGTAGGAATGTGACACTCATAAATGGATGCTGCTATGTCACTTTACATCAACAGTAAGCTAAGGATCTCTCATAAAGTAAATGAAAAGGAGAGATACAGCCTATAGGGCTTGTTAGCCCTGATGTTTAAAATTTGGATCATTTTTCGATTTGTAAGCCGAAATAATGATTTTTTTTTTGGTAGAACACCACGCATTTTAACGATAGATAAAGATTCAGATTGTTTGGCAACATCATGAAGGCAACAAAAATGAGAAGTTATTTTTTTTTCAGAAAATTTATTCATATAAATGATTATAATGTGCAATACTATTCTACTATTCTTTTTGCAACTATTATCTTAAGGGGAAAAAAAAGTTATACTTTGACATTTTTGGTTGAATTCACTTTCTTCCAATGCAATATACAATGTTGTTCTTTTTTTTTTTTTTTTCAATTTTACGTTTAGGTATAAATATCAATGCAATATGAGTAGACTGAAAATACTATTTATTGAAACTTAAAAATCTCGAAAAGGTATGAAAATCACTCAAAAGATTCACAATGCAAAATAATCAAACCATGTCTTTGTTCTTTTGGGATGGATGTAGTATATATCCTAATTTTGCACTTTAGACATTGTTGTCAATCCTTTCTGTATTTTTTTCTTAATGTTAATTTAAATTGGAATGGCAACAATTTTAGTATTTTCACCTTCATGATATATTTAATACACTCTTTTCCTCAAACTTCTCCTAGAAAGCTTTCCTCCTCTAGATTTTGTTGTAGCATTCTTATCCTATACCTTCTCTTATAGTTCCAGTACACATTTATAAGACTATTTAAATTGAAACAACGCAAAAAATTGTATGATTTTAAACATTTTTTTCCACTTATGAGATTGAATTATATGTCCACAACACAAATGCTCAAGGGCAACGACGCATAAAAGCAAGAAGAAACGAAAGCGATACCAGGGTCAAGCTATAACTTAGATGTATTGTAATTTTTCCTCCATTTTTCTGATGTGAACTTTATATCTTCATCATTGTTTCCTATTATGATATATGTGCATATGTTATAAGAGAAAACATACTAATTATATGTTATTTCTAGTTTGTTAGCAATTAATACTTTGCATTTTTAGTTATACAAAGAGATATCTTTCTCTCCTAAAGTGTAGAGGGGTGATTCATCCCCAAGATTAATAGTTTTATAAACGACTATGCTCTCTTTAAAAAAAAATAATTAAATCATAATGTCTGAGAACCTATCCACACAAAAATAGATCATTAGTTACAACTCCCACCTCTTTATGTCCTAAAGTGGTTCTTCACCAAGAAAAAGTGGAAATGATAAGAAACAAACACAATTTGATTAGAATAGAATTGATCTTATTATATATTGTAATTATCTATGCAGTGTTAGAGACACCATTGACAGGTACAAGAAAGCATGTATTGATTCTACCAGTTCAGGATCTGTTTCTGAAGCTAACACACAGGTGAAGTTTTCTTATTTAAACTAATTTCAGTGTAATAATTTTATATCGGGATCTCACTTTTATAAGGGGTGCTTTTTAAGTACAATGGGTTCTCTCTCTTAAAAGACTAGTTTATTAGGAGGGAAAATCTCTTACACTTAAGAATCACCCCTTGTGAGGGTGAGATCCCGATGTATGATCATTACATTTAGCTAACAAAAATGTTGCCTCAAATTCATTCTAGTATCGTTTATCTTAACATCATTTTGACAAATGCATTTTATTCAGTTTTACCAGCAAGAAGCAACAAAATTACGACGGCAAATAAGGGAGATACAAGCTTCAAACAAGTAATATATGAGATTAATGTAGTAATTATTAGCTTAATTAATTAAGATATTTCTATGCATTCCATTGATGCCTAACAATGAGTTAATTAATAGGCACATTCTTGCTGAGGGACTTGACTCATTGAGCTTCAAGGAATTGAAGAATCTTGAGGGAAAAGTGGAGAAAGCCATTGGTAGAGTTCGTTCGAGAAAGGTAATCTAATCCCTAATTGTTGTTATCTACCTCTTAAAATTTAAGCGTGAATCCCAATTTTTTTTGGAAGTCAAGTGCAAATTTCATTGCACTTCAAAAAGCGTGTGTCCCAACTTTGGGTCTAACATGGGTGATATTATTCCAGAATGAAATGTTGTTTGCTGAAATAGAGCTGATGCAAAAGAGGGTAACTCTCTCACCTACTCTCGATTCTCTATTTCTCATTCGTCGTTTTTACACTTTCGACATAGCCTATGTCACGGCTTTGCCTCCGTTGTAACTAAAAGAAAAAATTATGCTTTCTTTACCTTAATTCATAACTCTTAGCAGAAAATGAAAAGTATAGCATCTTCACTTTGAATATTACATGAACCTAACAATAAAGACAAATATTTTTCCAAGATAACAATTGTTGAGGAATAATCTAACCAATGCCATAAACATAATTTTCACCATGTTTTGATAGTATCGATCAACTTCTCTTATAAATAGCTAAAATTTGATTGTCCACCTAGTCCAAATATCTTTTCTAATTCATTTGAAATTATGTTTTTATGATATAATCCTAAATTTTTCTTCCATGTGTTAAAATTTTGTATTGACAGCACTTCCTACAATGGTATCTGAGTTGCCTCTTTTGAGGGTTTTTGATAGGTGGTTATGTCATCTAAAAGTTTAAATTGGTAGAAAATGTATACCTAATTAGTTTAATATTTTTAACACGCTCCCTTAAATGGAAGCGATATTTTCGAGTTCCACTTAGAAAATGGGATGACAGTGGCAAGATTTAGCTTGTGTCTCCAAACTGATAGTGCTAGACTTGAACCTAAAACCTATTAGAGAGTGTGTATTTAATTAGTTTAATATCTTCAACGCTTAATAACACGTAGAAAGCTTAAATCTACTTCTCCAATATGACATGATGAGGAAGGGTAATATTCACTAAAAATTTGCACGGCCATACTCTTTGCATTTCGATGTACCAGGGTAGATTGATAGTATTCTCCATTAGCCTCTTCAAAAATATTTCCAAACTGTGATTAGAATTCAGAGGTACGAATTTTTTGCAATATTACGATTCTAGTAAATAATGGAAATGATCAAAATAAATAAGGCTATTTGAAAAGATATGGAGAAAATTAGCCAGCCCTTTAATTTCTATTACTGATGTGTTATGTTCTAGTTTATGAGAATATTGTGATTTAAGTCCAGTTCAGGCATTATGAAGTGACTTCTTTATATTTTTCATTTCTAATATGCATGTACTGCTTGTGTTTTGAAGTGTTACAAAGTATTTTTTGGAATAATTTAGTGGTTGATTATTTTTCAGACCTTTGGGTGCCCAAGGTTAGAATCCTAAAGGGTGGAGGCAGGTGGGGGTTAAAAGAAAAATGAAAAAAAAAATCTTACAATCTTAGAGCAATGCTTGGTAGAAAACCTTATAGACAACATTTTATTAGTTGGAATGCTCGGGTATTGACCTGTTGTAACTAGAGATTTTGAATTCGAACCATGGGTTTGGCCTACATTACATCCAAAAACAAAAACAAAAAAACAAAAAAATCTCTGAGGATTTATAGATTTGACCTTTAGATTTATGATACAAAATTTTGCATTATATACTCAATCTTGAAAGCTTATATAATCATACAAACACACTTTAATGTGTAAAACTAATTGATAAGTTAAAATTTAGTGTGGTTCAACTTAAACAATTCATTCGATTTGCACAATTTTATGCAGGAAATTGAGTTGCAAAATGCTAACATGTATCTTCGAGCAAAGGTTTGCATTTCTTGATCATTAATTTCTATTTCTTAGAGCATATAATAAATTAACTTTGTAATTACTTGATGATATAGTGATCATTTGTTTGTTACATGGTACAGATAGCTGAAAATGAGAGAGCACAACAACAAATGAATTTGATGCCAGGATCAGAGTACCACCAGCCAATCACCTCACAGCCTTATGATGTTAGGAATTTTCTCCCAGTAAACATCCTGGAGACAGATCCCCACTACTCTTGCCAGGATCAAACACCTCTCCAACTTGTGTAAGATCCTCATTTCCACTTGGTTATATTATTTTATATATATATATATATATATACTTTTTTTTTTGGGATGATACGGAAGAGTGTTGATAGAGCTTGACTACCAGATTAGCTGATAGAGCTCGACCACCAACTGGTAAATCCTCGGGTGTAGCGGTATATCCTCACACATGCATCACGTCAGTCAAGAATAGAACTCCAGAGCAGTAGAAAGTGTCGAACTTGTGACTTCGCTAAAGCGATTTTATCCCACTACTACTAGACTATTCCTTTGGGGGCCATTATATCTTATATTACCTTTAACAACTTAACCAATTATCATTATACATAAATCTCCAATACTCTCTCTCTCTCACACACACAGTTGAGAACTTACATTGTCCACTCTCATAGATTGGTGTTAGTTCAAACTGTTGGAAGAGTTTTCCCCTAACAAGTCCTGAGATCAAGAAGTTTAAATTAATATCTTCAGCCCGTCCCCTATATTAAATTACACCACATTTATAAGTTTAAACTTTTTTTTATAAAAGAGTCTATTACATTTATTTAGTATCTTCAACACGTCTGCGCACCTGCAAATTAAGTTTGTTTTTTAGCCTAACTTGTAGATAGTTTAAATATTTTTAAATAGGTAATTACAAGATTTGAACTTGAAACCGTTTAATAACCTGAGTTCTATTATTATATTAAATTACCACATCATCTGATATGTAACTGAAGTATTTAAAGATTTAGAAACTGATTGCAGTTTATATGTTTGCAGTTAATATCTGGGGAGGCTGTGCTATCAAGAATTGTGTATTGGGACCTGTTCTTTTTCTGAAGATAAACTATGATTTTCTTAAACTATGGAGAACCAACAATTTCTACTACTAGCTTGTTAGATCTCATAATTGTAGCATGCTGTGTATGGTCTTAACTCTTTTAATTACTATGAAGAATCTTGTTCGATTTACACTTTAGAAGTGAGACATTTTCCAATCTTTACTAACCAAAATGTGTTCATTCACACTGAAAAAAGGAAAAAAACTGCCTCACTTGCATAAATAATGGATGCAACTACTGGAGTCTGTTGCTAAGCTTAGAAATCTTTATCTTAATCGCTTTTGATAATTTTGTCTTTGACTTTTGAAACACAACAACTTAATCGCTTATTGTTAAATTTTATCACATTGTTAGTCGTTATAAGTGATTTATGTCCAAAAATAGACAGATTATAGAAGGTAAATGTGAGGACCACTTGTATCGCAATGAGAAAATCATTTAGCGTATGACGAAAATCACTTAAAAAACTAACGGTATGATAAATTTAATAAATAAGTAATGAAAATGTCATTTTTGAATATTAGAGACAAAATTGTCAAAAAATTTAAGATAAAGAGCGATTGGTATTACTTTTTTTTTTTGTCATTTGCTAGTGAATAGTATAGGACAAATTGAAGTGGAGAGAGGTTGATGAATGATCAATTACATTATCACGTGCCAAATATATGTGAAGCTATTTGCAAATGTCTAATCATGTGACAACTACTAGATTTATTGCGTTTACCAGCTTCCTGTTCCTTGGGAATTTGGCTAGAAAACGTTTCGTGAACCGTACAATTTATTTTTAATGCGTATATTTATTTGCCGACTAGTGAATGATGTTTTAAATATAAAAATGTTTTGTAGTCAAATTCATCCTTTAGATATCTGCAAAAAGCAATATCTTTGCAGGAAAAACTTAGTTTAAGAAGTAGATGTTGACATTACATAAAACACATACGATTTAACTATTTATGGGAAAACGAAAAGCTTCAATCGTGATGGGATCCTCGTGTTCTAAAAGTATGCACAACCCTTTTACGTTTTTTAAGTAGTGCATTTATCATCCCATTCCACACATTAATTTTATAAAAATATTGTGTTTAGTATATAAGGAATCGGTTTTTCTATTATTTTCAATATAGACTCAAATACTTCAGATCAATTGATTAACAATTAACGTGTTGACCTAAATAGTCAAAGGGCAGGTTCACTCCAAAGGTTTGCACTCTCGATCCAAAATGGTAAAACATATTGCACGCTAACAGCTTATGACAAGTAAAACTTGGAAGAAAAATCATTGAATATATATACATAGTCTCATAGCAATGAACCTTAATTTTTGTTTCGGTGAAGTAACACAAGATTGCGATTGAAAAGACACATCGATGTTTAAATATCCAATCCAAGTCTTACCTCAAACTTCCAGACACTGTTGGATTACTTTGAAGGCAGAATAGTTATTTGTAGAATTTCACCACGACAAAATGTGTATGTAACATAATTACAAGAAAAGAAAGGAAAATGGTTGATAAGTGTCATACCCTGAGTCTAAAATTTCAGATTTGTAAGTGATATTGATATTGTATGTATAAGAAATAATTACTGAGTCTCTTTTTTATTAGTCCAAAATGATTAATCAAAATTATTCCTTATACCCACAACACTCACTTATAAACCACTTAAATTTACTATCTCCCACATCGAGGTGGGATGTCACATACTCCCTCGTTAAGGCCCTAACTGACCCAAAATAGTTCTTTTAAGTTATTCTTTATATTCACAACACCATTTATAAATTACTCAAATTCATAATTTTCGACTAATGTGGGATATTATAATAAGCATCAAGTAAGAACAATAATTTTCAATTAGAATGATCTTCAAATTAAAATGATATAATTCCTTCCATTTCTTTAGGATATATATATATATGTATGCGTGTGTGTGTGTGTGTGTATGTATTCACTATTTACCAAAGATTATCGATTTTTTTTTTTTTTTGAAATTTTAAGAGTGCGTAAGAAAAATAGTATTTGAATGTAATTTAGCTTCCCAAATGAACTCAACTGGAATCTATCTTTTAGATAGGCACTACCCTGATTTTTATTAATTCATTGTTCTTATTACTCCTCAAAATGACTAATAAAATATTCCAACCTTATATCCTGATTCCTAGTGCTCCCAACTTTATAAATCAAAGTTATTGATCCAGCAAAAGGGCTATTAATATTTATTGTTAAGCAACGTTGTTTAAAGTTTTAAAGAGTGGGTGAAACATAAAAAAACTTTTTTTTTTGTAACAACGAGAAATTCACTTTAAACAAAATCACATTATATACATCTTAAAGTTATCATGTGGTGCAATATATACTACAATACATGTATGTATTAGTTCAATCATGAGGAAGACTTGAACACATAATTTTTAATTCACGAGTCAACATCGTTATCATTTTTTATTTTTAATTAGGTTTTGGTAGGACGATACTAACCACGTTCATTAGAAAGAAAAAATGATTCGCCTTGGTAACTGAAGATGGGAGATTGAACAATGACCATTTCATTTTTTTGGGTCAAAAACATGTCATAAACAAATTAAACATACAAACAAGCTTCAGTCCAAAATAGACCGAGCAAACAGAGAGGGCCATGGCCCAGTACAAGAAAAAGAACAACAAGAACAAACACAAACAAGAGGATCGGAACAAAAAAGTCTGGTCCAAAGTAAAATAGTCCCACCAAGGACTTGAGCCATCTCATCATAAACTAAAATGACCACCACATCACCGTCAACTCTGAAGAAATACCATCGGCTTTCATTGTTGGCCCGGTTAAATGCTCGCTAAATTCCGCTGAAAAAACTGTTAAAGTAACAGTCCGAAAGAAACAAATACCAGTAACCAAGATGAGTTTGGCAGGACCCATCAACCTGGATAGAGGATGGGCCAGGAATTTTCAACACCCAAATGGTCTAGACATTCCGAGAACTGAAACGGACCCTCTGAGCCCCAGGCTTGAACAGGTGACAACAAAGGTCACCCTATCACCTCTACAATGGTATCTGAGTTGCCTCTTTTGAGGGTTTCTGATAGGTGGTTATGTCATCTAAAAGTTTAAATTGGTAGAAAATGTATACCTAATTAGTTTAATGTTTTTAACACGCTCCCTCAAATGGAAGCGATATTTTCGAGTTCCACTTAGAAAATGGGATGACAGTGGCAAGATTTAGCTTGTGTCTCCAAACTGATAGTGCGAGACTTGAACCTAAAACCTATTGAAGAATGTGTATTTAATTAGTTTAATATCTTCAACGCTTAATAACATGTAGAAAGCTTAAATCTACTTCTCCAATATGACATGATGATGAAGGGTAATATTCACTAAAAATTTGCACGGCCATACTGTTTGCATTTCGATGTACCAGGGTAGATTGATAGTATTCTCCATTAGCCTCTTCAAAAATATTTCCAAAATGTGATTAGAATTCAGAGGTACGAATTTTTTGCAATATTACGATTCTAGTAAATAATGGAAATGATCAAAATAAATAAGGCTATTTGAAAAGATATGGAGAAAATTAGCCAGCCCTTTAATTTCTATTACTGATGTGTTATGTTCTAGTTTATGAGAATATTGTGATTTAAGTCCAGTTCAGGCATTATGAAGTGACTTCTTTATATTTTTCATTTCTAATATGCATGTACTGCTTGTGTTTTGAAGTGTTACAAAGTATTTTTTGGAATAATTTAGTGGTTGATTATTTTTCAGACCTTTGGGTGCCCAAGGTTAGAATCCTAAAGGGTGGAGGCAGGTGGGGGTTAAAAGAAAAATGAAAAAAAAAATCTTACAATCTTAGAGCAATGCTTGGTAGAAAACCTTATAGACAACATTTTATTAGTTGGAATGCTCGGGTATTGACCTGTTGTAACTAGAGATTTTGAATTCGAACCATGGGTTTGGCCTACATTACATCCAAAAACAAAAACAAAAAAACAAAAAAATCCCTGAGGATTTATAGATATGACCTTTAGATTTATGATACAAAATTTTGCATTATATACTCAATCTTGAAAGCTTATATAATCATACAAACACACTTTAATGTGTAAAACTAATTGATAAGTTAAAATTTAGTGTGGTTCAACTTAAACAATTCATTCGATTTGCACAATTTTATGCAGGAAATTGAGTTGCAAAATGCTAACATGTATCTTCGAGCAAAGGTTTGCATTTCTTGATCATTAATTTCTATTTCTTAGAGCATATAATAAATTAACTTTGTAATTACTTGATGATATAGTGATCATTTGTTTGTTACATGGTACAGATAGCTGAAAATGAGAGAGCACAACAACAAATGAATTTGATGCCAGGATCAGAGTACCACCAGCCAATCACCTCACAGCCTTATGATGTTAGGAATTTTCTCCCAGTAAACATTCTGGAGACAGATCCCCACTACTCTTGCCAGGATCAAACACCTCTCCAACTTGTGTAAGATCCTCATTTCCACTTGGTTATATTATTTTATATATATATATATATATATATATATATATATATATATATACTTTTTTTTTTGGGATGATATGGAAGAGTATTGATAGAGCTTGACTATCAGATTAGCTGATAGAGCTCGACCATCAACTGATAAACCCCCGGGTATAGTGGTATATCCTCACACATACATCACGTCAGTCAAGAACAGAACTCCAGAGCAGTAGAAAGTGTCGAACCGTAACTTCGCTGGAGCGATTTTACCCCATTACTACTGGACTATTCCTTTGGGGGCCATTATATCTTATATTACCTTTAACAACTTAACCAATTATCATTATACATAAATCTCCAATACTCTCTCTCTCTCTCACACACAGTTGAGAACTTACATGATCCACTCTCACGGATTGGTGTTAGTTCAAACTGTTGGAAGAGTTTTTCCTTAACAGGTCCTGAGATCAAGAAGTTTAAATTAATATCTTCAGTCCATCCCCTATATATATTAAATTACACCACATTTATAAGTTTAAACTTTTTTTTATAAAAGAGTCTATTACATTTATTTAGTATCTTCAACACGTCTGCGCACATGCAAATTAAGTTTATTTTTTAGCCTAACTCGTGGATAGTTTAAATATTTTCAAATAGGTAATTACAAGATTTGAACTTGAAACCGTTTAATAACCTGAGTTCTATTATTATATTAAATTATCACATCATCTGGCAAGTAACTTAAGTATTTAAAGATTCAGAAACTGATTGCAGTTTATATGTTTGCAGTTAATATCTGGGGAGGCTGTGCTATCAAGAATTGTGTATTGGGACCTGTTCTTCTTCTGAAGATAAACTATGATTTTCTTAAACTATGGAGAACCAACAATGTCTACTACCAGCTTGTTAGATCTCATAATTGTAGCATGCTGTGTATGGTCTTAACTCTTTTAATTACTATGAAGAATCTTGTTCGATTTACACTGTAGAAGTGAGACATTTTCCAATCTTTACTAACCAAAATGTGTTCATTCACACTGAAAAAAGGAAAAAACTGCCTCACTTGCATAAATAATGGATGCAACTACTGGAGTCTGTTGCTAAGTTTAGAAATCTTTATCGTAATCGCTTTTGATAATTTTGTCTTTGACTTTTGAAACACAACAACTTAATCGTTTATTGTTAAATTTTATCACATTGTTAGTCGTTATAAGTGATTTCTGTCCAAAAATAGACAGATTACATAAGGTAAATGTGAGGTCCATTTGTATCACAATGAGAAAATCATCTAGCGTATGACAGAAATCACTTAAAAAACTAACGGTATGATAAATTTAATAAATAAGCAATGAAAATGTTATTTTTGAATATTAGAGACAAAATTGTCAAAAAATTTAAGAAAAGGGGCGATTGGTATTACTTTTTTTTTTTTTGTCATTTGCTAGTGAATAGTATAGGACAAATTGAAGTGAAGAGAGGTTAGATGAACGATCAATTACACTATCACGTGCCAAATATATGTGAAGGTATTTGCAAATGTCTAATCATGTGACAATTACCAGATTTATTGTGTTTACCAGCTTCCTGTTCCTTGGGAATTTGGCTAGAAAATGTTCCGTGAGCTGCACAATTTTTTTGTAGTGCGTACTTGTGAATGACGTTTTAAATATAAAATCGTTTTGTAGTCAAATTCATCCTTTAGATATCTGCAAAAAGCAATATCTTTGCAGGAAAAACTAGTTTAAGAAGTAGATGTTGACATTACATAAAATACAAACGATATAACTATTTATGGGAAAACGAAAAGCTTCAATCGTGATGGGATCCTCGTGTTCTAAAAATATGCACAACCCTTTTACCTTTTTTAAGTAGTGCATTTATCATCCCATTCCACACATTATTTTTATAAAAATATTGTGTTTAGTATATAAGGAATTGGTTTTTCTATTATTTTCAATAAAGACTCAAATACTTCAGACCAATTGATTAATAATTAACGTGTTGACAGATTAATAGTTAAATCTAAATAGTCAAAGGGCAGGTTCACTCCGAAGATTTGCACTCTCAATCCAAAATGGTAAAACATATTGCACACTAACCACTCATGACTAGTAACACTTGGAAGAAAAATCATTGAATATATATACATAGTCGCCTAGCAATGAACCTTAATTTTTGTTTCGTGAAAGTAACACAAGGTTGCGATTGAAAAGAGACATCGATGTTTAAATATCCAATCCAAGTCTTACCTCAAACTTCCAGACACTGTTAGATTACTTTGAAGGCAGAGTAGCTATTTGTAGAATTTCACCACGACAAAATGTGTATGTAACATAATTACAAGAAAAGAAAGGAAAATGGTTGATAAGTGTCATGCCCCTGAGTCTAAAATTTTATATTTGTAAGTGATATTGGTATTGTACGTATAAAAAATAATTATTGAACCTATTTTTTATTAGTTCAAAATGATTAACCTAAGTTATTCCTTATACCCATAACACCTACTTATAAACCACTTAAATTTACTATATTCTACTGTTGTGTGATTTCTAACGTAAGTGTACGTATCGCAACAAGTAATAAAGTGATAAGTAAATATCGTTCCCACGAGAACTATAATTACTAACTACCGAAATTAGTTTAGCTTTAACTTTATTCGGACAATTAAATATAAGAGATTGTGAGTAATAACTAATAACTAAATTACTTTTGGAATTAACAACTAAAGCGAATACGAAATTAATAAATGGGATAAATCAAGAATTAAAATGCTCTAGGGGTTCCGATTTTACCAAGATTAATTCTATTTGAAACTACTGATTTAAATCAATTGACGCATATTCCCTACGTTGCCAGCAATTTCACTAAGGTAGATATTAATCTTTCTCAAGCATCAATAACCTATCTTAATAAGCAAGCTAACTACATCTCTATGATAACTGTGAACTTATGGAATGCATTAAGTCCTAAAAATTCAAATGCTGCACTAGATCTCATAACTATCTCTAGCTTATGACGATTTAATGGTATTTTATACGCGGTCTGATTTAGTTATCACTTCTCAGTCTCAAACTAAATCACAACTCATGTAATTGTTGATCAGGCAACCACAAGCATTAAACTCAGCATAAAATACTCAACGCAAATATGAAATAGTTCATCAATTAATTCAAATCAAAAGCATCAAATATTCAAAATCCGGCTATATCATAGCCCTAGAAAAATAATCTAGAATATCATAATGAAATTAAATAAAATCTCAATTGTAACGTAAAATATGATAAGAGAGATAGAGAAAACTAGGATTTGGAGAAGAATTGGGGCAGAAGTCCGTCTCTGGATCGTTTCTCCGTCTTCAACTCACGAATCCTCTCTTTCTTTTCTTCTCTGCAGCGTTTCTTGCTCCCTCTTGATGGTTGCCTCCCCAAAAAGCTCCCATTCTCACGTTCTTTTCATTCTTTTTAATATAGGGTTTCTTCTTTTTGCGCCTTTTTACAAAATTGCCCTTAAAAATCCTGCGACACTGCGCCTCAGCGCTATGACTGCGCTACTTCTATTTGTTCTTCAATTTCTCCACAAATTGCATGAAAGTCAATCCTTTGCAATTTCTCTTCAATCTTTGTCTCAAAACTTAGCTTGTCGCTTGGAGATTACCTACAGCTCAAATCAAACGCAAAACGAATCAAATCGCTCATAAATTACTCAAGAACTAACCAAATTTAAGTGAAAATGTGCTAAAATCATATATCAATAATACACCCAACACCCACATCGAGGTGGGATGTCACATACTCCCTCGTTAAGGCCCTAACTGACCCAAAATAATTATTTTAAATTATTCTTTATATCCACAACATCACTTATAAATGACTCAAATTCATAATTTTCGACTGATATGGGATATTACAATAAGCATCAAGTAATAACAATAATTTTCAATTAGAATGATCTTCAAATTAAAATGATATAATTTCTTCCCTTTCTTTAGAATATATATATATATATATATATATATATATATATATATATATATATATATATATATATATGTGTGTGTGTGTGTGTGTGTGTGTGTGTGAATATATTCACTATTTACCAAAGATTATCGATTTTTTTTTTTTTTGGAAATTTTAAGAGTGCGTAAGAAAAATAGTATTTGAATGTAATTTAGCTTCCCAAATGAACTCAACTGGAATCTATCTTTTAGATAGGCACTACCCTGATTTTTATTAATTCATTGTTCTTATTACTCCTCAAAATGACTAATAAAATATTCCAACCTTATATCCTGATTCCTAGTGCTCCCAACTTTATAAATCAAAGTTATTGATCCAGCAAAAGGGCTATTAATATTTATTGTTAAGCAACGTTGTTTAAAGTTTTAAAGAGTGGGTGAAACATAAAAAACTTTTTTTTTTGTAACAACAAGAAATTCACTTTAAACAGAACCACATTAGATTCATCTTAAAGTTATTATGTGGTGCAATATATACTATAATATATGTATGTATTAATTCAATCATGAAGAAGACTTGAACACATAATTTTTAATTCACGAGTCAACATCTTTACCGTTTTTTATTTTTAATTAGGTTTTGGTAGGACGATACTAACCACGTTCATTAGAAAGAAAAAATGACTCGCCTTGGTAACTGAAGATGGGAGATTGAACAATGACCATTTCATTTAGATTATAGAAATTTGTGTAGAATCTTGTTTATTAGTAACTTGTGTAGAATGTTGCTGATTGTCTTATCAGGGGACTATGAATATCAATTAATAAAAAAATAATAATGTTAATTCAGCTTTCAATTAGAATTGAGATCCCACCAAATATCGAGAATACTTAAAAAAAACGCTCATTGTCAATCATACTGAAAAAAGGCTCACAGTCAATCTTTTCATAAGCATTAGCAGTAAGAGGGTGTGTTTAGCTTAGATAAAGTTTCTTATAAGTCAGGCGTGATTACAGTATGTTCATGTGAAATTTAATTGTGATGATATAATTATGTAATAATGATAAAATGATCTGAATAATTTATCACATTGAATCTCTTATAATATTATATGATATATATGAGTGGATCCAAATTCGTGTTGATAAAATCTTTTTAGTGCTTACAAGCAATCTACTTATTTATTCTTAAATATTAGAATAATATGGTGGGTGGTTAAGTAAGCTAAAGTAGATTAAATTAATGTAACAGCTTATAAGCCAAAACAAAAGGGAAAAAATGAAAAAATGAAAAAAAGAAAAAAAGAAAGGTAGCTAGGTTTCCAAGTAAGCTGAAGAAGTGCTTGTAAGCACATGTACCAAACACATGCATTTGGCTTATAAGCATTTTAAAGTATTGACCATTCTTAATAGCTAACCCAAAGACCATGATACATAGTGCATGAATTCTACAATCATTTATGTAATCTTTGCAATGACAGCTTCAAAATAATGAGCATGCTCTTGCTCTCAACATAAACTATGTATTGACATCTAATCTACGACTAAGACTACTAAAAGCGGATATAAGTGAAGGAATCCTTCTCGGAAAAAGATTGACATAATAACCTACAAGCAGATGATATCAAAATATGAATAAATGAAAAATCATCAAGATATAGATATAGAAAACGCGCGTGCAAGATGCTTTACTATTACATATAACTATATAAGCGCATCGTGCATCCTAATTATATATATGGATCAATTATCTAGACTGTATAACATATTGAATGTTACCTTCATCTATTCTGTACTTACCGACAAGGAATAGTATCCACGCGCATAATCTCAGCAGAGACTGAAGGCAAAACCTTCTTCCCTCTGTCAGCAGACTCCAGCTCTAGCTTAATCCCGAAACAAATGTGTGAAGTGTGAAGTTCGATTGAAACTTCGCGTCTTCAGCCTGTAATTCCACATTTCCTGACAGATTCATTTGAGAAATTTACATGTCTATACCATAAACTTCGTAGTTCAGGGGCCGCGACCTCAAGCCAGGGCTTTGCAGGGCCACTGAAATGTATAACAGCTGCAGTTTTTATCATATTTGTGTCAAATTCTGAATTTCGAAATCCCAAACCGGCCATGTGCCATGAAGGATCAATCTCATGTACATGACCCTCAAATGCAATCAATGCTGGTGGAAGCGCTCCAGGGCGCCACAATTCAAAGCCAGAAATTAGGCTCTGCAGAATGGAAAGAAGAGTTATTGATTGATACCATGACTCGTTCGTTAAAATTTTCTGGATGGTGTTTATGCAAGACTTCAAGGCTGGAAAACTGAAAATTTCAGTCTTTTAGCAAGAAAAGAACGCCAGAATCACACAATCAATGACGATGTAACGAATGGAGCTTTCCGAAATCAACATACTCACTTGTCTAAGCCATTGATGATAAGTTGCTGTGATGTTAGTCTTTCTCCAGGCTTGGAGATCAAACACATTCATCCCGTAAAGCCATCCACAGCAATCAAAATCCAAGCTTGACGATATTATTGGGTTCGTGAAATTAAAATAGTCCTTGTATTTCCTTCCGGGGCAACAGTTATGTCCACACCATGAATCAATAACTGCACCAATAACTTTCCCGTTGAGATCCAAATCCCAGAGAGAGGATAAGTCACGCTGTACTACAATATCATCGTCCAAGAACAAAATCTTGTTCAGATCTGGAAACATCTGTAGGAGGCACGAAAATCATATAAACTAATCAACCTTCTTCGAATGATCACATAAAAGATTCACTCTTTATCAGCAAAAAGTATGAGAATTGAGTAATTACCTCAGGGAGATAAATGCGGAGGTGATTTAAAAGAGAGAAACAGCTGGGCTGTAGAACCTCTAAGTTCTTTTCATATCCTTCGTCGTGTTCAAAGTCTTGTAACTTCAAGCTCTCGTATCTATGTCTCCAAATCAGGCGGTGAATCTCTAACATCTCTTTGATCTCGATATTGACTTCATGAGGCCAATCATATTGATGCAATCCTTTGACTTCCACAACTGCTGAAGTGATGGAATTTACAGAAAACCAAGCGTGCATTGCGGTGTATGTCTTTTTATCAGTGACTATATGAAACATCAATTTCTCCGGGTTAATTGAACTTTTGGTGGCAGAGGAAATGGCAACAGAGGCAGCAAGGACATTATCAGTTAAAAGAACAACATGATGGAATGAATGGTCAGTGAGGCGGGAAACAAATTCAGGAGGAGGTAAGAGCGAACGCGCCATGGCATTTACAGCAAATTCTTGAGCCAACTTGAGGGAAAGGCAATGCAGGCTCTTGGGTAAACTGTGAGAAGCTATATGCCAGAACACTAACTCACGTCGCCTAGCTGCTTGGACCAAATGCTCCATCTTCAACATCTGTGGAAAACATAGAAGCACATTCAGATTTCTTGAGGAGCAGCACTTAAGCAAATAATGCTGGTAAATTACATCGATCAAATAATTACTAGCAGAACAGGTTCTCCAAGAATCTCATCCCAGGACACAATGGATTATGGGACATGAACATGTATATCCTTCATCCGAAATAAGAATACGAAAGTAGTCGCCTTTGCTTAACTTCTCTTCTGTAATTATTTTTGTTGTTAATACAAATCCTTGCTTGCTGAGCAAAAAGAATACGAAAGTAGTCGCCTTTTCCAGGGCAGCAATTAACAACGTTTGATAACAGCTTACATTAATATATCAGACCTCCCATAATCACTAAAATAGCTAAATTTTAGTGATTATGAGTTTTCCGTTGTGTCTACACTGTCCACAAGATTCTCATCGAATGATTAAATCTTCAAAAGAGTTCTGCATATCTATGCTTTAGAAAAGGATCATGATGAACAGATCACCAATAAGGTACTATTCACAATTACTTCATTTTTTCGTACCATTAGCTATTCATTGTCCTTCACCATTTGGGAGACACCACGGAAAATAGAGGCGAATTCTGATTGTTACTGAAGATGACCTTTTTGATTCTGTCAGTTAGGGGCTGCTCTTAAAAATGTACTGTGGGTCCCACAGTTATTTGTCGCACATGCATCACACGCACTGGTAGAGCCCACGCTGTGGGAGAGGGACGTTAAACCTTTTTAGCAAAATCCTTCAGTTAGCAATTCGAAATTTGTGCGTTATTTATGGGAACCACCAAGAAATGGTATCGCACCCCAGTATAGCTTTCAATTTGCTGTTCTCAAAGCTGCCTAAATGGCCCGAGTCTGTATGCACCATAACCTCTGATCACTCATTACTATTGTTATTTGGTTTGTTTGAGCATTTAATTTCTTCTAAAAAAAATTCTTACATCAAACCAACAGCCAATCCTATCATGACACAAACAGTGGGCCCCACATTAGGTTAGGTCAACCTGTGTGAAGAAATCGGATGACCGTTCGGTTGATGGGAGACTTTTCTTTTAATATATTATATGTGATAGCATTTAGAGGAGGAATATGTGCTAATAAACAATGTGTGATATGCACGGCACCACTTTTACAAAAACTCATATGACATTACAAATAATATGATATTATGAGAAAATTTTTACCCGTATAACTAGTAGACTAATGGTAGTAAAAGTGGTGTGCCTTACCATAGCTTTGGTCTTGAAAGCGAAAGCCTTGATGTCTTGACCATTAGATGTCATATCTTTCACGAGATCCATGAATGACTCTGGAATTGAATTTGTACCTTCTTCAATTATACTGTTACCATCAATATCTTTGGCTTCTAGCAATGCTCTTGTCAGCTCTTCTCTGAGCTTTTTAACGTGCCCAAAAAATCATCATCAGAATTATACCAAAACTATAATAATAGCATAGCACATAAAAACAAAAACAAGAAGATAAAAAAGAGAATAAAAATTGTTAACCATCAATTGGATTTTTTTCATTGCCGTGTTGACATGTGACATCTTGAAATGCCAATCATTTTTTCACTTCACCACGTCAAGTTGGTCAATTTTTTATTTTATTTTATTTAGAGGAGGTGTTACAATATAATTAGCGAGATTCAAATTCGTAACCTTTTACATAACAACAAATAACATTGTCACGGGACCAAAGTCCTAGTGGCCAAGTTGGTCATATTTGTTGTACATGGTGTTTATTTTGACTTTTTCTTTTTTCTTTTTTGTTGGAATTTTTAACTTATTCTATCAACATGCACACTTGTCATTTTGAACATTTGAGGAATTGCTTTGGAAATTTTTAAGAAATTGGTAATTGTTCCAGACAAAGAATTTCACATTATTTAAATGTGGTAAAAGTTTGTTCAGATTATAAGAATTCTAGTAGAAAACGAAGACTAAAAGACAATTACGTCATCCTAGTCATAATTGTGAGATTTTCTTTTTATGACGTGAAACATTTGAAAAATTCTTTCAGTTCATATTAAGGTGTAATATTGAAATACGTGATCCTGTCATGTTAAGGATCATGGTAAGTTGCATGTGACCAAACATCAAAATTGATCATGGTAAGTTACGTGTGACCAAAAATCAAAATTTTAGATGCAACTGTGGGGACTAACAGAGAGATAGATCACATGTCGATGGATGTCTGAAGAACAAAATTAGATTAAAGCCAAAAAATATAATACTATGTGTAAAATTATGAATTTTTATCCTAAAATCAATTAGTACAAAGAAGAGCAACTTAAAATCTTATATAGTGATCTTTAAATTTATGATTTTTTTTATATGAAACAAAAAATATTATAATATAAAACGTTCAAAAAAGGTGTGATTTAGATTAATTAATCAAACGACCTATAAAAACTGACTTAAAAAATATAATCTCTTAATTTATTTAAATTTGAAACATGAACAAATATTTCTACTTTGAAGTCTAAACTCTCCAACACTATATTAAACATTTGGGATTAATCAGGACCTCTTTTAATCTTTGTTGAATAAATTAAGATAAAGTGGGGGAATAGAATATGAGTCGGCGTCAGTACAACTGGCTAAGATTCAACACCGACAGTTGAGAATTCCTCAAAATGCGCTCACCTGTGGACTATACTCAACCTATGACGTTAAGAGAAAATACTTGAAAAATGTTTTTAACGTCAGTTTTTATTAATGTAAATTTTATTAACGCGTGAGATCCACATACTAAAAATAAACATTAAAAATGTCAAATATCTCAGACTATCTACACTATGGACATGCAGCCAAAAATTTGTCGCAGGGTTGGGACGATAAGCAATTACGGGAAAAAAAAAACAAAAGAAAAATAATAATAAAAGAGAGATGTTAAGGAATCTAACTTGAATTACATATTTGAATAAATAATTATTCTAACCAAATTGATCGACTGGTTCATCTCAACATTGAAAAGATAAAACTATTCGTATTACGTGGTTCAACAATGTATATCCTAATACATCCTGCAAATTAATTAAAAGTCTGCTAATATTTAGAATGAGAGAATATAAATTCAAATTGAGACCTTAGATTACAACAAGTCATTGCCCGACTATTCCACTCGAGATGTTATGGCGGATCCATATATCTTTTAAGGTGCGCATGTACACACTCTCAACTAGGGAAAAAAATCTTTTTTTTGTCTAAAAAGAAAAATATCATTATATTGAACTCTTAACTATATGAGTGCACATTCTGACCCTTCTCACTATATTGTTACCTATGAGAATTTTATTTATTATTAAAATATTAGCGAAATGATTATTTTAGTTGATCATGAAAAGATTCATTTCCCATGCTAAATCAAAAAAGCAAAATTTCTTTTCCTTTTCTCCAATTTGTAGCTTGTAGCCTCCTAACTTCCGTCATTAATGACTTAAAAAAAATAAAAATTCCAGCATCTTTTTACCTTTTCTTTTTCATGTAATGTCCATTATAAGAAAGAGTATTATAAGAAAGAGTCAGATAAATTAATTGAAGATACTCAGTAGTCGTGTGATGAAATCTCATTTGCGTGAAATTAATATATATAAAAAATACTCATTTATAGAAATATGTATCTATCTAACGTAATAAAATTTACTTTTTTTCACATGGTTGAATACGAAGGGAAAAGAAAATTACAAACAGTAGAAATTTATCCAAAATTCCTAAGATGTCTTTAGACACGTGACAATTAATCTAGGGACAACTGCCAGTTTCATGTGCTTGTTGTACGTGGATGTGCTTTAAATTTACTTGCATTAATTACTGAAAATAAATGACCAAGTTAGTACTTTTATTTTTTCCCAGAAATCGATAGTATTTTATTTTTTTATAGTGAGAAATTTATTTTAGACAACAACACATTGAATTCATTTGATACTATAAATTTCATAACAAATATATGTCCAATGCATACTCCGAATTAATAAAGACCCGATAATATTTATAATAAAAAAGTATAAGTTAACTACCGGACCGTTCTACCAAACACTTAGAAAGCAAAAATATTATTATTATTTACGTTAAACAAAAGAAAAATATAAAATTGCCTCAACAGAAAAACAAAACTTACCAAAGCTCCATCGTTCCCGCTGGAAAACCTCCATCCCATGCAATCTGCAGCTTCAGATAAAACATTTTATTACACTTTCACCCCAAGTAAAACCAAAAAATTACAATACCACCCAAAAAGTTAAAGAAAATTTTACCAAGAGAAGAAGAACAAATATTGGTGGCTGATTCAAGAACCAAAAAAGCAGTCCTGAAAAATAGAAATGTCAAAAGCAAAGCAACCACCAACACCACCGGCAGCACCACCGCCCGGTGACTTATCCGTCGCAGCCCCGCCACCGCCGATCCCTTCCCCGAAAACCCACCACCACCACTGGAAGAATTCGATATTGTCACTCCTTTAATCCCTTTAGCCGATACATAAAACTTCATCTCATTTCCCTTGCCTCAAACATTCATTCTCTTCCACTTTAAATAAAAACTACACACACATACACACACAAAATATATTTATATATGCACAAAATGAGCTTGACCCTGAAATTAAACTACTTCTACAAGATTCAATGATTGAAGTTGACGTGTGTCTATAAATATATTGTGTGTGCAAAGTTTGCTATATTGTATTGTATTTTGGTGTGAGTATATATATATGTTGTAGTGTTAATGTTTGTCCAAGGAATAAGAATGAGATCACACACTAGTGTTGGTAGAGAAAGAATAAAGAAAAGTTCCTTTTTTGTGTGTGTGTGTGTGTGTGTGTATAGTCGGCAATTGAAAGATGGTGGGGACGCTAAAGAGGGGCCAAAGGGTACAAAGCCAAAAGCAATGCCGCGTTCAATGCCCGCGGGAAGTACTACTAGATTTGCATGTAAGTGCAAAAACAGTGTGTCTGTGTGTACGTGTTTGGCATTCTGTACTTGTATAATAGTGAGTCCACAATTGTAGATAAATAATTTCAAGATATAAGATTTTGGGTTATTTTATATAATATTAATTGGTTTTGGGTTGAAATTTTAATTTATTTAATATAGTTTCGGAGTTGAAACTTTGTTCTATGATACGACCAATTCGTGCTTTAGTTATTGGCTTTAGTACACAATTCTCAAGTTTGTTATTCTTATACCACATCATTCATTAATTGAGTCTTCATCAACAATCGACATTGGTATACAAGTCTTCTAAATTTGTTGAATGTTAGTCCACAATAATCAATAAATCATGGGTTACACGTGTAGGGTACATGTTACAGTACCCAATTATCTCACATAAATAAATCAAAATTTTCGAAACCAACTAATAAAAGATAAATACTGACCCAAGGTAAATTACCAACTTTGCCCTTGAGAGGAGGGATGGATTTTGTATTAACCATGATAAGTCAGATGCTCCCGACCCGACATGGCCAATGCTCGACCACGGTTTGCCCGGCCATATCCCGAACCTTGGGAGGCGATTAAGCAGTTAGGCAAAATCCCACAAAATCTAGGAGAAATTTTTCATGAAGGTATAAATTCATTTGTCCACAGAGAAAAAGTAATTCATATCCACTCAAAATACACTTACTTTCATCAGTGTTCAGTTAAGTAAATCAAAAACTAATTTGAGCATCGAAGTGTTCACAAGAGATGAACCCGTAGTTTGTTCTTTTTGTGTAGATCAAGCAAGGAGTTCAACCCGAAGCTCATAATCGTCTGTGAATTTTAGTTTTCTACCTAAAAACTAGCATATAAAATTTTGAATTACTCCATTAACACAATTGGTTTTTGAATAGAATTTCGGGTTATTTAATAACAGGCAGGTTTTCTTTGCGAGGATACTAATAGATTAGTTGATATTTCTATTTATATGTTCAAATATTACTCTTGTGAAAGCTCATTCGGTAACTTGGCTAGTTAGTTCACCTTCTAAGATCTCAGTAGTTACTCATGTTTATAGAATGGATTTCATGGACATGAGAAGTAGATTTAGTTTAAAGTGCTAGCTTAAAGATAAGTTCAAAATCATCATATCACTGGTAATCAAAAATTTAAAATGTTGTTTGTGGTGTAAATGGCTTGCTTACAACAAAGCAAAAGAAAAAAATCTGTTGATCCAAAAATTGGGAAACTCAAATGAAAATTTTGATTGTTTCATATATAGTATTCCTTCACCCAATACTATACAATAAATTTTTTTACCATATACGTAAAATTTTAATATTTCCTACCGAAATTTTACCATATAACAAAGGTGTAGAAATGTAACATAAAATATTTCTCTAAATTTATTTGATGGACACCCATTAGAACTGGACGTACGAAATTGTTGGACTTTATAATCTTGGATAATGATTGCATGTTGTAAAACATAAAAGTTGGCCTCTCTAAAATTGAATCTTACGGTCTCAAGCCTCCCTTGAATAAAAAATAAAAAATAAAAAAAAAGTCTTCATTTTTTTCTTTTAGAAATGTCCACTATATGTCTACGTAAAACATTAATTACTTAAAATTAGTTGGATAAAAAAATTTATGGATTAACTCAGGGACGGATTTAGAATTGTAGTTCAGTGGAAGCTAAAACACATTATATAATATTTATATATGAATTTTTTTCAATGGGGACTCTATTATTTTTTAGACAAAAATACTTTAAAATCCACACATTTTCGATGAAATTTTGAGATAGAATGGAGGATGCTTTATAACCCCGACCGTGGATTAACTTGTAGCCCAACTAAGATACAATTTAACGTCGTCATTTTCTCTCCTTAATTAGTTTAAGAGAAATGTTATATACCACTTTAATTTTCACACTCAAATACTACTTTCTATGTGTATGCTTAGTTGACATATTAAAAGAAGAGAGAGAGATCAAAAAGTTTATTATTTTAACATGTCAACTAAACATTTACGTAAGAAGTGGTATTTAAATGTAAAAATTAAAGTGAGATATAATAATGCTCTTAGTTCAATCCATGAATTCAAATGCAAAAGTTACATTCCATTAGAAGCACACTAAACAATAAGTATGACTTTTTGGGCAAGTAAGAATTTAAGGGAAAAAAAAGTGATGCTAAACTTATCAAGAAATGCTATAAAACAGTTGTCACGAGTTTAATTAGATAATATTAATTTCAATCTATAGGTCTTTATTCCAATAAATAGCTCATAACAAACGTGTAAAGATTCTCTCATAACATCATAACTTTATGAACAGAGAATCGAACAATTGCGAACTATCCATATCTTTTTATCATAACTATAAATATGAATAATTTACGACTATTAAATCTTGATCTCAATATCATAATGTTATGAACAAATACAATCCCATAACGAACATGTGACGTATTAGGTTAAATCTTTCTGGCAAAAATATTCCTCTAATGACTAGCTGGAGAAAAGATTGAAGCAACAATTTCGCTTTTTCTCTTTAGTTCATAATAATTAGGATATTGACCTCTACAAGAACATCACCGACAGTATTGGCATGGCTACCTTGCCCACAGGATGGACCAAAGAGTTCATGCCCATGTGGAATTTAATATTCGTTGAAAATCAATCCCCATTAAAATATTGCCACGTAAAGAAGTGATGAAGCAGCAACTAAGCAGTTGATACTATTGAATGTATTGCCAGTGCTAATCAATGTAATGACAGATTGAGAGTGTTAGTACAAAGACTTACCAAATATGTTCAAATTTAGTGGTATATTTTTCGTTGTAAATATAAAAAAATATTTAATTAATTCTTATTAGAAATATTATTTAATATGTATTTTATGATTTAAATCTCTTTTAAATTAAAAATAAAAATAATTATTAAATCAATTCTTGTTAAAAAATATCATTTAATGTATATTTTACAATTAATCTAAACCTCCCTTAAATAAATAAACACTTACGAAATATTTTGGTGAAAGATAAGTTCCTTTTCGTTTGCCTATATCAAATCACGATGATCATGGAATTTAATCTTATTCTCTCTCGTACTATCTTCTATGGAGACTTTATACATTTGATAATCACTAGGTGGACCGAGCAACGAATGAGACGGGAGGCTACTATATATAAACGTGCTACTGTTTAGAATTAATTTTCAAATTTTTCGCACATAAAACGAGAATTATACCATTAAAACAAATATTAAGTGGTATAACGTATTAAAAGTTGTCGCATTTTCATAATGGTTGTCTCAAAATGATATCTTGATTGACCATCTTCCATCTGCCTTCCAGCCCTCTTATTACCATTTGATCTATCTAATATCACTTCATTTTCATTCATTAATTCCCCATTCATCTTAGATTTCAAAGTCATATTAGTGTCACCATATGGAGTAGGTCTCCTTAAGTATTTCAAGTAAAGTTACAATTGATTAACATAACTCCCGTGATAGGGAGAGCAAGCTTGTTATCAAACATGAATAAATTATTGTCGATGGATTTGATTTGATTTGATTTATTTATTTTTACGTGAAATTTACTGTAAATAAAGTCACATCGATTCATCTTAACATTATAAATTATGTGGTACTGTAGCAGATCGATTTATAACTGTGTAATGTTTAATCTTCATATTTTCCAAATAAAGGAACAGTATCTTCAAAGCACACTTTCTAAAATGATTATTGACTTCTACCTGTAATATTATATGACAGTATTTTGATTTAAACGTGAAATTAAATGGATATACTCCACTTTATATCTCAATTAAATGTACGAGAGATTCAAATTAAATTGCAAAAAGAAATATGATAATTCAACTTTTATTAATATTATTTGCCAAATGATTCGAAAGTAGTACATTCAGGACCGAACTGAAAAATTGCCTGTTTGAAATTTGTATTATTTTGTAACATGTTAGTTCATTGTTGTTAACGCCAAAATTGGGTTTAGACCCATGGTCCAACCGCGAGGGGTCATTTGGACCCAATCAACACGCAATTCCTGGGCCAAGGCGCATATACAATACTATAAGTCGCGGCCCACTCCCAAATTAGGTTCGATAAAGCTCAAAGCTCTTAGCTAAGCCCGCATGGCGACACCGTCCTACACGAACAACCAAGGATAAACTCTAATCCAACTCAAACTCTATCAGTTATCTCCGAATAGACAATCAAGGAGACATTCCAATAGACTAGACTACTAGTAGCAGACGACTATCGACAAACTCGAGATAAAGATCAACCCTATCTTACAGGATAAGAGATTACTCGTTTGAAGTAATCCACTCAAGATACAAGTCCCAAGGGATAAACGACCTTAGATTTATCACAATTGTCCAGCCTACGAGAAACGGACGACCATCGAAGGACTTGGGATGGAGACTACCTCTATACTATGCGATAAGCGATCACGTAATCTACTAGGAATACAACACCCATGAGTCTGTGACTCTTGACTTACCCACACCTATAACTAGGTCACGCTTACACAAGGAGATGGCATCGAGTACTAGCCACATCTAGCAATACTTTTCATCTTCCCTCTATATACTCCTGACCTACACTCTCTATATCGATGCCGCTACCACGGTAGTCTCCTTTTTTCCCTCTATATTTTCCATGCATTCTTATATTTTTCGATAAACTACTGACTTGAGCGTCGGAGTGTCTTCGGCCGGCACTACACTGGTGTCCCAAGACTCACGTCGTTCTATCGTCCTCTGTCCTTGTAGGTTGCTGGTGGCCCGAAATTCGTGATTGTGGATTTTTACGTCTACAATTTGGCGTCCACCATGGGGCTCTAGCAACTTAGTTAACTGAACAGAAGGCTATGAAACCCTCGACTACGACTACTTGCGGTGAAAACGATAGTTGAAACGAGCACTCAAAACGATCTCCAAGCACAGATGGAGGCCTTGATGGGCGAAATGGAAGCTTGCAAAGATAAGCTGAAAGAACTTGAGGCGGAAAACTCTGTCTTCCGCCAGGAAAATATTGAACTAAAGAAGAAGGTCAAAACCCTCATGGAGTTCACTACCCCACCTAAGCTTGGAAAGTCAATCGCCCACGGACAGTCGGTGGCGCCCATGCAATCGCTTGGGTCTACACCGTAATAGACACCCGGGAATGGAGTTTACCTTCAACCTACTGTCGCCACTGAACGACCACCGACTCAGTCAGCACATGAGGGAGCACCAAACCAAGACAATTTTCATCGATTCTAAGAGATAGAATCCTTAATCCAGAGGATCCTTGGGATACTTGTCCCCATCAAAAAGAGTACGACAAACAACTTTGCTAATTCCCCGTTTGTTGATGTCATCGCCATGGTAGAGATGCCGGCTAAGTTTAGTTTTTCGAATATGAGGCCTTCGACGGGACTACTGATCCCGACGACCATATAATACAATACAAACAGAGGATGTTCACAGTAGCCATCCCACGAGATTCAAGAGAATCCTACATGTGCAAGGGCTTCGGCTCCAGCTTGGTAGGACTTGCCTTGCAATGGTACACGAGCTTACCGAACAACTGTATCTCCTCTTTCGCCCAGTTAACAGACAAATTCCTGGAGCAGTTTGCGAGCAACAGAAAATTAGAAAAGCAATTAGACGATCTCTACCTGATTGTGCAAAAGAGAAGAGAACTTTTACGCGACTACGTGGGAAGATTCAACAAGGAGAAAGTATTCATCCCGCACTGCAACGTAGCTACAACTATCTCGGCTTTTCGCAAAGGCCTACTCCCTGAGTCCGACTTGTACAAAGAATTGACCAAGTACCCATGCAAGACTATGGATGATGTCCTAGCCAAGGCTTGGGCCCAGATCAAATGGGAGGAAGATAGAGCCAACTACCGTCCCTCATCGCCGCATTGCAATAGGCAAGACCACAGACAAACTATGACATCTGATCGACATCATGGAAGATATGAGCCTTACGCTACGGATGAGCGAATGAGCAAAAACTCACGAGATAATAGACGATTACTTGAACAAAAACAAATCCAAGGGAAAAAAATGATAGCCCAAGGAGAAGGAGAGCATGTGACTCAGGATACCACTTCACCAAGATCACCAAGATATGAGCACACCGTCAATGCCATCACTGGCAGATCAAGGGTTGGTGAGATTGCTCACTCGGTAACAAATATAAGCACCAGACGTGCTTTCAAATCTGACTTTAGGCCCTAACGATTAAGGGAGTCCGAACAAGGTGAAGTTATCACGTTCTCCAGCCAGAGAACAAACTACCAAGATGACCCACAATACGATGCCCTAGTCATCGAGTTGATGGTGGCCAACCGGTTGGTTAAGCAAATACTAGTTGAAACACCCTTAAAGAAATGGGAATTGATGAATCTTGCATCACGCGCTCCGCAACCATACTAGTAGGATTTATCGGCGAGTGTAAGAGCACCATTGGGGAGATTATCCTTCCTATCGATGCACACAGCGTAAACCTCTTCACTCAATTCTCGGTGATAGATTGTCCATCGCCCTACAACATTATTTTAGGAAGATTGTGGATCCATGATATGAAAGCTACTCCATCCACTTACCACCAAGTGATCAAGTTCCCTACCCAGTGGGGGATTGGTAAAATAAGAGCGCAACAGAGAACCTCGTAAAGACAACCAGGCTACGATGTTGTATACCAACTAGAACAAGCTACCGTGCAAGCTCAATTCAAGCAACTTACCGCAAGCATATTTCAGTCACAATAGTTGAAATATCGTTCGCCTCAACAAACATTACTTTTAGCATTAACGACTTTTAGTTAGTAGCCCCTCTAGAGGGTTGTTAGTCTTAAGTTAGTCCCTATCCAACGGGTTAGTAGAATCAGTCTTAGTTGGTGACACGCCCAGGAGCCAATCACTGTAATTAGTTTCTCAAAATAAAAAAGGCAACATGTTTCGGCCCATTCATTGTATAGTTTGAGGCCTGAAGACATGTTTGAAGCAAAATATGAACGAGTGCACCAATCATATGAGCTATGCGATATGAGCCCGTAGATGAACACAGACTCGAACAGTTCCTTAGATTTATCTTGCTAAAAGATACTTGCGGAGCCCCCAATCCACTACCTAGGCGTTGGGAAAAAATAGAAGACTATTAAAGGTCCTACAAGCACCAAACTACATAGTAGTAGTCCAAAGCGGCCAAATAGACGGGTTAATTGGACTAGCCTACTGAAGGAAACAATTTATCACGATTGAACAAAAGTCCTAAATAGATTAGCCTACTTAGTCTATTGTGATTACATAAAAGTCCCAAGCGGACCAAACTACTATGGTAGGGTCTAAGTGACCCATCTACCAACTAAGACGCCTAAAGGGCGCAACCTATTATGGTAGGGTCCAAGTGACCCATATACCAACTAAGTCGCCTTAAGGGCGCAACCTACTATGGTAAGGTCCGAGTGACCCATCTACCAACTAAGACGCCTAAAGGGCGCAACCTACTATGGTAGGGTCCAACCAACTCATCTACCAACTAAGACGCCTAAAGGGCGCAACCTATTATGGTAGGGTCCAAGCGACCCATATACCAACTAAGACGCCTAAAGGGCGCAACCTATTATGGTAGGGTCCAAGTGACCTATCTACCAACTAAGACGCCTAAAAGGCACAACCTACTATGGTAGGGTCCAAGTGACCCATCTATCAACTAAGACACTTAAAAGGTGCAACCTACTAAGGTAGGGTCCGAAATGTGTAATATACCAACTCGACCTCTTGTTTGCTGCAACCTACTACGGTAGGCTCCAGAATTATCAACCCATCAGCCTGGGATCCTATGGGGATCCACCTACTACGGTAGGCTTAGAGATTATCGACCTACAAGTGGCGCGGCTTTTGAAAGCCAAGCTACTCTACCCAAGTCCACGCAATGGTAGGCCACTCTTGGGACAAGCACATTAAGGGCCAAACTACCCCTATGGTAGTTTGCCTTCCTAAATTAGAAATGAAGACAATCGTCCGATCAGAAACAATATAGCTTGCAAAAATATGAAAGGAGTCCTAGATCCTCCAAATATGCTCAAATGGTTAGAAACGGACTTACGAATTCCCTAACCTACTATATTCATTAAAGAGAAGTCGCAGACACTCGAAACATACTCAAATAGTCAAGAATGGATTCATGGAGTCCCCAACTTGCTTTGCTTGTCTAAGAAAGGTCGCAAACCTTCTAAACTTATCCAATTACCCGGAAGATGACAAAACAAGGTCTCTGACATGTTACACCTATAACAAAAGGTAGTAAATGCCTTTATCCTAATAAGAGGATCTTATACTTTTAGCCCATCAAAAGGGTCATCCTACAATACGTTGAAGTTATCGTCTACGATAGGCTTCACCAAAATGATTATCTTACCGTATGTTTGGCTTAACTAAAAGGTTCAACCTACTATCATTGGTTTCTAGAGGAGTCATCCTACTATTCTAAGGGTACTTGTAAGCTCAATTTACTATCTATCACACTAAGCGCCTATGCACCGTCCTAAGGACTCCTAGATGTTAGTTGGAGCCTACCAACTATAGTGGGCAATCGCTTGGTAGGTTGAAAGGATACAATAATAACAAGTGGTAGCCTACCTGGCTACAGGTAAGAGATTGTTGTAGTAGCCTGCTCGAATACGAGTGAGAATGGTCATTGTAATCCGCTTGATTATGATGAAGAAATAGATTTCTATGGTAGCGCACATAGCTATGGATAAGAAAGTTGCAATGGTAGTCTATGTGGCTACGAATGAGAACTAGAACACCAATTTACCCTACAATGAGTAGAGAGAGAAAAATAAGTTATAACACTTTGGTGCACACTTTTAGAGTCCTACTAGCATGGTAGGCTCCGTCTCCAACACAAGGAAGTGTATGATTTAGAGGTAAGCACATTTTTGGAGCCTACCACATTGGTAGGCTCTAGTCAACTCCTCAATTTATGATGAGAAGGCACACATTTGTCTTTCCTTCCCAAGACTTCACAACTTTTGCAATACTCGTTGTGGAAGAAGAAGCAAGGAGAAAAGGTTGAATAAAACAATTAGGGAAAAAAATGTATATGGGTCAAAGTCGACGAGCAAGTCTTACCTACAAAGAAGTATGAAAGTAGTCCACTCGACTACAATCGAACAACTATTACAATGGTTTACGTAGCTACGGGTAAAAGCTGGCATTAGTAGTATACTGCTTCGGCTTAAGGTCTTGTGTGGTCCAACCTACGGTCCTTCATGACCACATAAAGTTCTATGAGGGTGAACCTACAAATACGGTTCCTCGCGACCACTTAAAGTCCCACGTGGACTAGCCTACGGTTCCACGCGACTATTCAAAGTCCCATGTGGACTAACCTAAAACCTACGGTCTCACGCGACCACACACAGTCCTATGAGGACTAACATTCGGTCCCTTGCGGCCATATAAGGTCTTGTGCAGACCAACTTACAGTCCTTTGCGACCATACAAAGGTCCTCATGGATAGGCTATTGCGGTAAAAGCCCATAGTGGCTGAACTACCCATTCAAAGTCCTCATGGACGAAAACTACTATGGTAGAAGCTTATAGCAACTTCACTACCAATTTAAAGTCCTCATGGACAAACTTCTATGGTAGGAGTTTGTAGCGACCGAGCTACCTGTTGGGAGTCCTACGGGACCAAACTACTGCGGAAGAGTCCCAAGCGACCAATTTATAAGATTTAGCTCATTACGGCTAAGCAAAAATCCTATAAAGGGCATAACTTACGAAGTATAACCCCTTACAGCCAAATAGAGGTCCTGTATGGATCAACCTACAAAATGTAGTTTCCTTGCAACCAAGTACATGTCTTGAGAACACTGTTCTACATAGTCCCTTGCGACTACCAAAAAGTCCTAAGTGGACTAACTGGCATAGTCCCTCGCGACTACAAGAAAGTCCTAAGCGGACTAGCCTATGTAGTACCTTATGACTAAATACAAGCCCTATATGGACTAGCTTACGGTCCTACGTGGCCATGTTGGGTCCTACATGGACCAATCTACGGTCCTATGCAACCATCTAAAGCCCTATATGGACTAATCTACGGTTTTATGCGGCCATGTAATATCCTATGTGGGCCAACTTATGGTTCATTGCGACCAGACAAAGGCTCTATGTGAACCAACCTACATATAAGGTCCTACGAGACCATATAAAGTCCAATGAGCACCAGCCTACGAAGTATAATCCTATGCGACCATGCGAAAGTTCTAGAAAGACCAGCCTACGGGAGTCGTAGTCTACAGGCGTTGTAGCCTACGATGGCCAGGCTCCCTTATCCATACCCTAAGTGGACCAGTCTACCAACACGGTAGTCTGCGAAGATAGAGCCACTAACAAGCCAAAAAACAAATGTGCAATGTGCGCCATACATGCGTCCAACAGGTCAAAGTTAAGAATGACTAGTGTCTACCATACATCAAGGAGCACTAGGGGCATGCTACCTCATAGCTAAGTGGTGCCTGTATTACAGTCATCAAAAAGTGAAGATAGACAAACTAAATAGACGGATTCTCAGCGAGCTCGCCACAGACGCTGGACTAGTTAGTTCGTTTAAGTCAATCTAACACTCGAGTAACACCTCAGTACAGCAACAAAGGTACATAACAAAGAGGGACACTCATCAACAACTATTAGACTACTATCCTAAAATACTATAGTATATCGGCTCCACTTCAGCAACAAGAAGGAGGTCCTGAAGAGCAGCCTACGTAAAGGAGGGAGTGTTCTAAGTCGCCAATTAGCCGCTGCGTCGTGACTTCAGAGAGCTTAGTTGAGTCGGTTCGGGTCGAGGGACACTAAAAAGTCACATACCATCGAGGTACAAAAATTGTAGCCTACATAAGGTTTCTAAGTGGTTGCCTACCGTCGAGGTCCTAAAGAGTAGCTTACTTGTAGAAGGCAAAGGGCTAAGTTACAAACTAGCAGTTGGATCGCGACCATGTGAGGCCTAAGAGAGTCCATTCGGGTCCAGGGATGCGAATTGCCACCTAAAATCAAGGTTCAAAACTTGTAGCCTATGCAAGGACGCTACAAGTCCCACCTACCAACGAGGTTCAAAATTGCAACCTACGTCGAGTCCATGCAACTAGCATAAATGAGCTCCAAAGTCTAGCCTACATGTAAGGGCATCTAAATAGCAACCTACATAAAGAACTCCTACAAGAAGGAACTCAAAAGGGCAACCTACATGGAAAAATGTAGGTTGCGAATTACAAGCAACATGTAGGTCATGAATTGTAAGTAACATGTAGGTTGTGAATTACAAGCGACCTACGATCATGGTTAAAGGGAACAAGATCCTTTGCGGATTGCATGACGGTAGGATGCATCTTGCAAGTACCAAGAGTATAGGACGCGAATTTGAAAGACAAGTTGGTAGGTTGCGAAATTGCAAGACAATTTGGTAGGTTGCGAGTTATAAAGAGAATGTAGGATGCGAACCTTGAAGTCCGCTTGAAGCCGCACTTGGAACATGTAGGCTCCTCCCAAGCAAGCCATGGAATCGTAGGCTATGCTTAAACCTGACTTGGCCATGTAGGCTGCGAAATTGTTTGCATACCAGCCATTATAGGCTGCGAAATTGCTTGCATACCAGCCATTGTAGGCTGCGAAATTGCTTGCATACCAGCCATGTAGGCTGCGAATTGCAAAGCAAGTGTAGGTTGTAAGTCTTGAACTCCACATAAAGCCGTACTTGAAGAATGTAGGCTGCGCCCAAGCACTCTCGGTGATGTAGGCTCCTACCAAGCAAAACATGAAATTGTAGGCTACACTAAACATATCGTAACTATGTAGGCTACGCTCGGAGACATGTTGGCCATGTAGACCCCTCCAACTCAAGCACATCGACTCGCATGTAGTCTCCTCAATAGCTTATATAAAGAATTATAATCTGCATGATCTCGCGCACAAAGATCTGAAGGCCATTCCATCAAGGCTCTTGACCTCGTGGTTCGCCCACTATGACAACACAAGATGTAGCCCACTCTCGACTGTGAGCAAACAGTAAGTAAATAAAGTTTGCCATTGAGTGTAGCCTGCACAAAATGCCTCTCTATAGAAAGACCAAGTTGGAGTTATTTCACCAATGAGCAACTACTCCCTAACTCGAAGACTCTTCGACTTAGGGAGTGGGGGACAAACTGTTAACGCCAAAATTGGGCTTAGACCCATGGTCCAACCGCGAAGGGTTATTTGGCCCTAATCAACATGCAATTCCTGGGCCAAGGCCCATATACAATACTATAAGTCGCGGCCCACTCCCAAGTTAGGTCCAATAAAGCTCAAAGCTCTTGGCTAAGCCCGCATGGCGGATCGTCCTACACGAACAACCAAGGATAAACTCTAATCCAACTCGAACTCTATCAGATATATCCGAATAGACAATCAAGGAGACATTCCAATAGACTAGACTACTAGTAGCAGACGACTATCGACAAACTCGAGATAAAGATCAACCCTATCTTACGGGATAAGAGATTACTCGCTTGAAGTAATCCACTCAAGATACAAGTCCCAAGGGATAAAAGATCCTAGACTTATCACAATTGTCCAACCTACGAGAAAACGGACGACCACCGAAGGACTTGGGATGGAGACTACCTCTATCTTACGCGATAAGCGATCACGTAGTCTACTAGGAATACAAGACCCATGAGTCTGTGACTCTTGACCTACCCACACCTATAACTAGGTCACGCTTACACAAGGAGATGGCATCGAGTGCTAGTCGCATCTAGCAATACTCTCCCTCTTCCCTTTATATACTCCTGTCCTACACTCTCTATATCGACGCCGCTACCACAGTAGTCTCCTCTTTTCACTCTATATTTTCCATGCATTCTTATCTTTTTCGATAAACTACTGACTTGAGCGTCGGAGTATCTTCGGCCGGCACCACACCGGTGTCCCAAGACTCACATCGTTCTATCGCCCTCTGTCCTTGTAGGTTGCTGGTGGTCTGAAATTCGTGATTGTAGATTTTTACATCTACAATTGTGTAAGATGTTACGATACTCATTTTTTTTTCCTTTCTTTTACATTTCAGGCCGACTAGAAAAGATGGTTAGATTATTTTCTCTTTTACATAGTAACATGCGACTGTGTGCTAAGCATCTTTCCTACCTCCTTCTCAAATGAACTAATACAAATATTCGACAAAAAAAATAAATAAATAACTAACACAAATAACTATACATAGTAAGTGCAAACTTTTTAGTTACAAGAATTCCAATTATATCCATTAATTTCAGATATTTAGAATTGTGATCATGAACTATTTCAGTATCAAATTAAATGCATCATCCACTGTGGAGATGATGTAAATAGTACCTCACTATTAGGGGCGGATCTAACATACTTATTTAGTCACTGTGGATTTAGTAGTTTTGAAAATAAAATTAGTAGTATTGTGGGTGTTAATATATGAATCTGGTGCTATCCTCCTTACTAGAAGTTCACCTGCAAAACAAGGTACCTTAGAGTTGTGCTCGAGAGACTTATCCGATATTTAAGTTAGTGAGGTTGGGGTGATTAAATCAAGTATATAAAGTGACTATATAAAATAGCAGTTGCCTTCATTAGAATGCGTTTAGTCATATATATATTAATTTCACTGAAAGAAAATGATGCCATGTGTATCACATTTCAGGCGGTTTACGGGCTCCTTGGGGTATCCTTGGGAATCGGCCATCTTCATGCCTCACCAACTAAAAGTGGGTGATATTTTGCTTCAGCCATTGTCCTCGGGAATCTTGGACAGGTCAGGGACTCCATAAATAAGCCTCAAATAGTTAAATATTCATTATGCCCTTACTGGGCTCATCACCTAATATCAGTGGGGGTTAAATATTTTTTAGACAAAAAATATAAACATATTGTAGTGATATTTTAAAATATTTTATAAGGTCAGTAAATAATACAACCCGCACAACTTCAAGTGTGAATCCGTCCTTACTCGCTATCCTAATCTTCCTTTCAACATGATAGAGATAGAATATCACTACAAAATAATTAAGGGATCAAGTCTTCCATTCCAGTTGGTAAGATCTTGAACTTATTGAGGAAGACAGTTTAACAATTATTTGACTTCTAGATCAGTGTCTCTTCAAGTAGGGCTTGTACAGTGGGCTCATACAGATCAACTCAAGCATTAACAAATTCAATGCAAAGCAAAATTTAGATTTCCAATATTTGATTCAGATTATAGCACAAAGTTTAGCCTAATGTTATCCATTTTCACTTTAGCCTCAATCATAACCGAGTAGTGGTGTGAGCTTTAACTTAAACCTGACCCTATTTAGAAGCTTATTAATTAGTGGTGATGATTTTTCTTGTTTTTCTTTTTTATTAAAAAATAAAAAATGACGTAGTATAGTCATTTAACGTATTTTGTGTAGTTATTTATTTAATAGTAGCGCGGATTGACAATTATTTGAATAGAAATTCTAAAATTTTAAGTTTTGATTACAATAATTATGAAGATGATGAGAAGCCATTAAGCATATAAAAGACAATTATGGTAGATCCATTAGTGTTGGCCACAAGCCATAATTGGCCTTAAGATACAAAGAAAGAAGAAAAACAAAAGGAGAACATTGAAAAGATTAGACAAAAGAACAAGAAAATATAATAGGAGAGGATTGGTTGCGTGTTTATTTACCAATAATAATTGATATTGGAGTAGTTGCGTGTTTATTTACCAATAATAATTGACAAAAATACATAATCGACTATCAATCATATTTTGAAAGGTGTGGTAGGTTGAGTGGTCATTTACCAAAAGTGTAGGGGCCGGTAACCAAAAGTAACCCAAAGTTTGTCTTTTTGTTTTTGTTCGAAAAATGGGAAAATGTCACAAATAGTCTTATTATTTTTTTAAAATTTTACTTCTTTAAATTTTAAATTCATTTTTATTATTCAAAATTAGTTAATTTTGTCTTTATTATTTTTTTAAAATTTTTAAATTTATCTTTTTTGTTTAAAATTAGTCAATTTAATACATATTATTTTCAAAACAATTTCAATTTAGTAATCAAATAGGGGTTACATGTAAAGACATAATTGAAATTTTTTAAAAAATAAAAGGATAAATTAATTTTTTTTTAAATAATAAGAATTAAATTGACTAATTTTAAACATTAATTTTTTTTAAAAAAAAATAATAAACACTAAATTGATTAATTCTGAATAATAATGACTACCATATGTGTAATTTTCCCTTGAAAAGTTAATCCAAAATGAAAATTATGATGTCATTGTGTGAACCTTGGCGCGTGTTCTTCACGAAGTCTTTGCACAAGATTCACTCACTCTCCACATCCCAAGTGAAAAACTTCCCAGGAGCTATTTGATCTATAAATGGATCCAGGTAATTTTTACTACTAGTAAATAGTATTTCCCTTCTCGATCTAACTGTAATTCTCTGCAAATTGTTTATCTGGCTCACAATTCATTGCAGTAATTTCACACCCATCAAGTTTTTTATGTAAAAATGGATCAGTTTCGTCTTAATTTCATCAAAATGTCGATAAATTTGATCTTGAATTGATAATAACTCAAATTGTCACATACCCATGTAGAGTTTAGTAAATAGCAGCGCAGTGTACAAAACGCCGGCTATTTGTGTGAAGTGAAATGTGGGTTTTGCTTTTACTGTTTAGATCTTTTCTAGTTTGAGATGAAAGCAAATGGGCTTAGCTTGGATTAGTCAAATTTTCGATAAAAATTGGAAAAATGGCATTATTTTGTTATGAGCTAAGTATTGCTACTTCTTTGAACTTTTTTTTTTTTTTTTTTTTTGTGGTGAGTAGCTTATGTATTACATTTGTAAATGTTATACAGTCTTTAAAGTTGCTTTGAAATTTCCAATCTGCACTTTTTTATAAGGTGCGCCTTAGAGCAACAGTAAAATTTTTGTCGTGACTTGGAAGTTACTGGATTGAGTAATTGTAACAGCCTATTCCAAAAATGCAAGGTAAGATTGCGAACAATACACTCAAATTGGGTCCAATCCTACCTTGGATTCTGTGTGTAGCTGGAGCTTTTTGCACCGGATTGCTCTTATGAGCTCATTATTGCATTTGTTTCTCTGTGTGTGTGTGTGACAATGTTTTGCAATGGTTAAGGAATAATGGTTGAATTATGTTTTGTATTTTTCAGTGATGTACAGACGCGGAAACAGATTATCGAGGGTATTTAATGGTGGTCGGAATGTTCAATTGCCAGTTATAATCATATTTATTCTTCTAATATTCGTAACCTTAATGATGTTTTCTGGGAACGATGGAGGGAAACCCAATTCGATTTCTGCATTGTTGAAGCAAAAATGGAATAGCTTTGATTCGATGGTTAAGTTAGACCCTACGGTGGAATTTAGAAATGGGACAGATTTGATATGGCAAATTCCGGACTCGCCCAAGGCAGTCCTTTTTCTGGCTCATGGTTGTAATGGTAGGGCAGCTAATTTTTGGGATAGATTGGCCAAGTGCTTGAACTGTGTTGGTTTGCCTGAAGAGAGGCTTGTTGTCCTACACGCTTTGGCGAGAAAGTTTGCAGTTGTGGCGGTATCAAGTGCTGGGAGGTGCTGGTCACTTCGGGAAGAAAGGTTAATTGTTAAAGATATCCTTCAATGGTGGGTTGCAAAGCAAAAACTTGAAAAGCTGCCTCTCGTAGCATTGGGTGCCTCCTCGGGTGGATACTTCCTTTCTGTTCTTGCCACAGATTTAAGGTTTAGTAGTATTAGTTTGATGATTGCTGAAGGCTTGTATGGTCAAATGGATATTCCAAAGAATTATCCACCTACTCTTTTTGTGCATATGCCCAAAGATAAAGCTCGAAAGGAGAGGATAGAAGAATACCTTGTAACTCTTAGGAAGAAAGGTATTGATGTTGCAGAGGTTAAATGCATGGAATTTCCTTTATCTCCTGATTTCTTTGCTGACCGAATCCCAGGTCTTGATCGAGCCATCTCCACACAACTATTTAATCTATTTAAAGAGAAGGGTATCATTGACAAGAATGGTTATATGAAGTATGATGGACGTGCTATACGTTGGAAAGCAGTTGTTGAGCAGAAAAATATTACTTTGCCAAGTAACTCTTTGACCAACCACATTCAGGAGGAGATGAATCTTGCATTTGCATATCATGAAATGACTAGCTTGCAGTCTGAGCAAATCTTTGATTGGTTCGAATCTCATATGAGCTGATCAGCACCCCATGCTATCATATTCTTCTATGCTTTAGCCGAGAAAGACATCAACGGGATCACCGGAAATCAAGAATGATTGTTGACTGTGCTTCTGTGTTCCTTGCAAGTATTAACTCGAACTAGAAATATTTATGCCAATAATTTTATGCGCCAGATACTCCCCATACTTGACATAGGGGTGGTGAATTGGGTGGGAAAGTAACTGGGAGCTTGTCTTATCCTAGACAAGCTAAAAGATTGTAAATTGACAACAAGGGTATTTTATGCAAGAACCAGATTTTGTATATATATGCTCAATTGGAAAACCTCTTTGACTCTTTTGTTTTGTTGCATTATGGAGAAAATGCCAAAGAGTTTTGCTGTTGAATAGTATAGAGTGTTGTGATAATATCTTGGTTTCATATTGACTTGTCATTATATAGCACTTCATCTTAATATTGGATCTTTCAGTCGATCATGATGATTTTGCTTGTACATAAATCTGTTGAGACTGCCCAGAAAAGACATAGATGATTATTTTTTTTGTCCTTTTCTTCTCCAGTGTGACTGTATGGTTTTCTTTTTCTTTTGCATTCTGGGGGAAGGGAGGTGCAGAGTGCAATGCTTCAAAACTTCCCTTTTTCTTTTCCTTCTCTATTCTTTGATCTAAATAGACTTGAACATGCCAAGATCATGTCTTCAGTTTTAAGAGAACAAATGAAGGGAGTTTGTTACTCCAATATGAAACCCGCCCTTCGCCTGAAAAATTTTCATGTCATTTACTCATATGACAAGAGAAGTTAAAGCTGCAAAAATCAAGCATTACTTTGTTACGATTCTTTAACGCCACTTGGATAAGCTATATGCTATGCCGAAGATATTGGACACTTGCTTCAGTGAAAGGTAATAAGCAGCAGAAGAAAAAAAAATGCGTCGCATGCTTTAGGTGCCAGAGACTTCTTGCTCCAACAGCTTGTCCGCCTTTGTAAGATCTCTATCTAATTTGTGAAAATTCTTGGTGTAGCTTAAATGCAGTATGTGTGAGCTGGTGGTGTGGTTCCAAATTTGGAGCTAGAGTGCTGCCGGGTACTGTTTGATTGCTCAAATGATAATAAGAGTAATTGGTAACGTTCACAATAACCTATCTTTTGAGGTCTTGTACAATTGGTGTATAGAGTTATGTGAGAAGTTCTAATTGTGTTAGAAAATGTCAGTTGGTTTACATTTTGTATTTGCTGCAACTCGAAGAAGCCATTGGAACCCTTTGTATGAAATTAACCTTTGCAGTTAAAAGATAGTGGAGTTTGTTGTTAATGTACCACGTCTGGGGTTGACAACCACAGAATTCCTTGTTGTCTTCTGCGTGGTTAAATTCAGTAGTATGCAGTCATAGTGTTCAAGGGAATTAAGCTAAAATGTCTTCAGCATCGATCTGTTCTACTTTTCTTTTCTGGTAAAGGATTGCAGATGGTGGAGTGGAGGAGTTTACAGTGATGGTGGAGTGGAGGAGTTTATAGTGGCAGCAGTGGCGTTGCAAATTCATTCAGATCGTACGCCATCAAAAGAAGGTACGGAAAGAGGAATCTTCATATGCAATTTATACTCCCAAATAAGCAATTTACAATATAGAGAATAGATCAGAGTTTTGTAGGTCAACCTTGGAGTCGACTGGTAAGCAGGGGAAGTTCAAATGGATGAGGACTCTGGTCAGGCAGTCAATTGTGACTCAGAATAGATCAGGGTGCATTCATGAGGACAGGGACCATTTTAGGAGTACTCCTTGCTGCATGTTTGCTTATGACAAAAGGGTGCAGAGCTAGTATGGTAATTTGCTCTAGAACTTCTGAGGAAAAGGAGGGACTACAAACGTTAATGCCCTGTGCCACAGTTGGGAGAAAAAAGATCTTGCACTTATTATGTACCTAAAGTATCAGAATTGAGGAGGCCAGATGTCAGCTACGGAAATTTCTTCTATGAGGAAAACACGTGGGGCCCACATCTTTGTGTGTGAGAAATAGTCTCATAGAAGATTAACTCGTATATTGTATCTGAGTGATAAATTGATAAATTGATGTTATTACATCGGTTGTCCTTGCCTCGGGTTCTTGACATTGAAATCAAAGCAAAATCTAGATTCCGTGAGGGTATTTACTCATTTGTCCTAATTTTGATTTATCATATTTTCTCAAGGGCCATTATTTGTCTTACAAAGATATTTATGCACTTGTTTTGGTTATCTCTCTCTTTGAGGTCTATCCACCCTTTATACTGGATTTTTCTGTGTTGGAGTCCGCATTTATTGTTATTTCAGACGTACGCACCTGCAGTTGGCAATATTATGAAGTAGAGATCTAGAGTTAGGTCTTGCCTGCTTGGAAACAAGCTCTTGTTGATAGTTTATCTACAAGTGAAGATCAACCTTGACTCAATCTTGTGCTCCAAAGACACGAAGACCATTCACTCTACTCTTTTAGCGGTCATGCCTTTGGACTTTGGACTATCTTTCTCACTCAGGAATAACTGGAAGGTATTCCCGTGATGATATATGTTCTGTGGGTGGACTGTATCAGACTGTGAACTAGTTTTCGTAATTTTTGAAAGTGCACAACACCTCTTATAGTAAAAAAAAAATCGTCACTTTTAATGACAATTGTGGAATAAGTGCGCAAGGTGCGACTTTTATTAGTTTTTAATGTATTTGACAATAAAATAATTGTTTCAATTGATCAAAATACCCTTTTATAAAATGAAAAAAAAAAAAAGACACAATTCATCCCTGCCAATCTCCCCCACCCCTAGCCCGTCACCCCCTACCCCTCAGCCTGTCAACCCCCACTGCCACCTCCTTCAGCCGCCCAGCATCACCCACACCCCACCCCATCATCCCCTTACCCAATCCCATCAGCCCCCCTCCCCCCTATACATATATTTTCTTATGCTTTTTGGTATGTATACACATACAATATATAGATATATATATACACACACGGCCAATACCTCTTCCCTCACACCACCACTAATCCGTTGACAAACTCTTCACAAGGGTCGCCTCAAAGACACTAATTTCTCACTTCTCCTCTGTTTTTTTTTTTTTTTTTTTTTATAAATTTAAGAGAGGTTTATAGTCGTACAACACATATGTAACTAAGTAATTTTACCACTAAACCAAAGCCTTGGTGGCAATTCCTCACTTCTCCACCACCTCAACCACAAACCTAGATGACGTCATGGTATTCTCAATTGGTCCACCGGGTGCAAAGTTTTGATGTAAATAAGCAGACAAGACAAATTAGATTGGCTCATTCAAAGTTATCCAATTTTTACCGAGCAAAAAAAATAGTTATCCAATTTTTAACCTTTGTACCAAATCTTATAATCTTCAACGATTTTAGAAATTACTTTGTTTTTCTTTTTTTGGCCTAAACAAAAGGGAAAAGGAAAAAGAAAAAAGGAAAAAGGAGAAAGAAGAAAAAAAATGTCTTTCTATTAAATGAGGGCACATATGCCTTTTTGCAAAATATGTTATCTTGGTTGACGAAAAATGGGTTTTGGGGCACGGATGTTGGTTTTCAAAAGCACAACGCCGAGGTGAGGGGTCTTTTAAAGGACAGGGGGTGCCGTGTACTTTCGTTAAACTACAGGAGAGTCTAGTACAGTTCATCCATGTTATGTTCTTGACTATTGACTTTGCATGTATTAAACATTATGATGTAAATATTAGAAACACATCTCCTCCCTCCTTTCGATGACAAATATTTTAAATTTTTTGGCCAGTTGTTTATGTTGAGAATGTGTAACTTTTCTCTTAACCATTCACTCTTCTCTTACGCCCGAAAAATCTACCTGTCGAGGTTGAGAATCTCACAGTTGGATTCGGGAGCTACTTTTGCCGAGCTGGACTCCCTTGATCCGACTCCGAGCTGAACTTTCCTGGTCGGCTGCAGATCCTGCACAAGGAAGGCAAGGAAAAGGCAGGGTGACGACCCGGATTTTCCCCTCAGGCGTGCGAATGATTAATATGTCCGAGCTGGCAAAGTAGTTTAGAGCAATTAATAACGAGAGAGAGAGTAAATGAGGAGGGTTGAGCTCTATTTATACTAAGTTTAGGTCTGACAGCATTTAATACGACGCAGCTTTATGTCCCATCAGTGCTTTATGTCCCATCGGAACAGCTGGAACTGAGGTCGGGGTTAATGGGGTCGGGTCAGCCATCTGGGGTTGATCATTGGGCTGAGCGAGCTGCTGATGGAGCGCGGATTGGCCCATCTCTGATCGGGTCGGCTAATTTAGCTCAGCTCGGGAACCCCTCGTCAATTCCCCCCCCCAGTCGAGATCGAGTGGGCGAGATCTAGAGGTAGGAGCTAATCCCGAGCTGCAGGTGCCCGACCCCGATAGAGTAGGGATGGCCACGTCAGCAGTGCATGTCCAACGGATGGCTGCCACGTCACCTGGCGGTTCTGACGAGACGCGACGTTTGGCCTTCCCGAGACGAATTTCACGGGCGCCTATAAATAGGGCCACCTCCTCCGAGATTTCACTGCATACTTCACTTTCTATTTCTCAAGGAATTTAGGTCGGACGCAAGAGTGGTCGGACACAACTAGCTCGGAAAGAATATTCTCGGGATTCTGCAGCTTGGACCAGAAGAGTCGGCCACACTCCGCAGTTGGGAGCATTAGGTACGTCCCGACTCCCTTTAGTCATTCCTGTACATTTGTATTTGCTGTAGACAGGATGGGGAGGTCGGAATCAGAAGATTCTCAGGCAATGGATGTAAGGTCTTACGGCGGAGATGAAAGTCCGCCGAGCTCGGCATCTACCTCGAACAGGATCCGTGGCGGAGAGAGCACCAGCTCGTCCTCAGGGCCGGCTCGGAAATCCAATCGCGAGGAGAGTGATGACGACTGCCAAGTGATTGGGGTTAGAGTGGTGCGAGAAGAGGCAGAAGAGGACCCTATGGCCGACCTGGGAGAATTCGATGCCGGGGAGGATGAGGAGCCGCTGAACTGACTGGAGGGCATCGAGATACCGCAAGAGTTTTTAGCCGGGGTGTCTACCACCGAGCCGATCGAGGCTGTTCCAGTCAGTGCTGTTCGACCCCGGGGCTCGGCTTCAGCTAGCGCTTCTTCAATTCGGGGGAAAAGGATCGAGCAGTTGTTTGCCTGCTGCAAGCGAGAGTGCCATTCCACCGTGCAGATGGCGAACGCAAGACTGAGGAACTGGTCGGTTGATCGGCATCACAAGTTGAAGGTTCCAGGTCGGCAAGAATCGGCGTGTTACCCCCCAGCCAACCACTACACCATATATGATCTGGCTTTCGACGTCATCCAGCTCCCCCTCCCTGGCTTCATCGTTGGAATCCTGAACTATTTCGAGCTCAGCCGGGGTCAGATGCCCCCGAACGGTTGGGCTATAATGGTGGCTTTCTACGTGTTCTGTTTGGAGAAGGGAGTGGAGCCGACCTTGCGTCGATTCAGGCATTTCTTCGTATGTAAGCCCAATCCGAAGCAACCGGGGTGGTTCCACTTCGCAGCTCGGGTCGGCCACTCCATATTCACCAAGTGGCACTCATCTAACAAGGGCTGGCATAACGATTACTATTGGGTGGAGTCATCTGTGAATCCTGGATGTAGGTTGGACTGGCTCCCGAGCCTGAGGAAAACCGTCAATGATGATCCTAAACTCTCAAAGGAGGAGCGTAGAGAAGTTGCAGTACTCAGGCCCGCGCCCGGGATGCTGATAAACATTGACAGTGTGCTGAAATGGGAGCGAATCTGGGATTCTAAGTTATTTGGTCGGGAGCCCGACCTCTCAAAGGATCACCCCCACCTGATTTCCGACCCTGAAGGAGATGACGGGGCCGGCTCGGAAGAGGGTCAGTTTGCAGGATTGGCGTCCGACCTCCCGTCCCGTCTTATTAACTTCGCTTTAGCTGGGTCTTCGACTCACTTTTGATTCCCTTTGCTCTTTACCTTTGCAGATATGGCGGATATGAGGAAGCTCGCGTACGCCCAGGTGCGGTCAAGACCGGGCGGCACTGGACAAGGCCAGAGGCAACGCCACAGCGGCCAAGGGCGTGAGGTCGGTCCCGAGGTCTCCTCAAAAGGGGCTTCGGGGTCCCCATTGCCGAAGAAATCTGGGTCGGGCCTAACGATCCCGGAGCGCTCCTCCCCCCGATCCGAGAACAGAAAGCGGCCACGGCCCGGCCACTCCGGAAAGGACAAGGAGTCGGACTTCACTCCCCCCGCCCAGCAACTCATGGAAGCGTCCAAGGTGGATCGCGACCCCAAACTGGCAACGGTCCCAGCCGAGCAACTCTCGCTGGACTTGAGGACGGCCATTGTTACGGTAAGTCCTTAACCATCTTATGTAAAGGTCGCACTCTTAGCTCGGCTAATTGCTTTACCCTCTGTTGAACAGGCCGAGTCCCACATCCTCTCTGCCCCCAGCTTCTTGATCAAGGCCCAAACTCATTGCGTTGAGCTCGAGCAACGGTACGTGGATTCCCGAGCTGAGCTTGAGACAGTGAGAGAGGAAGCCGCTCAGAGGCAGAGGGCTGATGCGGCGGAGGTCGAGCGCTTGAGGAAGGAGCTGGACCTAGAGAAGGGCCGACGTGAAGCCGCGGCCAAGGACGTCGATCGCTACAAGCGAGAGAAGCGGGAGGCAGAGGCAAAGTTCAAGGAGTTGGCGGAGCGGGTCGGCGTCCACGGGGAGAAGGCGGTGGAGGCCTTCAAAACCAGCGACGCGGCGGTGGACTGGTTGGCCACGGAAGGCGGGGCCATGGCAAAATACGCGGAAATGGAGTTCTACTTCCGGGGTCAAGTTGCGGCTCGGGAGAGAGCGAAGACTTTCTTTCCATCCTCCAAGAACGACTACATCGAGATCTTGGAGGTCCCGCCGCCAGAATTCTGGGAGATCCCCGAGCTTCCCTCCGACCTGATATCCCAGGCCAAGGAGGTTTCTGAGTTTGTCCAGAAGGGCCTGGACCAAGTTGGGGATGAAGCCGAGGCCACCACCTCCGCTGCCGCGCCAAAGTAGATTTAGCAATGTTTCCCTGATAGGGCTATTGTAATTTTGCCCGAGCCGGGCCTTTGTAAAAACTTTCCAGTTTTTAATGAAATATTTATTTTGGCTTTATTTGCGTTTCAGTTGAATTCGTACACGCGTACTTTTCTCTCTGCCAATTTTTCCTCAAGTTAGTGGGGTCGGACCGATTTTAATGGACCATACAAACTTAGGAGTAATGACCCGAGCTGGACGCGACTGATGTTTTAACATCCTAATCCGAGCTGGTATAATAGGGGCAACTCATAATGGTTACCGATTCGAACTCGTCAGTCCGTTATAAAATTGGTCAAACTAATGTTGACAAGTATTGAGCTCGAGTTTTGACCCAAGCTAATATACCGACCTGAGACCGGAATGAACCGAGTTGGAACTTAATCCGAACTGGCAAAACTAACCAAATTGTTATTGATTATGCCCGAGCTGGAACTTAATCCGAGCTGGTTTACTTTATCGTTTGCTCGTGATTAAGCGTGGCCACCGCGTTAATCCGAGTTCGAGTAATTTTGTAGTTGTAGCATTTGCACCCGGGTCGGGCGTTGCACTGGTTTGTGTACTTGTTCCCAAGTCGGGAATTGCACTAGTTTACAAAATCACGTTGTATTGAATTTGTACAAGTAATGTTTCGGCCCGGGGCCTTTACAAAATACCTTGGCTCGGGGCTGTTTACAAAATATTACGGCTCGAGGCCGTTGACAGCATATTCCGGCTCGGGGCCGTTTTTAGACAAAATACCGCTTCAAATGTTCTGAATGCCATGCGTTTTTTAACAGTTTCCCGTTCTTGTCTCGAAGGTAGAAGGTCCCGGGTCGGACTTCTTTCATGACCTCGTAGGGTCCCTCCCAGGTCGGGGAAAGCTTGTTAGTGGAGCGCGGCAAAAAGATGGCCTTCCTGAGTACGAGGTCGCCGACCTTAATAGGCTTAGGCTTGACCTGCTTGGAAAAGGCTCTTTTCATTGCAGCTTTGCTGGCCAGCATTCTGATTTGAGCTTTAGCTCGGAGCTCTTCAGCGAGGTCGAGCTCTTCACGGATTCGTGCTCCGTTTATTTCTGGGTCATGGTGGAGGGTTCTACTGGTTGGAGACCCGATCTCCACTGGCAGCACGGCTTGAGTGCCGAAGGTCAGTTCGAAGGGCGATTCTCCCGTCGCCGAGCTGATATTGGTCCGTTGAGCCCACATCACTTCTGGGAGAATTGATGCCCATTGGCCCCCTGCTTCCTCCAGCTTGGTTTTCAGACCCTGCAAAATGATTTGGTTAGTTCTTTCAACTTGACCACTACTTTGAGGGTGAGCAACAGACGAGAATCTGAGGTCGATCCCAATCTCAGCACATTTGCCTCGAAAGTATGCACTGTCGAATTGCTTGCCGTGGTCGGTGACAATGACCTTTGGTACCCCAAATCGGCATATGATATTTTTCCATACGAAATCCCAAGCTGCCTTCTCTGTTATTCTGGCAACACCTTCAGCCTCGGGCCATTTGGTGAAGTAGTCTACGGCCACGAAAGCGTGTTTCTTTTGGCCGAGACTGGTCGGCAAGGGGCCGATGATGTCTAGACCCCATTGATAGAATGGCCAAGGGCTTATCATCACTGTGAGGTCTACAGCAGGCTTCCGCTGCACGTTGGCGAACCTCTGGCAGGTGTCGCACTTTTTTACATACTCTCTGGCATCTTGCTCCAAGGTTGGCCAAAAATAGCCGTACCTTAACGCCTTCCGAGCCAGAGCTTTACCCCCCAAGTGGTTTCCACACACCCCTTCATGAATCTCCCGGAGTACATAGTTTCCTTCCTCGGGTGCAACGCATTTCAAAAGAGGCCAGGTGTAGGCTCTTTTGTAGAGCTGCCCGGCAATTATGACAAACCTTGAGGCCTGCTTCATGAGTTTCCGAGCAGCTTTTTCATCCTCCGGGGTCATACCCCCTTCCAAATAGTCCATGATTGGTTTGGTCCAATCTGGATTTAAGTTGAGCTCGGCTACCGCTCGAATCCCCAACTGGATACTAGGTTCAGATACTTCTTCCACGTGGACAAGGGTAGGTCGGCTCTCGCCCAAGGCTAGCCTGGATAGGGCGTCAGCCTTCATGTTCTCTTCCCTGGGAATCTGCTGTATCGTGAACCTTCTGAGTGTTGAGGTCAAATCCTTGACTCTATTGAGGTAGGCTAGCATAGCACTGTCCTTGGCTTCGAACTCCCCTGATATCTGACTAGAAACCAACTGAGAGTCGGTGCTTAGGTCGATTGTCTGTGCCCCGAGCTGAGCAGCAATTTTTAGCCCTGCAATCACCGCTTCATACTCTGCTTCATTGTTGGACGCCGAGAAGGCGAACTTGAGGGAGTACTGGTGCTCATGCCGGTTTGGGTCGAGGATGACCACCCCAGCTCCGCTCCCAGACTTCCCCGAGGCCCCATCCACATGGACCTTCCACACGTCCTCCGGGTCATGCTCTGCTCGGCCAGTGCACTCTACGACAAAGTCAGCAATGGCTTGGGCTTTGATGGCTGCCCTGGGCTGGTAGGTGATGTCGAATTGACTCAACTCAACTGCCCATTTCAGTAGCCTGCCCGACGCCTCTGGCTTGTGCATGATGGATTTGAGCGGAGCATCAGTCATGACTTTAATCGGATGAGCATCGAAGTATGGTTTCAACTTTCTAGCCGCCGTGATGAGCGCGAGAGCGAGTTTTTCCAAGGAGGAGTATCTCACCTCGGCTCCCTGCAAGGTTTTACTAACGTAGTAGACCGGCTTCTGCTCCTTGCCTTCTTCTCGGACTAGCGCCGCCGCCACCGCTATTCCCGAGCACGCCAAGTATCCTACCACCTCCTCCCCCACCTCAGGTCGGGATAATAGAGGTGGCGAGGCTAAGTACCTTTTCAGCTCCTGGAAGGCGTTTTGGCATTCCTCAGTCCATTCAAAGTTCTTAGGGTTCCTCAATATTTTGAATAGGGGAGCGCACTTGTCAGCCGACCTGGACATGAATCTGCTCAGCGCCGCGACTTTTCCTGCCAACACCTGCACGTCCTTCACGCAGGTCGGGGGCAATAGGTCTAGGATCGCCTGGACTTTCTCCGGGTTGGCTTCTATTCCGCGGGCTGTTACCATGAAGCCCAGGAACTTGCCTGCCTTGACGCCAAATGCGCACTTTTCCGGGTTTAATTTTATCCCAAAGTGCTCCATTACGGCGAAGGCCTCAGCCAGGTCAGTTACATGGTCTTCCGCCCTCCTGCTCTTGACCAACATGTCATCTACATAGATCTCCATATTCCGGCCAATCTGGTTCTTGAAGACCTTGTTCACCATCCGAGTGTATGTGGCTCCAGCATTCTTGAGGCCAAAAGGCATGACCTCATAGTAGTAGAGTCCTTTATCGGTGGTGAAGGCGGTCTTTTCTTTGTCCCCGGGAGCCATACGGATTTGATTATAACCTTTGAAGGCATCCATGAAGGAGAGCAGCTCGAACCCGGATGTGGCGTCCACCATTTGGTCAATCCGTGGCAGGGGGAAGCAATCCTTGGGGCAAGCTTTGTTGAGGTCGGTGAAATCAATACATAGTCTCCATCCACCAGAAGACTTCGTCACCAGCACCACATTGGATAGCCAAGTTGGGTACTGTATTTCCTTTATGTGGCCGGCGTCTACCAACTTGTCCACTTCTTCCGCTATGATTTGTTGCTTATCATAATGAAAGTGCCGACGCTTTTGTTTTACTGGATAGTGATTTGGGTCGGCATTCAGGTAATGCTCGATCACACTCGGGTCAATTCCTGTCATGTCAGAAGCAGACCAGGCAAATACATGCTCATTCTTTAAAAGAAATTGGCTTATACCTTTCTTGAGATTGGCAGATAGTTCACACCCAATCTTTGCTCTCTTTGTTTCATCAGAGAGTTCCACCTCCTTAAGGTCCTCAGCCGGGCTTCCCCTCTTAGCATCTCTCTTCTCTTCGGGCAGATCCGGTCCCCAACCGATTTGATATTTGGGTCGGAGTGAGTTTTCATAACACTCCCGAGCTGAGAGCTGGGCTCCGCGAATGGTGGCTACCCCAGTTGGGGTCGGGAATTTCAGGGCCTGGTGGTACGTTGAGGGGACGGCCCTGAAATGATTAAGCGCCACCCGACCCAAGATCCCGTTGTAGGTGGAGTTACAATTCATTACAATGAAGTTGGCCTGCATCGATACCCACTTACCCCCATCCTCCAACTTCAGCGGGAGGTTGATGACTCCTTCGGCTCGGTGGGACTGCCCGGTGAAACCTGCTAAAGTACCACGCAATGGCCTGAGTCGGCTCCTGTCCAACCCCATTTGCTCAAAAGCACTGAGGAACAAGACTTCTGCCGAGCTCCCAGTGTCTACCATCAGCCTTTTGACGGTGAAGTTGGCTATCTCTGCGCTGATCACCAGGGGGTCGTCATGAGGCAATATGACCCCCTCCAAGTCTTTTGAAGAGAAGGTGAGCTCTTGCATCCCCGGGGCCGGTCCCCTCGCTGGTCCATATTCTCTCCCTGCGCGAACATAACCTTTTCTGCCTGCCGAGGTCTCGCCTCCTGACGCTAATCCCCCCGCTATGGTTTCAATCACGGCCAAACGTCCGCCCCCAACCTGGCGCCTGGGCGGACTCCTCTCCCTATCCCTTTGCTCCGGATTTCGGGTCGGCTGTTGATCTATATACCTCCGGAGGTGGCCGCGGGCTATCAGTGCCTCGATCTCCTGCTTCAAGTCTTTACACTCTTCGGTGGTATGGCCATAGTCCATGTGGTAGCGGCAATATTTGGTCTTATTGCGCTTATCAGGCCGGCCTTTCATTCTCGGAGCCGGAGGCAGGTGGTTTTAGTGCTGGATCTCTATCAGGATCTACTCCCTCGAGGTGTTGAGGGGAGTGAACATAGTGAACCGGGGGTTCGGCTTCGGCTGCTGGGGCTGCTTGCCTCGGTCATTCTGGGCTTTGGCCCCAGGTTGGGCTCGGGAGGCCTCTCATTTCTTCCCGGCCTCCTCCTTGTCATCATCCCTTTTCGCCTGGTGGATTTCCTCCGAGTGTATGTACCCTTCTGCTCGTACCATCAGCTCGGACACAGTATCCACAGGATCAATTGCTAAGGAAGACGTGAGTGGGCCCGACCTAAGCCCACTCTGGTAAGCCATCAGAGCCATGGAGTCCTCCAGGTTCGGAATTCGGAGGGATTCCTCATTAAATCTGGCCGTGTAAGCCCTCAAGCTTTCCCCTCGATGCTGCTTCACCAACAGCAATGTTGAAGTATGACGAGTGGCGCGGCGGCTTCCCGCGAAGCGAGACAGGAATGCCTCAGCCAGCTGGTGGAAACTTGCAATTGAACCTGGACGAAGTTTTTGGAACCAGTCCAAGGCATTGCCAACCAAGGTGGTCGGGAAAGTCTTCGCCTTCATGAGATCTGGCATATCATGCAGAGTCATGTGGTGGTCAAAATTGAGCAGGTGGCTGGCTGGGTCTCCGTCTCCATTGTAGACGGCCAGGTTGGGCATTCGGTTGCCAGTGGGTAGGGGCGTGGCTAACACCTCTGGAGAGAGTGGGCTTACACCGAGTTGGTTTATGACTTTAGCTATGGCAGCCGCGGTCTTTGCTTGCTCGGGGTCGGCTAGAACCGCCCTTTTGCCTCTCTCCGGGTCGGACCTTGGTGTTGGCTCGTAGAAGCCCTCCTCTTCCTGCGTCCGTTTTCGTCTAGACTCCGGGATGTGGAACTGGGGGCGCGATGGCCGCGGCGCGGCCTCTTGCGGTGCCAGGGGGCCCTCAGCCAGCCGGGCCACCTGTTCCTTGAGTTCTTCGAACATCCTCAGCATCATCCTTATCTCCGGTGATAGGCTGGAGTTAGGGTCTCCTTCCGCTCCGGGGTTAGTTTGAGTGGCTAAGTGTATACGTTGGCTCGTTCCAACGTCGGCTTGGGTCAGGTTCTGGCTGGGCGCCTGCACGGCTTCGGAGTCCCCTTCTAGGTTGGGCGAATCCTCCACTGGTATGTTGTGGCTTCTTGTTTGCACCATAATGGCTTCTCAATGAGTGGTGAAGAGAGTTATAGAAGAACTCGTCGTTTCCCACAGACGGCGCCAAACTGTCGAGGTTGAAAATCTCACAGTTGGATTCGGGAGCTACTTTTGCCGAGCTGGACTCCCTTGATCCGACTCCGGGCTGAACTTTCCTGGTCGGCTGCAGATCCTGCACAAGGAAGGCAAGGAAAAGGCGGGGTGACGACCCGGATTTTCCCCTCAGGCGTGCGAATGATTAATATGTCCGAGCTGGCAAAGTAGTTTAGAGCAATTAATAACGAGAGAGAGAGTAAATGAGGAGGGTTGAGCTCTATTTATACTAAGTTTAGGTCTGACAGCATTTAATACGACGCAGCTTTATGTCCCATCAGTGCTTTATGTCCCATCGGAACAGCTGGAACTGAGGTCGGGGTTAATGGGGTCGGGTCAGCCATCTGGGGTTGATCATTGGGCTGAGCGAGCTGCTGATGGAGCGCGGATTGGCCCATCTCTGATCGGGTCGGCTAATTTAGCTCAGCTCGGGAACCCCTCGTCACTACCTAAACGAATTTGGGACGTAATCGCCGTGCACTAAGAAAGAATGTCATTCTTAAATACGCAAGGCTCTAAATAGGGAAAATCAAAAGTCACAATTGATAAATAGGCAAAAAGCCGTCAGAGCAACTAAATCCATCATGACGCAACGAAATTAAGTGTTCAAATTAATAAATAAAACTTTTCAAATACATAAGTTCCTCCAAATACTTAAACCAAAATGATAAATTAAAATCCATAAGTCTAGAGAATATGAATCAACTTATTCCTAACTACAATCTGAGGGTCATAATCAATTTTTCGTCAAAATAGTCTCTACCCCATCATTCTGGTTTACACTATTATAAATACCAAACACACGAACTTAAGAAGCTCACATGAAAGATTCACTTATGCTTTCACCCAATACAAAAAAAAAAAAAAAAAATCACTTATTCAGCCCACGTTCGTTTGAGAGCAACCTCCCCTATAGGTCCATTCCACTGCCATTCGTGGATACCGCCTCCGTTCGTTTGAGAGCAACACCCCTACAGGTCCATACCATTTTTATTTCTTAGTAATTCACCATTCTTGAAAGTGTCTTTTTTTTCTTTTTCTTTTTTTTAATTCTTATGTTGATTTTTGCATTTTAATTGTTTGATTATACTATTCTTAAATTTTTTTTTTCACTTTTTTTTTTTCTTTTATTGAAGGGTTTTTTTTTTTTTTTTTTTTTTCAGTGGAAAAAAATGCAAGGTATTATCTTTTACGATAATCATCTTATGATGATTGGATTTAATTTAATTTAAAGAATCTTACCGATTAGCTTTGCAGGTAAAATTTTGTATATCTATTCTTATTTTACAATATTCTTATTTTTTCTCGCATTTTCTTTTTATTATCTGAAACATCAGCAACGTTGGCTCTAGAAAACAATAGGAGCGACGACTAACGGTGGGCTCTATAAGAGAGGAATATAGTGACTATATGTTGAAATTTTAATGCTCTTAAAATACAATATTAGAGTGTCTATTTATAAGATTTGGCTCCTATATTCTAAAAAATTATGTACAATACACTATCAATAAATCTCTTCTATGGATCATATTTAATCTTCCAAACCTAGCTTAAAACGTATGATTAAAAAACATTAAATACAAAATCTAAACTAACATATGGAGGCATATAATTCTAAAAAAAAACAAAAAAAAAAATCATTACTAACAAGACGAACAATAAAAAAAGAAAGAAAGAAAGAAAACACAAGATCAAGTTGGAAGCTTCCAATCCATACTTTTTTTTTGTCTTCCAAGAAGTAAGAATAAGAGCAACGATTCCAAAAGAAAAAAAAACTAAATCAATGGTCTTTGAAGTATATAGAAAATGAGATAGAAGTTGGACAAAAAAAAAAAAAAGTGAAGGCATTAGATTTTTTCTCTATGTCATACGATTTTTTTCTTTAAAAAAAAGCTATATGATATTTGTTTAAGCTAACTTAACTTGACATTGTAGAGTTAGTAGCTTTAAATTTTAGTGAATTAGGGACAAAATTTGCAAGCCCTGCAAATTACATTAATGAGAAGTTAAGAATTTTCTCCAAAATTTATTATGCAAATATAATAGATGAAAGTTTTGAACCCACAAAAGTCATAACCCAAAAAGAGAACAAAAGCCTATTTGATCTTTCATTTTCTTCTTTTGTTTCTTTGTTCTTTTTTTATTTATTATATATATACATTTTGGAGAAAATGAATCATTGGCCTTGCTAGTAGGAATGGGTTTTTTTTTTTTTTTTTCTTTTCGTCCTTTGTTTTTTAGAATTATTTGTTTCCATATTTGTTTGTTAATTAAATATGGTAATTTGAATTTCGTATTTAATGCTTTTTAACCATGGTTGGTGAACTAGTTTAGCAAGATTAAATGTGGTCTATAGATGATATTTATTGACACTAATTGAAAGGTATTATATGGAATTGAAGAGAATGTAATTGTTGGTGATCAAGAATAAGAATTAAACTAATTAGGAATATAATTCAATAAGAAAACTTGAAATCTAGTCTAATAAGGAAATAAATAATAATGCCTAAATCTATAAAATTAGGAATAATATTGAAACCTAAAATATATTTCAACAATTATCATTGGTTTAATGCTTTGAGTATGCTTTAATTACTGATGAAAAAGAATGCTTCTAGGGATTAATTAATTGTGCACTAGTTACATGCATGTCAATGTTTATAATCCTAATAGAATTAATTAAATTAAAGAAGCATTTTTGGAACCAATTGTAATAGATACCTATCTTGAGTTCGATCTGAAACCCGTGGTGTGCCCCAGGGATGGGGTTTTATCCTTTGGCATGAAATTCTCTCTCGTGGAACTCTAAAGTGTAGAAATATACAAGCCCATATAGATCACTATTTATTACAAATCAAGCATAAAGTTGGTGTTCATCTTTAATATCAAGAGAAAAAACTTCAAATCATTTCTAAGGTGGCACACACTAATTAAGAAAATACATAATAAACCATACAGTAATTAACAAGATACTGATAGTCACAGAGAAAAATGAGTTTTTCAGGCTCTTGGTTGAAGTCGACCCTCATTAGCTAGCCTGAAGAGCTTTGCCTGAGATGCTGCTGCCTTGTTTGAGCTGAGTGCTGCAACAAAACTATCTCTCACTTGGTTGGTTGTGTATGGAAATTTATTATTCACCATAGAGTTCAGCAAAGAAGCTGTTCCTTCCCTGTAAAGTGCTCCAAAGCCGTCTGTACGAGTGTTTGAGAGTGCTTGAAGCAAGTTCATGTGTGCTCCAAAGCCAGGTAAACTAGTCACACCAAATGTGCCTCCAAGGGTTCCCCACCAGCCAAACAAACCCCAAATGAATCCAGGGTGAGTGATCCAGAAACTGTAATTCACAAACAATCCTTTAGTATCTTTGCATTGTAATATATAGCAACTAAAATGTGCAGCTTATATTGATGTGAGCAATTGTACTTACTTGCATGTACCAGTAAAGGGGGAATTTGGATCGAATGGTGGTGTTGGGATACCGGGAATGCTTGGAGTGGTTGGTGGGCTTATGATGGTTGGTGTGCCTGGGGTACTGGGTGTGCTTGGGGTAGTGGGCGTGCTTGGAGGAGTGTTGTAGTATCCTCCACCTCCACTTGGAGGAGCTGGGGTGGGGTCACTAGGTGTGCTTGGGGTAGTGGGTGTGCTTGGTGGAGTGTTGTAGTATCCGCCACCACCACCTCCACTTGGAGGAGCTGGGGTGGGGTCACTAGGTGTGCTTGGGGTACTGGGTGTGCTGGGGGTTTTGGGTGTGCTGGGTGTGCTTGGAGGAGTGTGGTAGTATCCACCACCACCACCTCCTCTTGGAGTAGCTGGTGTTGGGTTATGATGTCCTCTACTTGGAGGGTTACCACAGTTTGCAGGTGGTGTGCCTCCATAGTGACCACCTCCATGTGATGGTGTTCCATGAGACGGTGTGCTTCCATGGCTGCCTCCTGAACCGTGTGACGGACTTGGATGGGAACCTGTTACATGCAAAAGAAATACTTTAGCATCACAATTCTCATTTCTCCCTTTGATATGACAGTCAGTATTTCAGCTCATGGCTCTGCTGAAATTGGAGATATGAACCTCCAGGTAAAATGTTATAATTTGTTACGTTTTCAGCAAAAGCTTTCCCATTTAACTGCTTTATTTGTGTTTGTTTCAACATTCCTTTCATGGGAATAGATTCAAGGTGCAAAATTTCAAGAAACTTATTTTCTTCTACAAATTTGATTCAGAAAAATAGCTTCTGTTTGTAAAATTTGTGAAAAATGTCGATTAATTCGTGGATGGGTACGAATTATAGTAATTTATTCCAACTCGAGACATAAAGAAAGACAAGAAAGTATCCGTTGGCTTCTAGTTTAGAAGCGTTACCAGTCGGGGGGCTTCCTCCTGCATGAGGATCAGGAGAGTAATAGTTCTTCTGATCTTCAAAAACGGCCGCAGACATGACAGGAATGACCAAGTTCTGAGAGAGCAATGCTGCCACTGCAGCCCACATGAATAAGGAAGCCTGCATGCCTTTCATTCTCTCCATTCTCGGCTCGCAACACAACTCAACAAGAGGAAAGAAGGGATAATGCGAGTTGAGTAATGGGAGTGACTCTGAGAAGAAATGGTGTTTATAAAGAGTAAACTTAAGAGACTGAAGTAAATATAAGCAGGTGAACAAGTATGTGGTTAGTTGTATATGTTGCAGGAGCATTTAAGGTATCATTTATATCTCAATTATTCTCATATGGTTAGAATTTGAAGATAGATTTTCATGGTGTCATACAAACTTCTTCATCTTTGTCTTTGCCTTTGCTTGTGGAAATACTAGGCAAGAGGGTCTGTTATGGGAGTACTGAAAACCCCATATTTATTTTTCAATGACTTTGTGGATATTTGCTGCATGTCACATGCATTTCTGAAGACCATGCAGTGGAAAAATGTTGCTATGTAAAGAAGGGTGTTTCATGGGAAACTATTCGGTTAGTTTGGACTGACATCAGTCTAATTTCACATATTGGTTGGATTCACACATGAGAAATTCTTTAGTCCGTCAAGACTTATATAACTTCTCACATACATGTGAATCGTATTAACCATGTGAGATACTATAGATTGCCCCAAGAATTTTTTGGTGTTTTATTAGTAATGACTTTTTCATGTTCATGTTTTATTTACCTTCATCACTTGTATTTCATATTTGTTGTTTATAAATGCTATCTGATTCTTTCATAAGTACAGCTTTGTGGGATTTCGATCCTTTCATAAGTCATTACTTTTTCGTGTTTGTGTTTTATTTACCTTCATCACTTTTATTTCATATTTGTTGCTTATAAATGTTATCAAGATTCTTTTATGAAAGTACGGTTTTATTGGACTTGGATTATCTCATAACTTTAAGATATTAGGAGATGATCTAATGATATATACAATATTAATTGTTTGATATAATTGAGATGAATTGATAAAGATTAAAAACAAAATAATCCTATCTATTATCGTCATAAAAGCTGTTCTTAGAAAATATTATGATTCTCGAGTATCTAATCAAACAATCAATGGTCTATATATATAGACCATTGATTGTTTGCTCTAATCAATTAGATTTCGATCCTCACTTCATTAACAGTTATTATCACTTTCACTGTTAGAACAAATAATTAATAGTTTTAATTTTCTTAATGATGATAATCCTTGTCCAAATTTTTCAAAGTAATCATTGAAGGTACTGTTGCGCCTACGTGGCAAATATATAATAACCGTGTCAACAAACTAGAGGACTTGGACCATGAGCGCCCAAGAATTTCCCTAATTCAATATCGTTTAAGAGCTGATTCCTTGTGCTTTGTAGTTTGATCTTTCAATTATGAAGCTTTTTGTGAATTATGATCTATATGTTACCAATGCATGCCCTGAAAACGATGTCTATTTCTAAGATAATCAATTACAGAATCTATTAGCTATATGAACACTAAAAACCAAGTTCTAGAAAATGGATATATCGATATTATTTTAAAATTATAAACGAAACTTAACGGTGTAAATAATATAAAATATTTACATTTATAAATTAATAATTTTATGAAAGAATCCCACTCATCTAAGAAGGGTCCTCAACTGAATTCCGTTGGATGACACTTTAGACCACTAGGTTGGTCAAAGCATTCTTTTTAATCATTTTCATTTTCTTCAACTTTGACCTCAACTTTGACCAGATCGGAGGTGCCACAATGAATCACAAAAATATCTGAATATAAGATAGTTTGTACGCTAAAAAATGTCTGAATATACTAAAAAGGCCAGATAAGCGAGTGATTGCATCTCTTTAAAATCACAATTCTATATATTCTTTTTACTGTAGAAGTTTCCAAAAAATTCATTAGAGTAAAAACCTCTCGTATATCATGTGTAGCAAAACTATGAACAGGAACTAATTATCCGAACGGACAAAAAGAAAAAAGAAGCCTAATTGTCTAAATAGTTCCTATTATTTAGTAAAATCCTATTTACTTTATACATTTTTAGTTTCACCATTTTGGTCTTTCAATTTTCCTATTTGTGCTAGATTAGTCCCTATAGCAATAAATAATTAAATTTTAGGGGAAAAGTTGACGCATTTTAGATGGAGGATTAGCATTGTGTTCCCAAAATTGGCCTTAGATTAATTGATACAAATGAAGATATTTAAGGACTAAAATTGTGTGAATATATAAATTCGGGGACCTAACAAAAATTTTCAAGCTTGTGCATTTTAAATACATTTAATTATACCATCAACCCGAAAAAAATATAGTTAATATTATCAGAGTTAATAATGGAAGGGAGTAAATTGCAACATTATTACTAGAAACAATGGGGTAGGGTAGGGTAGGGTGGGAGTGGGGGATCCTAATATACTGATACAAGGAGGTTCTTAACGAATTAAAAATAACACAGGGGTTATTGTATAATTTACCGAATAAATTATTTACAAACTATATATTTGGACAATCCCCACCAAAAAAGGGAAGATAGAACTATGAAAAATTAAAAAAAAAACAACAAATGGAAAAAAAATTCAAAAGACATAGAGTGGCACCTCACTTAATGTCCTTGACAGGGAAGTAGGTGAATGAACAAGAAAATGATAGAAGATCGCATTGAATAGTGGTATTATTAATTGAGACAGCAACTATATTGTGTGTCGACATTAATCTCTCTCAAAAACAATCTTTTGAAAATTGTTTTTTGCACTTAGAAAGATAGCTTGTTTCTTTGAATTAATGAATGGTTGTCCCAAGACAGCTATAGCACGAACATTACACCCGAAACTAACTTACCATGGCAAAGTCGGATTGAATTCATCCAAAATTTTAAGTCCACTGTTATAACGATATACCCTCAATATTTCATGTTAATTAAAGATTAAATAATATTTGTAATACAGAGAATAAATTTTGAATTTAAAATCTTTAATTATATAAATTACTAACCGATCACTTCTTTCAACCTTTGAAAGCAAAACCCTTGCTACAGATCTATGAATGATTAATTCTGAATTCTATCTGTAACATTTATGTACGTATGAGAAAGGTGACCCCTTCTTGACTGGTATGAGCTGTCCATAATTGAGCAGTGGGGTTATATGGGCTTTATGTTGGTGTCATTATTTCCCTTCTAACATCTTGCATGGAAGCGTATAATTTTGCACGCGGGCTTGTTTTTGCCCAAAATTTCGTGGAAAATAACTCAAATATGAATTTACCTAGTAGTTGAGTATTTGGGATGTAAGTAAAAGATTTGTTCACATGTAGAGTTTGAATTAGTTAGAAAAGTTAATTTATTTGAAACGGATTTTTATAGGTATTGTATATGACTAATATAGATCATGAGTCCTTTGAGCGAAGTCTTTTCTTTGGGGATCGATATTTCTAGTGTAAGCCCAAAGAGCTTTCTAATGAGAGCTGCCATCACATATAAAAAAACATAAAAAGAAAACTTCATCCCAAATTTCAAACAAATTTTTTCGAAGCATAAATTCTCATTAATTTTTTATTTTAATCTTTTGAAATTACATACGCTTCAAATGATATTTATTCACTATAGTTTATACTCATAAAAATTGAGTGAATGGATCCGAAAAATTGAATTATGCTCCAAGGACATACCTTTGTAGACTGTTTCTAAAGGGAAATATTAATATGCAACCATTTTCCAGTCATCTAGAATGAAATCAACTGCGTGAAAGTATATGAACCAATTTTCTCTTTATTATTGTAGTGCGATTGCTTAAGCTTAAAAGATGGAATTAATACCAATAATAAACTTGAATTGTGTTGTTATTATTTTTTACTAAGTAAGCAATTTGTATTTTATTGAAAATAAAAATGTGTATAGCCGGATCGAGCAACCATTTACAAAAAAAAAAAAGAGATAATAAAAAGTACAATAACTAACCTAACAAAAGATAATCTAAGAAGTACATGGCTAGCTAGTTCATTTAATTTAGTTTAGATAATCAGTCAACCGTTCTCGCACCAACTAAACTAAACGACAATCTTAGTGAAATAGAACTGATACAAAATAAAAAAACTAAACAAGAAAAAACCGACGGTCAAAGGTAACAACAAACACATTGACCATCAAAAAATATTGCAAGAGCCGTAAAAAATGAAGCAAAATCACAATGAAGCTCCTAGCCAAAACCGAGAATTGCAAGCCAAATACAAACAATCAACCCGTAGGGGAGGGGGATTTGGATTTGGGAGGGTGATATGTGGATTTAGGTGATCCACTTTTTTTTTTCCCTTTTTTGGATGTATGGGAGGGAGAATTTGGATGGAAGCGTGGGGGTGGGGGGGTGTTCATAAAAGGATGGAGATCATGAGAAAGGGAACCTTGAGAGGGAAGTGGATCATTTTCATAATTCTCTTCATTTTGGGTTTGAGGGTTGGTGGGATTAGCTATAGGATGGGTTTCAAACACCACGAGTTCAACTTCTAAACTTCTATTAAGATTGTTCTAAAGTTGAAATCGGTTTTGTGATGCGGCTATCTTAGAGGAGGTAGCTGAGGTGGAAGGCTCCTTTGGAGTAGCTTTCTTAATGACATCTTGCCACTCGGTAGTCTTCGGAGGATGGGGGAAGTCTTACTCTCCTCACGAGCCAGTATAGGAACCAGTAGCTGGTATAGCTTTAAATTGTGTTATTTACTTTTGGAAGAAAGGATTTTGTGCAAATCTGCCGCATGTGGTAGTTTCTTTTATTAAAAGAATTTTCTAATGTTGTCTATGAATCATTCATATATTCTTCCAAATTATATGCATTTGCGGGGTTAAGACTTCAAAATAATAGGGGTTGAGGTCAGCTAGTGAGACGATGAGCCATACATTTCGTTATCGGTTCGCCATTCTAGCCTCAAAGGATAATCATGCAAGTTTCTTGAGCCCCATTGCTTCGGGTTTTGTTCAAGTTAATCAAAAGTTATTATGATATACTTAATTACTTCAAAATTTTTCCTAACGCCATAATTAAAAGTTTAAGATAGCGATTGGTATATTGAAATGAATTTGGACACGAATGAAATATGGCAAGGAATGGAATGAAACTGAGAATGAAATGAACTTGGGAATACAAATGACATACTCGGTATGTTTTAGGAATAAAAAGTAGTAATAAGAATACCTTGTATAATATGACATGATTGTTATTTTATTATTATAGTATTAAAAATATGACAGAATTGTCATTTTATTATTGTACTATTAAAAATATGACAGGATTATCATTTTATTATTATAATTATTATTATTATTATGATTATATTTGGTATTATTATTATTATTGTTTTTATTTTTTATCATTATTATTTTACTTTATTATTATTATTATTATTATTATTATTATTATTATTATTATAATAATAATATTAATATTAATCATCATTTTAATCAATATTTTTATTTTTATTTTATTTTATTTATTATTATTATTTCAATCAATATTATTATTTTGTTATTTTAATTTTATTGATTAATATTAATATTAATATTATTATTATTATTATTATTATTATTATTATTATTATTACTTTATTTTTAGTTTTACTTTTATTTTTATTTTTATTTTTATTTTTATTTTTATTTTTATAATAATAATAATTATTATTATTATCATAAAAATATGATAATAATAATAATTATTTTTTAATAATAATTAATATTATTTTTATTTATTTTTATTTTTATTTTTATTTTTATAATAATAATTAGTATTTTATAATAATAATAATAATATTTCTTAATTATTATTATTATTATTTTTATTATTATTTTTGTTATTATTATTATTATTATTATTATTATTATTGAAATATGGGGGTATGGTATTCAAGTTAATTCCAAAATACATGGAAATGAACCATTCATATGTGTTTGATCTGGAATGGTTATTCACATATATGCGGGAATGAAATTACCTTGTGAATGAAATTTTCAAGTTTATTCCTTCATACCAAGCATGAGAATTGAAAAGAGTTGAGAATGTCATCCCATTCCAAACCCTATTCCAATATACCAATCGCTACCTAAAAGTAATATTGTTACAAGGCATATAATGCATGCGAATCACTGTGGCGCTTAAGGGGAAAATATTTTTTCAAATAGTAACCGTTTTGGACCGTTACCTATGTGTCTTGCGTATATTCAATGACCAAAGAGATCATAGGAGAATGATGCAAATGCAAAGTAAGAGATAATAATATATACTTTTTACAAACTATATGAATTGTGAATTTAAATGACTTCATTTTATAGACTGACCCTTAAGTACACATGTTCTTTCGTTTTTTTGCTTTTCCAATTTTTTGGGTTTTTGCTAAATGAGAAAAATAGAGATGTGGAGGTATGGGGCTGAGGCCCGCTCAGTTGAGCTAAATTTTCATCTTTGTTTTTGCTCATACTTTTACAAGAACTCATCTTGAAACCAAGATAAAGACTTTGCAAATTTTGCGCCAAGGTATAATCTAGCGGTAGTGGAGTGAAATAACTTATGCGAAATTACGGGTTTGACAGATTTATTGTGCTGAAATTTCGTCCTTAGATTTATCCAAAAATTTATCAGTTGATCTGAAATATCACATCATCAAAAGAAGACTTTGCAAGTTCTGGGAACATTGCACTTCCAACGATGTCAACCAAATGCTCCGTTGATATGGTACGTACTACATAACTATTATGAATGGAGCGAAGATTCTTATCCATACAATGGAAGAAAAGTAAGAGAAATTAAAGCTGAGTCGTCGGTGAGCCCCCTAACATTAATCTCTGATTCTGTGCAAAATAAAGGCTACTGTACGCATGTATCATGACAGCTCCAAATTTCAGCTGGACGGGATATCTGGCGCTCTTGTGTCAAACAGAGAAACATATTATTGAAAATATAATATCGGGTGAGGAGTAAGATTAGCAGACAATGTAAATATGGAGATAATATTGAGAATAGATGCTTATGTGCTGACTGGAAGCTAACGGTACTAAGCTAAATATTTCATTGTATTGAGAACTTTTTTGATCAACTCATTTACATACAAGTGTTGTGGGCCCACCTCATATTCTAGAGCTGATGGTTAGCTTGGGCTAGAGTTGGCATATGGGTCAACCCGGCACAGCTCGGCCGAATCATAAGTTGAGAAAATTGAGGCCGACTCAACACAGATATTTAGTGGGCTCAGTTGGGTTGCGCTTATTTATCAGAATATAGAACCCAGCTTAGCCCACGAGCCCCCTACCACGAGTCACGAGCTAGACTGGGCTGGGCCAACCCATTTTTTTGTGATTAGTGTAATTTTAATATATAATTATACTAATATATATACAAACACACACACACACACACACACACACACACACACACACACATATATATATATACTACTTGGATAGTTGGATTACTAATTAAAAAAATAAAATTTAAACTTAATTTTTTAAAGAAAAGTTAATTTAATTATTAACGAGACAGTACACAAGTTGATTGATAGTATTAACAATTAATATAAATGATAAAATACTACATAACAAACTACAAGTTAATGAGACTCGAGTATATTAGTGATATAAACATAAAAATAAAATATTATATAAACGTTTAAGGAAAGCTAGTGTAAAAGTTCTCCATTTTATTATGCTCCTTGTACGGGTATTAGACCTGTTGGTGGTTGTGTTGTGCTTGGCAGTGGATGTGGTTGAATAACCACTTCAGAATTAAAATAGTTTGTGATATTTTGGTGTTGAGATACAAGGTGTCTTACAAGCGTCCTAATTCCAAATTTACGTCGAAATATAAATTGACGTTAACAATAATTACAAATTACATACTTCTGTTCTTCAAAGTACGTAAAATGATTTCAAACCTTTGACGAATATAATCGTCGTGAAAGACTTTCTTCTCCAATGAATATAGTTACATATAATATTGTAGACTTGTAGTAAAATAAAGTTAAATATACTTATTAACTAAAACACTATGTCACTAAGTATTTATAGAAAAAATTATATGTACAATTATAAAAATTATAAAAAATAATTATACCCAATTTTTTTTAAAAATAATATGAAAGACTTAAAGATGCAAGTTGCAAATTTGCAATATCATAAAAAAGATTTGATAACAAGTCATTTAATATAAACTTAAAAAATAAATTTGCTACTTGTTATTATTAGTTTGTTAAAAAAAAATAGTTACTACGACTTGCTAGTTTGTTTTTTTAAAAAATAGTTATTACAGCTTACATTGCATGTATAAGCATAATATTTAATTTTTTTTTAATAAGTGAGCTCAAATTGTGCTTAATTTGTCGGGCCTTATTTGGGTTCAAGATGAGCCTTATTTGGGCTCGAGTTGGGCATGTGCTGGGCTGGGCTCATGGGTTGAGCTGAGTTGGGCCTGGGCTTAAATGGGTTTGGGCTCAAATGGGGTAGGTTAAAAATTATATGACCTAACTCGACTCACCTATATGTGGTGGGCTAAGTCGAGTCGAGTTCACTTTCAACTGAGTTGGGATAGACTCGAATTTTCGTGTGGTGGGTTGAACTAGGCCTATGTCGGCCCAGCCCAAATGCCACCTCTAGCCTGGGCTGTTCTAAGAATTTTCACATTGTATTTGATTGTTGAAGTTTTTGTGAAATGAAGTTATTTGCATAAAAAAGAAAAAAAAAAGGACAAATTCAAAATCTTATTTATTTATTTATTTATTTTAAATTATTATATTGGTCAGTCATTGTATGAGTTTACACATTGATTTTCTCACTACACGAATATGCACCTTAAATTTGGATGCCTTAGTCTGCTACTGCATAAACACACATATATATATATGAGGCAGTGAATATCCACAAAATTCGTATTTTTAGCCATCCCTAGTTGAGGGGTGGTAATTATGGACGCAAAGTTCATTTGGAGTTTAAGTTGAGAATTATGATTTGCGCTTTGACCTTTGAGTCCGTATGATTAAGGTTGGACACTTGTAATCGAGGTTGACTGCGCTCAAATATATGCAGGTTCACACTACATAGGAGAATTCAAGGTAGCCCTTCTATGGAGAAATGTCCTCAATTATCAAAATAAACTAGAATTCATCAAAATAAAGTTGAATTTGGTCTAGAATATCATAAAAAAGGTGTATGATAGCTTCCAAAATCATTATTTCTCTCTTAAAAAAGAAAAGACATAACTCATTTTTCATCGTTACAATGGTAATACGAATTGAACATATTTTATCCAAACATTAGGATTTAATTAACCAACAGAAAATATAGTCAATCTTTTCTTTTTTCTTATTTTGAGTCCTTTTGGAACAATTCCAAATTTTCCGTGTTTGAAATTGTGATAATTACTTCTTTTTGTTATTATTATTCTTTTGTCATATGGTAATATCTCCAAGTAAACCCCCACTATATTTTTTCAATACCTCTCTCCATCCAATATAACTAGTTACAACTTCTTCTTCTTTTGTGTTTTTGTCTTTTCAAATTTGCATCAAACTATAGTAGATTCCTTCTCGGTGTAGCTAGTAGTATTAATGATGTACTTGCTCTTTTATATTGGCAAAGCCATCGTTAATAAAAATTCTCTTTAATATCATATAGTACTATCCTCATAATAATAATTATTTCGTCTCCTAAATTTTTATGTGTTTTAGTTATGCCGTAAAACCTCAATGTCTGAATTTGCCGATGCTAACAATCATATGGTAGTGAACTAATAATACAGTTATAATGAAATAATTTTAATAATTTATAATCGTTAAGTATCATTCATAACGTAATTATAAAAAAATAAAAAATTACTTGAAGTGCTTGCAAGGAGCTACTTGGTACGACTCACGACTAAAGAAGGTGTATATTTTTGTTTTTTAAAAAAACATGGCGACACAAATGTATTGGCGATGGATAGTAAGGGACGGCCAAGGCGACGGTTGGGCAACAGATAGACGACGACAGACTAAAAAAAATTTAAAAAATAATTATGCAATAGATTTGCGACGGATCTTAAAAAATAACTAAAAAATAAAAAATAAAAATAGGCAATGGAATGGCAACATACCACGAAAAAAATTATGATTATTTTTTAATTGGGCGACCGATTTTGCATTTTTCCACCAACTGTCTTTTGAAGTTTTACCCTTCTATCACCCGTCTGTTCAGGCGACGAATTTTGACAGTTGCCCGTCGCTCTTTTTCTTATAGTGATAGTAAATAATAATCCAAAATAAAAAAGAAATAAAAATGAAAAAGGAAGACAAAAAAGTTGCCAATTTATCTTAACCAAAAGGCCGAGGTTGTGTGTGTATGTATATACATATAAAGAGAAAACAGCAGAACCCATTGGAAAGAAGTTTCACTTCCTCACATGACAATAAAATAATTGTAGATGTAGCTGTTCTACGCAATGTGAAAGTTGGCGATGCAGTGGCAATTGCTTAAATTAGCAACATATATTATGTGATCATGGGACACTCCACCACCCCTCTTCCCCCTGCACCCCAACACCATGGAAAACAGAGCGGAAGGCGCCGTCATGGCACTAAAAATACTAAATCATAGGCAGAAAAGAATTTGGTCGGTAGATCAGATCTTTTGTGTTTCACTTGTTTGCTTTACCTCTTATTTTTCATTTAGTAGTGGCACACTGTATTATATTATCTGGTTAGAGAAAAAAACTTGCAAACTATCTGATCTTTCGGAGCGTGATGTGAAAGGTGTATGGGTTCACGTATTTATGGAGTTTACATGGCACCTCTCAGTCACATTCCTTTGGCTGTTCGCTTGAAATAGTGACTCTTATGTGAATATTTAGTTGGTTAATTAACTATGTTGTTATATAGTACTATACATAAAATTAATCGTGTCATAATTTGAACTCTTTCGAGCAAGTAGAGGAAACAAATTTGTTTGATATGGATAGTTTGGTCTCTGCGAAGTCAATATGACTAGGAACAAATCGCCCCTCTTCCCATCTTTCTTGCCAATTTAGATGAAAAGAAGAATAATTATAAGAGTAATTCTAGATACTATTTTATTTTTATCACGAATTTATTACTTTTTATATGAATATTTAGTTGGTATATAGTCCTAATTAGTTAATTAAGGGAACTACTTTTGGGGTTTACTTGGAGATTTTACCATATGACAAAAGAAAAATAATAATAAAAAAAGAAGTAATGGAAGGAAGCAATTACTTGGGAAATTTAAGGTTAGAATAAAGACAATAATAATTAAAGAAGTAATGAAAGGAAGCAGTTACTTGGGACATTTAAGGTTAGAATATTGTGTGAAAGATATTCCTCTTTAGGAGAAATCAAATTATTCTTGCCGCTCTCGAGCAACTACCCGAAAATTTTTTAATTCTTCAAAAACATTCAACTGTTGAAAATTACGTAAAAGTCATAAAAATAATCATATATATAAGTCAGTAAGGGTTGCAGCCTCAACTCGACTTTTAATGTATTTACCCTTAATGTTATGGTTTAAATTTAAGGAAATTGAGTTCGAATTTTATTTTATAACGTTCTCGTTCAAAAATGTTGGTTAATTTAAACTAGTATTTAAGTAGTAGGTTATTGCTGAATCTATATATATGAAAATGAAATCAGATAAAATATACAAATCACTAAGCTAAGATGCAAAACAAAAGTGAAACTTCAAAGTATATTATTCAAAAATTTGGTGGCATCTTTACAATCTTGGGGGATATTCTTATGGGCATTCCTTGAGAAGGAAATGGAAGAGGGTCCATGGTAATAGGTTCTTCAGGATCAAGCATGGACCAATCATAATGAGTTACAACGTAATGCACAAGTATGAGGATGTTCAACTTGGCCAGTTGATAGCCTGCACACAATCTTGGTCCTCCACCAAATGGCATATATGCATATGGTTGAATAGGCTCCTCAAATCTACTTGGATTAAACTTATATGGATCTTCAAAATATTCTGTGTTGTAATGTGTACCATATGTTGTCCACAACACCTGCATAGAGTTATAGAAAGAAAGCTTTAGATCATACATATTAGCATAAACATACCTATGTATGTGTGTCTATCTATCTATCTATATATATATAGAGCATGTTTTACAGGGGTTGATCTAGTATTTTTTGTTTAGTGAAAATTGACGTCATTAAGGGTTGCAACCCCAACTAGTCTTTTAATGCATTTGCCCTTAATGTTGCGGTTTAAATTTTCCAAAAACTTTTAACCAGATACATGTAGTAGTTTGTCAGATTTTTTGTTCCTAAAAGGGCCACTATTTTTTATAAGAATTTTCCTAGTAGCGAACCTATGTGGTAATGAGGGTGTGTTCACCCTCAACTTGAAAAAGTGAAAAAAATTAATTTTTTTTTTTTTGGGGGGGTTTTTTTTTATTTAAAAAAAAACCATTATATTGGACATTTTTATTATATAAGTGTATATCTTGACCTCTCTCATTGCACGATTGCATGCCCTAAGTTTGGGTGCATATGTCCGCCCTGAATTTTTCTATTGTAAAAGTTTTTTTATAAGAATTTTTTAGAACTTCCTTTATAAAATATGTTGCCCTCCAGGGATTTCAGAAATTGTATTGCACGTTACACGTTGGTATATGTATGATGTGTTGACTCGATAATAAAATACTCACCTTCCATCCTCGTGGAATTGTGAATGCTTCATATTCAAAATCAACAATTGCTTTTCTAAACGAGCCAAAAATGGGAGGGAATATCCTCATGCTCTCACGAGCTACTTGCCAAGTATAGTTCATCTTCTTTATGTCCTCAATTGTAAGACTTTCACCAGCCATTTTCTTGCTTCTGAGATCAACATGTTCTGGCATAGAGTACATGAAAATTAATTATAAGCATAGGAAGCAAGAAAGTGTGATAGCTGACTTGACCTAATGGAACAAGACTTGATCTGATTTACGGAAAAATGTTACCTTGTAGGACGCGAGAGTAACAATCTGGATGATGAGCCAACATCCGAAAGGTCATGGCAACGGCAAAAGAAGTCGTGTCGTGTGCTCCAAATACAAGTATAATTACGTTATCGACAACTTCCTCCTCGCTAAGATCACCGCGAATCATCTCCCTCACTAACCGCGAGAGCAGCGTCGCTTCTTCTTCTTCTTCTTCCTCTTCCCCTAACCGATCCTCCATCTCGGTTTTCTTCCTCCTCACTACATCGACCACCATTTTATGTATCTCCATTCTTGCATTTTTCGCCCTGGAGAATTTAGAGCCTGGAATACAAAAAGGAGGTGCAAAAACACCTTCCAGGACTCTCTCAAATGTGTTGAATAGTCCTGATTGTATCTCAATACCTAGCAAGCACTCAAATACAAAAGTGAATGTCAAAATTTTTGTCAGACGATAAAGGCTAATAGTGTCGTGACCTTGCCAATATTTTGCAAAGTGCAATTCAACAGTGTTGCACATTTTGGGCACCAAAGCCTCAAGTCCAGCACTGTTTAGTGTTGTTTTGATAACTCCTCGAAGGCAACGATGTGCCTCGCCTTGTTTCTCCATGATGGAGTTTTTGCCCATGAGTTGGACACTTGAAGAAGGCCATGAGCTGATCACCAATTTGAACTCATTAGACAATAGAAACTTGTTAGCTTGAGCACCATTGATGACTATTGTTGGTGACCCCATTAGGCTTGTTTTGAATACCTTCCCATATTTCGCAATTCTTGGTTGCACAAACTCTTCATAGATTTTGTTGTTCCTTTGAGCTTTGTAGAAATCTATGGTTTCACCAATCCATGGAAGCCCCATGTCACCTGGTGGTAGTTTCTTCTTGGTTTTATTCTTGAAGCTTTTACAATGTTTCAAGAACATGGCAATAGCCATTGCAATGGTGAAAGTGAAGAACAAAGAAAGAGCAAATCTCGTATCTAGAGCCATTGTCAAAGACATGAAGATGGTTTTTTTTTTTTCGTATAATGGAAATTGAAGCTCGTATAAAGAGGGTTTTGATAGAGAAGAGTATAGGAGTTAGCAGCTTTCAGTTTGTTCGTTATTAGGTAAGCAGTTGCTCACTTATATAGCTATTCGTGAGGGGTCATATCGGTTGAATAATTCGAAGTCAAAACATTTTTAAACATTAAAATTTGAAAAACACACAAGCTAAAAGTCAAATTTCTTGCATCATCTAGAAAAGGTTCATCTTCATAACCATCTCATTCAATGAATAATTATAAGATGTGTCCGCGAAACCTATGATCATGGGATGATGTTCTAGGTCGGCTCTTTTATATATATTTATATATATACCAATATTCATATGCATTGCATGTGCCCTCCTCGTGAAGAAATTGTGTTTAATCACCTTATAGAAGTGTCACATCATCATCAAAATATACCTGAAAGATTCAAACAGAAGGATAATAAATGGACAAACGGTACATAAGTCAAAACAGTTTATGAAATTTTTAATAACTATAGTATCCCTAAATATCTGCTTCATCTAATACTATATTGCAAGTGGAAGTCAAATGAAGGAAATGGAATCTACTCTACCTACAATGATTACTGAAAACAATACTGAGAATATATGAAGGCATACTGATTTTGCAAGTGAATAACGAAGTTGCTAGTCAGGTATAGAGGGACAGGGATTTAAATATTTTATCAGTGGCGTTAAAGTATTTTTAGAGGTCAAAATTATTAGTATTGTGAAAACTAAGTAGTTTTGTAATAAAAAAATTTCAAGGATTTAAAAAAATATTTTAGATATTTTATAAGGATAGCCGGGTTACAATTCCCAAAACCCCACACTTGACTCAGCTCTTGATGGCAGAAATGATTTAGATTGTGAAAATGTTCAGTTTTCAAATATTTAATGAAGCAAGTGATGGTAAATTTTGGTTAATTTGTTAACGTGGTGTGGCGTATAGGTGATGTCTCTTAATTTTTGCATTATATAAACAAGACATGCCTTGAGGTTTTGACTATCAATTACTAAACAATTGGTGAACAACTAGAACTTAATGCACGTAAATTTTAGTCCAAAATCTCAGCACTGCAAGAGCAGGACCTGGAAAAGTCGGCTCAAAATCACATTAACCCATGTTAGGGTATAGATTTTGTCTCTCTGTATGGATTCTTTGAACTCTTGGAGAAATGTTCGCAGCAAGAAGAAATTTTAATTTGCTTCTAGTGGTTATTAATGTGTGATCGCGTTGTTGTACGATTAATCATAAGATGTTGAAATAAAGTAATGATAATATAATTTTAATTTTTTTTTGAACATGCGAATGGCTACTCGTGGATCATTTTCAAGAAATCAGAATATATTATTATATGAAAATTCAAAAACAAACAAATAAGGGAAAGAAATAATTTCGGAGTTGAATTAAGACTAACTAAAAGAGAAAATAAAGATTGACTAATGGCTAAAAACTAAATTAAATACAAATTAAAGTGTGGAACGAGTAATGTGAAGCAAGTCGATTCGAGATTGTAATTCGCTTGAATTGCTCTCTATTATGTTTAACGATTCAAGATTTGTCAATTATGTGTAGATTGATTAGGCTACAAGCTCTAATCGTATAGGTCAGATTAATTAAGAGGTATTGAAGCATGACCTATCTCTAGAGCATAGATTATCATTCATTTGACCTAAATTAATTACTCCAATTAGTCCTTTAACTTTAATTGAATTCAAAAGACGTAGATTATATCTCAAACATAACATATTCAATTGTAAATCAATTATTAATTAAATCCTATATTAATCCAAATTCATACCCCAAAAATTTACAAGATTCAATGGCAAAAATGTATAATTTCTTGACACACTTGGAGTGTGTTTCGACACAAATCGTTACAGTCCATTTTTTTTTTTTTTTTAAATTTTATGAGAAAATGTGTCATAGCGCATTGGACTAACACCCAAGCGTGTCTTTTTCCATGTAATTGCACACCAAAGACACCCGGCGCAAAAAAGACTGCAACTGAGCATTTTTTTTTTTTTTGTTAAATAAACAAGTGGCTCTATTCAAATCAAAAGTTCTGTACAAAGCAAGCAAAGTTCAAACTAGCAAAGGATATCTAAGTTGAAATCTCATGCATTACAAATGTTTCTATTATAGTTAAAAAAACGAAATTTATATTTTTTACTTTTTATAGGAAGTTGTACGCTTGATTTAATAGAAGCAAACTGCGACCGAGCAATTGTATCTTCTTCCAAGCATTGTTTTGTTTGTTCTTTGAATTTTCCACGCTCTTCTTGGCCTTTTGACCTTTGTTTTTGTTCCTTAAACCTCGAGACCCTATCAAACATCAAAATACATCAAATCTTGGGTTTAATCATAGTTCACATGCGAAGTAAATGCACATTAATGGGTTTATATTATTGAAAGCTCATAAATAATAAAATAAATCACTTTCTAACAGTTTGAACTTTTAGATGAAGTGGTCATTTAACATGGTATCAGAGTTTAGAGGGTTCAAAACTTACCGCCACCCATTTAAAAAAAAAAAAAAATTGTCCAAGTGCAAGGCTCAAAAACTAACTCGGTCTGAGGTGGTCATTTAACATATATATTAAAAATATAGATCCATAAATGGGCAAATAGTAGCAATTAGCATAATGCAGAAAGTAATCTTCAGCAACAGTGTTTCTTCATCTGTTAAACTTTATGATTATGTACAAGCCATTTGTTCAAGTGATACAATTCTCAATTTAGATGTGAGAGGCCTCGATATTTATTTTTATGTGTAACATTTTAAGCGATGTAAAATAGTTTATATCTCCCTTAAATAAAAAAATTTATGATTATATAAGTTCAAAGCGATAAGAAACACCGGTTTTATCGTAAACTAATATTTTTTTTTAAGTGAAGTAACCTAAATTTATATTTACTTTTGAAAGTTCTAATTTTTTCATTAATAATGACATTTTAGCGATTAACAGCTTTCTTACGCTTTTCTACAATTTGTATCTTTTGCGAGAACACTAATAATCACTTTATCAAAAAATTGAAGTAAAAGCTAAAAACTATATATATATTTTTCTTTTATTCATCTTTTAAGTGGTTCTTCTTTTCATCTTAGTTGGCAGGAAGGTGGGCAGAGGGGATGATTAATTAGTTCCTAGTGATGTTGACTACACAGAGTTCAAACCGTCACTATCAACCAAATTTATTTCATCTGGTGTGAAGGAGGTCGAATTATGGCATTAGTAACCTATAGCATGTACAATGACCAAAAAAAAATAAAAAAATCTATAGCATGTACCAATAAAATTGACCAAATATTTTTATCAAAGTAGTTGTTACATATATATCACTGATATTGATAATATAGGAGCAGAACGCAGTAGGCAAGTGACCGTCTGGTTTTTGGTTGGCTGACGTCGAGTGTTTTTAAAGATGAAATTTCTGATTAGTTGGCAAGTGAGTTGCGAACACATGGACGAACAGGCATTGCCCCATACGTGTCGCCCCAAGACGAGGGAATGCCCACCTTGCAAGACGTCCCTCAAAAAGGCAAGCTCACCTGCTGCTGAGATGAGAGTGAACACACCACGCTCCACGCTCCACGCTCCACGCTCTGAGGACGATGGGTGTCCATCACCTAGACACTATGCCAACATTACCCTCGCTGGATCCCCGCAAAACACACCACAAGATCGTCGTCTGTTTATTGATGACGACCGCTGGCTCATGAGAGTGGGACTATCTGTCTCTCAATCGCAATGATATTGATTGTACACCCTATTCGGCCTAAGCCGAGCATGGTATAGAGCTAGGCAAAGTTCCAACTCAACTGAAGCCCATCTTAGGTGCATGCTCGTATTTTTTTGCTAATTTAGCAAGTGTTTCATTAAGTTTAATAAACTCAAACAAAAGGGACAAGACACCCATTTACACTACGTACTCAGATGGACACTATCAAGGTTCCATGCTCTACAAATATGAAGATTAATACAAGATCTCATATATTTCCTACAAAATTTAGTTTTGTGTCTAATTACATAGATGATCCTTTGCATAATAACATCCTTGGAGTCTCTAGCCTGACTATGAATTCTTCTATTTCTCTCCCCCCCAAATGTGGTAAATAGCAGCTAAAGAAATAATTTGATAACTTGGAATTGAAGTAAATCTGAGGATGCATAGGTGATCATCCAATCCAAAACGTTATCCCAACAATAAAAGGAGGAAGTAAGAGAAGTGTTGTCCAAACGGTGCATGCTCGTATTGTTAACGCTCAAATTGCAACTAACAAGTCTGTGCCTTGGCCACCACCAATAAAATTGACCAAATATATTATCGAAGCAATTGTTATATATCACAAATATTAATGAAATACTTTTTTATTGTACTTCGTTCAAACTGATAAATGACTAATCGAACTGCTTGGATTATTATTCTTTCTTCCTTGGTGAAATAGGGCCTCGACTTAATAGATGTACCTAGCCTCCAATGACCTCAAAATTTTCTTAGAAGCATATATGTATTTTTCAGTTTAAAAAATTAATTAGTCCTCCATTAAATAAAAAAAGTGTAAATAGCACCCCTTATAGTTAGTCGAAAGTGCACAGGACCTCCTTGTGTTTTTAAAAGTGCACCAGAACCCTCTGTAATTTTAAAAACATAGCATCACAATCCCCCCCCGTCAAAAAAAACCGTTACTTTTAACAAAAAATGTATTGCACGCTCGTTAAGTGCGATTGTTCATATTTTTTGGCTTAAAATGTTACTTGTTGAACAAAAATGCCCTTATATATTTTTTTTTTCTTTTTTTTTTTTCTCTCAATCCAATTCTCACCAAAAAAAATTAAAGAATTTTTTTTTTAAAAAAAGAAAAAAACCCATCATCTTCCTCGCCTCACCCCCTTACCCCCACAGCCCCCCAACCCATACCCCGCCAGCCCCCAACCTTTGCAACTCTATTTTTTTGTGCATATAAACATGTATGAATAATAAATATACATGCATATACACATATATGTGTGTGTATATATGTGTATATATATACATATATATACATATTTTTTGGCCTAAATATGTATAAACAAAAAAGAAAAGAAGAAAAGAAAAATAAAAGAATTAAGGGATATTTAAGTCTTTTTACACAATTCAGTTAAATTTACTGACGGAAAGTTGAGGAGAGGGTGCATGTGCTCATTTTCAAAACTGCAAGTGGTTCCGGTACACTTTTCAAAACACAGGAGGGTCTTATGCACTTTTGGCTAACCATAGAGAGATATGATGCTATTTACCCAATAAAAAATATAATCATATAATTGAGAAATTGTATATTCAATAGAGACTGAAAAAGAAAAGCACGAAATCCACCGTCACTCCAATCTAGGGTAGTCCGTTGCACCAACAACAATTTGAATTCACAAGTTATTTGGCAACAATAGTGAAACTACGTGTACTTACTTCTGCAGCTATTTGATATAATACGACACCACTAGAATTCACCAAAAAAAAAAAAAACACCACTAGAAGACGAAAAATAACAAGCAAAAGAAAGTGTTAAGGTAAAAATTTGTCCGACTTGGTTCCTCGGGATTAACTTGTAAAATAAGAAGAAAATGAGGCGTGAGATTTATTTCGAGTGATAGCTTTGACGCTCGAATTAATATAAAATCAAAGATCGGACTTAAAAATATTTAATTAATCAATCTTAAAATGAGTGTATAGAATAGAAGTTACATTTCTTAGAAATAAGACGGACCTTGATATACTTGTCTCCCATATAGGTCTTACTGCTACGTATATTGACTCCTCGTAAAAATATTTTTCCTCGGAGAGTCCTCTTTTTATCTCAGGGAACCTTCTTTTCCACCGGCTCATCACATATGATCGAGGAGTATTTTTTCTCAGGAATTCCAGTTCATTAATTTCCTTGTTTATTAAATATCCGTTTTACCACCACCCCATATCAGAAAGCAAGTGAACTACAAAAGATCCGATTTACCGACCAAATTCTTTTCTGTCTATGATCTGATATATTTTAATGCCATGACGGCGCCTTCCCTTGTCATCACACACACATGGGGAAATTCTCCGTTTTTCATGGTGTTGGGGCGCAGGGGGAAGAAGGGGTGGCGGTGGAGGGTCCCATGATCACATAATGTTGCTTTAAGCAAAGCCTACTGGCATTACCACCCTGCACATTGAATAGCACACCTACATTTACAATTATCTAATATATATTTTTATATATTGAAAGATTTTAATACTAAGTACGGATTGTTCATAAAGTGGAATTAAATATATTAATTTTGTAGTATATACTGAATAATCTATTTAAGAAATTGTTTAGTTTATTTCACCATTTAATAATTGCGAATCGAAATTTAAAATACGAAATAATGAACTATTTGTCGCAACTTAAGTGTCCTTTTGATTTTTGATGTTTCACACAGAGAGCAGACAGGGAGATTGAGAAAATTTTTGTATTGAGAGAAAAAAGAGAGGAAGACACTATGTCCTCTATTTTTTTTCTAAAATCAGTTTTTAATTTTTAATATGACCCATTAACCACAAATGAGTTGGATCGGATCAACTCATATTAGATGATCCAACTCCAAAATCCAACATATAAATTTATATATATATATATATATTCATTCGTCAAACCTTGGTCTTTTGGCTAATATCAAGTGGAAACTTTTGTCTTCCTTTTTCATTTTCTTTCCTTTTTTACATTTTGGGTTATTGTTTAGGATAGTGTGCAATAGTTGTCATACGCAAATTTGGTGGATTACTGAGAATCCCCTCATATTATTATTACGTACGTTATGAGTAAAATTTAACGATTATTAATTTTTAAGATTCTTTTATTATAATTATATCATTAAATCACTACTGTAAGCTCTCGTTAACATAGGATTCTAGGTAGGTTATCCCTCCTAGCTTGTAGTTAGTTAGGGTTATAATCTTAGGGGGTGGAGGTGGGGGTGGGGTGGGTAAGTGGGGGTAGGGAGAAAAAAAAGGAAAAAAAAAAAAAGATCTTTAACATTGGCAAATTCAGACATTGAGGTTTTGGCCATGTTAAAGACAATATATAATATAATAAACACCTCTCTAACAGTTTAATATTTTAGATGAGTTGGTCGCTTAAACTTCTAGATAAAGTAGTCATTTAACATAGTATCAGTTAACAACTTAAACTTTTAGATAAGATAGTAATTTAATATAATATTAGAGCCTAGGAACCAAAAGGTCCTTGATTCAAAACTTTCATTACTACTCATTTAAAATATTAAAATTGTCCAAGTATAACGCTCAAGAACTAATTTCACCTGCACTTGCGGGGGTGTGTTGAAGATAATAAATAATATAATAAACCTCTTTTTAACAACTTAAGATTTTAAAAGAGGTGGTGACTTAATATCGTATCAGAATTTAAGTACCAAAAGGTCTTGGGTTCAAAACTCACCGTCACCTATTTAAAACGTTAAAATTATCCAAATACAAGACTCAAAAACTAACTCCACGTAGACTTGTGGGGAAGAGCAAGTACATTCACTAATGCTCCGAGAAGGAATCTATTATAGTTTGATGCAAATTATTTAAAAAAAAAAAGGAAAAGAAGAAGTTATTAGCTAGTAATATTGGATGGAGAGAGGCCTTTTCTAACCTTTTAAGAAATAGAGTATTGTTACATATAATTTTATTTTCATCATTAATTTATAATCTCTTATGTAGATACTTAGTTGACATAATTTTTAGAAGAGAGAAAAATAAATAAGTAAAACAAACAAAAGAAAATAAATATATGTATATGTATAAATATATTGGTTTTTACTTCAATTTTTTGGTAAAACAACGACCTGCATTCTTGCAAAAAATCCAAATTGTGGAAAAGCATTAGAAGGCTGGTAATCACTAAAATGATCAATATCCATGAACGTACATAAACAAAAAATTAACTGGTGGAGCACATTTTGGAATATTGTTGAATACAATAAATAAATATAATAAATTAATTCTAATCTAACAACTTAAGTTTCAAATGAGATAGTTGTCATAATATGGTATCAGAACTTAAGTCTAAACAATCTTGTATTCAAGTTTACCTTCACCCATTAAAAAAAAAAAATTTGTTCATATGTAAGACTCAAAAATGAATTTCACTAGTAAGTGTGTTGAAAATAATAAAAAAATATAATAAACTTCTCTTTAAAGCATGTGTAGAAGCGTGTAGAAAATAAATAAACCTCAAGGCATCTCTTGTTTATATATAAATAAATAAAAACTAAGAGGTATCACCCACACGCCACATTACGTTGACAATTAACCAAAATTTAGCATCATTTTGTTTAATTAAATTTGCAAACTTAAACATTTCCACAATCATCGAGGCGGATACAAGCTAAGTGTAGGATTTTGGATTATAACTCCGTCTAATCTGATAAAATAATTTTTAAATTTTTTGTCTGGAAAATCACTTAGTTCTTACAATGCTAATGATTTCGGTCTCTAAAAATACTCAATGCTCACTGATAAAATATCTTAGATTTGTTCCTATTTGCCAGCTGCCGGCAGATTGTTGCTCACTCGCAAAATCAGTTGCCAGACTTCCTATATATTAGCTAACTTCCATCACTCTCAATCAGGGATGAATGGAGAAATTCTTCTAAATGGAGATTAAAACACATAATTCTTCAATTATGTGCGTACCCTTTTTTTAATAGAAACTAATTAAATGTTTTAATCAAAATACATAGAAATTTACTTATTTTTTACAAAAATATATAAAAATTTTAACATTCTTTTGAATGAGCAGAGACTTATCAATAATCATTGTAAGTAGAGTGGATTCATTTTCTTCATTTGACTTTCACTTGCAATATAGTATTAGATGAAGCAGATATTTAGGGATATTATAGCTATTAAAAATTTAATAAACTGTTTGACTTATGTATCGTCAGGCCACTTATTATCCTTCAGTTTGAATTTTTCAGATATATTATGATGATGATCTGACACTTCCATAAGGTAATTAATTAAACATATAAAAGAGCCGACTTCGAACATCAACACATGATCATAGGATTCACAGACACGTCCTATAATTATTCATTGAATGAGATGGTTATGGAGATGAACTTCTTGTAGATGATGCAAAGGAATTTGACTTTTAGCTAGTGTGTTCTTCAATTTTAATGTTAATTAATGTTTTGACTTCGAATTATTCAACGGATATGACCCCTCGCAAATAGCTATATAAGTGAGCAAGTGCTTACCTAATAACTAACAAACTGAAAAGCTACTAAGTCCTCTCTCCTTCTCTATCAAAACCCTCTTAATCCGAGTAACCATCGGCTTCAGCTTCCATTATACTAAAAAAAACCCTCTTCATGTCTTTAACAATGGCTCTAGATACGAGTTTTGCTCTATCTTTGTTCTTCACCTTCACCATTGCAATGGCTTTTTCCATGTTCTTGAAACATTGTAAAAGCTTTAAGAATAAAGCCAAGAAAAAACTACCACCAGGTGACATGGGGCTTCCATGGATTGGTGAAACCATAGATTTCTACAAAGCTCAAAGGAACAACAAAATCTATGAGGAGTTTGTGCAACCTAGAATTGCAAAATATGGAAAGGTCTTCAAAACAAGCCTAATGGGTTCACCAACCATAGTTATCAATGGTGCTCAAGCTAACAAGTTTCTATTGTCAAATGAGTTCAAGTTGGTGATCAGCTCATGGCCTTCTTCAAGTGTCCAACTCATGGGAAAAAACTCCATCATGGAGAAACAAGGAGAGGCCCATCGTTGCCTTCGAGGGGTTATCAAAACAACACTAAACAGTGTTGGCCTTGAGGCATTGGTGCCAAAAATGTGCAACACTGTTGAATTGCACTTTGCAAAATATTGGCAAGGTCACGACACTATTAGCCTCTATCGTCTAACAAAAATCTTGACTTTCAATTTTGTATTTGAGTGCTTGCTAGGAATTGAGATACAATCAGGACTATTCAACACATTTGAGAGAGTCCTGGAAGGTGTTTTTGCACCTCCTTTTTGTATTCCAGGCTCTAAATTCTCCAGGGCGAAAAATGCAAGAATGGAGATACATAAAATGGTGGTCGATGTAGTGAGGAGGAAGAAAACCGAGATGGAGGATCGGTTAGGGGAAGAGGAAGAAGAAGAAGAAGAAGAAGCGACGCTGCTCTCGCGGTTAGTGAGGGCGATGATTCGCGGTGATCTTAGCGAGGAGGAGGTTGTCGATAACGTAATTATACTTGTATTTGGAGCACACGACACGACTTCTTTTGCCGTTGCCATGACCTTTCGGATGTTGGCTCATCATCCAGATTGTTACTCTCGCGTCCTACAAGGTAACATTTTTCCATAAATCAGATTAATTAAGTCTTGTTCCACTAGGTCGAGTTAGCTACCGTACTTTCTTGCTTCCTATGCTTATAACTAATTTTCATGTACTCTATCCCAGAACATGTTGATATAAGAAGCAAGAAAATGGCTGGTGAAAGTCTTACAATTGAGGACATAAAGAAGATGAACTATACTTGGCAAGTAGCTCGTGAGAGCATGAGGATATTCCCTCCCATTTTTGGCTCCTTTAGAAAAGCAATTGTTGATATTGAATATGAAGGATTCATAATTCCACGAGGGTGGAAGGTGAGTATTTTATGATTATCATATACCAACGTGTAACGTGCAATGCAATTTCTTGAATCTCTAAAGCTCAACATATTTTATAAAGAAAGTGTTCTAGCTTTGCCAAAAGTTCTTAAAAAATCCTTCTACGACGTGATACGTGTTGGTTGTTTGCTTTTTAATATCTGGCAATTTAAATTAATAAAACATCTGGGGCAAATTCATTTAAGGGTTAATGAACATTGCAACTCTTACTGATTTTAAATTTTTTTAATCATATGTATATTTTAAGGTATTTTTAGTATGAAAAGTCAATTCAGACATTAATTAGTGTTGAATTGTGTATTTTAACCATCACTCAATAAAAATTCTAGATCAAACCGATGCGGAACATGCTCTATTAATTGCTATACATAATATATCTATATACATTCTAATATGCTACTATATATGATCTAAAGCTCTCTTTCTATAACTCTATGCAGGTGCTATGGACAACATATGGTACACATTACAACACAGAATATTTTGAAGATCCATATACATTTAATCCAAGTAGGTTTGAGGAGCCTATTCAACCATATGCATATATGCCATTTGGTGGAGGACCAAGATTGTGTGCAGGCTATCAACTGGCCAAGTTGAACATTCTCATACTTGTGCATTACATTGTAACTCATTATGATTGGTCCATGCTTAATCCTGAAGAACCTATTACCATGGACCCTCTTCCATTTCCTTCTCAAGGAATGCCCATAAGAATATCTCCCAAGATTGTAAAGATGCCACAAAATTTTTGAATAATATAATTTGAAGTTTCACTTTTGTTTTCATCTTAGCTTAGTGATTTTGTATATTTTATTTGATTTCCTTTTCATACATATATACATATATGCTATTTTCTACTCTTCTATATTTATTTGAGCATTGCTATATACTATCTTAATTTTCTTTCGGTAATAAATTCGTAATAAAAATAAAGTTGTATCTAACACTATTCTTATAATTATTCTTCTTTTCATCTTAATTGGCAAGAAAGATGCGAAGAGGGGACGATTAGTTCCTACTCATAGCTTGAAAGAGTTCAAATTATGAGATGATTAATTCCATAGTACTATATAACAACAAAGTTAACCAACTAAATATTCACATACGGGTTGCTATTTCGAGCAAACGACTGAACCAATACGACATATAGATGCCCGTAAGCCCCACAAATGCGTGAACCCATACACCTTTCAGGTGGTTTGCAAGTTTTATTCTCTTCCACATAACACAATACAGTGTGGCACTAGTAAATGAAAAATAACAGGTAAAACAAAGCAAGTGAAACACAAAAGATCTGATCTGCCGACCAAATTATTTTCTGCCTATAATGTAGTATTTTTAATGCCATGACGCGCCTTCCCTTGTCATCACACACACACACATGGGGAAATTCACCGTTTTCCACGGTGTTGGGGTGCAGGGGGAAGAGGGGTGGTGGAGTGTCCCATGATCACATAATATATGTTGCTTGAAGCAATGGCCACTGCATCACCAACTAAAATACCTAAAGATTTAGGAGACAAAATAATAATTACTTTGGGGATAGTACATTATGATATTAAATAAAAATTTTATTTGAGCAAACAACCTAACACCTTCTTATGTTTTGTTAAAAGTGTATAATATTTTTTTATATTTTAAAACGAACTTGATTATTTTCTGTGTTTTATAAAAGTACTTGAATACCCCTCTGTGTTTTATAAATATATCTTCCGATAGTAAGACTTCTTTGCATTTATTTCTTAATGATATTCAACAAGCAAGATAATAAAAAATAAAAAAGATTATGAGAATATTTATTGGCAACTGGTTATTAATTCAAACTCTTTCAGTATTATCGGCCGTTGTCTTTATTAATCATATTATTATGTCTAATGGATCTTTGTCAATTAAAAATCCATATATATAATAGATAATTAGGTGTACTTGAGAATTATTTTGTATAATCTTATACTCTTGTAATTGAAACAAAAGTTATATTACGATTGCATTTCAAACTTTTGAAGAGCTTTTTACTACTTGCATTGGCATCATTCAACCAATCACTTTATCATTAAAAGAAGAAAGTAAACGTGATTTATTTTATTGCAACATTACAAAAAGTGATTATATTTGAAAATATACATTAATTTCACATAGTCAATATAAATCTATTGCAAATTTCTTTGTCAAGCCCAATTGAAAATTGCTAATCCTACTATCTTTCATGTTATGTTATGTAAGAGCCAAAATTAAATTTTCATTGACAAGAGATAAAATAGACAAATACGCCAAATGCTACCGATTTGGCTTTGGTCTAGTGCTTGCGAACTCGAGTCTCATTAATTACATCTGTGATATATATTGTACGATTTTAAATCTCCCTTAAATAAAAAAAAAATACACCAAATATTGGATGACTTATATGATTGATTCTATTGATGACTATTATGGTCATTTTTTACAGCTTAAATTTCTTGAATAAAAAAGTTTTCAAGTAGTTGCTCGAGAGGTGCAAGAATAATTTGACTTCACCCAAAAGTGGAATATCTTTTACACAATATTCTAACCTTAAATTTCTACTTAGCCAATATCATAAACTACAAATTATTGTATGACAGATAAAAAGAATAATTTGATTTTTGTATCATATACACACACTTTACAATTGGAGCTAACAGACAACTCAACATAAATGAGTGACATTATCAGATCTGTATAATTGGATCCACCTAATGAGACAAGGATTGGTCCGGTATAGACAGTCTCTACAACAGTAGATCTTTTATGCACTGCTGTGGCTGCGAAAAGAGCCTGTGACTGATGGGCTTTAACCCTTTCCTCGACCATCGTTTCACAAGAGCCACTTCAAGAATCCTCACCTGCAGACATTGTAAATAACTCAGAATAAGAAAATTTCCAGTAAACGATTTTTCATCCTGCATTCATCAAGTCTATTTGTCATGTGGCTTTACAACTATAAAATGCTTGTGTATATCTTTGCATGGACATATAAATAATAGTCCGAATAAGAAACACAGTTTATCTTGCATCAGAGAGAAAAAAAGAGACACAAGAGCCGTGAGTATCGACTCCAAAGCGGTCGGATGATGGCCTGAAGAATATTAACCATACCACTAAGAGAAGCAACATAGAGCATTTTCCATCCAACTCATATTTAGAAACTGGTGGAGGCAATCTTGCCTCGGTTGATGCCTCTGTTTCAAAAATTCCATCTGAAAATGAGCCACACACAATGTCTCTGGAGAAACATTTTACCATGTATTTCTTGGGGCATTTTCCACAAGCCTGGGACTATGTCTTTTATATCTGATGCCCTTGATTATCTCCTACATTCAGTACTTCCATAAAGATGTGGATGAAATGCTAATTTCTTCACTGAATCAGATTGGTGGATGATTCTTTATATTTTACATCCCTTGAACATTTATCACAATCAGAATGTTTCACTAGCTGTAGACAAAACGAGATGCCATAAATTTTATACCTTTTGAACAGCCATCAACAACAGATGAACTTGGAGGAATAAGCCTATCTAGAAAGTCTCAAATCGAAAAAATCGAGATAGTACGTGTATCTGCTTCACATAATCAGAATGGTACATGAAGCAATTTTGCTAAAACCATTAAACAAAGGCACCCGTCGCTTGGCTTAACAGATCCTTTGGGCTCCACATTTCTTGGTATACTTGACGTTAAAAATCACTTCAATGTGCTAACCAAGTATAGGTAGATAAACAATTATTTCTTCTGTACTTAGCATCGCAACCAAAGGGAGATAACAAAAAAGGAAAATGTGAAATCAATGAGCAGCATTTTAACCCATCTATTTGTCAAGAAAGCACCCTCCTTCCACACCTCTAGAAACACCCACTAGCAGTGCTCCGACCTAGTGAACCACTACGCCTTCAAACAACAATACCAAGAAAATGTAGAGTTGTCTACTCTTACCACCAGACAACATGAACACCCTCTGAGCTTTGCGTTTAGCGTGTCTGCAACATCCTTCCAGAGAGAGGAAGAGAGGAGAGAAAGAGGAGAGAAAAGCATGCAGGGGAGGGGTATGAGAGGAGGAAAGAGAAGGAGATGCAGCTGTTGAGAAGCATCCACCAGCTCCACAGCAGCAGATTTCAAATGACGCATAACCGGGCGTCATTTCAAAAACCACTAAATTTGGGCTCGAAATCCATCTGGTTTCCGGAAAGGATTTGAAACTGAACCCAAGTGGTGTATCCAAATGTGTCCAGAGGATTTAGGGTGTGATTTGAATTCCCTATATGCCAAATCCTTCAATCTAAATGCAGCCTAAGCATTATTTGCGTGTTCTGGTGATGGAATTGTTGTCTGTTGAAGTTCCATATGACAGAAAAAAGGAATACAAGGCAATGGAAAGAATTGGAACCTACCTGCTTGACAATGAAAGGCTCCTCTGCAACACTCAACGGTTCAGTCAAAACAGTTAGAAATCCATTTCTGTTTCCGTAAACAATATCCGTGAATGGCCGATCACCCACCTGCCACAGCCACATCCTCTTTAACAATACAACAAAATAAAGAAAAATCAAAAATAAAAAACGAAAAAAAGAAAATAATAGACAGAGCAACAATTTCCACATGTACTCTACCATTATGAGTCTTGACGATTCGCAGCCAAAATGCCTTTCAATTTCTTCAGCTGTTCCAGCAGGCTTCTTCATCCCTATAATATTTAACCAACAATAGCACTAAATTTATACAACATTGAATTACATCATCACATTTTGCTAACACATTACTTAAATGTCTATTCTTCTAGTTAGCAATAAAAATTACATCATAATAAAAAAAAAAAATTAAAAAGGCTTCAACTTGGTGCAACAGAACAAATAAAATTCAAAAAACCCTTCACCCAACCAGTTTGAGTCATGAAAATAGCTTCCTGCGAAAAATAAGAGAAAACTGCGGACAATAGACCAAAGTGAGTTTTATCCTTTCCTAGGCCCGGTGCATAGTGACAGTTTCGTCCACCGAGCTACACTTCAACACACATAATAGCTTAACAAATGGGGAATAGAACTTACTATGCCTAATAGCTTTAATTCCAATTGCACCCTCAAGAGCTCTAGCCTTTTCACCATCGGGGTCATATTCATATAAACCTAAAGATTTCACAGCAATTAAAAAAAAAAAAACAAATTTCCATTAAAACAAAATAAAATAATCACCAAAAAGAACAAGATTAACCAAAAATATTAAAAGGGTATGATCAAAATTTACCAGCAGAGTTGCTAAACACAGCCACATTGTCACCAAACAAAGATTTACACTGATCAAGAGATTGTCCAAGTGGGGTCCACAAGCTCAATGAGTAAGGAATAGTCAAGGTGTTATCTTTGTCAAAAACCACACCTTGAAATCCACTCCTTTTCAACTGAGCCCAATCGATGTGCCTTATATCAGGCACAGAAACATGTGGTATAGCCAAATGCTTATCTTTACCTAAAATCCCAACAGAAGAAGCAATGCCTTCTATGTTAATTCTTTGTCCCAATGCAGCTTTCAATTCTGCCCACCACATGCTTGTTGAAATGCGACAAAGGTGAAAATGTTGACTTCCTTGTTCTGATTTATCTTCTTTGAATTGGGTTTGAATTGAGGAGTAAAATTCTGTTAAAATCTTGGGGTTTTTCTAATCTTGGTATTGCGTGTTATTTTGTTGGTTCATTGGGGGGGGAGGGGGGAAGGGGGTGGTTTTGGTCTTTTTGGCTGCATCTGTGTGGTGTTGTTGCATAAAGGGTGGAGAAAAAAGTGTGTTAAATTGTGTTTCTTTTGTGTTGGTGAATGATGTTTTGAGTGTTTTGGTGATGGGGACGATGGAGGACTTTTTGGGTGAGGAAATGTTTATGGGATTGGGTAGTAGGCTAGTAGCTGTGCCATGTGAGTCAGTGAAGTTGACTGTATATTATTTTTTCTTTTCTCCATAGGAGACAAAGTCGATTACAAAATAATTAATTAGGAAAAAAAACACTTCTGCTATCACAGTATAACAAGTGACATAATTGATCAGAGGGTTATCAACAGTATGGTCTCTAATAGGCAAACCCAAGGCATAGTTAGCCAGTCAATCGACACTTTTGTTGGCTTGGTTAACTGCATATTCAATTTGCAAGTTTTCCCTTTCAAAAAAAAAAAAAAACCTGCAAATTTTCTGGAATATTTAAATAGCTTTAGAGATTTGTTTTTACTTATTTTTTAGAGTTGGTTCTTCACTTTGCAAGTGGAATTCTGTTATAGTATTATAACTTCTCGTCTCATAACATTGTGGAATAGATATCTATAACTTATGTTGTCTTATAACATTGTGTACTAAAAGAAAATAACCTTGAGGCTATTAAAAATGGCGATGAAAAAAAGTTTCGTAGCCATTTGCAATGACTGGCGATGAAAGGGCGACAAAATAAAATCTTTCGTCACCGTTTGGTGGCTAAAATGTGTGAAAAAAATATCTTGATGGAAAAATTATAAATGGTCGTCATTTGGTAGCCAAACAGCAACGAAATAGCGACAAATAAAAATAATTTTTGATTAATTAGTTATTGGTCACCATTAGGTCGCCAAATGACAACCACATGCCCACCGTTATCATTAATTTTTGTCAGCAACTTAATTACCAAAAATAAATTAGAAAAAATATTATAAAATAGTAAAAATATAAATATGGTATCAATTTGGTCGCTAAATAGTGACCAAATGGCGACTAAAAACGTAAATATTTCTTTAAAAAAATTATAAAAAAAATTGACAAAAAACAAAAGTTAAATAAATAAAATAAATAATTGTCGCCCTTAGGTCGCAAAAGGGCTACCCATACGCGACAAATATCATTTAATTTTTTTTTAAAAAAATTATGAGAAAACTAAAACAGTTATAAAATAAAAGAATTAATTATATCAAACAAATTCTATCTTTTGCATGATAGTTTGTAGCCCCGTGGTTGCCATTGGCCACCAAATTGCAACAAAAAGTAAAATTTTGGTCGCCCTTTGGTCGCTAATGGCTACGAAGGGACAACGAAATATCTATGTTCACAGAAAGTTAGGTTGATTTAGAACATAAAAATTAATAATAACAAATACATTATAAGTTTGTGGAAGATCTATTTTGTTTTGATTGAAAATATATTATAAAGTTTTCTCAATTGTATGAAGTTGTACATATTTAAGATATTAGAGCATGAAAATGAATTAATGATTAATAATTTTATATTCTAATTAACAAAAGTAGGATTAATGAAATACAAAGTGAAAAATAATAAAAATTTTATCATTGTCATTAGTTTTTCGCACACCAAACAAATTCTAATTTCGCACTAACATCAATAAATTAGTGTAAATTGAAGAATGGCTATAATAAAAGATAATATTTAGCTTAGAATAGTTATTTAAAATAAAAGAATTGATTATATAAAACAAATTCTATTTTTTGCATGATAGTTCGTAGCCCCGTGATGGCCATTGGCCACCAAATGGCGACAAAAAGTAAAATTTTGGTCACCATTTGGTCGCCAATGGCTATGAAATGTCCATGTTCATATAAGTTATGTTGATTTAGAAAATAAGAATTAATAATAACAAATACATTACAAGTTTGTGCAAGATCTATTTTGTTTTAATTAAAAATATATTATAAAGTTTAATTAATGGTATGAAGTTGTACATATTTAAGATATAAGAGTATGAAAACAAATTAATAATTCTATATTCTAATTAACAAAAGTAGGATTAATAAAATACAAAGTGAAAAACAATAAAATTTTTATCATTGTCATTAGTTTTTCGCACACCAATCAAATTCTAATTTCGCATTAACATCAATGAATTAGTGTAAATTGAAGAATGACTATAATAAAAGATAATATTTAGCTTAGAAGAGCTATTTAAAATAAAAGAATTGATTATATGAAACAAATTCTATCTTATACATGATAGTTCGTAGTCCCGTGGTGGCAAATGGCGACAAAAAGTAAAGTTTTGGTCACCCTTTGGTCGCTAATGATTATAAAGGGGCTACGAAATATCCATGTAAAGTTAGGTTGATTTATAACATAATGATTAATAATAACAAATACATTACAAGTTTGTGGAAGATCTATTTTGTTTTGATTGAAAATATATTATAAAGTTTAATTAATGGTATGAAGTTGTACATATTTAAGATATAACAGTATGAAAATAAATTAATAATTCTATATTCTAATTAACAAAAGTATGATTAATGAAATACAAAGTGAAAAACAATGAAGATTTTATCATTGTCATTTATTTTTTGCACACCAATCAAATTCTAATTTAACACTAATATCAATGAATTAGTGTAAATTGAAGAATGACTATAATAAAAGATAATATTTATCTCAGAAGAGTTACTTAAAATAAAAGAATTGATTATATGAAACAAATTCTATTTTTTGCATGATAGTTCGTAGCCACGTGGTGGCCATTGGCCACCAAATGGCTACAAAAAGTAAAATTTTGGTCACCCTTTGGTCTCCAATGACTACGAAATGACTACGAAATGTCCATATTCATAAAAAGTTAGATTGATTTAGAACATAAGAATTAATAATAACAAATACATTACAAGTTTATGCAATATCTATTTTGTTTTGATTGAAAATATATTATAAAGTTTTCTCAATTGCATGAAGTTGTACATATTTAAAATATTAGAGCATGAATCAAAACTTATGTGTAGAATCCTATTTTTTATTTAGCCCAAAAATAGGGAAGTCAAAATACTACAAGTTATAATAACCACTAATTTCCTAATATTTTTTTCTTAAATTTAATTTGTTCACTAAAATGCATATATATTCTAATTAAGTTAGTTGTTCCTTTACAGCTAAAATATTAACAATTTCAATATTTGAACTTTACTCTTTCATGTTTCCAACCAGATATTTACCATTGACGCACTAGATTAACTCTGAAATTAAACAAAATAACTTATTTAAAATTTTAAAAAATATATATAATAAAGAATTCAATTTTTTCCATTAACTTATATACTATATCTTTATATATATATATATATATATATATATATATATATATATATATGTGTGTGTGTGTGTGTGTTTTTTTTTTTTTTCAATTAAGTTAATTATACTTTTTTACAACTACTAAATATAATGCCTATACATAAGTAATTAAACTTGTGGTTGGTTAACAAAAAATTAATACAAAATAAATAGTATCTTTTAAATAATATAAAATATATTTGTAAAAAATTAATATAAAATAAAAGTAACTTTTAAATAATATAAAATATATTTGCAAAAAATTAATATAAAATAAATTTTAGTTTTTAGATGAGACAAAAGTTTCATATTTAATATAAAATAATTAATTTAAAATTGATTATAACACTATTAAAACTTAAATAAATAAATAAAATAAAACTAAAATAAACCTAAAAACTAAATAAAACCTAAACCAAGCTCTTCAAGTTCCCTCTCTAGTAGCCTCCCTTGCAATACAAAAAAACCCTATTTCTACCCTCCCATGGAGGCGCCGCGGGCACCTGGCCAGCTACCTGACGGCTTCCCACCGTTAGGCGCTGACCAGGGAAGCCAGCTGACGGCACAGCACCACAAGGCGCTGTAGCACCTCATATGGCCTTCGCGCAGTCGCCTACGCATCAGTCCCACGCTAATGCGCAGGTGGGGTTGCTGTACCCAAAAGCCCTGTGGCGTAGTAGGGGCCAACTGCTGTGCTTTCCCAGGCACGACAGTCAGCCCTAACTACGCCATCGTCACGGGCACAGTAGCGTGGGGGTTGTTATGCCCCAAAAGCTTTCCATGCATCAGCCAAGGGTTGATGCGTTTCCTCCATTGCCATCGCTGCACCACCCAATGGCGCCAATCCAGGCCTTTGCAGCCGCTGCTCCCATAAAGGTCATCAAACCAGTTCCTCTAAGAGCGTGGGAAAAAAATTTTATTCGGTAATTTTTTCTGAACAGCCTTATTTAATTCCGATTTCTAGAAAGTCATTTATGTATTGCAATGAACCTGCATTTAATTTGTTTGGAGATGAGATTGATGTGTTGGCTGAACTGTTTAGATATGCTATTGTTGGGAAGTTTAATCGTATGCCTCTAATTGCAAGAATTCGTCAAGCTTTTTCGAAACTTGATTTAGCTGGTGCTTACAATGTGTTATGGATTGATTATAAACATGTTCTGATTAAGCTTACGAGTGAAGAGGACTTTAAAATGTTATGGAATAAAAACGAATGGTTTTTTTATGGTCAAAAGATGTGTACGTTTGAATGGAATCTGTATAAAGCTATTGGAATATGTGATTTATTAATGGATTATGTTCGTCTAAACACCGTAAGCCTATATTTTCAGAACAAGCAGATGGACTGAAACTAATGTTGAATGGATCCAATGACTTTCAATCTAAGTATTTAAATGAGTAATGTGGTTTTCTGAGTATTTAAATGAGTAATGTGGTTTTCATAGTATTTAAATGAGTAATGTGGTTTAGAGAATTTAGTTATGTATTTTTTCGGACCAAGCGTATGGACTGAAACTAATGTTACAATTTCTGGAATGTGAGGGAACGCCAGTAAGGTGGTCTTAAGAGAATTTAGTTATGTTATCACTTTAATGGATGCTCGTAGACCTTTAGAAGTAGATGATTAGATGTCCATTTTATGTTGGTGGAAATGATTTAAAGACTATGAAATGGGAATTATAATGCTTGTGTTTATAAAGGTGTATTCTTGAGAGGCATAAGTTTGTTAATCATGCTCCAACTATTAATCATGAACTTCACTGTTGTTATTTGTATAAAAACAAGATTTTTCTTTGGCATAACCGATCCGCTACTGCTGAGGCACCAAACACTGTCAACAATGTCACTTCAGTTTTTAGTACTCCTGCGGCATCCACAAAAGGTCGACATTTTCTTGTCATATGCTGCGAGTTACAAAGCCGTATTTTTAGACTTGGTGACCATGCGTGGCCGTAATGTTCCAAAACAAGATCTTTACAACAAGTCACTCCTCTGGCAAGTCTTTGCTCTGTCAAATTTTTGAGTAGGTAGTCATCCTCAAATCCAATTAACTGTTTCATATATTTGCATAGTGTTTATAATTGTTAGTATAATACTGAATTCTTGAGTGGGCTATCATCTTCAAATCCTATTAACTCTTTCATCTATTTGCGTAGCCTATATAATAATTAGTATAATACTGCATGTCATTGAAGTTTCTAGCCTTTTTAATATGCGGCTACATTTGTGATAGGAAGAATTTAAGGATTTTGTTTCCTTTTCTTATTCTCTGATTCATTGATTTCATGCTATAGCTCCTGTTTGAATTATCTTGGTCAGACATTGTTCCCATTCTCCTTTTATCAATTGAAGTTTAGTGTCATGGTAACATTGTTGGTGGTCACTTCTCTGTTGGCATTACATCGTGCCATACAGTGTCTTTCTGTGCATGTCACTCTTGCAGTTTTTCTTTTACCTGAACTTCTAAGTCTCTTTATACATATGCATACACTTAGGCTAACAGTTGTACTTCTAGCCTCTTGAAGGACTTCTCTGTTTTACAGATGGTTAGTGTAACTGTTGCTACAACCGAAAGATGGCATTTCTTTGACCAAATAAACCTCTTTTGACTTTGTTGTATGGAGTTCCTTGCTAGATCGTTTGTTGGTGATGGTCTTCTTGTAGCTTTTGGTGGTTCTAATGGTATAATTAGAGTTCTGTCAATGTTAACTTGGAAGGTTTCCTCTGTCTCATTGTTCTATCTTTGCTATTAACTCCATTTTCCATGTTACTTAGATGTCCAATGAAAATTGAAAACAAGAAGAAAATAACATGACGTTTTTTGGTTTTTCCTCTGCAGCTTGCTTGAAGGTATACGGGAGGTCATAAGGGATCAATTTCTTGTTTGATGACCTTCACTGCTGCTTTTGGCGAGGTAGTATTTGAGTTCCTTTTTGCGTATTCCAATAACTGAGTTGCATGTCCTAGTTTATTTGCTTGAATATGGTGATCCTTGTCTATTGTAAAGTGAAAATGATGATCCATAATTCAGACTATATGGTGACAAAAGTGAATATGGTCACGTGCTTATCCAGAAAACCATATGAGATTAAGGTAAGTCTCCTAAGATTTAGTTTTATTATTGTGCTTATATTCATGGTGTTCTTACTAAAATCTCATAATGTTCTTTTGCTTACATTAATGTAATTTTGTTTATGATTGTAACTTACTTATATTATTGCTTTGGCAGAGTTTGTGGAATTGCGTCTACCACTTGGATATGTGCATGATTGGTTATGAGGTATATAGACCCATTGTCAATTTGTAATTTTCACTTTGTAATTGTGTCTAGCACATGGATGTGCACATAGATGTAATTTTAGTTTTTTACTTAGTAATATATAGATGCCCATTTTCAATTTGTAATATCATAGGAGCTAATATTCACATTTATTTTTTGTAAAAATTAATAGTAAATGGTCACTTATTTTGGAAAAATGGATTGACATTTTGATGGGCGCACTACTCTGATTTAGCTTTTTGCCTCCATAGCCATCCTTCTGTAAATCACTATTTTGTAAAAATAAATTATAATAATATCGTATTGTTGATTTACTCTCTTTTTTGTCATAACCATCTTATGAATTTGGAATTATCTTTTTATCGTCTATTCTGTCTTATATAATAATTTTATTAGGTTTAGCCCGTGCATTTGCACAAGGAAGCTCAACTAGTGTATATATATATATATATATATATATATATATATATATATATATATCATGCCTTTCTTTTTCTTTTTTTAATTTTCGTTTTTATCTTTTTTTTTTATTTTTGAATTTTTTTTTATTTTGTTTGCATTCTACGTTTTTAATTTTTTTTTATCAAGCTTACCTTATTTTTGATTTTTTAAATATTAAATTAATTTTTTTAAAAATAAAAATTGTGTGGCGACGCAACGGCGACCAAATATTGGCTACCATATGGAGATAAAAATTAATGAATAAAAAAAAATAATTAAAAAATTTGGCTACTTTGTGGTAACGATAAAATAGCTACCATATGGCCACCAAAATCGGTTACAAACTTTGGCTACCAAATGGCAACCAACGTAAATAATTAATAAAAAAAGATTTAAAATATTTGGCTACCTAATGGTGATGAAAGTATGGCAACCATATGCCCACCAAATTGTGGCTACAAAAATTGGCTACCACATGGAGACGAAATTTAATAATTAACAAAAAATATTTAAAATAATTTGCTACCTAATGGCGATAAAGATTGGCCACCAGGGGGTGACCATGCATAATTAATTGATACAAAAATTAACAAATTAATTAATAAAATTACTAATTATAAAAATTACCTAATAATTTATTTTTCTAAACATTGCGACTAAGGGGCTACGAAATGTAAATTTTTTTATTTTATTTTTCCGATTTGGCCTCCAAAATGCGACCAAATGACAAAATGGCGACAAGGGTTTTCTCGACGCTCGATTTTTGGTCGCCCTTTGGTCGCCCAATGGGTGTAGGCGACCAAAGGGCAACGAGAAACATTCGTCGTCCCAGACCAATTTTCTTATAGTGGTGCGAGAAATATTGACCGTTAATTATTTTATATAATGAAAATAAAGTGATAATTATAATTAAGACTGATTAATTTAAACTCTTATTAATATCACCCTATTATTGGATCCAACAGTAGAAGTGGTCCAAATTGCCGTACTAATGTTTTTTTTTTTTTCCTGAAAGCAAGTGGATTCAATTAAGCACAACGAGAAATTATAAAAAGTACAAATACAAAGCCAAGAAGAGCCAAAAAGATGAAATCTACAAGAGCAGACTCTCTTCTAAATTCCAAAAATAACAAAGTTTCCTATTCACAATATTATTAGTGTATTTATATTCGTATCTAATTTTGCAAGTGATATCATTCTTAATCTTCTGCATGACTTGGTCTTCCGTTGTTGTGCCTGAATGTTATACACTTTGGCCATGAATGTTATACACTTTGGCCACTGAAGAAATTCGTCTAACTAAAGCAAAAAGTAAGAATGGAAATAGGTTACTGCTATCTCTAATTTATTTTGTCTGAAATGAAAACAAAAGTATAGAGGGAGATTGTTCAAATGTTGTTATCATCTTCTCAATTTCAAAAGGTGGACAAACAAGTTTTTATTTTGTATAAAATAAGTGAAGATTTTTATAGCAAAAATATATCATTTTAATTTACTTTGTCTTTTGATCAATTTATTAACCGATGATGAACATTTGAAATCAAGTTTTAGATCATAATTTATTTCAAACGAATTGTCGAAATCTTTGTCTAGCTAAATACTGTGGGGTCCAGCCAAAGAAAAAAAAAAAAAAAGAGATTGTTGTCAATTTGACAAAATTCACGTCTTTTACAACATGGTTGTCAATTTGACAACCATTTCTTACAGAAATTGCTTCTGTACGGAAATTCGCACCGTGCGGATGTGAAATTATCGTTCCTCTGCTTCTATAAATAGGGGCTGGTGAGGAGATGAAATAAAATGGCAGAGAGAGAAGAGAGATAAAATAGAGAGATTATTGTGAAGAATTAATTTTCAAATTATTTTACAACCAAGGTAGAATTGTGAAGTATTTTTCTATAAGGGTCTTTTTTCTTGTATTTCTCAAATATTGGTAGTTCTAAAAATAATGCTAGGTTCACTTCAAAGAGAGAGTGAGATATTTTGTATTTGAGGGAACTCAAGTCTGGGCAAAAATTTAGTATTAATTCTTGTACTATTTTTATATAGGGGATTTTCTGTCGGTTTATCCCATGACTTTTTACCTTCTTAATTGAGGATTTTTCTCGTTAAATTTATGTGTCCCATTTATTTCATTTATTACCATTATTCTCTAAAGTTATAAACTGATCATGTGGGAGATTCAGAAAACCCTCAATTAAGAAGGTAAAAAACAACGGGACAAACCGATAGAAAATCTACTATATGAAAATAGTATAAGAATTAATACTCAAGTTTTTGCCCAAATTTGAGTTCCCTCAAATACAAAATATCTCACTCTCTCTTTGAAATGAACCTAGCACTATTTCTAGAACCATTGTATTTGAGTAATACAAGAGAAAATACCCTTAAAGAAAAAATACCTCACAACTTTCACATGACTGTGACTCAACCGAACCTACTCATTTGATCCCAAATAGATTAATCAGATATACTGATTCTCGGGTCTACCTATCACCATATATAAATTACTACCCGAATCTATACATTATATTTTAAATATCTCCCGTTAATCTAAAATACCATTAAGCCTGCCACACCTAATATTAATAAATTACTCTCATTAATCCTACCATGGAATCTTTACATTTTCTCTCTGCCCTGATTGTTTCTTCTCTTCACCATCACCCCCTATTTATAAGAGTTAGGAGGTGGTGGTGATCAAGTTGCCAAAGTTGTCAAACAGAAATTGTCTTTAACAACTAATGGGACCCACCCCAAATGGGGCTAGACTCATCAACAATCTCCCCCTGCAGACCGCACATCTATAAGACAAAGATAGTTCAACTATGTATTCAAATTCTGATGTGGGGTACTATTTATAAAAAATGAGTTGCTGACTAGGGAGATTGTCGGTGGGTCCAACCCCTTTTGGGGTGGATCCCATTAGTTGTGAAGAGAACTTAAAATTTTATATCATCATGCATAAACTTAATTAAAAGACTATATTATTCAACAACTGCCGTACAATAAATAAAGCTTATTGCTTTTCTTTTTTTTGGCTAAAGGACAAGGAATCACAATAGTTCATAACTGACAAAGTTATAAACACAACAAATATGAGGTTCAGGCTGGAGGACGATCAACTTGATCCGTCCAGCTCTAATGTGCACCTAGATTTTACAGATACATGAGAACCACGTGTATGACACGCGCAACTTGATTGTTTGACTTGTTTTCAAGAATTTTTCTAAAAATAAATAATGATTGAATCACGATCTAGAATCTAGACCGCTTGCATTCAGGAGAAATTCCTTGAGGAAATCTATTAGTATCAGCACAGTAATCGTAGATCTTGTGCTTTGAATGCACCCATCGAAGCCTATTGAGACCATTTGCGTCAAGGTCTTGAGTTTTCCATGCTGGAGAATTAGAAGCATCAGTAGACTGAGAACCACAAGACAAGTCAGATGCTGACCTAACACAATCATGGCCATCGAAGTTTACATTCCTGTAATAAGCTGTGAAAGGAGCTTTTGTCCAATCTGTCTTCACTCTACCACCTTGTGTTGCCCAATCATCTGCATTCCACAAGCTGCAAAGCACCCTCATGGGTTTGTTCTTTGGGAATGGAATGCCAATGGATTCGTGGTTGTTGAAGACTCTGAGTGGAATGTTATCCACCAGGAAACTGATATAGCAACAGAAAATTGTAAAGATCAGTAGAAAGTCGAGTATTTGTAATGATAGATTAGAAGTTATTTTGTAGCGACCCGGTCCAACTACTAGTTAGTATAGTAGGGGAGAGCTTTTACTTTGACCTGGTAGTTTACTCTAATATAATTTGTAATGATTCAAATTCAACTACTAGCTTGCCAACATCCTATATACAATTAACCGTCTAATGATTAAGGCCATGGTAATAGTAGTAGACAACTTGAGTCATTGCAAATTGACACAAACCCTATACAGAACCAATATGAGAGGGGGTGTCACCAGATTCTTTATTTAATTTGATTTTTTAATGATTAGAAGTGATTTTATAGCAACCCATCCCAACTATTAGGAGAGGTGAAAATCTCCATTTTCACCTAGTATGTAGTCTAATTTATTATTACATGTAATGATCCAAATCCAGTTACTAACGTACCAACTCTTGAGTCCAATCCATTGGCTTATAATGTTGAAACCGATGTTAATAGTAGTTAAAAATACAAATCATTGCGAAATGCATACAAATTAATCTTATGTACAGAACCAATGTAGGAGAAGATGAGAAGTGTTACAGATTATTTATTCGTTTTTTAAATGATTAGAAGTGATTTTAGGAGATTAATAACTTACATAATACGTTGAGGGTTCCAAACAATGGAGCAAGTGTGGAAGGCCGCCGTTGGGTCGAACCAGAGCTGGAATTGTTGTTCCTTGTCTCCTTTCCCTTGGCTGTAGACATTGGTGTGGACTGTGTATGGTTCGCCTGACGCGTTGCCTAAGAACTCAAAGTTGATCTCATCATGTCCCGGTCCTTGCGAAGCCAACTGCATAAGTACGTACATATGTTAATAATCACATGCATATATTATATTACGATAGGAAACTCTATGTTGAGTCCTTCAGTCTCAAACCAAAAGTGTCAAATCCCTGAAATCCCTGAACACATGACCATGTCCAAGAGAGTCATTGTCTAGGTTATCAGGATTGAGTTTAAGGAAATTAGCTTCCAATAAGGAGAATCCATGATTCATGTTTAGTATGAAGCTAAAATCACATAATTTGCACTCATACATAGGGAAAAAGAAATTCACTGGGAGTTAAATTGATTTTTTAATCTAAAAATACTTTTAAAATATACACATATATATATATAAAAGAGTTGAGTGGGGTTAATTACGGCTCCCACTTATACACAAATGGGTCTGCCATTGCTTCCTGGCTAAATTTGAACCCTAGTTATGAAAAGCAAGTTTTCAGTTTATGTTTCAAACATTTCACTACTAGATCAACCCCAACCCTTAAGGTTACATTTTTAATAATATCTAAGCAATAGAACCAAACTTGTCTTGGAAAAAAGTTTAGAACTTACGAAGAAAGTGGTCATGGTGCCAGCTGAGTTTCCAGGCGCAATCTTGAGTTGCATGTCAAATCTACCAAATAGATATTGAATATTTTTTTTTAAAGAGTTGAGTGGGGTTAATTACGGCTCCCACTTATACACAAATGGATCTGCCATTGCACCTTGGCTACATTTGAACCCTAGTTATGAAAAGCAAGTTTTCAGTTTATGTCCCAAAGATTCCACTATTAGAGTAACCCCGACCCTTAAGGTTACATTTTTAATAATATCTAAGCAATAGAACCAAAATTGTCTTGGAGAAAAGTTTAGAACTTACGAAGAATGTGGTCACGGTGCCAGCTGAGTTTCCAGGCACAAGCTTGAGTTGCATGTCAAATCTACCAAATAGATATTCATTCTTGGATTGAAAGCCAGAACCAGAATATTGGTCCAAGTTCAGCGACAGAGATCGACCACCCTCTTCAGCGACAGAGATCGACCACCCTCTAGTATCTTAGCTCTTCCATCGCCCCATGTGATATCGACATCTTTGTAAAAGTTACCAGCTGATCAGGCAGCCATTAGGGTAGCCATTAAAATAAAAAGCAGAAACGTTGCTGAAGAAGATTTGCGTGACATTATTTTTAGAGCTTTGGAAGTGGAAAGGAGAGAAATGAGAGCTTTGTAAATGTGAATGTTTTTATGCTTTAGGTCTGTATAGCAGAACCTATTTATATATAGTTTGTTTACGCGACATCATCATTTGACATTATTTACCTACAAAATTATTTTCAAAGGGAAAGGGCTCGTGACAATGATATGAAGGAAGTGTCCAAGAGGGAGCCAAGGTATCGAGCTGGCTTTCTTTTCTTTTTTTTTGGTTGTGGGTAAGCAAGAATTTCAATAATTTTAAAATACAAACATACAAAATGTTTATAGTAATCTAGTATTGGATTACTTATTCAGTTGAGAGACTAGAGTTTGAATCTCATGGGAGAGTGGACAAAAAAAAAAAAAAAAAAACAAAGTTACTTGTTGAAGATAAATATAATAAACTCTTCTAATAGTTTAAAATTTTAAATGTAGTAATTTAATATCTTATTAGAGTTCATGTTACCAAACATTCTTGGTTTCAAATCTTACTACCACCCGTATAAAATGCTAAAACTATCCATGCGCAAAAAAAAACTCCACTTGCATGTGTAAGAACGTATTAAAAATAATAAATAAATATAATAAATTATTCTCTAATAATTTAAACTTTTTAAATGAGGTGGTTGATAAGAGTAAAATAGATCTAGAGGTAAAAAAAAGTAATATAGCCACTATAAATGGGGGTAATTGGTAAAACAACCAAATCCCTTCCGAGACAAAATGATCTCTCGAGCTCACAATAAAGGCCCGAGCTAAAGCTACAATCTTGTCTTTATTCATTATCTGGTAGTGGGACTCACGCGGAAAATAAGTATAAATAGTAAGTCTAGAAACTATGGACAGATAATAGATATTTTATACACTTATTATAAATTAACTTATTAAGTTTTTAAGTCTGACCTTTGATCTCGAGACTAACTTAAGTGTCAGAGTTATCTCCTAGAATAAATTTCATCTCATTTTCTTTTTGTTTTACAGGTATGCTAGCCGAGGAGACTGGTCAGACACATTTTGTACCTTATCAGTGGTAATTTAATTATACTATATAATTAAATGGAAACACAAAACAAATTAATAATTAAAAGAGAATTAATAGTTAATATATGTAATTGGTTGAGTGTTGGCTGGACAAGATCTCGCTGAGGCTAGCTGGCAAAGTTTGTTGGCCAAATAATTAAAGATGGAGAATTTGTTTAAGGCATCAAATAATTGGACACAGAGAATATGTTCTGACGAGGGGTTCCCAAGCTAAGGTACGAATCCACCCCGAGCCGAGGCGGGCTAATCAGCGCTAAGGCCAGCGCGTTCAACTGAATGTCCAACCAGGTTGACTGGCTCGACCCCGGAAACCCCGACCTCAGTTCCAGCTATTCCGATGGGACATAAAGCACTGATGTGACATAAAGTTGCGCTGCATTAAATGCTGTCAGACCAGAACTTAGTATAAATAGAGCTCCACCTTTTTCATTTAAGGGTGACTCGTCATTAAATGCTCTTAGCTATTTTGCCAGCTCGGACATACTAATTATTCGCACGCTCGAGGGAAAAATCCGAGTCATCACCCCGCCTTTTCCTTCTTTTCCTTGTGCAGGTCTGGTTGCCGACCCGGAAAGTACAGCTCGGAGGCCAACCTGAAGGATCTAGCTCGGCTCACGTAGCTCCCAACTTCAACTGCGAGATTTTCGACCTCGACAGTTTGGCGCCGTCTGTAGGAAACACGAGTTCTTCTATCACTATCTTCACCACTCATTGAGAAACCATTATGGTGCAAACTAGAAACCACAGCACACCGGTGGAAGATTCGCCCAACCCGGAAGGGGACCTCGAAACCACGCAGGTGCCCGGCCAAAACTTAACCCAAGCCGAAGTTGGAACGAGCCAACGTATACACTTAGCCACTCAAACCAACCCTGCAGCAGAAGGAGACCCCAACTCCAGCCTATCACCGGAGATAAGGATGATGCTGAGGATGTTTGAGGAACTCAAGGAGCAGGTAGCCCGGCTAACTGAGGGCCCCTTGGCTCCGCAAGAGGCTATGCCGCGGCCGTCGCGTCCGCAATTCCACATCCCAGAGTCAAGGCGAAAATGGGCCCAGGACGAGGAGGGCTTCCTAGAGCCGGTGGCCAGATCCGACGCGACGAGAGGTAAAAGGGCGGCTCAAGCCGACCCCGAGCAGGCCAAGACCGCAGCTGCCATAGCCAAGGTCATCAACCAGCTTGGCGTTAGCCCACTCTCCCCTGAGGTAATGGTCACGCCACTGCCCACCGGCAACCGTATGCCCAACTTGGCCGTCTACAACGGGGATGAAGACCCAGCCAACCACCTGCTTAATTATGATCACCACATGACTCTGCATGACATGCCAGATCTCATGAAGGCGAAGAGATTCCCGACCACTCTGGTTGGCAATGCCTTGGATTGGTTCCAGAAACTTCGTCCTGGTTCAATTGCAAGTTTTCACCAGCTGGCTAAGGCTTTCTTGTCCCGCTTTGCAGGAAGTCGGCGCGCCACCCGCCATACTTCTACATTGCTGCTGGTGAAGCAACATAGAGGGGAAAGTTTGAGGGCTTACACGGCCAGGTTCAATGAAGAGTCCATCCGAATTCCCAACCTGGAGGACTCTATGGCGTTGATGGCTTACCAGAGTGGGCTGAGGTCGGGCCCACTTACATCCTCCCTGGCAATCGATCCCGTGGACACTGTATCCGAGCTGATGGTACGAGCAGAAGGGTACATACACTCAGAGGAAATTCATCAGGCGAAAAGGGATGATGATAAGGAGAAGGACGCCAGCAAGAAGGGAGAGACCTCCCGAGCCCAACCTGGGGGTAAATTGCAAAACGACCGAGGCAAGCAGCCCCAACAGCTAAAGCAGAACCCTTGGTTCACTATGTTCACTCCCCTTAACACCTCGAGGGAGCAGATCCTGATGGAGATCCAGCACCAGAACCACCTGCCTCCAGCTCTGAGGATGAAAGGCCGACTCGAGAATCGCAATAGAACCAAGTATTGCCGCTACCATATGGACTACGGCCATACCACCGAAGAATGCAAAGACTTGAAACAGAAGATCGAGGCACTGATAGCCCGGGGCCACCTTCGAAGATATGTAGATTCGCAACCGATCCGGAATCCCAACCAAAGAGATAGGGAGAGGAGTCCACCCAGGCGCCAGGCTAGGGGCGGACGCTTGGCTGTGATTGAGACCATTGCAGGAGGATTGGCGTCCGGAAGGGAGACCTCGGCGGGCAGGAAGGGTTATGTTCGTGCTGGGAGGGAATATGGGCCAATGCGGGGACTAGCCCCGGGGGTGTAGGAGATCACCTTCTCCTCAGAAGACTTGGAGGGGGTGATATTGCCTCATGACGGCCCGCTGGTGATCAGCGCTGAGATAGCCAACTTCACCGTCAAGAGGTTGATGGTGGACACCGGGAGCTCGACAGAAGTCTTAGTCCTCAGCGCTTTTGAGCAAATGGGGTTGGACAAGAGCCGACTCAGGCCATTGAGGGGTACTTTAGCTGGTTTCACCAGGCAGTCCCACCGAGCCGAATGGGTCATCAACCTCCCGCTGAAGCTGGAAGATGGGGATAAGTGGGTATCGATACAAGCCAACTTCATTGTGATGGATTGCAACTCCACTTACAATGGGATCTTAGGTCGGGTGGCACTCAACCACTTCAGGGCTATCCCTTCAACTTACCACCAGGCCCTGAAATTCCCGACCCCGGTCGGAATGGGCACGATTCACAGAGCCCAACTCTCAACTCGGGAATGTTATGAAAACTCACTCCGGCCTAAGTATCAAATTGGTTGGGGACCATATCTGCCCGAAGAAAAAAGAGATACTAAGAGAGAAAGCTCGGTTGAAGACCTCCAGAAGGTGGAGCTTTCTGATGAAACCAAGAGAGCAAGGATTGGGGGTGAACTTTCTGCCGACCTCAAGAAAGGTATAAGCCAATTCCTCTTAAAGAATGAACATATATTTGCTTGGTCTGCCTCTGACATGACAGGAATTGACCCGGATGTAATTGAGCATCACCTGAATGCCGACCCGAATCACTATCCGATAAAGCAAAAATGCAGACATTTCCATTATGATTAACAACAAATCATAGCCAAAGAGGTGGGTAAGTTAGTGGACGCCGACCACATAAAAGAAATACAGTACCCAACCTGGTTGTCCAATGTGGTGCTGGTGACTAAGTCTTCAGGAGGATGGAGACTGTGCATTGATTTCACCGACCTCAATAAAGCCTGCCCTAAGGACTGTTTCCCTCTACCTCAGATTGATCAGATGGTGGATGCCACCTCCGGGTTCGAGCTACTCTCCTTCATAGATGCCTTCAAAGGCTATAATCAAATCAAGATGGCTCCCGGAGACAAAGAGAAGACTGCCTTCACCACCGATAAAGGACTCTACTACTATGAGGTCATGCCTTTTGGCCTCAAGAATGCTGGAGCTACCTACACTTGGATGGTGAACAAGGCCTTCAAAAATCAGATTGGCCAGAATATGGAAATCTATGTAGATGACATGTTGGTCAAGAGCAGAAGGGCGGAAGACCATGTAGCCGACCTGGCTGAAGCCTTCGCGGTAATGGAGCACTTTGGGATAAAACTGAACTCGAAAAAGTGCGCATTCGGCGTCAAGGCAGGCAAATTCCTGGGCTTCATGGTCATGGCCTGCGGAATAGAAGCCAACCCGGAGAAGGTCCAGGGGATACTTGACCTGGCGCCGCTGACCTGCGTGAAGGACATCCAAGTGTTAGCAGGCAAGGTCGCAGCGCTGAGCAGATTCATGTCCAGGTCGGCTGACAAGTATGCTCCTCTGTTTAAAATATTGAGGAGTCCTAAGAACTTTGAATGGACTGAGGAATGCCAGAACGTCTTCCAAGAGCTGAAAAGGTATCTAGCCTCGCCACCCCTATTATCCTGACCTGAGGTAGGGGAGGAGCTGGTACTATACTTAGCATGCTTGGGCATAGCAGTGGCGGCGGCACTAGTCCGAGAAGAAGGAAAGGAGCAGAAGCCGGTCTATTATGTTAGCAAAACCTTGCAAGGGGCCGAGGTGAGATACTCCTCCTTGGAAAAACTCACCCTCGCGCTCAATACAGCGGCAAGAAAGTTGAAGCCATACTTTGATGCTCATCCAATTAAGGTCATGACGGATGCCCCGCTTAAGTCCATCATGCACAAGCCAGAAGCATCGGGCAGGCTACTGAAATGGGCAGTTGAGCTGAGTCAATTTGACATCACCTACCAGCCCAGGACAGCTGTCAAAGCCCAAGCCATCGCGGACTTTGTAGTAGAATACACTGGCCGAGCGGAGCATGACCCGGAGGACGTGTGGAAGGTCCACGTGGATGGGGCCTCAGGGAAGTTCGGAAGCAGAGCTGGGGTGGTCATCCTCGACCCAACCCGGCATGAGCACCAATACTGCCTCAAGTTTACTTTTCCGGTGTCCAACAATGAAGCATAATACGAAACAGTAATTGCAGGACAGAAAATCGCAGCTCAGCTCGGGGCACAGACAGTCGACCTGAGCACTGACTCTCAATTGGTTTCTAGTCAGATATCGGGAGAGTTCGAAGCCAAGGACAGTGCTATGCTGGCCTACCTCAACAGAGTCAAGGATTTGACCTCAGCACTCAGAAGGTTCACGATACAACAGATTCCTAGGGAAGAGAATATGAAGGCTGATGCACTGTCCAGGTTGGCCTTGGGCGAGAGCCGACCTGCCCTGGTCCATGTGGAAGAAATATCCGAACCAAGTATTCAGCTGGGGGTGCAAGCCGTAGCCGAGCTCAATCTAAGCCCAGATTGGACCAAGTCAATCGTGGACTACTTGGAGGGGGGTATGACCCCAGAAGACGAGAAAGCAGCTCGAAAACTCATGAAACATGCCTCAAGGTTTGTCATAATTGCCGGGCAACTCTATAAGAGAGCCTACACTTGGCCTCTCTTGAAATGTGTTGGACCCGAAGAGGAAAACTATGTACTCCGGGAGATTCATGAAGGGGTATGTGGAAACCACTTGGGGGGCAAAGCTCTGGCTCGAAAGGCATTAAGGCAAGGCTATTTCTGGCCAACCTTAGAGCAAGATGCCAAAGAGTATGTAAAAAAGTGCGACACCTACCAGAGGTTCGCCAATGTACAGAGGAAGCCTGCGGTAGACCTCACAGTAATGATAAGCCCATGGTCATTCTATCAGTGGGGTCTAGACATCATCGGCCCATTGCCGACCGGTGTCGGCCAAAAGAAACACGCCTTCGTAGCTGTAGACTACTTCACCAAATGGCCCGAGGCTGAAAGTGTTGTTAGAATAACAGAAAAGGCAGCCTGGGATTTCGTATGGAAAAACATCATTTGTCGATTTGGGGTACCAAAGGTCATCATCACTGACCACGGCAAGCAATTCGACAGTGCGTACTTTCGAGGCAAATGTGCCGAGATCGGGATCGACCTCAGATTCTCATCTATTGCTCACCCTCAAAGTAATGGCCAAGTTGAAAAGACTAACCAAATCATTTTGCAGGGTCTGAAAACCAAGCTGGAGGAAGCGGAGGGCTAGTGGGTATCAATTATTCCCAAGGTATTGTGGGCTCAACGAACCAACACCAGCTCAGCAACGGGAGAATCGCCCTTTGAACTGACCTGCGGCACTCAAGCTGTGCTGCCAGTGGAGATTGGGTCCCCGACCAGTAGGATCTTCCACAGTGATCCAGAAATAAACGGAGCACGGATCCATGAAGAGCTTGACCTCGCTAAAGAGCTTTGAGCTAAAGCTCAAATCAGAATGCTGGCCAGCAAAGCTGCCATGCAAAGGGCCTTTGCCAAACAGGTCAAGCCTAAGCCTATTAAGGTTGGCAATCTCGTGCTCAGGAAGGCCATCTTTTCGCCGCGTTCCAGTAACAAGCTTTCCCTGACTTGGGAGGGACCCTATGAAGTCGTGAAGGAGGTCCGACCTAGGACCTTCTACCTTCGCGACAAGAACGGGAAACTATTGAAGAATGCATGGCAATCGGAACACCTGAAGTGGTATTTTGTCTGGTAGCCTTAGCCGAAATACTTTGTAACGGCCCCGAGCTGGAATATTTTGTAACATCCTCGAGCCAAGAAATCTTGTAAAGGCCCCGGGCCAAGACATTGCTTGTACAAACTAAATACAATGCATCTTTATATACAAGTATAATTCCCGACCTGGGAACAAAACAAAACCAGCGTAATTCCCGACACGGGCCCAAATTGCCTCAGCTACAAAGCTACTACCAACTCAGATTAACGCGATGGCCACGCTTAATCACGGGCAAATGGTCAAGAAAACTAGCTCGGGCAAAGTTCCAGTTAGTATATGATCGATAATAATTTGTTTTTAAGTGTTGCTAGTTCGGATTGGATTCCAACTCGGTATTATCCAACTTCAGGTCGGTATGTTAGTTTGGGGTCCGAACTCAAGCTCAACATTTGTCAACATTAGTTTGACCAAATTCTAAATTGGACTGACGAGTCTAGGTCAGCAATGATTAATCAGTTGCCCAATTAACCAGCTCGGATTAGGGTGTTAATTCATTAGTCGCGTCTAGCTCGGTTCATTACACTTAAGTTTGAATGGTCCTTTAAATTGGTCTGACCCCACTTACTTGAGAAAAGTTTGCAAAGAGAAAAGTACGCATGTACAAGCTCAACCAAAACGCAAATGAAAATAAAATAGATATTTCATTAAAATTGAAAATTGTTTACAAAGCCCAACTTGGGTAGAATTACAAAGCCCGACCCGGGCGACTTTACAAAATTATTATTTGGGAGCAGCGGTGGAGGTGGTGGCCTCGGCTACGTCGCCGACCTGGTCCATACCCTTCTAGACGAACTCTAATACCTCCTTGGCCTGGGACGTCAAGTCGGCCGGTAGCTCAGGAATGTCCCAAAATTCCGGGGGCGGGGCCTCCAAGATCTCGATATAATCGTTCTTAGTGGTAGGGAGAAAGGTCTTCACCCTCTCACGAGCGGCAACCTAGCCTCGAAAGTAGTACTCCAACTCGGCGTATCGGGCTATCACCCCACCCTCAGTGGCTAGCCAGTCCACAGCCTCTTGGCTGGACTTAAAGGCCTCAACTGCCTTCTCCCCTCGCGGGCCGACCTGATCCAAGAGATCCTTAAACTTCGCTTTGGCCTCGCGCTTCTCCCGCTTGTAGCACTCAATGTCCTTGGCCGCGGCCTCGCGCCGGGACTTCTCAGCCTCGAGCTCATTCCTTAGCCGGGCGATCTCCGCCTCATCCGCTTTATGCCTCTGGGCCGCATCCGTCCTAAAGGACTCTAGCTCGGCTCGGGAATCTGTGTATCGCTGCTCGAGCTCTACACAGTAAGTCTGGGCCTGGGCAAGTAGGCCAGGCGCTGTAAGGATATGGGTCTTAGCCTGCGCGGAAGAAAGCCAAGTGGTCAGTCAAAGTAATCAACAAAAGAAAACCATGACAGCACGTCTAGGTATGTCTTACCGTAACTATGGCCGTCCTCAGGTCAAGTGAAAGCTGCTCCGTAGGGACCGACCCCAACTTGGGATCGCGGGCAACCTTTGCAGCCTCCACAAAATTCTTATTTAGAGGGCTCACCTCCGCGGCCTTGCCCTTCCCAGAGTACTCGGGTCGGGGCCGCTTCCTGTTATCAGGACGGGATGCCGAGTGCTCGGGGATCCCGACACCCGAGCTGGCCTCTTTGACAAAGGAGATCCCGACGAGACCTCTGCACCAACTTCCCGCGCATGGACCCCGGAACGCTGCCTCTGCTCCTGAGGGATGAAGCCTAAACTGGACCAAGCCGACGCCTCGCTGCTGGCGTCAGGCTTTCTCCTTCTCTGGAGGTACACGAGCTTCATCGTATTTGCCATGCCTGCAAAAACAAAGGAAAAGAAGGTGAAAAATGACCAATCACCAATCAAGGAAAGCAACAACAAACAAGGAGACGGGGAGGTTGGGCATTGATCCTGCGAATTGACCCTCTTCTGAGTCAGAATGAGCGTTCTCTCTAGGCTCAGGAAGTAAGTGTGGGTGCTCTTCGCTCAGGTCGGGTTCTCTCCCGAATAACTTGGACTTCCAGATCCTGTCCCACTTAAGGACACTATCAATGTTGATCAGTATACCCGGCTTGGGCCTCAGCACGCTGACCTCGGCAAGTTCCTCTTTGGAAAGCTTGGGGTCGTCATTCAAAGTCTTTTTCAGTGAAAGATTCCAGTCCATCCTGCACCCCGGGTTCACTGTCGACTTGAACCAATAGTAGTCGTTGTGCCAACCCTTGTTAGAGGAGTGCCAATTGGTGAATATGGCATTGTTGACTCGAGCCGCGAAGTGGAACCAGCCTAGCTGCTTTGGGTTGTGCTTGCAAACGAAAAAATGCCTGAAACGGTGCAAGGTCGGTTCTATCTTTCTCTCGAGGCAAAACACGAAGAATGCCACCATTATGGCCTAACCGTTTGGTGACATCTGACCCGGGCTGAGCTCAAAGTAGTTCAGAATGCCTGTAATGAAGCTGGGAAGTGGAAGGCGGACGATATCGAAGGCGAGGTCGTAAATCGTAAAGTGATCGGGCGGAGGATAGCAGGCAGGGTCGTTCCGACCAGGGACCTTCAGTTTGTGGTGTCGGTCCATTGACCAGTCTCTCAGCAGAGCGTTGGCCATCTCGATGGTTGAATGACACTCGCGCTGGCAACAAGCGAATAACTGCTCTATCCTCTTCCCCCGACCTGACAAACCACTGGCTGTAGCTGAGCTCTGAGGTCGGACTGCCCTAATCGGGACCACTGCAGTCGGCTCCGAGGCGGAAACTCCAGCTAAGTACTCATGCGGTATCTCGACCCCTTCTAACTGGTTCAATGGCTCGTCGTCCTCTCCATCTCCCAAGTCTCCCAGATCGGCCAAAGGATCTGCCTCGGCCTCTTCTTGCGCCATTCTGACCCCAATAACTTGGCAGTCATCATCGCTCTCCCGGGGCCTGAATTTTCGAGCCGACCCTAAAGACGAACTGGTTCTCTCTCCCCCTTGGTCCCTATTCGAGGTAGATTCCGAGCTCGACGGACTCTCATCTCCACCGTAGGACCTTACTTCCATAGCCTGAGAATCTTCCGACTCCGACCTCCCCATTCTATCTACAGACTAAATGTAAATGAACAGGAATGACTAAAGGGAGTCGGGACGTACCTACTGCTTTTGATTACGGACTGCGACTGATCAAGCTGGCTCCGAGCTGACGAATCCCGAGAGGATTCTTTCCGAGCTAATTGCTTTCGACCACTCTAGTGTCCGACCTAAAATTCTTGAGGGATTGAAAGCGAAGTGTGGAATGAATCTCAGATGTCAAAGCCCTATTTATAGGCGCCCCTGAAAGTCACCTCGGGAAGCCCAAACGTCGCGTCTCGTCAGAACCGCCAGGTGACGTGTCAGCCATTCGTTGGGCATGCACCGTTGACATGGCCATCCCTGCTCTCTCGGGGTCTGACACCTACAGCTCTGGAGGAACCGCCCATTCTAGATCTCACCCTCTCGATCTCGACTTGGGGGGGGGGGGAATTGACGAGGGGTTCCCGAGCTGAGGTACGATTCCACCCCGAGCCGAGGTGGGCTAATCAGCGCCAAGGCCAGCGCATTCAACTGAATGTCCAACCAGGTTGACTGGCCCGACCCCGGAAACCCCGACCTCAGTTCTAGTTGTTCCGATGGGACATAAAGCATTGATGGGACATAAAGTTGCGCTGCATTAAATGCTGTCAGACCATAACTTAGTATAAATAGAGCTCCACCCTCTTCATTTAAAGGTGACTCGTCATTAAATACTCTCAGCTACTTTGCCAGCTCGGACATACTAATCATTCGCACGCTCGAGGGGAAAATCCGGGTCATCATCCCGCCTTTTCCTTCTGTTCCTTGTGTAGGTCTGGTTGCCGAGCCAAAAAGTACAGCTCGGAGGCCAACCTGAAGGATCCAGCTCGGCTCACGTAGCTCCCAACTTCAACTGCGAGATTTCCAACCTCGACATATTCGATTCAAATGGCCACTCGGAATATGTTTGGAAAGCAATTTTCATGTCTAGGACCAAAATTTGCATCACCTTACCTTCTTCATGCACGTGTTTTTACAAATGGATAAAGCTATTGAATTGAACAGATTCACATTGGCGATAAGTTAAGAACCACATGAGCCATGTGGGTAATTACCTATATATCAAGAAACTTAGTGGATAATAATGGTTCAACATGTGAAACCTGAAATAGGCAAGTGGTTCTTCAAATGTTTATGCCAATACCCAATGTGATAGCTGAATAATTTCCTTTTTAAAAGTCCAGGTAATTGGTGTTTGTTTTTTCTTAATTAATTTGAAGATGGTAAAGAACATGGTTTGTGCTCTAGGGGTCCGGTGAAATGGTCGGGTGATTTGTTGTGGTCTAAGGTCTTAAGTTTTCTTTACATTACAAATATTGTTTAAGTTTTGACTGACATAGAGCATTGATGAGGTGGACCGTTACACCAGGAGATTTATAACCTTGAGGTAAATTTCATATAATTAAGGGAGAATACAAGAATTCTTCTCAATAGAAGCTAGAACACATGATTTTTCAACTATCCTGGAGTCTACTACCCTTCCGCGGGTCTTACTCGCTCTCTAACCTGTCTCCGTAGTTATAGGTAAATTGTCGATACAAGTATGTTGCTTAAGACTAACCTAATAGTTGCTTTGGCTCTGATACCAGAAACAAATCAGGGAAGATAAGATAATGATAGACATAACAGAAAGCGGAATAAACACAGATAATAGACAGACAAATGAAAGTAATTCAACAAAGATGAAGATAAAAGGAGACAAAGTCTCTTACTTGTTATTAGATGACTAGAAGAGGTCTGTGTTACACTGGAAGAGGTCTGTGTTACACTGTTGGCTTGTGCAGGAGTACAAATGAAAAAGAGTGAACCAAATTAAAATAAAAAAAAAAGAAGGGAAAGAGAATTCGGATCCTATGTTATGAGGCAGACTCTGCCTTAATATAGGATATCGAATCTGTAATTACAAAAGTAAAATGTAAAAAAGAAAAGTCAAAAGTAACTTTTCCTAGAGTGAACAGTAAAAAGTGATTTTTACTATTCATGAATAGTATCTGGATAGTGTCGGCTTTTACTGTGGCCGAAAGATCTTTTGTCGTGACATGATGATTATGTCTCTGACTGGATTACTTTCACTGTGATCGAAAGTAATTTCGTCGTCTTGTGATGATGATGTCTGATGATGGAATCATGACTAGATTCATCTTCTTCTTCATCTCTGAGTCTAAAACTGGTTCTATGCTGAAGACGTTGTAAAACTTCTTCATGTCTGGATCATGCTGACTTATGGTAGAATACATACAAGTACACTGAGTGATATGTATTTTCCACCAATACAAAGAAAATAAATAAACTAGTCTATTTTTTCTATAATCTAATCTGCATTGTACTTAGTCTTACTATTTTCGAAGCCTTACTATCTTCGAAGCCTAACTATCTCTCATCAAATCACCACATGGGTAACAACGGAGTCTTACGCCCTCTGCTCCTCAATCCCGTGACCTTACAAGATTGTTGAGATAGGTTTGTTAAAGGTAAGTTGACTAAGCAAAATAAAAAATAAAATACATACTAGAAGATAAACAAGTTTCTAAATCTTCTTTGGCTTTTTGGGAAAGCCACACCCATCAATAGACTTTAGGTGTCTTTACCAGTTGCTGTTTGACCAGGACTAACTGAAGTTTTATGGAATTCTTCAGTAACCATATGACTTCAAAGAGGGGAAGTCTAACCGTTACATTCTGGTTTTTGAAGGGAACTTAGAAGAACAAAACCCTATCTGTCCAATGTTTTTGGTGAGAACATTAGAAAACTCATCTGTATTGTGTTTTTGGCGGAGAACACAACTAAACTCCATTGTCTGAATTACAATGGGGTAAAAATGCCATAACAATCATCTTCATTGTCATTGGCACTGTCTGTGGAGATAGATGCTTGATCTGAGGCTAATTTATCGAGTTGTAGCATGATGGCCTTGACTTTGTCATAATTGGTGGCCGCTGCTAACTGAGTCTGGAGGAAATTCTTGAAGGAGAGGAACTCCTGTTGAACTGGTTGAATTTCCTTCTTCTGTTTCTGATTTGTTTCTAGCCATGCTTGGACCTTTGGAGTTGAACAAGAACTGTTGTTCATCTTTTTCCACCACATGACTGAATGAATTCTTCTGAAAGCCAGTATGACTTGTTGGTCTCCGAAAGATACATGTTTGTACGCGAATTCTGATATGAAAATCCATGTTACAAAGAAAATTCTGTAGAACACGAAAAATGGGGGAAGGTAGGCTAACTGAGCTGGTGCCTTCCAATGTTCTATGAAGTACTGGAATCTTTTGAGGACTGGTTCTGGTAGAATTTCTGTTATAGGACCATATGATGCCCACCATTGGATAAACCAATTTGGGACCTCTAGGGGAAATGTTTTCTTAAAAAGGAAAATTCATGACATATCATATTTATCATTCTGGTGATGAAAACATCTGAACCATGCCTGAATGTAATCATAATAGTTATAGTCTCTGAGGGGTAAATTTTCTGGGATTTGTTTGGTTTTCTATGGGGGTTGTGCCCATTGATCAAGGGTGAGCACAGTCTGTAGCTTAGCCTTGACGTGACTATATTGACCTGGTTGTTTGTCACTGTCATCTGGGACAAACTCTATGGAACCTATTGCTATGAGAATAGCCTCATAGTAACTCTGTGTTTTATATGTGTTATCTGAGATATAGTTTGATTGGGGATGGAGAAATGCCCTAGCAAACTCATATGGGGTGATGTTTGGGTTCTGTTTGAAATGAAATGGTTCTGTTACAAGAATCTGGTCAAAGACGTTCTTGTATATGTATGAGAGTGATGGTAACTGTTTAGGTTCTGGAGTTACTGGCTTTGGTTTAGCAACAAGGGGCTGAAACTTGTTACTGACTGTCGTCTGTGAAGACGATGTACCTGCAGTACCTACATGAACGCCGGTTAACTGTTTTTGAGGGGTCAAAGTCCCCAAAACTATGAGGTTTCTACCTAAGGGTGACTAGGTAGATTTCTGTGTATAGGTTATCTGTTTGTCTTCAACTTTCACTGAGGTTGATGACTGAGGTAGAGTGGCTGCTGATGTGCTGGCTTTCTGAGCATAGGAACTGAGGTCCAATGCTTTCGCCTTGCCTTTGTCTTTCTTGGGTGCCATTGCTACTAATGTCAGGATTGAATTCTTCCTACAAATGGTTAGCAACAATATATAGAAAGAAGTGCGGAATTGAAATATTATCAACTCTGCTTCTGGGTTTGAAATCTTTGTTTCAATCTACTTAATTGCGGTGGACTTGAAACAATCCATCTAAATCCATTAATTGGATTCTTGGTGTCCGCTTCTGTGAATCTGCATAACAAAAATTAAAAGGTATTCCCGAAGGAATCCTATGTGATAGGCACGTGGCCTGTTAGAAATTCTCTGGTGAGAAAATCAGGGATGAAATTATCCTCTCCTATGATATACTCAATATCAAAATAAAAAATTGACAGGATGGCCTGCCATCTGGCAAATATCTGTTTAGATGCTATATTTTTTACATCCTTAGTAAGTACATCTTTGGCTGACTTGCAGTCAACACGAACTAAGAATTTCTAGTTCATAATGTTTTGGAATTCTGAAGGTGCATTCTTTTGCCCAAAAGGCATGACATTCCACTCATATTGTCCAAATGGAACGGTGAATGTTGTCTTGTACTTTTCCGAGTCATCGATTTGGATTTACCAAAATCCCGATTTCATGTCGAATTTACTAAAGACATGAACCTGATTTAATCTCTTAAGGAGATCATTCTTGTTGGGCAATGGATATCTGATCCATTGTAAGACCTTGTCCAAGGGCTTATAGTTTATGACTAACCGAGGGACTCCTCGTTCCTGTTCAGCATGTTTATTGACGTAAAAGGCTGCACACGACCATGGGCTTTTACTGGGTCGGATTAGCTTTTTATCTAATAAACTCTGGATCTTTTTTTTTACAAAGAGAAATATATTCCTAATTCATTTGGATGGGCCGAGTCCTGTTAGGAATATTTTGTTCTGAAAAGTCCTTATCATATGGGAGAGAGACTGAATGTTTCTTACGAACCCAAAAGGCCGTAGGAAGTTCTGAACAAACTTCTTTTTCAAGTTTGGTCTAGAATTCATTGATGGACTTCTGCTGTTTAGCAATCTGTTCATCACTTCTAAGACTTTTAATATCATGTTGAAGAAAACTGATTTGGTTTTCTTTCTGTTGGATTGAGTTAATATTTCTTCTCTGTGAAGGGAAATAAAACTAAAAAAGAATAGGTTTACCTAACACATCGGTAGATATACCTTGTTTTGTAACAGTCATGGGAAATAACTGTTGAAGAAATGGATTCCTGAGAATGACTTGGGAATTTAACTGTTTTATCAGCACAAAGCTGGTAGGAAAACAAATACATTGATTGCACACATGTGCATTAGGTAATTTGTACCTAATCTGGAGTTTTGTAGAGTCAGCTGTAGAAAGCTTATCTCTGGTTTTCTCGAAATATCTGGAAATAATTAGACCTTCTTGGATACAGTTCATATATGCACCTGAGTCTAATAAGGCAATGGTTTTAAACTTGAAATCATTAACCTTGATGGTTAACTGAACATACCATTTCTGGTACGTGATTCTGTTTAGAAGATTGAGATAATCCTCTGTTGGTTTGGAGGTACTAGCTCATTCTGTCAATTTGCCAATAGCAATCTGATTCTGTTTATCAAGTTCATCATTCTGAGAAAGATGTTCTTGACGTTCTAGGGATTCTATTTGTAAGAGTTGGACATCTTGTTGGAGATGTTCATGATCAACTCTGAGATCATAAATCTCTTGTCTGTACTCTTGTCTGAGTTGCTGAATTTCTGTTTTTAACAGTTTAATCTCATGCTGGAGATCAGAGATTCCCACTGGTTGGGTTTTTCTCTTTTGGAATTAACTGAGAATATCAGAATAATTTATATTCTTGATATCAGTCTGATGTGCTATGGATAGAGGTTTTTTTTTTTCTTTCTCATCCATAATATCTTTGAGTTTGAGAAGATAAGCCTACTTTTCTTCTGGATCATTAATCTTACAAATCATATCGATCATAAGACTATGAGAATCTGTAAGGACATTTAATCCTTTCTGGCAGAAACATGCTCCTTTGCTAGGACAAGTACATTCCTGGAATGAGTTGGAAGAACTATTGGAATAGTAGTTATCTGTTCCAATCTGATTAATATTATCATCATCAGAGTGTTCTGAAGAAGAACTGGATGATGATTCAAAATCATCTATGGACTGGATAATTTTGCTCTTTGTAGCTTCATCTAATTCTAATGATTGAATTAGTGATCTGACTCTATAATCTCTTGCAAAGTTTCCTGATTTATCACATTTGAAGCAACCTGTGGCTTTCTGCTCTTTGCTTTGTTTATTATAGTTTGGTTTTCAATTTCTTCGTGGAAACTTCTGGTAATGTTTCTTTTTATGACTGTATGGTTTGTTGCCATACTTCTGGTTATACTTCTATCCAATGGACTTGAAGTGATTCTTATATTTTATGGATGAAATTATGGATTTATGTGTTTTCTGAGTATGGGGTGGTTTAAGTCTTTCCATTCCATACTTCACACCAATTTCCTAATTCTTTTTTATTAGACTGTTTCTTTAGTTGTGCTTTAAAACGAAGATCAGTGCAAATCTTTAAAGCAGTCTTGTTAATGTGTGATATCATATCACCATATGTTATTAGATCGTAATCTAATCCTGGATAGTCAAGTGAAAGGGATTCTCTCACTTGTTGAGCAAACAACTTTGGAAGACCACAAAGGAATCTTTCTTTCCAATAACTGGCGTTGTTGTCAGATCTTTGGTATAGTTTACTGAGAAAGACATCCTTATACCATCGGAAGTCTTGGAGTGTACGACATCTGATGTTCTAAAGGATTTCAGATGTTCGTTCCTGATAAACTGTGGGATTACCTATAAAATGGTAGGTGATATCGAACACTAAGGATGATAGAGCACATGACTCGTCTGACCTTGCTGATTAAGAACGGGTTCACCATTCTCATTGGTTTTCACCATGTTAAGAATGCCTTCTTTAGTAGCATCATTCAGGTGGTCATCCCACCATCCTTTGAGCTGACCATTGAAGCCAAGAATGATATTTCTGGTTGCTGCTCTCTCAGAAACAGCTTGTTTGTAAATGTTACCAATAATGATCATTTGTTTGGTAACATTGAGAATTTGGTTTTCAGACATTCCATCTATGTTCCATTCATAGATTTGAGAGCCTGAAAAAGATCTCTGGGAATGTATTTCTTCAATTTGAAGATCTGGAGGTGAAGGTCTGGGATAGAAATTCTTTGTTTCTGGAAAAGAAATTCTATTAATGTGGATAGCTTTATCCCTCCCGGAATTCTGTGAAGATGAGAAATCGCAATCAGAATTACTGTCTGACTGTTTTAATGTTTGAAGAGCTGATTGGCTGGATGAAGGTTCTAATTTCTTTGATCTGGAAATCAGTTCCTGGAGAAGTTTGGTATTCTTCTCCTTTGTAGATTCCAAGTTTGGAATAAATTTGGATATCTTAAAAGGTAAAACCTTGATCGGAGATTCTGGTTTATCCTTTGTTCTAGTTAACTTAAGTGAATCAAATGGTTTTATCAATGAAACAGTGGTCTGTTCAATTAATTTATGTTTTGATTCAAAAGTTTTAACTGGAGTTGAAGTGTTATGTTTTTCAAGAATATCTTCGATATTCTGAACTTGTTTCTGTAATGTAACTAATGAAATATTAGTCCAATTACTTTGTTGGGCTATGTCTTTTAGTTCTGGTTCATCTGCGAGGATGACTGGTTTTAAATCTATTGTTCCTTCTTTAGTAGGAATCTGTGTGTGTTAAAACAGAGGGTGTTCCGATTCAATAACTGTTGTGGAATTAGGTAAATTCCATTTTCTTGTTCTTGCAGTAAGAACATTAATGTTCATTGGTTTGTTTCTATGTTTAAACCACATAAAAAATGGTACATTTCATCTAACAACTTGTAAATACTGAAGCCATTGGCTTTTTAAATCTGTTAATTGTTCATCATTATGATTATTAAAATACCATTCTTTGATCTGTTTGTTCTCATCTGAAAGAAATTCTTCTTTCAAACCTTGAACATCTCTTTCAAAGACTTCAGACAACATACTGATGCCAAAATCTGAGGCTGAAGGGTTGAAGTCAACAGATGATGTATCCGTTTGTTCAAATTCTGGATAGACTGGGCGAGCAGTCTGATTTTCAATTCTTATTCCCATAGGAACAGATTGATTCTGGGTTCTACTTGTTGATGGTAAATCAACGAAGCCTAGAGTAGGGTCAGAAATACTAATCCTAGAAATGCTAGAGGCTGATCGGGATAAGATTGATCCTCTATTTCCTCTATCTATCTTAATGGAAACAGTACCATCATCGTACTGGATGATCTGTTCTATTCTGGAGTTCTGGACGTTCTGGTCCTGAACAACTGGTTTGGTGGAATTTTCAATGTCCCTCCTTTCTGGAAGTAAAACATCGTTCCACTTAAGGGTTCTGGGTATATTAACTATGGATTTATTTCTGTCCATGTTCCAAAGGATAGTTTCACCTTTTGGACGTTTTCTGGTTATAGATCTAGGATTTAATCTTGTGGTCATTAATTTATAATTAAGACAATAAATAACTTTGTATGCATTTGTACCACAATCAACAAAATAATTATGCGTCTTAATATCTAACTGAAGTGCTTTCATGACATGTGGACATGTAAGCGATATGGTATGATCTGGAAAACAATTAAAGAAAATAGGTCCATTACATAGACTAGTTTTTACTAATCCTAGTAATGAATCATTGTATCTGAGTAACCTACAATCTCTAAGAGCTAGATATACACTGGTATCTAGTCCTTCTCTGATTAAAGGCTTAAGTGCGACTTGCACATGGCCAATATGTAGAAACCTATAGCCATTTCTAATGGCTTTGTCTAGTGATTTATGGGAAAAAAGTCTGATGCTCTGTTGGTCACTGGTTAATGGCACTACTTTTTCCTTACATATAATCATTGTATCTAAGTAACCTACAATCTCTAAGAGCTAGATATACATTGGTATCTAGTCCTTCTCTGATTAAAGGCTTAAGTGCGACTTGCACATGGCCAATATATAGAAACCTATAGCCGTTTCTAATGGCTTTGTCTAGTGATTTTTGGGAAAAAAGTCTGATGCTCTGTTGGTCACTGGTTAATGGCACTACTTCTTCCTTACATGTAATCATTGTATCTAAGTAACCTACAATCTCTAAGAGCTAGATATACACTGGTATCTAGTCCTTCTCTGATTAAAGGCTTAAGTGCGACTTGCATATGGCCAATATGTAGAAACCTATAGCCGTTTCTAACCAGTGACCAACAGAGCATCAGACTTTTTTCCCATAAATCACTAGACAAAGCCATTAGAAACGGCTATAGGTTTCTACATATTGGCCATGTGCAAGTCGCACTTAAGCCTTTAATCAGAGAATGACTAGATACCAGTGTATATCTAGCTCTTAGAGATTGTAGGTTACTTAGATACAATGATTCATTACTAGGATTAGTAGAAACTAGTCTATGTAATGGACCTATTTTCTTTAATTGTTTTTCAAATCATACCATATCGCTTACATGTCCACATGTCATGAAAGCACTTCAGTTAGATATTAAGACGCATAATTATGTTATTGATTGTGGTACACATGCATACGAAGTTATTTATCGTCTTAATTATAAATTAATGACCACAGGATTAAATCCTAGGTCAATAACCAGAAAATGTCCAAAAGGTGAAACTATCCTTTGGAACATGGACATAAATAGATCCATAGTTAATATACCCAGAACCCTTAAGTGGAACGATGTTTCACTTCCAGAAAGGTGGGACATTGAAAATGCCACCAAACCAGTTGTTCAGGACCAGAACGTCTAGAACTCTAGAATAGAACAGATCATCCAGTACGATGATGGTACTGTTTCCATTAAGATAGATAGAGGAAATAGAGGATCAGTCTTATCCCGATCAGCCTCTAGCATTTCTAGGATCAGTATTTCTAACTCTACTCCAGGCTTCGTTGATTTACCATCAACAAGTAGAACCCAGACTCAATATGTTCCTGTGGGAATAAGAATTGAAAATCAGACTGCTTGCCCAGTCTATCCAAAATTTGAACCAACGGATACATCATCTGTTAACTTCAACCCTTCAGCCTTAGATTTTGGCGTCAGTATGTTGTGTGAAGTCTTTGAAAGAGATGTTCAAGGTTTGAAAGAAGAATTTCTTTCAGATGAGAACAAACAGATCAGAGAATGGTATTTTAATAATCATAATGATGAACAATTAGCAGATTTAAAAAGCCAATGGCTTCAGTATTTACAAGTTGTTAGATGAAATGTACCATTTTTTATGTGGTTTAAACATAGAAACAAACCAATGAACATTAATGTTCTTACTGCAAGAACAAGAAAATGAAATTTACCTAATTCCACAACAGTTATTGAATCGGAACACCCTCCGTTTCAACACACACAGATTCCTACTAAAGAAGGAACAATAGATTTAAAACCAGTCATCCTCGCAGAGGAACCAGAACTAAAAGACATAGCCCAACAAAGTAATTGGACTAATCTTTCATTAGTTACATTACAGAAACAAGTTCAGAATATCGAAGATATTCTTGAAAAACATAACACTTCAACTCCAGTTAAAACTTTTGAATCAAAACAGAAATCAATTGAACAGACCACTGTTTCATTGATAAAACCATTTGATTCACTTAAGTTAACTAGAACAAAGGATAAACCAGAATCTCCGATCAAGGTTTTACCTTTTAAGATATCCAAATTTATTCCAAACTTGGAATCTACAAAGGAGAAGAATACCAAACTTCTCCAGGAACTGATTTCCAGATCAAAGAAATTAGAACCTTCATCCAGCCAACCGGCTCTTCAAACATTAAAACAGTCAAACAATAATTCTGATTGTGATTCTTCATCTTCACAGAATTCCGGGAGGGATAAAGCTATCCATATTAATAAAATTTCTTTTCCAGATAAAAAGAATTTCTATCCCAGACCTTCACCTCCAGATCTTCAAATTGAAGAAATACATTCCCAGAGATCTTTTTCAGGCTCTCAAATCTATGAATGGAACATAGATAGAATGTCTGAATACCAGATTCTCAATGTTACCAAATAAATGATCATTATCGGTAACATTTACAAACAAGCTATTTCTAAGAGAGCAGCAACCAGAAATATCATTCTTGGCTTCAATGGTCAGCTCAAAGGATGGTGGGATGATCACCTCAATGATGCTACCAAAGAAGGCATTCTTAACATGGTGAAAACCAATGAGAATGGTGAACCCGTTCTTAATTAGCAAGGTCAGATAGAGTCATGTGCTCTATCAGCCTTAAGTTTCGATATCACCTACCATTTCATAGGTAATCCTACAGTTTATCAGGAACGAACATCTGAAATCCTTCAGAATCTCAGATGTCGTACACTCCAAGACTTCCGATGGTATAAGGATGTCTTTCTCAGTAAACTATACCAAATATCTGACAACAACGCCAATTATTGGAAAGAAAGATTCCTTTGTGGTCTTCCAAAGTTGTTTGCTCAGCAAGTGAGAGAATCCCTTTCACTTGACTATCCAGGATTAGATTACGATCTAATAACATATGGTGATATCACACATTAACAAGACTGCTTTGAAGATTTGCACTGATCTTCGTTTTAAAGCACAACTAAAGAAACAGTCTAATAAAAAAGAATTAGAAAATTGGTATGAATAGTATGGAATGGAAAGACTTAAACCACCCCATACTCAGAAAACACATAAATCCAGAATTTCATCCAGAAAATATAAGAATCACTTCAAGTCCATTGGAGAGAAGTATAACCAGAAGTATGGCAACAAACCATACAGTCATAAAAAGAAACATTACTAGAAGTTTTCACGAAGAAATTGGAAACCAAACTATAATAAACAAAGCAAAGAGCAGAAAGTCACAGGTTGTTTCAAATGTGGCAAATTAGGACACTTTGCAAGAGATTGCATAGTCAGATCACTAATTCAATCATTAGAATTAGATAAAGCTACAAAGAGCAAAATTATCCAGTCCATAGATGATCTTGAATCATCATCTAGTTCTTCTTCAGAACACTCTGATGATGATAATATTAATCAAATTGGAACAGATAACTACTATTCCAGTAGTTCTTCCAACTCATTCCAGGAATGTGCTTTCCTAGCAAAGGAGCATGTTTCTGCCAGAAAGGATTAAATGTCCTTACAGATTCTCACAGTCTTATGATCGATATGATCTGTAAGATTAATGATCCAGAAGAAAAGTAGGCTTATCTTCTCAGACTCAAAGATATTATGGATGAGAAAGAAGAAAAAAAACCTCTATCCGTAGCACATCAGACTGATATCAAGAATACAAATTATTCTGATATTCTCAGTCAATTCCAAAAGAGAAAAACCCAACCAGTGGGAATCTCTAATCTCCAGCATGAGATTAAACTGTTAAAAACAGAAATTCAGCAACTCAGACAAGAGTACAGACAAGAGTACAGACAAGAGATTTATGATCTCAGAGTTGATCATGAACATCTCCAACAAGATGTCCAACTCTTACAAATAGAATCCCTAGAACATCAAGAACATCTTTCTCAGAATGATAAACTTGATAAACAAACTCAGATTGCTATTGGCAAATTGACAGAAGGAGCTAGTACCTCTAAACCAACAGAGGATTATCTCAATCTTCTAAACAGAATCACATACCAGAAATGGTATGTTCAGTTAACCATCAAGGTTAATGATTTCAAGTTTGAAACCATCGCCTTATTAGACTCAGGTGCAGATATGAACTGTATCCAAGAAGGTCTAATTCCGTCCAGATATTTTGAAAAAATCAGAGAGAAGCTTTTTACAGCTGACTCTACAAAAATCCAGATTAGATACAAATTACCTAATGCACATGTGTGCAATCAAGGTATTTGTTTTTCTACCAACTTTGTGCTGATAAAATAGTTAAATTCCCAAATCATTCTCGGGAATCCATTTCTTCAACAGTTATTTCCCATGACTGTTACAGAACAAGATATATCTACCGATGTGTTAGGTAAACCTATTCTTTTTGAGTTTTATTTCTCTTCACAGAGAAGAAATATTAACTCAATCCAACAGAAAGAAAACCAAATCAGTTTTCTTCAACAGGATATTAAAAGTCTTAGAATTGATGAATAGATTGCTAAACAGCAAAAGTTCATCAATGAATTCCAGACCAAACTTGAAAAAGAAGTTTGTTCAGAACTTCCTACGGCCTTTTGGGTTCATAAGAAACATTTAGTCTCTCTCCCATATGAGAAGGACTTTTCAGAACAAAATATTCCTACCAGGGCTCGGCCCATCCAAATGAATCAAGAATATCTTTCTCTTTGTAAAAAAGAGATTTAGAGTTTATTAGATAAAAAGCTAATCCGACCCAGCTAAAGCCCATGGTCGTGTGCAACCTTTTACGTCAATAAACATGTTGAGCAGGAACGAGGAGTCCCTCGTTTAGTCATAAACTATAAGCCCTTGAACAAGATCTTACAATGGATCAGATATACATTGCCTAACAAGAATGATCTCCTTAAGAGATTAAATTAGGCCCATGTCTTCAGTAAATTCGACATGAAATCGGGATTTTGACCAATCCAAGTCGATGAATCAGAAAGATACAAGACAACATTCACCGTTCCATTTGGACAATATGAGTGGAATGTCATGCCTTTTGGGCTAAAGAATGCACCTTCAGAATTCCAAAACTTTATGAACCAGATTTTTTATCAGTTCACAGACTTTACAATTGTTTACATTGATGATGTTTTAGTCTTCAGTAATGACATTCATCAGCATTGGAAACATTTGCATATTTTCTTTAAAGTTATCAAAGAAAACGGTCTTGTGGTTTCTGCACCCAAGATTAGACTTTTCCAGACAAAAATCAGATTTCTTGGAAACATGATTTCCTTCGGGAAAATCACCCCTATCCAAAGAACACTTGATTTTGCAGAAAAATTCCCAGATATTCTGCGTGAGAAAACACAGTTGCAAAGATATTTAGGATCTTTAAACTATGTTGCAGATTTTTATCATGGCATTCGCCATTTATGTAAACCTTTTTTTGAATGACTTAAAAAGAACCCTTCAGCATGGACTGATGTCCATACAAAAGTTGTTCAGGAAATTAAGCGTCAAGTAAAGGTTTTACCAGTCTTGACTTTATGTCAACCAGACACCCCAAAGATAGTTCAGACAGATGCTTTTGAATTAGGATTTGGCGGTATTTTATTACAGATTTTAGAAGGAAAATAACATATTGTTCATTTCCATTCAGGAACATGGGATGCATCCCAACAGAACTATTCAACAGTTAAGAAAGAAATTTTGTCCATTGTTAAATGCATATCAAAATTTCAGGACGATTTGTTGAACCAGAAATTCTTAGTTCGTGTTGACTGCAAGTCAGCCAAAGATGTACTCACGAAGGATGTAAAGAATATAGCATCTAAACAGATATTTGCCAGATGACAGGCCATCCTGTCAATTTTCAATTTTGATATTGAGTATATCAGAGGAGAGGATAATTCCATCCCTGATTTCCTTACCAGAGAATTTCTAACAGGCCATGTGCCTATCACATAGGATTCCTTCGGGAATACCTTTTAATTTTTGTTATGTAGATTCACAGAAGCGGACACCAAGAATCCAATTAATGGATTTAGATGGATTGTTTCAAGTCCACCGCAATTAAGTAGATTGAAACAAAGATTTCAGACCCAGAAGCAGAGTTGATAATATTTCAATTCCGCACTTCTTTCTATATATTGTTGCTGACCATTTGCAGGAAGAATTCAACCCTGACATTAGTAGCAATGGCACCCAAGAAAGACAAATGCAAGGCGAAAGCATTCGACCTCAGTTCCTATGCTCAGAAAGCCAGCACACCAGCAGCCACTCCACCTCAGTCATTAACCTCAGTGAAAGTTGAAGACAAACAGATAACCTATACACAGAAATCTACCCAGTCACCCCTAGGTAGAAACCTCACAATTTTGGGGACTTCGACCCCTCAAAAACAGTTAACCTGTGTTCATGCAGGTACTGTAGGTACATCGTCTTCACAGACGACAGTTAGTAACAAGTTTCAGCCCCTTGTTGCTAAACCAAAGCCAGTAACTCCAGAACCTAAACAGTTACCATCACCCTCATACATATACAAGAACGTCTTTGACCAGATTCTTGTAACAGAACCATTTCATTTCAGACAGAACCTAAACATTACCCCAGATGAGTTTGCTAGGGCGTTTTTCCATCCCTAATCAAACTATATCCCAGATAACACATATAAAACACAGAGTTACTATGAGGCTATTCTCATAGCAACAGGTTTTATAGAGTTTGTCGCAGATGACAGTGACAAACAACCAGGTCAATATAGCCACGTCAAGGCTAAGCTATAGACTGTGCTCACCCTTGATCAATGGGCACAACCCCCACAGAAAACCAAACAGATCCCAGAAAATTTACCCCTCAGAGACTATAACTATTATGATTACATTCAGGCATGGTTCAAATGTTTCCATCGCCAGAATGATAAACATGATATGTCATGGTTTTTCCTTTTTAAGAAAACATTTCCCCTAGAGGTCCCAAATTGGTTTATCCTATGGTGGGCATCATATGGTCCTATAATAGAAATTCTACCAGAACCAGTGCACCAGCTTAGTTAGCCAACATTCCCCTATTTCGTGTTCTATAAATCTTCTTTGTAACGTGGATTTTCATATCAGAATTCGCGTACAAACATGTATCTTTCGAAGGCCAGCAAGTCATACCAGCTTTCGGAAGAATTCATTCAGTCATGTGGTGGAAAAAGATGAACAACAATTCTTGTTCAACTCCAAAGGTCCAAGCATGGCTAGAAACAAATCAGAAACAGAAGAAGAAAATTCAACCAGTTCAACAAGAGTTCCTCTCCTTCAAGAATTTCCTCCAGACTCAGTTAGCAGCGGCCACCAGTTATGACGAAATCAAGGCCATCATGCTACAACTCGACGAATTAGCCTCAAATCAGGCATCTATCTCCACAGACAGTGCCAATGACAATGAAGATGATTGTTATGACATTTTTACCCCATTTTAATTCAGACAATGGATTTTAGTTGTGTTCTCTGCCAAAAACACAATATAGATGAGTTTCATAATATTCTCACAAAAAACATTGGACATATAGGGTTTTGTTCTTCTAAGTTCCCTTCAAAAACTAGGATGCAACGGTTAGACTTCCCCTCTCTGAAGTCATATGGTTACTAAAGAATTTCATGAAACTTCAGCTAGTCCAGGTCAAACAGCAATTGGTAAAGACACCTCAAGTCCGTTGATGGGTGTGGCTTTCCTAAAAAGCCAAAGAAGATTTAGAAACTTGTTTATCTTCTAGCTTGTATTTTATTTTGTATTTTGCTTAGTCAACTTACCTTTAGCAAACCTATCTTAACAATCTTGTAAGGTCACGGGATTAAGGAGCAGAGGGCGTAAGACTCCGTTGTTACCCATGTGGCGATTTGATGAGAGATAGTTAGGCTTCGAAGATAGTAGGGCTTCGAAGATAGTAAGACTAAGTACGATACAGATTAGATTATAGGGAAATAGACTAGTTTATTTATTTACTTTGTATTAGTGGGAAATACATATCACTCAGTGTACTTGTATGTATTTTACCATAAGTCAGCATGATCCAGTCATGAAGAAATTTTACAAAGTCTTCAGCATAGAACCAGTTTCAGACTCAGAGATGAAGAAGAAGATGAATCCAGTCATGATTCCATCATCAGGGATCATTATCACAAGGCGACGAAATTACTTTCGGTCACAGTGAAAGTAATCCAATCAGAGACATAATCATCATGTCACGACAAAAGATCTTTCGGCCACAGTAAAAGCCAGACAAGATCAACACGTCAAGACAAATTAGAATTCGGCCACAGTAAAAGCCGACACTATCCAGACACTATTCATAAATAGTAAAAATCACTTTTTACTGTTCACTTTAGGAAAAGTTACTTTTGACTTTTCTTTTTTACATTTCACTTTTGTAATTATAGATTCGATATCCTATATTAAGGCAGAGTCTGCCTCATAACATAGGATCTGAATTCTCTTTCCCTTCTTTTTTTATTATTTTAATTCGGTTCACTCTTTTCCATTTGTACTCATGTACAAGCCAACAGTGTAACACAGACCTCTTCCAGTCATCTAATAACAAGTAAGAGACTTTGTCTCCTTTTATCTTCATCTTTGTTGAATTACTTTTATTTATCTGTTTATTATCTATGTTTTTTTCGCTTTCTGTTATGTCTATCATTATCTCATCTTCCCTGGGTTGATTGAATTAGTGATCCGACTCTGCAATCTCTTGCAAAGTGTCATGATTTACCATATTTGAAGCAACCTGTGGAGACAGCATTCACCGTTCCATTTGGACAATATGAGTGGAATGTCATGCCTTTTGGGCTAAAGAATGCACATTCATAATTCTAAAACATTATGAACCAGATTTTTTATCAGTTCATAGACTTTACAATTGTTTACATTGATGATGTTTTAGTCTTCAGTAATGACATTCATTAGCATTGAAAACATTTGCATATTTTCTTTAAAGTTATCAAAGAAAACGGTCTTGTGGTTTCTGCACCCAAGATTAGACTTTTCTAGACAAAAATCAGATTTCTTGAAAACATGATTTCCTTCAGGAAAATCACCCCTATCCAAAGAATACTTGATTTTGCAGAAAAATTCTTAGATATTCTGCATGAGAAAACACAGTTGCAAAGATTTTTAGGATCTTTAAACTATATTGCAGATTTTTATCATGGCATTTGCCATATATATATATATAAACGAAATTTACCTATATATATTTTGAAAAAATATATAGTTCATTTTTAATGTTCTTCTGAGCCAGCAGGGACTACAACACCCACCTGCCCCCATCTCTATGAAATTCGAACTCTAGTATCCCAATTGCCAAGAACAATAGTCTATCACTAAACTACTTCTGAATCTCAAGTGATTCAATAATTGTTTGATAATAAACAAGGTCAACTCTCCTTTTTTGGCTCATGATCAAATTCATTCCTTTGTAAATTAAAGGGTATTTTTGACCTAGACCCTCTCCACTTTTACATATATGAGACTTAAACCCTATACTTTTTTCAAAAATGAGACTTACACCTCTTAGTGCATTAAAAAAATAAGACTTACACCCCTTCATGTATTGGAAAAATGAGACTTACACCCCATACTTGTAAAAAATTAGTTAAGATTTATATTAACAATATTTTAATGACAATTCTACCCTCTTCATCCCTAATATCCTTACCCGAAAAACGCCACTGCACACGGTTCTTTGTCCTTTTTTTTTGTTTCTTTGTCTTTCTTTTTCTTTTTGGTTGAACACACAATTCTTTGTCAACCGAAAAGAAAAGTTGCAGGTTGTTTTGGGGCGGAAAAGGGATAGAATTGGTTAAGGTGTGTTGACGTTAGGGATTGTGAGGGTAGATATATTATTTTATGAGGTTTTAACAAAAAAATTAACAGACTTTTGATAAAAGGGGTATAAGTATCATTTTTTAAGAAGTATGAGGTCTAAGTCTAATATATGTAAAACTTGAGGAAGTCTAAGTCAAAAATACCCGTAAATTAAATAACATGGAAAAGCAAAAGCGAAAGAGATTCCAAGGATAGTAAACTTTCAAATGTTCACATTTGTAAATGCATTCCCCTTTTCCCCTTCTTTTTTCCTTCATTTCTTTCTCTTTTGCTTTTGCTTTTGCTTTTTTTTTTCATTTATTGAGGGAAGGGAAGCTCTAGTCATTTGCTTAAAGCTAAGTTAATTTTAACTGATATTTTATATCACTACTTTATCCATTTGTCTATATATTCTTTGTATTGTAAAAGTTCATATATTACATATCAAGTCGCTGTATGTAGTAAAAGATCTAGTATATAGGAAAAGATTAAACGGTGAAAATATAACATACAACAATACTCAGTTAATTTAAAACACGTGATTTGCTAGTGTAGATACGTACGATAAATAAACATAGCAGTATAGTTGTAAACTATATTTAGACAGACCTATCTTAGCTTTAGGTAAGCTGGATACATAATAGTTTGGGGTGTTTCTGTCTGTGACATTGTTTGAAGGTATCTTCAGCATGATATACTTATCAGTATACCAATTAATTAAGCTAAGTTGATGAGTTTCTTCGATTAAAACTTCTACATTTTCTTAAATTAGTAAGCACTTTCCATATATTTAACATCATAATTAAACATACATAACAAAAAAGTGATAAGTTTTGAAGCCAGAAGGTTTGGGAATGTACTTTTCTAGTGGAGGCTAAATGGTTATTGAACATGTAAAAGAAGCATAATTGAGCATTAAGTTGCTTAATCATTATCTAGGCCACATGGCTCAAGTGGTTCATGCAAATGGAGTCTCTTTTCTCTATACATTATGCATACCGCGTGCATAATAATCAAGGGCAAATCTATCACCACCCACACAATTCTTTAAACTATCTCTACATTTTTAGTATACAATTTGTTAGAATATAACACTTGTTTTATATTGAAAAATTAAAAACTCTTAGACCACTTAATAAAATCTTGGACTACTTTACTTGCCACCAATTGGTTTTAGGACGGAACATCAGGCTTCTTATCATGGTATCATAGTTGGGCCCTTGGTTCAATTTAATTCATCCGCGTGTAACCTATCTCAATTCAGGTACACCGTTGTTCAATCTTTCTCGTGACGCATCTTCAAATCAGGTCACAAGTGAGGAGGAGTATATCCCACGTGTATTCAATTTTCCAAGTGTGACCCATCTCAAAATTAGGTCCACGCGTGTTCAATCTTCCACGTGTGACTCCTCTCAAATCAAGTCACACGTGAGGGGGAGTGTTAGAATATAGAATTTGTCTCATATCAAAAAATCAGAAACTCTTAGACCACTTAATAAAATCATAGGATACTCCATTTGATATCAATTGGTTTTAGGATGGAACCTCAGGTTTTTTAACACAATTATTATTATTTTTGCTAAGCAAGTAAGATGATTTTATTCCACTTCAAAAATATGAGACAACCAAAATTGGGGGCTAACAAAGAATGTTCCCCAATTGCCAATTTCTTTTTTGGGTTTACATGGAGGCCAAAGCCGAAATTAAAACAAACTAACTATATATGTATTAATCTATCAAGGAGCTAATCAACCCCTCTTGTCTTTTTCAAGCAACACCATCAAAGGATGCAGAGTAAGCTCAACTGTGTGGCTACCAGACGAATTATTTAGCCCAAAATTACACATTCAATCCGTACATTGATTGGCCTCGCAATAGATATGAGAAATTGTGAAATTCAGATGTTTACACAATAATATATCTCAACAATCTTCAAGCATTGGTCAGCTCTGTTAGATCTAGTATTAGTATATTTCCTATGCAAAGAAATCTTAGTGCTAATATCAACAATGATTTTCTCAACAATTTGCTCTTCCGTGGATGCTTTAGCTCGACATCTTCATCAATTTTGATTTTTGATACTACTTAGTTCTTACTTAATATATTCTAGATCCAGTCCAGACGATAATGGTTCTGTATTTGGGTCTTAGTAATTCAATTGTTCATTGTTAAACAAATTAAGGTAATTTATCGAAATAGTCCTAGATCTTTACTTTTTTTTATATTTAAGTCTCTTATATTTTATTTTGGACAAAATAGTTATTCATCTTTCATTTTGGTGACAGTCCTTAGTCCTTAGAATAAAATCTGTCAAAAAATAATATTAGTAAGCACGTGGATAGCACGTGGCTGCAAAATGCATATACCTTAAGATGCTTATATTTTATCATGTGTCAATTTTACTCTTGAAAATCTGTGCATTTTGCGGCCAAGTATCATTCACGTACTCATTAACGTTATTTTTTGACGGATTTTGTTTTAAAGACTAACGGTAGTCACCAAAATAAAAGATGATAGACTTTTTTGTCTTAAATGAAAGATACATGACTTAAATGTCAAAAAAAAAATAAAAAAATCTAAGACCATTTTGATAAATTAATATTATATCAACGGGAAACTTTTCACTGCGCCACTCGATTCTTTCGCGAAGCGTACTCTCAGACGTTTCCACTCCTATTCCCGTAAGCAAAGAGGTTTCAAGATACTAGGCGACCAAGTGAAAGTGAATAACTCCGAGCAATCTTCTAAGCGTACCCTTTATTTCTACTCTTTCTCTCTTCTAAAAACAAAGATAAAAAGGAAAATATGCCTTTATTAATAATTTTTCTCTTCCCAATAATTTGACCAACAAACTTTGCCAGCTCGATGACTTTTAACATTTCTCTCCCTCATGGATACTTCCTTCACATTACACTGAAACAACAATGTTTTTCTAGATAATTATTGAGTTAAATAATGCCAATAGTGATCATGTCACATAAACCAACTATAAATTGCCTCTTTTTAACATACCCAAAGCAGCAATACATCACACAACACAAGCTTCATATCCTTTTTTCTAAAAAATGTCACGCCAATCATCTTCAACAATGCTTCTAATTTCTGTGCTTATGGCTGGGCTAATGGCAGCCTTGGCTGGCAACTTCTACAAAGATGTCGACCTCACATGGGGCGATGGACGAGCTAAGATAATTGAAGGTGGTCAAGCTCTCTCGCTGAACTTGGACAATTATTCTGGCTCTGGTTTTCAATCCAAGAATGAATATCTATTTGGTAGATTCGACATGCAACTCAAGCTCGTACCTGGCAACTGTGTTGGTACCGTGACCACATTCTTCGTAAGTTCTAAAGTCCAATTTATAATTTTTGATTCCATTGCCTACATACTATTAAGAATGTAATCTCAGGAGTAATCTAGTAGTGAAATACTTGGGACGTGGTTAGTTCTCGAAAGAGTTAATATCTCTAGCTATTAGCTAGACCCTTTCTTATTTTGTCTTTGGACTTGAGGTTTTGTTTGTTCTTTGGAGACTTGTTTATGTTTTGGGTTCGAATAAAGATAGTTTCCTTAGAGCTAGTCCACCTGGTAGGTTTTGTGTCCACTGGCGAATGCATATAAATCTTTTTTAGCCTAGAAAAATGTTAAATATTTTATGTAGTTTTTCAGAAAGAAAATAACTATCTATTTATTTTAAGCCAAAAATGTTAATTGGCACTCCGTTGAAAAAAATATATATACCCAATATAGTTTAAAATTTTATGTTTTAGTCTCACTAAAAAGAATTCCTAGACTGCCCCTAATCGTGTCCAAGTAACTTGGACAATGGCCTGTCTGGATGTACGGGATCATGTTCATGAGGGTTTGATACTTTGGTGTGAGTCTAAAGTACTTCCGGAAAATTCCCCGTTACAGAAAAAATACACTTCCTTTTTCAATATGATATGATCATATTCGTATTTATTAATGTTGTTGGCTTCTCAAGGACCTGGACACGATGAGATCGATTTTGAGTTCTTAAGCAACGCGTCAGGCGAACCATATACAGTTCATACCAATGTCTACAGCCAAGGGAAAGGAGACAAGGAACAACAATTCAAGGTCTGGTTCGACCCAACGGCTGCTTTCCACACTTATTCCATTGTTTGGAACCCTCAACGTATTATGTAAGTTATTAATCTCCTCAAATCACTTCTAATCATCAAAGAAAGGAATAAAGATTAATCTGTAACACTTCTCGTCTTCTCCTACATTGTTTCTGTACATAGGATTAATTTGTATTCATTTCATAATGACTTAAAGTTTTTTACTAGTGTTAACACCGGTTTCAACATTAACCAATGGATTAGACTTAGTGTTGGCATGTTAGTAATTGAACTTGGATATTACAGGTAATAATAAATTAGACTACTAGGTGAAAATGGAGATTTTCCCCTCTCCTAATAGTTGGGACGGGTTGTTATAAAATCACTTTCTAATGATTAAAAAATCCCAATAAAGAATCTGGTGACACCCCTCTCATATTGGTTCTGTATAGGGTTTGTGTTAGTTTATAATGACTCAAGTTGTCTATTACTGTTAATACGGGTTTAATTATTAGCCAGTTAGTTAGATTTAGGTTATTGGTAAGTTAGTAGTTAGATTTGAATAATTACATATTATATTAGAATAGGTTACTAGGCGAAAGTAAAAGTTCTCCCTTTCTATACTAGTAGTTTGACCAGGTCGCTACAAAATAACTTCTTATCTATCATTGCAAATACTCTTAAAACTTTTACTGATGTTTACAATTTTCTGTTGCCATCAGTTTCCTGGTGGATAACATTCCACTCAGAGTCTTCAACAACCACGAATCCATTGGCATTCTATTCCCAAAGAACAAACCCATGAGGGTGCTTTGCAGCTTGTGGAATGCAGATGATTGGGCAACACAAGGTGGAAAAGTGAAGACAGATTGGACAAAAGCTCCTTTCACAGCTTATTACAGGAATGTAAACTTCGATGGCCATGCTTGTGTTAGGTCAGCATCTGGCTTGTCTTGTGGTTCTCAATCTACTGATGCTTCTAATGCTCCAGCATGGAAAACTCAAGACCTTGACGCAAATGGTCGCAATAGGCTTCGATGGGTGCATTCAAAGCACAAGGTCTATGATTACTGTGCTGATACTAATAGATTTCCTCAAGGAATTTCTCCTGAATGCAAACGGTCTAGATTCTAGATCGTGATTCAATCATTATTTATATTTGGGAAAATTCTTGAAAACAAGTCAAACGATCAAGTTGCGTGTGTCATACTGTGGAGTCTAGGTGCACATTAGGGAGCTGGACATATCAAGTTGATCGTCCACTAGCCTGAACCTTATATTTGTTATGTTTATGTTGGACTTTAGGCATATTACACCCAAATTTGGGTGGCTCAGTTAAATGACCCAAATAGTAGAGGTTCACTACTCCACATAAATCGAAAAATTTATAATAGTAAACATGCGTTCTGTAGGTTTTAGCCACTAACAAAACAGAAGCAGAAACTCTCTCTACACTCTTGGCCTTTAGGTTGTGGTAAATCAATGAGTGGTCTTGTACTACATGCTACAATTCCTTGTTAGTGCAATGGAACAAATGTGATCGTTGTTTACTCGCTTCCGCAATTTAGAGGTATGTGTGAATATCTCACTCTAAATCAACATTAGTATCAGAGCCTTAATGTTTGTTCTCTATATGATATTTAATTATATGCACTGAAACCCTTATTTTTAGTTTTTCATAATTTTTTAGCGGATTAATTATAGAATAACATTTCTGTGAAGTATCTCATATGGGGATAAAATTAATACTGCTAGAAAGCTCGTGTTTTAAGGGTTCTAACACAATTGATTTCATATTTTTTCTGCTAAGTGTAGAATTAATTATGAATTTTTGAAGTTAGAATAACGTTCTGCCTTTTAATTGTGTTACTGTTTACAATCAAATCTGTGTATATAATTGGTGCTGGTAGAAAATAGGTGTTTCAAGGATTCTAAGGGCATGAATTTCATAATTTTTGGATATCGTATCAATTTATTATGAATTTTTGAATCCTTTCAATGCGTACTATTTTTGTACGTTGTTTACTTGTCTTTTTCATGTTTCTATTACATTAAAAAGTTGAAAACCCCTAGGGCCAATCCTGTAGTGACACATGGCAGAGAGAGGGATTATTTTTTATTTTGTTTTAAATTTTAAAATGAGTTTTAAATATTCTTTTATCTAAAAAATAAAAAATAAAAAGGGGTTTTTTTTACAACTACTCTAGTGGCGCCACATGGCACCCACGTGGCACACCACATGGGCACCCACGTGGCCACCACATGGTGGCCACATGGGCCGCCAGTGCCACGAGGGTAGCCAACCGGCGGACCACCGGACGGCGGCAGCCATCCAACGGTCCAGCCGTCAAGAAAAAAAAAATATATATATTTTATATTAGTTATAAAATATTGTTTTAATACCCAATATCTTTGTGATATTTTCAGTTTTAACCCCATGTATACAAAACTTTATATTATTTGTGTTTTTGGCCCTATGTCACTTGTTTTAAGCCATATATCTTAGTGATATACTTAATTAGGCTCCCACTTTCACCTCTAGACTACGAAACTTTAGTTAAATCAAATTAAGATTTGAAAATTATGCTATTTTCCACATAATGCCTCAATCTAAGTAATATACATTGTAAAATTACATTTCTAGGCATGAAATTTTTTGGGTAAAATTTTTTTTTAAGTAGAGCCAAGGAACATGAAATTTTACAACTCAAAAGCATGAAATTTTAGTAATTTCATTATGATACATAAAATTTGTGTAATTTTATTTGTTGTTTTGTACAACGTTAAAAATGTTGTGTGCATCATCTTTTTTTATTTAATCTAGACAAATTTTGTTTTTCTTTTTATTCTCAGGACTTATGTAGTTGACTGGTGAGGATGAGTGGCACTGAGAGAAGAGAGATGAGGGTTCTAGCTATTAAATTTGGTCCCGGCACTAGACCTAGACGGCTTGAACTTAAAAAATATATGAGTCTACATTGGTCGGATGATAAATCCTTTCGTGATAACATGAACACACTATTAAATTGCGTTATCCATTTACGTGAACAACTAGCTCTTTTTTCGCCTAGAACAAGAGAAGAAGTATAATGCTTGCTTAATTTCCTGCCGAACATGTATGATCCCGTAAAGCACAAGATAACTCAATCTGAAGATATGTGCTTCGATTTTGTTTTGTGCGAAGTAGAGTTATTTGAGAGACAACGTGTGCTCCAAGGGTTTAGACGATCAGCCCTACTGTCTTTTTCTTCCAACATGAATAAAGCTAGAGGTGTGCATGAGAATGACTTCATATTTAATAAAGTGGCTATGGACAAAATTAAGGATCTACAGATAACAATTGAATTAGATGTTTTAAATTATGATCGATCAGATTCAGAATTCTTGTGGCAAGAGATAATGCGTAAAGGACGTAGAAAGCATGATTAGTTTACACTTTCTACAAAATACCTTCTTTAAATTTGCGTTTTGAATACTCTTGTGTAGCATTTCATTGGTGAATTTTTCGCACGTGTTTTCTTTGGATATTATTGAATAAACAATGTATGTTCTCTTTTTCAATAATATATGAAATGTCTTATTAGTGGGAGTTCCATGGTAGATTATGTGACTACCACATGGAGCTATTTCCTAATATTTTGAATTTTAGTGATTCATCTTAGGAAATACTATTTTGTTGGAATAAGTTTAGTTGTATCTTTTAGACACATGTATCACAGATGATGGCAAATCGTGCTACGATGCCCTGATTTTGTATCTTGTTTCTACTAGTTACATTCTGACATTTAATCTAACAAGATTATGAGATACCAGTATGTGCCTAATATTTCTTATAAACGTCTATGTAGAGCACCCTAATGGTATCAAAATCGATAATCACTGACCTTAACAAGGGTGACAAACTAAACAGGGACAATTACGATGTGTGACATCGTAAAATCCAATACATACTTGAGGAACAGGAAGTCCATGAAATATTTAACCATGTAATGGAAGAACCTGAGTAGGGTAATAGTGCCCAACATCGTAGGGATGCTGAAGCTTACCAGGTCTGAAAATGAAAGAATTCCATTGCTCGCATTACGTTGCTGAGCACAATACATGATGACCTGATAGCTGAGTTTGAAGTATTCTCGACAACTTTAAACATGTGGGCAACCTTGAAAAAGAAGTTTGGTGGACTTCCATCTCAAGACTGCGCCGGCTCACCAACAAGTTTGATACCTATAAGAAGAAGCCTGGTGTGAGCATGAGGCAACATATCAAGGACATGTCAAACATGATCAGAGAGTTAAAGGCAGCAGGCCATATACTCATGGATGAGCAGCAAGTGCAAGCTGTTATACAATCTCTTCCAACCAGTTGGGAGTGTATGATTATCAACATGTCGCACAATGAGAGTGTGAAAACACTCGAAGAGGAGCACCTCTTGGCAATCAAGACCACTGGACAAGCCTATGTGGCTGAATCTAGTAAGCATGGAGCATCTAGCTCAAAATGCAAAAGAGGGAAACAATCTAGCAGGAAGGGAAAGAAAGATGGTAAGCCAAAAGATAAGGACAAGAAATAGAAGAAGAGAGACAACAGCAATGGCAAGAGGAACATTACGAAAGTTAAGTGTTATAATTGTCAAAAGAAGGGTCATTACGCTCGGGATTGCACAGAACCCAAGACCCAAGTAATGTGTTTTACCAAAACTTCTTCTACATCATATGATTCTACTTGTGCACTATTGACTGAATCTTTTCCTTTGTGGACTATTGACTCAGCAGTGACAGACCACATAGCTAGAGACAAAGAAGCATATGTGGAGTAATGACGCATCCCGGCTGGGTCCCGATGGATATATGTTGACAATAACGCAAGGGTGGAAGTCAAAGGCATTGGCACTTACAAACTTCAACTACATGGCGGCAAAACCCTTCTACCCACGATGTCCTACATGCCCTGGACTTTAGATGGAATTTGGTTTCCACATTGGTTCTTTTGCGCTTGGGTTTTACTATAATCATGACTGGTGTCACAGTTAAACTTCTTTTAAATTCTATTTCTTATGGGTACGATTTTTTTTATGATGGATTCCTAGTGTTGGATGTTGAACATGTTAGTTATGTTTCAAATAATGAATGTTCGTCATTTCATATATCTTCTAGTACTATGGATATGGATGTGAATGTATGGCATAGCAGGTTAGGGAATAATGGCCAAGATCGCATGAATAAACTGGCCAAGGAAGGCCTTGTAGGGCCATTAACAAAGGTCAATTTGCCAGTTTTTGAAAAATACCTTGCCAGAAAATTCACAAGAAAACCGTTTGGTAAAGGCTTGAGGGCCAATTTTTCATTGCAATTAATTCATTCTGACGTATATGGTCCAATGAGTGTTAGGGCAATGCATGGGGCCTTCTATTTCATCATCTTAATAGATGATTTTACACGTTATGGGCATATTTATCTAATGTCCCATAAGTCTGATGCGTTTGACTATTTTAAAAGGTATATGGCCTACATGGAAAATCAACTAGATACAAACGTGAAATCACTACGTACCGACCGTGGTCGGGAATATATTTCTAATCAGTTCAGAAACATTTGTGATGAAAAAGGTATAGCCCGACAGCTCACTATTCCTGGAACACCGCAACAAAATGGTGTAGCAAAAAAAAAGAATAGAACCTTACTTGACATGGTTAGGTCTATGATGGCTCAAGCAAGTCTTCTGATTTCATATTGGGGCGACATCTTATTAACAGCCGCGTATGTACTTAATCATGTACCCACAAAGTCTGTGAGTACGACTCTCTACGAATTATAGACGGGTAGGCGACCTGACCTAAACAATTTACACCATTGGGAGGCAACTGCTTATGTTCATGATAGTTCCCATATGCATGGCAAATTGGGACCAAGATGAATTTTTTTTTTTCATTCGGTATTCTGAACACTCCAAGGGATATGTTTTCATTAGAGAATAAGCAGATAGGAGTTTATCTAAGATAGAATCACGAGACGCAACATTCTTAGAGACAGAATTCCCGCATAGGGGTAATGTTGATCGGAATGTATAACTAATCGAGTTGGACAATCCGGACGTCCCTAGGACCTCTATACCTGCAGGCAGGCTAGAAGTAGTGCTTTTATTCCCTGATCCAAGTGGGAAAGAAACATCGGTTACTCATTTTGAGTCTGAATCAGTTTCAGAACCAATTGGTGGATCGAGTGCACTACAGACTCCTGTAAGGAAAAACAATTGTAAGAGTGTTCCTCGTCGACGTTTTGAGGTTGAAGGGGAATCTCTTATGGTTAGAACACAAGACGATGAGAAGCCCAAGAATGTGCCTAAAGTGCTCTCATTTTTTGTGCGGGATAGTTGGATTAAAGCAATAGAAGAAGAAATGGAGTCTATGAAGAAAAACCAAGTGTGGTCTTTGGTTGATCTTCCACCTAATAGAAGAGCTATTGGGAACAAGTGGGTTCTCAAGATCAAGCGAAAGGCAGATGGATCCATTGATAGACATAAAGCTCGCCTTGTGGCTAAAGAATATACCCAGTTGGAGGGTATAAATTATGAAGAAACTGGTAGTTAGGTTTGCCTCAATCCAGTTGATTCTGGCCATTGTTGCTCATCTAGATCTTCAATTGCATCAAATGGATGTAAAAATGCCATTTCTCAATGGAAAACAGGATGAAGAGCTTTGCATGCAACAACCAGTAGTTTTGTAGAAGAAGGTCAGGAGAGTAAAGTGTGCAAACTCCAGCGATCTATCTACGGGTTGAAGCAATCATCTAGATAGTGGTATCTAAGGTTCCATAGAGAAATCATTTCGTATGGTTTTGAAATGGTTCAAGAAGACCACTGTGTATATGTCAAAAGGTTTCAAAATAGATATGTGATTCTGTCTTTGTATGTTGACGACATCTTGTTGGCTAGAAGCAACAAGGAGTATCTGATCACTATTAAGAATTGGTTATCATCAACTTTTGAGATGAAAGATATGGGAGAAGCAGCATATGTGTTGGAAGTCAAGATCCAAAGGGATCGGACCAAAAGGCTTATTGCCTTATCACAAGAGTCATATATAGAAAAGGTGCTTGAACGATTCAAAATGCATGACTCCAAACCCATAGATACTCCTATAGCCAAAGGTGAAAGCCTAAACCAAGGGATGTGTCCTGAAACCCCAGAAGAAATAGACGAGATAAAAGATGTTCCTTATGCTGCTGTTATGGGCAGCCTGATGTATGTCATGTTATATACAAGGCCGGACATCTGTTTTGCCGTTGGATTGGTGAGCTGTTACCAATCCAATCCAAGACGAATCCATTGAAGTGTAGTCAAGAGGATCATGCGATATTTGAAAGGCATCGTGGATTATTGCCTATGCTATCAAGGAGGTGATCTATATCTTAAGGGTTTTTCCGACACTAACTGGGTGGTGACCTGGTCGAGCGTAAATCCACCTTTGGATATACCTTCTTGCAGAATGGAGGGGCCATTTCTTTGGCAGGCAAGAAACAGATGTGCATAGCGCTATCTACCATGGAAGTTGAGTTTGTGGCTTGTTCAACGGCTGTACAAGAAGCTGTATGGCTTAAAAGGTTTATATCATATTTGGGAGTAGTCACAAATGCTGGAAAACCTGTGACAATCCTTTGTGATAGTCAAGCAGCCATTGCCTACACCAAGGATCCGAAATATTATGGCAAGACTAAACACATAAACATTAAGTATAATTTTGAAAGAGATATGGTGATAAAAAAGGATGTAATCATAGAACATATTTCTATGCACGAGATGGTAACCGACCCTCTCACCAAACCCATTCCTATAGATATTTACTTGTCTCATGTAAAATCTGTAGGCTTGCGTAGACCTTGATATATATGTTTCATGTGTTGAGATTTGATTATCCTTTTAAAGCTCATACAATTATATATTTCTGATGCCTTATTGATTAATGAAATATATTTGTACACTTGAGATGTGTTGGTTCTTTGTGATCTAAGTAAATGAGACACTGTGTATATAACGCCCCGAACCCAACCCCACGCTATAGGTCAAGTCCGAACCTGTCACTCGGACAGAGTCTCCTCTGTACCGTAGACTAAACTGTTACCTGCAAATAGCCACATATAATATTTGATCCACAACAACAACATATACAACCTATCTTTCAAGATTTTCATAATCAACCCAAGATCACAAGGCCATCCAAGCCTTGGAGCAGCAAAATCTACTTATAGCACACAAGAATGCAAGGCAAAGCTAATTTTAACTATAAGTAGTTGGATACAATTATAACCAAGATATACTACCAAGTTATTAAACACACAAGCATGCAATAAGAGAAGTAAACTAGAATCCATTATTACATGCTATCTAACTTTGCTATCCGTCATACAAGATTTCAAGTTAATTCAACTACCAAATATACACAAGATCACATGGTCTCAAAAGAACAACAACCAACTATTTCACACAAGCAACACAACAGCCAACCTTCACATACAAGAAGTCACGGAAATTGCTCAACTTGCACTTCTTCTTCTACTACCACTACTAGCTGGGGATCCATCTCAGCCTCTCTTGAAATATGTTAAATGAGGAATGAGCAACAATGTTGCCCAACGAGGGAGGTGATGCAGCATACCGGGGCGTGCTATATGATATGCAATCAAAGGAAGCCATACATATAACATAAAGCAACAAGATCAAATAATCAAGTAATTAAACACATTTAAAAAGGATACGGTTCCACTTCAAGTCTTCAGTCTCGAACCACGAGCCACGATCTTCAAGCAGTGTTGACAAACCCTTATTCTTCCAAAGTGGGGTACTCCAGATGTACCCCGATCCTACGACCCTTTCTCTTGAGGTAGGTCCATATGCCCAGCAGGTGAACCAAACCTCTGGGGTAGTAGAGTATACTCAGCGAGAGAAAATGAATAGGCACCATGGTAGTCAAGGGAGCACGACAAGCTTGATGTCACCCGTGTTTCTCGACACTACCATGTCCGAAAAGGTTATGCAACCCCAAAACCAATTCACAAGATTCAAGAACGTCAATTAACACGTAAGAGGGTCGACAAAGTAGGCCACCCTCGCATTTAATCACAATATAAGCCAACATATACACGAGATAGTTATATAGTCACGAAAGAGACAAATATCATATTCTTCCCCAAAACTCCATGGATAGCTTGAATGATAGCTTGAATGACCCTTATCATGCACATAAAACGCCTATCAAGTATTTACAAATTCATATAAACACAAAGGCATCCAAAAACACCTTTTTTCCCTTTGTTAACCTTCCGATTTCTTCTCCCACGCAAGGTTTACGGTTCCAAATTAACAAGCCAACCATCCTACGTTCCAAGGTAGGTCAAAAGGCACCTATCTAGGCCCTGAAAACCCGATTTGGAAACAAAATCTCGGGAAGGCTCCGAGCGGGTTTTAACTACAACTACTCTATCTGAACCCCAAATTCATGCAACGAAAGCACCAAAAGTGCTTCCATGCCCCAAGGATACCTAATCTAAAGCCCAAATGTGCCCGGATTGCATTACGTGAAAATTTTCCTTTTTAAAGTTAGCTAATTTTGTCATTTAACTTATTTTCGAACAATCTGACTACGTGTAGATGTCTAGCTAGTTCCAACAAAGTTAAATCACCTAATTGAAGTTTCAATTCAATCTAATTAGCAAATTTTAACAAACCCCTAACTTGTGATACTATTCATTATCTCTTTTGTAATAATCAAGCTTTCAACCATAAATTATGCTATCAAGCTATAAAAGATAGTTCTATAGGCTCCAAATAACATATATCAAGCATCCATAGCAAACAATATATCTATATTCAACAATACAAGAAATTCAACATATGTGCAACAACTTTAAACTCAAGAAAAATGCAACTCCCTCACAATTTTGAAGATGAAGACGCGTTGTAGAAGTCCTAGAGGCCTCAAAAACTCCCCAAGATCAATCCAAGAAGTCAAGCTTGCAGATTTGTTGAAGAATTTTTCTCTTTCCTCTCCTATAGGGTCACGGGTTTGGGGGGACTTTATTGGCATTTCTTGATTTGTTTTTATGAGTATTATGCTTGTAGGTGTTTATAATTTGTATATGATATATGTATATTATGATACCCTAGGTCAAATGTTATAAATACATGGTCAAACAAGCTTCAAAAATCCAATTGTTTGTTAACTAACTCAAGACTAATGTTTTCTTACGTAACACTATTCAAAAGAAGTGAAAACTAATTTTCAAATGCATGTTCCCGGGCTCTAAAGGCCAAAACAACAAGTTTTTTATTCCATCTATATGTCATGTGACTTAGAAAAAATATTATATCGAACATTTATGACAGTCAAATTTCTAATGAATAGTGCCTAATAGTAACACAATTAAAGAAGACAAGAAATGCACATAAAATGCACAAGTAGTTTATGCAATAGTTATTTCCAAATATGTGATGAAATTTCGGGCATCACAACCTCTCCCCTTTAAACTAATTGCATCCACGCAATTCTTACATGGTTTGGTAAACAACTCTGGATACTTCTCTCTTGTCTGATATTCTCGCTCCCACATGGCATCCTCAATTCCTTGATGATCCTAAAGAACTTTCACCATAGGAATACTCTTGGTTCGAAGTTCCTGAATCTTCCTATCAACCACTCGAAGAGGTTTCTAAACATATGCTAAAGACTCATCAATCTCCAATAGTTCCAGCTCTATAACGTGCGACGGGTCAGAATTATACTTCCTCAACAATGACACATGGAATACATCGTGGATCCTACCTAAACTTGGAGGTAAAGCTAATCTATAAGCCAAATCACCAACTTTCTTAATAACCTCAAATGACCCCACATATCTAGGACTGAGTTTACCTCCCTTCCCGTGTCGAATCAGACTCTTACGCGGAGAGACTTTTAGAAACACATGATCACCCACTGAAAATACCAAGTCCCATCGGCATCTATCATCATAATTCTTCTGTCGACTCTATGTTGTAAACATTCTCTTCTTTATAAGTTTCACATTATCAACCATTTTGATCATCTCAGGTAATATAGCTGGGTCAACAGTTTTCATTTCACCTATCTCATCCCAATACAACGGAGATCTACATTTTCACCCAAAATGTGAGACCCGACCTCGAATTGCGTGTGACACTTGATTCATGTGCCCTAACCTTGAACTGCGTGCCTTAACCTAGATTTAAGAGTCGTGTCTTAATTTACGTGCTTTACATTTATTTACATGCACTCATTTAGGGTTGCGTGCATTTAATTGGAATACCTGCTTTTGTCTCGTAGTTTGTGTCTTATCTCGTAGTGCGTGTCCTGGACCTAGAAAAGTGTACCTGCACGCTAATCAATAAAGAATCCTACACAAAACACTAGACTATAGAATAATCCTACAAACTCCACTAACTATTATTTTAATCCTAAGTCAATTCATTAAAAGACAAAAGCACTAAACACTAAACATTCTTTATTCCTTATTCTATTTGCAAAACTCATGCACCTCAAATACCACAATCAACCTACAATAAATAAATCTTAAAACAAAACAAAGAATTCAGATTTTTAAGCTCACTTGGCCGACCATACCTTGCATTTGGTCAAGCATTGCATAATTTCAAATATGCCTAGACATTTTATGACACAAACACATGACACAATGCATTAAAAACTCCTAAACACCCTACCCTAAGCTACCTTTCTCGGCCTACACACCATACCCATACATCTCACAATTCAAAATGAAAAAGGTAACAAGAATTTTCAGCCTTGCAAAGCCTATGGCCGACATACTCACACACAACTCTTCAACATCAAAAATTTTGCTCTCAAGCTCTCTCATCCTCTCTCTCTCGGCCATGGCTGCTTCATGAACCTCCATTGCTCAAGCTCACATTCTAAGACTCACCTAGGCTCTCAAGGACTTTAAGGAACTCGACCATTGCAAGCCACAAGCAAGAAATCTCACACAAAGCTCACAAATCTCTCTATCTCGACCATAGGTATGTTTTGATAGTTTTGTTTCATTTCTTTTTGTTCTAATCACATGCACACACTAAGAATATGCTAACTAAGCTAGGAATTAAAGAACAACAAGCTATCTCTCAGCCAAGCAAGGAAAGAAGACCCTTTTGTGCATTTTCAAGAGCTTTTGAGCATTTTCATCTATCAATAGGCTAAGGTGAGGGTTAAACTCTTTTAAATGCTTTCAAAGCTTACATGCATGCTCTTAAATGGCTATATTTACCTCTGTAGTTGATGTATATGTGTGTATATGAGCTTATCTTCTCATGCATGGCTTGATTTTGGCTAGAAACTTAGAGATATGCAAACTCGTTTTTTTTTTTGGCAGATTACTTACTTTGTGGAACAAAGTGTTTTTGACCTAGTAAAAGTTGATACAAATGCATAACAATTGGTAGGTTTCTATATTTTTCAGTTCTGGACATTTTTTTCAGAAATAGGCTAAGGCTAAATCGGACTCTAAGACCCTAAAAAATGGCAAAAATCGTAATATATCTAAAACTGGACAGTTTTGCGTAGTCTCACGGTTTTGGCCATAACTTCTAAGTCTGAACTCCAAATGCAACGAGGTTTGTTCCTAGATTTAAATCACTCATTAAGCTTCAATTTGACATTTTATTCATTGAAATTGGAGACTATTTTCTTATCTAATCGAATGTGGGAGAACAAACCATTGCAGTGAGGTTTTTGTTTAGTGATATGCTTAGAATCATGTTGAGACCTTGCTTGAGGTATTGAATGCTTGGAATTGTGGCACTTAGATGTTGTATAGACTATTGTGGTTGGTTGAGGTTGCTTAATTTGATTGATGTATGGCTTGGGATCATTAATTGATGAATGGTTTGCTTAATCGTATGTTTAAGCACAGAATTGAGGCCCTAACGCTTATGACTTTATGCTAAGAGATGATCTTATGGTTAAATGTGTTAAATTGTGTGGTTAATAAGCTGCCCGTAGTTGTCCTTATAGCTCTAAATGTGATTCCCGATGATTACATGTTGCTAAGTAAACTTTTCTTGCATCTGGTCTCATGTAAACGTCGTTGCATGCTTGTATAATCTTAATACTTGATACGTGAACCCCGAAATGAGTTATATAACTTGTTTTATATGAAGTTACTTGGCCGCCCGTTAAATGTTCATATGCCTCTAAGTGTTTTACAAAGTGAATATACATGTCAATCATGCCTTGTATGTTTATTTATCGATATGTGATCATATACTTGCTCGGAAGCAACCTACTTTGTTGACCTCCTAATGTGAAATGTTAAATGGCATAAATAGGCATTGCATACAAGGTTGCAACCTTTTATTGTGGCATGGTAGCGTTTCACGAACGCCGGGCAGCATAGGGCTTGCCGGTGCTCCCGTGATTACCATGGTCCAATTCTCTCTCTCGCTTGGCATTCTACCCTCAGAGAGTTGGGTCGTAGGATTTTGGGGTACATCTAGAGGACACCTAATTGGGAGCGATAAGTGGATGATTGAAGCCAACCGCAATAATTGTTATCGAAAATGATATTGAGAGCAAATGCTCACCGATTGAACTTGAGAGCAAAAGCTCACCGTATCCTTGAAATGATTGATAATTGTATCTGTTGTTCAATTTAATTCTTATAGTTTGCGTACTTTATTATTTGTAATACGTGACATGTTTTCAAAAAGAGATTTTTATGAGATTAACCGGAAAAGAGTTTCAAAACATTATCTCTCGTTCCCCCTCTCTGAGTTCATAAGGACTCACCCTCTTTTATCATCACAAGTACCCGAGGAGAACGTGCCTGTTGATGACTTTGGAGTGATTGCTTGTCTTACGTGTCTTGCTTGACTGTGGCTATTTTGTGAACGCTATGTTATTTTAAAGACTATTTCTTATGTTGTTTGTTGTTGTTGTAAATGAACCCCGTCGTAATTTGGGGTCTAATTTTGGCTTGTACTGACTATGACTAGATGACACGATATCTTGCGGGTTGCTATTACTGTTTTGATTTAGTAACTACCATAGGCAACTCAATCACTAGGTCAAGAAATCAAATGATGTAACTCTATCTAATTTCACCTAGTTACTCAATAGTAAGATAAAGATCAACAAGTACTTGCGCCATAGGAATCGACAAGTAAACGGGATATAGTCATCATGCTACGCTTATTAATCAAACAAAACTTTCAAGATAAATTAGTAGGTATATCGGTTCACGGCCAAATAGAAGTTCTTAATGGAATTGGATTAATGATTGGTATATTGAGGCATTTAGAAATTTAAGTCAAACTAAAAGGTCCTAAATACAGCTATTATGCTGCCGATTTTTTGGGAAATCTTTCAGAGTTTTAGGCTAACGTTAAGTGTTAAATCTTAACAAATGATTAAGTATGCGAAATGGTGTAAATGTTTAGATTACACCCTAGTCTAACCTCTATAGATCGGGTTAGGGCGAGACACATAAAATGCCTCATAGGGTGTCATACCAATGGTAGCTTGATAACTGTTATTGTAAGCAAATTATGCAAGAGGCAAATATTTCTCCCAACTCTTCCCGAAGTATAAAATGTAAGCTCGTAACATGTCTTCTAAAATCCTGATAGTCCTCTCAGATTGACCATTTGTCTGCGGGTGATATACCGTGCTAAAGCTTAAATTAGTCCCCAGAGCCTTTTGTAGTTTCTGCCAGAACTGTGCTGTAAACCTAAGATCTCTATCCGACACTATTTTAGATGGAACTCCATGCAATCTCACGATGTTTTCAATATAAAGCTCAGCTAACTTATCAAGAGAATCAGTTTTCTTTGTAGCAATAAAATGAAAACTCTTCGTCAACCTATCAACCACAACCCATATGGAATCGTTACCTCGTGGTGATCTCGACAAATCAGATACAAGGTCTATAGTAACCTGGTCCCACTTTCATATTGGAATCTCCAATGGTTGCAACAATCCTGCAGGTCTCTGATGCTCAGCCTTAATCTTTTGGCAAGTCAAACACTTAGCCACATAATCAACTATCTTTCTCTTCATATTATTCCACCAGAAGCTTTGTTTCAGATCTCTGTACATTTTAGTGCTACCAGGATGAATCGTGTATTTAGTGCTATGAGCCTCAGCAAGAATCTCATCTTTTACAGCTGAACCACTAGGAATGCAAATTCTATTCTTATATTTGAGTATTCCATCATCATGCAACTTGAAGTTAGACTGTCCCCCTTTGGACTTCTCTAGCATCTTCAACAACTGAGGATCTGACTATTGGGCTTCTCTGATTCTGGATAGCAATAGAGACTGGATTTGTAAGCTAGCAAATTGGATACCTATTCTAGAAGCCTTCAATTTCCATAAGCACAACTCCTCCACAGACTCCCAGTCCTTGATTATCAAACTAGCCACAATAGCTTTTCGCCTCAATGCATCTACAATAGTGTTAACTTTTCCCGGTAAATAGCTAATGGTGCAATTATAATCATTCAACAACTCTAACCAACACATTTGCCTCATATTCAAATCCTTTTGAGAAAACATATATTTTAGACTTTTATGATCAGTAAATATCTCAAATTTATTACCCCATAAATAATGACGTCATTTCTTCAAAGCAAAGACAACAGCAGCAAGCTCAAGATCATTAATAGGGTAATTAAGTTCATACGGCTTCAATTTCCTAGAGGCATAAGCTATCACTTTACCATTTTGCATAAGAACACAGCCTAGACCTTCTTTCGAAGCATCACTGTAGATCACCAAATTATTTGTTCCTTCAAGCAAAGCAAGGATAGGAGTAGTGGTAAGTCTCTTCTTTAATTCTTGAAAACTGGCTTCGCACTTACCATCCCAGTTAAACACAGTTTTCTTTTGAGTTAAGGAAGATAATGGCCTTGCAATTTTTGAAAAGTACTTAACAAACCACCTATAATAATCGGCCAATCCCAAGAAACTACGAACTTCTATGACAGTCTCGGGTCTTTTCCAGGACATGACTACCTTGATTTTAGCAGGATCAACAGATATTCCCTCCTGTGAAATGATATGGCCTAAAAAGGCTACCTATTTCAACCAGAATTCGCACTTGCTAAACTTGGCAAATAACTTATGCTCTTGCAATGTTCGCAACACAATTCTCAAGTGTTCTTCATGCTCTGCCTCAGATTTAGAATACACCAAAATATAATTAATGAAAATTACAACAAACTGATCAAGATAAGGTCTAAACACTCTCTACATCAAATCCATAAAGGCAGCTGGAGCATTTGTCAACCCAAATAGTAATACAACAAACTCATAGTGGTCGTACCTGGTTTTGAAAGCAGTCTTAGACACATCCTCCTTCTGAATTCTTAGCTGATAATAACCCTGTCTCAAATCAAATTTAGAAAATACAACAGTACCCTGTAACTAATCAAATAGTTCTTCAATCAAGGGCAAATGATATTTATTTTTCACAGTCACCTGATTAAATCCCCAATAATCAATGCACAACCGCAAAGTACCGTATTTCTTCTTTATAAATAACACTGGAGCACCCCTATGCGATGAGCTAGGCTAAATAAAACCATTTTCAAGTAGACTCTGTAATTGAATTTTTAACTCCTGTAACTCAGGGGAAACCATTCTATATGGGATTCTAGAAATAGGATTAGTCCCTAGCAACAAATCAATCATAAACTCTATTTCTCAGTCAGGTGGTAACCCTAGCAACTCCTCAGGAAATACCCCCGGAAAATATTTTACAACAGGTACTTCATTCAGTTTCAATTTAACCCCAGGCTAATTAATTAAATAAGCTAAATAAGCATCACAACCTTTACTCAACATCTTAATGGCTTTAATAGAAGAAATGATACGGGTCCCAGTAGATTTTCGACTCCCAGTGATTTTAATGACAAGTTGATCAGGTACTTCTAAAGTTAAAATTTTCCTTCTACAATCCAAACATGCATAATAATTCCCCAACCAATCTATCCCCAATATAACTTCAAAGTCCCAAAATGGCATGATTATCAAATCAATAGGATACAGATGTCCCTTAATGCAAATATTACAATTTTTACACACAGACTCCGAAACAAATTTGGTGCCCATAGGATTACCTACTTCAATCACATACGACTATTTATCAACTTTTAAAGCAATAGATTCTGCACATGCAGGAGTGATAAATGAATGTGTAGCCCCTATGTCAATCAAAACTACTACTGGCTGACTATTAATAAGAAAAGTACCTTCTACCACTACCATCGTGTCTGGAAGCTCCTCCTGATCGAGTGCAAATACCCATGCCTGGCCTCACGGAATAGCAGCTGATTCTGAAGCTCTAGTCTGAGCACCTTGGCCGAAAGTTTGTCCATGTCCCTGTTTAAACCTGGGGTAATCTCTAGCTCTATGCTGATCACTACCACAACCCATGCATCGGCCAATTTCCTCCAACACTCTACTTCCGTGTGGCCCTTGCGATTGCAATGACCGCACTACTGGTTTTTCTTGGCAGTAGTACCTCCTGTAGGAGCTTGTAAGAAGATGTAGCAGAACTACCCTGCTGAGATCTAATGGTCAGTGGTCGGGTCTGTGACTGTCCCTGTGGCTGGCTCTGAGCTGGTCTCGGCTGAGACTGTGCCCGAACTGGTCCTGGGTAGCTCTGGGTCTGCCTCGGCTGCTGAATCTGAACATACTGTTGATATTATCTCTAATAACCTTGACTCTGAGATTGATAATACCATTTACTTGACTGACTAGACTCGGCCAACACATTTGCCTTACATTTCTCGTACCTCGATGCGGCCCTGACTATTGCAGCATAACTCGGATAATCCTACGAAGACAAATTAAGCATAATATCACTCCTCAACCCTTTGATGAATCTCTGAATCTTCATGTCCTCCGGCTGCACTAAATCTGGCATATATCGAGAAAGTCTAGTAAAAGTAGCCTCGTACAAATCCACAGTCATGTTTCCCTGCCTCAGAGCTATGAACTCTTCTTGATGTTTCTCGCGGGCTACTACCGAAACATACTTATCCCTGAACTCTCGAACAAAGTCAGCTCACAAATGTTGTACCCTCTCAGCATCCCATATCTCTCTAACAGTACACCACCACCCCTCGGTATCACTGTGATACCCTTAACCCGGCATGCAATTAATGGCATTTAATTGCATTTAATTAAATATCATCTTAAATGTTAGCATTGAATTTCGTGTTTATTTTTAGTTAAACATTCATTTCTAGCATTATTTTCATATTTCTTTTAGAAGTAATTAAATAATACTTGAGTTAATTATGTTAACGGAGTATCAACTACTTTTCATATTTATGTTACTTGATTTTATTTTCTTGCACCTTAATGCTCGATTTTCAATTAAATAGAAAAGTAGCTCCGAGCCCGGAGTGAATTTTGAACTATGTTACATTTCAAAATTTATATTTTTCTTATATTCTATAATATTTAGGTATTATTCGTTCTTCGTCGTTTTGTGCATAGCATATCGAGAGTGGTAGCTAGAGAATGTTTTCCAGTCCTCAGCAAATAGTAAAAATAGTATTTATAGTATTTAGTATTTTGGTAGTTTGTTAGAATTAAATTTATGTTAGTTATTTTAAGTTAAAATGCCAAGAATAAGCCTAGTTGACCAACTTAAGTAAGCATTGACCAAGACCTTGACTTTGACCTTTGTTGTCATCTTTTAAATTGGCATAATACACACAAAAAACACAATTAAAAAGCTGGAAAAAAAGGGCTTGGCCGAAAATACAAGGGAAAAAGAAAAAAAAAGATTTTCAACTTCAAATCTCCAAATCTTCGCGAGGGCTTGCACGGGGTTATTTCCGAGGCTTCCAACGTGGTTTTCCTAGCATCTAGTAGCGTCTAACGTGAGGGTTTCATCGTTATTAGCGCATTTGAAATTATTATGTCTAAACTTTAATTTTTGGAAATTATGCGTAGATCGTTATTTTATCCATTTTGATGCTTGAAGAATGTTCCTTGACAATTGTAAAACATGTATTTGTAGCTTTTTAGCATTTTCTACGGTTGAACATAGCAATTGCAATTTAATTTGACAATGGAATAGTAAAATATGAATAGTAAACCCCCGTTTCGTAAAAGTTTCTCTATTTTGCGATCTGTTGATGTAGGAAGGTGCTAGATATGCTAGAATGCTTAAATGTATGATTTATTTGGGTTGTGTAATGTAAAAAGGGAGAAAAATGGCCTGGTACATGTTGGGGTCGTTCCAGTCGAGTTTGACATTTTATCATTTTGCGTGAAGAAATTGTTGTAGTATGCCATGGAAGCACTTTTGGTGCAGTATGACATTGGTTGGGAGATCGGTTGAGGTAGCTGTAGTTCAAACGAGCAAAGGGAGAAATCGGGACTTTGCGGGAATTCTAGGGTAAAGTAGGGTTTTGTGGTCTTTAGACGTCCCTTATGGTGTCCTACGAGGAGTGGTAAAATTGGTTTCCAAATCTCATGGCTCGTTTGGACGGGGTAGCATTGAGAAAGTTGGGGTCATTTAGTGTTTTAGTTGATTTTTATAATGCTTGCTTATATAATGCTTGATGTGGATTATTATGCTTGTAATACTTGATTATTATTGAATTGTATATCAATTGTTAATAATACTTGTTAGTGTGTTCTTGTTATTTTATTGATTGTAAATACTTATTGTGTCGCATGTTGATACTAATCTGCACTTCAGTGCCTTGCTCGTCTATCGTTATATTCCTCGTATTGCATTGCATTGTGTCAGGCGCGTGAGTGACGGGCCTCTCTAGGTAGTCTCGGGCTGCCAGGGTTGGTTGCTCTAGCTCCGTGTCCTATTCCCGTTCTCGCTTGGGTTGCCGCCCATGGAGTTTTGGGTCGTAGATGTGTCGGGGTACATACGGAGTACACCCAGTGGAAGTTATAAGGTGGTTGCGCGCTTATTGTCATCGTTGTCAATATCAAGCTCAAGACTGATGTATTGCTCGTGAAATGGTACATTGCTCGTATGAGTGAACCATAGCCTTCAAAGTGTGGTATAGCTTTGATGGGTTGTGTTAATGCTTTTTTTAATTGATTATTGTATTGTTGTTTATATTGATTGTTGTTCTTATTGGATATATGGTTTAATTGTCTTATTTGCATTACACGATCTTCTTTCTCTCCACCTCGGTATCTGTTTCGCCCTCACTGAGTATACGTGTTGTGTATACTCACTCCTCGCCACCATATTTCAGGAAATACCATGTTAGCTGAAAAGTTCGTAGTTATGTGATAGATCATGCTTGAAGAGTTGCCTTGAGTGCTATGTGGCTTGAGTTGTCAAAGATGCAAAGATGTATATTTTCATTTAATGTATGTGTTTAGTGTTAAAAGGAACGTAATTTAAGTTTAACTAGATTATTGAAGTGGTATGATAAGTTAGTTTATGTATTCAATTAGTATAGTTTAACTTCAATGCATGTTTGTATTGTTTAAAGAAAAGAGTTAGAATAGTCTGGGTACTTGGAAATGTATATATATACTTGATGTGTTTAATTGTTGAGAACCGAGGCTCGGATGGCCTTGAGGATTTTGAATGGTTGGACACGGTGCTAGTCCACTTATATGCTGTCGCAGGTTTGCATTTTGGCTAGAAACAGGGGAGACTCCATCCATTTTCCCTAAATTTTATGCATGGGTTTGGAATTGGGTTGCAATTAGATTGATTGATAGAACTTCCAGTCTCGAAAGGGATCGGGGTGTTACAAGTGGTATCAGAGCTTGTTTAGCTCATAAGCCGGGAGAGGGTCCTCAGTCTGGTAAGTAGTGATCCTTGAATGTGTGCTTGTTAAGTGTGTCTTGAAAGTATATGCCTGTATGTGAGATTGTGTGTCTTGAATTGAATGTGTGTACCTACGTGATGTAGTTATGTGGTATGTGCTAAAGGTGTATTACGTGAAGTGAAGTGACTACTCGTGTATCAAATTGGCATCGTGAATCAAATCAACCTCGTGAATTGTTATTTGCTTGAAGTATTGCTTGTAATATGTGTATTGGAATGTCTTGAATTGGTTGTGCCGTGATTTGAATTGATTATGTTGTGCTTGAATTGATTGTCGTGTTTGAATGACTTTGATGATTAAATTGTTTTATAAATTCTTTTATAAACTTGCTTGCATAATAAATTAAGGCATGTATGTATAAATGTGATATATTGGCATTCATACATGTCCCGTTAGAATGGTAAGAAAGACTTCTTCCTTCCCCTGAAGAGAGGTGATTGGTAGTAGACCTTCAAGTTATATGGATTGACGGGAATGAGCAGTATTTGACTAGTCTTTATCTGGGAGTTGGTGTTTGCTTTTGGAGCTCGGTTATTGGCGAATCTTTAAGGTCCTCCTCTATGCTTAACAGTTGTGAAAGAGTAGCTTTCTTTTGGGATTCTATTTGGTTGTTCTCTAGAGTATTCTTTGGTTTTCTTATTAGGTATTCTTTAGAAACTTTTGTTGGCACTTCTCGGTGGACTTGGCTATTGGGATCTCAATCGGATTTACTGTATGGTATTATCTATGGCATATGTGTCTCGATATTTATTGGTGTGTTACTGGTATCTCTTATTAGAAATTCTTCAATGGCATTCTATAGAATTCTTAGTGGTCATTCATCTAGTATTTACTTATTGGGTAATCCTTGGCACTTTCTTACTGGAGCATTATTTCGGGTATTTTCTTTAGTGTTCCTCAGTAGGTTTGGTATTTGGAATTCCTATCAGACTTATTGTATAGCACTACTTACGATATTCTTTGGAATTCTTAGTGGGCATTCTACTAGTATTTTCCTTATTGGCACTATTGGAAGTCTTACACTTGGAATCTTGTTCAGACTTATTATCTCATATTGCTTATGATATGCTGTGGAATACTTTGGGCTTTCTTGGTGGTAAGTTGTATCAAGTTTGCACTAGGCAAATGGTGATGAGGTCTTGGAATTTGGTCTTATATGTGTTGCATCTACTCTGGCTATCCTTTGACTTCCTTATTTGGTACTTGTTGAACTTCTACTGGAGATTCGTATGTGGGATATTTCTTCGGCATCCTTCTTGTCATTAATATGTGATGTTAATTTTATCTACAGTATCTTTGCTTCAGTCTTTAATTGGTATTTTCTCGGCATTCTTGGTTGGGATTTCTATTTGGGTTTTCCTACAAGCATCCTTATTCACTATCTTGCTCAACAACCGATGAAAATTAGTCAGAGTTGGGTTTCAGATGATGCTGAGTTCTATTGGAAGAAGAATTGTGAGGACGCAATTGTTTTAAGGGGGGAGGATGTGATACCCCGAACCCAGCATGCAATTAATGGCATTTAATTGCATTTAATTAAGTGTCATTTTAAATGTTAGCGTTGAATTTCGTGTTTATTTTTAGTTAAACATTCATTTCTAGCATTATTTTCATATTTCTTTTAGAAGTAATTAAATAATACTTGAGTTAATTATGTTAACGGAGTATCAACTACTTTTCATATTTATGTTACTTGGTTTTATTTTCTAGCACCTTAATGCTCGGTTTTCAATTAAATGGAAAAGTAGCTCTGAGCCCGGAGTGAATTTTGAACTATGTTACTTTTCAAAAATTATATTTTTGTTATATTCCATAATATTTAGGTGTTATTCGTTCTTCGTCGTTTTATGTATAGCATATCGAGAGTGGTAGCTAGAGAATTTTTTCCAGTCCTCAGCAAATAGTAAAAATGGTATTTATAGTATTTAGTATTTTGGTAGTTTGTTAGAATTAAATTTGTGTTAGTTATTTTAAGTTAAAATGCCAAGAATAAGCCTAGTTGACCAACTTAAGTGAGCATTGACCAAGTCCTTGACTTTGACCTTGTTGTCATCTTTTAAATAGGCATAATATACACTCAAAAAAAAAATTAAAAAGCTGGAAAAAAAAGGGCTTGGCCGAAAATACAAGGGAAAAAGAAAAAAGAGAGATTTTCAACTTCAAATCTCCAAATATTTGTGAGGGCTTGCACGGGGTTGTTTCCGAGGCTTCCAATGTGGTTTTCCTAGCATCTAGTAGCGTCTAAGGTGAGGGTTTCATCGTTATTTGCGCATTTAAAATTATTATGTCTAAACTTTAATTTTTAAAAATTATGCGTAGATCGTTATTTTATCCGTTTTGATGCTTGAAAAATGTTCCTTGACAATTGTAAAACATGTATTTGTAGCTTTCTAGCATTTTCTACAGTTGAACATAGCAATTGCAATTTAATTTGACAATAGAATAGTAAAATATGAATAGTAAACTCCCGTTTCGTAAAAGTTGCTCTGTTTTGCGATCTGTTGATGTAGGAAGGTGCTAGATATGCTAGAATGCTTAAATGTATGATTTATTTGGGTTGTGTAATGTAAAAACGGAGAAAAATAGCTTGGTACATGTTGGGGTCGTTCCGGTCGAGTTTGGCATTTTATCGTTTTGCGTGAAGGCATTGTTGTAGTATGTCATGGAAGCACATTTTGGTACAATTATGACATTGGTTGGGAGATCAGTTGAGGTAGTTGTAGTTCAAATGAGCAAAAGGGAAAATCGGGGCTTTGGGGGAATTCTAAGGTAAAGTAGGGTTTCGTGGTCTTTAGACGTGCCTTATGGTGTCCTTGGAGGAGCGGTGAAATCGATTTCCAAATCTCATGGCTCGTTTGGACGGGGTAGCATTGAGAAAGTTGGGGTCATTTAATGTTTTAGTTGATTTTTATAATGCTTTCTTATATAATGCTTAATGTGGATTATTATACTTGTAATACTTGATTATGATTGAATTGTATATCAATTGTTGATAATATTTGTTAGTGTGTTCTTGTTATTTTATTGATTGTAAATACTTATTGTGTCGCATGTTAATACTAATCTGCACTTCAGTGCCTTGCTCGACTATCGTTATATTCCTCGTATTGCATTGCATTGTGTCAGGCGCGTGAGTGACGGGCCTCTCTGGGTAGCCTCGGGCTGCCAGGGTTGGTTGCTCTAGTTCTGTGTCCTATTCCCGTTCTCGCTTGGGTTGCCGCCCATGGAGTTTTGGGTTGTAGATGTATCGGGGTACATCCGAAGTACACCCAGTGGAAGTTATAAGGTGGTTGCGCGCTTATTGTCATCATTGTCAACATCAAGCTCGAGATTGATGTATTGCTCATGAAATGGTACATTGCTCGTATGAGTGAACCATAGCCTTCAAAGTGTGGTATAGCTTTGATGGGTTATGTTAATGCTTTTTTTAATTGATTATTGTATTGTTGTTTATATTGATTGTTGTTCTTATTGGATATATGGTTTAACTGTCTTATTTGCATTACACGATCTTCTTTCTCTCCACCTCAATATATGTTTCGCCCTCACTGAGTATACGTATTGTGTATACTCACTCCTCACCACCATATTTCAGGAAATAGCATGTTAGCTGGAAAGTTCGTAGTTATGTGATACATCGTGCTTGAAGAGTTGTCTTGAGTGCTATGTGGCTTGAGTTGTCAAAGATGCAAAAATGTATATTTTCATGTAATGTATGTGTTTAGTGTTAAAAGGAATGTAATTTAATTTTAACTAGATTATTGAAGTGGTATGATAAGTTAGTTTATGTATTCAATTAGTATAGTTTAACTTCAATGCATGTTTGTATTGTTTAAAGAAAAGAGTTAGAATAGCCTGGGTACTTGGAAATGTATATATATACTTGATGTGTTTAATTGTTGAGAACCGAGGCTCGGATGGCCTTGAGGATTTTGAATGGTTGGACACGGTGCTAGTCCACTTATATGCTGTCGCAAGTTTGCATTTTGCCTAGAAATAGGGGAGACTCCGTCCGTTTTCCCTAAATTTTATGCCCGGGTTTGGAATTGAGTTGCGATTAGATTGATTGATAGAACTTCCGGTCTCGAGAGGGATCGGGGTGTTACAAGTGGTATCAGAGCTTGTTTAGCTCATAAGCTGGGACAGGGTCCTCGGTCTGGTGGGTAGTGATCCTTGAATGTGTGATTGTTAAGTGTGTCTTGAAAGTGTATGCCTGTATGTGAGATTGTGTGTCTTGAATTGAATGTGTGTACCTACGTGATGTAGTTATATGGTATGTACTAAAGGTGTGTTACGTGAAGTGAAGTGACTACTCGTGTATCGAATTGGCATCGTGAATAGAATCGACCTCGTGAATTGTTATTTGCTTGAAGTATTGCTTGTAATGTGTGTATTGGAATGTCTTGAATTGGTTGTGCCGTGATTTGAATTGATTATGTTGTGCTTAAATTGATTGTCATGTTTGAATGACTTTGATGATTAAATTGTTTAATAAATTCTTTTATAAACTTGCTTGCATAATAGATTAAGGCATGTATATATAAATGTGATATATTGGCATTCATACATGTCCCGTTGGAATGGTAAGAAAGACTTCTTCCTTCCCCTGAAGAGAAGTGATTGGTAGCAGACCTCCAAGTTATGTGGATTGACGGGAATGGGCAGTATTTGACTAGCCTTTATCTGGGAGTTGGTGTTTGCTTTTGGAGCTCGGTTATTGGCGAATCTCTAAGGTCCTCATCTGTGCTTAACAGTTGTGAAAGAGTAGCTTTCTTTTGGGTTCTATTTGGTTGTTCTCTGGAGCATTCTTTGGTTTTCTTATTGGGTATTCTTTGGAAACTTTTGTTGGCATTTCTCAGTGGACTTGGCTATTGGGATCTCAATCGGATTTACTGTATGGTATTATCTATGGCATATGTGTCTCGGTCTTTATTGGTGTGTTGTATCCATTATTAGAAATTCTTCAATGGCATTCTATAGAATTCTTAGTGGTCATTCATCTAGTACTTACTTATTGGGCAATCCTTGGCACTTTCTTACTGCAGCATTGTTTCAGGTATTTTCTTTAGTGTTCCGCAGTAGGTTTGGTATTTGGAATTCCTATCAGACTTATTGTATAGTACTACTTACGGTATTCTTTGAAATTCTTAGTGGGCATTCTACTAGTATTTTCCTTGTTGGCACTATTGGAAGTCTTACACTTGGAATCTTGTTCAGACTTATTATCTCATATTGCTTATGGTATACTGTGGAATACTTTGGACTTTCTTGTTGGTAAGTTGTATCAAGTTTGCACTCAGCAAATGGTGATGAGGTCTTGGAATTTGGTCTTATATGTGCTGCATCTACTCTGGCTATCGTTTGACTTCCTTATTTGGTACTTGTTGAACTTCTACTGGAGATTCATATATGGGGTATTTCTTCGGCATCCTTCTTGTCATTAATATGTGATGTTAATTTTATCTACAGTATCTTTGCTTCAGTCTTTAGTTGGTATTTTCTCGGTATTCTTGGTTGGGATTTCTATTCAGGTTTTCTTACAAGCATCCTTATTCACTATCTTGCTCAGCAATCGATGAAGATTAGTCAGAGTTGGATTTCAAATGATGCTGAGTTCTATTGGAAGAAGAATTACGAGGATGCAATTGTTTTAAAGGGGGAAGGATGTGATACCCCGAACCCGACATGCAATTAATGGCATTTAATTGCATTTAATTAAGTGTCATCTAAAATGTTAGCATTGAATTTCGTGTTTATTTTTAGTTAAACATTCATTTCTATCATTATTTTCATATTTCTTTTAGAAGTAATTAAATAATACTTGAGTTAATTATGTTAACGGAGTATCAACTACTTTTCATATTTATGTTACTTGATTTTATTTTCTTGCACCTTAATGCTCGGTTTTTAATTAAATGGAAAGTAGCTCTGAGTCCGGAGTGAATTTTGAACTATGTTACTTTTCAAAAATTATATTTTTCTTATATTCCATAATATTTTGGTGTTATTCGTTCTTCGTCGTTTTATGCATAGCATATCAAGACTGGTAGCTAGAGAATGTTTTACAGTCCTCAACAAATAGTAAAAATGGTATTTATAGTATTTAGTATTTTGGTAGTTTGTTAGAATTAAATTTGTGTTAGTTTTTTTAAGTTAAAATGCCAAGAATAAGCCTAGTTGACCAACTTAAGTGAGCATTGACCAAGATCTTAACTTTGACATTTGTTGTCATCTTTTAAATAGGCATAATACACACAAAAAAAACAATTAAAAAGCTGGAAAAAAGGGCTTGGCCGAAAATACAAGGGAAAAAGAAAAAAAAAGATTTTCAACTTCAAATCTCCAAATCTTCGCGAGGGCTTGCACGGGGTTGTTTCCGAGGCTTCCAACATGGTTTTCCTAGCATCTAGTAGCGTCTAAGGTGATGGTTTCATTGTTATTTGCGCATTTGAAATTATTATGTCTAAACCTTAATTTTTGGGAATTATGCGTAGATCGTTATTTTTCGTTTTGATACTTGAAGAATGTTCCTTGACAATTGTAGAACATGTATTTGTAGCTTTTTAGCATTTTCTACGGTTGAACATAGCAATTGCAATTTAATTTGACAATGGAATAGTAAAATATGAATAGTAAACCTCTGTTTCGTAAAAGTTGCTCTGTTTTGTGATCTGTTGATGTAGGAAGGTGCTAGATATGCTAGAATGCTTAAATGTATGATTTATTTGGGTTGTATAATGTAAAAACAGAAAAAAATGGCTTGTTACATGTTGGGGTCGTTCCGGTCGAGTTTGGCATTTTATCATTTTGCCTGAAGGCATTGTTGTAGTATGCCATGAAAGCACTTTTGGTGCAGTTATGACATTGGTTGGGAGATCGGTTGAGGTAGCTGTAGTTCAAACGAGTAAAGGGAGAAATCGGGGCTTTACGGGAATTCTACGATAAAATAAGGTTTCATGGTCTTTAGACATGCCTTATGGTGTCCTAGGAGGAGTAGTGAAATCGGTTTCCAAATCTTATGCCTCGTTTGGACGGGGTAGCATTGAGAAAGTTGGGGTCATTTAGTGTTTTAGTTGATTTTTATAATGCTTGCTTACATAATGCTTAATGTGGATTATTATACTTGGAATACTTGATTATTATTGAATTGTATATCAATTGTTGATAATACTTGTTAGTGTGTTCTTGTTATTTTATTGATTGTAAATACTTATTGTGTCGCATGTTGATACTAATCTGCACTTCAGTGCCTTGCTCGACTATCGTTATATTCTTCGTATTGCATTGTATTGTGCCAGGCGCGTGAGTGACGGGCCTCTCTAGGTAGTCTTGGGCTACCAAGGTTGGTTGCTCTAGCTCCGTGTCCTATTCCCGTTCTCGCTTGGGTTGCCGCCCACGGAGTTTTGGGTCGTAGATGTGTCGGTGTACATCCGGAGTACACCCAGTGGAAATTATAATGTGGTTGCGCACTTATTGTCGTCATTGTCAACACCAAGTTCAAGATTGATGTATTGCTCGTGAAATGGTACATTACTCGTATGAATGAACCATAGCCTTCAAAGTGTGATATAGCTTTGATGGGTTGTGTTAATGCTTTTTTTAATTGATTATTGTATTGTTGTTTATATTGATTGTTGTTCTTTTTAGATATATGGTTTAACTGTCTTATTTGCATTGCACGATCTTCTTTCTCTCCACCTCGATATTTGTTTCGCCCTCTCTGAGTATATGTGGTGTGTATACTCACTCCTCACCACCACATTTCAAGAAATACCATGTTAGCTGGAAAGTTCGTGGTTATGTGATAGATCATGCTTGAAGAGTTGCCTTGCGTGCTATGTGGCTTGAGTTGTCAAAGATGCAAAGATGTATATTTTCATGTAATGTATGTATTTAGTGTTAAAAGGAATGTAATTTAAGTTTAACTAGATTATTGAAGTGGTATGATAAGTTAGTTTATGTATTCAATTAGTATAGTTTAATTTCAATGCATGTTTGTATTATTTAAAGAAAAGAGTTAGAATAGTCTGGGTACTTGGAAATGTATATATATACTTGTTGTGTTTAATTATTGAGAACCGAGGCTCGGATGGCCTTGAGGATTTTGAATTGTTGGACACGGTGCTGGTCCACTTATATGCTGTCGCAGATTTGCATTTTTCCTAGAAACAGGGGAGACTCCATCCGTTTTCCCTAAATTTTATGCCCAGGTTTGGAATTGGGTTGTGATTAGATTAATTGATAGAACTTCCGGTCTCGAGAGGGATCGGGGTGTTACAGTCACCCTCTAATAAGAATGCAGCATAAGTAATCTTTCTCTCATCATTACACTCAAGTATTGCACCAACTTTCTCAAACTTACTCAACCACATTTCAGCCTTCATATCATCCGGTTCCCCATAAAAGCTGTACGCCCCGTGATACAAGAATTTGTCATACAAATTACTACCACTACCCTCTGCTCTAGCAGCCTGATTACCTCTACCGGTCCCTGGCTTACCCTATTATGTCACAAACTGAGCAATAGTATTCATGGCGGTGGCCATTGTGGCCATAATCTGTGCACTAGTCGATTCCTGCTCCTGAGGTACATTCCCCGCTACTCCTGCATCCTGCCCAGATATATCCTATCTAGGAGCCTCCTCCGGTTCCCTTCTCGGTCTTCCCCTTCTCCTCATCTCAATTCTAGAAGAATGCAATGTTATAATAGGCAAAAAGATAACACAGAGTTAACATGCACTTTGTTTCAAAACACCTTATTCACATAAGACAACATATGAAACATTTAACAAGCATTATACACTAAACTTTTCATATTCCTAGCATATCATGCTTTGACATTCCTCTTACATGCTAGCATGTCTTTTACCCAAGCACTTAGGCAAGTAAACAATCACATAGTAACGTAGTTCAACTTTCACATACAGACCTCTACCCATATGCCGAGGAAATTAACCCGGCTTCATGCATTCAAGTAGCTCTGATAACACCTAAATGTAACACCCCGAACCCAACCCCACGCTATATGTCAAGTCCGGACTTGTCACTCGGACAGAGTCTCCTTTGTACCGTAAACTAAACTGTTACTTGCAAATAGCCACATATAATATTTGATCCACAACAACAACATATACAGCCTATCTTTCAAGATTTTCATAATCAACCCAATATCACAAGGCCATCCAAGCCTTGGAGCAGCAAAATCTACTTAGAGCACACAAGCATGCAAGGCAAAGCTAATTTTAACTATAAGTAGTTGGATACAATTATAACCAAGTTCTACTACCAAGTTATTAAACACACAAGCATGTAATAAGAGAAGTAAACTAGAATCCATTATTACATGTCATCTAACTTTGCTATCCGTCATACAAGATTTCAAGTCAATTCAACTACCAAATATACACAAGACCACAAGGTCTCAAAAGAACAACAACCAACTATTTCACACAAGCAGCACAACAGCTAACCTTCACACACAAGAAGTCATGAAAATTGTTCAACTCGCATTTCTTCTTCTTCTACTACCGCTACTGGTTGGGGATCCACCTCAGCCTCTCTTGAAACATGTTAAATGAGGAATGAGTAACAATGTTGCCCAGCGAGGGAGGTGATGCAGCATACCGGGGCGTACAATATGATATGCAATCAAAGGAAGCCATACATATAACATAAACCAACAAGATCAAATAATCAAGTAATTAACCACATTTCAAAAGGATACGGTTCCACTTTAAGTCTTCATTCTCGAACCACGAGCTATGATCTTCAAGCAAGTGCCGGTAAACCCTTATTCTTCCAAAGTAAGGTACTCCGAATGTACCCCGATCCTACGATCCTTTCTCTTGCGGTAGGTCTATATGCCCAGCAGGTGAACCACGCTTCTGGGGTAGTAGAGTATACTCAGCGAGAGAAAGAGAATAGGCACCATGGTAGTCGAGGGAGCACGACAAGCCCGATACCGCCCGTGTTTCTCGATGCTACCATGTCCGAAAAGGTTGCGCAACCCCGAAACCAATTCACAAGATTCAAGAACGTCAATTAACACGTAAGAGGGTCGACAAAGTCGGCCGCCTTCGCATTTAATCACAATATAAGCCAACATATACACGAGATAGTTATATAGTCACAAAATAGACAAATATCATATTCTTCCACAAAACTCCATGGTTAGCTTGAATAACCCTTATCATGCACATAAAACACCTATCAAGTATTTACAAATTCATATAAACACAAAGGCATCCAAAAGCACCTTTTTCCTTTTTGTTAACCTTCCGATTTCTTCTCCTACGCAAGGTTTAAGGTTCCAAATTAACAAGCCAACCATCCTACATTCCTAGGTAGGTAAAAAGGCACCCATCTAGGCCCTAAAAACCCAATTTGGAAATAAAATCTCGGGAAGGCCCCGAGCGAGTTTTAACTACAACTACCCTATCTGAACCCCAAATTCATGCAACAAAAGCACCAAAAGTGCTTCCATGCCCCAAGGATACCTAATCCAAAGCCCAAATGTGCCTGGATTGCATTACGTGAAAAATTCCCTTTTTAAAGTTAGCTAATTTTGTCATTTAACCCATTTTCGAGCAATCTAACTACGTGTAAGTGTCTGGCTAGTTCCAACAAAGTTAAAGCACCTAATTGAACTTTCAATTCAATATAATTAGCAAATTTTAACAAACCCCTAACTTGTGGTACTATTCATCATCTCTCTCGTAACAATCAAGCTTTCAACCATAGATTATGCTATCAAGCTATAAAAGATAGTTCTATAGGCTCCAAATAACATATATCAAACATCCATAGCAACAATATATCTATATTCAACAATACAAGAAATTCAACATATGTGCAACAACTTTAAACTCAAGAAAAATGCAACTCCCTCACAATTTTGAAGATGAAGACGCGTTGTAGAAGTCCTAGAGGCCTCAAAAACTCCCCAAGATCAATCCAAGAAGTCAAGCTTGCAAGATTTGTTGAAGAATTTTTCTCCTTCATCTCCTATAGGGTCACAGGTTTGGGGGGACTTTTTTGGCATTTCTTGATTTGTTTTTATGAGTATTATGCTTGTAGGTGTTTATAATATGTATATTATGATACCTTAGGTAAAATGTTATAAATACATGGTCAAACAAGCTTAAAAACTCAAATTGTTTGCTAACTAACTCAAGACTAATATTTTCTTAAGTAACACTATTCCAACGAAGTGAAAACTAATTTTCAAATGCATGCTCTCGGGCTCTAAAGCCCAAAACAACAAGTTTTTGATTCTATCTATGTGTCATGTGACTTAGAAAAAATATTAAATCAAATATTTATAATAGTCAAATTTTTAATAAATAGTCCCTAATAGTAACACAATTAAAGAAGACAAGAAATGCACATAAAATGTACAAGTAGTTTATGCAATAGTTATTTCAAAATATGTGATGAAATCCCGGGCGTCACAGTGTATGAGTACAGTAGCACATACTATTGGCATCAAAAAGTAAGTCGACGGGTTAGAAGGGTTGGCTCTCCCACACGAGCAACCGCCTCTGACGCGTGGGAGCGTGCAGGGATGAGACAGAATGAATTGGTTAGTATTCGTTAGAAATGCTATACTCATTCAAGCGTCGCCTTGAATATTGTTGAGGATTAGTTCTAACAAGAATCACCAAGATGAGACCTCTTATTATATATGTTACAATTTAAAATTGATATATGGTCAGTACGGTTACCCACGATCCATATGTAACCTGTCATTATCCAGATATGAAACCTCAGTTACTGTGTGTATTAGGTACAAGTATTCAGGTTGGTTACTAAGTGATAACCAGACCAAGATCTGTACGGTGTTTGGTTAAAGTTATGACGTACGTCCTATTTTGAAGAATGCCACACCGTAACTCACGTATCATACCGTGAGTGTTATAGCGACTACATAAGGTAGTTGATGAATGTATCCCTGCTTCATCACTGTGTGAGCCCTTGAAGCTTTGTAGGCTTCTTTGGTATGCCCTTAGTGACCTACATCCACATTCTAATAATTCAAGTTCAATGTTAGCTACTTTGGTATGTTGCCTAAGGATCACAATATATTTGGTCACATGGAACATGTCCAAGAAAGTAGTTGACCTGACTTAGAGGAATATTGGATGAAGGGAAGATTATTCGCATCGAGCGCTGCGTATGTTCATTGGTCGACCAGTTATACAATCTCTGTGATTGAACGATCTTAGTGATCAAATATAACTATGAATATATGCTTGAGATTTTAGTAGTCGAACATGGCCTAGGAGGGATTAGGCATGTATTGACGGATGTGAACTTAATTGGTCTAGGGAACAGCGAGACTCCATCTTTCTTTATAGGAAGTGGCTCCCGTGTTATCCCTAACAGGTACACGGTTTTAGAGCTTCCACTTTGTACGAGCTCGCGAGTTGCACAACCTATCTGCCAGCATGACTTAGGAGTGTTTTGGAATTAGTTTCCAAGAGAGATATCATGGGATACGTTCTCACCCCACCTTATGTGAGTGAGAGATGTTGGACTTTGGACATATTGCACCCAAGTTAGGGTGGCCCAATTAAATGACCCAAATAGTAGAAGCCCACTACTCCACATAAAATGGAAAACCTAAAACAGAAAACATACGTTCTATAGGTTTTAGCCACCAACAAAACAGAAGCAGAAACTCTCTCTACAATCTTGGCCTTTAGGTTGTGGCAAATCAGTGGGTGTTCTTGTACTACATGCTACGACTCCTTGCTAGTACAGTGGAACAAACGCGATCGTTGATTACTTGCTTCCGCAATTTAGAGGTATGCATGAAAATCTCACTCTGAATCAACAGTTTATAACTTTGTAAGTCATGAACTATTGTGATTCTTTGTTCTTTAGCCAAAAAAAAAAAAGAAATAAGCTTTATTTATTGTATGGCAGTTGTTGAATAATATAGTCTTTTAATTAAGTTAATGCATGGTGATATAAAATTTTAAGCTCTCCTCGACTTTGCAATTATATCATCTATTGATTGCTTTAGACAGAATCTTAAATCATAATTGCATTGTGTTAGTATGAGCATACATTACCGGAATTTTCGAGTTGGGAAAATGGAAAGAAGAGATTTTTAGGGATATGAAAATAGCGTTTTATGAATTAATAACTGTTAAAGATGATAAATAATATACCTACACCTATCTAATCCGCTTTTAATTTATGTTTTTTGGAACTTTTAGAAGATACATGCAATCGGTTTTAATTATCCCTAATCCAATTAATAACAATGTGATTTCTCTAGTACCATTGACAAAGAAAAATAAAAGTGATTTATTTCTTCTGGTATGGATAAAAGAATGAAGGAAAAAATTATCTAGCTTGCTAAGAAACTGATTGGAATTTGATCTTAGTGAGAGAGTGTCACTTTAACGTGGTAGAATTCATTAATTGAATGTTATTATCCTTAAATTCAATGTGAATTTTTCTATTTGGATTTGCTCCGTCAAATTTATCTTGGTTTAAGCCTCGATATTAACTTTTTGTTAAAGATAAAAATTGATAATTTTTCAATCGAAATATTTTTTATAAGAATCTTTTCCGTTGTATAATAAATCTTGTACTAGAAATAAATTTGAAGGCCTAAGATATCTTCCTCCTGCTTTAAATCAGAATCATTAGCCAGATAACAGACAACTTAGGAATAACAAAAGTACAAAAAAAAAAAAGAAGGATCAGTCCCCCCGATTGTATGGGCCCATGTGCTTTTATTTAAGAAACCCATAGTTGTGTCCATTAGGCATGAATAACAAGAATCACTCATTAGAGCGATCAACCAGCAGACCAATGACGGAGCTAAAGGGGGGCAGGCAGGGGCCCACCCCTCTCCCCTCTCCCCCAACCCATTTTAAACAAAAAAAAGAAAAAACAATGTAGAAATTTTTTTTAAAAGAACTTGTCCCCCCCCCCCCCCCCCCCTCTCTCGCAATTTGTCTTTGTCTACCACTTTCTTTATCAACTTTAACAAAAAAATTTATTTAAAATAATATTATAATTATAACTTTAATTATTACATTCTTTAAAAAAAATCTTCTCTCCTTCTACCGACTAAATTTATTCTTCTTCCTACTTCCTTTCTTATATTCCTATTCTTCCTACTTTCTTCATCTTTCTCCACACTCCAGCGGACATCTCCCTGAGGTAAGGTTGAACATAAGGTAAATTTTATTAAATTTATGTTTATTTAATAAATTTTGTTTGTTAGATAATTTTATTTATAATTTATTTTGTTAATGTTTTTTTTCAGTGAGTAAATATCTTGATTCCTAAGGAAAAAACTAATTAAGGCAATCAATTTGACTGCAACACTCTTCTTTACATTTTTTAGTGCATATTCTTTGTCAATTATGTTTTAATGTCAATTTTAATATTTTATGAGAAATAGATAATTTTAGTTTTTAAATTTTAGAGAGGCATAATGTGTATAAGTAAGATTAATGTGTAGATTTTAGTATGATAAATTATCATTTTTCTAGTCAAATACAGATTTTTTTAATACAAAAAATTAAGAGAATTTCTTCATAAATCATATTGATTAGAATAATTAAATATATAAATATAGTTAATCTGAAAGTATATATAATTTATTAATTTATTCTAATTTTTAAATTTATTTTCAGGTAAATTATAAATAAGTCTAAAACAATTGATTCATTCTTTAAAATGAAAGAAAAAAATGTTGACTCAGGACCTCGTGAACAACCTGTTGTGTCTGATATTGATACTGATGTGGTTTTAGAACCTCCGACAAAATTTTGAAGGGTTGAAAATGATACAATAGATATAACTTCTTTAATACGTGACCTACGTCCTCAAATTTGGGAGTATCCAGTGAATAAAATAGATGAAATTCGTAGAGCATATACTCATTTTGGACCATATCATCATATTCAATCAAATTATTCACATTCTACACAAGAAAGTCATCCACGTCGATTTCCAGCTCATTGGTTTAGAACATTTCCTTGATTAGAGTATTCACCTGCAAAAGATCCTGTATTTGGATTTCCTTGCTACTTATTCGCAAAAGAATCAAGTGGAAATCCTGGATCTGGATCAAATGTGTTCATTGTTAAGGGATTTAAAAATAGGAAAAAAGTAAACGAAAAAGACTATGTTTTTTTATCTTATGTAGGGAAGGATATAAACTCAGTTCATAATTCAGCTGTCAAATATTGTGAGAATTTGAAGAACTAGTCTTCTCATATTGAAAAGGTGATACAAAGGCAAAGTTCTTCACAAATTTTAAATAATCGTCTGTGCCTTAAAGCTTCTATTGATGCTATTCGATGGTTAACATTTCAAGCATATGCTTTTAGAGGAAACGATAAAAGTACAGATTTCATAAACCAAGGTAATTTTCTTGAAATGATAAAGTTGTTAGCATCTTTCAATGAACAAGTTCATGAAGTTGTTTTGGATAATGCCCCACAACATGCTAAATACACATCTCATACTATCCAAAAAGACATTTTATCTGTTTTGGCTAGAAATGTGCAAAACAATATTTGTAAAGAGATTGGTGAAACAATGTTTTGTTTAATTGTTGATAAAGCTCGGGATGAATCTAAGAGAGAACAAATGGGTCTTGTTATAAGATTTGTCGATAAGGAAGGATTTGTTAGAGAGAGATTTCTGAACTTAATTCATGTTAAAGACACAACAGTATTAACTCTTAAAGAAGTGATTTCTTATGCATTGTCTCATCATAACCTTAATGTTTTTAACATTCGTGGTCAAGCGTATGATGGAGCTAGTAATATGCATGGTAAATGGAATGGGTTACAAGCATTGATCCTTAAAGTTTGTCCTTATGCTTATTATGTGCATTGTTTAGCTCATCAGTTACAACTAGCTCTTGCTGCTTCATCTAGAGAAGTTCCCGATATACATTCTTTTTTCCATAACTTGAGTTTCATTGTTAACATCGTGGGGTCTTCTTCCAAGCGACATGATGAATTACAAGCTTTGCTATGCACATTCTTTGATCCTTAAAGTTTGTCCTTATGCTTAAAGTTTCTTTGATCCTTAAAGTTTATCCTTATGCTTATTATGGCCAAGTTTTGCAACAAAAATCTCAGGACATTTTAAATGCTATGCATATGGTTTCTAGTACAAAATCATTATTGCAAAAGCTCAAAGATGTTGGTTGGGAAACACTCATAGAAAATGTGACATCTTTTTGCTCTCGCCAGAATATACAAGTTCCGGATATGAATGTTTCTTACTCTGACATACTCCGATCTCGTTGTCAAAAGGATATTATAACAGTGGAACATCATTACCGAGTAAACATATTTTACGCTGCTATAAATCAACAATTGCAAGAGCTAAACAAAAGATTTAGTGAGCAAGCAACTGAGCTACTTACTCTTAACACGGCTTTGAATCCTAGAGATGGTTACAAGTCATTTGCAAATAATTGTATTTGAAAACTTGCTAAAGAGTTTTATCTTTCTGACTTTTCTCAACAAGAGATGATTCATCTAAATTATCAATTGCAGCATTATGAACTTGATGTGCCTAATCATCCTGAGTTGAAAGATTTGACTAGCTTATCAGATCTGTGTAGAGGATTGGTGAAAACTAAAAAATCAAAAGTTTATCCTTTGGTTGATAGGTTATCGTATCTGATTTTGATTCTTCCAGTCTTGATAGCAACAACGGAACGAGCTTTTTCTGCTATGAAAGTTATCAAAACAAGGCTTCGCAATTGGATGAAGGATGACTTTCTCAAAGATAGTATGATTGTTTATATCGAAAAGGAAATTGCTAAAGATATTGTCGTTGATACAATAATTGATGAATTATATTCCATGAATGAGAGACGAGCCCAACTTCGTTAACTGAACTGGTAAATACTACTTTACATACTTTTATGCTATTTTTTTTCATAATAGTATTTTTTTACACTTATTTATGTTTTAATTTTTTAATGAGTTCTTTATTATTAATTTAGTATAATTAATTATGTTGATTGAAAATGGAAAGATATTTATTGAGTTTATTTTGTCATGGTCAAAAATACTGTACAAAAAGCACTGTACAGAAGAAAAAAAAATTCGGCCCCCCCAATATTGAATTTCTGGCTCCCTCCCTGGGGCAGACCATCTAGTTGAGAGGTGCTTGTGAGTTTTTACTGCGTTGATTCATACGCCTCTCATATCACTACCTAATCAAATTTTTTTAATGTAATCAAACCTATGCATCTACTTGTAAATATTTGTGAAAATACTTTTAGTCTAGTAGTATGCGTTTCTCGCTGTGAGTGCAAAATATTGCAAGATAAAATTCTCATGAGCAGTAGTATTTTATTTGTATATTTTTCAAAAATAGTGATTTGAATAGAGAAGTTATTTCGTTCCATATAGTATTATGCACAACGGAGAACATCAAAACATTAGGATTTGATCCCAATAATTTATAATTTTGTGGTCGAATTCCTTAATTATAGCAACGGACTTCATTGTAAATCTAGAGATTGTGTCCAATACTAAGGCTAAGCGAATTATAATATAGAAAGCCTTGAAAAGAACAATTGATTTTAATGTAAAACATTTTGAGATTGAAGTTATCCCTCTAGTCATCCTCAATTTAATTTAGAGGGAGACCCCTCGATTAAGTCCTTTAAACTCATTTTGATGATCGCGAGTTGATTCTCCAAGCTAACGTTATATTCAAAAGTGATAAGTAAATTGCATATGTGTCAATTGGCTAGTCAATTCTTTCACGGGACGTCTTCAATTGATCAAATTTGTTCTTAACCACATGCACGCCTTCTGGGCAAGTGCTCTTTTGATTCCAAAATGCATTCTTGGGAAAATGGAAAAAAAAATTGATGCTTTCCTCTAGAGGGATACTGGACCAAAAATATGTTGGATGAGTGTTTGCAAACCCTACAATGAAGGGGGCTTTGGTGTTAGGACTCTCAGGGACATTAACAAAGCTGCCTTTATGAAGCTTTTTTGGAAAATGTACTTAATGTGCGATTCTATTTGGAGTGCCTAGAATTGGGCAAATCACATCAAGAAAAAATGCCTTTGGACTATGCAACCCACTGTTGATACTAGTTGGACCTGGAGGAATCTTCTTAATCCTAGACCTTTGGTTCGAGATCTTATATCTCATTGTATTGGCGATGGTCACAGCACCTTCTACTGGCATAATAATTGGCCCCCTGAGGGTCGCTTATCTCAACACTATAATCATCGCTTTCTCTTCTAGCACTCTAGGGTTTTGGATGTTATCACGAACAATTCCTGGAATTGACCACTCTACCCCCCAGATTTTGTACTCGTCGATCCCTCTCCGCACTTTGCACTCTCTAAGACAACCTTCCAAGACTCATTTGTCGTGTCACTCGCCACAAATGGTTCATTTCCTTCTGTAAAGCTTGGGATTATGTTCGTGACAAAGGCCAACTTGTTAGTTGACACACTGTTGTCTTGTTCCTGTTCACCATCCCAAACATAGCTTTATTACTTGGCTTCCCTACCTTGATCATCTAACAACTAGATATCGTCTTCTTTGCTGGGATTGCATCAATTGTGCTCATTGTATTTTGTCACCTAGCATTGGAGGAGATCATTTCTTTTTTGAATGCTGCTTCACAAGATTAATTTGGATGGGAAGTTTAAAGTTCATCCTTATTGATGCCCCTAACTTTATTTTTGATGATATCATTAATCTTGGCTCTTCTCTTGTAGGTAGAAATAGCATCAAGGAGTACCTCTTCCGATTGATCTTTTGCACATCAATTTATCATATCTGGATCGAGCAAAATAGACAGTTGTTCAGTGATAAAGCTTTGACCGAGGAAGAAATACTTATGTGTATCAGTAAAGAAGTGACGATGAGAGTTCAAGTCAGAAGACCTTTCAAGATGTCCTCCATTAACAATCATTTCTTGCGTAGGGCAAATATTGATACTCAGTTGACATGACTTTGTATGGCTTTAAATGACATGTTGTGGCTTTTTCTTCATTTCCTTTCTTGCCAAATCCATGAGCAGTTTTGCTTATTTGATCATTAGGAAACTCATGAATATGGCCGATTTGATGTATTTTTACGTTTATTTCTTTCTTTTTTCATTAATAAATCTTTCTCGGTGATTCATTAAAAAAAAAATTGGCTAGTCAATTCTTAATCAACCTTTGAGGAACTCTTATGTAGATCAAATTTACCTACATTACTTTTCTACTTATGGAGAAATATAAATGAGATACAACATCTCGTAAGATAGTTCTCGTTTAGCTCCTCTAGGCCTCTTGTGAATTCTTTTGTTTTTTCTAGGCATTACCTCCATTTAGGGAAAAAAGAAAAAACAAAGCCAATCTCGCAACTTTGAGATATCGCACTTAGTTCCCATCCATTTATGAACATATATATATACATATATACATATATATATATGTATATACATATATATGTATATATATATATATATACATATATACATATATATACATATATATACATATATATATGTATATACATACATATATATACATATGTATATATATGTATATACATATATATATACATATATATATATATATATATATACACTAGTTGAGCTTGGCATGTGCATATGCACGGGCTGAACCCAATGAATATTAATAAGATATTTGAATAAAATATTTACAATAAAATAGAAGAAACAATATTAATTATATAAATCCTAATATAGTCAATTTAAATTACATGGATCTTTCCACACGATAAATCATTATATCGAATTTATAAAAATAAATAAATCCAAATTGTGAGTAACTTTAGATAAATGTAGAGAACTAAGAAGATAATTTTAAATCTATGACATGATTTATATATTAAGACAATCTTCCAAATCCAATTATTTACAATGAGAATGGACTTGGATTAATATAACTCATATAAATCTAATTAAGGGAAATGCCAAGATTACCATTCTTTGCATTAGACAATAATATCAGAGAAAATATTTCTACAATCTACAACCATGTTGAATTGCTTTATCTCCTAAAAGACAAATAGCAAACAAAATAAGAATACAGGCAAAAAAGACACAATTTTTCTTACATACGAAAGAAAATGAGCAAAGATAGCAACAAAAAATTAGCATAATAATGGAGTGGTGAACAATTAGGATTGAAGCTTATTGATTCTCAACGCCCACAATCAAACTGTAAGTCCATAAGAATTATGCATGAAACATTACACATGATTAGGCATTATAAAATATTTCTCAAAGACTACAACTGAAGTAAGCATAAAAACTTAGGATTAACATGATTACTACATCTACTTTTTGACAAAATACAAACTTCTATTGATTCAGTACCCATTTGACGATTACATGATTACTAAATCCACATCAAGACAAAATACAAATAATGGAAGTAGTGACACATAACAGTTTTGATTAAAGAGATCTCTATTCACTCGAGCTGAATAAGTGATAAACACTACACATGAATGGCTTAACTTATTCTTCCCTGTTACTGGTGTCCGAAAGCACTATCATCAAAATAAGCAAAGAAAAAACAACTAAAAAACATGGACAAAGTAACTAATCAACGAAAAACTTGCATGTGCACCCGAACCAATTACTCTAATCTATTTGATTCCTTTGAATGCATTTGGGAACAACTTGAATAGATCCCTCCCTCCTTTCACAAATACGCTATAAAAGAAAAAAAAGAAACTCATAAATAAATTATTATCTACTTAAACAGAAATAAATATTGATATGCAGTGATTAATATTAAAAACCAAATTTAACATATTAATGATTATTATTGCAAAGTGCAAAGTGACTTTCTTATAATCTTTTATGATACCGAATGGAATTAAAAAGAAAAAATGAAAATAAATAAATTGGATTTTTCTTAAAATGCTCAAACATTTTATTGAATAAGTATCTAAATATTGAAAACTAAATATTTCACAGCTAGGAAAAAAAAAGTTATCATTTTAATATTTAATGCAAACTAAAAAAAACTTTGATAAAATCTAGTATAAAATCTAAATAAATCAAATAAGCAAATCAAGTTTTGCCTAAAATGCTCAAACATATAACTGAAATTTTTACATAAACATCAAAACAAAAATATACAAAAATGAATATCCACTATACACACAACTTTAGAATCATGTTAGAGGAAGTCTAGTGCAAAAAACTGAAATCATATCACAAACACAAAAATTCACTCAACACAAATAGATAGACACCATATGTATGCTCTCCATTGATAAATAAAAAAAAATCCAAAATTCATAAAAAAAATGGGAAGGGAAGAAAGGAGACTGGGAATAGGTTCTTTCGAAAAGAGAAAGAAAAGATAAAAAAAAATTGGCACCAGAGACATAGTGATCATAGACTCTATTAGGATTTTGGAACAGGCTTTGGCTTGGGTTTTAGTCTGCAATTAAGTTGTACCCAGATCAGCATACATTCTCCACATTTTAGTGTCCTATATGTCATAGCACTGTGTAATAACCTAACTATGTTGTGTGCCTTTGCTACAATATCTTATATAGCCAACCAAAAAGTAGATGATGGACAAAAAGAAGCAGACTTGCAAATAGCACCAGAAGTCTTTGTAGGTATTGATCCTACATCATATATTAACAAAACGTTTTCTACCTACTCTTATCTATAAGAAGAATATAAAAATATTGGTTTTCATAGGTAAATGTTTACTCATGGATTAGAAGTGATGGAAGATTTATTGCCAATTTTATCATAGAAAATTTTGTTATCACTATATAAATCTTGTATTGCGTACTAATAAAAAAATACAACAAAATAAATCTTGAATTGTGATACACCAACATCAATTAGCATTACACTAAGTAGTCGGGTATTTTTGTTTACACTGTTGATCAGTTATCTCACAGCTATTTCAATCAATCAGCTTCATAATTGTACTATGATGTTTGCATAATATACAAACCATCATTTCAAAGATGCCTCCTACCTGAATGGATGTGAGTATTGCAGCCACATCATAAATTGGACTCCACTAATTTTGCAGAATATCCAAATATATACTTCCATCAGCATAAACTGGACAAGAATAACAAACAAACGTGAGAAAGTAGAAGTATTATATCAGTCACTCCACATTATTGTTCAACCAACAAGTAAAACACCTATAATTAGATGACAAATAAAAGCAAATAGAGAAATGTTGAGGTACACTAATAGTGCCATTAATATAAAGAAGAAAGTACGTATATGATAAGGGAAGAATGAATTCGACTATTACATCAGAAGTCATTCAAAATATGATATTTTTCCTGAGTAGCGAAAAGGGCACCAATAATGATAGAAGGAGCACAAAGTGCCACCAAGCATTTAATCAAGACTATTATATCCAATGTCATGACCCCTAATCTACTTACTATTTGGATGGAACATTCTAGAAATAAATCGCACCATTGGTGGCTTATTTGGATAATCCTCTATAAAATGCAATATCAGCTTAAACGTACCTGCAAACAAAAAGAAATATACGACTTCATTATCATAAATAAGTACTTATACATATATGAGCATGCAAACTTGGAAAAGAGTCATACTTAAGGCAAAAGAATAAATACAAAATAGTACATGCATGAAAACTCGAACACCCATAAGGAAAAACATATGACAAAAATGAAGGAGAAGTAGATGGAAAACTATTGTAGAATATCCAAGGATAAAAGAAGAAACAATGACAACACAAAGGGTGCACTTAGATTGAGGGCAAATCAGAGGAAGGAAAAGAAATGAGGTTTCATTACAAAGACAAATCAAAAAAAAAAAAAGGAACAGAACAGTGAGAGGAGAAAATCAATAAATGATACGTTTTAGCAAGTTTCCAAACCTTGTCCCTTTATACTGAGACTCATGGATCTATTTTGTAAAAAGCTGGTGGGTACAAAAGCAATTTATATGGTATTGCTTCATTTCCTTTATTTTCTTTACTTATCCATATATACTAATTAGATGACTGTTATCCCATATTTCCTTCAATGTCTCATCATTGATAAAATCATTTCCTATCATTTATTTTCCTTTATTATCCAAACCACCAAAAAGGTAGAGAACGGATACATAAGCTCCACAGTAAACAATAACTTTGAACTCTAGGAAGCACAGATTTACATATGCACCCATTTTAGAGCAAATAGGATTTACCTACATCAGAGGTTTATCAATTAGTTTTCAGTATGTCGATTCTTCACAAAATAAGAACCCATTCCCGCATAAAGATTCCCTACATATGAAAAATCACAAACAAACAACAAACAGTTTGTGCAAGAAAACAATATTATCCACCAAGTTCCAACAACAACAACACTTGATTCAATATCGCATGCACTAAATTCACAAAATCTAGAAAATTCTTCATTCATATCACCAAGTTAATCATGAAGGATGTATACAAGAAACTTTCAGTGCCAAGGCTACATATCCAAAATAAATAAATTTCAATTTGCATAAATCTTGAGCAATTATATCTAAATGACAGTCATGATGTATTACATAAGTGCCCTCTACCAAAAAGAACACAATAACGTTAACTCAAAGCAAAAAAGAGAGCCATCAATTGAAACTCCTCAGACAATATTTAGTAGGCACATCTACTACATAAAATGCTAAAAACAGACACAAAAATTTTCTTGCAAATTCTAACTCATTAATGAATTAAAAGCAAATATCGACTCACCTCCATTCTAGGGAGTGTCATCAGGACTGCAATGCCAAAAAACTAATAGAGAAATCCACAGTTAATCAACAGAGACATAAAATACAAACCAAAAACAGGATAATTATTAAGATGATTATCTTTCTTATTCACAAAAATCCATTGTAAAGCAATAAAGCTCAATCTTTTCAACTAATCCATGCTAATATCAGTAATTTCGAAGATGATCATCCAAATAAACACTAAACTACAAGATTTGAAACGAAACAACACAATACACACACATCTACACATATATATATACACAGACGCAGACACAAACCTTACACATGCATATATATATAAAAACCCACACACATATCCACACATATATATACACACATAAAACTTACTCTGATGAGAAAAAAAAAATGACACACATAAACAAAGTCACCACCTTTTCAGCACAACATACCTTAGCTCTCCATAAAAATTAAATCTATACTGCTCTTACCATCACAGTTTTACATGTCAAAAAAGAAAACCACAATCCCCACTAATTCCCCTTAAATTAACTGTCAGAAAACAACAAATAAAAAGTTATTATATCAAGCTATTGTGAGAGTTTTCAATTTTACAACTCTTGAAATCAATATCCAAACTACTATTAAACAAGAACAAAAAGAAAAACCAACTGATATACCATTTTACTTCTTCAACACATACAGAAACTCCTATAAACTGACTTCACATACATGTATGCATATGTATTGTGTGAAAGCGTATGTAGGGAGAGAAAAAAAGAGAGAGAGAGCTGACGAGAGGAAAATTCTAGAGAAGGTTTGAGAGAGAATGTGTGAAGAGAGAGAACGTGTGAACTTGTGGAATGATGATGTCAGATTCCACTCACTCAAAAATCAATCAGAGGAAGGGCATTATGGTCATAAAACGAAAGGTGCAAAGTTATTAGCACATAGTACATTACCATTAATGCATTAGACGACCTACAAATGTACCTGTCTTGACAATTTTAGCCCTTCATATTCTTTTATTATATAGTAAAGATATATATATATATATATAATTTGAAACTATTTCACAATTTAAAATATTGAAAACATGTTATGGTGCCAAAATTTTCATGGATCATGGCCCACACGACATGTTCCCAGGAAAATGTTGAGGCCTTTAAAATTGTGTGACAAATAAAAATTTTCCCTAGTAAAAATTGGAAAATCGTCAAAATTAATTGAAAAAAGTAGAGAAGTGAAATGAAACAAGAGCATTTGTCACTGGGTGATTCAAGCGGGAAAAAGAAATAGTTTAGTGGGAGATTTTGAAACTTTTTACAACTTTAGTGACGTGATAAAAAAAAAAATTACCCTATTTTATATGACAAAAATTGTGTGATAAATGACAATTTTACCCGACTAAAAACAGAAGCCTATTTTAAAACTAACAGAAAAAATCAACAGAGTGACCAATAAATTTAGAATTTTTCACGTACTCCATTTCACTGATCATCACATACCCTCCCTCTCTCTTCTCCTTCCCCAACCACCACAAAGGTAGCCTCATGCATGTTAAATTTGCGTAATTAGATGAAAATATGAAATCAAGATTATAGAAAACGATAATATATTGGCATGACATAAGCCACTTTAATTTCTTTCCATTTTCATGTATGCTCGGTTTTTTGAATAATTTTTAGCCTAGAATAAAACGCAGAATATGTTCAGGTCAAACAATCTTAACTTGTCGAGATTAATAACCTATTCAAAACATCAATGATGCGGACAAGCTACTTGAAACCTCCATGCATGATGCAATAAATGTGAACAGCGGTCTTTCTGGGGAAGAATTGTATAACTATAACCATGGGTTTTCATGCCACCTTCGCTAGGGCGATTAGTTTCTTAAAAAATATTTAGATCTTTAACTGACTATAAGCCTTAAATAAAGGGGCGGATCCATAATTATTATTTAATGGGGTTGAAAACACACAATTTTGTTACTCGTATATGAATGACTTTTTTCATTGGGGACTAAATTGATACCTATAAATTCCTAAAAAATATACATGTTTTTAAAAAATGTTGGCCCAACTCACTTTGTAATGGCTCTACTCTTGGAGTATGTAAAGGCTGCAGCCCTAGTCCCAAACAGGCCATGAATAATGGCTTTGCCCTTGTTTAGACATGTATGTCAATATGGACCCTAGTAGTCCCTCTAACTCGTGAATGACTCTATTCTTGCTTAGACATGTATGTAAATATGGACCCTTAATAAGACTCTCAACCAAGGGCTGACCTATATTATAACGAGCAGAATTGCAACCTCCACTCACTTCAAAAAAAATTTAAAAATGTGTATATATATTTTAAAAGTATTTATAGATTAAAAAAATCAATTTATCCCTCATTGAAAAAAAAATCTATATATAATTATTAAATTATGTAAGTCTAATCTATTGAACAAAAATTTTGGATCTGCGGACCATACTCTCAACATGTACAAGTATAGCCATACATGTAAGTTGTTACATCAACCCTCCTAGGTACGCGTAAACTCTCTGTCACTAATAAACTATGATTGTCAACTTACTACTAGGTCATACTTGCAAAAATGTAGTTGGCTCCCTCTCTCTTATAATACCTTTCTACAACTATGAGTGACATTCGTCAATGACAACAACATTCTATATAACCCCTTGACAATCTAACTTCAATCATCACCAACAAACATTCTCGTCCTCTTCTCTCAAAGATCCCAAAATGTCGTCGTCTGCGACCACCATTAAAGCTTCATCGTTGCTCAAACTGGTATTGTTTACGACTTTCATTTTGGTTGCCTCAGCTGGTAACTTTAACAAAGATGTTGACATAACATGGGGTAATGGACGTGCTAAGATTCTCAACCGTGGCCAAGCTCTTACGTTGTCACTAGACAACTCTTCAGGTTCTGGTTTTCAATCTAAGAATGAGTTTTTATTTGGAAGATTTGATATGCAACTCAAACTTGTACCAGGCAATTCAGCTGGCACCGTGACCACATTTTTCGTAAGTCGTCTTAATATATGCTCTCAAAACACAATTCAAGTCTATCTTAGTTTGTGATTAATTGGTTTGTCCAAGTGTTCGCCACTTCCGCCCTCAGTAGTAAACGCTGAAAAAACACATAATTTAGTACTTGTATTTAAATAAATTTTTTCAGTAGAGCTAAATTAAATTTTTAGTTTATAAATACGTTAAAATTACACACATTTTTAATTCACTCCTTGGGATCAATAGGGGGGGCTGTTGCCTCCATTTGGCCCGTTGATTGGGTTGCGCCCTTGTCAGCCCTTTTAAATAAAATATTTTAACGTGTAAGGCTTAATAGAAAAATATATCGTTTACATGTGAGGAGACGTTGTGAAGATAGAAAATCTATAAAATAAACGTCACTTCCTTTTTGATGAGGTGAATAATTAACGATTCATGCTGGATTAATAATAGTTCTCCGAACTATCTAAATCATGCAAAAAGGAAATGAGAGAGAAGAAACGAAGTGTACGAGAATTAAATTGGGCAATGCATGCATGAACCAAATATTCTAAGTGTTCCAAGGCCTAACATGATCTGAACTATGAGTTGCATATTTTTACAAAGTATTAAGCACTTGTACGATAATCAATTAATTTTTATTGTATTTGCAGATGGCATCGCAAGGACCTGGTCATGATGAGATTGATTTTGAGTTCTTAGGAAATGTATCGGGACAACCATACACAGTCCACACCAATGTTTTTGCCCAAGGCAAAGGTGATAAGGAGCAACAGTTCCGTCTCTGGTTTGATCCCACGAAAGCTTTCCACACGTACTCAATTGTTTGGAACCCTCAACGTATTATGTAAGCTATAATCTCCTAAACATTTAAGCTTTTTTATTTTATATTCACGACATCATTTTAGCTCTTTCGCAATACTCTTAACTGACAAATGAAAAGATTATTGTACTAAGTGTCTTAATTAAAGGTTATAAACTAATTTTTTTTTGCAAATGTTAAAAAAAAATTTTATCAGTTTTTGTTAATAATTGCTCATAAGATTTACTTTTTTGCAACAGTTTTAAAATTATAATTTAATTGCAGCTTTTTAAACTGTTTCTTAGTATTTACAAAAATTCATAATAGAAAATTTACAACGAAACTATATGAAATAATTAAAGTCATTTGCAACGGTTATACCCTTTTTGTAATAGTTTTAAATGTTGCAATAATTAAATAAAAATATGCTAGTGGGTAAAAATTCTTCTCAACGCAAATCTTTTTGTTTAGTTATTTACCTCTTCATTATTCGTAACTCCAAACACGATCTGGTCCTTTTATTGAATCATGCACATAACGGGAGTTTCGTGCATCTTAAGTTTTCTGTATTTACCTCTTCATGACTATTATAATTCTTATTTCTTTGTTTTTGTTGTTTCCAGTTTCTTGGTTGATAACATTCCTATTAGGGTATTCACCAACAATGAAGCTATTGGTGTGCCATACCCCAAGAGCCAACCCATGAGGATTCTTTGCAGTTTATGGAATGCAGATGATTGGGCAACACAAGGTGGTCGAGTCAAGACAGATTGGACACTTGCTCCATTCACAACCACTTACAGAAATGTAAACTTCAATGGCGATGCTTGTGTTTCCATGCCTGGATCACCTACCAAAAGATGTTCTCCAACTAATCCTTCGAGCTCGGCATGGCGATCTCAATCACTTGATGCTAATGGTCGTAAAAGGCTCAAATGGGTGCAACAAAAATTCATGATTTACAACTACTGTAAAGATTTCCAAAGGTTTCCTCAAGGGGTTTCTCCTGAATGTAAACGTACAACGCTCTAGAGAAACCTTGATCTTTTCTGTGATCATTAATTGTTTTGGATGTGTTGTTTTATTACGTGTTTGATGTAGTTTCTAATTCCTTTTTGATGATGAGAATAAAGGAGATTCTATTTAACTCATCTTTTGTAAAATTTGATTTTTTGTATCGCAATGGTAAAGTTTCCCTTTGTGACAAGGTAATATGTTCGAATTATGAAAATAAGTCCTTGCAAAAATATAACATCGTAGTGCTGATTGATTGACAAACATTGCCATTCAACAACCTATCATGGTTCCATCAAAGTTTATCACCTTTCGGTATATTTGAAGACTCTTTTAAAGAAATATAAGAAGGATGAGACATCTTTTAAGTGTCCCCTTCAAAAAAAAAAAAGTGGGCCAATCTCTTCCCGGAGGACCGCGCAAAGCAGGAGGTTTGAGCTGCCCTTCATGCACTAGTTTCTAGTATTTGGAAGTATTGAACAATTTCCAAATTAGAATGGTAAGGTCAGAGCAGCATATAATAAAATAATCCAAGCTTCAAGCTTTTGAATATATTCAAAAGTCATTGCTGAGTTTTGCCCATGATATTGCTACCAAATCGTTGTTCCGTATGATATCGTTTTTAAGGTGACCGTATACAGTGAATTTTCTATTTAGAAACTTATGATTAAATCATATTTTCCTCTTCCACTATTAAGTCTTATTAAATCTTTTGAAGAACAACAAAAAACACCCTCATGTGGTTGTAGACCCACCACTGCATATTATTGATCTTGAATATCCATTGACAAAAGAAAGAAAAGAAAGAAAAAGAATATCAACTTTTTACGGTAATGGCCAAAATTTAGTATCGGCCCAAGCTTACCGACTCCGAACTTGCTAAACCATTAACTTGGATTTTCTTTTTTTTTTGGTCATAAACCATTAACTTGGATTAGGCCCACACACTAGAAAATATTTTCATGTACATCCAAACACCTAAAAGATATTTTCATGTATTTTATTTTCTAGAAAAATATTTTCTCTCATCAAGTTATTTTATAAAAAACAAACAGAGCCTAGTTCGGAGCCTTGTCGTTTAACAGATTATATGATTCATATAGCCGAATCATCAATGTCCATCTCGACCGAATCGACTCAAACCAATAAATAACCTCTCGGGATCATGCCGACTCATCATCTGCCTGGACATCCATGTGAGCAAGTATTTGGTATTTTCTAATGACATCATCCATATGCACGGACTTAAACAAGTGAGTCTAGTATAACTATTCGGTGATACTATTGACATATTTTTCAAAAAGTTCATTAAGGTTGATTCTACACAATCATAAAATCTTATAAAATGCCTCCTCTGATCCAAACCCAACTCAAGGTATTCAACATTTTTCGTACACAAACCCCTACCTTATTTTCCTCTACTCTCTCCAAGCTATCATTTCTGATCAACCCTACCAAACTCTGATCAGCCTATTTATTTTTTACTCTATATATTCCTTTACCTCCCAATCATTGATTTGAGTGACATAATATCTTTAGTCAGCACCATACTGGTGTCCAAGCTCACTTCATCCTTTACCTCCCAATCATTGATTTAATTGCTTATTTTTTATATTGTTACTAATTTTCCTCGTTAAATCCGTCGCTAATTAATGACGAATTTAGCTAGGGAAACTCGAGAGTCCCTCACTAAATCTTTCGCTAATTAGTGACGAATTTAGCGAGAAAAATCCAAGAGTCCCTCGCTAAATCGCTCGCTAATTAGTATTAATGATGAATTTAGCAAGGAATTCTCAGCGAGAGAAGTGTGAGAATCCCTCACTAATTAGTGACGGATTTAGCGAGGAAACTAAAAAACTACTTCAAAAAACAAACATTACAAGTCATGATTTCTTATAAAATGCATCTTACAGTCCATTAACAATATGAACAAGTGTTTTTCAACTTAATTTGATTTCCAAGTCACTTTCGGAATAAGAATCGCCAAAATCGGATGAAATGACCTATAATTGTTTATAGTTTGTATGATAGACACCAACATGTGATTACGTCAAATCATTTATATTCCATGTTCTGGACCTAGGTTATGCTCAATTTCAACTCGTCTATACTTTAATTAGGCTTAGCAATAACGTACAATACTCAAAAATTATTTTAATCGCTTATTTTTTATATTTTTACTAATTTCTCTCGCTAAATCCGTCGCTAATTAGTAATGGATTTAGCAAGAGAAACCCGAGAGTCCCTCACTAAATCCCTCGCTAATTAGTGATGGATTTAGCGAGAGAAATGTGAGAGTCCCTCGCTAAACTCCTCGCTAATTAGTGACAGATTTAGCAAGGGAAGTAAGTAATTACTTCAAAAAATAAACGTTACAAGTCATAATTTCTTATAAAATGCATCTTATAATCCGTTGACAATATGAACAAGTATTTTCCAACTTAATTTGATTTCCGAGCCATTTTCATAAAGTAAATCGACAAAATATGATTTATTTTATTGCTTATCTTTAAGTTTTACTAAATTTTCTCGCTAATTCTGTCGCTATTTAGTGACGATTTAGCAAGGAAAATACGACATGTCATCACTATTCCGTCGCAAATCTATATGTCTTTACTAATCCGTCACGATTTTGCAAGGGATTAGTGGCGAAATTTAGTTATAAATTTTCCGTTATAAAGTCGTCGCTAATTAGTCACGAATTAGTGACTGAATATTTTCTGTCGATAAATCCGTCGCTAAGTACCGTTTCAATTTTTCTTGTAGTGTAATCTGCGATCTTAATTGCAAATTTTGTGATCTACACTGACCTAATTCTATTATTAAATTGAGATAAATCTAATTTATAACTTGCTTCAAGTTCGCCCTTTTTTGTTTAAGTACTCGTGACTATATATCTTACTCTTATTTAGTTTTGAATTATTTTTTTTTCCCCCTTGTATGTTTCATTGATTCGATCGAATTCAATATTTATCTTGAATTAATAAGTGCATCTACTTGTGACTTTCTTTAAGCTAATCCTGAATAAGAGATAACAATACTTACAACACAACTTCAACTTCTTAAACTATATATAAACTATTTAAACTACAATAACATTGAGTTTGATATCAGTAAATAAATATCTTCTAGGAGTTAGTACATGATAAATGATTGTTTACTAGGCTATACTCTGTTGATTCTAGGTAGTCATTGATTGCATTTAATATTTCCTTTCAATATGAAAGTAAAACAAATGGATTAAGGTCAAATGAAGAGTGAGAGAGAGAGAGAACGAAGAAGAAGAAGAAACAACTTCGACTTCAATTTCTTAAACAAATTCAACTCCTCAAACAACAAACTATCTACATTAACTACTATAAAATTGAGTTTCAATTCACTTAATAAATATCTTCTAGGAGTTGATTGTGTGATAAATTTATTGTTTACCATGCCAAACAATGTTGAAGATTCTAGGTAACCATTGAATTCATTTAATATTTCCTTTCAACATCAAAGTAAAGCAAACGGTTTTAGTCAACTGAAATAAAATACTCAAAAACAAAAAATAATGAAGAAGAAGAAACAATATTTAAAATTAAATGTTCAGAAAATGAAGAACAAAATTAATTCAATAGGAATTTGAACGAATCGCGTAAAGCATTAAAGTTTCTCTACTTTACGTGAAGATGATTATGTGCACCTTCCGACAAAAAAAAAAAAAGAAGAGTAGCATTTATTTGAATTGCTAGTTATTCAATCAAGGAATTGAAAGTAATTTTCCTCTTTACTGTTATATATGACTTGCTTGGAAACCAAATGAAAACTATGCTGACGGCAGACAAGATTTCTAGAAGAATAATTGCATGATTAGGAAGTGGTATAGACTAAGAAAAAAAAAAAAAAAGACTTTGATTCTTCATTAAGAACTCCGTAATTACCCTACACCAATGAGGCTATTAACAATATATATCTAAAACTCGAAGGGGCTATGGCCATACAAAACGTAGCTTTAGGTAAGTCAAGACTTTGATTTCAACATGTCTCGAGAAAGGTTCAAACTTGCCTTCACTAATGATTCATCTATCTTTTTCTATTTGAGCTACCCTTGGGCCATTGATTTTACACTTATACCTTAGAATTATAACCAATAAATTAACACAGGCCGGCTAGGCCAGCTTGCACAAGATTGAGTAGAAATGAAAAGAAAAAGGGAAGTTATTCTTCTTTAAACATTAAAAAAAAAAAAACTCTTAATTCCATTAATTTTCATGACTAATCAACTCTCAGCTAAGATTATTATCAACACAAGAACTGGCAATAAATTAAAGATTTTGTAATTAGTAGACGAGATTGGACCTAAACTAACCAGGCCCAAGAAAACCCAGTATTAAAACATGGGACAAAGCCCAGTACAACAAACACAAAAGGCACAAGATAAAATAAACACACTGGGCTGAAGCCCAAACATAAAAGGGCCAGCCAAACGCTAACCCCGGACTACCAAACACAAGAACAAAACCCGTAACAAAATCCAAGCCCAAATTCCAAACTAGAGAGGAAACCAGTTGGTGGCAACCGAAACCAGAAACTGCCTTCAGGCTAAAACCAAGGGCAACCAGACGGCCAAAGACCGATCAGACGCTTCCCCATTGTTTTAGATTATGACACTGTTGCAGTTGCTCAAAATCAAGCATATCAGTTTTAAGCAAATGAATGCATGCTTAACAAGCTTTATATAAGCAAGGACATCTATGAGTAGAAACACATCTGGAAACGAGAAAGACTGTATGCTGGAATAAGCATCCATGGTTTTCACTAAGCACGAAAGATTATAAAGCAACTAATACCATTTCCTAACATTATAATGTCAATGCCTATACTAATTAAGAAATTAACACTCAACTGAAATCAGCATTAACAAAGCAGATGCCGATGCAAACTTCAAAAAATATATAGAAATCCAGAATACCAAATCCTACTATAGAATTGTAAATATAATACAAGAATTAATATACTGCACGGACCAAATGGCTTCATTCCCTACTGCAATAATGAAATACCTATCAGTTTACATGATTCAGTACACAAGGATAGGAAATTCACTCATGCGTAATAGTTGAACAGCTTGAGATCTTCAAAGTAGGCATCACAGCTATTTCTGGACTTGGCGCTGAAGAATTGAAGAGTGAGAAAAAAGTATGTCACTTCCTTAAACATTGTTGAACACGCTAAATAAAGCCAGGCAATAGCATAGATTAACTAGATATAAATAGGAATCGTTGAAAATTTTCTTGACGCATACTGCCAACATGCATAACATCACTATGATTTTGGTATTGCATAATGGCAAACTTCATTCCTGATAGATAACATATTTAGTGAAGCCAAAAACGACTAGAAGGATGATATCAGGATCGGCAAAAGCTACCACAAGCAATCAAATTTGATTAAAGGGACTACGTCTTACAACCTCTGCAAACTCACATTTTAAGGTATTTTTTTGTGTAGGAGCAGTGGACAGAAAGAAAGAGACAGAGCGCATGTGATAGATTTCATGTTAGCTCTTTCTTTCCATTGTCACAGGCAATTCTTTGCAGAATAATGTATATTTATGTGCACCATTCACTTCCTAGTTTTTCACAATAAAGAGATGGTATGCAATAGTTGTAATTTTTTCATTTTTAGTCATTTCTCTGGACATGTTTGATAAAGAAAAAATTTGATAAGCACTGAAAACTTGTGCTCTCACGTGAGTATGCCAAGGCTGAGGATTGGGAAGGTGACCATCATTTTAAACTTTAGCAACATTAGAAAGTGGCATTGCAGAACATTTCGACAAAACAAAGGCCGACACAGGGGCAGGGTGCAACTTCGGTAAATCACAGGGGGTTTAGCATGCAAATTACCCTTGAAATAATTTAGTAGTGTTTGCAGGGCGTGAACCAAAGAAAACAGCTATAAAGTGTATAACCAATCAAACGACTCCAAGAACCTAAAAGGATTACAGTTTGGAACAAAATCCCCCTACCTTAATTACAGATAGTGGCCACACCTGAAATTAAGGGGAGAGAATGGAAATGCATACTCCAAAGAGATAAAGACCAGAGTGATACTCAACGGATTCACCCTTTATTTGCCATTTGTGACAAATCCTTTCAAGCACTACAGCTCCCTGAGCTATATCAACTCCATCCTCTAGGATAACATCCTTCTCTGTCCTCTCGATAACATACCTTTTTTCACTCTTAAATTTCCAGCCATAGTTCTTGTACTGCTAAAATATCAACTCTAGGCCAACTCCAACAAAAGTACCCGTAGATGGCTTCCTAGTGAACATAAACAAAAACTCAAGCACTTTCTAGGTATTAGGAAAGATGCAATAGATGTAAGGCATTTCTTCTAACTGGCAGTCTCTCTGGTCTGATGAAGTCTGATGTCAACAGTCTTCCATTCAGAAAGCTAAAGGTTTGTTCTACTTCTTCAAGATTTCTCAGGTTAATCAATCAAATTCCTACCTCTTGTACATCAACAAATCTTTTAACTTATTGAAGAAGCATATTTTACAAATCAAAGTCAGAAGCTTGAATTCTACCGGGATAAAGGGGAATGTCTTAGCAGCAGCCCTAGACTATAGGCACTAACTCATATTTCTTGGCAGCACAAGGAAGTATAAATGTACAATGCCTCTGCCAAGATTCCTAAAGACGAACAAGGAAGCCCATCCCAGATATTTGTATACATCTCACAGTATCTGCACAGCATAGAGCTCTGAAATTTCTATGATTTTCAGCATTTCACTCTTCGGAACCTCAAAGCTTAAAATCCTATTTTTCATTGTTGTGAAATTTCTATGCTTTCAGCATTTTACTCTTCGAAATATCAAAGCTTAAAATCCCATTTGTCAGAACGTCTTTTGAATGATATGACTGAGCATTTGTGAAAATCTAGAAGACAACTTGCAAAAACACTCATCACATTCTTACATTGTAGTCATCCCAATCTATCTTAGTGTGATGCTTTACGGTCCTAGTTTCAAGAAAACAAATAAATCTCCATTCCAAAACACCGCAAAATTTAATCATAACCCCAATTAAGGACCTCCTCCATTTATAACCAACTACTATTAGAAATACACTCAACAATACATCCCCTCCCCCGGAAAATGTGTGTGGGTGTGCGCTGGTCATTCATTGTCAAACTAGAAGTTATAATTCATTTCAAATAGCACATACCACAATTAAAGCAATAAGTAATCAAAAAGGAGAAAGCATACAAATAAACACATAGCAGTCGGCTCTACCAAGCCCATAACTTCAAATGCAATATATAAAGTTCCCATTTTTATGCATATTTCCAAGTACAATAGTACATTAGTACATTTTTTATACATTAAACAACTAACCTCAAACAATTTTACCCATTTTTTAATTTAAAAATAACTAAATTAATTAAAAACTCAAACATATCAAAATAAGAAATGGGTAAGAGTCGATGTTTCTTATATTACCTTTTCCAAAGCAAAAAAATCAATCTGCATTATATATGTGGTTAACACACACTTCTCAAAAAAATATGTGGTTAACACACACACAATCAATAAGAAAAATATAGAAATGGGTATTAGCTAGTTTTTCATATTTTACCTTCTGGAAACCAAAAATATTCAATGTTGATATAAAATGCCAAAAAACAAAAACACACACACACGCATATATACACTAAAATAAAGAAATGGGTATGAGTTCTGTTTTATTATTCCGCCTTTCAGAAACCAAGTTAAAAAATAAAATCAGTCTCGTTAAAAAATGTGCTTCTACTTGAAATGCTTTGTCCATAATTGAAAAAAAACCACACACACACACATATATGAGCAAAAATAAATAAATAAATGGGTAGGAATAAAAAAATATATATTATTTTACCTTTTAAAAAGCAAAAAAATAAATCTCGTAGACAAATGTGCTTCTGCTTGCAATGCCATGGCCATAAATGGACGAGCTCTGGTCTCTTTTTCGGGTCCTTTCAGAAACCCTAGTGTGTGTTGTGTGTGAGAAAGGGACACTCTTTTTCTTTAACTCAAAAACACTTTGGTCTAGCAGTAATGTGTATTTGTGTGTAGTGTGTGTTTATTTTTTCTGTGGGTTTAAGAAGGGGTTTTTGTTTTTTTCAGACAGGCGCGAATTTCGATGAGCGGAGGGAAACAAAGGGAGTTGGGGTGGGGGGGACAAGGCGCATACGAAGTAAGTTAGTACTGTTGTTGTCTTAAATTCTTAAAAGTACACCACTAAGCCTATTTTTTGTTCCTTTTCCTTTTTCTTTTTCTCTTTTGAAAATTTTTGACCCAGACTCCCAAAATTATGGAAATTTTTCCTCCCCGTTAAACGACACTTCGACCCATGAAAAATAAAAAGTGAATCCCATAAATATAGGATCTACATATTTGTAAATAGTATCGAAGATCGTTTACCGGATATAAATATTACCGCTAAATTATATTTTTTTTTATAATGAGAAACGTGTTGTAAGTAGAATCATCTTAAATTCATTACAAGATTATAAACTGCTCAATGGGATAGTATATTTCAACACATATACTAGTTTAATAAAGAGAGAGGCTCGAACTCTGAACCCTTAATTTATGAGTCTACAAGGAACACCTCCCCCAATTATTGGTAAATGTGACTCAGACTCCTTATTACTACAATGTGAGAAACAAGATGTATTGAGGTTCAATGGCTCAAAGTGTAGAATGGTTGGAAAATTAATGTTGATGGCTGTGAAAAGGACAACCCCGATATGGCGGTAGCAGGAGGTTTGATTAGAAATTGAAAGAAGTGTTTCTGTGTGTATTGTACATTTCCCAAACGAATTACATGATATATATAGAGTACAGTGTTGACAATCCTAACAACAGTCAACAACCAGATAGATAAGCAATTATCCAACAACATGAAAGATTTGAAATTCAAAAGCAACAATCGTTATCACGCCCCCTCAAGTGAAACCGGATCCTTAACAGTAAGCTTGTGTCGAAGAATTGAGAAGCGAGTTGTGCTTAATGTTTTTGTCATGATGTCTGCGATTTGATTTAGCGTAGAAATGAATTTCACTTGAAGCGCACCAGAGGCCACTTTCTCACGCACGAAATGAACGTCTATCTCAATATGTTTAGTTCGTGTGTGGAAAATAGGATTTGCTGTGAGATAGGTAGCCCCTATATTGTCACACCACAAAATCGGTTTCGCCGAGGATGTAAAATGCAGCTCAGAGAGAAGTGATTGAAGCCATAAAAGCTCCGCAGTCACAAATGCAATGGCACGGTATTCAGCTTCCGTGCTCGACCTTGAAGTTGTTGTTTGTTTCTTGGCAGACCACGACACCAAATTGGGTCCCAAATAAATGCAATACCCATGGGTGCTTCTCTTGTCATTAGGGCGGCCAGCCCAATTCGCATCCGAATATGCATGAAGAGTTGTATCAGTTGAACATTGAATATGCAGATCGTGCGAGAGAGTACCTTTGAGGTAGTGAAAGATTCTCTTTACAACAGACCAGTGAGCATCAGTTGGGGAATGCATAAATTGACAAACCTTGTTGACTGCAAAGGAGATGTCAGGTCTAGTAATGGTTAAGTATTTTAAGGCCCCTACAATGTTGCGGTATTGAGTAGGATCTGAGTACGGGTCACCATCCTTGCACGAGAGAGAGGTGTTGGCTGCCATAGATGATGCAACTGGTTTAGCACCTTCAAGACCCGCACGGCATATCAACTCCATAACATACTTGCGTTGATTTAAAAATAACCCATTCCGAACTTTGTGAGCCTGAATTCCCAAAAAGAATAAAACAGAACCCAAATCTTTGATTGAAAATTGCTTGTGGAGAAGACCAACGATGTGATCAATAGCCTGTGATTCATTGCTTGTGACAAAAATGTCATCAACGTATACAAGTAAGAAAATTATAACTTACTGTGATTTTTTGATGAACAAGGACGTATCTGAAGTCGAAGCTGTGAACCCAATTTGAACAAGGAATGTACTGAGGCGAGAAAACCAAGCCCTTAGAGCTTGTTTAAGTCCGTAAATAGCCTTCTAAAGTTTGCACACATGCGACGGAAAAGAGGGATGTACAAACCCAGGAAGCTGAGTCATGTACACATCTTCACTGAGTAAGCCATGGAGAAATGCATTGTTCACGTCGAGTTGACGCAGCGACCAATTCTGTGAGACTGCAATGGTAAGAACAATACGAATTGTTGTTGGCTTCACAACAGGACTGAAGGTTTTGGTATAGTCAATGCCCTCTTCTTGATTATACCCTTTGGCTACGAGACGCGCCTTATAGCACTCAATAGAACCATCTTGCTTTCTCTTGATACGGAAGACCCATTTGCAGCCAACGATGTTGGCATCGGGTGGTGGGAGTACAAGTAGCCACGTGCCATTGTGAATTAAAGCATTATATTCGGCATCCATAGTCGTCCACCACTGATGGACTTTTGAAGCTTGAGTATAAGTACTAGGTTCAGTATCAATAAACAACTGTGCAGAAGTAGACTTGGTGATGGTATGAAAAGTGACATAGTCTTGAAAGGATCGTGGGACTCTAGTAGAGTCACGATTTCGAGTCACCATTGGATGAGTAGAAGATGTCGTGACAGTGGAGGAGGCTAAGGGATTATCATCAGAGGATTGTATCTGAGAATTTGCATTTGAAGGCTGCAACGAAGTAGAGTTGTGGACAGGAATAGTAACAGTTATCGCGTGAGGTGGAGAGGTGGATGGTGGAGTTTGAGGCTGAGTGCAAGAGGAATGCAAAGGTGGTTCAGAAGTGATATGCGGATGAGAATGAGGTGAAGAATGAGAGAGAGATAAAGTGGGTGGGGCATGAGGGGATAAGAGTAATTGAGGAGGATATAACAGAGATGTAGCTAATGGGCACAAGACGGATGGTATGGTGGGTGTGACACGTGAAGCAGATGAGGGAACAGTAGGCGAAGTAGACAACGAAGGTGACATATGACGTCTCGCATGTGAGAATTGAGCCGAAGCATCACACGACATTGAGGTAGAGGCAAAAGGAAATATAGTTTCATTGAATACTACGTGCCTCGAAGTATATACACGGCCACTACTACAATCAAAACAGTGATACCCTAAGTGATCAGAACTATATCCAATGAACAAACATGCCAACGATTTTGGACTTAATTTATCGGGTCTAGTTGCCCTTAGGTAAGGATAGCAGAGACAACCAAATACACGTAGGAATGAATACCCCAGAGCATGTTTATGAAGAAGCGCAAAATGAGACTTATTTCGCAGGACGGGAGTGGGAAGATGATTGATGAGATATACAGCAGTTGTAAAAGCTTCAAGCCATAATTGTTTCGGGACGGAGGAGTGGAACATTAAAGTGATCCCAGTTTCTGTTATGTGGCGGATCTTATGCTCAGCCAAACCATTTTGTTCAAGAGTGTATAGACAAGATATGCGGTACTGAATACCAAAAGATTGAATAATTTGTCTAACTCAACCCTCAGTTAACTCTTTGGCCCCATCGCATTGGAAATATTTGATTGAAGTATTGAAGTAATTTTATGTTAGTTGTTTAAAATGAACAAAGCAATGGATGCAATCACTTTTATGTTTAAGAGGATAGATCCATGTGAAACGATTGTAATCATCAATGAAAATTATAAAATAACTTAAACCAGAAAAGGATTGCACAGGGGAAGAACCCCAAATGTCACAGTGTATAATTTCAAGTGGAGAAGAAGTCATTTTATTAGAATTATGAAAGGGAAGCTTATGGCTCTTCCCTAACATACAGGAATTACAATTGTTATTCATGAGCAAAGAATCTAAAAATTTCATATGCTCCTGCGAACTAAGAACTGATAAAATAGATTTCGCTAGGTGGCCCAAGCGATTATGCCAAAGATTTGTAGATAGACGGGAAGCGACCAAAGTAACCGGAGGAGTGGACGAGGTGGCAGGCTGCAAAGGAAGTGTGTAGAGGTTCTGAGTTGAGATCCTTAACAACACAGTCAAAGGGAGTAAATTCAAGTGAGACACCATTATCGCGAGTAAATTGAGAAACAAAAAGAAGATTCTTAGTAATATTAGGAACTCGTAAAATATTGTTAAGAGAAAAACGTCGTGAGTTACTAGAAAAGTGAGAAGAACCAGTGTGCGTAATTTGTAGTGCCTTACCATCACCAACCACTACTTGATCAGGGCCATTGTAAGATTGCATTTGCTGAAGCAAGGATAGATTGGAAGTCATGTACGATGAGGCACCAGAATCAGGGATCCAAGACTGAACCGAGGGGTAAGAAGACATGGAAGGAAAAGAGGAAGATTGAGTATTATGATACCCAGCAAAGGCAATATTAGAAGCACTGTTACGAGATTGTGCATAACGGTAGCGGCATTTGGCTGCGGAATTCCCTTGCTTATGACATATTTGACAATTAGCACGTGAAGAATTGGAATAAAGACGGCCTTGCTGAGGTACCTTGGATGCAGAAGATGACTGAGACAAAGAAGAGTTAGGTGATTTCGTTATCGCAGCATTGGCTTCAGGAGTAATATGTGTGGATTGGAGTTGAGTGAGCAAAGCTGTCGTGGTGCCATCACCAGAAGGAGAAGAAAGAGGATCATCCAACAGAAGACCCTGTTCATAGGTGAGTAATTTGGCTCGCAATTCAGAAAAAGTAATTTGGCTGGAAAGGTTTTCAATAGACGTAACAAAGGGCCTGTAATCTTTAGGCAATCCATCGAGTGCGGCGATAACCAAATCAGAGTTGGTAAGCGAGTCACCAATGGCTGCCAAAGCCACAGAAATTGAGTGAATTTGATGCAAAAAAATCTGCAACCAAAAGAGACCCTTTTTTAAGACTGCGAAGTTGGGCTCGGAGAAGAGACTTGCGAGCTAAAGATTGTTAAAGGAATGACTCTTGCAATGACACCCATAGATCACGCGCTATCTCATGGCTTATGGCTTGGTGAACCAAAGCATCAGACAGTGTGGCAGTAATGCACGAGGTGACAAAGCAATCGTATTTGGTCCAAATAACAAATGCAGAGGAAGGAGTAGAGGCATTTGTGTTTGAAGGTATGGAGGAAGACACATCAGCCGCGGAGGAAGGCTTGGGATTGGAAGGCTTGGGGATGGAACTATCCACATAACCCAGCAGGTCATTAAACGTAAAGAAGTTGACCATTTAAGTTTTCCATGTTAAGTAGTTGGTGTTGTCCAGCAATATAGTCACAAAGATTTTGATGTTATAGGATGGTAGCGAGAAGGTAGGAGTAGAGGTAGCTAAAGTAGGGGAAAATGTGTGGGAAGGAGCAGCCATGGAAAAAAAAGAGGAAATAAGGAAGATGTGCAGCGAAAATAGAGGAAGGAAGCCTTGCAGTATTGTAGGGAAAGAGTGGAAGACGTATGTCGTTAGTCTGCTGATACCGTGAAAGAAGTGCTTTTTTGTGTATTGTACATTTCACAAACGAATTACATGATATATATAGAGTACAATGTTGACAATCCTAACAACAGTGAACAACTAGATAGATAAGCAATTATCCAACAACATGAAAGATTTGAAATTCAAAAATAACAATCGTTATCAGAAATGAGTAAAGGGACTAGGTGTTGGGCTTTACTTACAACATGGGTATTGCCCTTAGTACCAGTGCTAAAGTATTTGCTATGTGGATAGGTATACAGAAGTTAGTACAAATGAGAGTCACAAATGTTGAAATCAACACAGACTCCCAAGTGCTCGTTCAAATACTCCGGAACAACACCTCTAGTATTAGCCCCTGGAAACTATGGGTAGAAGATTGTTGGATTATTCTCGAGCAACATCTAAGTTTTCGGGTACATCATATTTACCAAGAGGTGAACAAATGTGTTGACTTATTAACCAACTTTGGCTTGGATCAGTCTTTAGGAGAACACTACTTGGACCAACCTCTGTGTTTTTGCAGACTCAGCTTGCAAAGGACAAACGAGGAAAAACGTCCTCTGAGTCATCAACGGCCTCTAGGCAAGAGCTAGACCTCCTATCAACCAAAAAAACAAAAAGAATTCGTCTAATTTTCCGTCATAGCATATATAAAATATCTTTTATACCCTTCGTTTTCTTTTCTTTTCTTTTCTTTTCCCTCTATTTATCCTTTTCCCTTTTCTTCATATTTTTCATGTCTTTTTCGTTTTCTCTCTATATCCATATTTTCACCCTTTTCTCTCTGTCATTTCCCATATGAATAACTTTCATTTGTACTACAAAGAATTTAAGGAAAAAAAAGTAAAAAAGAAAAAAAGGAAAAAAAGCTGATGTAAAAGGATTCTTTTTTCTCTTTTCTTTTGGTACTAGGGGATATTGTGACTAGATTGTGATGGAATTGATGTTATGAGATTAAGAAGATAACCGTGGAATAAATTTCTTTTAATTTGTATATGATATTAGTTTATTCAATTAGTCAGCTCGAGCAAAATATAATAAAAAAATTAACCAATTAAATCAGCATCACAACACGTAAAGAATGAAGTCATTGTTTGTCGATTGCTTTGCCATTTTAGGTTTGTAATCGAGTTTTCTTCTCCTTTTCCAGCAGTTCTCTTGTATTTAGTTGGATGACCCTCCTATTGTATTTGTTCATTTTTAATGAAATATATTTCTCTAGTTTAGCCACAAAAAAAAGGAGTATATTGTCACCCCCTTGTTTCCAATATCTCATAAAGGGCATTAAGTTCAAGCAGTCTAGGTGTTTATCTCAGAGAAGACTCATCTCCAATCTTGAAAATCCCATTCATCTGATGTAGTACTTGCAATACCTAATCATGCCTCAAAGAAGAATTCAGCTTCTCAACAGGAGTACAAATATTGCTACCTGATTACTATTTCTTGCACTGCCCCACTCATACATTTTCATTCTACAAGAAAACTGGCCCTGGTCACTATCAACGTGAGTTCTACGGCAACCCCAATAGGAATTCGCAGGGAATTTGGCCAAAGGGTAGTTCTTTCAAGGCTCAAAATTCATCAGTGCCATCGTCTTATTCTGCTGCTGTCACCACTACTGAGGGATCTTTTGCCACTCTCGTTGATCCCCTTGCCTCTTCCATATTTGTTGCAGACCTCCATGATATTCTTAAACAGGTTTTAGCCCAGTCTAGTCCTCCTTCTTCCACTGCTCTCTTAGTCACTCCCGATAATTCCTCATGGTTCTTTGATTCTACCTTCTTAATCATAGGACATTTGATTCCCATAGCTTAATTAATAAAGTTGTCAATTCATTTACGTCTATTATCTACACAACTTATGGTACCTCTATGCTCGTGAGTCATATAAAATTCTTATCCACATCTTATGCTTCATTCCCAGATATTTATCTTGGTCCAAAACTTACTCTTAGTCTTATCTTTGTCAGTCAACTTTGTGAACTTAGCCTCACTATTATATTTTCTTGTTCTGGTTGTCATATGCAGAACCCTTAGACAGTACAGATTCTTGAGATAAGCCGTAAGGTTAGGCAACTCTTTGAGCTTGTCAGCTTGTATCTTCCTTCTCACTTCCACATTGTTGTATCAGTTACCACCTCATTAGGCTTTGATACCATATCGAGAGAGAGATAAGAATACATGAATATAGACATAATGTATTTCTGATATACAGAGAAGATTGATATTACAATTACAATACAAGGTTTTATATAGATGTTAGGCTACTTAAGCCCCGAGCCAAGCTAGATATAGTAAGTACCTAACTATGGTTAAATATACAATTGCACATGTAATAATGCAGAATATGCAGAATATACATAATTATGTATATATGTTAATTGGAACCACAAAATCTTTAAGGAAAAGTTGAAGAGAGATTTCAAAACATTATGTGAAAATAAAATGGAATACTCTTGGCATAGTATTTAGAAAGAAAGATTAAATTGAAAGCGTACTCAGGGTTCGCTGGACCTCACTTTTAACACTTAAAAGCACATCCTGTAATTTTAGAAGTTAGAGCTAACTTGTTTGTCCCACTTTTTAAAAAGCTCTTAGGTAAAAGCTGAAACTAGAAAAAAAAAAAAAAAAAAAAAAAAAAAAAAAAAAAGCTAAAGAATAATTTGGAGCTTTTTGACAAAGGTTTTTGTGAAGTTGTTTTTATATAATGCGAAATCTTTTTTTTTTGAAATATACCCTTCCATATTTTTGAAAGCTTATCATTGCCCTCAAAATTTTTAAATGTCCAACATTGTCCAACACACACCAAAAAGTCAACAGCTTTTGTTCAATAGTACTCCTAACCAAAGCTTTACTACTGAAAGTTTAACAATTCAAAAGTTAAAATTTCACAATTAGACCAAACAGAATCTTAGTATAAGGGGTTGACCAAAAACAAGTATATCTTAACTATATACTAAAAGAATATGCAGGGGTAAATGTGTTCAAACAAACAATTTGTAGCTTGTCTTAAGCATTAAAGTGCTAATTATTTTGTACTTTCTATTTTATGACAAAAATGCCTTTACACACACGTACACTGTTCACACACACACATACACACTCACATAGTACATACAGTCATGCTCACACAATACATGTCACGCCCCGACCCAACCCCACGCTAAAGGTTAAGTTTGGACCCGACACACGGACAGAGTCTCCTCTGTACCGTGGACATTCTGAAAACTTGTAATCACTCAATTAAAGCCGCAACAAAGTAAGACAAGCTTTTATAACTAAAGTTTAAAGGTTCGAGGCCATCTGAGCCTTGAACCATACAACAGTTCAAAATCACACAAGCATGCAACCAACTTAACTTCTTCATAAATCCGTTTATCATGCCTTTCTAAAATAACATTGGAACATTCCTAGGAGTTGAAACCAAGCATACTTTAGAACATACACACCCAAGCATGCAAGTAGCTAGAGTAGAACATAGTTATTACAACCCATGGTTTCTCAAATCTATCACTACAACCAACTATCTTTCATCTTGTAACTACAAGAATATAAATAGCACTTAGGCCACAAAATAGATCATAACATAGTAATACAAGTACGCCATGTAGTAACAAGAAAGCACATCTACCTCAGGCAACAAATACACAACAACTAGGGCAAAGGCTCTGCCTGTACTTCTTCATCTTCTACTATCACCTCAACTAGCTGGGGATCACCCTCAGCTCTTCCTGAAACATATATCGAGGTATGAGCAACCACTGTTGCCCAGTGAGGGATAAAGTCTCCTGGGGCGTGCAATGCAATAGGTAATACAGTTAAACAATAATAACAATTAAACCATTCAAGAAATAACAATAGCTTAAGTAACCACACATTAAAATGATACATTACACTTAACCCCAACACTCCAAATCTTCACTTGATCTTCATTCACGATCCACAAACCACGATCACTGAGCCGGCATAATCCCAATCACTCCAGTGGGTGTACTGCGGATGTACCCCGATAATCCTATGACCCAATACCCCCTGGCAATCTCCGGACCAAGCGAATGAGGGACTAGGGCACGGACTTTGAATATCCACTGGCAAGCCCTTTGCCGCCCAGCCGATATTCAACACATCCGCCCCTGATACTATGGTTGCGCAACCACTATGTAATGCACTTAACAATGACAAGTCAATATCAACAATATAAGCAATAACATGTAAGAGAATCAACAAAGTAGGTTGACCTTAGAACAGTTAGAATAGAAGTAGTTTATATAAGCAACTAAGCAATTTTACAAAGGAGCATATTCCAGATATCCATAGAATTATGTCAAAAGCTCTGAAACAACTTGAAACCACATTTAAACACATAAGGAGTCATGCCAAGGTTTTAGATACGAGAGACAATCGAATTAACACTTAAACCCCTTTGTTATTCTATCTGTTTTTCTTCCAATCTCATATTAATGATTCAAATTCAAGAGGAAGCAATACCAATCTTCTAACTAACCCTTAAAGTACCCCTACAACCCTCAAACACGTGCAATTACCCGCAATTACCCCAAAAGCCCCAATTTTTCTCTTATAGCTTTGAACAACACATACCTCAACCGGGCTTCAAACAAGGGTTAAAAAAGCTTCTATATCACCTATGTAGCCTAAGAATACCAAATGTGAAGCCCGAATTCACCCGGATTAACATTAACCTCGAAACTCCTTTTAAAAAGTCGGCTAAATCATGTTTTATGCAATTTTAGAGCAATTCGAGTGCACGGGGCTATTGGACTACCTTCATTAGCACCTAAGGCATCTAATAGAAGCAATGAATCTAGCCAAAATGCACAATTACACAAAACCCTAGAAATCTTATCACTATTCACCCCTACGAATCAACCATCGATTCCTACCGTTTAAAATGCGAACCAACGGTTTAAATGTGTTCTCTAGCACTTATATACAAGGAATAATAGCATAGATGAGCTTTGCAATAGCATTTGATAACATTTCTAACAAATCAAGAAATGAGCAACAATTTTAAAATGCGCAAACAAGCGTGAAAACCCTCACCAATGCGCTTAGGAACACCTAAGAGGATTGCACACACCCTAAACTACTTGCTCTAGGCTTGGAGGGGCTTGGATTGAAGAGTTGAAGAAGCAAAATCTCCATTTTTTCCTTCCCTACTGCTCTCGGCTTTTGCTACTTCTGTTTCAGCTTTTATTTTTTTTTCTTTTGTATATTATGACCTTATAATGCTATATAATGAGTAAGCTAAGGTGGGGTCATGTTTGGGTGCTTAAGTTGACTTCTAAAATGAGCTTAGTTAGCTTTAAAACGAGCCTAGGGTGCAAAATGTATGCTACCTAATTAAATCACTAAGTTAAGTCATGTAATACTATTCCTGAGTTTGCTAAAACATTTTCTAAACGAGTGTTCCTATCGCTCCTAGCTCAATTGCACATTTTTCTCATTCTTACTATATTTAATATGGTTTAATAAAAATGTTAATTCATTAATATAATGCTGTTGAAAAAAATGGAATGAATAGTAACTAAGAAAGACAAAAAGTAGAGCACAGATTTAAATGCGCAATTAATAGATGCAACAGTAAGTGAATGCATGACAAAATCTCGGGCGTCACATCCTCTCCCCTTTAAACTAATTGTGTCCATACAATTCTTACATGATTCTGCGAATAACTCTGGATATTTCTCTCGCATCTGATCCTCTCTCTCCCAAGTAGCATCCTCTAACCCGTGATGATCCTACAGGACTTTAACCATCGGAATGCTTTTAGTCCTCAACTCCTAAACTTTCTGATCCACAATCTGAAGAGGTTTCTCTATGTAGGTTAAAGTTTCACTGATCTCTAAAGGCTCGGGCTCAAGAACATGAGAAGGATCTGGCTGATACTTCCGAAGAATAGAAATATGGAAGACATCATGAATTCTGCCCAGGCTAGGAGGCAAAGCTAGACAATAAGCCAATTCACCAATGGTTTCAGTTATCTCAAACGGTCTCACATAATGAGGATTGAGTTTACCTCCTCTACTATGCCGAATCAAACCCTTGCGTAGAGAAATTTTCAGAAATACTTTATCCCCTACGGCAAATTTCAGATCACGACAGCATCTATCTGCATAACTTTTTTGCCGACTCTGAGCTGTAAGTATCCTCTTTCTGATAAGCTACACATGATCAATCATTCTGTTCATCTCAGGTAAAAGAGTAGGGTCGATAGTCTTCATTTCACTAACCTCATCCTAGTATAGAGGAGACCGGCATTTACGCCCATAAAGTGCCTCATAAGGTGCCATACCAATAGTAGCTTGATAACTATTGTTGTAGGCGTACTCTACGAGTGGAAAATACTTCTCCCAACTCTTACCGAAGTCCAGAATACAAGCTCGTAACATATCCTTGAGGATTAAGATAGTTCTCTTAGATTGACCATCTGTCTGAGGATGATAAGCTGTATTGAAACTCAAAGTCACCCCCAAAGCTTTCTGAATCTTCTGCCAGAATAGAGATGTAAATCGGGGATCTCTATCTAACACAATACTCTTTGGAATCCCATGAAGTCTAACAACATTCTCAATATACAACTCTGCAAGCTTATCAAGAGAATCAGTCTTCTTTTTAGCAATGAAATGAGAAGTCTTGGTCAATCTATAAATAACAACCCAAACTGAGTCATTACCCTTCGAAGACCTTGACAAATCAGAGACGAAATCCATGGTAATATGATCCCACTTCCATTCAAGTATATCCAAAGGCTGTAACAACCCTGCAGGTCTCTGATGTTCGATTTTAACCTTCTGACAAGTAAGACATCTAGCCACATAGTCGGCAATTTCTCTCTTCATATTGTTCTACCAGAAGTTCTGCTTCAAATCTTTATACATCTTTGTACTGCCCGGATGGATGGTATACTTAGAACTGTGTGCCTCAGCAAGAATATCCTTCTTCAGAGTTGGCTCACTCGGAATACAGATTCTACCTTTGAATTTAAGAATGCCATCATCATGCAAATTGAAATCCGACTCTCTCCCTTTAGACTTCTCTAAGACTTCCAACAATTGAGGATCAGTCTGTTGAGCTTCTCGAATCCTGGATAATAATAGAGATTGAATCTGCAGACTTGCGAATTGAATACCAGAATCTGAAGTATTAAGCTTTCATAAGCATAGTTCATCCATGAATTCCCAATTCTTGATGATTAAGCTAGCAACAGTAGCCTTTCGGCTCAAAGCATCAGCAACAATATTGGCCTTGCCTGGAAGATAATTAATAGTGCAGTTGTAGTCTTCAAGTAATTCTAGCCCACGCCTCTGCCTCATGTTCAACTCTTTCTGTGAAAATATATACTTCAGGCTCTTATGATCTGTAAAGATTTCAAACTTGTTGCCCCAGAGATAATGACGCCATTTCTTTAATGCAAGAATAATAGCTGCGAGCTCAAGATCATGCGTCGGATAGTTGAGTTCATAAGGTTTCAGTTTCCGGGAAGCATAAACAATAACCTTTCCATTCTGCATTAATACACAGCACAGACCTTTCTTCGAAGTATCACTATAGATCACCAAATTATCATAACCCTCAGGTAAAGCAAGAATAGGAGTTGTAGTCAATCTCTTCTTCAATTCCTGGAAGCTGGCCTCACATTTATCATTCCAGCCAAATATAGTTTTCTTCTGAGTGAGTTGAGTCAAAGGCCCAGCAATTTTAGAGAAATCCTTGATGAATCTTTGATAATACCCAAATAAACCAAGGAAGCTATGGATTTCTGTGAGTTTCAGGCCTTTTCCAAGATGACACGACTTCAATCTTCGCTGGATCAACAGAAATACCATACCACGAGATAATGTGACCAAGAAAAGCAACTTGCTTAAGCCAGAATTCACATTTGCTGAACTTTGCAAATAACCGATATTCTTGAAGAGTCTGCAACACAATCCTGAGATGCTGTTCATGCTCCGCCTCAGTTTTAGAATAAACAAGAATATCATCAATAAAGATAACCACAAATTGGTCCAAATAAGGATGGAATACCCTCTACATTAAATCCATGAATGCGGCAGGAGCATTAGTAAGACCAAACGGTAGAACAACAAACTCATAATGCCCATAACGAGTTCTGAAAGCAGTTTTAGGAACATCATCTTTCTTAATCCTCAACTGATAATAGCCTTGCCTCAGATCGAATTTAGAAAATACCCTGGCACTTTGCAACTGATCAAATAACTCCTTAAGGGTAAAGGATATTTGTTTTTGATAGTCACCTACTTGAGACCCCGATAGTCAATACATAAACAAAGAGATTCGTCTTTCTTCTTAACAAATAGAACTGGTACACCCCAAGGTGAAGAACGTGGCTGAATGAATCCTTTCTCAAGCAAGCCCTGCAGTTGAACTTTCAATTCCTGCAATTCGGGCGGAGCCATTCTATACGGAGTGTTAGAGATAGGTGTAGTCCCCGGTAATAACTCAATCATGAACTCTATCTCTCTATCAGGCGGTAAACCAGGTAATTCCTCAAGAAAGAGAAACTCTCTCACGACACGTACATCATTCAATTTCAATTGGTCCACAGGTTGATTAATCAAATATGCAAGATAAGCCTCACAACCCTTGCTCAATAGTTTAGATGCTCTAATAGAAGAAATAATAGGAGTTCCGGTTGATTTTCTACTACCAATTATTTCAATTACAGGCTGGTCAGGCATTTCTAATCTCACAATTTTCTTTCTACAGTCAAGTTGTGCATAATAACTCCCTAACCAATCCAACCCCAAGATAATTTCAAAGTCATTGAAGGGTAAAATAATCAAATCAGCCGGAAAAACACGACCCTCAATAAAAATATTACATGCTCTGCAAATAGATCTAGTAACAAACTTCGGACCCATAGGAGTATAGACCACAATCTTATGCAACAGTTTAACATGTTTCAGTTTAGCATTTTGTGCACAAGTAGGAGTAATAAATGAATGAGTGGCTCCGGAGTCAATTAAAACCTTAACTGATTGATCATTCAGGAGAAAAGTACCTTCTACCACAACAGTCGTATCTAGAAGCTCCTCAGCATCCAAAGCAAATACACGGGCCTGATCTCGCAGTGCTAGTGCGGCAGTTGGTGTCCTGGTCTGAGAATTCTGAGCCGATGTCTGACCCCTGGTGTTCTTGTATTTCAGACAATCTTTCACTCTGTGCTGGTCACTCCCGCAGCCTACACACCTGTTATGCTTCCTCCATCAAACCTCCTCAGTATGACCCTAATGCTGACAGAAGCTGCACTACTGGTGACGTCTTAGAGCAGTGCCTCCTGAAGGAACTCTGAAAGTAGAGGTAGTTGAACTACCCTGTTGCGAATGAGAGGCCGCTGGACGAGATTGACTCTGAGTCTGACTCTGAACTGGCCGTGCCTAAGTCTAAGTAGGCCTTGTGTAACTCTGAGTCTGCCTCGACTGTCGACTCTGCCCAACTGAAATAGTCTGTCTTTGGTACCCTTGACTTTAAGACTGGAACTGCCGCTTACTCGATTGAATAGTCTCGGCTAACACGTCTGCCTTGCGCTTTTCATACCTCGAGGCGGCTCTGACCACTACAGCATAATTAGGGTAATCATTTGCAGACAAATTTAGCATAATATCATTTCTCAACCCCATAATAAATCTCTGCATTTTCATATCCTCTGGCTGTACCAAGGCCGGTACATAACGAGAGAGCCTAGTAAAAGTAGCCTCATATTGGTCCACTAACATATTTCCCTGCTTCAAAGCTATAAACTCTGCTTGGTGTCTCTCACGGGTAACCGCTGATATATACTTGTCTCAGAATTCACGGACCATTTCTCGCTAATAGTACGCCACCACTCTTCGGCGTCACCCTCCAAAAGGAATATGGCATAGGTAATCTTCATATCATCACTGCACTCAAGTATTGCAGCCACCCTTTCAAACTTCCTCAACCACAATTCAGCCTTCATATCGTCTAGTTCTCCAAAAAAGCTATAGGCCCCATGATGTAAAAACCTGTCATACAAATTACCTCCGGTAGTACCACTACCCTCAGCTCTTACCGCTTGATTACCTACGGCAGCCCCTGTCTGTCCCTGCTGAGTCACGAACTGGGCAATGGTACTCATAGCAGTGGCCATTGTGGCCAAGATCTGTGCAGTACTCGGTTCCTGAACTTGTGGTACATTTCCTGCCATATCGGCTTCCTGCATGGGAACCTCCTCCGGTTCTCTATCAAAATTCTGATTCTCAGTTCGACGACGGGGTCCCATTCCAGATAACTAGAATGCAAAGTATTATGACAAACATTTGTATAATTCACAGTTAAATCATATAAGAACAAGTTCAAATAAGTTAACATAAGATCGCACATAGGGTCATACAACACTTTACATAATAAAGATACAAGTAAAACGATTAGTCTTACTTTTCATTCTTAACTTTCCACTTTTACACAATAACTCAAATAAGACCTTTCACATAATCACACATTAACTCAAAAGACTCCTACCCACAGACTGAGAAAATTAACCCGGCTTCATGAATCTATAAGCTCTGATACCACCTAAATGTCATGCCCCGACTCAACCCCACGCTAAAGGTTAAGTCTGGATCCGACACACGGACAGAGTTTTTTCTGTACCGTGGACATTCTGAAAACCTGTAATCACTCAATTAAAGCCACAATACAACAAGACAAGCTTTTATAACTAAAGTTCAAAGGTTCAAGGCCATCCGAGCCTTGAAGCATTCAACAGTTTAAAAATCACACAAGCATGCAACCAACTTAATTACTTCATAAATCCATTCATCATGCCATTCTAAAATAATATTGGAACATTCCTAGGAGTTGAAACCAAGCAACTTTAGAACATACACACCCAAGTATGCAAGTAACTAGAATAAAGCATAGTTATTACAAACCATAATTTCTTAAATCTATCACTACAACCAATTATCTTTCAACTTGTAACTACAAGAATATATATAGCCCTTAGGCCACAAAATAGATCATAATATAACAATACAAGTACGCCAAGAAAAAACAAGAAAGCACATCCACCTCAGGCAACAATCACACAGCAACTAGGGCAAAGGCTCTGCCTGAACTTATTCCTCTTCCACTATCACCTCAACTAGCTGGGGGTCACCTTCAGCACTTCCTGAAACATATATCGAGGGATGAGCAACCACTATTGCCCAGTGAGGGATAAAGTCTCCCGGGGCGTACAATGCAACAGGTAATATAATTAACCAATAATAGCAATTAAACCATTCAAGAAATAACAATAGCTTAAGTAACCACACATTAAAAGGATACATTACACTTAACCCCAACACTCCAAATCTTCACTTGATCTTCATTCACGATCCACGAAACACGATCACTGAGCCGGAAAAATCCTAATCATTCTAGTGGGTGTACTCCGGATATACCCCGATAATCCTACGACCCAACACCCCCTGGCAATCTCTGGACCAGGCAAGTGAGGGAATAGGGTACGGAGTTTGAATATCCACTGGCAAGCCCTCTGCTGCCCAGCCGATATTCAACACAACCGCCCCCCCTGACACTATGGTTGCGCAACCACTATGCAACGCACTTAACAATGGTAAGTCAATATCAACAATATAAGCAATAACACGTAGGAGGATCAACAAAGTAGGTTGACCTCGGAACAGTTAGAATGGAAGCAGTTTATACAAGCAATTAAGCAATTTTACAAAGGAGCATATTCCAGATATCCATAGAATTATGTCAAAAGCTCCGAAACAACTTGAAACCACATTTAAACACATAAGGAGTCATGCCAAGGTTTTAGATACGAGAGACAATCGAATTTACACTAAAATCCCTTTGTTATTCTATCCGTTTTTCTTCCAATCTCATATTAATGATTCAAATTCAAGGGGAAGTAATACCCAACTTCTAACTAACCCTTAAAGTAACCTTACAACCCTTAAACACGTGCAATTACCCGCAATTACCCCAAAAGCCCCAATTTTCCTCTTATAGCTTTGAACTACACATACTTCAACTGGGCTTCAAACAAGGGTTAGCAAAGCTTCTATAGCACCTAGGTAGCCAAAGAATACCAAATGTGAAGCCCGAATCCACTCGGATTAACATTAACCCCAAAATCCCTTTTAAAAAGTCAGCTAAATCATGTTTTATGCAAGTTTAGAGCAATTCGAGTGCACGGGGCTATTGGACTACCTTCATTAGCACCTAAGGCATCTATTAGAAGCAATGAATCAAGCTAATATGCACAATTACACAAAACCCTAGAAATCCTATCACTATTCACCCCTACGAATCAACCATCGATTCCTACAGTTTAAAATATGAACCAACGGCTTAAATGTGTTCTCTAGCACTTATATACAAGGTATAATAGCATAGATGAGCTTTGCAAGACGATTTGATAACATTTCTAACAAATCAACAAAAGAGCAACAATTTTAAAATGCACAAAATAGCATGAAAACCCTCACCAATGCGTGTAAGAACACCTAGGAGGCTTGCACACACCCTAAACTAGTTGTTCTAGGTTTGGAGGGGCTTGGATTGAAGAGTTGAAGAAGCAAAATCTCTTTTTTTTCCTTCCCTGCTGCTCTCGGCTTTTGCTGCTTTTGTTTCAGCTTTTTTTTTTTTTTCTTTTGTATTTTATGAGCTTATAATGATATATAATGAGTAAGCTAAGGTGGGGTCATGTTTGGGTGCTTAAGTTGACTTCTAAAATGAGCTTAGTTAGCTTTAAAACGAGCCTAGGGTGTAAAACGTATGCTAGCTAATTAAATCACTAAGTTAAGTCACGTAACACTCCTTAGTTTGCTAAAACATTTTCTAAACAAGTGCTCCTAGCGCTCTTAGCTCAAATGCACATTTTTTCCATTCCTATAACAATTAATATGATTTAGTAAAAATGCTAATTCACTAATATAATGCAGTTGAAAAATAGAATGAATAGTAACTAAGAAAGACAGCAAGTAGGGCACAGATTTAAATGCGCAATTAATGGATGCAACAGTAAGTGAATGCATGACAAAAGCTCGGGCGTCACAATATACATACTTATACTCATAGTACACACACTCACACTCATAGTACGCACACTCACACTCACACTCACACCGTACACACACTCCTACACTTAGAATCACACACATAATAGTTTTTCACATAATACACACACTCACACTCACACAATAGACACACAATACACATATTCCCACACATAGAATCATACACGTAACACCTTTTTTCATCTTCTTCATACAGATACACATACACAAATCATATTTATACATATAAACACCACACACACATACATATACATATATATATATATATATATATATATATATATATATATATATATATACTTATACACATATAAATATATATACCCACATACCTATATATACAAAATACATATTTTTCTTTTCCTAATTCAAAAATATACATATCTATATGCACACATATAAATTGGGGGTGGGATTTAGCATTGGGATAATGGGTGAAGGCTATAGCATTATGGGTTTGAGGGATGACGGTCGTACTTTCGGGTTAGGGGCAAAGAGTTAGTGACGTGGGATGAGGGGTGCTATTCGGGATAAGGGATGGTCAACTTAGGGTGGTGGTAAGATCAATGGTAGTGGGTTGGGAGGTTTGATTTGGTTAGGCGGCGTGGGGTGGGGGGTTTAAGTTTTACTTTTTTATTATATATATATATATAGATTAGAGAGAGAAAGAGAAATTATAAGTGGTAAATGGTCACTGATTTGCGAGAGAGATGAGATACAAATGGGTGAATTGCAAGAATAGTCCCCATTGTTTACAAAAGATTTAATTTAGTCCTCATTATTTTAAAAGGTGCAAATAATTTCCCAATATTTTCAAAAATATTCAAATTAGTACTTATTGTTAATTCAATAACAGAAAATGTACAAAATGTCTAAACTACCCCTACAAAAGTCAGAAAAATTACCAATCTTTAGATTTATCTTTAACTTTACCCCTCACAAATCCCACATACACCTAAACCCACTCGCTTCTCCCTCCCCAGTCAAACCCAGTCAACCCCTACCCCACCTTATTCCAGCAAACCCAACAACCTTGTCCACAAAAAAAAAACTAGCAACGAACCCCCATCCCCACCCTGAGGCGAACCCTCTACCTCACCCCAACGACGAACCCCCTATCCCCATACCTACCCCACCCTCACCCCCACCCCCAGCGGCAAACCCTCTACCCCAACCCCGACCTTCTAGCTACGAACTCCATCACCCCATACTCATTAACATGTATCTCTATTTGTGTTTATGGATGTGTGTGTGTGTGTTCGTGGATTTTTTGGTGTGTTTATGTGTGTTATTGGGGTGTATGATTGTGTGTTCTGAGTATGTTCTCTGTGTGTGTGTGTTTGTGTGTATGTGTGTATTCTCTATATGTGTGTGTGTTCTTGGTGCATTTTTGTGAATGTTCTTGGTGTGTGTTTGTATATGTTCTTGATTGTGTGTTTGTAATAAATTACCAATTTTATCCCTGAAACACTATTCAAATGCATCAAAATTAATCAAGTTTTTAATTGTAGGGAGCTAATTTGAATCTTTCTGGAAATATTGGGAACTTTTTTGCATCTTTTGAAATAATGAGTACTAGATTAAATTTTTTGTAAACATTGGGGACTATTCATGTAATTCACCTGATACAAATCTTTGGACTAAGATTTAGATCTTTAAGCTAATTAATCAACTTCACATTACTGTGCACATATGCTCTTAATTAATTGTTCATTATAATCAACGTATTTTTTTTGTCATGATACCAATGTATCAATGGAGAATAATAAAAGAATTATTTTGTTACAGACTAAATAATTGAAGTGTGTTAGGTATAACATTTTTCAAATCCAAGTAAACAGATATAGATAATTCATATCACATGTCGTGCCTATTGTTTTTCCACGATCTATCTGTCTACCAATTATTGACTTGACTTAATTATTCTCAATTAGGTAATGTATATCCAAATTCTCCACAAATTATAAATTTTAAGTTCACCATGTAAAATCATAGCTACTCCTAGCATCAATTAATTTTAATATAGAACTCATATTTTTTTTGCTAGGCAAACAAGTGTGTGCATTATTCACAAAAAATATTTACAATATTCATAGTTACAAAAAAAGGGTATAAACCCTTAATCAGGATCTAAACTAGAATGCTCTCATCAATATTTCAAACTCTACATATCATTCTATTTCTAGGATTGTTCTTGAACTTTTTAACATTGTAAATTCTATGTTTAATATCAAACATAATGTGTTCATACAAAGCTTCTTCACTCAAAGCTCACTTTGATGAAGTCTGTAGTTCATTTTTTTCCAAATACGGAAAATTGCGGCTTCGAAGAAGAGCTTGATGATAAAGGCTTGAAGAGAACACTGCCTGCAACTAACAGTAATCCAATTGGTAATTTCATCCAAGTTTTCAATCTCACAAAGCACCTAGACTGATCTAGGCCCTTTTTCCAAATTCTTCTCGGCAATCCATAATTCTTAACATATACATATGTGTATTTAATGTATTACACTTATCTTGGTGACCTAACAAGCTTTTTTTTTTTGAAAGACGTGAGGACCCAGCTTGTGGAGCCCGACCATCAACTGGTAAACCTCCAGCTGCAGCGGTGCGCCCTCTCACATGCATTAATTAAGTTAGTCAACAACAAAACTCCAAAACAATAGGAATGTCAAACCTACCATTTCACATGAGCAATTTCACTCCCACCAACTAATAAACCCTAGAAGGACCTAACAAGCTTTTAACTCCTTGAACTCATACAAGTTAATTATAACACATATAATTACGTACGTAATGTATACACAGGTTGGACGTCCTCATTTGGGTGACCTAACGACCCTGCCATTTATTTATCTATCTTATCAAGTCTTAACAAAATATTGAAATCTTGTTGAAGTCTTTTTTTATTTTTTTTCCAATAATCTTATCGAACTACAATGTCATTATACTTACACCAGCTATAGTTAAAAAAATAAGAGAACCAATTTATATGTAACACAAATCAAGTATCCAAAACAAATAAATGTGTGGGAACGAGGAAAATCGATCTTCCTTTCAAAGACTATAGAAAGTCTTTTTTTTTTTTTTTTTTTGTCGTGCATAGAAAGTCAAACTTTACAGTCTGTCAATTTTCACCTGCACTACGTGTTCAGACTATTGAATTCTATTTGTCCAATCGAAGTTAGGACACGAGGAAATGAATGTTCCTTCCAGAGAATAAACAATTTTGAAAAGAATGGTTCAAAGAAAAGCTTAGATCAATATAATAAGGTTATTTCTCTCTATGCATGTTGCTTCATTTATTGTCGTTTGAAAGCAACCTTTATGAGAATATAATATATATTTCAATTTAATAATTTGGTAAGATATATTTAGAAGAAATTTAGTGATCGACTATTTTTTTTAATGGTTGGGAGATTAGAATTTTAAAACAAAAAAATTAATAATTTGGCAAAAGACATCTAGGTTACTGAAAACCCGGGACCGGTTGAGATAATAGTTATAAGTTAAGGGCCTAGATAACTTTTTGTCCTTACTAATGATTTTATTCAACAAATGAAAATCTATATTTATAATTTTTGGTGAGGGGCAAATGAAAAGTCTAACAACCTAAAATTTAGAAATTAAATATTACATCTATATGTTGAAGGAACATTTAAATAAAACCAAAATCCAAATTACCAGCTATTCTACTTCCTTCTATTTTTTTTTTTTTTTAATAAAAGTGAGGCAAAGTCGGGGAAAATTACAGAATACTTCCTTCTATATATTTTCAAAATCTTATATACACCGAGAGGAAGTGTTGAGTGTTATTACAAGCAGTGAAAATCTCTCCATAATCAAAGAAACATGGTGAAATCAAAATCAAAGACACTAGTATTTTTTTTTTAATCAGAAAAGACGCTAATAATTATATAGTCAGTCGATAAGATAAGTTTTCCCTTTGATTCGAGAATGAGAAAAAGAGAAAATTTAGTTCTTAATTAGTATTATTTTGGCAACTTTGTCGCTAAAATTATCATATTTTTCCGTGAAGAGAGAAATGCTTTTTTTTTTTTTTTTTTGGTGGGGGTGGGGGGGGGGGGGGGGGGGGGGGGTGCGGGGGGCTTGTGGTTTAGAAGAGAGAAATGCTTTTAAGATTTTAGATTTGTAGTCCTAGTAAACAGAGAATTATCTTAAATATTTTCACTCATACGCATTTTGTAGGATTGAAAAGATTAAAATTGCTTATGATCTCACGAAAACCACAAATCTATATATTTTTAAAACAATTTCTTGCTTGCATTCAGATTATGTATTTAATTAATTAATATCCCATTTCCTTAATACTGTACCTCTTCTTTTGCTTTGTTTTAAACTATTCTTGCAAAGTTGGGGACTTTTGGGGTGCGGTAAAACCACAATATATCGTAGTTTATACATGTCAAATATAGCAAGTAGGCTCACAGGGTGAGTTTCAAATAAATGTGAAAAGCGATGCAAAAAATTGAAAAAAGAGCTCGTCTCCCTCTCTTTTTTACAACTAAATGTAGCTTAATCTAACATTAAAAATAGATATCCAATTTCGCAGGTTTCCACTATTTTTACTCGAACATATCGATTAAGGACTTGAATCCTCTCATAATCTGAATCCAAAAATTCGATCCACGAGACCATGTGAACAAAATCAGTGACGGATATATTGGGTATTTAATAAAGCAGAATCTATATTATAAATTAGGATTGTGACATTGTATGATTTAATTTTGCTGGTCAACCACTCACTTAGCTAAGCTTCTTATATTCTATATCATCATTATTTTATATATATATATATATATTATCAGTTATTTTTTGCTATAGGATTTAATGTTCAGAAGACCCTTTAGACTTCCATTATATAGTACTCTTTTATGCAAACTCATAGTGAGCACTGAAAGAGAGAGAGAATTAGTAAACTGATCAAGAAGAAAAAGAAGTGATCATCACCATGTTCAATCTACAAATTTCTCAGCCTCAGAAAGCCAATGAAGCAGTTGAGAAGATTTATGGAGCAGTGGAGGATGCCACAGATGAAGGCAAAGAAGAGGTCAAAGAAAGAGTTGATGAAGCCAAGCATTTTGTTTCATCATTCATCAAACATGGCCTATCAAAGGGTGAAAAATTGGCTAAATCTGCAAGAGAATATGCTGACAACAAAGGAGTGAGCGTGAATATATTAAAGGGTGACAAATTGGCTCAATCTGCAAAAGAAGGAAGACGGGGTGTGAATATCGAAGCAACTATTCGAGTTCCTGATTCATGGTCTTCTTTTCTCAAAGATGGTGATCAGAATCAAGGCAAGAATGAGGAAGCTGTAATGCCTGTTTCGAAGAAAAATGGTGGGTTGTCATCAATGGCTGCTGATTTTGTGTCGTCCATTGCTGATAGTGCTGCTAGATCAACACAACTCGCCATTGATGGAAAGAAACAAGAGGTGAAAGGGAAAGTTAAGGAAGCCAAGCATGTTGTTTCATCTATGGCTATAAAAGGCCTGTCAAAGACTGAAGATGTGGTTCATTCTGCAAAAGAATATTTGGAGAACAGAAGGGCTGAGAAAAGCCAAAGCAAAACTATTCAAGTTTCTGATCCAGCCGAGACTGAGGAAGCTGCTGTTGGCTCTACTGAAACACCTAGAACAGCAGGAAATCAGGTACGAAAACTCTTTCATCAGTTTGAACTAACATCAGTCCGTGAAAAGGAAAGTGAGTTTCTCATGTATGTTGCGCTCACCCCCATATAAAAAAAACTAATGTCAATCAAGATGATTAAATAACAACCCAATGAGGCAATATATTTTGTCAAGGTCATTTACAAATGCCAGCCATGAGCCATGGGTTGACCTAAACCTTGCCTTCCTCACGTATCATATGTCAATAGTATATTTCCATCCAGATAGATCACAAACTCTACCACCACTATATATTAAAGTTTTCTTAGCTTACAACTAATTAATTTTATAATAGAACCTTATGATTTAACATGAGAAAATGACAAATATGTAGGCCTCATTGTTTGCTTTGTGTCATGGCCAAATAATCGATGCCATGACGGAAGCATTTTCTCTTCACATAGTATTATAGCCTAAATTTTAGACCAATTTTATTCACCCACATGATTCAAGTTCTCGTAATAGAGTTAGACCTTAGACCAGTCTATTTAATTTACTTCTTTAGTCTTCGTCATATGTCAAAGGAAGTGTTATTAGTATTTTTTAATATGAAAAAATTATAAACTCAAACACCACCATTAAAATCTAAACTTTTTCACTCAACATTTATTAATTTTAGAATGAAATTTCGTGATTCTCAATATCATATATTTGCTATACATATCGTACCATGGATTAACATTATTGAATAATTTTTTTCTGTTGACTTTAGTGAACATTTAATTTAACGAACAGATTTATTTGACAGCCATTGATGAATGTAACTCTGCGCACTCAGACTTCTTGGAAGAATTGCTGTGGTTTGTTTGACTGTCTGACCAGTTCGGATACATAGTTTTATGGTAAATTTCGACCTTTTCAACATTTATGAGTGGTCGTTCAAAAAAATATATATATTTATGAGTGAGAAAAATGTCACATTTAGTCTTTATTGTTTTTTTTAATTTTAATTTGGTCCTTATTATTTAAAATATTTTAATTTCATCTCTTTTATTTTTAAAAAAATCTTAATTTCATCCATATTGTTTTAAAAAAATATCAATTTCATTCTTATTATTTTTCTAAAATTTCAAATTTTGTCCCTATTATTTAAAACTACTAAATTTAGTCCCTAATATTTCTAATTAACAAAATTCAAATTCAATCTGTCCCTATTGTTTCTCAAAAAAAATCAATTTAGTCATTGAATGATAGGGACGAATTTGAAACATTAAGAAAATAATAAGGATAAAATTGAAACTTTAGAAAAATAATAGGGACGAAATTGAAACTTTTTTAAAACAATAAGAACAGTTAAAATTTTTGAAAAATAATAAGGATGAAATTAAGAAATTTTAAACAATATGAATGAAATTGAAACTTTTGGAAAAATAATAGTGATGAAATTGAAATATTTTAAACAATAAAGACTAAATTGAGACTAAAAAAAAAATAGAGATTAAATGTGGAATTTTCCCGATATGAGTGATGCAACTTTCCTTTTTGTGAACACTGCATTTACGTTATCAACATTCTACTCTATGAAAATATTTTTTTGAACTGAAAATTAAATATTGTCTTAATTCGATATGTATAAGCTTTACGTCACGTCTTTACTTTGTCACCCCTACTTTTTATAATAAGAATTATTGTATTAAATTTTAAATAGATATCAAAAGTATGAATGTTTACTTTTCTTTATAATTATTTATTTGCAAACATATGAAATAGTTTATTAGACTGATTAATTGTTTGTATTTATATAGACAAAATTCTACTATATAGAAAAAGATAAAAAAGTGAACGGGATGCATATAACAATGCTCATGATTGATGATGTCAGATATGCATAATGCATTATAAGCTGTTTCATTATCTTTAATTCAGCACAAGTAGGGAATGATATAGCCTATAGGGGGGAAGCATCTCAGGATAGATGGATCATTTAGACCCCATTATAATCAGAAGCTAATCCAGAATTATTAGAAAGTGAGATTGAAATACAATTTAATACTTGTATATGAATAATTTTTTTAATAGGAGCTAAATTGATTTTTTAATGTAAAAATATTTTAAAAACATACACGTTTTCAAAAAATACAGCTCAACTCACTACTTAATGGCTCTGCTCTTAGAGTCAATGAAGGCTGCAGCCCTTGCTAGCATGGGAATGACTCTGTCCTTGATTATATTGAAGTAAGGATACTCTCATAATATGATAACGTTATGAGCAGGATTCGATAATTAACTGTGCACTGTCCACATCATTTCATAACTATATCAACAATCACAACCGTTAAAACTTGTCCATAACATTGTAATATCCATTCTCCTTATATTGCATACTAATACCAGAATGCAGTGCATGCACTCATGACGAGCGCTTTTTGTGTTGCAGAAGGATGCTGTTACTATATTCAGTTCGTTGCTAAGCTTGCAGAGTAATTGTTCGTTTTTGTTGTCTGGGTGCAGTGTGAGTTTTTCTTCGTATTTTTCTTTATAAATTCAATAAGATGTAGCCCGTTGAAGATGTTATTGTCCTTGTGTTGTTTTGGTTCTTTTTCTTATATGTTTTTTGTTATGTTGTTGAAGTGAATGAATAAATAAAATAAATATCTTTGTGACAGTTTAATATTTTAGTCAAGGTCGTGAAAATATAAAATAATTAAAATAAATTATTTTTTAACAATTTAAATTTTTAAATAGGATGAATAATTTACATTGTATTATAACCAAATTATCAAAATGTCATAAATTCAAGTCTCATAATAACCTCAATATATCTATGAACAATAACAATGTTGGACTACTAAAATAACTAACACATATAACAACCAAATAATATATATATATATCAATGAAGAGAAATTTTTGTGGATGGCAATAATATTAAACATATCAAACTAATTAATTAAATACACATCCACTAGCCACTTAAATTTTTAAATGAGATGGTTACTTAATATGGTATCATGGTTCTATTACCAAAAATAGTCTTAGGTAGCGATTGGTACACTGGAATGAATTTGGGCAGGAATGGAATGAGTCAAGTAATTGAATGGAATGAACTTGGGAATGAGAATGACATGATTGGTATGCTCTAGGAATTAAGAATAGTAATGTGAATGACTTGTATAATATGACAAAATTACCATTTTATTATTATAGTATTAAAAATAAGAATAAATATAAATATAACCGTAAACAATATAAACATAAATAATAATAATAATAAAAAAGTAAAAGTAATAAATAATAAATAATAATAATAACAACAACAACAATAAATAATAATAATAAAAATAATTAAAAAAGTATTATTATTATAAATAACAAAATAAAAATAATAATAACTACAACAATTATTTTTATTTTTATTTTTATTTTTATTATTAAATTGGTATTCTAATTATTTTTTTATTTTCGTTTTTATTTTTATCATTATTATTATTATTATTTTCGTTTTTATTTTTATCATTATTAGTTTACTTTATTATTATTATGTGTATTTTTTATTATTATTTTATTTATTATTATTATTATTATTATGTGTATTTTTTATTATTATTTTATTTATTATTATTATTATTATTATCATATTTATTATTATTATTATTATTTTATAATAATATTATTATATTTTTAATAATAATTATTTTTATTATTATTATTATTATTTATCACTATTATTATTTTTTTATTTTTTTTATTTTCATTATAATTTTTATAATAATAAGGGTATAGTAGTCAAGGTTATTCTTAAACATATGGTTATTCCCATGTATTTGGTTATAGTAGTCATTTTCATGTATTTGGTCTGGAATGGCTATTCTTATGTATGTGAGAATGACATTCTCAAGTTCATTTCCTCATAACAAACATGGAAATTAAAATAGAACTAGGAATGTCATTCAATTCCTAACTCATTCCCACATACCAATCACTGTCTTAAGGTTCAAGTTTTACCACTATCGTCATGTTTATTATGTGCACAACTCAAAGACTTCACTTGTACATAACGGGGTGTATTGAAACACTAGTCTCGCCACAATCATCTTATTTACCATGTGCAAATATTCTAATCATTAAGAGGAGCTTAAATTAGTTCGTTAACAATGTAAAACCCAACTTCCATGAGAGACTATGCATGCAATTAGTGTTGTCAGGAGTGTATTTGTCATGCTTCGAGCCTAGACCCTAGACCCGCAAGCGCGACTGGTATTGTAGGTATAAGAGAACAACTACTTCGGCCTCTTTTCTACTAACTCAAAATGGTTAATCTAAGTTATTCCTTATACTCACAACACTCACTTATAAACCACTTACAAATACTATATTCCACCGATGTGGGATATTACACACACCTCCCGTTAAGGACTTGACGTCCTCGTTAGGGGCACACACATACCTAAGACCAACCAGGTGGTGTAGCACTTAGTTCCCACATCGACTAGTGACCTACTCTGATACCATTCTGTCACGCCTCAAGCCCAGACCCCAGGTCCGCAGGCGCAACTGGTATTGTAGGCATAAGAGGACAACTACTTGAGTTTCTTTTCTATTGATCCAAAATAGTTAACTCAAGTTATTGCTTATACCCATAACACTCACTTATAAACTACTTACAAATAATATATTCCACCGATGTAAAATATTACAGTATTGCATATGAAACGAAAGGAACCACAGGGAAAGGTTGATTTCAAAACAATATGCGAAAATAAAATGGTATGCTCTTGGCACATCATCTTAAAAGAAAGATTAAATTAAGTGCTTACTCGGGTTTATTTGACTTAATTTTTTAACATTTAAAAAGTATTTTCTATGAATTTGGACACTGAAATTAACCGGTTTGACCCATTTTTTAAAAGATTCTTAGGTAAAAGTTGAAGTTCAAAAAAATTAAAAAATAAGAAATTCCAAATTGGAGCTCTTCAACAAAGACTTTTGCGAAACTGTTTTCACATAATACGAGAATTTTTTTTCTTTTTTTTCAAATATACCCTTTTATATTTTTTAAAGCCTAACATTCCCCTCAAAATTTTTAAAAGTCTAACATTGCCCAACATATGCCAAAGAGTCACCAGCACTTCTAACCAAAGTTTTACTGCTGAAATTTTTACCACTCAAAAGTTAAAATTTCATAATTAAGCCAAACAGAACCTCAATATAAGGGGTTGACGGTTGACAAAAAAAAAAAGCATAAATGCCCCCTAAGTTGATGTGCTTTGCTTATTTTGATAATAAAAGCTACCTTTTCATTAGAGCATCAACTGAAATTTATTTAGACAAGAGCAAGAAAGGTCCAAGCATGTCCTAAACTTTTATCCACTAGAGACTAGATATCGTTCACGAGTTGCCAATGAAAACCTTGGCCCAGTGTTAAAAAGACCAAACTTAAAGCTAGGAGTATATGATTCCAGATTTGACCAATTAATGTACTCCTATATATCGTTTCATTCCCAAAAAATTCACAAATTGCTCACAAGTTATATAGATTGCAACATCAAGTGTAATTGGAATTTTTTTCTGTTGCATATAAGACTTCGGTTAATCTATTACTTAGACAAATGAAATTATTAACGTACACATCATCTAAAAACTAAAGTTGTTATAGAGACATTTATTATTATATTTATTTATTATTTTCAACGGGAATATTTAAACTCCTTGTGACTGAAAATGTTGAGACGACGCGTAGAATATTTTCTGAAATGGTTTAGTTATAATGCGTATTAGTAACGGGTATTATAAATATTCAAAAGTTGCTCATTTTATCTCAGGTCTCTACAAACTTTCCAAGATCGTCTCATGATCATGATTAACATGCATCACTGATCACTCTCAATCATGGGTAAATGAAATTCCAAGTGACTTATTAAACTTATTGAGGATATTAGATTCATTGTGGTACCATTTCACGAGTAAATTTCAAATTTCTTAAAAGAGATGAGAAGAATAGACTAGCTGATGGGATTGCAAAAAATGCAGTTCAAAGATTCCTTTCGTTAGATTGTCTGGCAAATGTTCCTCAGGTGCTCTCTAATCTTTTAAGATCCTTTCCCAAACCTGCTCTCATTTCAAGAAAGAGCAAGAATAGGAGGAACATACGACGATTTTTTTTTCAGAAAATTCTAACAAAAAATATACACCATTCTTTTGTATTGATTCTTATCAAAGAAAGACATAACTAATTGAGGTTGTTCAAACGGACATAGACTGACTAAACGGTATAGTTTATATCTATGAAATCTTTTACTTACAAGGAAAATTAATAAAAAGAACATGCAAGTGACTATAGCATAGAACAATTCAGTAAAAGTGAATGAGGACCCGCAAGCATATTATGAGCCCAGAAGGGAAGCCATAAAAGGCTAAAAGCCATAAAGTGAATGGAGTAGTATGTACTATGAAATTAATGGCCAGCTTGTTAAATAGAAGGCCCTAGTTGTCTTCCCATTTAACTTTGAGGAATTTATGTCCCACTTACAAATTGTTGGAATATTGTCAGTTTGCACGTGAAATGTTGTTTCCTCCTTCCAGCCACAACATTTAGATCTGATGGGTAAATTTGTCAATTAGTCCTTATTGTTTACATTTTTTTTTTTAAGTTGATCTTTAATATTTTAAAAGAATTATATTAATTCTTAATGTTTACAAAATGATTCAAAATGGTCCCTATTATTCAAAATTAACTAACTTAGTTTATATTATTTTTCATAAAAATTTAATTTAATCTTTAAATAAGTGTCACATGCAAGGACTGAATTGATTTTTTTTTTAAAATAATAGGGACTAAATTTTATTTTTTTATAAATAATAAGAATCAAATTGGCTAAAGTTTAAACAATAGGGACCATTTTGAATAACTTTTGTAAATATTAAGGACCATTATGAATCTTTTGAAACATTATGGACTATATTGAAAAAATATGTAAACAATAAGGACTAAGTGTAAAATTTACCTCATTTTGAAAAAGATTGTTTTAAAACGTCAACATAATAACTAGAATTGTTCTAATGAACCTAGAATATTTCAAAGTCATAAGTTCCAAGTTTAATCCTTTTTAACATGAGTTCAAAAGACATTTTAAAAAGAGTTTTCCATCATTAAAAAATAATCACAATTGATTTTGAGGGAAAAAAATTTCATACATCAACAACCTGATGGGTCCAGCACCCAGCTAGACTCACAGACGGACCACTTGTTTGATGTCTGATATAGGAATACTATTTTTTTTTTTTTTTTGCTTAAAAGGGGGTTGTAGCTGTGTGGTTGCAAAATCATTCACGATGTTGTAATATACCTCTCGTATCATTCTTCAGGAGAGTGATAAGTAGAGTCAGGGTGCTATCCAAAATCAATACTGAAAACTTGAGACTATAAAATTTCAACTTCAATGATCTTGAAAATTTTGTATTAATTGAAATTCTTTTCCTATTTATGTTGTTGAATTATAATGATCATTTTCTTTATATAAAAAAAAAAAAAAAGTTAGAATCACAAAATTCCGATCATCAAGTTTTAGGACAAATGTAGGAAACATCTTAAAGGGAGTGAACAAGTATGCTTGTCCTTTTCCTTTTAAAAACATATATTAGAGTTGATTACTTGGACTCGTACAAAATCAAAATATAGGCATTATGACAACTTTCTAAACATTATAAGTGAAGGCACAACAAGAGATTAGTGACTAAAAATTCTCTTGATACCTTTTTTTTTTTTTTCCTTGATCTTATTAATAGATTATTTGTTTTGTCCTTCTTGAAATTTAATAACCACAGAATACTATGGATTTATCGGACCATATATGTTCCAACTAGTTAATCAAGAAATTGCTAAAAACGGAAATTGGTCTTAAGTACTTTTCTTTTTTAATAACGAGAAATTCATTTTATATAAGACTGTATTAATTCACCATAAAACTAAAACCCTCGGTGTGGCAGCAGAGTCCAATTCATGCACCAAACTATGGTGTTAAAGGCATCTTGATCTTGAACCTAGACCTTCGTCACGTCAAATCATTGTCACTCTAATAGAGTTGTAGTTAGATATTATGAGTTGCATTAAACAAACTGTGAATTGCATCGAACTAGACAGTATTCATTTTGGGATGAAATCAACATTGCAAACGAACGTTCTAAAGAAAAACATTGCAAATTAGACATAAAACAAAAGAATAAAGAATCGAAATCATCTCGATATACTATGCATAAAGACATGCAATGGGAACATGGAAATATTTGATCTCCACAAATGTGCTAAGGTAAATTCCTACAGCATAGCTGGAAATCATCGCTATAAGCAACCACTAACTATTAAATTTGAATTTATTCGTAATGTTATAATCCCTAACCACCTTCTACTCCTCTCCAGGGAAATATATCAAAATTGACCACTTAACATTTTTTTTCCCCAAAATGCAAAAGAATTTAAAAATGCTAAATCCTTTAAACTCCCGTACCCAAAAAAATAAAAATTAAAAAACAAAACGATGTTAATTAAGAAAAAAAAAAATCCAAACAAAAAAAAAGAATTTACTCATCATTAAAATCATATGAAAATCATACATCAACCTCCAAGCTTCATTGTTTCCTTCTCTGAGCCTTCAACAAAGCTAGCAAGAACTTTCAATGCTTTGACTTGAAACTGCAATGCCAATATATACCCAGCAGTCTTCTCAAAGAGGTTATCAACACCACCAAGCTCTTCACCACCAGGCACAATCTTTTGTAATGCCATGATCTTCTTCTCAACCTCAGCTTTGTCATGATCATCTTCATCACCACCACCATTGCATGCACAATTTACATCTTTCACCACCTTCTTCACGTGGGTTCTTGTTCTTCTGGTCTTCCTCAGCCTCTCTGGCCGCCGTACACGGAGGAACGTGGCCAAAGATTCTTGAACTGCATTATTATTACCATTTTCTGAGCTTCTCTGCATGGATAGTTTCTCTTTTCTTGATAATGTGGTTACAGTTTTTGGTTCGTTAGTAGTACTACTAGATGTAATATTATCCATCGGATTGTGTGTGTGTGTGTGTGTGTGTGTGTGTGAAGCTAAAGGTGACGAGGTTGTGAAGGAGGAGAGGGGTTATGGGGGGTGAAGGTGGTGGTGTGGTGGAGTGTTAAATTATTGATTTGGGTTCTAGAAATGTCAATGGCAACGAAGCTGTCCCTACAAATTTTGGACATTGGCTTTCCTAAGACCACTGATTATGCATATACACGGACTTAATACACTCACGCGCTTGTTCAAATGTATAAGACCACGGGTTTAAGGGGCGTTATATATTCATATACATATATATATATATATATGTATATTATAGAATTCAATTGGTGTATATAAATAAATTACGACTTTTAAAATCAGTCACTACAAAAAGAATTATCAAATGCAACGGTCAAAATTCGTCTCATTTCCGTCACCAAAAGGATCTAGGCGACGACAAAGGGACGAAAATCGTCCATCACCAATTTGTCGTGTCGTCGCCAATTCATCTCCTTCGGTGATAGATTTTAATCCGTCTCCAAAATTCGTCTTCAAATCATTTCTAAAAATTATCATCTCCAAATCATTTCCAAAAATTATCGTTACCAAATCATGTCCAAAAACTTTCGTCTCCAAACCTTTTTCAAAAGTTGTCGTCTCAAAACCGTCTCTAAAATATTTTTTTAATATATAATTAGATTTTTTTTTGTTTTAACAAAATAAGTTGATTAGTTTTTTTTACTAATTTTTTAAAAAAATTATTTTTTATTTTTAATTATATATTTTTATTATATTATTTTACTATATTTTACAAATGTATGTCGCCTCTTAGCAAAAAAAATATTGGACTGTCGCCCAGAGCCAGTAATTAATAAATAAAAAAATTAAAATTAGTTAAATAATTAATTAATCTTGAGTATGACTTATTATTAAATTAATTATTAACAAAAAATTATTACTACTAATTTATAAAATTAGAGAACTATTTAATTAATAGTTATTAAATGAATAAAAATCTTAAATTAATTAAATAATTAACTAATTAGGTGTTAAATAAATAATATTAATTATAATTTTATTAATTATCAATTTAATTAATCTATTAATCATTACATTAACATATTATCAATGTAATCTTCAGTTAATGTTTGATTTGTATTTTATTTTATAATAAAATATTTTTATCGGAATTCCTTTATTTTTTTTTTCAAGAACTAATTGTTTATATTTTGTATTACGTTAAATACTTTATGTTACATGTTTTGCACAATGCAATTTTTGTTCAAAATTAATTCTATATAATTTTTTGATTAATCCAAAAAAATAAAAATCAGTCTAGTCGTCAATTGGAGACGGTTTGGAGATGACTTTTATATGTTGTCTCCAAGTAGTCGCCAATTGGAGACAATTTGGAGACACTAGCAAGTAGTCACCAACTGGAGACTTTTGGAGATGACTTACAATATCGTCTCCAAATTGTCCCAATTGGAGACGATTTACCTATGTCGTCTCCATTCCGTCTCCAAATTATCACTATGCTTGGCAACAAAAATTTCCGTCTTACTTCTGTCGCTAATTTGGCAACGAATTGACGACGGACAGTCGCTAAAAATAATTTTTTTTGTAGCGAGTATATGGGATCTTGGGTTAATTTACTTAAAATTAATTGATTATAAAATGGAACCTCTAGAGATTATTTATTATGGTGTTAGAGTTGGATATTGGTCTTATATTATACATCTATTTGCCACTAATTCCTATCTTTTTTTAATTTTTAATTTTTTATACCACGTCATTTATTGCGCTTCAATAATCATTCCATTGAGTTTGATACACAACTTTGAAATTAGTTGTTTTTCTTATTCCATTATTAATTACGCCTTTAACAATAAAATCATGAGTTACAAGTGAAGACAAGTATTGGAGAATATAATTATAAACATGTCATTAGTTTTGCACCTTGAACAATTAAATCATGAGTCATACGTGAAAAGGGTGTTGAAAAATTCAATTATCCTACATGAATAAATAAAGATTTTTAAGACTAGTATGTAAGGTCTTTGGCTAATTTATCTTAATAGTTTTATGATCAAACCTTAGGAGGTTATATAAATATATGTATATGCATATGTGTGTGTGTTTATGTGTATCAAATAGTATTATCTTTGTAGGATTTTATATGTATGATTTCATTGGGTACAGCTCATTCATGTTTAAACTTGGAGTATTAGATTTTTTAAAATTATTTTACATTTCTTTCCTTCAAATAGGTTATGAATGTTTTAACTTCTAATACAAGAGAGTTGTTAAATAATATCTCAATAATTTATTTGACACAATAGTATTACACAATACACCTAGTATATATTTGATATGATATTCTTGGTGATTTTAAGACTTTTGGTGATAAATCCAAATAGGACTAAATTTTTTATAATAGTAGTACTACATCATGTCAATCAACATTTTCGCACCTTGCTGATATAATTGTTATACATTTTTGAATATATATACATTCTAATAATTTTTTATGTACTTGTGTTATTATAGGTCACAAATTCTTATAACATAAAATAACAAACGAGTTTAATTTTTTAGAACTCCTTAAATGAGAGGTTAGTTGGTAAAAAAAATGTACAAAATTTCTTTCTAATTATATTTTTATTGGCAAGTTAGGCAAATTAAAGGTTGAAAATGTACCTTGATTCCACTCTTTTTCCCTCATAGGAAGAAGGATTTCTTTTTCCTCTTTCTCTCCCTTTTTTTTCCCCTCATTAATATATCTAACCTGTATATGACGTGATATGGATATTCTCAAACAACTCAACAAAAAAACTATATATTGATGTTTGAAAACTCGTCTTAATTTGTTTGGCAAAATAACTTATTATAATTCCATTAATTTTCTCAAAAAATTAATCATTGCTAACCTAATTTTTTCTTTTTGTCAATAAGCAAGTAATTCATTGATTTTCATTTAAACTTGTCGAGGCAAGGCAAAATGGTAAGAGAAATGCTTGATTCTACCTCATTTTTATAGGAGTAGAATCTTTTCCTAGCTAGTGATTTATTTTAATATTGTATTTTAGTCATTCATTTAACTTAAAATATCTAACATTTCACTTTTCCTCCCATTTTTTTTGTAGGTTAAACCGAAATAAATGGTTCAAATGTAATGTTAACAAATTAAAATAAAATACTAGTAATTAGGAAAGAATTCTGATCCATATATATCACATACTTAAACCTTCTAGATAGATGCTTTGTTGACATATCAAAATAAAATAAAATAAATTTGTTTTTCTCTATTCTTTTAACGTATCAACAAAATATTTATATAAAAAATAATAAATAAATAATAAAAATAAAATGCGCGCTCGATAATTTTGATTAGTGGAGGAAGTGAGGGTCACTTGCCTGTATGGTAGAGTAGAACGGGAGGTGCAGTAGGATCGGCTGTGGAAGGCTGGGAGGAAAACTGGATAGGGTCACAGATGTCGTGAGGGTCCCCAGCCATAAAAACAAAGGGAAAAAAGCACATGTGATCACATGAATTCCTTGAACCTACCACCCCCCCATGTGCACTCAATCGTCCTTTCGTAGCATACACATGATATGATCAATATATGTGTATATATATATATATATATGTAAAGGCCACGTGTAACTTTTCCAAATGGGCCCACCTAGAGCCCCACAAAACAGCCTTCATGATGTGGGGAGGATGTGGTCTGTGGAAGGTGCATTGGTGGTGATTGGGAGATGTTGTTTCCAACTAGGGGACAGCAGTCGGCGGTTTATTGATCATTGGGATTGTGTTTGTGAAAATTATTTTACTTTTGGGGTTTGGGTTCGAGAATTTGTTCTGCACAGTTGCAGATGTAAAATAGAGTGTGAGTTTTATACAAGTAGAGTTTATTTGTGTATTTCACAATTGTATTGTGTGATTTTTATACAATAAATTGATTTTTGAATTCGAATTGAATTTGAATTACTCATAACATATAACGATTTACTATATTAATATAATATGTCGAGGTGCATTTTCAGATATTCTCAAAGACCTTGAGGGGGATTTAAGAGTTCTCCAACGTATTGTAGAGAGACCTTGAGGGCGGCGGGATTTAAGAGCTCTCTAATGTATTGCATGTGGAGTCTTTAACTGTGTAATTTTATCATAATTATATAAATAATTCAGTAATATCAAATCTATTTTATAATATTTTTATTATAATATTAAGAGAAGATTCAAGTCCGTGTGAGTTGAGGTGTTGGAAGAGATTTGTATATTCAAATAAAGTTATAATATTATGAGAAAGATCAATAGTAATAAGATAATAAAACAATTATGATAAAATACTTGAACTACTAAATGTAAAAATAATATAACTGTATAATTATTTTATCACGATATTAATTACTCATAACATTAAAATTACGAGAGAATCCAACTTGATGGGAGTGGAGAGGGGGTGTTGCATGTTGAGTGCGGCGCATTTAGGACTCCATGTGATCAAAGCTAACCAAATCTTCTTGTTCATGCTACACACTACAGCTTCTTGTAATTTAATACTATTCTATTAGCTACTTGGATAGTACATTGGAAGTACAAATTTTCTTGGATCGATTGCATACCTCAAGGTGATCTAGTTGAAGTAACACTTTGCTACCATTGATTCTACAGCTCAGAAAAGGGGTAAAAGGTCAATATTTTTATACCACTATTAAGATTTCACTGTCATTTGCAATCTATGAGTATCAACTTTTCTGTAGCCTAGTGGGCTTCAACTTTTGGATAATCTCGAGTCCATCCATAACCAAATGTATTTTTGAAAGCGGTGAATATTTGGATTTAGTTCGAAATTTTTTACGTGATTCTAAAGTTAATTTTTAATAATTTTAAGAGGATTTGAACTAGCTATTTTTGAGGAGCATATCTAAAACTCTTCTTTTTTTTTATTCATTGGAGGCCGAACTCGGTTAAAGAGAAATTAAACGCGAGAATGTTTCATCATGTCTATCTTTTTTTATTGGTAACAAAAAATTTATATGGAGATTATGTACAACAAAAAAACTAACAGGATGCGTAAGGTCATAATTTGCAAATTAATTTACACAACGATTAATTTCTAGATAAACATGCACCAAACGGTGAGCACATCCAAAACTTGACCATTCATAACAAAATCTTGTTTAGTTATTTTCAGCGCATACTCTAATTAAGCTAAAGCAGTCACTACATAGTCACATTTGAACTTTATTGCACATCTAAGAATCAACTTAAGAGTCCCATTTTAATTTTGTTTTTGGAACAATAATTTTTTTGTTTTGTTTTGGTAATATCAAAAGATGCTGCAAAATTGTGAAATCGTTAAGTTTCATATGTTCTAGTATTTTCAGTTTATAGAGAAAGATTACAGTTTTTCTTTTAAAACAAACAAAGGATGTGTTTTTTATGTCCTTGTCAGCAAGAAACACGTTTTAGAAAGAGATCAAATTTGACAATAAGCATAAGGACATGTGGAGCGCACCAAAGAAAGATCATGTGGACTTCGTTAAAACAGCACACACAAATGACAGTGGTGCAGGACGGAGTCAGAATTTTAAAATTAAAGAGTTAAAATTCAAATAAAAATATTTATGATAAGAAGAAAAAAAAATAGAAGAGATGTTAACTTATTTTTAACGATATTATATAAATTTTTTAAATGACAGTAATTTTTTTTAACGATATCAAATAAACTTTTATAAAAAAAAAAAATCTTGAGAGGGCCGAAGCCCTTACTGGCTCAAATCTAACTCCACCCCTGATAGTGATACGTATCCGTTTGTAAGATTTTGCCAATGTTATGCCTATGGTCCAGTTGTTGAAAAATCGATAGTTGCTGTCGGATTTCTCGAATCTTCCTATTCTTATTAATTAGGACAGAGTATCCTATCTTGCTAATTTTCTTTAAATAAATAGCTATCGCTGTAAGAACAACCGAGATTCATAAAGGACCTAATGAGACTCATGGCATCACTCATGCCATAGAACTACTTTGTACGGTATGCAATAATTTAGGACTTCTATTATTTCTCAGCAATACAGCTTCATACACTCATAGACACATTCACATTCGGACGTTTTAAATAATTTTTCAATTTATATAATTATACTGAACAGTCCGTCACATGAGTGTGCTAATCTTGATTGACATCTGTCGACAGTCGACTCCATGCTTCATATGAAGCATAGAACACTTATTTCTAGGAATGCATGAATTCTTTGATGATTGTAGTCTCATCTGAAGTGAAATATCAAAAATGCCAAGTTGGTGATAGACTCAGTTTTGTGGGGGTCTCTTGGGACAAGGCATGCATGCATTACAGAAAATATGTAGGCAGAAAGAATCGGTGGTATGCTGGAACAAGAACAATGAGAATGGGATCCCAACGGGTTAGTTTAGTGGTAAAATACTTAAAATAATGAGAATGAGATTCAAACGAGTTATTTTAGTGGTGAAATATTTAGAGTGTGGATATGAGATTTACTTATATCTTATTCAGAAACTTATTATTTTTGGGACAGGTTTCAGTATGCCTTATGCTTGACAAATTTAGATCGTGTTTGCTCTAGGTAAGATCATGTGTACTTGAATTTGACACCTCTAGTGTAACCATCGCAAAAGACATTGTTTGGGAAGTTTCCTGTTATAAAAGAAAAAAATGGTAAACTTCACAAATAGTCCTTCTTGTTTACACTTTTGTCAATTTCATCCTCATTATCTCAAAATTGATGCGTTTAGTCTCCAAAGATTGCAAAAAGCTTCAATTTAGTACCAAATATTTACATTTTTTTAAATTTTTTCTCTATTATTTCAAGAGTAACACACTTAGTCTCCAAAGTGTGAAAAATATTTCAGTTTAGTCCCTCCAGTTTGTGATTTGCACATCAAACTTTGGACACTGAATTGAAAAAAAATGAAAACATTAAAGACTAAATTGAATTTTTGTAAATTTTAGAGACTAAACACGTCACTTTATTAACAACAGGAATTAATTTTTTTTAAGAAAGTATACTCATTGAGGACCAAATGTATCACTTACTAACCAATAGAGATAAAAGTGAAAAAATATACCAATATCGGGGACCAGTTGTGAAATTTAACCCAAAATATATAACAATGAGAATGGATAAAAAAACACATACATAGTGCCATAGAATTAAGTGCACTCTATAAATATAGTCACGTAAGGAATGGTAGAAGTCAGGTCTTGTTTGCAAGGCGCTCCTTTTTTTTTTCCCCCCTTTCTTTGTTCAAAAAAATAAAATGTTATTTCAAGAAAAAGATACAGAGACATCCAATTTTTTGACGGGTGGATATCACAGTTTAGTAGATACATTAAACGTGAGGGTATACATGATACTCAATCCGCTCGTTGGTGCATTTTTTCTTTGATGTCCATGCTTGGTCTTGTTGATCGTTGTATTTCTTCCATCTGAAAACGATGTTGCCATAACTTAGGTCTTACTTTCCATATACCTCAAACAATGAGTTGGCAACTAAGGTAGGTTAGAAGATCTTCTTGCCGTATTAACTACATAACCATGGTTGCCCAAAGAACACGGCAAGCAAGCACACCGCAATGCACCACAAGAATTGCGTGTCAAATTTAACACATAAATTGTTACCATATAAAAAATGAGAAAAAGACTGAGAGCGTGAAAAAATAACACAAAACATTATTCATTGTTACTAGGTTGTATGATTTTCGTTATTTAGGTTGTTAGGATTTTCAGTTCTTATTTTTGTGAAATTTCACCATTCAATAGTTGATTTTGAGTCCCATTTAGGTAGCTATATAAAGTCATTTTAAGTGTGACAACGAATTTGATTGGGAGATTCAATGACAACAGTCATGAGATGATCATCTTAAGAGTGATGATTCTTTTGTCGTTTTGAATGCAGCTTAAGTTTAGCCTATAGGGTGATGTACGAAAATAATTATCCCCCATTCAACCTTATTAAAATTAAATTGCATACTTCTAGATTCAGAAAATCCCAAGTGGTTTCTTGTGTTGGGTTAGAAACGATGTCTTCCTCTTTGTCTCCTCGCTTCTACTTTGGCACACGACATGAACAATGCAAAATTACAAACACGTAGTCCCTACCTTTCGCAGATCGGTTTTTTTTTTTTCTTTTTTTTTTTTGGATGATAAGAAAAACCCAATTGACAAAATCTGACTATTAACTAGTAAAATTTCGAGTGCAGAACCTCACTTTAAAAATATACCAAGTGAATTAAGAACAAAACCTCGAAGATCGATTGATCAAATTTTTTCTATCCAATTTTTTTTTTTTTGGGAGTCATTAACTCCTTCCATAGGTTAGTGTAGTAATAATAGCAAATAAGATTTAAATTTGAACCTAATAAATATCCAACTCGCTTACAAACACAATAAGTATCCAATTTGATTCTTTTACTTCTTCATCCTCCAAATCATCCCCTAAATTCGAAACCGGTGAATTCATCCACCCACCCAAATTCAAAACCGATGAATATCCAACTCAATTACAGCGACCCAATAAGCATCCTATGTATAAGTCTATAGCACCGTGTGTATGTGCGCCCACTTCATTATATGTGTCAAACTTAGTAATGCTACATTTAACATACTTTTTAAATGATCGCATGCGCGTGCTCGTGTGAGAGAGATCGATCGATCAAATAAGAAGCATAAGGTGTTCCATTGCAAGATTAGAAAGGGAAATGTATTATTCTAAACATTTCAGTCACTACAGCTTCGTAAAGCTGTCTCTACAAAGAGGGTAAACATCCATCCCTCAATAACTCCCATTCTATACAAACCCACTGGGAGAAGGGTATAAAGAGTATTTTCTACATAAGGGGAGGAGGGAAAGAAAGGGGCAGCAACTACTTTCCCAAAGAAAGGGTTCTCTCTTACCGGGAGGGAAACCGCAAATGAAGTTTTTACGATGCACCATCTCATCGCACTGCTGACTGAAACTACCTTTTTAGCTGTATCCTTCTTCTGAAACTCCTAAAGATGGAAAAAAAATAGACTCCTGCCCGACTGCTCACCCTCCCTCTTCCCACCCGTCTTTATTTCATTCTCCACCTATCCGAAATTTCCACCATACACCATGTTAAGAGTTCTCTCCCCCTTCGATCGAACCAAGCTTCTCAGCTCTTACTAAGTTGTCCGGCCCACCTGCTCAACTTTAGCCTTGGACTAATACATCCTGGACATACCAAACTGAATAGCTCCTACTTTTCTGTTAGCAACGACACTTGCACCGGTACCTGCACCTGCTGCAACACCAAGACCGCTGTATGAAGCTTTAGCCTGCAACAAGTTTGTGTCGATAGAAATTCTGTCATTCACGTGGTCCACTTTTGTCACTCCTGCACGCGTCATATAAAATGGGTTGTTATCAATGTTAATCGCTATATCTGGTGCTAATTTGGCAGTTGTACTATAACGGGGTATTTGCTTTGTCTGTGAAGAGTAGTCCTTTTCCATCTTTCCAACAATTTTGTCCTGCTCCCCTATGCCACTTCTATGGTAACTGTATGGTGGAGGGACGACCTGCTGAGAAACCATAGCCGGATTTCTGACTAGTGTTCTAGGATCATATGTTTCTTTCATGACAGTCCCGTTTTCATACGGCATAACTGGACCCACAACTTTTCCTGGTTTGGCTGCAGAAGGGGAAATCATGAGCTTTTAAATATTCATATGTTCACCCCAAAAGAGGGTGGTGACGATAAAGATGATGACGAGAAGCAAGGATGAAGAGATTTTTTCTTCTTTTTTTCTTTTTTATAGAGTAAAGATTTATAAGTAGAAGAAAGTACCAAGTGGGTTCCTCAGAGGTGCTTGCAAGGTTCTTGACAGACTACCAGAAAGTCCTTCAGAATCTCTGCAGTTTCTACTGCATGACTCTTCCCCATTCTGCCGATCTTTCATATTGACAACAGTAAATTGTTCCTTTGGAGGGACCATATTCGAATGTACAACGGTAGACCTGCACACATCAATGAGGTTAGATATCCATATTAACCCCACAGGACACGCAAGTACAAGGAAATACAGGATAAAGCTTTTACATGGTGATTCATCAGATATAGTAAGCCAAACAAAGAAGTCACAAGATCACGTGACAGATAAAAAATCCCCCCCGCTCACCTCTTAGCTTGCAACACGAGTAAACCAAAAAAAATCTGAAAAGTACCCAGTATGGAGAAGGAAAAGAATGAATCTAGCATTTTAAGTGCCTTACCTAGATAGTGGCTGAAGTTGCATTTCAAACTCCAAGCTTTCCATTTAAACTGATAATTTGACTATACATAATTTTACTCCCTGAATGAAATTATGTTTTGACTTATTTAATTTAGATTTCTATAAAGATAATCCGCACTGTCAATTTAAGAGAAATGAGTTAAACCTCCTCAATGAAATTGCAATTTCTACATGTAGTTGCAATTACTGAAGATAGACGGGAAAACCAAAGCTCTGCTGAACTGGTTGAGTTCCATTTTGAATCAGGTAAACTTATATGAAACCACGAGACAAATTCTCTCCAATAAAATGAGATATTATTAGGGTGATTTCTCTACTTCAATTCACGGGTTCTGATTGCACCAGGGACAACAGATTCCACTGTAACTTTTTAGCAAAGACAAATGTAGACCATTAGTCCTAAGGCGAACTACACACAAGATCTAACACAATAAAGTACGCTCTTTGGGTCAATGTTGGCATATTATTTAGCGCAAAGTACAGAAGAACAAACAGCATAGTATACTGATATTGCTATCTACCTTGGAAGAGAGACATGCTTTCTCTCCAGCGGAATCACAGGCCCACTTTTACCACCATTTTCTTCCAAATGAGCAAACTGCTTCCTGAATTGATCAACCGCACTGCATTGCAATGTGCGCTAAAAGATTAGTGCATTTAGGGGAGGGTTTATTCCTGGAAACAGAGGAGAAATTAAACACATCACCAAGGACAAGGAAGAAGAAAACCATCACTACCTTGGATAAAGAAAATTAGTTCGCTCTATTCCGTTCATGTAATCCTTCAGCAGCTGAGGATGGTATTCTAGTATCTCACGGAATATTAATTCGCGTACATCCTCCTTTGTGACCCTTCGCCTCTCAAATTCAAACTCCATCTTTGATATTGGTTGGCACGATGGTTCTCTCTCAACTTTAGACAGTCCCTTGAAATAAGGATCAGCCAATGCCTGGATAAATGCCAAAAGTAAAATCAACACAAAAATCATAGTTTCTAACAAGAAGAGAACGAAGGCTACAAGGATTTGGCACCATATTCTTTATGGCATGAAGAGAATAATTAGAGGAAATACAAAAATATCTGTGAATCCAATTAAACTGTAACAAACCTCTTCAGCAGTAGGCCGGTCCTTCGGATCAAAAGCCAGCAGCCTTTCCAACAATCTTAGGGCTAAAGGATCCACATTTGGAAACTTCTGAGCAAAGGGCACAGGCTGCTTCTTCCGCATGGTTGTAAGGTACCTCCTAGCCTTGTCATTTCGTACCTGAACCACATAAGCTAATATGATTATTGCCAAGATCAGGTTGGTCTACCTGTACGTTAACCTGTGAGATACACAATATAGCAAAGGGAGTAGATACATACTCTGGAAATGGTATCCATTGATGGTGTCCCCATCAAATCAGTCATCAAATCTAGTTGGTGAACAACATTTTTCCCGGGAAACAGAGGCTTCCCAGTTAAAACCTCTGCAAAAATGCACCCTATACTCCATATATCAATAGCTGGCGTATACTGGAGACAGAGGACATTAAATTAGAAGACAACGACTACAATTGGAGTATTACAAACTTACTTTCCATCATTTTATAGAAATACACCCCAAATAAGAACCTTGTGCTTATAAGCACCTATTTTAAGGTAAACCAGACATTCTGTATATCAATGAGAATCAAGATGTTCATGGAATTTGCATATTAGATTCCAGAATAACACAAATTGTTCAAAATTGACCTCAATGGTCGTTTCAAAATTCTACAGTCAACTGCAAAAGTTGAATGAGCGAGAGCAACAAGACACTACTCCAGATGGCTTTAACAGTTAAGATGACAATATATTACAAAAGGAGGCATTCTTCCAGCACCCAAAAGATTGAACTAGAAAAGAGAATAAGATAGAACCCTTGCTTAAACAAACCTATTGCTCTTGAAATCAATGAGTAGAAGATTCCTCTTTTATGATGAGAGGCCCCACTTCTTCTAAAGGTATTAAGCTTTATCATCTTACAAAGACATCCATCAATGTTACATCTCACAACCCCATGAATTTTATAAATGGCAAGAACCATAACTTGATAAAGAAGATTACTCTTGAACTCTGACGGCATCCTGAAGCATCATTTAGCTACAAGTCAGACAAAGAGTCCAGGGTGAAAGATTTCTTCCTTAAGAAGCTTGGCAAACTTTCCCATTTGCGGCCTCCAGACAAATTTCTAGTGTCCTCCCTTTCCCATACCCCACTAATCCTTCTTTTGAAGGTATTTCTTGTTTGAATCTTCTAAAAAATGTTAACCTAGCAATCGAACTTGACCAGTTTCCAATCTGAAGTCAACCTGGAGAAGTAACTGGATTGCTTTGAAAACTTAAAGAGATGCAAAGCCGGGCATCACAGGTCCTTAGACTGGACTCAAAAAAGGCTCATAAGTGAAAAAACTGTGCAGGGGGAACAAAGTCAATGCTTAAACGAAATTTATGTTCTCTAATCCAAGTACAATAACAAGGAAGGAGATATGCATAACATAATCGTCGGTCTCCCAAACTGAGCCAGGGAACACAGAAGCAAGAGACATTTGTAAGCAAATATTGCAACATGCTAATTAATAATTATCAGAAATTACAAGGCCTGATTCAAGCATTAATTATTAAAGGCAGAAAGCAACTCAAAAATATACCTTAGAGAAGAATGACCCACATAATTCCGGAGCCCTATACCATCTTGTTGCTACATAATCCTGTGATTTGCAACAGCTAATATTACTATAAGCTTCAACATTCCAAAATAGATTTATGCCAAAAATGTAAGTTGGAAGAAAAGCCTGAGCCAAGTCCCATACCGTCCAAAAAACAGTTGTAGGCGTATCATTGAAAGCAACTCTGGCCAAACCAAAATCACAAATTTTGAGTTTACAATTTGCATTTGCCAATATGTTTTTGGGCTTCAAGTCTCGATGGTAAACATTAGCTGCACAAACACAAAAAATTTAGATGTTTCTGGACAAACATTATTCCTGAGCCCTTGTATAAGAGCAGCTATTTCATGCAAGACTCATGAGATTTCCGCATCAAACTAAATGTAGATTTAGAAAGGTAAGGCAGCCATCTTCAAATTGAGTAGGAAAGTCACAGATGTTATCTTAAATTTTGTCAACGACAACCATCTACAGTGTAAAATGCAGATTAAATACATTTTGCTCCACCAAACATACAACATTGTAAAACATGGCAAAATAGTGAAATTACCAGTGTGGATATATTTAAGTGCACGAAGCAACTGGTATAGAAAAAACTGGTAGTGTTCACGAGTCAAGTCATCATTAGCCTTAATGACTTGATGGAGATCTGATTCCATTAGCTCGAAAACAACATAAATATCTTTGAACTCTCTTCTGGAGGGAGGAAGCATTATGTGTTTGATCTCAACAATATCCGGGTGACGTAGAAGCCTGAGAAGCTTTATCTCACGTAGAATTCGAGCAGCATCAGAAATATGCTCAAAAATATCATGGATTTTCTTTATTGCCACTTTTTCGCCAGTGTAAGTGTCAATTGCTGAGCAAACAACACCATAGCTTCCTTTCCCTATGACCTCAAGGATTTTATACCTATTTGCATCACCATATTCAGAGAAGAAGTCCATCTCTGCTGAACCCTGTTGCATAAAAAAAAATACCCAAATAAGTTCCCTGACTGAAAATAAGGAGGCAAGTAATTTCGAGAACATATCCACATCATATTGAGGAATAAAGCAATAATCATCTAGGTGGAGTAAGCAGCACGCAAAGTAATTCTTTAACAGGTACACATTTCTTCACTTGTTCCAAATACAGAGCTCCCACTCTTCATCAAGTACTATGACATGAACTCTCCTGCGCAACATATTTTCTCTTCTCCATTTTCTTAGAAAACTCCAACTTTGCCTCAAGGAACAAATCATGCTATAATGAAATGGATATTCATGCTACTTCCATTGGAAACTAGAAGATAACATTTTTCAAACACTATGTTTATACAAAATTTTAGATGAAACAAGTACTACTTCCTGTCTAAGGGGGGCCACAAAATCTTTTCCTTCTCTCTATCCTTCTTCCCATTTAGTTCATGGTTTTTACCAACAAAAAACAAAGAAAATATAATGGCATTTGCCTATGAATGTCATTCTTATTCCAGCATGAGTTCCTTTTCATTGTCAACTCCTCAAAAGAATCAAGAAATAGTGTGGTTCCAAATTCTTGCATATAATAGGCGAACAATGACCACAAAATGTAATGGCATGAACATGGACCAAGATGAAATATACTTAAAATTGCATTAGATACGAACTCATAGGAAAATTTGTTCCACTTCTTCTATGGTGGCAATAAATATCATATCAGGTTATTGTATCTAATTGATACCAAGTAACATCATTGATCAACTCCCATCACATCGAACCCAGCATGGACACTCAACAAGTTTCATTTATCCAATATGAGAAATCCCATTTCAGTTCAAAAAGATTGTAATATCAAAAACCATGCTCCTATACTACAGTGAAAGCCACAGAAAAATATCTTTTATAAAGACCCATAAAGATCAAATAGCGGTAAATTTGCGTAAACAAAACCCATTATGAAGATCAAATCAATCCACTTTATAACTATTAACTTTAATCAATATGCTAATAACACAAACAACACCCACAGCCGATAACTGAACCAAACCAAGTCTTGCCCCACTAGGTGGGGTCGGCTGGCACAAACAACATCAACAATCATATACTTTCTTTTCTAGAGCAAGTTATATAAAACACACACATGCACACACCCCTCTACATATATATGCAAATTCCAATCTTAACCAAGGCAAAATCAATCACCAGAAAAATAAAAACTGAGAGAATAAAAAGGTGGAAAATATAAAGATAAAAAAACCCACTTTGTATAACAGAATCAGATTCCGCTATAAAGACAGAGAAATTAACACAATTTAATAAAGATGGCATTTAAGGATGCTTAAAACATAGTCTACAAAAAAGTAAACAAAAGCATTTATTTCCTTTTACTCGTCATTTCAAAAAAACAAATAAAAAAAAGAGAATGTAACCCACTCAACATATTTAAACTGTAAATTCACCATTAATATCATATGCCACATCAATAAATTAAAACTGTTAAATTATCCTACATAAAAACCACCAAATATTCACAAAAATATCCAAAAAAAATGTTAATCCATTAACTAAATTCACGAATTTCAAAATACAAGTTGATTAATTTCTTCTTCAAAAAAAGGCTCACTTTTTTACGCTGATCTGGCTGCAGTTTCTACTCAGATTTCAAATTCCAGATCCGTAAACAAAACTGCGAGATCAAACGTGACCGACCAGACAAAATCTAGCTCGAGACACCACGTGACAACCGACAAGTAAAATTGGCCCGAGACACCACTTGATCGGCAATCAATCAAAAGCTGGCCCGAAAACACACCACTTGAACTGCAATCGAAAGCTAGCCGAAACACCACGTGACCAACAGCCAAAAAACCTCGATTCAGTGAACCAAATTTCGTCGTTTGTAATCAAAATTCAACTGAATTTAAGCAGAATGAACCAAATCACGGCCTTTGTAATCAAAATTCACTTGAATTTAAGCAACCCGATCAAAATTATAACTGAATTTTGGGAATTTTCTTCGAAATTTTCAGCCACATTTGCCCCCCAAGTGTTAAGAACCCTAGCTTTACAAACTCCCCCTCTTCTTCTTCTTCAAGCGACGCCGTTTCACAAACCCCTCACCACCTCGACCACCACCGCTTATACCAATAATTATCAACTATTTCTCTACCTCCTCATACATAGAAACAAAAATTGTAGATACAAATCTATATATATATATACATCTATTAATAGATATATCTATATATATATAGGAAGAGAGAGAGAGAGGAGAGAGAGGGAGAGTGTGGATCTGAAACAACCCTAGCTGATGAGGAAGGTGAAGATCTGACACCGACACGCCAGAGAGAGAGAGAGAGAGAGAGAGGAGGAGGGAGGGTTTTAGAGAGAGAGAGAGAAACACTATGCGTTGTGTTGTGTGTGTTTGTGTATATATATATACATATATATGTGTGTGTTGTACGAGCCATAAATCTAGCGCTCATAAATACTATAACACGAATATACGCTACTGCAAAGTACGTTGCATGTTTATGTATTTTATCGTCCGTTAAATGAACAATCAATAGTCTAAATATTAGTTAAGACATCTTCAATTAAGATTTTAAAATGTAAATTTTTTTAAATTTAGATAATTTTATAATTTCATATCCAAAAAATAATATTATTCATGATAAAAGTAGGTGAAATTCACCATTTTTAACTTAAAAAATACTAAAATAGAACATCAGGTTCCATTTTATTCAAATTTTACATTTTTTAAGCTAAAAGTGGTAGATTCTATGTACTTTTATCATGAATAATATTACTTTTTGGGCTATAAAACTTTAAAAATATCCAAATTTAAAAAAATTTACATTATAGAGCATCTATTTAAGATACCCTTATGAAATAATAAATATAATGAAATTATCTCAATTTTTAGTAGATTTTCACATCTATGTTTTATTTTCTTACGTCCAAACAAAATAACTTTTAAAACGTGATGAAGCATTTTTATTTATATATTTTTATGTCAAGCATTTTTATTTATATTAGTGTAGGGAAATGCAATTGTATGATTTAGAATATTTTGTAAATCAATGTATATTTTGTACCTAACCAATTGATGTATTATTGATTGATTTTTTTCTTAAATTGATTAGCATGTATATTTATTTATAGTTGCAGTCATAGAAGCAATTTTGTTAATTCAATTTGGATATCTATCTTTTGTTGATCAAATCAAGTATTTATCTCAATATATTAGGTCTTATCTTGTGATAAGATTTTTGAAATTTCTCTCCACAACACAATATCTAAACTAAGTAATTAATATTACATGCATTTCATTCTTAATTGCTAGTTTCTTCGACCGGTGTTTTAAAATACAAGAGCAATTAAATGATATCATGGGGATTTTTGATTAAGTAAGTTTGGAGTAAAGGAGAGAGTGACTTTAATTTATTTTCTCTTCTTTCTTGTTTTCTACGTCTTTATTTTTAAATTATAAGAAGTTATATTCGATAATGTTAAAATAATACCTAAAAAGAGTAATTATAAAAAATAAAAAAAACAAATTATGATCTTCACAAAGGATACTTCTTATTTTTCTTAAACTTCTCTATTTCCTGTGAAATAGTTGTAAATCCTGATGGAACAAATAGAGAAATACTTGAATTACCAAAACAATTTCATTTTCTGGTCAAGAAATTATTAAAAAAAAAAAAAAAAAAAGATGAGAGTAACTTTTATAACCTTTCTCCATTTGTTTACCCACATACGGAATAACTATATATGGAAAGCAACCTACTTAAAATAGTAGTACATGTTAGGTGTCCTCTTTCTTATATTATCTGATTTCTTTTTTACTAACAATGAGCCTGCCTTATTTAGCAAAAAAAAAAAACAATGAGCCTGCCTTGACAACTAATCTGCCCATAGATCATTTTGGCCTCTTTGGTACATTTTCTTGCTGGATTCTTGTGTTAATAACAATAGATATCATGACCAAGGAAAAAAACAAAATGTGCCTCTACCAACTACTAACTGTTGTAGTGATCAAAATCTTGTGTTAATTTGGGCCCTATAGTAAATGGTGAATCAGATTTGAATTAGTTCGAGTTTAAGTGATAATAGACCCAACTTGAACCACGAGGTAAGAAATCTTATAAATAGTCTTCCAAGTTTGACACGGTTTTGTCTTTTTTAATTCTCCTAACATTATCTTTACTCATTCCTACCAAACACTACTTTGTCTTCTTACTTGTCCTTGTCTTTAAAATAGTACAAATTGTTGATACCTACCTAAAAATTATGTCGTAAAGTTTTGAATTAGCAATTCTCATTGTAAATTCGAGAGCCTATAACTATATAAAATTATAAGTTATATTTCTTGACATTCATCTTCATAGGCTAGTGCACGTTATTGTAATGTCTAATATTAAAATGGTTTTAAAGAACAACTTGCAATGTGTATATATTAAGAACATCATTGGTTCTAGAAATAATTTTATAAAACTTAGGTTTATTAATAATGAAATTGCCGACACACCTAACCATTTTGTGAAAATATTTTTTGGTACAGTTTCTAGATTGACATTAACTTCTTATCAACCTTCAGTTTTTGATGTGTAAAACACAACACCCTATCGCTATCTAATTCTTCATGCAACAAGAAGTTTCTCAACCAACATCGAGTGTGAGATCTCTGTTAAGTAGTGGGGTAAAATTATTTTTATAAAATTGTGAGTTTAAAATATTTTATTTTTTTAGAGTTTTATTTTTGACTGACTTGATACTGTGTGTGGTACATCGTTACACGGTAAAAATTTATCAGTTAATAATTAAACTCCTCTAAATAATTTAATGGTCAAATTCTGACATTTGAATTTCTACGTCATTTAAGAAAAAACACTATTAGAGTGTAAGAAATTAAAAACTTTGAACTTTTCTGTCATTTGTTTTTTCTTGTTTCTCTTTTATTTGGTTTTTGTTTTTTCTATTAGGAAGCTGACAGCTGGCACACTTAAAAAGTTAATCTCATTGATTAATTAAATGGAGCCCAAGACATAATGTGCCCTACCCATATGAAACTTAAGATATGCACGTGATAAGTTAAAGCCATCTCACTTATTAGTGGTGTCATTTACTTATTAATATTTTTGGCAGATATCTTTTGTTAATATAATTGAGGCCTAACCCCTAATTTAAATTCAAAACTTCTTGTTATAAAGAATTACTATTTGATCATTCTATTAAAGTCTTGAATGTGTTGATATATTTAATGATAAATAGTATGCTTTTACAGGACTTTTTTGTATGACAAAAAATTTACTTTTAATAGAACCACGTTTGATCTATCTTAAGATTATAAACATGTAATGTAATGACGCACTCTAATACATATTTCAAATCAATTTAGAGCCAATTAATATTTATAATAATAGGATATAAATCCGAATTCAGAATCACTAACTAAAATAAATCTGAATTCAGAATCACTAATTAAAATAAATTATTACTCGATTACTTTGCTCAACTTTTACGAGATTGCTTTGCTCTCATGTGGCTACCATGGTTAAAAAAAGAAGCTATTATTCATATGCAACTAAAGGATTATTAAATGATATATATTCCTTGTCCACTCACCCCATGGTGTATCATCCACTAGCCAATGATTAAATAATTAAAAAAAAGTTGGGTCGAAAAGGAAATACAGAAATTTAGAAAACAAAAAGAGTTTGCTTCATATGAGATTACTCGTGTAAAAAGGATCTGGAAACCACGAATTTGCTGTCGAAAGCAGATTTCTTGTCACTTTCACACAGTGATTCACTAGTGGGTATGTACCCTTTATTAATCTTTAATAGAATTTTTATGTACCCTTTATTAATCTTTAATAGAATTTTTGACCTTTCAGTTGAACTTTTTTACACATTTTTTACATGCTTATCAAAGTGGCGTGTATGCTTGTGAAGTTGTGAAAAAACGCATACTATTTTATAGCTAGTACAACGTGTGTGTGTATATATATATATATATATATATAGTGTGTGTGTGTGTGTGTGGAGTTCTGAATTACTTGTTTTTGGTATGCTGATATGTATAGTCAAAAGGTAAATGGTTTACCAAACTCGTGTAAAACTCATTTTCTTATGATTGGTTACCGTAACGTTCGTTAATAATTGAGTGTTTTTTGTTATTTCGAAAGTGAATCTTTTCTTTTAAATTTTAGTCTTGGTAGAAGTTGTCTTTGATTGGATTTTTCATTTATTAGGGGGGCAGTCCAACCAACAAAGAGTTGGAAAAACTGTGCTCTGAACTAGATATTTTTGATCGATTAACTATAAAAATCAGTAAATTAAGAATTGTGCCTTAATCTTCTAAAAATACTCGAAAGTCTTTTTAGTTATAACATAATTGATCCTCCTATATATGTGTATATATATTTCACTAGTTTATATCATAGTACAATGAATCCAATTCATTAATAGTATTTTTGCTTGAGGTAGTGGATAATGAAGCTTTGAAGTTTTCAGCTCTACAATTTTTTTAAATTGTTTTGTTTTTGTGGGACAAAGTAATTAGCTTTACGAGTTTTTTTTTTTTTTTAAACAGCTTTACGGGTTAGATAGTCAATAATTGCTAGCTTCCTCTCAAACCCATCTTACCACTTGCTTTGTGCCAAACTGAAGTAACGAGGGCATATAATTGGTGCTATCTAGGAGGCTTAAAGTCAGTAACAAATTGTAAACAAATGGTAATGGGTGTGCTCTTAAGATAGAGCGTAGTGATTAAATAGCAACTTATTTTGATTAAAAATTTTAAATTTTAATTTATAATTTTCTATTATATATAGTATTTAATTTTTAATTGACTTAAAGTATACATGAGGTGCTCTACTACATCATGTATAGCTTTAGGATTTATTCAATAAGTGAGTTTCTCGTTATTAAAGAAAAAAATAAAAAGTTTTGAATTTTAACTTATACTCTCTTTTTACATATATTATCTAACTTTTAACTGAGCCGAAATATACGTTGAGGCGTCTTATTGTATCACGTATAGCTTTGGAATTAATTCCATGGGTGCATTCCTCATATTACAAAAAGAAAGTAAAAGGTGCAACAAGCAACCTTTTTTTTTTTTTTTTGGTCAAAGTGATTAGGTATTATTATTAAACAGTCAACCAACACCGGTTGAATCAAAAGTATTTTGTACAAGATGAGTATGTAACAAACTAAGCAAACTAATAGAATAGCAGTTGAACCAGTCGACAAGTAAAGAAAATCGTCAAATTTATTTTGCAACCTAATCTATAGATCTATTCATAACATGAGGTATTACAAAAAATAAATATTACGAGTATGATTGAACAAAGCTACGTATCTCTTCAACAAGCAATTTTTTCAATGCCTTAAGGGATAGTATATTTTTCTTCACATATAAAATATTACTACCGACATGATCCTTGCTTGGTTTGCCACCAGGACCACAATCCCTAAACCCCAATGAAATGCATTGTTTGACAGCAAGAAACAGCAAGTAATCGCATGGAGCATGAGAGTTTGAAACCCACAACTTGCTTTGAAAAGGAAAAGCCAATGTTACAAACCACTCAAATAAAAAATGTTGTAAAGGAAGATCAACCAAAAGAAGAACATTAAAGCCAAATGTCTCATTCAACTTTTCCAAGTGAAAGAGGATTTGGACTATTAGTTAAAGCTAAATTGGCAACCATCATATCAACCCAAGAATAGAGTAGAATGGTAAGGTAATAACTTATTATGGTTATAGAATATTTGTGGGAATATCTTTACTGACGAACCATTTCAATGGTACAGGTATTAATGTGCTACGAGGCATAACCATGAAAGTAACGAAAAATAAAAAGTTTTGTAGTTGGACCATCTATTCTATCCGTTCGAGTTTTGCTTCTCTAGAGAAGGTGAGAGGCTAAAAATGAAAGTGCTCACAACACATACCGACAAGGTGCTAATTATAATCCAACCATTAATGACTAGTTCAAACACCAGGAGTACTCTACTTATCGTGGTTTGGGGATTGGGGTTTCAAATTTTCTTATCACCCTTGATTGATTTGAATCAAGTATTAGTGTACTGATCCATAATAGAGTTTATAATTTTAAGTAAATCTAATATGATTCTATATGAAGTAATACAATAATTTTTAAACTTTATAATGAGTTGCTCATCATTAAAAAAAAAAAAAAGATGACTTATTTTTTGATCGAATTATAAAAGTAGAATACCTATAAAGAGTGTGGGGGCAGGAAAATAAGTCTCGTAAAGGTAAAGAAGATGTTATATATGCCGTGAGGGAGAGTAAGACAAGAAGTTGATAAAATATTAGAAGATTACATTAACATGTGGAAGCTGAATCACTAAATGTGGCATAGATTATTATTTGCTTTTAATATAAAAAGCATAGTTCTAATGATTGTCTATACTACTAAGTTTTCATGATTGTCTTTTACTAAAACCCCTTATGGACTTATTGGTCTTTCTCTCAAATTCAAGTTTTAAACATAATTAAGAAAAGAGTTCTAATGATTATACATGACTACACTATTGAAATTTCATAATTGTCTTTCACTACTCTCATGAGCTTCTCAATCTCTCTCTCCAATTCAAGTTTAAAACATCATAAAAGAGTTTTAGTGATTTTTTATGACTACACTACTGAAATTTCATAATTGTCTTTTATTAAAATCCATATAGAATTCTCATCACTCTCTCAAATTCAAGTTTTTAAACATCAAAAAAGAGTTCTAATGATTATTTATGACTAAACTAATATTGAAATTTCATAATTGTCTTTTACTAAACCAATATTGACAATTGGCACCCCGAGGGTCACTTATCTCATCACGACAACTATCGTACTCTCTTTTAGCACTCTAAAGTTTTGGACGTCATCTCGAACAATTACTGGAATTGGCCGCTCTACCCCTCAAATCTCGCACTTCTTGATCCCTTACCGTACTATGCGTTCTCGCAGTTGGCCCCCCATGACTCCTTTGTCTGGTCACTCACCTCTAATGGGTCCTTTTCTTTCAGTAAAACTTGAGACTATGTTCGTGACAAAGGTTATCTTGTTAGATGGCACTCTATTGTCTAGTTCTCATACAATATTCCCAGACATAGTTTCATGACTTGGCTTGCCTGCCTTTACCGTCTTGCAACTAAATATCGTCTTCTCTGTTGGGGCTGCATCAATCGTGCACATTGTATTTTCTGCCACCAAGCGTTAGAGACGCGAGATCATATCTTTTTCAAATACTGCTTCACAAGAAGAATTTGAAAGGGAAGTTTAATGTTGATCCTTATTGATGCTTCTATCTTTACTTTTGAAGATATCATTGAGCTTGGGTCTTCTCTTGCAGGTAGGAACAATATTAAGGAGTATCTCTTCCGACTGATCATTGGTGCATCTATTTATCATATTTGGATCGAGAGGAACAGACGACTGTTTAGCAACGAGACATCGACCGAGAAGAAAATTCTCCTGTGCATCCGTGAAGAAGTAACAATGAGAGTTCAAGTTAGAATGCTTATCAAGATATCTTTCATTAATAGTCATTTCTTGCATAGAGCAAATATTGATGCCCAGTTGGCATGACGTTGTATGGCATTGAGTGACAGTTGTGGCTTTGTCTTTGTTTCTTTCTTGCCTTATCCACGAGTAGTTTGTTTGTCATGATCGTTAAGAAACTCATGGATATGGCCAATTTGATGTAACTTTACACTGTTTTTTCTTTTTCTTTAATAAAAATTTCTTGCTGATTCAGCCAAAAAAAATAATAATTGTCTTTTACTAAAACCCTCATAGATTTCTCAAGATTCAGGAGTAGTCTAGTGGTAGTTTATTCATCTAACAATTAAAAGATTTGGATTCGAATTTCATAGAAGTGGGGGTACTAAAAAAAAAAAAAATCTCATGAATTTCTCAATCTATGTCTTGAATTCAAAATCTTAAACATTAAAAAGAGTTCTAATGATAATTTATGACTAACCCACTATTGAATTTTCATGATTGTCTTTTACTAAAATCCTTATAAAATTCACAGCTCTCTTGTCTCAAATTATCTTAGTGAAATATGATTCTACTATTCGTTAATTAATTGTGTGAAGTGATGACCCTCGCACATTTTTTATGCACAATCACATTCCAACTGAGAAGAATCAATATCAACTTTTATTTTCATGATCTCTAGTAGATGATAGGAGGGAAGGAAAGGACTCTGGCAAGGATTCTTACTGCAACTTTATTCTTTGTTGGGATGATGCGATCCACACGAGAAAAGTCTCTAAATTATTGGATATCGTTTTCTTCCGTGACATTGGTACTATCAACATTAATCTAAATGGGGAATAGAGTCACTACGTACGAGTTGATTTATAAATCGTTGTGTGGATTAACTTATCAATTATGTTTTATAATTATATTTAAAACGTTGTCATTCAGTTGAAACACTTCTCGTATAATTATTTGTTCTTATAGAGAAAAATAAACTGGGTAAATTAAAACTCCTTAGAAGAATAGTTAAGTAATTTGGAATCTTGCATATGATTCTAGCAGATAATTGTGGAGAGGATCCGATTCAAGGAGTGACTCCTCCACGCATTAGATGAATTACATGAGGGTATCTTATATTTCTTCATAAAAAAAAAAAAAAAAAAGATTTTTCACCTTGAATTTTTTTAAAATATTCATGTATTTTTAGATCAAAAACTTAATTAAGCGCGATTAAGAAAAAAAGAAGAAAAAGATATATTTGTTAAATTTGTAAAATTATGTATATTCTTATAAATCATAAAATCTATTATGTTATTTTAGATTGTGTACACATAGGACCTCCCTATACTTTTGTAAAATTACACAATACCCCCTTTAATTATAAACATGCACGGTACCTCTATGTAGTTTTTGAAACTAAGCACAATAATTCCTTATAATTTTAAAAGTGCACGGTACTCCTTTCCCTCCGGTCAAAAACTCAGTATATTTTAACAGAAAATATGATGCATGCACGTCAAATGCATTTTTTTTTGCTTAAATTATTAATTATTTGAACAAAAATATCAATTTTTGTCAATCTTAAAGAAAAAAAAAAATATGTGTCATATAAGGGTATTTTTGTTTAAATAATTAATAATTTAAGCAATTTTTTTTTGAATAATCGTATTTGACGTGCGTGCATCACATTTTTTGTTAAAATAAATTAATTTTTTGACAGAAAGGTGCTTATCGTGCCTTCAAAAATTATAAGAAAGTATCGTACACTTTTAAAATTATAAAAGTTTATTTTATAACTTTATAAAAACACAAAGTCTTGTGTATTTCACCATTTTATATTATTAAGGTAGCAAACTATCTAATCAAAGATCTATCATGCAAGCAAAATATGGGTCTAACTTGCAACTTGATCACATTCTTGTACAAGCCTATTAGATTGTAGCTCCTACACCTCGACTATAAACCTCTAGATTAATTTTATTTGCAACATCTTGCTTAGATTAAAACAATCCCAAAAGGGAAATATTGTTATTGTCAATGATATGACAAAAAGTGATTTGTTAAGACCGTACGCATGGGACCGTGACCTTTGATCTAGGCAAAAATTTGTCGTTTCATGTGCCGTACGATGCCAATCTTGGGCTCCGTTTGTTTGTCGTAAAATAATTTACTTGTGTAAAATATTTTTCGTGAAAAGTGTTTTTTTAAAAAATAAAATATTTTACATGGCTCCGTTTGTTTGTCGTAAAATAACTTATTGATGAAAAATATTTTACTGGAAAATAAAATATTGAAAAATATTTTCTGGTGTTTGGATGTACGGTAAGTTCGGTAAAATGTTTTCTTATTCCAAAAGATATGAAAACATTTTACAAAATTTTGTACTAGACGCAATTGTTGATTGAAAAATATTTTACGGTTGACTAATTTTACGGTGTTACCAAACACCGTAAAATTAAGAAAAAGCAGCCGCAATTTTTGACCGAAAAATATTTTACGGTTGACTAATTTTCTAGTATTACCAAACACCATAAAATCCGAAAAATATTTTCCGATAAAATATTTTACAGCAAACAAACGGAGCCTTGATACTTGAAAATTTCAAAAACTTTTGTAGAACTCGAACTCTCTAATTATCTAGTGGAAAGTTTAGTTTGAGACACATTCATTGCCTAATCGAAAAAATGCTCCCAAGTCCCAACCAAAGGAAAGGCCTGTGATTGGTTTGAACCTACATTTGTCCTTGAAGTTTTGTTTCTAACTCACTTGATGTATTTTTGAAATTAAATTTTACATTTACAATTTTATCAATTAATAATTGGATTTCGTCAGCTGAGTTTTCCTTATCTTCAACAAAAAAAAAAAGAAGCTCCCAACCAAAGGGAGAGGCAATGGTGAAAAGCACATGTGGATGCACATTGGGACAGGTAGAGTCTGCAGCCTCTATTGACTTCGAAACATTTCTAGATATAACTATATTTTAAAAAAAAAATTTGTCTAAAATATTAATTAGTTCTCATTAAAAAAAAATTAAATATTATGTATAAACATTGATTATATATTATAATTCAGAAAATTCTTAGGTAAACTTAGATCATGACCCTATTTATGGTCTAAGCCAATAACAACTTGCCACTTCACTAATACATAGTGTGGCATAATTACAACACTACCTTACAATTTTAAGAAATTATGAAACAACCCCTCTTGTTTAGAATTTTCCGATGACCGGAAAATGGCCCAAAAAAAATCCGACAAACTCTAAATCTTAACTTTTTTACCTCAGTTTTCAAGGATTTTCAGATAAAAATACTCCACTTCAGTTCTAAGCAGGAATCCAACACCCAAAATGTGATATTTACACCTTCATCAAACCTACTTTATACACTTTCATTGCAAATTTTGAAGACATGTTGCATGGTAGGTAAATTACCACAACACTACATGCCAAAAAGGACCGAAACAGCACAGAGTCTTTCAAAAATGATGTCATACACATAAAAACATGTTCATCAAAGCACTGTAATATTTTGCTTATACATACATGATAAATATATGCTACTTGTATACAATGTTGTCGTTTGTGCTGGAGTTTATTCTTTAAGTCAATCATAAGGCAAATCTTGTCCCTCTCCCACCACGTGACCATGTGAAAAAAATTTCCTTTTGAGTTAGAGAATGTGATGTAATTAATTGAGTCCTTTCTCAATGTAGGGCCTCTAATCGTCGGTTGCACCTAATCAACCAAACAAATATACATCCCGGTGTTGCCTACCTACCAAAGAATGGGTTATGTATGTCTTGGAAAATGATTGGATCCGAACGACTCTTTATATTTAATGAGGGTAACATAATGTGTATCTTTTCATGTTATGAGTGTCGTTGAATTTAATAATAATTTTTTTTTGATTTGATTTATTTGACTTCTTCTGCACCCATGGCCCCCTCCCAACACCCCCTTATTTGAAGATATATTATAGGACAAGATTATAAACTATAAGATTCGAGAAGTGACGGCAGTGGCCTTGATTTATCATAAGATAAAGGAATTATTTGAAATAATTTGGATATGATAGGAAACTGTAGGTAAATATATTTGTTAGAAGATATGAAGTCTGGAGATTGTACATTGTAGAGTATTGATAGAAGAAGATTTAAAAATAGTTAGATGAAGACATTTAAACGAGATTTCGCATTCATAAAATTTAAAGAGGTGATGACTTCAACAAAAAAATAATGGGGTTGTCAAATTTATAAAACCGAGCTCAATAAGATAAATTTCACGCAATTTAATTTTGTTTTTGTTTGATTTGGTATTTGAAGACATATCATGGTAGAAGACAAAATGCAAATTCACATGCAATGATAAGATATTTTGATTATAGATGATCATCATATCCATTTGTAGATTTTCTTTATTCAAAGCTATCCATAGAACACTGTAGATTCTTCAACTTAGTTCAAACTCGTGATTCATGCACGGTGAAAGTTGATTCCTGAAAATATTTATGTAATATTATTTTTCTTCAAAATAGAAGTTTAAACCAATTTTGCATCACCTTAAAAGAATGTTGTATAATATTATTTTTATTCAAAATAGAAGCCTAAATTAATTTTACATCACCTTAAAAGAATATTGCATGTTTCGAAAATTGATCTCATAATCTTAAACTTCTAAGGTGAGAATCATACCACTAGACCAAATGGTCAGCAGCTTCATATAAAAAATATTTTAAGTTGGCAAACCAAAATAGCCTTGGACCAAGAGATATAGTAAACGTTTTGCCTAAGTTTTATATGGACCCTATTAAGTCGATGAAACGTCACCACTATAAGCAGAAAATGGGCTGATTACAACTCGATTATGAGCCGTCTTAGCTTTCTACAAGCCATTGGCTGACTAAAGCGAGTAGCCATCTGGCCCTCGAACCCACAATATCTCCATTTATAGATTAGAGATCTTTCTCTTATGTATCGGAACTTGTAGGGTTAAAGATACCGTCTTTTCTTTATCTAACTTGTCACCACTAATGGAACACATTTCACTATAAACTATAAGTTATTATTCTTTTCGATTGAGTTGTCAATCATGTGGTATACCGGATCATTTTACACACACCTCAAAATTATCCACCTTCTTGATCCATGAAACTTTCGTTAAGAACATGTGTAACAATTCTAAAGCTTTTATTTGCTTCTACTTGGGTTTTTGCTGGGTTTCTATGCCGCTGGATTTGGTGTTCGGTTTTTGGGCCCGTGCGGGTTTGGTGGTTTGGACTTTGACAGTTTTGGTTTCGTCCTTGTTTTGTGTCCGTTAATTTCTGGTTTTCAGCATAAGGACTGGGCTAGATGGACTGTTTTCTTTCTGCTTCGTATGTATTATGGTTGTTGGGTTTCTGCTTCTTTGAGTTGGGCCTTGTTGAATTGTGGAGCCTTTTCTTTTTGTAATTCTTCCTTGTTAATGTAACTTTCGTAAAGTGAATAAGTGTGCAAACTAGTTCACAAATTTGATCTGAAATTGATTAGAAAAAATAAAAATAAAAAATTCATCCGAAATTACCTCTTGGTGAATGGATCCGTACAACGACAGTGGTTAATATCTTAGAAAAAAAAGAAAGGCTGATAAGTCCTTAACGCTAGTGAGAGGGTATGTCGATTTATTGTATCGATTAAGTCTCTCTTCAAATCAAAAGAGAAAGTTGACTAAACAAAATAATTTTGCAACTAAGTATTCTCCCACAAAATTGAGTTCGGCACAAAATATAGGATCTTGCATAGCATGAGTAGACATATTTTCCGTCCCTTTCCCTTTGTTTTAATAACTTTTTCACGAGAAAGACTTTTCATGCATAAACCTTTAAATCATTTGGCTTTGATCATCAGACCAAAGCCAAATGATTCTATAGTTTGTTAGGATATAATATTTAAGGAGCAAGACTTGACTAGTAATATTCAAAAGAGGCGTTTAATATGTTCCGTGCATTTAGTAAATAACTAGCTCCAATAGATTATTTTATGGGTCACTAAATTATTCTCGCATCTAGTTTTAAGTATTGAATTAGTTTTAGTTTAAAATCATCATTATTCAATTAACTCATTATGTCAAATTTTTGTTTAAGATGGAGAGTAAAGGCATGTGTTGTGCACGTGAGTAAAATTGTAAACAATGTACAAAGTATGTGTGAAATTTTCACCGAGAAAAATATAATTACATAACCCACCCCAACTCCTTATTAACCCCTTTCTTCAAATCAATTTATCCCTAAATCAAATAATAACTACATTTCTTGGGGATTTCACATCACTTGGTGTGGTTTTTATCTTAAACTTAGTCCCCTGTATATTTGGTGTCTTCTTTAGATCTATGTATATGCTTTCGCCTTTTATTTTCCTTTTTTTGGTAAGAAGAGAGGCAATGCCGAAATTATATAACTACATTTCTAGGGGATGTCACACCCTTTTTACTTTAATGCAAAAGCGTTAACAGCAGTGACAAAATCTCATGAATTGTGCTGCTTCCAAGAGTTTAGTCAAATCAAAATTAATTAGTCAATTCACATACCGATGCACTTCGTGATAAATGTGGTGAATAGCGAAGCTAGGTCTTCACAGAGGATCTTTTGACAGTCCTCCACCCAAGCTCTAGAAGTATATCCCCTTTAAGCAAATCCATAATGTCTCTAGCATCAGTTTCAACTTGAAGAATCTCAATTCACTTTTCCTCGACTCGCTTCGGCCCTTTAGTTTTGTACTGTATGGGTTTGATTAAATCATGTGTCAGTGGCCAAGTTTTGAAAACTGGAAATATACAGTAGAGAAAAAAAACTTTTGATCCTTGAGGAATTGAACATTGTACAACATATCCGCGAAAAGCTTATTCTAAGCTCTATGGCAGGGTCATATTAGATTGTCAGGGTTTTAATGGATGAAAATGTTCGTTTAGATTCTTCGGTTTTTTGAGATTTTTCTGCACAAGTATATTTGTGGACCGCTGTTAGAATTGATCCGGGATATGTTGAAACAATTGTTTAGTTCACCCTTATTAATATTATAGTGTTGTTAGATATTTTATCGGAGAAATTTTTGATTAGTCATAAATTTTTACGAATAGATTTTAAGATAGCTCAGTTGGTAGGCTATTTCTCCCGGCATATACATAGTTAGGGTTCGAATCCCAAGAAGTGGGGTAGATGGGGGTGGAGTAAAAAAAAGGTGGAGGCATTTACAAATTACAAATCATGAGTGTTGCAAATTCCACTCAATCCAAATGTTAGAAAAAAAATATGGATATTTAAGGTAATTTTAAATTAAAAAGTTAATTTAACTCCACTAAATAAAATACGATTCTTAGATTTTGTATTTTTAACACTCATTAAACAAAAATTTTAAATTCGTGTCTGCAAACAAATCCGTATCGTCCAAACTATGTAATTAAAAATAAAATAAAGAAAAAAAGGAAAAACAGGAGAAGAATAAAGAAATCCAGGAACGTGAGTGGAAATAACACCTCACACAGGAATATCCTCGTGTCATCATGTGTTCTATCAAACACGAAACCTAAGATGTTGATTAACTAATGACAGATTAAATATTTGTTATACCACAAAAAGACATTCTTGTTTTACTATCCACCAGCAAGTGCCTAATAAAGCATATATTTTGCACAATAAAAAGCACCAAATTATTTCTCTTTTTTATGTATATTAGATAAAGAAAAGGGCATCAATCTAAAAATTCAGTGAAATGGTCAAGTAATAATTAGTTGTGGTCAAATATTTTGAGTTCAAATCATAATTTCAGTTTTCATAAAAAGAAGAAAAAAAAAAGTAGCACTTGATGGTCCAATTGAAACATAAGAGCCTACCTCTTAATCATCCTCACGTTAATGCGAATTGGGGGCAAGTCGACTTGGCGAATATTTGATAGCTCAAAAAGAGATGTTCTTTACAAATAAACTCCACGTGCTTCGACTTTGATCAGGGGGGTGAACCCCAGTGAATGAATCAGTTTCGTTAGATATAATAGATTAAAAGAGACACCAAAAGAATTAATTGCTGAGCCATTAGAATTTTTTTAAAGGTAATTATCTCAAGTTCATATACAAATTTCTATAAAATCTTTGAAAAATGCTCGACTTTGCCAAATGGAATACTTTAAAAAAAAAAAATAATTTATAAACTGTTATAATTATATTGTTACGTATCATTAATTTACTATCTTATAATATTATTATTATTATGTAAAATATTGTTACTACCGTTACCGTTTTAAAAACTTATCCTACCAACATATGGAGATGTAAAAATTAAATACATAAAGGGCGAAAGACTTTCCTCTTGTGTCAGTTCACATCTAACCTTTCCACCAATAATGGCCACTTAACAACCAGTGGCAAAACCTTGGATTTTCGCGCAAAAGTCAAGGTCAATATTATAACTTCACATTCATTATTTATATCTTTCATTAATATATATGCCCCTTTGTTGTGGATCAAGTGTCAAAGGACTCCAAACAAAATTCAAATCCAGCCAAGTTTCCATTGGAGGGTGATGAGCAGAAAGAAACATGCTTCCTTCCACAATTTATTTAGAAAATTATACAGGTTCTATATTAGTAATCATATATATTTCAAAAATTTCTAACAAAAGGTTTTAAAATCAATTATCAGAATGTATAATATTGTAAGTGATATAAAATTGACTTTTAAGCCTCCTTTTATTTTATTTTTTAAAAATTCTAACGAGAAATTATCATGTAAGCACGTATAAAAATAATTATTATCTGCCCTTAAAAATTGAATAGCGACTCATTGTTATCAACAATTATAAGTTCGAAATTATATCTTTCGATCACAAATATACTAATTTTTACTAACTTGAAACATGCATTGGGAGCACCGCTCACAATAAAATTTACAACTTTAAAATGAATAATGTGATTATATTTAAGGTGAACTCTTCGTTATAAAGAAGAGAATTTATGCACGGTTATGGAAGCCTTTCAGGCTAAAGTGTTGCTTTTTCGGGATGTCTGCTCAATTGCTTAATCTTGCGACTTGTCTTCTGTTGCCTTTGAGACTTACAACAAATGCTTAATTTAGGCTGTCTCTCAAATCAGGTGTTCTATAAACTGAAAGAGCAATTGTATTCTAGTTGATATTTGTGCAATCGCTGCTGCTCAACCACTGTTTACATTGCGTTTTATTCCTGGCAAACAAATCAATCCGCGTATTAGATTGTCAAGGAATGTTTAGCTTCTAGACTCCATGTACAATAGGTATGATGCGTGCCTTTAGTTTTGTCTCAATTTTTGTCTAATAATGTAAAATTTGTATCTTTTGTCACATCTAGGATCGGTTAATATTATAGAATCTCTCTACCCAACCAAAAAAAAAAACAAATACTATTATTACTTAAGACTTGTACGAAATTAAAGTCCTTAAAAAAAAAAAAAAGTTATGGTCTTATAATCTAATACGTCACGCTTTCATCGAAAACATAATTAGAAAAAAGAAAAGAAAAAGAGAAGAAAGCCTAGCCTGGTGGGGACCATGGTTAATAATTTCTCATGCATATAATAATTCTTCCCAAGTTGTCATTAACTGCTAAATAATCAAGAACTGATAATAAAATAATTAAGCTAATATCATCCTATCATTAAAATATACTGTACAGATATATAATGATATACTTCCTTTTCCTCCAATCATGCTCCACTCTCATTAGTGTGTGTTGTGTGTGTGTTTTTTTCTTGAGGGGACCCCATTTTCTTTTGTTTTTGTGTGCTTCATTTCATCTCTCTCTCTCACACACACACACTACACTATACTATAGATTACTAATATCTTCCCTCTCTCACACACAACACTATAGACTACTAATATATTTTCTCTCTCTAAAAAACCACTTTCTCTCTCTAAAAACTGCAAGTGTTCCGGCGAGAGAGAAGGAAGTAAAAGAGTAGAAGAAAACAATTTCTCTGCTTCTACGAAACCCCTCTCTCTCTCTCTCTCTTCTCTCTTTTTCTTCTTATTATTTAGCACACCATTTTGATCTCTCTCCTCTCTCCTCTCTCTCTCTCTCTGTTTGTTTCATTCTCTTTACTTTTTTGGCAGTTAGCAGTCTTCTTCATATAGTCTCTCTCTCTATATATGTATGTATATATATATGAGGTATGCATTCTCTCTCTCTCTCTCTCTCTCTCTTTCTCTTTCTCTCTCATTCTTGGGTTTTTGTCCTTTTGCTTATGTTATTCATGTGGGTATTTTTTATTTTTTTTGCTGTTAATTAGTGGCTTTCTGGAATTGGATTGTGTTTTTGATTGACTGCATGCTAAAATAAGCTGATAGAGTTTTGATCTTTTTCTCTATTTTAGTGTAAAGTGTTGATCTTTTTGCCTACTTTTAGTGTAAACGTGTGATATTTACTTGTGTTTTCAGTTAATTTTGCTGAATAATTACTGGGTTTTTGTTTTTGGGTGCTTTTGATTAGTGGAAATTGATTAACTTTTGGTTGATGTTGTTCATTTGATGTAACTTTTGGGTTTGGAATAGTGTTGACCAGGGACTAAACTGATTTTTTTGTGTCGAATTTTTACATGTTATATTCATGAATTAAATTTGGAGTTGAATTTAGTAGCTAAAAAGCAGACTTCTTGTTTGATAATTAATTCGGTTTGGTACATCGATTAGTCCATTTTTATTGTTAATTGTAGCTGGGGTCATCTGTTTACTTAATAGATGTAACTCAATTTATACAAGCTGCTGGTCAGGTGCTTTGGATAAATATCTAGTAGTGCTTTAAGTCTGAGCTTTATTTTTAATGAGTTTCCTTAATTTCGGTTAAGGAAATGGTAGTTCTTTGCTGTATAAATAGATATATGATGTCAAATTTTATGTCAGCATTAAAATTTAGCTGCTGCTTTTATTCGCCTGAAGAAGATTACTCACATGAGATAGTGGATGCGTATTGCTTTCACATGATTTGATCAGAGATGATTTTTTCTAATGATACTTTCATGGTCTAGGGCTCTTCTTAAACATATTTTTCTTCATGATTGGGTCCAACAACTTGATTCCACCTCATGTCAATCCTCTTTATGATGGGAGGTCAAATGGAAAGGACCGAAAAGATTCACCAACTAGATGAATCTGCCACCTGTGCATTTTGACGTCAAGGAGTGATCTAAAAGCTTTGCCGATTAGATTTAAATGTAATTCAGCACATATGTGATCCATACTACTTTGGTCGTATGCGTCATACCAATGTTATATACAGTAATAAGCTACACTCTGAATTTTTATGCATTTGATTGGGAAATATTCTGTAGTCGTTTCTTTTTAAGGAAAGCTCTTTCTTCAAATTGTTGACTTTCAAATTTATGTCCAACCCCCTAGTACAATACATAACAGCTATTCGCTTATATTTTGGTCTCACTACAGCACAGAGGATTGCTATTTCTTTATCTCTTCAGCTATTAAAACTGCGATTGCATGTGAAAATTCATTAAGGTCACCTGTTGGACTCATGTGACAAAAAGCATTTCTGAGACCTGTGTCTTCAGAGACCATGTTTCTTGGTAACTTTGCATAATTAGATAGAAATCTGGAGTAGTTGTAGATTATATGCTTTTGATTGTTCTGCAATTTCTTTCTACTTTCTATTGTGTGCTGTTTGTCCCAATTTTTCTTGCTTATTTTTTGGATTTGGACTTTTTGTATGGTTCGATGGGCTTGCTATGTTCTTAGATTTAGGGCTTTTATGGTGATTGATTTCAATTTTGTGTTTGCAGACAGTGATCCAATGGAGCAGCCATTAGAGGGTACCGGTTCTGGTGATTGTTCTTTTCTGAACAAATTATCAAAGATGAGAACAGTTAACAAATTTCTATTGCATTCTTTTAACAAATATGTTTCTGCATATCTGTCGTTGTCTAGGTCCATCGAAAGTTCCAGCAGCAGACAAAGAGAGAAGTCATTGGAGGACACCCCTTGCTTTGAATGCATATCACGTGTCAAGTGATGCAAGCTTGTTTTCTAGCTCATTACCTGTTCTTCCACATGAAAAGTGTAAGTATGGTGTTCACTTTCATTTGTAGTATACTTCAATTTCTTGAAACGATTTTTAGTATTTTCTCTTCCTGCTACTATGCAGTAACCTTTAGTGAATCTGAAGAACGTGGTGTAGCGGTGGATGATAGTTTTCCTAACTTAAGTAAACTTCGTTTCGAAAATGAAGTCAAAGATCCACTTGAAGATCTCGAACCAAGTCCGATTGGAAGTTTGCTTCCCGGTGATGAAGATGAGCTGTTAGCTGGTATAATGGATGATTTTGATCTTAGTGGGTTGCCTACTCAACTGGAGGATTTGGAAGATGATCTCTTTGGTAGTGGAGGGGGTTTCGAACTGGAATCTGAATCCCATGAGAACCTACTAAACGGTATCTCACAGTTGAGCATGTCTGATGGTATTCCTGGAAATGGTCTAGGACCCTATGGCTTCCAGAATGGTGGTGGAACTGTTTCTGGAGAACACCCATATGGGGAGCATCCATCAAGGACCTTATTTGTGCGGAATATTAACAGTAATGTAGAGGACTCTGAGTTACGAGCTCTCTTTGAGGTACTGTAGTAAGGGGAATCCTTTTGTCTAAATGCAGCAGTGTCTTTCCTAGTTGCACTTTTTTCAGCACTATGTTCTCTCAGGAGTAACCATGACGATCATTAATTTAATTCCCTAATTCAACATTTTCAGAAATATTTTCATGACCTGCATCTATGACCTAGTGTCCTTGTCTCTCGGCTCCTTCATTTCATCTACTTGATATATGCTCTAAAAATGCCTTTTTGAGCAAGTATGGAATGAAAAATGGTTCCCCTCGGTGCATACTTTCTCATTCTATTAGTTGTACTCTAGATGCATTCCTGTTCTGTCAAATAGAACATAACCTCTTAGACATATGTTACATTCCTTTTCCTCCTTTCCCCTTAGGACCAGTGGTCATAGAAGTGCGAGATAAATTTTTTTGTGGGTTTCAGGTGATGAAAATAATCGAGTTTGATTTGCTATTACGTGTCAGAGAAAAAAAATTTTTCGCTGCCTGAGCTATAGATTAAACTCAGCTAAAGGTATGAGATAAAGCTTTTAGTTACCTATGCTTTCTGAACCAATGTGTCAGGGATCTTGTGATCATTGATTACAACCTCAATCACCTATCCTAGAAAAATTCTATTGACATAATTTGTCTAAGAAAGATTCTGATTAGTGATTACGGTCTCTATAAAACCTCGTTTCCCCGTCCTCAGGAAAATGTGTAGTTTTGCCATTCTTACCTTGCGTAAACTAATTTGCATTGTAATCTGTCTTGAAGCAATATGGGGATATCCGCACTCTATATACTGCATGTAAGCATAGGGGCTTTGTGATGATCTCTTACTATGACATACGAGCTGCTCGAACTGCAATGCGCACTCTTCAAAACAAGCCTTTGAGGCGAAGAAAGCTTGATATCCATTTCTCAATTCCTAAGGTTTGCATTAATAGCTCAGTTTATTATTCAAGACATTGGCATTACGGATATATCTGGTTCTGATTGATAGCTATTCTACTTATCCAGGATAACCCTTCAGAAAAAGATATCAACCAAGGGACTCTTGTAGTATTCAATCTGGACCCTTCAGTATCAAACGAGGACCTTCGCCAGATATTTGGGGCTTATGGGGAAGTCAAAGAGGTGCTATTATGCCTGATACATTTTATTGTTACTATACTTGTTCCTAAAGATATTAGAATTTGGTTCTGTTCTACTTGTTCTTTACAAATTTCATCCTTCTGTCTGATTCGGATGTAAGACTTATGAATTTTCTTGTGTATAAAACACAGATCAGGGAAACTCCTCATAAAAGACATCATAAGTTCATAGAATTTTATGACGTCAGAGCTGCAGAGGCAGCTTTGAAGGCTTTAAATAGGAGTGACATAGCTGGAAAGCGCATAAAGCTTGAACCTAGCCGGCCTGGTGGAGCCCGTCGAAGGTATGTACTTATATCTTGTCCTTGGGGCACTTATATTTGCATAGATCCACATTAAATATTTGTCTCGCTTTTAGTCTTATATATTGATGGTTATATTGTGCTAGTTCTTCTTGCTATTCTGCTGTTGTTATTGTTCATTGATAAATAAAATGAAGTCGGGTAAACTGCTGACACTCTTTGTATATCTTTGGCACATTGATTGTTCTGAAAATGTTGCTCTCTGTCTGTGAAACGAACATAATGGGCAAACTTTGGAGACAAAGTTAATTAAATAAGCATAGTAATTGAACTTTGTTAAAGATGTAAGCAATCTTACAGGTATACGTCATTTGCGCATCTGTTCTTTTCAAGGATCATGGCATGTACTTGCCTTCTGCTATATATCTTCCCTTCAGGCCAACATTTTGCATGAATCTCAAATGATTCTTGTTGAATACGCATGTGAAACTGAAACTTTGTGATCAAAATTGGTATTAAAATGTTATTGGTGGTCTCTAGGCGTTGCTTATAAATCACATCCTTCAAACAATTTGAAAAGGCCCATTGTGGAAGAAAAAGGTACAGACATGCGCATTATTTAGTTAGGAGTATATTTGCAACTCTATTTGGAGGAGAGAATGTAAAGTGGTAGCTGGTTTGACTTCTTATTCTCTAAATGTGCTATCACTCTTGCTTTTGATGTTGATAAATGTGTTTAATATTTGTGATCGTTGATATTCACCTTTTCCCTAATAAAAATAACTTAATGGTGCTTTATGTTTGTGATAGTTGATATTCACCTTTTCCCTAAATGAAAAATATATATATATATATTTTGTTTGCTAAATAAAAACTTCTCTTCTTTGACTTTCACATTTGCCTTCCTTTATTGGTTATTTGACCTTTGTGTCGATCTTCGCTTCTTTTATGGAAATTATTACTGAGGGTTTATGCTACTCTTGGCATTCCTTTGCAGAAGGTTGGGTGGTTTATTTGTTTTATGAGTTCTCAAGAAAATAGAATCTTCCTCTTCTTAACTGCTCCCCTTTTGTCTCTAAAAGTTATTATTACTCTCTTCTCTCGGTTTTGATTCTTTTGGAAGTACTTCATTGTTTGTGGTTTTGTTGTCTAGCTTGATGCAGCAACTGAGTCAAGATCTGGAAAGAGAAGAAGCTCGATCTTTTCCACATCAAGTTGGTTCACCAGTAGCCAACTCTCCTCCAGGTATATCTGTATGGATTATCTGCTATTTTACGTTCATTTTTTATTTGTATTAACTGAAATTGATGGGCAACCTATGATAGGGAGCTGGCCAACTTTTGGCAGTCCAGTTGAACATACTCCATTGCATGGCTATAGTCAATCACCTGGCTTGGGATCTCTTAGTCCTGTGAGTAGCAATCCTTTGCCTGGGTTGGCATCTATTCTCCCATCAAGTCCTGCAAAAATTGCACCTATTGGAAAAGAGTCTGGAAGGGTTAGTCATGCTAACCAGGTACTTACTGATTTTAACTCTACACAAGGAGTGCCTTATCAGCATTCTCGTTCAATTTCTGAGCAGAAATTGAGTTCAAGTCCTGGCCCTGTATCACCATTTGCTGATTCAAAGTCTAATTCATCTGCCGTTGGAACACTCACTGGACCTCAGTTTCTCTGGGGAAGTCCGACTATTCACTCAGAGCAGACCAATTCTTCTGCATGGCCAACATCATCAATGGCGAATCCATTTGCATCCAATGGACAGGGACGTGGTTATCCATATTCCAGTCGGCAGAGCTCGCTCCTTGGTTCACATCATCATGTCGGGTCTGCTCCATCTGGGAGTCCTCTAGAGAGGCATTTTGGGTTTTTCCCAGAATCACCAGAAACATCCTACATAAGCCCAGCTGCATTTGGCACTGCTACTTTAAGTCGTACTGGCGCAAACCGTGTGATGAACATGGGTGCCCCTGGGGTTATGAATATGGGTGTCCCTTTTGCTGGAAACTTTGCTGAGAGTGGGTCGCCTAGTTCCAGAATGATGTCATTATCGAGAAATGGTCCTGTGTTTTTTGGAAATGGTTCCTATGGAGGAATTGGAGCTACCAACCTTGATGGATTGATTGATCGTGGTCGAACTAGAAGGGTTGAGAGTGGGAACCAAATTGACAACAAAAAACAGTATCAGCTTGATTTGGAAAAGATTATAAGCGGAGAAGATACTCGAACTACTTTGATGATTAAAAACATACCCAACAAGTAAGTTTTGTCTAAAATATTCCCAATTCATAATTGTGGAAGCCTTCTTAATTGTTGGTTTGGGGGGAGCTGGAGTTGATTACAACTGGTTGAACGTCTAAATCTTTTGCTATAGATTGCATATATGTTTAACATTTTAGGCCTTTTTCTTCTACTTTTTAAAGGTACACTTCAAAGATGCTACTTGCAGCTATTGATGAAACTCATAAGGGTACCTATGACTTCCTCTACTTGCCAATTGACTTTAAGGTAATTTATTGGTTACGTAGGTACTCTCTCTTTCCTTACTTCAAACAGCATCTGATATATATTGTTCTATTGTCCAGAATAAGTGCAACGTTGGTTATGCCTTCATCAATATGGTGTCTCCTTCGCATATCATCACTTTCTATGAGGTTTTTGTTAATTCCCCTCCTCAGTGATGCCTACTTTTGAGATATATGAATTCCTGTTTCTCCCTTCCATTCTCGCTACTACATTATGCTTATTAGTAAAGATAATTTGATCCTAACTAGCCAGCTAGTTTGCATTTCGTCCCCAAGCTTTGAGATGTAAGATGATAATAAAAGGATTTATCATACTTAAATTTGAGCAGGCATTCAATGGGAAAAAGTGGGAAAAGTTTAACAGCGAGAAAGTTGCTTCCTTGGCATATGGACGTATTCAGGGAAAGACAGCTCTGGTTGCACACTTCCAAAATTCAAGCTTAATGAATGAAGATAAGAGGTGTCGACCGATTCTCTTCCACTCTGAGGGTCAAGGGATAGGAGATCAGGTAATGATGTCTTTACTGCAGCTTTATTGCAGCATGTTTCTTCAATTACAAATTCCCATGATGTTTTAATCAAGGAAATTTGCCTTAATGACACTGTTCATATTGAACACCATGTTTAATATATAGTTTCTCGCTGTGTAGTTTTGCTGATCCTTCAGTCTATTTCAGAATGGCCAATTACTTGTGATGGAAGGGATTATTTCCTTTCACTAGTTCCCAAGTTCACTTTTCAGAATGTCAGAAGCAAATTGATAATGGAAAAATAAAAGAAAATAATAACAAGAATGTCTCATCAGCAGGTTGAGCTTGTGGCACTCAACTGGTAGAACATCTCCTCTTCAGATTGTTCAGTATTCGACAGCATTTTTAGCCCTCTCCTAATAATCTCATCTTCTCCACATTAAATACAAATATATAGGCATGACATATCGACTAATAAGTCTTGTACTGATTCAGGAGTCCACCTGTTTCTAATATATTAAGGAAACATTGCATCTCATTTTATTTGCATGATCATTATCCATGATAAATATCCATTTTACAGAACTTCATATGCAACAATAAATCATAGTTCCAGAACTGCCTTCTACAAAAGGTCAACTCAAATGTGTTTGTGACCTAATCGAATGGCATTTATGGGCCTTTCAGGATGTTTTCCTTTCCAGCAACCTGAACATCTGTATCCGACAGCCTGATGGTTCGTACTCTGGAGATGCTCTGGATAGCCCAAAGGATGATCTAGATGGTAATGCAGAGCAAATATTATTTACTTGACCTAGCTGATTCTCAAACTCGCATTGCGATGCCAATGAATGCTAACTATTGCATAGGTATTTAAGTACATATCAGTGAAACCGGGAACTGTATGATTGCTTTGTATGCTAGGCAGTGTCCGCTTTTTGAGTGATGGATACTCCTCTGTATTCTTAAAGAAACTATCCGAAGAGGCAGAAACAGCACAATTTGTTTATATGTAGAGCAGCAAATTGATATTTAACAAGGGGGAGAAGATGCGAAGTGTTCAGCGAGTATGGGGAAGTCAAGCTGCCGTAATGCTCTATCAGCATTCGTGCGCGACTCTCCTTTCTTTTGCTGTTGTTTCTTGTGGTTGTTTTCTCTTTTTATGTTTCTGGATGTATACTTTGTATAGTGGGTGGGGGGTTACAATATCAAAGATCAGGGCTGTTTCAGAAGTGTATAGGAGATAAAACATGCCCTGCATCTTCTGTGTTGCAACTGTTGTGTTCTTGTATTTAAGGGAAAACTGTATTTAAACTATCAATGTGGACATACTTTTATACTCTAGCTCTCTCTCTCTCTCTCTCTTCTGCCCTATCAATGTGGGATCCTTTATAACGTTATAATGTTACGAGATAAATTAATAGTGGTGAAGTAATTAGCAACTATAAGACTAGTCATTTGTTCTTAAATTGAACAACAATTAATTATTATGTGTTCAGACTTCTCTAATTTGTGACTATGATGAGCTTGCTACATTAATTTATTATCAAATCTTGGTATCTAAAATGTTATTGGATAATTAATTCAGAGGATTCCAAGAAATTAAGTATTTTTTTTTTTTTTTGGTTCGAGTAGAGAGTGACTCCCTTTTCTATTCCTTTTCATTTTTTAAAATTATTTTAGGTTTTTAATTGTAATAAAATCACAAAATTAATAATTTTGCTTTTATTTAGATTTATTTGTATTTCAACTTTATATACTAGATTTTCAATAAAAAGTAATTCTTATATAAAAATGTTTTCAATAAAAATTTATTCTTACATAAAAACGTAATAAAATAATAAATACTACAACATTGTTTTAGTGTGCTGATAATAGTTTTTTGTTCCTTTAAGATGTATAAACTGGTGGAGCCACATAATTAATAATCACACACCCTACATGTTGAGTAGAGGAAGACGACATAAAATGCAATTCTCAGCTTTCATTTATATAGAGGTTCTTTGAGTAGACAATTTAGTTAATTTATAACTCTATAACCTGTTGTTATTGGGTCCGATCATCAAATCTATCACACTCACAACACTATGTAAGCCCCACCAGTGACCCAAGAATTTTTCGGTCTCTTGCATCCATAACTTAATCCATATCCATCAATTGAATGTGATACGGAGATATATTTAAGAACACTAATTTTTTCACAATTTATTTCATTAGAAAATTGTTGAAATTGACTCTCACAGTTGTGAAACCCACCAGTGTGATTACTGCATGGTCCGGCTTACCGGACCTAGTATTTTCCCTCTTCAATTTCATTAACTTTCTTGGCATAAAAGGAAAAACAGGAAGAAACGAGAAGCAGACACTTAATAGATGTGTGGAGGGTTGAAAGCTTTAAAGCATTTTAAATGAGGATGGGAAGCTCAAGAACCCATAATGCCTTATGTCTATCTCAATTGCAAACAAATATGGTAAGCCTCTTAGTATATCTTTTCTTCTTTCCCTTCAATAAACTTTTTAGATTCCAAACCAATTGTGAATACAATGTAAGCCATGAATGTAAGTGCATTTGCCCTATTCTTTTTGGGGCTCGAAATGCATGGGCAAGTGGAGAAACAAACCGACTTCTGATTCTAAAATGAGGTCGATGGGCCATCCTGTTTACGAAGAGTGCTAATAACAAATACGTTATGTCCCGGGTTTAGAATTTTAGGTACACAAAAAAGACTGGTGTTGTAGGTTGTAACTATTTGAATTTTAAATCAAATGGTCCAAAATAATTAATCCAAATTATTTTTTTTTCTTTTTCCTCTCCCCGCCCCCAAATCCCCTTTTCCCCTACTCCCATAACTCGAACCCTGACATTCCACTTGATAAGAGGTGCAACCCCCCACTACGCTGCACCACCAAGTCACATTATCACTTAAATAATGCACAACATCTACGAATAAGCTACACACTAAACACTTCTCCCACTGATGTCCTAAGATTCTAAAGGGGGTTTCTATGAGTTCAAAAAATAATTTTCACCGCCTTATTGGTATAACACTTTGTCCCGCATATCACTTAACTCCCACATCTGATTGGCTCTGATATCATTTTGTCACGCCTGAGCCCAAAATCCTAGACCCATAAGCGAGATTGTTATTGTAGGCTTAATAATAACCACTTGGTCTCAAATCAAAGCCCCAAATAGTTAATCCAAGTTATCACTTAAACCTACAATACTTACTTATAAACAACATACTAAATACTTCTCCTACCAAATGTCCTACATCGATGGTCATTACAAAGTGCCAAGGTCAAATAGCAGCGTACACTTTTTTTTTTTGGCTAAATAAGCAAGTGACTACATTAAATCCATAAATCTTTGTACAACCAAAAGAATGCTTAACTAACAAAGAATCCTAGAATCAAGATTCCAAGCAATACAAATCGCAAGGTTGAACAAACTATACACAAAAGATTTCTTCCTACTTTTTATACAATAGCAGCATAAACTTGTGGTTTGTAAAGCGCGTATTTTTTTTTTTTTTTTTGTAGTATCATAATTATAGTTTTAGTTTCTAAACTTTCTAAAAGAATTACCATATATTCCCTTTTTAAAATATTTCTCTGGTGGTAATATGCAATACTTTTAACAAATTTAGGGACTAGGCTTATAATTACGGTATCATAGTGAAGTAATATACACTTTCAACAAATAAATATATAATTAAGCATCACAAAAATCAATCTCATTCCTAATTTTGACCTTAAAATACATGACACATCGCACTATCTCATTCCCAGAATAGATGTTCAAATTGCAGCCGTAAGCTGAAGAAAATAAATAATCTGTCGATTGTGAAATTTTCAGTCGACGATATTAGTTTTGTATCACGTATGACTCATTCTGTTGATTCTAATAACAATTTGAAGCTCCCGGTAGCTTAGCTAACTGTTTAGCTAAATATAGTTCATTGTTCTCTTTTGGTACGGTATGATGGGTTCCACTTTAAAACCGAATCAATTCGTAGTGTTATCGGTCAGAATTTTATACGATAGTTTTGGAATTCATAAATAATGTATTTATGTAAAATGATTATAAATGAATTTATTCATGTAGAACAATTCATGTATAACGAAGATTGAAGAAGTTGCAAATTTGAATCTAAAAGAATTGTGTACATGTAGAGCTAACATAAAGGAACATAGTTAGTGGCAAGCTAATTATCAATTGTGGATGGCAAGACTAGTCTTGTCAGCGAGCTAATAGACAATACATGGTTAGACAAGACTCGATTAAGGGTCAATTTTATTATCATGTTAAGAAAATAGAGTTCTATGCATGTTAAAATTAAATGGTATTAAGTAAAATAACTCAAAATTTTATATGACAATTTAAAAATTCATGATTTACTCATGTGGAATAATTATTTATTCTAACAAATAATAAGAAGAGTAGGAAAGAATAAATCAAGCTTGTTGCATGGGATAATCAAATGTCATTTAAATTGTGTTAAGACTACAATGACTATGAATACAAGTAGGGGCAGATTCAGAAATTTTTTTTAATAGGAGCTAAAACGCATAATTTTTTAAGGAAAAATATCATATTTAGTTCTTATTATTTCTAAATTATCTCAATTTAGTCCTTATTATTTAAAATTTCTCAATTTAGTCCCTATTATTTTTTCAAAAGTTTTAATTTCGTCCCTGTTATTTTCCTAAAATTTCAAATAAGTTATATTGTTCAAAATTAGTCAATTTAGTCCCTATTATTTTCTAAAAAAATTCAAGTTTGTCCTTATTATTTTTCAAATTTTTTTAATTTAGTCTTTGAATAATAGAGACTAATTTAAAATTTTAGAAAAATAATAGAGACGAAATTAAAACTTTTTAAAAATAATAAGAAAAAATTGAAACTTTTTAAAAACAATAAGGACAAAATTAAAATTTTTGAAAAACAATAGGGACGAAATTGAGAAATTTTAAACAATAGAGATGAAATTAAAACTTTTAGAAAAATAATAGGGACTAAACTTGGTAAAATGAAACAATAGAGACCAAATTAAGACATTTTGGTAACTATAAGGACTATATGTGGAATTATTCCATTTTTTAATTATATAAGTACAATTTTTTTTTTCTTATGAGGCTAATTAATTTTTTAACTAAAAATACGTATATATTTTTTTTTAGAAAACATATAAATTTTTAAAGTTTTTTTTGGGAGCCCCGACCCTAGTTTACATCTGCTTTTGAATACAAGGTCACGGTTTTATTATTTTCACGTTTCTTGGACATTTTTTTTTGAACTAAGAAGAAGTGACAGCCTTAAGCAGATGATGCTATCATCTAGTGAAGGCTTTCCTTAACCATGTCACCGGCCACACACCTCTTTTAATATCAATATTCCTCTTTTGGGCAATTGCAAATAGTCCATATTCTATGGTTCATCATCATCAAGTAAGGCTAAAGGCTTCATTGGTTTACGTGTACAATGTTGTATTTATTAAAGAATAATTTTTATGTCATTTGACTGTGGTTTTATTTTCTTTTATGATAAAAATTTATATATTAAATTTTTAAAAAATGGTCAAATGCGTACTTATAATTGTATCATATATTTGAAAGTAAACTAATCTATGGCATTCTTTAAGGCCTAGACATAATTCTGCATATATCTAGGAAAGGAAGATTCGAAACAAATTGGACAACAAGTTCTGTGTGCTAAGACTATTCAAAACATATAATTTTTAAATATACGTATTTTTAAAATAAAAGAACTTAAATTAGTCTTTACTGAATTAATAAAGTATTAGTGGTATAATCCCGAAATAAAATTTTGATAAGAAAATCAATGAGAATAATTCTTTTAGGTCATTCAGTTTATGTGTAAATCATCTTCTGGTCCCCTAACTAAAAAAAAAAAACTTTTCTTTAGGTCCATCTGTCAATTACTTTTCATGAAAAAAATGAAAAAAAATTATATTTTACCTATTTTGCCCTTGGACCATAATTCTCTCTCTCTTACGTGACAATAATTTCAGCTGACTTCTCTCTTATTTTGACCGTTGATAGTAACGATAAAAGTTTACTTGCAGATTCAAGCAAACCCCATATTTTTTATTAAAAAACAAAAACAATTAATAATTAAATTTATGACTGGGAGCTAAATTAACTATTATTATCATTTTTAATCCAAGATGTAAAATAAAAAAAAATAAAAATTATACTCGGGAGCTAAATTAACTAAAATTAGTATTTTTTTCGTAATCAACAATTAATTTTTTTGTTATCAACAAATAAAATTAAAAATAAGAAAATTATAATTGGGAGCTAAATAATTAGTTAATTTAGCTTCCTAGTTAAAATTTTTTTGGGGTTTGGACAGGTATATTTTGGTAATTTTTGGTAATTTTTTTGTTTATTTTTTGCTGATTTTTCAAGATATTGGTTATTTTTTTGCTCATTGTTGTTACCAAAATGGCGTTCAACGTTACATGTAAGCTTTTATTGTTGCTATCAACTGTCAAAATAAGAGAGAAGTTGGCTGAAATTAATGTCATGTAGGAGAGAGAATTATGGTCCAAAAACAAAATAGGTAAAACATATTTTTTGTCACTTTTTTTATTAAAAGTAATTGACAGATGAACTTAAAGGAAATTTTTTTTTAATTGAAGGATCAAAAGATAATTTACGCATAAGTTGAAAGACCCAAAAAAATTATTCTAAAAAATCAATAAAGAAGAGGATTCAAATTCGGCATGTCGCGGATCAATTATGTTGTGCAACATTTTTGAGAATTGGCGGTTCAAATGGAAATGTCAGTAAAAAATGAGCATCTTGGAAAATTGAGTTCAAAGATAACAATAACAACGTATCAGTCAAGGTTAATTCTTGATTGAGCGCACATGTACTATTGACAATTGACTGATCATCAAGATCCATAACTAAGACAATTCATTCAATGCACTCTAGCTTTTTGGCCTTCGTGAAGATAAAAATCAGAGAACAACATTTTCTTGAAGACAATTTAACCAAAAGAATTATTACTTGGTGGTCGAGTTTTATCAGTTAGATTTTCACGTTATTTTTAAAAAAATTTAACCAAAAAAAGTCAACGCTGTCGTGGTTGTGATTATCTGCAAGAATTTTAATCAATAATTCTTATGCAAAGAACCTAAAATATATGTTCAGTTTTTGGTGCAGGTGAATGCATCAAATGGTTTTTAGATTATTTGAATTACGAGTAACACTTCTATCTGGTAATCGAATATTCTCGACTAAAAAATATGGGTGATCAACTCCATATAGGGAAAATTTTTACATTTAGTCCTTATTGTTGGCGAAGTGTCTCAGTTTTGTCTTTATTATTTAAAATATCTCAATTTAGTCCCTATTGTTTCACCAAAAGTTTTAATTTTGTCCCTATTATTTAAAATATCTCAATTTAGTCCCTATTGTTTTCAAAAAGTTTCAAATTCATCCCTATTATTTTTAAAAAGTTTTAATTTTGTCTCTATTATTTTCTTAAAGTTTCAAATTCGTCCATATTATCCAAGGACTAAATCGAATTTTTTTGAGAAACAATAAGGACGAATTTAAAATTTTAAGAAAATAATAGAGATGAAATTGAAACTTTTTGGGAAACAATAAGGACGCAATTGAAAACTTTAAGCAATAGGAATGAAGTTAAAATTTTTAGAGAAATAATAGGGATTAAATTGAGATATTTTAAATAATAAAAACTAAATTAAAATTTTCTGCAAACAATAAGGACTAAATGTGAAATTTTCCCACCCCATATATCTCCCACACTATTCGGGATGGAAGACTTTTGCCTAACTTAAGTATGGACTGTGAACCTTTCAGTAGCTTCAATGGAAACATATTGATGGCTGGCCTTCTGTGCTTATCTCTATGGTATTGATGAACAGTAGGGCCCCGAGGGTATCCTTAAACATGTATCCACAATCCAATAAATACACACATTTTGAAATACTTGCACAGGCACCACAAGGAAATTATTGGATATATAGATAGATATAGTTGATATAAATGACCAAATTATTGGATAAACGCGTGTAATTCTTGTTTGTATACTATGATACATTCGTTTTTGGCTCTCCCATTCATCTAACAATTTTGTGTATATACACGGATATGTGTGAGATATTCCATGTTTTTCAATTGAGACTGTGCGATCTTCAAGAGTAATATAAGCCGGGAAGGCAATATTTTCAAATTACAAAGAAGCCAAAATTTCCTATACAAGCTATAAAGCGTGTTGGAAATGGAGCATGTTAAAATCAAGAATAAACAAAAAATAGATAGACAGAAGATTTAATGTTGTTTGACAAAGTCTAATTAATTAAAATCACAAATATATTGAAAAAATATTTACTATATCGTCAACAAATGAATATACAAGATAGAACTCACTGATCCGTCAACCTTTGTCTCTTTCAGCCTCACCTCGCTCTATCTCAATGGTGTTAAATTAAAGTATTATTTACAGATATAAAGACATCTTATTTCTACTAAGAATAAAATTCTTATATAAGCTAAAACTTAGACAATTGACTTACTAAAAATACGTGTCACAATCCTAGCAGTTATTAGTGCCAGCCGTGTGGCTAACCAAATGCAATGGTCAACCTCCTCCCTCACCCTCTATATTTCATTTTTTATATAATGGATGTATAAGTCTTAAAAAATATCATTTATAAAAATTAATATCGCAATATTTCACACTTAAAGCGGACAACCACGAAAGGCATGTTGGTCCTCCCTCTATAAATTCCCCCTACATCTGTTTGCATTTTCGACATCCCTTCCCATTTACTCCTCTCTGTGTGAATACACATACGTTTTTTGTTTCCTTCTTTTTCAACCATCTATAGCATACAAACTCAAACATCTGACACTGCAGCAAAAGAAGAAAAGGAACAACAATATGCTGCTTCTCAAGCTAGCAGAATGGCTTATCTTGTACAAACTTCTAACCAGTTCATGTTACAGAGCAGCAACAAAGGTGAAAAGCTATGGATTTTTCCTAAGAAACCCCTTCTCCAAATCGTCAAATCAACTTCCTTTATACCCAAATGTGACCAAATGCACTTTACACAATAGGGGTTCACAAAAAGTAGTGTGTGACATAGTTGGTACCTTGCTAAGATCACAGTCTTTTTTCCCATACTTCATGCTGGTTGCCTTTGAAGGTGGTAGCATAATCAGAGCCTTCTTGTTGCTCTTGTCATGTCCTCTTTTGTTGGTTTTGGATTTTGAGCTCAAATTAAAGGTCATGATCTTCATCACATTTTGTGGCCTAAGGGTGAAGGATATTGACAGTGTTGGAAGAGCTGTTTTACCTAAGTTTTATCTTGAGAATTTGAATCTCCATGTTTATGAAGTGTTAGCTTCATCAGGGTCAAAGATGGTCTTCACTAGTGTACCAAGAGTAATGGTTGAAGGCTTTCTCAAAGAGTATGTTAATGTTGATAGTGTTATAGGGACTGAATTGCACACTGTTGGGAAATACTTCACGGGTTTGTTGTCAACTTCAGGTTTAGTTGTAAAGCACAGAGCTCTTAAGGAATTGTATGGAGAAAAGAAGCCAGATGTTGGCATTGGAAGTTCAAGCTTTCATGACCATCTTTTTATTTCCCTTTGCAAGGTATAGTCACCTTATATATATATTTAAGAATTCAATTTCAATTTCAGAAGAACACAACCATTCCCAATGGGCCGGGGTGGTGAAGGTAGAGCCTTATTCGTCCCAAATTCAAAATTATAATGACCCCCCTCTCTCCCCCTTCTCAAATTTTTTGGGCCGATGAATTCAATAACAAAAACATACACATACATCCTATTAAGGAGTCGTTTGACAGCTTCACACTTCACACTAGAAGTGTCAAATCTTAAAACATATCACTGCATCTTTTTAAATTCACTCAAGATACTTGCTGCTTTTGGTCTTATAATTAGATGCGACAATCTTCAATCCAGATGGCCAAATCACCGCAAGATCACATTGAATGTAGGCCCTACATACACAGGGCCTACCTCATTGTGAGATTTGAACTATCGGCCGTCTAGACTGAAGTATTTCCTTTGTCAGATAATATGACATTGGTCAAATGCATAATAATTTTCAAATCTTTATTGCATTATATCAATACAAGAATATAAATGCTAACACATGATTTCCATCCTTTTATATGTTTAACTTTGCCAGGAAGCTTATATGGTAAACAAGGAAGACAGCAAAAGCAGTCCAAGCTCAGTAATGCCTAGGGAGAGATACCCAAAGCCACTAGTATTTCATGATGGGAGGCTAGCTTTCTTGCCCACTCCTCTTGCAACTCTCACCATGTTCATTTGGCTTCCACTGGGTATAATACTAGCAATCTTCAGAAGTTTTGTGGGCATATTCTTGCCCTACAAGTTAGCCATCTTCTTTGAAACCTTGAGTGGTGTAAGGCTTAGAGTTAGAGGATGTGATGCATCAACAAGGTCACAAAACAAGCAAGGTGTGCTCTATGTGTGCACACACAGAACTCTTCTAGACCCTCTTTTTCTCAGCACAACAATTGGTCAGCCATTGGCAGCAGTTACTTACAGCCTAAGCAAAACGTCTGAAATCATGGCACCTATAAAAACAGTGAGATTAACAAGACACAGACAACAAGATGGTGAGACAATGCAAAGATTACTAAGTGAAGGTGACTTAGTAGTATGTCCAGAAGGCACAACATGTAGAGAGCCATATCTGTTAAGGTTTAGCTCTTTGTTTGCTGAGCTAGCTGATGAGATTGTACCTGTTGCTATGAACACACATGTTGGCATGTTTTATGGGACTACTGCAAGTGGGCTAAAGTGGTTGGACCCAATCTTCTTCTTGATGAACCCTAGGCCTTGTTACACTGTTCAGATTCTTGGGAAATTGCCCAAAGAGTTAACATGTGCAGGTGGAAAATCTAGCAATGTTGTGGCTAACTATATTCAAAAGCAATTGGCTGATGCATTGGGGTTTGAGTGCACATCTCTTACAAGAAGAGACAAGTATATGATGCTGGCAGGGAATGAAGGGGTGGTCAATGATAACCAAAAGAAACCCTAGTTTACAATAGAGAATTAAATTGATTTGCTATCCCTTGATCTTCCATCTAATTAGTTAACTGTAACCTTTTTTTTTTTTTTTTTTTTTCTCTTTCTATGTATTAGTTGTGTAATCTATTATAAAACTATATGGCCATTTTAGATCTCACTTCTAGGTGTGTGATAGACCTATATCTATTGTAGTTTTTAAATTTTATTACCAGCTGAGATTAGTAAGCAAGATTAGTGTTATATGTTTAAAAATAATTATTGAATCTCGAATTAATATTTAAAATAGTTAATTCAAGTTATGTTTAGGTGCAATGCCCATTTATAAACCAATTGCATTTATGTCTCAGTAATGTGGACACTATAACCGGTCCGTGTTGAGGAGCATGTATAGGGCAATCTCTCTGGTTGGATATTGGTTTTGAATGTCATTTTATATATCACTTCTTGGCCTAGAATCGAGAGTAGTATCATAAGTTTATTACAAATAACTATTTGAATTTCAAATTTATTGGTCTGGTTAACCAAAATTTACTTAAATATACTATATTCACTTATAAACCTTCACTTTATGTTTCAGACAATCGTGCAACACTACATTTACATTATAATTTAAGTTGTTATTAAACATTTATCTATGAGATTATAATCCTCTCCTAATCACGAATCGTCAAGTGGCTAGGAAGTGTAATTTTAATCATTCACCTCATAGATAAGTCAACCATTAATTAATGGCCAAATCAATTCAGAAACAGTTCATGCAAACTGTGAGGGACTGGCCATGAGTTGAATGTAACTCAACTTATTGCATGCAGCGGTTAGTAGAAACGAATGGAAAAGCTGATTGCATGTTCTCCCCATTTGATGTTTTAAGCCCAAGTTCTCGGTACACACACGCCACCCACCCACACACCGTTACACACACTGATACACACACCACACACACTATACTTGATTCAAGAGTGACCTAGTGACAGATTACTTTCCCTGATAATTGTGGGAGATCAAAATTCGAATCTTATGAGATGAAGGCAAGTGGGGGTGGGGGTAAAAAAAATAGAAAATATTTTTGGTACACTTAAAGTTCGCCCCATGGGCACAATGGAGACAACTAGGGGCGGAGCTAGGCTGGGGCTGGCAGGGCCCCAGCTCTCCCAATATTTTTTTTAAAACAAAAATCTATATAATATCGTTAAAAAAAAGTTACTGTTATTAAAAAAAATCTATGCACTATCGTTAAAAATAAATTAACGCTCCCCCTTCCCCCCTTCCCCTCCCCCTCCCCCTCCCCCTATTTATTTGAATCTTAACCCCTCAATTTTAAAATTCTAGCTCTGCCCCTGGAGACAACGTGAAATACACTTAATTTAAGCTTGGCTTCATATACTTTCATTTAAAAAAATTTATTTGTGGAGGTTATATACTCTTCCTTTACTCCGACCATAGGTTCTACAGTCGAAATTCCAAATTTAATGCAGGAAATATTTCGGCTGTAAATGGCGATGTCAACATATTGACACTCATTATAACAATTTGGGTGCAATGTCGTTAGGTAGTGACCTGTTGTAGTTAAAGGTTCTAAATTTGAATTATGATTTCAACTTCCATTATATAAAGAAAACTCTTAAAAATTGACGGTAAATTTTATTAACATATATATCTAGCATGACAAATTACCCACTTTAAGAGCGAACAACTAATGCATTTTATTCATTGAATAGAGTTCTACGATCAATTTTGACCCATAATATTTTACTTTTCTAAGTTTTACTTCATTTTCCTTGTTTTCGTACTTAAATATTTAAAAAAATGGTATGTTATTGAAAGTTCCACAAAAAAATTTTACGAATTGATGTGCCATGTGTGTTCTGCATTTTTAATGTATTGATCCCATGAAAGTCATACTTACAAATCTCCATTTCTGTTTGTGTATAAGTTTTTAGTTATAAATTCCGTTCTTTCTTTTTCTTTTTTTGTTTTCTTTATAAGGACATAATCCATTCTTTCCATCAATATCAACTTAAAATTCCGATAAAAAAAAATGCCAAATTCTATCTAAGGATACTGCAAATGTTGTAACATTACTACAATGAAAAATTCTTTAAAACGTGCAAATGTTCAAGACTTAATGTATGTGAAATATAAATTTTATATGCATGTGAAACCCACAACGACATACCGTGGAAGTTTTTTAGACTATGCTTACTACAATCTATTGCTGATCGTTCACATCCTTCGCTCACATCATTTATGATATATATATATCCATAGTTTTTTTTTTTTTTGGGAATATATCCATAGTGACAGCCACGAATTTATGATGACTCTTTCTCGTGCTCAATGTTTTACGGGAGCTTTCTTTATTTCGTACAACATTGAAATGTGTGCGCATAATCGTGTGGAAGCTATGTTCTGTACTCCGTAATGAATAATCATACTTCAATTTAAGCACTCTGTTGATAGAATTGAATTCCGTTGTTGTAGGCCGTAGGAGGAGTCATAATTGGAAGGAAAATACTAAAAATCGATATATCGTTTTTGATCGTGAGAGAATGAATGTGGCCATAGGTAATAAAATAGTGAAAACAAAGAAGATTTCAATGTAGTTAGGGGTAAATTCAGAACTTTTGTTTAGTAAAAGGTAAAATAACACAATTTCATACTTATATACTAATAACTTTTTTTAATGGAAACTAATTTGAGTTTTTAGACGAAAAATACTTTAAAACTACAACTTTAAAATTACAACTTTTACTACGGCGTGAGAGTCATAATTTGTTGCCCCAACCTAGCTATGGTGCTCCTTTCCTTTAAACAACACTACGTCTGTAATATTGTATGTGCAATAATAGATCTCATTCTTTTTACCCTTTCTCAAAAATTGATAACTATTCATAGCTATTACTTTGACATTGAACAATTTAAGGAATATCATCATGTTTGGTAAAAAGTTTATGTTAGAAATATTTCCGATTTCAAACAAAATTTCAGACATAAAAAATGTACTTTTTTTTTTTCTCTATTTATTTGCAAAGAGTGTGTGCATATATTGATGAGTCAAATTTTTTATCTAAATTACGGTTTTTTTTGGGGTGATTTGGTCATTTCTGAATTAGGCATTGGCTGAATAGTTAAAAGTTGAGGTGTTAAGACTGAGAGGTCCGCCTCCCACCATTTGCTTCAATATGTTTCATCATTGTTCATCACTTGCTTCATATATCATGTAATGATGCTCTTTCATATATATATATATATGTGTGTGCATTGTTGTATAATCATCATTTATTTAAAAACTCGTTTGATCTTTATTGTATTGTTGTATAATCATCATTTATTTAAAAACTCGTTTGATCTTTATCGTAAGGGAATTATCTTCAAAATGCGCACAGGTTTGTAAAGTGCAATCCTTGCACTTTTGCCAATTGTAATGTGACCCCATTGAGTTGCCTTGATTGGTATAATTTAGCTTTTCGGACAGTTCAATAGCCGTCTAAATGGATCCAATAACTGTTTAAACAGGTTCAATAGCTGTCCAAACTTAATTTCGCAATTAAATAAAAATGAAAGGGCTAAAAAGCAAAAAGCAAAAAGCAAAAACTTTTTATAAGCCTAACCCCATAGTAAGCTCTCCAAAATCTTATGCGTGATTCAATCATTCAATAGTGTATCGGCCAGTATGGGTTATGGCTCACAAGACTTGGGTGTTCTTAGAAGCCCAAGATAATGTAGAAAGGGTCATCCACACGAATGGACATAGTCCAAAACAAGAAGCCTGCATGAGGTACACCAAACGTCCACTTACAAGACAACCAGTACCCACCATGAGGTACACGTACAGATCCAATTCATGATTAACAAGGTTGTAACCCTCACTTGATTCAAAAGTTTTTTCAAACCTTTATGACAATTAGTCCCTATTATTTATAAATTTTGGATAAATAATCTTTATTATTTTAGAAGTCACGTGGTTAGACGTCTCCATTATTTTCAAAAGTCCGACTATTAGTCGTTATTGTTTTCAAAAGTCCCACCATTAATCCCCATTGTTTTTAAAAGTCTTACAATTATTTCCTATTGTTTGCAAAGTCTCATTATTAGTCCTTATTATTTAAAAAGTGTTTCATTTAGTCCTTAATGTTAACTGAGCGTTAAATATTTAACAAATTTGAGGGGTATAATAGTCCTTTAATAAAAAAATTATTTATTTTTATTTTTGATAATATTTTATTTTTTTATTTTTTTCCATCTCTTCACCCACCTACGCATCCCCCCCCTTCCCCCCAATCCCCCAACAGCCTCCACCCGCTACGCCTAGCCCACCAGGCACCCCTCACCCTACCCACAGCCCCTACCCCCACCCCCACCCCCATCCCCTATCCCCACCCGTCAGCACCAACCCTATCCCCAACCCCACACGTCACCACCAACCTCATCCCCAATCCCACACATTATGTGTGTGCTGTGTGTGCACAGTATGTTAGTGTGTGTGTGTGTGTGCAGTGTGTAGTGTGCATGTGTGCATGAGTTTGTGTGTGTGTGTGCAGTATGTGTGGCCGTTGGTGGTGGGGGTTAGGTGGTAGTAGGGTGTGTTTGGTGGTGGAAAGTGGAGGACGGAGAAGAAGATAAGAAAAAAAAATAAAAAAATAAAAAATAAAATAATAAGGGTAATTATGTAATTTTGCTAATTAAATCAAGGGTAATAAGGTCATTTAACAGATATAGTTATTTTTTTCTGTTAAATTTTTAACGGTTACTTGACGTCAAGGACTAATGCTAAAATATTTACAAATATTGGGGACTAATGGTGAGACATTTATAAATATTGGGGACTAATGGTGAGACTTTTGCAAACAATAAAGACTAATTACACGACTTTAAAACAATAGGGACTATTGGTGAGATTTTTACAAACAATAGAGACTAACTGTATGACTTTTAAAATAATAAGGACTATTTATCCAAAACTTATAAACAATAGAGATTGTTTGTCTAGTTTGCCCTATTTTTTATTGGCTCCAAATATATATTTTTTGAAAATCAATGTATTTTTAGTCTAAAAATTAATATAGTCCCACAGAAAAATAAAATATTAATATAACTATGAAGTGTGTTATAACTTTTATTGAGAAATGGAAAACTCTTTAAAAAATTTAAACTGACCGATGAATAATCTAAATTTTTATTCATATGAAATGGTCCTTACATATGTGGGGACTCTCATATTTGTGATAAAATTCAAATTAACTGATTAATTTAGATTTTTTAAAGAGTGTTTTTTGAAAAAAGACTCGTCCTTAGTAAGGTGTCAAATTCCTGGTGGTGATTGACTCGAGGAATGCCAAGTAGGATACCAACTTAGTGATTAGGCTAAAATGCCCTATAAGTAATCATGTACGAGACACGGGAAGGCGAGCTAGCTAGATACGTCTCTACCACCTTCTTGAAAAGTTGTTACACCTTAATCTATTCATCTATTCACAGAGCCAAAAAACAAAGTTGTTAATGCCAATCAACACTGATATTTGACCCCAAAAAAAGAAAAATCAACACAAAAAGATTAAGAGTTCTTGGATCCTAAGATCTCGTCTACAACTAGTAATACAAAAATTAATATTCAAAGGACGAAAAATTCTTCTATCAATTTGAAACAATATTTCTCTATATACAATAAAAAGTCTTTCGGAAGGTTGAAGAAGAACGTGAAATCATGTTTCATTTTAACTTAAAGAAAAAGGTTGATCTGTATGCCGCCATAAAGAGCTGACAACTATATTGTTTTTTCCGTTAGCATCAAGTGGGATTGAAAAGAATCTCGTCCGCAAAGTTTTCCAATGTTTTTCACGATTAGAATATTCATGGTGAGAGACGTAAAACATATCCTTATCACAAAATATGTGGTCCAAGATTAAAGCTGATTCAACATAAATATAATATAGTAGAAAATCTACAATTTATCAAACAACATGCATATATAGTTTTATTTTTTGGGTAAAGACATGCATATATAGCCTTGTGGAGGGAATATAATTGATCATAACATAATGAGATTATGAGTAAAATTTAGCGATTACAAATTATCAATATATGATTATCACAAAATAATATGCACGGTTTATAATTGTTGAATTCTACTAATAATGTTATATAATATTATAAAAGAATATTTACTCATAGTGTGGATAATTAATACGCGGCAAAAGAATTTCTACAAAAGTTAATAAGTAAAAACAAGATAATATGAATAAAAACCCGTTTATTGCTTTACAATTCCTTCATGAATAATGCTAGACACACCCTATTTTTTTCATGAGTACTAATGTTCTCCCTTCATTGTTGGAGGAAAGATTGACATTTGAACCATTTAGTCTTCCAAATTTAGTTTTGACCTTTGAGTCAATGACTCATCGAATTTTTTGCACTACGACTATTTTACAATAAGTCGTAGTGCAACACCTACTAATTGGTAGCCTCAAATAAAATACTCGGTACGAGAGATGTAAAGCTAATATTTCGTAATGATTTCTTATATTCTTATCCACAATTCAAAGAATATAGAATATTAAATCTTTACACAATGATGCATATCGGCAGGCATGCCATGTGGGGATCACCATTTGATGAACATGGGAAGATCTGTCCCCACCCAACTCACATCCCATCTTGCCACTTCCATTACCAAACTCGAAGAACAATGTTGGTGTAGTGGTGGTTGAATAATTATGGAAATCAATCTGGTGATAAGCATTTTTTTTTTCAAAAATTAAAATTTGAACATAGAACTTTTATTTACAATAACTTATTATTTAATTATTCCACAACATAAAACTTTGATTTACAACAATTTGCTATTTGATTATTCTACCGAAGACATGCGTTGCTGACGAGTAATTAACTTGAGGACATGTGAGATGCACAAAGATGCTGAGCTGACATGCCTAGTGCATCATCCAACATCTGATCTTGCCAACCATCTTTCATGGCTTGATTCAACTCTCTGATGAATCCATTTTTGTGTTGCTCGCAATAATTCAAGAATTGTGCCACGGCAATGGCGTCCTTGTCCTTCCAGCAAAAGGTTTTCGATAGAGACATCTCAACATGATCATCTAAATTAGTACTCGACATTTGATTCGAAAGAGCTAAATTTGTTATGTACTTAACCATTCCATTCACAAGACCTCGCGGGGGCTTACCATGGCCATCCCTCAGCCATATACGTGCCATACCTTGTTGCACTGCTAAAAACATCCCGTGGCTAAAATTCGTCGCCTTCAATACCGAAGGACTAATAGTAAGAACGTATTCATCATCGTTCGGGAAGTCAACGACCACCGCGGCGGTCAAATTCCTGCTCGCCAGCCGGACAACGACGTGGTTGACTTGCTTCTTAAGGTAACTCTCATTAGGGTAAAGAATGTCTTCCACAAATTTGCTTGTGTTGATGACAAGTCTTGAAATTCTATCATTTGAAACATAGAAGAGAGCAAAACGTTTCCCTAATGGCGTGTTGGGGGGTTCATTGACGATGGTTATTTCAAAGCCTTTTGAGGCTTCATAGTTTGCACATATGGACACTACTCCAATGAAGAAGATAAAGATAAGCCTGAAAAGAATACTTGAATTTGATGGGATGAGCTTGATATTATTGACATGATTATCATCTAGTACATTGACAGTGAAGGCATCGCGGGAGGCAGAAGAGGTGGAGGAGGAGGAGCTGTAGACGGCGGAGTATGTGGTGGTTGTGTGCAAGAGAGGTTGATGTAGGTGTTGGTTCTCCTCCATGTAGAGAGAGAGTTATAAAAGTTGAAAATGAAATAGTAGTACAAGCTCAATAATGGTCCGATGGATGCTAAAAAGAATAATGCATGGCTCCAAAGGGATATTGAAGGGACCCTCTAGCTTTGTCAACTGCCAATTATTATTATTTTTTAAAAAATTTCGGTAATGGAAGATGGCATCACCACGCAATTATTGTGTGTTTATACCTAAGTTTCATTTTCGGTAGGGTTTGCTTCAACTAGAATATTTGTTTCTTTGTAACATATATAATTGAATACTCAATCAAGCTTTCGTATTAATGATGGTAATTAACTTAAATTATTATAATAGAATATTTATTTCCTATTAAACTAATATGGGCAGTGGGGAAAGTTTACACACTTTTGTTTAGTAATATACTCTATAGCACATGTAATGAATCAACCCGAATATTGACTTGGTAATACATTAATAAGTATAATCAATTAACATAAAATATTTATTTTAATTTAAAAAGTAATAGTAAACTAAAATTATTATAAATTAAATATAATTTTTTTTTTTATTGAATCGGAGTGAAACGAGACATTAGAACTAAAACAAGAATATCGATATAGTTTAATTTATTCAAAACTAAAATAAATGATTATAATATGTGTGGCCGTGATTGTGTAACGTGGAGGTATCAGAATTTTGAATTAGACAACCACCTGTTCGCAACATGAGATTCATAATTCTTTGCCGGTCAATTACACGCAATTCCACCTAGTGATACTCTTTTTTTTTTCTTTTTTCTTTTTTCTTTGCGTTTAACACCTAGTGATACTTCACGAGAATATAAAAGCAACATTCTTACAAAACTCTTGTTTGTTTCTTTGTCCTTTTCAAAGCTTTCTAAGAAATAAAATTGACATCAAACATCGTTAAGTAGACAGGATAGTGAAAAGAGAAAATTTCCAAAGTTTCATAGAATTGCTCATCTTTGTTACTTGTATTCTCAAGTAAAATATTGCTCCTGCCTTGAAATGTCCGCTTTTGTATGTTATTTCAACATTCCTTTTCAAGTACATGTAACATTTTTGTATTAAACTTAACACGTACCAATAATTTATTAAACAGGTGACACAAGATTTAATTTCAAAACATCTTTATTTATGCATAGGGTTTATTATCCGATTAGTCCTTTATTTTTATTTAAATTGTTTAGTTGGTCATTCATCTTTAAAATAACAATAGATTAGTCTCTTATCTTTTTCTTTTGTGTCCGTTGATCCTTTCGCCACTTTTCTAACAGTTTTAACATGTGCAAAGCATGTGACATATTTTTTTAAAGATAATATCGTCAAATCAAGTACACACATATTTTCACTTCTTTCATTTAACCCCAAAACCCGATTGTTGAACGCATACCCCCCAATCCCTAACCCTTATCATTACCCCCAAATGCCTGAAATCTCTAGCAACCAAGAGCAAGGCGGTGGAGGCATATGCAATACAGCTATATAAAGACTGCAACACTACAGTAGAAGCCATCTCAGAAATATTCAACTTTACAGTTTTGATTTTCAATTACTTCAAAGGAGATGAACCCAGTTTAGCTATCTCTCGTAAGTCTCTGTAATAGATAGGTTTATTTTCTACAATTAAGCTCAATCTTCCTCTAATTAAGCTGATCTAATACAAAAGATTTCACTGCTCTCTATCAATTTCTATTCTTCATTCTCAGTTCATAACAAACACATAGATCAACCGCGATAAAAACATATGCTTATACATACAAATACATATACTTATACATAGATACACATGTAACCATCAAATCACATATATATAGTATAGGTCCAAGATATTTTAAGAGGGGGTGAATTAGGATAAAGTGACAATATTACTACTTTTTTGAAAATGATAGAAACCAATAAATTCAATGAAGCAATTTATCAAACACTATGTATGCGCAGATAAAAGAGGTAAGGAGAGAAAAGAGAAAGAGATGAAATAATTAATTTTTAGGTAGTTCGCTAATTTACTCCATCACTTAAAGTCTTCCTCCCCTTAAACATTTTACTAACTCCACTTGTAATACTTCTTCACAAATTGATTAAGTACAAATCAACATTATAAGAGCTCTTGACTCACAAAAGTTTGTATCAGTTTTTTTATTTCTTTGAATTCACAAAAATAATTTTATATTTTTAATAATAGTTGAATAAAAATTCTGAATAGGTTAAGGTTGTTAATTTCAGAAAGGAAATGATTTGGTGCAGAATAAGTGCAACATGAGTGGCCATCCGAGTTATTGACCACAAAAAAAAAAAAAAAAAAAAAGGTTGTCATGAATTTCATTAGATGTCTAGGTGGCATTATGATGACAAATTTTGTCGTGCATTTCTTCGTGAAATCAAGTACCAACGGGCCTACTTGACGGCAATTAATGCAACCTCACTCATCTGACTGATTCCAAATTGTCCGGTATTAGAATATTAAGTATACGCATGTTATGTCCAAAAACACCTTTTGTTCTCCCTTTTCTATTCACGTCCAAATATGAAGAAGTGGATTTAAAATATTTTTATATGACGTGAAGTCACTAAGAGTTGGTAGGTTTGATCGAGTGCAAGTTTTAAATTTGAAAAATCGAGTCTCAATTAACTTAGTGTACGAATCACGTGGTATAATGAGCACTTAAAAGCCTGACAGATGAGTCCATCTCAAATATTAAGTATAACTAAACAGAGAATTAGTTTACTAGGTCAACTCCAATAGCTTCTTTATTTTTTCTCTATATATATAGAATTTGAATCATTTTTTTACATCTAAAGATTCTCTATTTTAGTTTCACTTGAACAACTTTTCTATTTTAGGGATTGTCTAATTTTGTTTTATTCCAAAATCTTTCCCTATTTTAGTTAAATATATTATTTTAATTTAAAACTTTATTAAACTTTTTTATTTATATTTGTTAATTGTTTATATTGATTTGTAATTAAACATATTATTTTAATTCCTTAATTGGATTTAGGGATACTTGTAGGAATTTTTTTCACCATCTCTATATGTAGAGATGTTAAAAGATAAATGTAGAGATCTCTAGATGTAGATATGCTTTTGAAGATGAATATTTCTAATAACATCTCTACATGTATGGTAAATGGGTGTGTAAAAAATAAATTGAAGTTGACCTTAACAAAATTAGAGTTGGCTAAATAATTTTACAGAATAAAAATACGCAAAAATGATAAGATATTCTAACGACTTTGTGCGGCCGGTGAGGCTAAAACGCATACCCATATATATAGAGGTGCTCCTGCATGCATCTTGGTGGCTTTTACTTTTCGGGCTAAACATAACAAAAATATCTAGTCTACTATAATTTTTAACATAGCCAAAAGAAACAAGAAATTAGAGAATATATGTGTGTGTGTGTGTGTGTGTTTTGCAGTAATTTGCTACAATAATTGTCTTTCTTATTATTTAAAGAACAATAATTGAAGAATCACACAATACACAATAAATCACATAATTTAGCAAGATATTTTATAATTGAGTTAAAAATATTCATCAAAAGCCTATGCTAAATTAAAGGGTGTTTGGCTTACCTTTAAAAAGAAAGAAGTAGAGCTACCAGCTATAAAACTTAAAAATCTCAAGAGAAAAATTAAATTGATGAAAGTAGTTACATAAATTTATATCTCAAATTAACTAGTTTAAATTCAAAAAAATTATAAGCTCTAAAACATTTTAAAAAAAAAGGTAGAAGAACTTTTATATTAAGCTCTTTTTGAGTTTGTTAAGGTAGAAATATGTCGGGTCGCAAGTGGCCTTCACGTGCTGCCTTGATGTCTGCAAAACAAAGAGGGCTTGGCGGGCCTTGCTCTCATTAGCACTCCGATGACTAAATTAGCTTGGTGCTTTTTGTAGAGGAAGAGATATGTAAAATATGTAAGTATTAGTATCTGAAGTACCTGCCCTTCCTTGCTGAATCCTCTGCCTTTTATAGGCACCATGGTTTCAGATTCAAAAGAGAAGTCATGATGGTTGCTGAGTCAAAAGGTTAAAAGTGCAGTAGTGCATCATCATTAAAGGAATAATGGAGAATTATTAAAGTGCCAGTGGATAATTGTTTAAAAGGATAAGTGGGAGAGTAGCTGGAGACTCCCTGAATTTATGGAACAATGTTTACTAGCGTTATTTGGCTCGAGGTCTTAAAAGGAGACTTTCGGATGGCCCTATGCCTCGTCCGACCCCATGGGGTCTCTCCACGCACGATGGCCGAGGTCCAGCTACTATTCCTAAGGGGTCGGATCTATTCGACTACTCGTCCGAGGTCTACTGGACCTCAAAGAATATATGTCCGAGGTCCGTAGACCTCGGACCTCTTTGTCCGAGGTCTGTAGGACCTCGGATGAGGCCTCACCTTTCCAACTGAGGGGTCAACTCGCGATTTGAAAAAAATCCAATGGTCTTACCCATATCATGATGCCCCCTCAGTTTCCAGAGCTATGCAATAGGTTCGGGAACTGATTTTAATGCCTTGGATACGTTGAAATCAGTTGGAAAATTGCTCTAATATCACCTCGTCTTCTGTGTAATTTGTCACCTACTACCATTTAATGTAGCCTTGCCACTTGTCAACATTTGGTGCAGTGACTTTTGAATTAATGGTAAAGATTGAAAACTCTTGGTTTTCCCACCCATTTTCACTCCTATAAATACCCATTTTTACCATTCAAAAATTCATTTTTCACCTACCCCTTTTTCAAAACTCCTCTCTCTCTCTTTCTCCTTGGCTCCTACACCTCGGCGTCATCATCACCTCAGCGCCAACCGTTACCTCGGCGCCACCACCATATATATAGAGTTGCTCCTGCAAGCATCTTGGTGGCTTTTACTTTTCGGGCTAAACATAACAAAAATATCTAGTCTACTATAATTTTTAACATAGCCAAAAGAAACAAGAAATTAGAGAATATATGTGTGTGTGTGTGTGTGTGTTTTGCAGTAATTTGCTACAATAATTGTCTTTCTTATTATTTAAAGAACAATAATTGAAGAATCACACAATACACAATAAATCACATAATTTAGCAAGATATTTTCCGATTGAGTTAAAAATATTCATTAAAAGCCTCTGCTAAATTAAAGGGTGTTTGGCTTACCTTTAAAAAGAAAGAAGTAGAGCTACAAGCTCTAACACTTAAAAATCTCAAGAGAAAAATTAAATTGATGAAGGTAGTTACATAAATTTATATCTCAAATTAACTAGTTTAAATTCAAAAAAATTATAAGCTCTAAAACATAAAATAAAATAAGGTAGAAGAACTTTTATATTAAGCTCTTTTTGAGTTTATGATTTTCCAACTTATAAGTTGGTCCTCCAAACAACCCAAGACATACATAACAAAGACAAACACAAAGATGTTAATACCGTTAATTTATTTATCTAAAGAGTATGAGAGAAATTCAAATATGTATGTACTGTTTATTCATTTTTTTAAGAGTAGGGGATTTTAACCAAGATTATGGAGAATCACCTTGAAATAGGAGATGATTGATTAAGTAGAAATCAGAATGAGAAATTTGCACGAAAGTAGTGGTAATGTCGTACAATAATAAAATTTTCGTATGAGTAATGTTTATATCACTCGAGTATATTTCACCCTTCTTTTTTATTGTAAAACTTCATGTATTAAATATCACATATCTTTTTATATATATTGTAAGAACTTTTATCATATAAAACGAAGTAAAGTATTACGGGGATAACGTTCTTGTTATTTTGTTATACGCTATCATCCTCAGGTATGTTGCACTCTTTCCTCTACTTTTAGTTTTAAAGTGCAACCCAAGTCACTATCTTCAGCCCATAGAGCTCCCTATTGTCAGCGGGTTTGACCTCGAGCCCAAATCCCTTTCTCAAATTTGGGAAACACACTTCCAGAATAAGTAGCCCAAATTTAAATTTCAACTATGGCCTGGTGCTCCGCTTGCTTTAGAATGACCTCGACCTTTTTGTTCATTTATTTTTATTTTCACATTTTACCGCACATTAAGAGTGAAATAATTGGATCAATTTTTTACAAAAATATAGTACTGATGTTTAAAACTTAGATTATTTCTCTTTTTTTTTTGGCGTGGGGGGGGGGGGGGGGGGGGGGGGGGGGGAGAAGGGCGCAAAAATTGAGATAATTTTAAATTTCACTATCTTGGGAATGCATAGTTTATCTTTTTATTTGTATATTTTCGCCCTTGTATCTAACACATGCTTCCACTTGTCTATCCAAAATGATGCCTATAGTATAGTGGGTATATATAACAATTTTCTAACAGATCAAATAAGAGTCATCTCTTTTAAATAGGTGACGGACTCATCCGATTCTAACATAAAGTAAATTCCATATGTCACATGCGGCCCCGGGAATCTTTAGAATTATCATGGCTTATCTTTCAATTGGTCTCTAACCATCAAATGAAATGTGAATAATATGTCATCCTCTCTTTAAAAGAAGGAACGCTTCCGATTCTGTCATATATCAGCCGTTTGGAAGAGTTGTCAATCATGTAAACGTAACATTTGCCTTTGCAGAAAGTATGTCTGTTAGATATGGAAACATGTTGGCTAATAAAGCAACTTCGATGAAATCTATGGTTCATAGTCCATATTTTAGGAATCTTGCTTTGTTGTTCTTGCTTTCTCTTTTACTTTGGTACTTTTTGTTTTTGTTTCTTAGCCATAAGGCTGCGAGATTCTAAGAAAAAAATATCAGTTCATATTGACAAGAATGCCTTTCACACTTTCTCCAACAAAGATTCACAAATTCTCTTGACATTTCACAAAACGAAACATACAAGAGAATGTATATGAAAAGCTATATTTTCTCTCTAAAAACTATTAGTAGTGAGATTACTACCAATGCAAAACCTTTAGCTTACTCTTTGCTCTCTCTTTTACATGGATTGGATACAAATACCTTTTTGCGGACCAAGCTTTTATAGCCTATGCACAAAGCAAGCCAGGTATAATTTATGGCCTTTCTTGGTCAAATCGGTCATAGGAGTACTCCGGGATAAAAACCAAGACAAAAAAGGTGGAGCATACAATGATCTTTTATGCATCTCCTTTCTCATCACTAAGATGTCATTTGGCAATTGATTAAAACGAAACCAACTTGACATCATACCCTTTATACTACGTTCATCTACTCAAAAACCATCTATCTTAAGTGGTCCTCTAGAGAGCATGCCTACTGATATGGAGAAATCACACCAAGCAATTATCAATAATTTCTCACTAACATCATCGCAATGCTTGTAAAGATGCAGTAAATGTGTAGAGAGCTACTTCTTGTGCCAGCTTCTGAGCTAGAGGGCGTCCTCGGGCCAGCACCAAACACTCTTGATCCACTTGAATTTGTTGTGTTCAAGATAGATGCACTCATGCTGCAAATCCAACAAGTCATGAGAATTGTTTCAAGATAACTGACAAATTTATTGGAGAATCCAATTGTTCCATGCACATTAATAAATAAAGACATTCAAAATTAGTATATGCGATTATGAGCTATTACACTTGATACCAATTAATTTTTGGTTAAAACCCTATGATTCTTAATATGGTATCATAATTGAGCCTTTATCCTATATATGTTATCCATTCACGCGTGACCCCTCCGTGTTTCAGGCTTTGACTTTGGTATGCAGCTTTTAAATTCGCTACTCTTATATCACATCTTTCATTACTTGCGCCTTGAATAATTGACTCCAATACACAGCTCTTCCAAATTCGCTACTTTTTCGACCATATCAATTAATTAATCATGGGTCACACGTGAAAAGAGGTGTTGAATCTTATATCCTCGTATTCAATATCCTAATTCATCCATGTACGATAATTGAATTCTCCAACAAAATTCCTCGCATTTCCACACAAAAATAGAAAGGAAACAAGAACAGAGAGAAAAGACAAAGACAACTAACAAATGAAGAAACAAAGTTTACCTAGTGGATGGATATTGACAGGTACTAGAACCTGCAAAGAATTAACAGTCATTAACCAAAGAAGACGATGAAAGTACTTAAAATTCGATCTTGATCATTAGCAGTTTCAGATATTAAATCCTTTTTTATTAACAGAGCCACCAGTGCCCGGCGCTGCTATTGGCATAACAACCGGTACTTCATAAGTTGGCCCAACCCAGTCCTCTCGTAATAGGATTGGCTCATCGCAGTTCTCCCTTTAACATCAACAGTAAATAGGAACCGAACTGTCTTACGAGTGTTAAAATCTCTTACTTGGATCAGAGCTGGTAGTAATAGCAGCGCCACCAAAATTGCAGCTAGTAGGAATTGGATTCTTCTGGTAGTAGCTGTTGAATGCATACGAAGCGTGATCACGCAATGTATTAGGATTGTAACAGCTCCCACCGGGCTGGATCGCTTTACAATCAGCTCCGCCATAGCCACAAGCATAATCTAAAGCGACCTGTAATGCAGTTTGTGATGCAGCTTGACTAGCAACACACCAGCTAGCACCTGAGGATATAGGGGATGTGGTTGCAGGGGTCATCACAGGATTGACAGGGCTGTTGGTGGCAGACGACGAGTCGTCCGGGTTCGACACTGCTGGATTCAGCAATGGAGTTGATGTGGTTGAGGGGGTGGTGATGGGGTTTAATGTTGGAACTGTTGTTATTGGAGTTGTGATGTCCCTCTGGGTGGTGGATATGGATATTGAAGCTTGTAGTTTCTGCTCTCCTTGGTGTGTTTGTTGGTCTAGCTTTGTTGTTGCTTTCACTTTAGCACCTGTAATTGGCAAAATTGGAAAAAGAACTAATCAAGAATCCAAGATTTAGGAGTAGCTAGTTGGGGTTTACAACATGGGAGATCATCTTCGAATCTCATAGGGTAGAGTGTAAAAAAAAAAAAAAAAAAAAGAACACCCTAATCAAGAATCCTTGTTTCTCTTTCAACTTTATATTTGCTACTCTGTTAAATAATAGGCAAAAATTTGAGATCTCAATTTGTTTCTCCTAATCATTTAAAAAAAGACAAAAATTTTAAAAAATGTATAATATTCTATATTGGTGGAATATAATATTTGTGAGTGGGTGTTGTGAGTATAAGAGATAAGCATTTTGGGTTAGTAAAAAAAAGAGATCACGTAATTATTTTTTTATGCCTACAACACCAGTCTTGCCTATGATGCTCGAGGTCTGGGTTCGAGGTGTGACAATAGAAAACATTATCTAGTATTTCTCTTAAATTCGAACACATAGCTGATGTTAGAAATAGAATAGATGTTTTTGTTTCCTGCGATTAGACAAGTACATATTCTAATCTTTCTCCTCAATCTGATATTATGGTGTCAACATAAAAATCAAAATTCAGATATGGAATATTTTTAATAAAAATGGTGAGGCAAAGAAAAGAATTCCACAACCCCCCTGCCCCCCTTGTTTGGTATTGTGGGGGCAAATATCACCAGCTATGTTGCATCACTGTCACAAGGGGATACACATTGGGTCGAGTGGGGTGACTCCAAAATTTTCTTAAATATAAAAATATTTTAAAAGTATTTTTAGTGAAATATTAATTAAGTCTCATTAAGAAAAATAAAAAATTAAATATAAGTGTTGATTATATATTGTAGACCCACTAAAAAGATATTCTGAATCTCCCCTAAATTTGCTGTCGTACATTGGTATAATTTTTTTTTATTTTTTATCAAACATGTAATTTTCATATTTCATTTATATATATTATGGTGTGGGGTAAATTGTGCAATTAGTCCTTATTGTTTACAAATTTTTTCAAGTTGGTCCTTAATATTTCAAAAAAAATCATACTAGTCCTAACGTTTACAAAAGTTATTTAAAATGGTTCCTATTGTTTAAAACTAGCCAGTTTAATCAATATTATTTTTCAAAAATTTTAAATTAGTCTCTAAACATAGGTCACATGTAAGGACTAACTTGAATTTTTTTAAGAAAACAATAGAGATTAAATTAAATTTTTTAAAAAATAATAAGAACCAACTTGGTTAGTATTGAATAATAGGGACCATTTTAAATATATTATTTTTGCAAATATTGAAAACTTTTATAAATCTTTTAAAACATTAAGGATGTTATTGAAAAAAATATATATAAATAATAAAGATTAAATGTAAAATTTACCCTATGGCGTGCAATATACGCACGTATTTCTTATCAAAGGAAAAAGGGGACGATCACTATTAGTGATAGTAAATGTACGAATATCTAAAGCTTTATGCTTTTGCACTTTAATTATTCAAAAGCCGAAATGATGATTCTTAAAGGAAGATGCATTTAGGCTGAAAATTTGAATTCAAATTAATCATTTCAACAAGGTCATCTACTTCAATATATAGAATTTAGGCTGAAGAAATTCAAACCGCAAAAACACATGCAAAATCGACTTCCTTTTGATCATTTCAATTTCAAAGTCTAAATTCCATGCAAATGAATATAATATTTATTCCCCCAAAAAAAGAAGAAATATAATACTTAATAGAGTAAAAAGTCTGATTATCTGAAATGAATGAAGTCTTTTTTTTTTTTTTTTTTGTAAAGTAAGTAAAATTATGTATTTCTGAAGGAAAAAACAAACAATGAGTTCATACAAATAGATGAAGCAGGAAGTCTGCCAAGCGACAATAATCAAGTGTTAGCAACGAGCTAATATTGCAACAATCAAAGTCTCCACTTATTTAACCCAAAAAACAAACACTTAATTATATATTTTATTAAAAGAACTATTTCAAAGCAAGCCAAAAACAGAAAAAAAAAAAGAAAGAAAGAAAATAAAAAAGAAATGGCATAATAGCCATGTATAGTTTATAGTCCAAATTTGATGAGGTAGTGTCGATGACCAGCAGGGTCATCCAACATAGAAAACTGAGGGAAAACAGGAAAAAAAATAAAAAATTTGAATTACTAACCTTTCATTATTTTTTAAATCAAAGGGACACCAAAAAGCAAATCCATTCGTTTGCAATCCTTGGAGAGCAATTGACTTTAATAATGTACATTAAAAATTCAATCTACAAAATTTAGACTTCAAAACATTTGAGATTAAGAAGTCATACAATTACACCTGCCTTCAGCCCCGCGCTAATTAGTTCGAGAGATAAAAGAGTTGAAACATCTTTTAGACAGTAACTCGGGTTAATCTTTCTCCATTGTAACAAAAAACCCACGTATGAGAAGAACTAAAAGTAATCATGCGATACCATCATGGTCAAAGAAATTTTGCATGCATATTTTTTATTTTCAGTGTTCAAAAATTCAAATGAAAACAGAAAAAGAAGAAAGAAAAGCGCAGATTCCTGGGTCATGTCGTCTAAAGAGAAGAAGAAGAATGAAGGAGAAAAGCATTTCTTAGTTCATAAGGCAAAGAATAAGATATACTCATGGTAGTAGCAAACAATGTTAATCAAACATCCAAGAATTGGACGTAACGATATGATAGTGACCTATTATAAGTATAAGTTTTAAGTTTGAACCATGATTTTAACATTATTGTACCATAAAAACATGTTAATCAAGAACATGAATGAGCATCAATCATAGTGTGAAAATATACCAACCTGAACAAAATACAAGAGTTGCCACATGAATGAGTATGAAACAAGTGATGATCAATCTAACCATTCTTCAAGCTTCAAACCACCTTCTTCTTCTTCTTCTTCAATCTTCTTTCGCTTCTTCTGTATGTGTTTATCCAATCTAGTTGTGCACTTTACTTTGTTTGAAACAAAAGAAATTAGAAAGGCTAGCTAAGCCATGTCAAACCAAAGAAGCATCATGATTACATGTTGAAAAGGAATGGATATTGTATCCTCCATGATATATATAAATATATATTGAATAGTAATAACATGAGAGAGAAAGAGAGAGATTTGAATACATGGGGTGGGGGAGTGTAGGGAGGAAGTAAAGAAAAAGGAGGTGGAAAAAAGGGGGAAAGAGAGGTGGAAGGAGGAGAAGAAAAGAAAGGGAAAAGAGGGAATTGTTTGGGATTCCTAGTGTGGTTTGTGGGTTGAACTAGTGATCAATGTAATGATGGTGATGATATGTGCAATTTCACTTTCTCTCTTTTGTGCTTCAACTTTTTGCTATTTCATATGACTAAAAATTTAGTACCCCCGGTGGCCAAAGTTGGGGAAGCAATGTGACTCTTCTATTTCTGACTAGGTGTGATGTGATATTCTCATTTCAATTAGCTTCATTAATTTTTCAAATTTGCTCGTAGATTTAGAATTATTATTCTCTGATATTAAAAGTAGACCATTTATGGAATTAAAAGTACACAGTTTAATATTTATATATGAATATTTTTTTTAGTAGAGATTAAATTAATTTTTTAATTTAAAAATACTTTAAAAATATATATACGTGTTTTGAAAAAATACAGTCACAATTAGCTCCTTAGTGGATTCACTCTTGGGATTATTGGAGGATACAAACCCTGCTAATCCGTGAATGATTCTGCCACTTGTTGCTCGCCCTTAAACATTGGATGACGTAGTTAAGTTGTGACTCTTTGTGATTAAATATTTCAAATTTGAATCTATACTCTTTCCATTATAAATATTGTCTAACTCTTAATTAATATAAAGTATGCGATGCGATATCTAACTGAACCACAAAATTTATAATTTTATAATGAATTCAATGTCATTCCCTCTAAAGTAATCTCTTCGTCATTAAAAAGGGTAAAAACTTTTTAACTTGTAATTCATCTCTCATAAAATTGTCAAATCGATTTGTGAAAAGGGGAGCTAATTTGTCTTCATGGAAAAGGTTCTTTTCTGTTCATCTAATTTGCGGTCCCTATGGCTTCCAAAAGTCGCATTGAATGAGTTATAATTTTTATTCCTTTTTTAGTACATCAATTTTCATTCCTTATTTTATTTTTATTTTTTATTTTTTAATTCAGTGAAAATTTTAGGTCGTATAATATTATAAATTCGAGTTTATAACCTTTTATATCTACAACGAGCAACATACAAATGGACCAAAGCGTGACATTTTTTCCCGGTTGGGTCGGTAAGTGGTATTGCTTCCAACAGCATACTGCTGGCGCAAAATCAGCGTGTGATTTTCTTTTTGGGTATTTTTTTAATCCTCTTGTTCGGCGAAAGTGTCCTGCCAAGTTGTTCCTTTAAGATAGGAGAACTTCATGATTCTGTACTCAAGGGAACATGGTTTCTGTGGTGGACAAAGCAATTCACTGCGTAAAAGCAAGTAATTATGGCACCGATGCAAAGCTAGTGTTAGAATTTCTCAAATGATTTTTTAAAGGCCCTTCCAGTCGGCGGATCAGGAGGATAACAAACTGATCGCAGCTGTGTACTGCGTATAAGGTAGCCGTAAAATAACTTGTTAGTACAAAATGATTAAAGGAGAAAATATTTTTTAGTATTTGGTTGTCATATTTTAAAATATTTTTTAATATTTGGATGTCACAATTAAAAATAATTTTCGACGGAAAATTTTTATAAACAAAAAACGAAAAAACACACCCACTTATATATATACACATATACACACATGCATGTATAAATACACAAACACACACACACACACTCCTATATTTTCTTGTGGGGGTGGGGTGGAGGGTGACGGGAGTGATGGGGGGGTTGGGGTGGGGGCGGAGTAGGTGAAGGGGGTTGGGTGGAGTGTATAGAAAATATTTTTAAGGAGATAAAAATATTTTTTACTCTTTTTAACAAAATATTTTTTTTAAAAACAATATTTTCCGGTTAATTAATTTTTCTATATTATTAAATACTAAAAAATTAAAAAAAATATTTATCAGGAAAATATTTTACGGAAAACAAAAGGAGCCTAAATGTAAAATTAGTAATGACCATGTATTGCAAGACCTCCAACCCATATGGGTTGGTTGATATTGTATTTTGCTCTTTTATGCAATAAATGATATGATATCACGATTGACAAAAAAAGAAACAAAAAAGAGGAAGCCATATTGGAAAAAAAATAATAAAGAGTTATTAATATACATGTAAAAATTAAGGAGGAAGCCGTACTGGGAAAAATACAATAACAAATCGTAAATAATATACATGTGTAAATTTAAATTTTAATAATTTATACTTTTATGTTAAAATTGTATTTTATACATACTTATTAACGGCATGTATACACATACCAGCAATAGAATACAACATATTTTGCCAATACAATTTTTCTGTTATATGGTAGCAGAAATGCTTTTGTCACGCAAAGGTCAAGCAATTTCATTGCTTTTTTTTTTTTTTTTTTTTGTGCTCGCAAGTAAGATTTTCATTCAATTATCCAAAAACTTGGCAAACCCATTTACAAAGTGTTATACACAAACAAGAACCGAAAGAGAAACACAACTAACAATTGTTTTATTTTACAATGCTTCATCAAGTTCATTAGTAAACAGATTTAATATGATAACGGGAAAGAATTTCACAAGAGTAACATCTTTTAATGAAAATGGTATCATTCAGCAACGTAATTTATTTATTTATTTATTTATGATGTGAGAATTTAGTTGACGGAACTCGACCATCGAAAATTGGCAAAATCCGATCACCCTCTGATAAACACTCCTAAACAAAATAGAGTGATTGAACGTAAACATCATTACCTTCCCAATGTGGCTTGCTCTTTATGTTTTCAAGCACATCTACCTCTAATTTTGAATTAATTACATTCTTACTACTGCATATTTGATCAATAAAATTTAATCATTAACTCTTTCTGGTCAAACTATATATCCTTTGGGGCGTCTGGTCAAAACCCTTTGAGAGCTTTATCCACTAGAGCTAGCCTTTTTGAGCAAATGGGTCACACTAATGGATCCTACAAACAATTGAATGTTTCATACAAGATGCTAAACGATGCTTCAATATTTTTCCATGCCCATCGGATGATGCTGTAGATCAACTTTTCCTCTTGGCAGAATAGGTACGAAAGTTAAAGGCCGATATATATAATAGTATATGACTGCTTTAATACTTGTATTTTTGTTTTTTTTTGGATAATGGGTACTTTCTTTGGAAGTTGTTGATCAGCCTCACACCGGTATTTAAATTTAAGATATGTGATTTTTAGGAAGAGATATAATTCAGATTAGTCAGATTTAAATTTTACCAGAACTGTCCTAAGGAAATGAGCTTTCTAGTTGATTTAGGATTCAAAACATGAGCAAATTTTCAACTCACGTTTCATGCACTCTACTATTAAGCTAGCCTTTCGGTTTAATATTTGTATATTGTGAAAATTGGTTTACCACTATCATTTTTAGTATTCTAAATCCCGGATGAAGGAATTAGGCTCTATTTGATCTAATTGTGAAATTTTAGCTTTCGAGCTATAAAACTTTTAGTAGTAAACTTTGGGTAGATGTAGTATTGAATAAAAATCGTTGACTGTTTGATCTATATTAAGTAATATTAGACTTTTAAAAATTTCAAGAGTAATGTTAGACTTTAAAAAATATGAATGGATATATTTAAAAATAAAAAATAAATTTTTTTTTTGCATAATGTAAAAACACTTTTGCGAACACTTTTTCTAAAAGCTTTAATTTTGAGCTTTTTATTTTTAAAATTTTTTCAGCTTTTAACTAAAAAAAACTTTTTAAAATAAGTCAAATAAATTAGTTTTAACTTTTAAATTAAAAAAAAATGTTTTTAACAATTTAAAAACTAAGCCAAACAAATCATTAATCAGACTCAATATATTAATCTTTATGGTAATTGTGATTCTAGGTGTGAATTATTACTCAATATTGCGGGCATGATTGTGCTACTCTAGGCTACATGTTAGGGCACCCTATGAACCAAATCCTAGCCTAATTATTTAACTTTTGACCAATTGATTCCAAAAACTGTAGAGGCTGCTTTTATATATATATATATATATATATATATATATATAATATAGATTTCCTTTTAGTTTCAAATGTAAAGTGAGTTCTTGGTTGCTGCCCCATTGAGTTAATATTAAACTTAGGGAATGTATTTGATAGAGACCAAAAAATGATTTATAATTAGTAGTGGTTAGTGACTTGTACAATAATAATGGCATCGTAGGTGTTGGCTTTTCTTTCTTCTTTATTTAATGGATATCTTGTAATTATGTAAGGCATGGATAAAGATTGGGCCAAAAGTGAAGTTATGAAGCCATCGATCAAGACATTGCAAATAACAAAACCAATACTTAAGAGTTCGGTCGAATAGTAAGACAGTATTGGCTATTCTTTCTTCTTTATTGAATGGATATCTTGTAATTATGCAAGGCATGGATAAAGATTGGGCCAAAAGTGAAGTTATGAAGCCATCGATCAAGACATTGCAAATAACGAAACCAATACTTGAGTTCGGTCGAATGATAAGACATAAATCTATTGTGATAAGAGAATTTAAATTTAAACTATAGTTTCTGACTTCTATATACCAAAAAATAAAGAAAACTAATGGTGGCATGAGACTAATAGAATTAAGCATAGAGATTCTTTCTTTGTTTACTTTTTTTTTTTTTTGTCCTGATGAGGAGAACTCCGTGCACAGCCCATCGAGTTCCTACTGCGGTGTCAATCTTCTGGATCATGACTATATTCAAAAGAGACATGGTCCAATTTGTTTATGTACAAAGTTTATCGAGACTGATTCTTAAAAAAAATGACATAAGAGCTTGTTCGAACATGAAACATGAATAAGGATTCTGTTACGTCCCAATTACACCCGTAGTGATTCTGTCTTTCCTTTTCTTTTGTTCAAAAAGTCCAAGTTTTGGATTTTCCTTGTCCCTAATACTGCAAACTTCAACATCATAGCATGTGAAGAGTAAAGACCACACATATCCTAAACACCTTATCTACTTTGATGGATAAGAACTTGACTACAACTTATCTTTTAATTTAACAATCACAACCATTCTTCACTCTCTTTCAGTACTCTTCAACTTGGATGATATACCACCACCATTAACAGAAAGAAATTCTAGAAAGAATCAAATGCTATCATGTTTTCACTCATCTATACCACCATCAATGTCTATCTCAAAGTTCATCTCAGACCAACCATACCTTACAATGCTAGAAACCAAGTGCACCACCATGAGAGACCTTCACAAAATTCATGCTCAACTCATCAAAACAGGCCTAATCAAAGACACAATAGCAGCTAGCCGTGTCTTGGCCTTCTGTGCCGCATCCCCTGCCTGTGACATCAACTATGCCTACTTGTTCTTCAATCAAATTGAAAAGTCAAATCTTTTCACTTGGAACACTATCATTAGAGGCTTTTCTCAGAGCTCAAATCCACAGATTGCAATCTATCTCTTCATTGACATGTTGCTTACTTCACCAATTGAACCTCAAAGCCTCACTTATCCTTCAGTCTTCAAGGCTTATACTCAACTTGGTTTAGCTCAAGATGGAGCTCAACTTCATGGAAGAGTAATAAAACTAGGCCTGCAATCTGATACATTTATACGAAACACGGTTATACACATGTATGCCAATTCTGGATTGTTGGATGAAGCTGGAAAACTGTTTGACGAAGATACGATATTGGATGTCGTTGCCTGGAATTCAATGATCATGGGGTTTGCTAAATGTGGAAAAATCAACGATTCGTGGAGGTTGTTCAATAAAATGCCGTCTAGAAATGCAGTTTCCTGGAATAGTATGATCAGCAGTTATGTGAGGAATGGAAAATGGATGGAAGCAATGGACCTGTTTCGTAAAATGCAGGAACAGGACATCAAGCCAAGTGAATTCACCCTGGTAAGCTTGTTAAATGCTTGTGCAAGATTAGGAGCATTGAAACAAGGAGAGTGGATTCATGAATATATCAAGAAACACGATGTTGAATCAAATATAATTGTTACTACAGCGATAATTGATATGTATTCTAAATGTGGAAACATTAAAATGGCGCATCATGTTTTTGAGACAGCTCCTGGAAAAGGATTATCATGTTGGAATTCAATGATATTAGGCTTGGCGACAAATGGTTTTCAAGATGATGCTCTAGAATTATTTTCCAGGCTCGAAATGTCAAAACTTAAGCCTGATGAAGTGAGTTTTATAGGTGTTTTAACGGCCTGTAATCATTCAGGTTTAGTTGAGGAAGCGAAAGATTATTTCAAATTAATGGCTGAAGAATATGGAATCAAACCATCAATTAAACACTATGGATGCTTGGTTGACATACTCGCCCGAGCAGGGCATATTGAAGAAGCAAAAGAGGTTATCAGAAGTATGCCAATGGAGCCTGATGCTATCATATGGGGTTGTTTACTTTCAGCTTGTAGGGATCATGGAGATATTGAGATGGCAAAATGTGCAGCTGAACATTTGATTCAATTGGATCCAGATGAGAGCAGTGGTTATGTATTGATGTCTAATGTTTATGCAGCCTCTGGTGAATTTGGAGAAGCTGTGAAGGAGAGAGTCTCAATGAAGGAGAAGCATATGAAGAAACAACCAGGGTGTAGTTTGATTGAAGTGAATGGAGTGGTTTATGAGTTTTTTGCTGGTGGGAATTTTCAAGACATGAAAGACTTGGAAGTATCATATTATCTTTCTCAATGTTGAATTGCTTAAGGTTAATATGTTATTAGTAAAAATGTTGTAGACAATTTTCTATGTTTTCTGGTGAAAATATGCCCCCTTAAGTTTTTTGTTTTCCTTTTTATATGATGGGAACACCACTAATGAGCCCTTCTAACTCAAACCAAGGTGCAAATCCCAGGACATATGAATCATCTAAGATGGTTTAGTTAGGCAAAAAGTTTAATGGGACTAATCCTAAACAAGATAGTCTCTTGGCTGATTTGTATTTGAAATGTGAACAAGATCCCAAAATGAATAATTACTTGATTGATTCGAATCCAAAATATGAACAAATCTTCTGATCAAGCCCCAAACACTCTAGTCTACCCTTTGTGGTTCATAACCAGTCAAGTTGATAACTTCCATTAATGTTGGTAACAAAAGTAAGAATTAATTATGATTTTCCTCTTAGTAGTTTTAGACTTTCAGCAAAAAATTGGTGAATATAATTCCAAAGAAGGGGTTGATTCAATAGTCCATGCTCAGTTGCGAACTTGAAGCTCTTGATATCATATCCTCATCTTACAACTCGAAAAATTTCATGCTTGGCATCTCTACAATTGCCAATGACTAAAGTATGAGTATATATATGCTTTTTTTTTTCTTTTTTTTGTTTTTGGAATCACGAGAAATTCACACGAGTTAGGATCACATTGTGACCATTTATTTTAAGTGCTAGTAATGTGTCACTGATCTCCTACAAGGTAATTAGAGATCTTCCAATAACCCCCTAATTAGAGATGATCCAAATTTAATTACAAATTCGTGTAGTGCAGCAACATGCTTAACGCATGCTCTAAATTAGTCAAAAGTGATAAGGGTACTGGTTTCAAACCTAGGAGCTTCATCAAGACGAGTCGTTGCTTTACCACCCACCCGATCCTCGGACGCTACAGTACCACTTTAAGGTCAAAATGAGCCAGCTTATGTCTCTATATTGTACTCTGATTTGGCTGTCTTATGAAAGTAAACTGTCTCTGTGTTGTTGCTCTCTTGAAGTTCTCTTTCTACATTCACTACTGAATGATGGTTTACCGCTTTAGTTTGCATTACATGACAATGCAAACCTTTTAATCTCTTCTAATGAACTTGGTTAATATCTAGTCTCGTTTATAACTTTAGCAGATAAGTAATTAACAAAAGACATAGCCATCTGTACCAGCTCGAGCCTCGGTTTGCATTTCTCATACTTAAGAGAGCCAGCAAGAAGAGCTTGGACACACGTGGATTTTCATACTTAAAAGAGTCAACGAGAAGAGATTGGTCACACGTGCATAAATAAGACTGCATCAAAGCCCAGCCAACTCCGATGCCATTTAACAAAAATAATAATGTTTTGTCTTAAAATCAATTGGTGTTAACTGCAATAGCTTTAGCTCTAGTAGAGATATGTAATTAAAAAAGGACATAGGCATCTGTTGAGAAAGACAATTGACATGAAAGATATATCTGTTAAGAGTTAGGCAAAGTAAAAACTAAATACAAATTTATAAGTAATTTACATGGTTTGTTCAACTTACTCATCTCCTAATCTGTAATCATTCTTTTGAGATTTTACAATAAATTTATCTCTAAAAATCCTCTACTTAAGCATAAACTCTACTTTCTACTAGCAAAGCAAGGAGTGAACTAAAATGGCTGGTGGTGCAGACCTTACATTCCCACAAGCTACCAAAGCCACCATGGAAAATATTCCAGATGTTAATGGAGGCAGTACTCCTACGCCTGGAATTGATGCCAGAGGATTGCTTCTGGGTCCTAAGGTACCAAAGGCAGTGCCAGCACTGTCTTCAACACCTGAGGGAGAAACCATCAGGAGACCTCGTGGCAGGCCGGCTGGCTCGAAGAACAAGCCCAAGCCACCTATAATCATCACCAGGGACAGCACGAATGCACTCAGAGCACACGCGATGGAGGTTAGTCCAGGTTGTGATGTTGGTGAGAGCTTAGTAAACTTTGCCAGGAGGAAGCAGCGCGGTATCTGTGTACTTAGTGCAACAGGCTGTGTTACTAATGTCACACTGCGCCAGCCTTCCTCGTCAGGGGCAATTGTCACTCTCCACGGCCGGTTTGAGATTCTGTCATTGCTCGGATCAGTCCTGCCTCCACCAGCCCCTGCAGGAGTGACAGGCCTTACGATCTACTTATCAGGTGCTCAGGGACAGATTGTGGGAGGGGGTGTGGTAGGCGCGCTGATCGCGTCAGGCCCTGTGGTGATCATGGCTGCAACTTTCATGAATGCCACTTTTGATCGCTTGCCATTAGATGATGATGACTTTATTGCTGCCGTGACTCAGAATCAGAATCAGAACCAGAACCAGCAGTACCAGAACAATCAACAGCGTCACCATGTTCATGTTTCAGATTTCTATCGCCTGCCACAAAATTTGCTTACCAATGGTACTTTACCTCCTGAAATATATTCTTGGGCACCAACGCGGGGTTTATCGAAGTCTTAGATTATTAAGAAGGCTCCAATTAGAAGTTTGAATGGAGAATGAGATGGGTGTTATGCAATTGTTACTCATTTTTTCATTTATAAATTATTGCAATCCTCTGGCTGAAATTGAGAAAACACTGCTACGTAGAATGCATAATTAATCTTCGACCCAAAAAGGAAAAAAGGAAAAATTTACAATATGTCCTTGTGGCTTGCTGAATCTGCCAGTTATCCCTTCTGGTACCGGAATAATCTCATAAATAACTCGTACTTTTCAAGAAGTAGTACACTCACCTCAAACGTGGAAGAGGCAAGAAATCATCAAATTAGCACTTGGATGGATTAAGCAAAAAAGGGTTACAATAAAAATTGCAAATGCTACCCTTGAAGAATTTTTCGTCATGTCTAATATGATGGGTAAGCAAGGGTCAGATTCAGGATTTTAGTTAACTGGCAACTCAATTAATTTTTCATTTTAAAAATACCTTATAAATACAACTATTTTCAAACAATATAATCACAATTTACTTCTTAATGATTATTTCGCCTGTGACCAATAACTTCACTAACCCGTAAATACATCTACCTATGCAACCATGCTAAAAAGTAAATAAAGGTCTAATTACCTTGCAAAGCCTACAAAGATAACGCCTCTATTCGAATTACTATCTAAATTTTCTAGGCCATTTGGCAAAACAAACAGCATAGAATATAATTGAAAGTGGAAAAACTTTTCATTCAATCCGAACTGATATCCGTCCGTGATAGAGGAAGTGGATCTCACATGTATGTGAGGTCCACCCCATTTAAAAGAACCAATGTTAATTCGGATTGATTGAATAGCACCCTTGCTAGCAGAAATCGTAGCTGAAGACGACTATACACAACTGGGAGGCAGCTGTATGCCATAAGAAGCACCTTTGACATTTGAACATGTAGAAGTTGCTTGCCCTCCTGGGCCATCGTAAGCCAAGTTGATGTTCACAAGCTTAACATTTTGACAAGGCACTGATGTACTACAATTTACAGTTATTGCTACTTGTGAACTTGATGTGCCTTGTATGTTGTCAAATGTCACATTGTTTATTCGAACCCCTGCACTAGATCCAGCCTGTAAAGCAGATTAATACATTTAATCAAGAAGAGGTACTGATAAGTTTGTTCCAAAAATGAAAAACGTGTAGTAGAACTTTTCAAGAGAGGGGTGAAACCCACATATTTACGGTTCGGATAAAACTAGTAACCCTATAGAAATTTTTTCCAAATGTATTATATATGAGTTTATGACATATAGGGATGGCAGCGATGAGAATTTTGAACCCAAAACTCATGAATTTTCGACACAATTACTGTAGTAGTCAAAATTTGACTTATTAGGCATAAATCCTATTTTGTAGATAATAGATTGAGTTTCTATTAACTCGGGCGAATGTGGAAATAGGTCTATCTCGGACCACAAATTAAAAAATCCTATAAGTAGCTCTCCCAAAAAAAAAAATAATAATAATAAAAGAAAATCACACACAAATGCCTGCCTTCGACATTATCATTTCTAGTCTTCTTTAGTCACAGCTCCACCACCAAAGACTTCTCCACCCTCGTCTGACCGTTGACGTCTTTTTTCAGAGTTTTAGTAGGTCAATAGTGTCCACCATAAGGGGATGTTTATGAATGTGAAAACCACATAATTTTAACCCTAAATTTTAAAGGTTTACAATTACAAATAAAAAGTACCCGACCCGTTACCACCCCTAATAATATAAAAGGTATGCACGTACCTGACCATAACACGGAGGTTCTGGACAATATTGCTGATCAATAATGATAGGGTTATTAACATTCTTCATTGTGATATCACCAAAACTGATATCAGCAGCAAAACTTGGAAAAGAGGAAGGCCTGGTTTTGATCCTGACACCATTTTGTGTCGAAAAAAAACTGCAATTTCTAACCTTTAATCCAATGACATACTCTTTTTCATTGTTATTTCCTATGCTTCCGACACTGATACCATGTCCGGGGCCACAATAAACATCGGAAATGTCGATTTTCTCACTACCTGACACCATTGATATGCAATCATCGCCAGTGGCTATGATGGAATTTGAGATTCTAACGTTGGTTGATGTCCCAATGTGGATACCATCTGTGTTGGGACTGTTCCCTGGTGCGTTGATATTGATGGAAGTCATGTTCATGTTTCTGCAGGCAAAGAGGTTGAAATGAGCCATTTTGCTGTTAACCGATCGCAGGTCATGCACCCATGCATTCGTAACAAAATCGAACCTCATTGTCTGAATTGAGATAAGATCATAACAAAGAGATGAATAATATTGTTAGTGCTGATCAGTCACAGACATAACGAACTAAATATTCAAACTGTTCTTAAATTAGTAGCACCGATCTAGGATTATAATTCAATGGAAGCTAACACAAACGATTTGACATTATATATCAATACATTTTTCCAGTGAGGGCCGAGTTTATTTTTCATATTAAAACTATCTTAAAAATACACATATTTTCAACAAAAATTTGGAATGAGAGGGGGTTAGCTGTAATATCCCATATCGGAAGGAGATTGTGAATTTAAGTAGTTTATAATAGGTATTGTGTGTATAACTAAGGAATAATTTTTCTCATACTAATAATACCAGTTACGCTTGCGGGCCTGAGATTCTGAGCTCGGTGGGTGACACCACATAACCTAATTAATCTCTAACCTATGCATAATTTTCGCCTTCTTTTAGGGGATGGGGTAAATTTACCTTACGTTTGATTAGACGAAATCGGGTTTATGTCATGGAATGCTATATTATCTTCAAATTTGAATTGGCTCTGATATACATGGTAAAAGAAACTATAAGGAAACAGTTATGGTCAAATGAAAAGAAAGGTGTAACCTACAGAAAGTTATTTTTATCAGAATTGCACTTTAAACCTTGTAGCACCCTTTTTTTTTAAAAAATTCTAATGGTGATTTTTGTTAGTTTCTAAATTCTGGGTAGGTTTGTTGTGGGTAAAAGTTGTAGCACCCTTTTTTTTTTTTTTTTTTTAATTTAATGGTTGTAGCACCCTACCACCTTCCTTTGTTCTATTTTGATTTTAATTTTAATTTTGGCCCCTAAACTTCTTAATTAAAAATATATCATTTCCATAATGGTGACATGGAACTTTCTTGAAAAATTCATGGACTAAACATTATGTAATTACAATACTATAAAAGATAATATACACTTTTGTCAAATCACATGGATTATTGTGCCATTTCCATGTAAAAGGATTATGATTAGTAACTTTTTTAGAAGAACTTAAAGCGCACTAATGGCTTTAGTTCATAATGGGGTAAACCTTATAACCCTTTATGTGTAAAATACTTTATATGCAAGCCACTTGCCACAATATCAAAAGATAATTTTCATTATTCCCATGAAATTAACCTGCAAAATCTTCTCTATAAAATGCAATAATTATATATATACACGTAAGAGTTGAGTGAACAAGTCAAATAATAACATGTTATACTTATAAATTTTAAATTTAAACCACGATTTTAATATCCATTTTATCAAAACAAAAAAATAAATTAATCACAAACAGTTTGTGTAGAGTACTGAAACTTACAACTGGAAGGGGCCTGCAATTATGATTCGTGGCACAATCATTGTAATGCCAAGCAGCATCCCCTTGGCCATCCAACAAACCGCCACCTTCAACCACCAACCCATTGATATAACGAAAGCCAATCCAAGTGTCATTGAAGAACAAAGAAGGAGAAGTTGGAGCCATGAGCACTCCTTTGATCAAAACCACCATCTGATCACATCTGCATGGACCTTTAAATATCAATGAATTCAATATGTAGGTACCCAAAGGAATCAGAAGTACACTAGTCCTTCCTTTCCATTGACATGCATCACCCCAAGCTTTTAGGAAGGCCTGAACCAAAACACCAAATGAAAATGCATAAGTATTGGTAGGGATGGATCTAGGATTTTTATTCATTGAAAGTTAAAATGCACAATTTAATATATTATTTTTTTGGATTCAGGGGAGGCCTAATTAGGCCGTACAACATAACCAGCGAGACTCGATCTCGCAACTTCTTATATATATAATGAGTTACATACTACTAGATCAAAGCCCAAATGACTCACATTTTATATTTGTATACTACTAACTTTTGCAGCGGGACTAAATTGATTTTTAGACCAGAAAATACTTTAATTCAAAAAGAAATTGAATGAGCGAGGGTTGCACTCACTAGTGAGTGCCTACGTGAAAATGTAGTGCAACTAACCATGTATAGTTACTAATCTGCAAACACATGGAGTTTAATTAATTTGTTAAAATGTTTAAGTTTGTGGTGATAAGAATAAAGAAGACGAATCATTATAAAATGAATACGATCTCACTTACACTTGGGGTTGATGTGGGGCATGTCATGTAGTATATAAATCCATAAGCATTAAACTTTGTACATATTAATCAAACTTACTTGACTATTATCAGCTCTTCCATCTGAAATTGCACCATATGACAAGACATTAAAGTATCCGGGTGGTAAAGCTTTTTGAGCATCGGCTATGGACACAAAAATGAGAATTAAACCAAAAACAACTCCAATAGCCGAAATTGAAGCCATTTTTTATTTTTTATTTTTATCTTGCTGCATGTGTGTCAATGCCCTTTGGACATATTTATACTCTTATTTGATTCACATATGGAGTAAGAAAAAAGATGTACTCATTTCGATGTTATTCTGATCTTCTTTTCCTAATTTTGAGATTACTTGCCTTTCTTCAGATAATGATTGATATTGTCAAATCCATCATTCGGGCATGCAATCCTACAAAGATATATGGTATCAGTGTTGCAAAAACTTACTTTTGATATAAAATTTTCTGTTAAAAACCTAAGCACTAAGGTTAAAAGGGCAATTGAAGCTCCTGCTATATGAGGTGTCCGGAGAAGAGTTGGGTCAAGTTTGAAATTTATTGTATATAATCTTACCTTACACTTTACAAGAAACTATTTTCATTATTCGGACCTGTTCTCCATAGGATGATAATTTTACTGTTGCACTAAGGGTAAACACAATTAATTTTGAAATGAAATTAAAGTTGCAAATAAATGTTGAAAAAAATCCGATCTTTGGTAAAAAGAGAACATAAGATCAAACTGAAGGAAGTGCAACAGCTGGAAAATGCATGTGAAGTAAGTACTAATTGGATGTTCTAATTAATTAAAATGCTTTACACTTTTTTAGAATTATACCCAAACATTTTTACCCTTTTTCACCTTAAAATCAGTAGAAACAAGAAAACGTTCCAAATCTCCAAAATGAATCACTTCTCACCAGAGATTTTTAAAAATATAAGCCTATTAAGTTTCTAAAGTTTTCAGGAAAATGAATAAATAAACAAATACCTAGGGGGTGCTAAATCAGAAAGAAGGCCTAATTGTTTTTCTTTTAGTTTTCTCTTAATTCTAATAGAAACATGATGCTGATAAATGGAATACTATTTTATTTTATTTTTTATTTTTTGTTACAATGAAGGTCAAATATCGTGATTCGAACTTAGCACTTCTGATTACGATAAATTATTACTTGACAATTCTGCGCCACTCTTGTTTGTGTTTAAATGGAACACTAATTAATTAGTTTGGTGATGCTTGGTTTTTACATGAGAATTGAGAAGGATGAAAAATCATCAATAGTACTTGCATGAGAGAATCGAAGCGGCTGTACTTGCATATGTACGATGTAGATTGTTCAACCAAGTGTGCAAAACTTTCTCGTTCATGTCATGCGAAATAGCATATGGAGAGGCGCAAATTTATCGTTTAATTTAGCATAAAGATTGTTTTTTTTTTTTTATATCTTTGCCGTAAAAAGTACCATCTAATAGAAAATGGTAATGATATTATTTTACAAAAGGAAAGAAGTGTTTCTTATTAAACCTTATGTTAATTAATATCAAGAACACGATCTCTTACGTGAATTTTAAATTGAAAATAAAAATAGGATAGTATGTAGTAATACTCTGTAAAATTTTTAAGTGCAATGAAAGTTTGAAGCTCGTAAAGTTTGTACCATAAGATATGGTGACTTTGTCCTAAAGCCAGTGGTGGATGGGGCATTGGGCAAGTGAAAATTAATCCCATAAAATTATTTTAAATTTTATGTATTTCTGGTGTAAAAACCAAAAAAAAAAAAAAAAAACTAAATAGCCCTTATAAAATGAATATATCCGTATAATTGTAAATCATGTATTATAACCTTCATAAAGAAAAAATCCTAGATCGGTCAATGTTCCAAAACACAACATTTATTACAATCTTGTTCACTTGTACATGCTTTCATAATAATTGATTGATTAATACTCCGAGATGTTCAAGCAATCAAACAGAGGCCTTGGCCATCTGTTATGCCTGCTTGATGGATTCCTACAAGGGCTAACTTTCTCTAGTCAATTATAAAATCAGATGTTGAGGAGGTCACTATAAAGTTATTCTCAATGCTACTCCCACTTGGACTATCAAGCATATTGTGAATGGTTTACTATCTCTTCCAATTTCATTGAATTTATTACATTGCAAGTAGTTAGAATTAAAGAACTTCTAATGCACCACTCGCCACAAGAGCGAATTCAAAATTTTTGTTCATTGGAGATTAAAATCATGTAATTTAACACTTATATATGAATATTTTTTAGGAGAAAATATCATATTTAGTCCCTATTATTTCAAAAAAGTTTCAATTTGGTCCCTATTGTTTAAAATTTCTAAATTTCATCTCTATTGTTTCTCCAAAAATTTCAATTTCGTCCCTATTATTTCTAAAAATTTTCAATTTCATCCATATTTTTTTCTAAAGTTTCAAATTCATCTTTATTGTTCCAAATTAGTCAATTTAGTCCCTATCATTTAAAAAAAAATTAAATTTGTCCTTATTATTTCTTAGAAAATTTCAACTTAGTTCTTGAATAATAGGGACAAATTTAAAATTTTAAGAAAATAATAAGGACAAAATTGGAAGTTTTAGAAAAACAATAGAGACGAAATTAAAACTTCTGGGAAAGAATAGAGATGAAATTGAAACTTTTGAGAAAATAGTAGGGATAAAATTTAGAAATTTTAAATAATAGAGACCAAATTGAAACTTTTGAAAAAATAATAGGAACAAAATTGAGAAATTTTAAACAATAGAGACCAAATTGAATTTTTTTTTAAAACAATAGGGACTAAATGTGATATTTTTCATTTTTTTTAGTGGGGGCTAAATTAATTTTTTCACCTAAAAAACATTAAAAATACACACATTTTACAAAAAATAATTCTAACTCACTCGTTAATAACTCTACTCTTAAAGTTAATGGGGGCTGTAACCCTCACTGGCCCCAAGGTAAATCTGCCCCTGGTCTCAAAATTTATTTTCAGTGTAATATCTTAAATGATGTAAAATGACGTACAATTGTTAACTGGTTAGCTAAGTATAGTCGGGCTAGTGCGTACTGTACCGTATAACTGGTTTGGTTGTATCCTTTAGCTTTGCAAGCCATTCCTAATGTAGATCTACCAGCACAAGGAATAGGCTAACTTTGTATTTTGATTTATCAATTTTTTTTTTTTGGTCAATTGATTTATCAACTTAAGTTCTTATCTTATTGATAAAAAAAAAGTAAAAGAAATTAAATATTATACCATATATCCGTCTATAAATTTAGCGGAATATGACTTTTTCCTCTCAACATTGAATTTTTTAGGCATTAATTGGTATTGCTTTCTTCATGCTAGAGAATCAATTGCAAAAATTGAAAAAATAGTTAAAAAATTATTATCATTTTTTAATGTTATGAGTTACGCTTTATTATAAAGATAAAACTGTGTAGATACTCATGGTAAATTGTTTCATCCAAAATTCTATACTCAAAAGTCAGGAGATTTTTCAATTTCATGGTTAAAAAGAGCATAAAAATGACAAGATCTTATGCTAAAAGCATCAATATCTCTTTGTTGGGGTCTCCAAATATTTAATCTAATTATTGGGCTAAAGATGCCCACCTCTGTTGACCCCAAACTCCTACAGATTCTACCCAACCTTCACAGAAGTCCACGACCCAAGGGTTGGTTATGACCGATGCATTAGAAGCGCGTGTGGTATCTGCATGTTCCTCTCACATGTAATTTTGCTCATTCAAATGACCAATACATTTTAAATTTTTTTCCACAACCAAAAGGAACCTAATAATAGGTTGTTATGTATTAAATACCAGGTCGAATATTTTTGTATTAGGTCTCAAATCTCTAATAGTTCCAAATAATTTAAATTTATCACACGCACTTATAATTGTTATACTTAATTATCATTTCTCCCCCCAAAGGATCAACTCTCCCACTTGGTTCTCTCTTTCAATAACATTGTTGGAACTGAGAAAGTTTGATCATGTAAAATAATGAAATCAAACTAATTTTTGGAATAGTTATTCACAAAGTAAAATAAAAATGTGTGTCATGTTTCAATTTGATTGAAAATAAAAAAATACTAAAGTTCTGAGTAACTAAACAGTAATGACCAAAATATGATCTCAACCACGGCCTTATTTTTCTAATAACTAATTGAGTTTGGTTAATTTGAGTCTACGCAGTAATAGATTCAACTTAAATTACGAGTTAAGAAATCCTTATAAATTATCAATGTTTTCCAACCTTGAATACCAGGAAAAGAAGAAGGAGGCAGTTGTTGGTGCCCATAAATAAATGGATCGTGGATCAAAGATTCCCAAACCTGAAATCTTGAACGTAGATTTCGAGTATACATGAACTAGTAACTTAAAGAAGCTAAAAGAAGATGTGTCTAGATCTAACATCGGAGACATCAAAAAAACTCCCAACTCTTCTCTCTTTGCTTTTAGCAGTACTTACTCTTGGAGAATGATATATCATTCAGATGGTGGAATATTTTCTATCAGTTCAAACTACTGTGTCCTGATAACGAGTTTCCTGGAGAACAATCACTACAACTGCCAAGGCGAAAAGCTTTCTAACAAGACCAAAAATTTTTGCTTATTAGATCTAGAACTCTTCTTAACAACCACACTTATAGGCCGACAATTTTCTGGATAGGTTGAATTAGGTGAACGAATTAATTGTACTTCCTTGCTTTCCAGCCTTTATCATGATCATGTACCTGAGAAAAATGGCCTGTCAGCAATGTTATTTGATCGTACTCTACAACTAAATTTAGCACAAACAGGAAGAAAAAAAAAAATGTAGGTGAGGTGGGAAAAATGAACATGTTCAATGAACTAGTTAGTGGATACACATGATTGTTCTCATCAATCAGAAGCATAGCATATACTGAGAGCCCTATGATTTGGTCTTTGACTATTTTCGCATCTTAATTTCACAGTTACGAGTTGGAGGCCCCCATGACTAGACATCCAAGAAAACTTACGGGTCATTGATGTGCTCTTTATCGAATCAATAAATGTCGCCTTTATTATAGCTCCAAGTCACCTTGGGTGGTTACCATCAATTTTCTATACGCGCTTTATTTTGATTTGTTACTTGTGAGTTCTTGTCCAATCGTTAATGGTGAGCTTGTGGATTTCTGTAGCCTGGGTGATTAGCTTAGTGTTGGTTAGGGTGGCTGAAATGGTATATATCGGGTTAATAGGTGGTGGTAATTTATACGATAATTTTAGAATTTATAATTTATTAATTTGAAAAAGTATAGAAGAAATTGGAGAATTTTAGAGAAAGAAAATAAATTTGTGTTTTCATTATTTCTTCTTCAATTGATTAGTACAGACTCATGTATGTATATATACAATAGCTCAAGGTATTTAACACGTGGTCAGTTATGAACAGTTGTACTTCACTAACTACTTGTGTTGAGCTGTACACTAGCTAACTATTACAATTAATCTTGACTTTGCTTTTAACTTGAGCTCGATTCAGTTTGAGCTGATTCTATTGCATTTGGTGAGTGGTTGCTATCAGCCCCCCTCAAGCTGAGTAAAGTAGGAGCTAGGTGAAGCTTGCTACATAGAAGATGAAACTGCGCGACTGAAAGAAACTTTGTAAAAAGATTAGCGACCTGAGCGGAAGAAGCAATATGAGATACTTTGAGTGTTTTGCTGAGAACTTGCTCACCTACGAAATGATAGTCGATTTCGATATGCTTAGTGCGAGTATGAAATATGGGATTTACAGCAAGTGCTAAAGCAGAGTTGTTATCACACCACAATGTAGGCACAATAAGAAATTGAAAGATCACAAAAAGATAACTCAGCCATTTTCCTCCAGCAGCAGTGTGCGCCATGGCGCGATACTTGACTTCGGTTGACGATTGTGCAACGATGGGCTATTTCTTGGAACTCCAGGAGATTAAATTGGAACCAAGATATACACAAAAGGCAGTGGTAGATTTGTGGTCTATTAGGTCACTTGCTCAATCAGAGTCAGAGAAAACATTTATATCAAGTGAGCTAGGTTGCAGTAATAAACCAAGATGCAGTGTGCCCTTGATGTACCTTAGTATTCTTTTGAGAGCAGTAAAATGATAGTTGGTGGGAGTGTGCATACGTTGACAAATTGAGTTGATAGCAAACTGTAAGTCTGGTCTTGTTGTGGATAGATATTGCAATGCCCCAACTAAACTGCGAAAATAAGTTGGTGAAGAGTAGGAAACACTATCATCAGCAATAGTAGTTACATACTTGGTGACTGAGGGTGTGAGAGAAGCTTTTCATTCTAACATCCCTGCCTTTTTAAGTATCTCAGTAGTATACTTTTTCTGATGAAGGAGTATCCCTTTAGTTGATGTCTTAACTTCAATGCCCAAAAAATAAGTAAGCTGGCCCGAGTCTTTCATTGCAAAATTACAGCTCATATGTTGAACTAAGGAACTGATGAAGGTAGAATTACTACCAGTGATGAGAATATCATCAACATAGATGAGAATGATCACCAATTGTGAGGCTGATTTGTAAACAAAGAAATATTGATCTGCAATGCTGCACTTAAACCTTTGAGTTATGAGAAAAGAAGATAGTAATTGATACCAAGCCCGTGAGGCCTGCTTGAGTCCATACAAAGACTTATGGAGCTTGCATACATGGTTGGGATACTCTGAATTTATAAACCCTTGAGGCTGCAACATATATACCTCTTCAGTTAAGACACCATGCAAGAAAGCATTCTAGTTGTAATGTTAAGCAAGGCAGAGTACTAATCTCACAGTTTGTGGCTTAACTACGGGACTAAAACTCTCATATAATCTAAGCCATATTCTTGGTGAAACCCCTTTGCAACCAATTTGGCTTTATATCGAGCCACAGTTCCATCAGCATTTTGTTTGATTTTAAACACCCATTTTGAACCAATAGGAGTCCTAGAGGATGGCAGAGGAACTAAAGTCCAAGTCTTTTGCCGCATAAGGGCTTGGTACTCATCATTCATATCTTGTTGCCAGTGAAAATACTTAGCAGCTTCCTTGAAACTGAAGGGTTCAGTAGTAGGAGGAGTATGACTGAGAGTGGTAGTAAGAAACTGTTTTGGTCGCAAAGACCCTGTTTTGGATCTTATAACCATAGGGTGTGTGGAAGGAAATTGAGGTTGGGAGCTAGATGCAGATGGAATAGTGCTAGATGTAGGTGGCATAGTGCTTGATTCAGGTGGAAGAGACAGTTGTACAGACTGATTTTGGGAGGACTCAGTGGTATTAGGGGAAGTTACAAAAGGAGTATTAGGTAAATGAGTAGGTGATAACTTTGCTAAATCAGTAGGAGTGTTAGAAGTAGGACTAGGGGAAGAAAAGATGGGGACTATAGGCACTATTGGTGGTGAGATACCTACAATTGAATTAGGAGATTGCAGATGGAGTGGGTGCAAAAGTAAATATGTGTTCAAAAAATTGTACATGTCTAGATGTGTAAAATCGTTTGCTAGCTAAGTTTAGACATCTATAACCTTTGGACCTGTGACAATATCCTAGAAAAATGCAGGGAGTTGATCTAGATTGAAGCTTGTATTTATTGTAAGGCCTAAGCCAAGGAAAGTATAAGCATCAAAAAACTCTTAAGAATGTATAGTCTGGCTTTTTAGAGTAAAGACATTCATAAGGAGACTTTTGATTTAAGACAAGCTTATGAATGTGATTTATAAGGAAATTAGCAGCAATTAGAGCTTCCAGCCAAAATTTTGGTGGCAGAGTAAAGCTAACACTTTCTCAAGCAAGTGCATGTGTTTGCGCTCTACCTTACCATTCTACTCAATAGTATGTGGACATGAAGTTTGGTGAAGTGTGTCTAACTGTTGCAGATAGGAGCCAAATTTATGATTCAGAAATTCAGCACCATTATTGGAGCGAATTTTTTTAATTTTTGCTGCAAATTGTATTTGGACCATTATATTAAAACTAACAAAGACTGAATAAGCATCAACTTTACTTTTGAGATGATAAAGCCAAGAAAATCTAGAATGATCATCAATGAAAACTATGTAATATATGTAATTCATAAAAGATGTAACATTTGTAGGTCCCCCTATATCAGTATGAACCAAATCAAAAGGCTTTGCAGAAACAGTATGCGACAAAGTAAAAGGAAGTTTGTGAGCCTTTGCAACAAAACAAGGTTCACACATAATTTGCCTTGATGAAACTACTACATTAATAGAAGACAGTAAAGACTGAAAAATTTGCTTGGAAATGTAACCTAGGCGTAGATGCCATAGAGCAACAACAAGCAGTGGTTTAGTAGTCCTTATGCAACAATTGGCTTTGTGAGTAGCAGAAGAGGAGTTGGCGAGTGGTTTGCAAAGCAATAGATAAAGGCCATTCTTACATTGGCCCCTGAATTGTACTTGTCGAGTGGGATTGTGCCAAATGATAACCTCCTTAGAATTAAAAACAAGTGTGGAGTCGTTATCTTTAGTAAGATGATAAACAGATAATAGGTTGGATGAAATTGAAGGAACATGATAAACAGAAGAAAGTTTTAAAGAATCAGAAGAAGTAAGTACTTTACTAGATCCAACATGAGCTATGGAAAGTGCAGTACCATTGCCAACAACTATAGTGTCATTGTCATCATAGGATTGATAGTCATTGAGTTGAGAAAGATCACTTGTCACATGATAGTTAGCACCACTATCTAGGTACCACGGAGCATCAGGTGTTGGTGTAGGATCAAAGTGAGTTGCCAAAGCTTGCTTAGAAGGTTTAGTTGTGGCACAGTTAGTGACATCCAGACAATGCTAGCAATCAAGAGCCAAATGATTTCTTTTACCACAAATTTGACAGTCGACAGGTCCTTCAGAGGTGTTAAGGCTGATATTCTGAGAATTGCTACCTCACATGTTACTTTTTGAATTGCGACCTCCTTTGTAGGAGTTATTCCTTCAATGACCTCTAGATGAGCCATTGTAGGAGTTCGTTTGTGCTGCTAGAGCAGTGTATAACTCAATAGGCATAGAATCTGAGAGAGTAACAGAGTACAAGAGCTGATAATGAAGTTCTTCAGTGAGCAAGAGACTCGAGAGTTCAACAACAGAAATAGGCTCAAATCACACTCGAATGGAAGCTTTAAATGACTCATAATTAGAGGAGAGACCTTTTAAGATGTAGAGAACAATATTGTCACGCCTTAACTCAACCTCACCTACAATCAGTCAGGATGCAACAGAATTTTGGCATTATAACGACTTCTAAGTCATATAGCACATAAACAGGTCAATTCATGCAAAACGAGGTAAAGCACGCAAATCGAGATAAAGCAAAATATGGGGTCTCACAAATATCATCATCTTTAAGAACTTCATTAACACTAGCTAAACTGTCAGTTATAGCCTTGATCTCATCAAGATAAACTTGCATTGACTTTGATCCTTTTGTGATTGTACAGAGTTTCATCTTTAGTTGATGAATATTAGAATGAGACAGAGAGTTGAATCGCTTCTTAAGTGTGAGCTAGATAGCAGCGAAAGTGGAGAGATGTAGAACTTTTGGAAGCACTTGCAGAGTAATGGCTGTGAAAAGACAGGTGCGAAGATGTTGATCGAGAAGAAGCCACGCGAAGTACTCAGGATTAGTACTAGTGTCTCCATTGTGGTTGCGAAGAACCTTCAAATGAGAAGGAATAGCTCCGGTGACGTGATCCAAAAGTTGATGAGCTTGAAGGATAGCTTGAATTTGAGCCTTCCACATGGTGTAATTCGTGTTATCCAGTTTGATTTGCAAGAATGGGTTGAGATTCTGCAACAGAAGCTTCAAATTCATCAGAAGATCGGAGCTTGAAGTAACCGCCAAAGCTGAGCTTTGAGATGTCACCATAGCTGAGCTTGAAATGCTTGCGAGGACAAAAAAAGAAGAAGTAAAATTTGCAGAAAACACACAATTGATGATGATTTCTGGAAAAAAAATGAGGTTGAGAGCCTTCAAGTGGCTCTGATTACCATGAAGAAATTGTAGAATTCTAAAGAAAGAAAATGAATTTGTGTTTTCATTATTTATTCTTCAATTGATCAGTACAGACTCATGTATGTATATATACAATAGCTCAAGGTATTTAGCACGTGGTCAACTACGGACAGCTGTATTCCACTAACTACTTGTGTTGAGCTGTACACTAGTTAATTATTACAACTAATCTTGACTTGCTTTTCACTTGAGTTCGATTCAGTTTGAGCTGATTCTATTGCATATGGTGAGTGGTTGCTATCAGTTATATTCTTTTTCAGATGATGAAAATTGATGGGTGTAGAGAATAGAATCAGTCACTTAGGATATCAGATAGGGGTATGCGAATTAAACACCCAAAGCCTGGAGGAGTAAAAGACTTTTAGTCCAAAGGGAGCAAGGGCCAATGGCTAGGCATAAGCCCAGTAGAAAGGCCTCGGCCTTGGGACGAGCTTGGAACCAAAAGGTAGTCCCAACCCAAAACGAGGTTTTAGCCTAAGAGAAGTCGCGGCCCAGGGACGAAACCGATGCCTACATGGGAGGACGAGGAGGGGTGGGGGGAAGAGGACAAGGGGAATGACTCCTAAAGATAGGGCAATATCAAAATCTCAGTAAGAGATGAGGTTTGTCCTGTAAACGGAGATCTAGATTAAACGAGTTAACTCGAGATGTAGAGGTTGGAGATCAGGACTAGACCTCCACTAATGGAGATTAGGGCAAAGACAGACGAGGGAGAGTCCTAATCCCATCAAGGGATAGATGACTCCGCCTTCTATGAATACCTTGAGAGGGGACAAGGGACAGACGCAAACACTTCCATACACATACTTATAATCTCAGATTGTTATGAACCTCTTCTTCTCCTTATTAGACTAGGAGACATACGCAGAGGTCTCTTGGTTCTTGTTGTAGGCTCACCTTGGGTCTACAAGGGGTAATGCTTCTCTTATAAACAAGTATCTTAGCATTTGTTGAAATATACTCCAAAGTGGGAATAGTTGCAAGACCTAGTGAATTAGAGTCTCGATTAAGAGGGGGTTAAAGTTTTGGTATCAATGAAGAGTTTTTCATAATTTCTCTTTCAAAAAGTCGATTGCATAGTTTAGGTTCTTCTGTGCATAGGCCAGTGTGTAAAATTGGACCTTTTCTGAATATAAAGTTATTTATGATTTAGACTTTTTTCGGTCATAAATTCAAATTGTAAAGTAATATGAGATTACTTAGTGAATGTAGACTAGTTGAAATTAAACTACGTTAAAAATATTGTGTGTCTGGTACTTTAGTGCATGATCAATCTGGGTCATTTGTTTAAACTCCCAACAATTACAGCCAAAATGTAGGTATTTACAAAACATAAACCTAAGAGCCATTACCAATAAGTTCAGTAAAGATAGTTGTATTTGAGTGCCTTCATTGTATCCAATGATAGTCGAAGTAGTTGTCTTACTACAAATGGACGCAATATTTTACAAGGCTGTCTGGATTTTCTTGAGCATTGACCTTCTATGCTTCTCCAAATGGGATGTATAATTTAGGTTATTTCCACATAATTATCTCGTTGTTTCGAATAAAAAATGTCAATAAAGTATTTTGTTGATTTAATTAATCTCTCTAAGCTTGCGTCAATTGACCATCTTCTTTGAAATTGATATGATAATTAATGAACACTTCTTAAAAGCATTCTTGACTTATTAACCCATCCTTTGAACCACGAAACACAAATAATTCAAGTCGTCACTGGGCCTTTAGTCTAATAGTATATTTCTTGTTGTTAGCTAAAAGGTTACGAAATCAATTTTCATTGGTGATAATTATATAGTTTAAGTTTCCGTAGAATAACAAAATAATAATAATAATTCAAGGTGTCCAATGGGCTGATTGTTCTCAATGGTACCAACATTCATTGACTTATGTCTTATCTAAGCACAACAAAAAGGTACCTTTATTGATGGAAAATGGAACTCATGACCTGTAACACATAAATTTCTATAGAGAATGCTTAGAATCAACAAGAATTTCTTAGTCTAAGCACTTTAGTTGTTATAGTCAGTCAAAAAGCTAGCCAGTCTTTGAGAAAATCAAGTAATGGGATTTTGAGCAGTGATGGTGATTTCTAATGTCCACAATTTATATATTTATCATATCTTATATTTTTTCTTTACTTTTTATTTTAACATGGTATTAAGTAATTGGTTCAGTCGCATCCATTCATGTATGATCTATTTGTCAGTCTATTTTGCTCTCACTAACTTAATTGTCTCAATGTTAACTTTCGATTGTCATCGGGTCACACATGAGAGGGTTTTCGAATATATATACATTTGTCCCACATTAAAAAAAGTACAAATTTCAATACCTCCTTGATAAACTATTCTAAATAACACGAATTGGATTTATGTTGAAACTCCATGATACTTAATAGAAACTATTTTTAATGTTTAAATCAAAGTTAGATTCCAACTGTGCAAGAAAGATTGATTTTGGGCGAGGGTCTTCTATAAATTAATTTATCACATATTGTCCGTATTTCAACTCAAATTTGTTTTACATAATAATATTTTATTCCGATGTGCAGTATCTGAGACCAGCACGCAAAGTTAATTACAACTATTAATGCTCCTTTTTTTTTTCCTCTCTCTTTAGTTTCATGTTTCCACACAAAATAATATTTTTTTCTTTTCTTTTGGGTTGACATACGAAATCTTAATTACTTCGTTATGGTGTGTATACTTTATTAGGCATAAGGTGAAACCATGAATTTCTTTTTCCAGCTTAAAGTTTCTATAGTTTTCACATTCTTCTCATAATATAAAATCAGAAATTAAAATGGTACATTTGAGGAATGGAACGATGGTTTACATTTTGTTATATGCATTTGTTTTTTTTAAAAGAGGTTTAAACCGTACAACACGTAAATATCAACGAAGCTAGATTAATATCTTTTAGAAAAAACAATATTTTATATCACCAATTTGCCCCTTCATCTCTCCTTTTATATGATAAGAGTCTTGCTATATATATATTACTCCTTTACAACTTCAACTTTCTAATATAATCGATTTTTTTCTATATACATGAGAAATTTGATATTTAATGTATAAATTTTTATCACACACAAGAGGAATAAATGAAGGAATAGCCTAAAGTATTACTCGTATATCCCTTTGATTCTAGATTTATTGTTATCACTGCTTTAGGAGGTATTATAGGTACGTATATACATATCGGGCCACATTCTTCTCTCGGCAGGTTAGTAGGAAAAACTTTTTAGGGATACCACTTAGTTTACCTCATGTTAAGAGTTATAACTGAGTCTGGTGGTCGGGTTCGCTAGCTGGATAATCTAGTGATCACACTTTGCCAATTAAGTTTCACATTATTAAAAAAAAAAAAAAGAATTATAAGTGAGTTCTGACATCTAGATGGGGTAATGGAGAGGATTTGCTTATGGAGAAAAGATACAAGTTACATGAAATATTTGGGTAGCAACCTATTGTAACTAAAAATTTCAAGTTTAAATTATAGTTTTGCCCTCTATTGTATCAAAAAAAATAAGAAATTACATATTGGCGAGCCTCTGATCATCTACACTATACTATTTATAAACATGTGCTACATGTGCTTACAGCTGATGTTTTTTTCTTGTGGCGATGGCGGTGGTGGTGGTGGAATTGGTGATGGTGGTGGGGATTGGGTTCGGGTTTTTGGTCAGCGTGAATGTATAATTTATTAAACTTATTGAGTTAGTTTTCAATTGTTTCGTACGTATTCTTTCCTTTTTTTCATTAGACTTAACTTAAACAGAGCATTGAAGTTTTGACCCATCCGATTGAGTGCGGGAGTAGGTTTCAAAGGACTTGAAATTCACTCTTCACTTAACTGGTCCGTTTATCCATCCGATTGTAATATTTTCAATAATTTTCACTTCTCTTTAGTGTTTAGACCTAACGAAACCTGCCCTTCATGGACGGAGACTTTTAGTAAGTACATCAATACACGCTATATATCATCATACATATATATATGCACAGAGAAAAGGTCAACAATGTCAAGCTCTTGTGCATGTGCTAGTGTTCTTAATTTCACCCGTACACATCAAAGAGACAATGGATCATATGTTATATAGCATTATCATGATTCTATTTCAGGAATAACGACCTACTTTTGGAGATATAAAGTCCATAAATGAAAATGGATAAATGGCAACCATGATAAAGACTGGAGTAGAAAAAAGCTTACAAACAGGTGGATACAGACGGATGCAAATAAGGGTTAAAGGGGCCGAGAGTCCCACTAACCTATATTTAGTTTGAAAATTTAATAAACCCTTAGTGTCAACTAATAATTCTCACATGAGATTTAAATAGTTTCGAGTTTGAGTTAGTTAAGAGGTAGGAGAACAATCACAGTTGATCTTCTTTAAAAAAAAAAAAAAAAATTAATCTTAAAAATCACTTAACTCCTATGGACCCACTAACTCGTTTTTATTCTAGTTGGTTCAATTAGGTGAAAATCACCTTAATTTGTATAGGGTTTTACAAATAAAGAATGAGAACAAAAAAGGATTTTGTGTGTCAAATTTTTACACTAAAAAAAATTCTAGATTCATCCCTATAGAACAAAGGTCAACAACTGTGGCACTATTTGGCCTAACTGTTAAATTTTAACTTTTAAACTGCAGAAATTTTAGTAATAGAGCTTTAATTAGAAGTGTTTTTGAATAAAAATCGTTAATTGCTTGTCTATGTTCGACAATGTTGACCTTTTAGAATTTTTGAGGGTAATATTGAATTTTAAAAAATATGAAAGAGTACAATTGAGAAAGGAAAAGAAATTTTTTTTTTTTTTTTTTTCGCATTATGTAAAAACAGTTTCGCAAAAGTCTTTTTTGAAAATCTCCAAGTTAGAGTTTCTTATTTTTTTAGTTTTTTTTAGTTTCAACTTTTATCTAAAAGCATTTTAAAAAATGGGCCAAACATATTACTTCATCTTCTAAACTCATAAGAAGCGCTTTTGAGTGTCTAAAAGTTAGGTCAAACAGACCCATCATTAGCAAATTAATTTTAACCATCCAAGTCAATTGCCCTTTTAATTATTGAAGAGGTATATATTGTGATATCTTCTTATACTTTTCGTTCTTGATATTGATATAAAGGTATTGAGATCTAAAGGAATTTATGAGAAGAAAGACTGAGTTAAACTTTTTCCTTCAGGATAGTTATTAGCAAGTATTTTTGTAGACTTGTAAATCATGTTTCTCATGAAAGGAAGAGTAATCTTCTGAAGTACTTGCAGAGAACGCGTTGAAATGTTGAGTACTTATGAAGAATTTTCCACAAACTCTAGTTTCCTATGATTGAGGAAAATTATATGCACTCCCTACTGGGTTTATATTCTCTCGTAAGACTTGTTCCCTCATAACATTATTAGAGACATTTGGACAATTGATTGTTTGATGTGACAGTAATGAAGTAATGATTTATAAATAAAAATTCAAAAAATAATTTATGCAATTATTATTTCATTACCAGTAGATCAAATAATTAATGGTCCAAATTTTCTCATACTGTGGAACTTTTAGAGACAACATTTCCATCTTCAAGACGAAAATTTTACATCCCTATGATGGTTATTTCTGAGATTTTTAAATGCTTAGCTTGCAATATCTTTTTTTGTGCTCTAAGACATAATTTCTCTTTTTCCTTAAACATGGCATAAGGTGCCATATTCTCCAGACAACAAGAAATGGCACTAGCTCACAATCAAATATCACAACATAATCACTTATGAAACTTAATTAGGCCACTTAAAATGATCATAATCATAATAACCAGAAGATATTGTTTTAGCCGTTATTGTGGTTTAATCTCGTTACATTTTATTTTTTATTTTTGGTTGTACGGGAAGCAAAGCAAGTTTTGAGGGGATGAATATAGGGACGTTTCACCCATTTTATCATATTCAATAAACACTTGTAGGGGGTCCGGGCTGGGGGATAACCACATCAAAAATTAATACAAGGAAGGAGAACAATTATATTTTATCATAACTATAAACTCAAAGGAATATTTTTCTAAAGGAATCCTTCTCTAGGAATTCAAATATTCAAAATCTATATTACTACATCAGCTTATAAATTGAATGACTTCAAATGCATTTCTTTCTCATTACAATTACAAATGAATGAAGCTATGAGCCTTTGGAGGATTGATGCAACCCTAAGGGCGGCACTTAAGTTTTTAGTTGCCTGACCAAATCAAGATAATAATTGAAAAATAAAAACTACTCTATTAGTATAGCATTATAATTAATCCTAGTTACAGAGAAAGATATATAGAGGCTACCAGAAAGATAAAGACCACAATATAAACAAATTAAATTAAGAAGCCATAGGCTTCTTAATTAAGTCATGAAACATCTCATCTTTACACAATTAATAATCTTTTCACATGCTATGAACAAACTATATGTTTCCAATTTCCCATTACGTAATGAGAGACTCCATATATACCTTCTTATTTAAGGATACCTCTGATCTTAGTATCGTTATCAACCCGATTTCCTCTTGCTCAATGCTTCACTTCCCATAATGGAAGTGTCAAGCCTAATTTTGTACCTTCCCATTCATTTTGGAACCATATAAAGAAGGCCTTTTCAAGAGAGGAGCTTTGTGCAACAGTAAAATTGTTATTTTTAGAATATATATTTCTCTCATATCGAAAAATCGTAAACTCCAAATCCACCATATAAGATATATTGGGTTACTCGACATGACACCAATTGATTTTAGGATGAAACCTTAAAATTCTTAATAGTTATCACGTGACTTGAAGGTCACGGTTTTAAGTCGTGAAAATAACCTCTTGCAAAATGTAAGGTAAAACTACTTAATTAATAAATCTCAATTTAGTCTGGCCCTTATCCAAATCCCACGTATAGCGAGAATTGCATGCATTGGGCTAGAACATTGATAACAAAGATGAGATTTAGGAGTAGCCTAGTAGTATGTTACTTTCTATAATAGTTGGGAGATCAAAACTTGAGTCTCATGAGGGTGAGGGTGGAGGGTAAAAAAAATGTTGATAAAGAAGGCCTTTTTAATAAGGATAGGTTCCTAAGGTCAAAGATATGCATTCAATGCTCCAACTGATCAATACCATGTTTAGTTTACCAATTATACATGAACAAATTAAGAAAGCATATCATGGAGCTCTCACGGGTGGTGCTTGTAATTGAACGAGGGTTCCATGCCTTGCCATAAACCATATTGATCAGGTTGAAGCAGTTGAAGAGGATGGAGATCATGTTGATGATATATTGAATAATTTATGTGGCCTTCTTGAGATAGAAGCTTTTGTGGAAAGCTTGGTAATGGCATGGTGGATATTGTTGGTGATAAGAAAGGTGGTGGTGACAACATTGCAGCCGCATTGCTTCGAAGAGTAGCTGGACTTAGATGGTTGTGTTGACCTTCGTATGTAGTGATCACGACCGATGGGTCCTGAAAAGATCTCTCCACACGTTTCTTCACGCTGCACTTTTGACTGGTGCATCTGTAATAATTCCTACAAATGACAAGTGATGGTGAATCTTGTCATCAAATAACATATATTAATCAAGCATTTGGTCTAATGATATGTTAGACGCTGTAATTTCGAGAGACTGTAGGATCAATTATCGCAAGAGATATCGTTTATTATATATTGTATGGTTAGACCTCCCTTGAGTAAAAAATAGTAATAATAACAATAACATATATTAATTATCATCATTTCAATGTCTTTTTTGATTATTGACACTTCATTTATATTTAATTCTTAGTTAATGTGGATTGAAAACTTAATTAATGTCCTTAGACTAGACGATCTTTAATTACTAACGAAATACTTTTCGTATGAATTTGTATTGGTAACCTCATTTTAGCAAATTCATTACGCGTCTAGTACCAATAGTCTAATTAGAGTAATACTTACTTTGTGTCAACTCTTTACCCTGCATTCTTCTTTCGTATAGTAAGAATTTATGTATTAAATGATAAATCTCTTATGTATGTAGTAAAAATTCTATTATACATAAGAAACGGTTGAAGACATGAAGGGGTAACATATAGTAAGCTCGTCTAATAATGCTTCTTGCGTGCTAAATCTTACTTTATAACCATCCTACTACTTCTCTTCCTAGGATTTTTAAGAATAAGTACTCAAATACATAGAAATAGGCCAGGCCTGTTCTAAGAATTCTTACAACCGAAAAAACTTTGGTTGGTAAATAACATTCCCTTTATATTATCAAGACTCCTTTAGATTAGTGACAAGAGAATTTCAATCACACAACTAATTAACATGCTATAAATTAAAATTTAGACATTGAAAAGAGCTGGAATATAATCCTAAGTTTAAGATCCATTTAGTCTTCTCATATGCCAAAATATTTTGTTATCATTTGATCTTTTCTGTTGCCTGATCAGCAATATACTTTTTCTTTTTTTGCTCGGAAAGTAGATACTTTCATTTCACAACTCAAAACATTTACATCAAATACACGAGAAGAGCCAGAATGATCTGCAAGATACTTAACCTCGGAAAAGGGCTATTCTTCACTGCCTTCTGTCCATACTTTCTCCATCTATATCCATCTTCAAGATTATCGATTTCACTCTTCGTCACGAAGGCAACCCTTGGTTCTCTTTGCTTCTTCTCTCCCTTCTTTTTCGATTTGCTCCTAAAATTATTAGCAAAAAATTTATATCTAATATTAGCAAGAAAAATAAATAATTTGATATAAACAACAAAATGTAATGCATGATTGACACCAGATCTAATCATTGATAGAGTGTATTTCAGCATAAAGAAAAAAAGAATTTTTCCTTTATGAGTATAATGCAATTAGGGTTTTTAGATAGCTTCATGTGATCATGTCAAAGACCATACTAAAACGTACTGCACAGACTAGAAATGAAAAAGATAAAAATATATATATTTTTTTTGCTGAAATGTTGTTTTCTTTTTCCTCCATGTGTAATATAGAAAGGCATACCAATTCAATTTTAAAAAACCCCCATTATTTTAAAAACATAGAAACAGTCTAAGATCTGAGGCTAACCATTAATTTAAACCATAGAAACAGTCTAAGATCCAAGGCTAGCTAAACTAAATTGAAAAATCTAGCTAAGCTACACCCGACTCGGCCTGTAAGATTAATTTAAACCGTAGAAAAAGTTTGACAGAATGATCAAGTATTGATATGTTGTAATTAGAGGTTTGAGTTCGAACCAAGACCTCAGCCTTCATTATACCAAAAAAAAGAAAAAAGAAAAAAAATTCTGGCTAAGCTATTCAAAAGTCCACCATGAAAGTATTAGCTAGGTCCAATCTAATTAATAATGCATCAAGTATTCAAATAAAATTCCAAGAAATTATTAAAGATTTTTCTACCATTAATCAACGAAATCAAAACAAGAAACCTACACTTTCTTGGCCTTCTCATCTCCATTTTCACACCCTTTTGGCTCAAGAGACAGATCTTCCTTGCTCTTTGAAGAATCTTCTTCACCACCAGCCTCGGTAGAAGACGAGGTCATAGAAGAATTTTGTGTTAACTGATTTTCTGATCTAGTGTTCCCTTTTGGCTCTGTGAAACTAGTGCTCTTCTTTGAAGTATCATCCATGGGATCACAAATAACTTCAGATGATGTACAAGACAAGTCCATAGTAGTTGATAGAGTGTTGTAATCCATTGTCCCTTGTAAGAATTCATTGAAGCTCATGTAAGAAGGATCAAAGGCTCCTAGGTTATAAATCCAGGGATTTTCACCATGGAATGGAAATGTACTCCCTCCTGATGCCTCCATGCGATCATGATTGTAATGGGGATAGTTGTAAGAATCCTTGTTTTCATCAGACATTTATGATAGCTAAGAATAGTTGAAATGGAGAAAATGAGTGGCTGAGATGAGAAACTATATTCTCTGTAGTTTTATCTTATGTATGTGAGTTAGAGAAAGGGATAGCTTTTTCAAAAGCTTTTGCTGTGCGCTAAATTTTCGGCGCAGAGAGAGAGAGTGTGTAAATACCAATAGCAGCTTGTTTGTGTTAAAGAAACATCGCTTTCATCTTAAAATTAATTAATGTTAAGTGTAGTTAGTCCATAACCTTATAAGGTGGTCTTTCACGTGTGATCCAATGAGAACTGAGAAACAAGCTAACATTGAGGGCAAAACAAGCCAACAAGAGTGAAATGAAACAGACACATGTGTCACACCTTGATAGATATGGCTAAACCGAGGCCTAACTCTAATACCATTATAAGAATTATGAGTTTCTATTTTAAAAATAATTGATGTTAAATGGAATTGGCCCATAACTTTATAAAGTGGTTTTGAATTAGTAATTTTTCAATGTGAAATAAATATATATTTTAATACTTTATTTCTAAGTTCAAATCATGATTTAAATATGAAAATAACAAAAAGAATAAAATAAAATAAAAGCAGCTTTCAAAAGTCCAACAAAAGTTTTGTTTACAAGTTGCGTGGTGTAATATAAAACAAACCAGCTGCTAGCTTGAGAGCATTGATGTAGCCGCGTAGCCTACTCAAAAACTTGAATGGATTAGAGAGCAAAGCTTAATAATCAAAATAGAGTTCAATACTCTCGTGAAAAATTGATACAATGATAAAATGATTACAGATCAAATAATTATATCATGTTTTAACCATCATTGATCTAAGCTATCAAATATTATTGAAGATAATAATTAATATAATAAATCTCTCTTTAATAGGTTAAACTTTTAGATGAGGTGATTATTTAACATGATATTAGAGTTTAAGTACCAAAAAGTTCTAGGGCCAAAATTCATTACCACTCATTTAAAAATATTATAAATTATCTAAGTATAAGACCCACAAACTAACTTTGCTACACTTACGAGAACATGTTGAAGATAATAATTAATATAATAAAATCTTCTTTAATAGTTTAAACTTTTAGATATGGTGATTATTTAATAAATGTACCATTGAGTAGAAGATTAAACAATTAAATCATTATTTCATTTCTTATTAATCTCAATCATAACGTTATAAGGGACCAACATTTTTTTTTTAAAAAAAGGAGAAAAGGGGAACGGAATAGAAAGCATGGTTAAAGGGGGGATAAAAAATTGTGTTCTACAGAAAATTGTCAAGATTAGATTATAATTGGTTAGACAAAAATTTAGACTTTAAGATTACCCGTCAATAAAGCAACATACTTGTTATCGCATGGCAAAGCTTAAAATATTAAGAATGCCGGATACAACATTCTTGTTATGGCATGGCAACTTAAAATACAAAATTTCTAACGGTATTATCCTTGTTATTACATGATAATAAGGACGGATTCAAGATTTTTATTCAATGAAAAATTTATAATTTAACATTTATATATAAATAATTTTTGAATAAATATCACTCTGTTTCCTTGTGTTAACGCATAAGTATCATACTACTTCCTATGTTTGTAAAACTATCAAAAGCCCTCATGTACTTTATGAAACTCAACACACCACCCCCTCCATTTGTAACTTCATAAGTTGTATCATGTACGCGCCTTTTACTGTATGTATAAATATTTTTGCTCTTATTAATGCATAATTTTTTCTCAAAATACCCTTCCACCTTCATCACCATCACCAACACAAACACCATCTTCATCACCACAATTAACAAACATCATTACACCCACACACACCCCTGAATACTGAATCCAATCAGTCCCATCGCCCCCTCCCCCCAGCCCCTCACCCCTACCCAATACCCATCCTACTGATAGTACTCAGATCGAAGAGTTAAGGTAATCCCAAATATATGATTCAAAACCGTAACACGACAAACAGAAAATGAACAAATTACATAACCTTGTTCCATTATGGGACATATTCTACAAAATGCTAAACTTTTCAAAAGTAACGGAAATAAAAGAATGTGAGATGATACCTTATTAAGCTCCACAATAGTTTTGGAAATATCATGGTTGTTGTTACTGCTAAAGGACCTGGGAAATGTCGATGCAATTCGACAAAGAAAAGAAAAGGAAAAGAATTGCATACCAAATTAACTTGTTGGGGGTTGACGGGGTTGGGGGTGGGGGTGCGGCTGGGGAGGGGTGAGGAAAATGATAATTTTTTTTTTCTTTATTTTTTATTTTTTTAAAATTCTTTTTTTATTTTTTAAAAAAATTCTTTAATTTTTTTTGGGTAAAGAATGGGTAGAGAGAGAGGGAAAAAAAAGAAAAACAAATATGTATAATATAAGGGTATATATGTCATTTAAGTTATTTTTTTAACGAGGTTAGTTAAAAAGAGACAGAGGGGGGCGATTTGTCGGGTTTCAAAAAGTATAGGAAGTGTTTAATAGTTTTACAAATATAAGAGGGTAGGGTGATATTTTTATATAACACAATGGGGCAGAGTGATATTTAGGCTCCCTTTGTTTGCCGTAAAATAGCTTTGTTGGGGGAAAATATTTTCCTGAAAAATAGAATATTGGAAAAATATTTTCTGGTGTCTGAATGTATAGTGAAAAATATTTTTCGATATAAGATTTTATAAAAAACCACACATGTAAAATATAGAGGATGTGTAAGGTAGGGTAGGGTAGGGTGCGGTGGGGTGGGGTGGGGTGGGAGGTAGGGTAGGAGGTACATAGGTGGGCCAGAGGAGGGGGTGGTAGGTGGGGTGAGGGTGGAGTGGGGGTGGGAGAAAATGGTAGGGATGGGTGGGGTGAATGTGAAGTAGGTGAATTGCGAAAAATATTTTATTCTTTCAAATGACAAAAAAATATTTTTTCACTCTTTTGAATTAAAATTTTTTTTTGACCGGAAAATGTTTTCCAATTGACCAAATTTTCAGTGTTACTAAACATCAAAAAATTCAAAAAATATTTTACTACAAACAAACGGAACCTTACTTATAATTTTTTATGAGGTCTAAATTGATCTTTGATCCTAAAAATACTTTAAAATATACACATTTTCAAAAAAAAAAACTACGCCGTTGCTAGCAACTCTTTAAAATGAATTGTCTCATAATAAAACAATGGAACAATAAAAGTATCACATTCGTCAAATCTCTCGAAATTTCTTCCACCAAAATTGTAAACCCCCATTATGAATTAAGTTCAGCAAGAGTTTTCATCCCGCGAAAATCAAATCAAATTGAATGTCATTTAGGTGAAAAAATAAAGTGACAAAGCATTGACACTCTTCTCTTTTTTTCTTTTTGGTATAATAAAAGCTCAAATCATGGTTCGAACTCGTAACTTTTAATTACGATTAGTTGCTATTTAACCATTTCACATAACTTTTAAATGTATCGGCATCTTTTTTGCAGTCAACATAATTAATACTAGTGTTTTTGGTACAAATACACTAATACAAGTAGGGAGTTAGAATAACTGTACAACCTGGCTTCGAAACTCTTCCCTGTCACTGGGCATATACCTTGACTTACCTAGTACATGCCTTGACTTAGGCTGTTGTACTCCGAAAATTTTGGTTTACATTCAGCCGTTAAGCCAACGAGAGAACGTCGGCGTATCCTATTTGTCATGCCCCCAAAATTTCGCTAAGATCAAACTCGGGGACGCGATGTCGCGAGTCTAAAAAGATTACACCTCCTAAGCCTGCAAGGCACTAATGCCGTAGTACAAAACTAATTTCCACAAAATCATTTATAAGAGCTCTAAAACTTTAATGAACCAATATAATACTTTCAATTATTCAATACAAGTCCACACTATACTATCAGAGCTAAAATCCTTCATAGTACTAATAATAATAAGACTTCCTAAAATTCGGACCATGACCTGCCACACACTTAGTCCAATACCTAATATGCAAGGCGATCTAGCATACTAATAACTAATAATAGTCCATCTGCAAAAATTACATCATCCCTATTAAGAAACCTACCTATAGTGCAAAACCGATTACAAAACCAAAGTCCAACATGCAAAAATTACAACTAGTATGAAACTATGTCTTGTCCTCTCCCTGGTACTTCCTTTCCCGATATTCCTCCCCATCGCCCTCTGCATAAAGAACAAATAAAATGAACAAGAAAGTTCATTAAGTAGGATACGCTGTGAAAGACTTAGAGAAATCAATTAAGCATTTGGTATATATAGCCTATTAAGCATATGGAATAGGATTCAAACATCCCTGTACAACTATTAACAATAACAATTGCAAATAACCATTATAATAACAATTGCAAATAACCATTATACAATATATTTGACTTCTAATACTATGTATCAGGTTAACAATACAATACAATAACCATTGATCCGATAAAGAGTAGCTAGCTCTCTTGTCATGGCAGTAACAATAACATTGTAATATGTCTAAAGACTAGTGACAACCATATATCGCACCTTGTCGTCTATGTGTCACAGAGTACAACTAATGTGAACAAGTGGTATACTTAAGAAATAACGAATAATATGTCAATAATGAATCAATGCTCGTAAGGAGTATATAAATCAAATTGAAAGAAAATAGAAGTGTGTGGTGGGTATCCTGTAAGAATATAACAAATTTCCCAGAAATGTCTTAACAATAATCAAGTAGAAAGACAACACTACTTGTTATAACAATTTAATATAACACTTACAAGATAATTGTCCCATCGTGTGCTCTCAAGATTAGAGCTTCAATGGCTTCTGGACTTAAAAGAAGAATACAAGAAAGAAAGACTAACTTAGGATTGTGTATGGAGTTGTGTTGTGGATCAATTTGATGAACTAATGTATGGCTATTTATAAAATTAAGCTAGCCCGTCATAAGAGACTATAGAATTCAGCAAGCCCACCATAGGAGACTTTCCTATCAAACATTTCCATCTTGGTCGGCTTTACCAACCATATTCAAAGTATTGACCACCCATATGTTTCACATAGGTGGCTACAATTGACCACATGGGTGGCTAGCATCCAAGCTAATTTCTAGGAAGTTTCATTCGGTCAAATTTGCTGACTTTAGCATTGCATCATCCCGACATCATCTTAGGTAACTCCAAATTCTTGAACTTATTTCTTGTAGCCATTGCGGTCTCTTTTGACCTCATCAGCGTTTAAGTCGAAATCGTTAACTTATGCTACCATATAATTAACGATACTTATTATGAGGAGGTGAATATTGACATATACCAACATATCTTACTTACCTCGATTGAGCCCCAAAAGTAATCCAACCTTCTAACTAAGATGACTGACTCAAGAATGACTTACAGCTGCACGATAATAAATTATAGTAAAACGTTAAAATTAAGAAAAAAAAAATTAAAAGTCCTAAAATAATAAAATCATTGTACCTTATTTACTAGATGACTTTTCTTGTTTTGTTGTACCTACTATTATTCACTTTCATCTATTTGACCCTTACATTTTACAATCATTTCCAAGTAACATGAACCACAACATGGTTATAAACTAAGCATCTACACATTAACTTCTCTTTTCCAACATTATAATCTCAAGTTAACTTGATACTGTAAAATAATAAATTCAAACTAAGATAAGATAGAAAGTATACATAGGAATTATTTACTTTCTCTTTTATGGCGATTATAGATTTCATTTCCTATGAATGAAAAAATAAATAACTTTATTAGTCATATATAATTTGAGATGTAATTTATCATTAGCATAAGAAACTATCTTAAGCCTAACATACACACGATCACAGAAACTCATTTAATGTTTAGTTAGCCATTATAATATACAAGTTTGACTTTCCAATCTCAATTGCAAAACACTTACGTGACGTGATGTCTACTTAGGCACATGAGTATTGCTATCTTTTCCTTCTTTCTTTGCTACTTGGCTGATTTACAATTAACCATTTTACACTTAAGGCTCACTCAATTCTTAGCATAAGACATGCGCACACACTAGTTTGGGAACATACACATTCGGACGAACCACCACACAGACCAACTCATGGAACATACCCAAGAACCACTCCCTGTTCAATCATCATCATCCAAGATTATCTATATATTACTTTATCAATATTAAACTAATTAACTTAACTATAACACACACATGGCAGCCATAATTACACAGCCAAACATTTACACATAGATTCACCATAGATGCCTTCACCACCTTTAACTCATGAAACTCCACAACCCACATGATATTTCACAAATATATGAGTCAAATACTTCATAATCCACATCACCAACATAATACATACAATTTTATACACACTACATACACAATATATATACACATACACACACACACACACATGAATTAAACACAAACACACACACATAGATTAACACATATACATACCCACTTCATAATTATATGAATTTACACATAGAAATACATGCATATGTACATAAAACATGAAAAATTCACAATCTAACTAAAACCACTTACCCTCTATGATTTTCACGGTTCAAAAGGCTTCAATCCTTACACTTTGGATCTTGTTTTACTTAAATTTGCAGCTGGGTTTTATGTTTGGGGGTAAGGAAATCAGGTAGAGAGAAAGAGAATATGAGAGCTCGTTTCTTTTCTTTATTTTTTTTTCTTTGTCAGGTTTTGTGCTTACCTTTAGGTGTACGATATTTTTGTTGAAGTAGTCTGGCCCCAATGTTTCCCTCACTTATTAAAGAAGCCCCAACAAAATATAAAATAACAATTAAGTAAGTAGCAACTACACAATGTTATGTCATGCAATTGGGGTTTTTACAGTATTTAATGTTAGTGGGTGGTGGTTAATTCGATTTATATTTCGTGAGTTGGTTGATGAGTAAGAATATTTCTCAAGTTCGCAAAAAAAAAGAAGAAAAAGTTGACGACAAAGTGATGGTGGTCAAATGTTCTAGGTTTAGTTCGAAGATAGAGCTCTCAGCATCTCACACGTGGCCGGAGATGGGCACGGGCATCTGACCGTTACTGACAAGACAATGGGCACGTCAGAGAATTTTCTGTTGCATGCCGATGACCTTCACCATCATCATTCTTTTTTTTTCTGCCATTATTGTACATTCTTTCAATTCATTATGCTAGAGATTCGGCATTTAATACAGGTATAATTTCAATTACAAATTATTTAGACACGATCCTCGAATAGAGAATTAAGAAGCTTGAGTTGAGTTGGTAATTTTGTGATATGGGAAAAAATATATATTCTAATAAGGTGAAAGCATAATCTTTGTGTAACGGGCAAAGTTGTGACTTGGACATTCGAATTGTGAAAACAGTCTTTTGAAAAATATAAAGTAGGTTACATATAGACTCAAAGTGAATTCTATTGATTTCTAAAATAGCTAGAGTTTTATACACCAGACTCTTCTCAATTAGAGGTGATTCACGCAATGTGATATTGACATAAACAAGAATTTTAGCAGTTGTTGCATGGTAGAACGATTTCATGACTTTTAGAGGAGCTAAAAGTTCTTTTTTCATGCACTTTTGGCCCTTCTTACACAATCTCTTTCGCCTGAAAGTAAGTGAGAAAAACGAACTAAGGAGCAGTGGCAAAGTTGAAAGGATCGTGCTTACAAGAGGTGAATCACAACATATAGTGAGCTAGGTGGAAGTAAAACCTTGATTTCAAATTTTTTCAGCAACACATGTCATTTGTATTCACCATAATACCTTATGTCTAGTCCATGTGATCAACACATCTACTACATATATAAGCATATACATGAATGAACAAGAGTTACTAAGGTATACCTCTTGAATATCAAGCCAAAGGAATAAAGAAGCACCACAAGAATGATGACCAAGCCTTTCACACGTTCAAAAGGTCTAGTTCGTCCACATGAGCATCCAAGAGCTTCTTCTCCACAAATCAAATCTTTGTACTAGCCATTTAGGTGGATTGATGAGCTTACACAAGTGTTGAAAGCAAGAGAAAAATTATGCCCAAGCTCTCTAGCTATGGCCGAAAATATGAGAGAGAAAGGAGAGAAAAATTCAGATTTTTGCTCTTGTGTTGCAATGTGTCTTCTCTCTCTTCTCTTCATATTTTCTTTGCATATATTTTTCCTATGCAAACATTGTGTCTTGTGCATTACATACATATATGTCTCCAATGCATCCTAGTGTCTTGTGTATTCCCAACATATATGTCTCCAATGCATCTTTGTGTCTTGTGCAACAATATAATACAAGTATATTGGATAGTGGAAAATTATGGAATTATCCATTATTTTTGCCATAATAAATCCTAGCCATAGATCTAGTCAAGATCAAATCTTGGCCTTAGATTATAATTAATCCTAATCAATATTAGATTAATTAATTGGAAACTAACTTTTCATATTATACTTTGGCCCCAATAATTTCAATAATTATATTTGTGGCCCATTACGTTTTTAATGACCAAATACAATAACGTTAACTCTTTAACGTTTCCAAAATTATTGTAATGTGTAGGCATATAATATATATATTTCATATATATATATCTCCATATATATATATATATATATATATATTGTGTTGTATATGTTAGTGGAAGAATATGTAATTCTCCACTAACTTGCCAATTAAATCCTAGCCATAGAATTCAAATAAGATCAAATCTTGGCCTTGGATTATAATTAATCCTAATCAATATTAGATTAATTAATCGGAAAATAACTTTTCATATTTATACTTTGGCCCCAACACCTTCAATAATTACACTTTTGGTCCATTTCTACTTAATGACCAAATACAACAACGTTAACTCTTTAACGTTTCCAAACTCATTGTAAGCTCATTATAGAAACTCTATTTATGATACTCAAATGTGTGTGACTCTCTAGATTCACCACCGTATAGCAATGAGGGACGATTAAACCCTTTCAATCTATTCCGAAATCATTCTCGGAATACCCTCACGTTCTAGAGTGACGCCTAGTAACATATGAAGACAATATATACGGTAATGAAGTCAATTTCTTGTGAATCTATTTATAGTCACCGATTATCGTGCAATCTAATCCTTCCATTAATTATCCCGTCAAGCAAGAACCATGAAACGATTAAATTAATAAACTCGATACTATGCATAGATCTAATTGGTATAATGAGGGATGACACATGGAAAACCCTTTCTCTATCATTCATACCTTGGCCAAGGATTTCCTAATTAAACAATCAATCTTAGATTGCATAGGACATCGCTTCACGCCGGAGGTTAATGAATTCTCTCTTGACCACTACCTTTCAATCACTATACTAGACGAATGAAACTGCGAGAGGACGTATCTCATCTCGTTTGTCGAAACAATAATTGTCCAAATGCTAGATTTAAACCCCAATACATATGACAACCGTAATGTCTCAAATCTAAGAATTACATGCACAATCGCAACGAATAACAAATTATTAATCCAAAGTCATGTAATTTGTTATTCACGTCACATTCAATGATCTATTCAACTAATAGTCATCCACATATTTGTTAGTCGCATCGCTATGCTGTTATGGTAGGTGGCTCACCATCCTTTATCATTAACATCCCTATGTTAATCAAAAGTAACAACACATGTGATAGTCCGTAATTGATTATTAAAGTTCCGATCAAACAATCTAAGGACTATGAACACTTTAAGTATTTATCATATTAAGGAAAGACACCAACATATTCTAAACGCTTTTAGAATACATTCCTCTAATGAAAATACTAGGGACTCATTCATACACGTAATGAAGGAGAATATGAATGTCCTAATAATGTCAATATATAAACGAACATATAAACACTAATGCCATAATATACAAGTTAATGTCAAAATGCCCCAATATATGTCATCCAAATACGTAGCATTAGGGCATATCACTAACAATCTCTCACTTGCACTAATGTTATACAACATAGTATTAATACAACAAACAATGATATCTCATATCTATCTTCTCAAAACGTGGACCTAGCTGTGACAGGTTCGTAGCTATGGTAAGTGGGTCAGTTACATCAAGTGATGTGACAGTTTTTTGCAAAAACATATTTTTATATGATTATTGGCTATAGATATAACAAATGAAGATGGAAACACTTTTCCAAAGGTTTGGACATATAATGAGATCTGGGTTCCATAAGCTTGTGCAGTAGCTAAGTACAGTCGTAACGATTAAAGCATCACAACTTAACGGTAGGAACTATAAGTAACTAGTATGATTTCCTTGATCCAAACAACTTCTTTTTGTAATATTACATATCACAAAAGAAACATGAGTTATGTAATGAAATCTACAGTTTGTTCAAAACCTTTCTAACTTATTGAGCTCCCACTACAAATAAACGTGATCCCTAACATAGATATTCTATTATAAGATTCAGATTAAGAATCTGAACTAGTAAATCTGTCACTACGGAATTTACCTCATCCATGAACTAAAATATATCTTTAGTGTTTCCCAAGTACTTAAGAATATACTTCAATTCTATCCACCCTTCCCAAACTTGGATTGGACTGATATTTACTCGTAACACTTTACAGTTTATGCAATATCAAGTCTTGTACATAGTATAACAAATATGAAGTTATTACAACTTTGATTACAAATTTGCTATGCAACTAGAGTTTCTTGAACACCTTCAAAAATACTCCTTGTACAATATAAAGAATATACCAAGTGATCTCTTCGTACTATTATCATAGCTACGAATTCACAAGATATGAACGACAAGTTCTAAATGGAGAATATTTAATATGACTAGACTATAATTAATATCATAACACGCATATCATCAACCATGATATCCAAGTCATCATTATTGCAATCATAGAAAAGTGGATGCGCTTCCACTATTCTTCTGCAATCACAAAGTTCATCCTCATTCTAAATGAAATCTAACTCTTCAATCTCATTTGAAATGGGTGAAACATTTCCAAGGAATTCACTTAAAAATCCACTAGTGGATTTATCAAGTATGCACATATTACTCATATCAATATATTAGAATCATCAATATAGTAATACAATGTGCTATAATGACTAGCATAATACAACGAGAATAAAGCACAATAATTGGTACAAAGACTTCATCATAGCTAACACTTTGTATTTGATGATATCTTTCAAAAACCAATCTAGCTATAAAAGGTCATTAGCCTTTTCCATTAACTTCAACCTTTATCTCGAAAAACATCCAGATTAAGTTAAAGTATATGGAGTCTAATCAATATGCTTTACATTATATTGTTTCTTGGAGTCAATATCAAATATACCGTTTCTTTGTAAATTATAGGATCAACTAATTGATCATTATCTCAAATACACAAACAACTTTTGTGCTTTCAAAAAGATATCCCTACATTCTTTTAAAGAATGAGATACACTACTAGATTTGCAAAAATCTTGTGTGATGACACATCTCGGACCTTATTGATTTTATAGCTTTAGAGGATACGTCCTCAATTTCTATTTTATTAGAAAGTAACATCTTCTTAAACAAAACATTTTTTTCAAGAAAGATTACAATATAATAGATCAAAAGAAATTGATCATTAAATAAAAATTATATCCTACAAAACTAGGATATACTATAAAATTACCTTTTATCAAAACTCCCACTAGTCCTTTAAAAATTTTTCAATAAAAGTAGGACAATCTAAAATTAATACATTTAATACTTGGTTGCTATCCAACTTATATCAAATATAAAGTTCTAGCAATAGTAGAGATTTACTATTCAACTAAAATTAAATTGAGAAAAGTACGACCCATAAATAAATACTATGATTAGTTAAACTAATCAACAAATATACTATGTCCAACAAAGCACGGTTTCTTCACTAAGAAAACCCTATTTAATTGTGGTACACCAGACATTGTTAATTTTGATGCTATATCAAAATTTTGGGGTACTCAAACAAAATAGTACTTAAGTATTTTACCTTCATGATCCGATCATAAGGCACTAATATTATTTTCCTATATGAGCCTATTCTGAAATAGCTCCATATACATTAACATGTACTAATCCAAATAGCCTAATAGTTTTAATCCTTTATCAAACAAAGGATGACTTGGTTATCATTCCAATAAAAAAGATGTATAAGTTGATCAAACCAACCTAATCATCATCTTATTATTAGAAAAACCTAATCATGTAAAAACTACAATTAATTTGGATTATTTGAGTAATCTTAAAATTTGGTGGATGGTTATAAAGGTTGACAATATGTTTGCAATACATTCTTTCGTTCATATCAAGATAATAAAGACTACACCATAATGCGCTTTTACAAGCTTTAGGAATATACATTTTATTCCTAATATCATTTAAGTATAATCCTTAAAATATAAAATATGTCCAGAAGGCATCCAAACAAATTGTCTTTAGCTAACTTAACAACCTTTGTTTTATTTGCTAACACTGAAAACATTTCACGCTTCCAAAAGCGCACTACTGTGATTAAGATTTTATCCCCGAATATATACATCAATGTTTCACTAGAATCTAAAACACATAGTAGTACCAATCACAATAAAAGAAGATTTATAATTTATAGTAGCTTTATAACCTTGGCATTCAAGCTATAAAGATACTTTGGATTAAAACCTCTTTTAATGTCCGGTTTTAAGGCTATGAAAACACCTTTCACACATGCGTATACAATCCTTAATTTTATTCTTAGACATGTTCCTACTAGCTAATAGAAATCATCTTTCTTTACCTTTCTTCTTTGCATTACCACTAACCAAAGAGGAAATACAATTATGAGAATGAATTCCATTTATATCTAATATCATGCTATTAAATATGCTTATCACACAACCATTTGTTAGTTTAGAATTATATACTTTACATTTTGCATACCTATATGCAAACTATGAAAGAATACAAATCCTTAGCATATTTAACTTGTTTTACTTATCAACCATAAGTACTACAACTTTTCATTTTGATACTTTATCAAGATGAAAAATAACGGAGCATACAATTTTAAGAGTTGATTAAGTTTCTAAGAACCATTCTTAGACGAAATCGTTAATTCAAAAAGTTTGGTCCGGTTAGACGATATATAGTCTAGTTAATTAAAAATGGGTTCATAGTTGTAGCCATAAACGTATGCAGAAAATAAGATCGCTAGTTGATATAAACTTGTTAAAACATTTAATTTTGGCATTTAATTAAATGATATCTCCCACTAATTTTATCGACTCCCACACTTCCTAAATGAGATCGTGAATCGAATTAAAGATTCATTAGTAGGTGACCATAGTTCTTTTTAATATGAATACCCCTCAGCTTTGGTGCATTATTAGAATATACATACAAAAAGTTAGCAACGATTACTATCTATATCACATTTTGCCTCTAAATCACCGTAACCTCAGCTTTGGTACATTATTGAAAATGTGATCTAGTTAGATTACATCCACCATCATAGTGTTGTGACAATTTGAATCTCGGACCTCAACTTTAGTGCATTATTGGCCTCGTGATATTGGAACAACACAACATCACTATGCTTGCTAGGTAAACATAATACTTTCATGGAATATGTCTTTCCACCTTTGGGTTAGCCAAGACATATCCAATAGAGCAAATATAACCTAGGATAGTGGAAGGCAATGATAAACACTTTTACCGCTTTACAATCTAATATTGTTTGCACATAAGAAGATTTCGAATTTAATTAGGTCTCACTTTGCACATTAGTCCATTTAGCATACATCTCATACAAAATAACTAAATAAACATATATGCAATAATATACATCATGGTGGATCATAGACTTAGTATATGAATTAAATCAAGACAAAAATAAAACTTAAACAAGCATATCAACATGTCTTCTTTGGTCTTGTCTTCTTGATTTCTTCAAATGATTCAAAGCACCTTCAACTTCCTTGAAAGCCTCCAATGGTCTTCTTGCAAACTTCTTATAGAAATTACATATATTATGCCTCACTACAATTTTCTCTCAATTGCAAGAAAGTAAAACGAGACTTATGCCTCAATTATATACTAATGAATGGTAGAATTAGTTACAATGCCATCTAACAATTCACTAACCAAGTCCATGATCAAATTCACCATCCAACATCAAACATCACAATGTAAGATAAAACTTATAAAGCTAAGTAAATGCATCATATACATAAACACAAAAAAAAAGCTAAATAAGCAAGCTAACATAAACTAATGTATCCTATACATAAAATAAATGATAGAAAGTTTGCAATAAGTTTCATAACTTTACCTTTTAACATCTCATGTTAAACAACACACAAAAGAACTCAATAAAACCAATTTTAAACACATACTTGTTGAATAAGGCCCAATACAAATCATTTGTTAATTTCATGGCCCAATTTGAGTTCCAAGGCTTATTTTTAATCTTCACTAAAAAAAAACTTCATCTAATCTTATTAGACTTAAGCCCACTAATTTTTATGCCCATTAGGCTTAACCAAAATCCAATCATTTAGCCATGGCATTCAAATTTATGACCCATCACAAACTTACTGCACATGCACTAACTATATTGATTCGGTTCGCCTAACTACAGTTCTCCAAAAATTGTAAACTTTTACAGAGACATAGCTTTTCGAGTGTAAATAGATTTAGAATCAAACGCATCTCAATTCGGAGTTAAACTCACTGAGTTATACCTCTCGGACCAGACACTGTGCAGTCTGTCCAGAATAGCACGGGAATCAGTGAGGTTACTGATTTTGCTAAAAATGAAAATCTTAGCCACGAATTTAGGAGATGCATATTAGAGGATGAAATGTTCTACTATCTCTATAGTATAACATATCCAAAAATCAGCCCCAAACAACAACATTTACTGTGTCAAAATAGTAACACAAAAATAGTGCGTAGAAACATTTTTCAGAAAACTTCTAAGCATCAAACATGCAAGGATTGCATTCTAGTTCTCTTGTGCTCAAAACTCTTGAAACTTTAAGCATATGTATGTGATTACATGGACTACACAAACAAGGCTCTGATACCACTTGAAAGGATCATGCTTACAAGAGGTGAATCACAACATATAGTGAACTAGGTGGAAGCAAAACCTTGATTTCAAAATTTTTCAGCAACACATGTCATTTGTATTCACCATAATACCTTATGTCTAGTCCATGTGATCAACATATCTACTACATATATAAGCATATATATGAATGAACAAGAACTATCAAGGTATACCTCTTGAAGATCTAGCCAAAGGAATGAAGAAGCACCACAAGAATAATGACCAAGCCTTTCACACGTGCAAAAGATCTAGTTCGTCCACACGAGCATCCAAAAGCTTCTTCTCCACAAACCAAATCTTTGTACTAGCCATTTAAGTGGATTGATGAGCTTACACAAGTGTTGAAATCAAGAGAAAAATTATGCCCAAGCTCTCTAGCTATGGCCAAAAATATGAGAGAGAAAGGAGAGAAAATTTCAGATTTCTGCTCTTGTGTTGCAATGTGCCTTCTCTCTCTTCTCTTCATATTTTCTATGCATATCTTTTTCCTATCTAACCTTTGTGTCTTGTGCATTACATACATATATGTCTCCAATGCAACCTAGTGTCTTGTGCATTTCCAACATATATATCTCCAATGCATCTTTGTGTCTTGTGCAACAATATAATACAAGTATATTGGATAGTGGAAAATTATAGAATTATCCATTATTCTTGCCATAATAAATCCTAGCCATAGATCTAGTCAAGATCAAATCTTGGCCTTAGATTATATTTAATCCTAATCAATATTAGATTAATTAATTGGAAACTAACTTTTCATATTTATACTTTGGCTCCAATACTTTCAATAATTACATTTTTGGCCTATTACGTTTTAATGACCAAACATAATAACGTTAACTCTTTAACATTTCCAAACTTATTGTAATGTGTAGACATATAATATATATTTTTATTATTATTATATATATATATATATATTGTGTTGTATACGTTAGTGGAAGAATATGTAATTCTCCACTAACTTGCCAATTAAATCCTAGCTATAGAATTCAAATAAGATCAAATATTGGCCCTTGGATTATAATTAATCCTAATCAATATTAGATTAATTAATTGGAAACTAACTTTTCATATTTATACTTTGGCCCCAACACCTTTAATAATTACAGTTTTGGTTAATTACTACTTAATGACCAAATACAACAACGCTAACTCTTTAACGTTTTCAAACTCATTGTAAGCTCATTATAGAAACTCTATTCATGGTACTCAAACGTGTGTGACTCTCTAGATTCACCACCGTATAGCAATGATGGACGACTAAAGCCTTTCAATCTATTCTGAAAATGTCTCCGTCATTCTCGTAATACCCTCACGTTCTAGAGTGACGTCTAGTAACATATCAAGACAATATATATGATAATGAAGTCAATGTCTTGTGAATCTATTTATAGTCGCTGATTATCGTGCAATCCAATCCTTCCATTAATTGTCCCATCGAGCAAGAACCATGATACGATTAAGTTTATAAACTCGATACTATACATAGATCTAATTGGCGTAACGAGGGATGACACATGAAAAACCTTTTCTCCATCATTCATACCTTGGCCAAGAATTTCCTCATTAAATAACTAATCTTAGATCGCATAGGACATCGCCTCACGCCGGAGGTTAATGGATCCTCCCTTGACCATTACCTTTCAATCACTATACCAGACGAATGAAATTGCGAGAGGACGTATCTCATCTCGTTTGTCGAAACAATAATTGTCCAAACGCTAGAATCAAACCCCAATACATATGACAACCATAATGTCTCAAGTCTAAGGATTACATGCACAATCGCAACGAATAACAAATTATTAATCCAAAGTCATGTAATTTGTTATTCACGTCACATTCAATGATCTATTCAACTAATAGTCATCCACATGTTTGTTAGTCGTATCGCTATGCTGTTATGGCACGTGACTCACCATCCTTTATTATTAACATCCCTATGTTAATCAAAAGTAACAACTTATGTGATAGTCCGTAATTGATTATTAAAGTTCGATCAAATAATCTAAGGATTATAAATACTTTAAGTATTTATCATATTAAGGAATACGCCAACATATTCTAAACGCTTTTAGAATACATTCTTCTAATGAAAATACTAAGGACTCATTCATGCACGTAAAAAAGGAGAATATGAATGTCTTAATTATGTCAATATGTAAACGAACATATAAACACCAATGCCATAATATACAAGTTAATTTCAAAATGCCCCAATATATGTCAACCAAATATGTAGCATTAGGGCATATCTTTAACAAAAGTAAGCCATCGAAAGTCAGGGTGGGCACTACAACACAATAGTGGTAGAGCCAGTTGTAACTAGAGATTGAGACACTCATTTATGTATAAATGTTTATATAAATTATTATGTTGGTTTTATACCGAGTATTATATTTTTGGTGATGACAAGAACATAATATATATTATAACTAAATCAATACTCAATTTAAGCAAATTATAGCACAAACAAAGTTTTCAAGGCATTTCCTCTGATTATAGTAATGCCATAACATATAGAAGAGATCTAACTAGTCATTGTAAATAGAAAAAGTTTCTTTCATTAGAAATAGAGCAAAATTGTTGTTTAGAAATTGATTTTCTTTTAAAAAAATTTATCCATACCTTATTCAACAAATAAAAAATTAGAATTTCTATTCAAATTGAGACTAAAAAAGATCAAGTACAACATGTATAAAATAATAATTTATACATAAAGATAACAAAAAAATGGGCTATTGTACATGTAGCTGAAAAGGCTTTAGAGAGTTCTATATGTAGCTGAAAAGGCTTTAGAGTGCTCCAAAATCAATCTGTACTGTTCAAATTTTAGAAACTTCAGTCATGAACCTACTACCAAATTTCAGATCCATCTAATAAGAAGTCACCCTCCGATCGTATATTTGATGAAGACTGTCCAATTTTTTAAAATGTTCAAATTTTAGAAATTTGAGTCGTAAACCTACTACAAAATTTTAGATCCATCTAATAAGAAGTCACCCTTCGATCGTATATTTGATGAAGACTGCCCAATTTTTTAAAATATTTTCCTCCCTTCATTCTCTTTTTACTCAACAGAAATACAAAACATATCATTCTCAACATGAGGAAACAAAAGAAATAATTGAAAAGGATCATTGGTTAAAAAGTAAAAATAAGACATTTCCCATTGTTTTCCACCTCCCATCACTTATCATTGCTTTAACAATAAAAAACTATAAAAGTTAAAAAGAAAAAACAAAGAAAACATATTTTCCACAACTCAAGGTGCGTACATGTAGACCTTAAGGTTAGTGTCCCTCCGTCAATGCTAACGAGAATTTATTTCACAAGCTCACATACTCAGGTGCGGAGGGAGGGGGCCGGGAGGGTCTCTCCTCCACCCTCCAAAACAAAAATATTAATGGATTTTTTTATTAAAAAAAAAAACTGATTGGCCTCTCCCCAATAAAAACCGATAAAATTATAAAATTCTTCAAAAACATGGAGTTACCTTGGTGGTTAGTCAAAAATACTATCATGTTGATGGTTGTTGAGAGGATTTTATATACATTATTTCAATACCCTTTTACTTAATATTTGTTGGTTTTCGAGAGCTTTTATGAGTAATGTTGTGTGATTTATGGTTGTTTTAGGATATAGGATTTTTTTTTGTGAGCATAACTGACTTGTGAGAAGCATTGGAGAGGAGTATCAAAGCTTAGACGTATTTTAAAACGTTGGTGAAGGAGAGGCGCTGAAGGAGCTGTGCTAAATGACGTTCTATCAGTCGTAGCGCCCTTGCGTCAACCATAGCGCCTTTGTGCTATGTCGAAGAACTTATGGTTGAAGTTTTCCTCTTGCATCAAGAAGCCTATATTTGGTAGGAGTCTAAAGAAGGGAAAAACCCTAAGGATAAAAAGGAACTCTTACGCAACATAAAAGAGGTCCGACTTTTGCAGAGACGTTGGAGATAAAAAAACTTAAGGAATCGAGAGTTGAAGAAGGAGAAACAATCTGGAGATGGACTTCTACCACAATTCTTCTTCAATTTCTAGTTTTTCTTCTTTCTCTTATCATGATCTACACTATGTTCTAGATTTTGTTTAATTCTATTGTGTTGTTCTAAGTTTCTATTCTAGGGCGTACGAGGTTGCCGGATTAAGTGTGCTTGCATCTTTCTAGTTTTAATTGATTGATTTAGTTTTTTAATTCTATGTTGAGTTTTTCATTCTAGACCTAATGTTTGTGAATCCCTGATCAACAATTGCATGATTTGTGATTTGATTTAATACTGAAAAGTAATAATTGAATTAGACCATGTTTGAAATACTACTTGATCATCATAAAATAGAGATATTTATGAGATCCTGTGTAGTATTATGAATTTTTCGGGGTTAATGAGTTTCATAGGTTCACAGTTATTGTAATACCCGAGCCCGAAACGTGAAATTTTTCAGTTTATTTTTTTCTGGAAATTATATTTTTCTTAAATTCTTGATATTTAATTGTTATTTGTTCTTTGTCGCAAACTGCATTGCATATCGAGAGTGTTAGTTAGGAAATGATTTCTAGTCCTTAGCAAATAGTGAAAACTAGTATTTAGTATTTTAATTTTAGTGTTTTAGTTGTTGTTGACTAAAATTATAATTGTATTAGTTGTTTTAGCCTTAAAATGCATAAAATAAGCTTAGTTGACCAAGTTTAAGTTAGCTTTGACCAAGGGGTTTTGACTAGTTGACTTGTTGTCACCTTATAAGCATAATTAGCATAAAATAAAACAAAGAAAAGCTGAAAAAAAGAGAGAAAGGCCGAGAGCTTCAAGGAAAAGAAAAATAAAAAGATTTTTAACTTCAAACCTTCAAATCTTCGCGAGAGCTTGCACGGGGTTGTTTCCGAGACTTCCAACGTGGTTTTCCTAGCATCTAGTAGTGTCTAAGGTGAGGGATGCATCATTATTTGCGCATTTGAATATATGTTGTACAAACTTTAAATTTTGGAAATTATACGTAGATTGTTATTGTAAAACTCCACTTTTCTATCTTATCTCGTTTTGCGTGAATTAATCTGTCTATGTGCTATGTGACTTAGAATCTGATAATTTTGATATCAATACTCTTAGAACATGCTAAATGTGCATTCATGAAATTTTCATAAAAAACGGAGTCAGAAATTTTATCGTCGATTTTCAATGAATAGTATTTTCGAAACACGTCCGCTAAAATTTTGAAACTGGTCTTTTTAACCCTTCTAGACCTAGTCCACAGATTTTAATAGACCTGTGTTTGAATAAAACGGTTTTAAAATCGGCTTAAGAATTTATTTGGGTTTTTATACCGACTTTTGCGAAAATCGAGTTTTAAGCCGACTCGGGTGAAATTGTTCGATTGTAAAACTTCTTGTCACCTAAAAATAACCTACTTGAGCTATCTTGGGTGTTGAATAATTGTTTTGAACTTTGGTGATCAATAAAATGCATTTAAAGTCAAGAAAACACTAAAAATACTAAAGTTTCAACTTTGACTTTCATTTAACTTGTTGACTTTCAAGCTTATATCACCAACACACACTCACAAAGCACAAAAACACCCACAATTACACACACATTGCCGAGAGGAAGAAGAGAGAAAAGAGAAAAGAGTTTTCAAGGTTTTCAAAGCAAAATTTCAAAGAAAAACCTAGTTTTTGTCCGTAGAATTTCGTGCTGAGTTGGATTCCGCTTGTTGGGCACGCATTGCACGTATTCCTAGGCTTTTATCGCATCAAAGGTGAGAGAAAAATTCTGGATCTCAAAACTCATTTTTTTGTTTTTGCTCATAACTGCATTTTGAACCGCTAAAATGTTAATTTGATGGTAGATTATTGCTCCATGCATGCTACAGATCGTTTATGTGTATTACTATGAGATTTGAGCCATTGTAGCGAAATTATTTATTTTCGGGTATTTAAAGTTGATAGAATGGCTTTTTGAGGATTATTTTGAGTTGTTATGGTTGGAATCGATTGCCGTCAATTTCTAAAAATTTGTTAATTACGTGGTAACACCGTTATAATACCGAATTTTCGATTACGATGTTTGGGTGAAAATTCAGAAATTTCAGCCTAGGTGACTTGAAGTTTTAGGGTTGTTGGGCTTGATTTTGAGGTCTCTTGGTTGGTTTATGAGAGGGCTAATGTAGTTGATCGACTGGGTGAGTGTTTGAAACTGATTTGGGGTTGTTTGGATTAGTAGAATATAAGATATGATTATTTGAAGTTTAAGTTATCTTTCTTTAAATTATTGAATTGAGCCTTAGTTGATCGGGTGTGGTTTGAGTGATTGAATTATGAGTTGTTGATGGGTAAACTAGGGTTGATTGTGTGTTTAATGCATGTTCGGTTGGATGGCCTACTTTGTCATCTAATTTAGTTATTTGTTGTTAAATTGATTTTGGATGTTATTATGATGATAATATGATTGTTGATGGTGATTGAGGATTATTGATTGATGATTGATGCGGGGAGGTAGGCAGTTCTGCTAGACTGTCCTCCTGTGAATGATTGATGTTTATTATTATTGTTGAGTCTTTGGTATGTGTGTGCCACCTCTCGGACAGCATCGGGCTGTCGGGTTGATAACGGCATGACTACCAGAAACTGCCTCCAGCTCGCATGACGGAGGTGTCATGGAGGGAGAGGTTATTGGGGGACCTCGGGTGCGTGAGTTTATGTGAGTCACAATAAGTCTGTTATGATCGTGATGATGATTGGAGCTATACCAACTAGTGTATCCTTTATTGTATGGTCATTATAGATTATGTAATGATAGTATTATTGATGTTATTGTGTGTTTACTTGCTCAAAGGATTAAATCCAAGGAGCATAGTGAATACTGTAGAGATCTATCGGATCCTCACTGGGCTTATTTTATATAAGCTAATTCTCTATTATTGCATGCCTACAGGTGTACTTTCGCAGGATTACGGGTACGTGCCTCCCGAAGAGGAGAATGTGGAAAATGTGCCTTACGTGGATGAGTCTTATGTTCCGGAGTCTTATCCTTGATGTTGTACTGTTTTATTATCTTATAAATTAATTTAGTAGACTTTTATATGCTTTGTAGTTCATAGTGTAAAAGATGTTGAAAAGTTAATGAATTAGTTATTGCTGTCTTAGTAGCCTTCCTTTTGTTTATGATTAGGTTGCTAGGTTGGCTCAATATGATTTTGTAATGTATATTAAGGTTCATGTATTATGTTGGAACGGAGGCGTATAACGAGGAATATTTATGGTATAATATGGTTATGATGTATGTTGTTATTTTATTGAGGAGTTGTTTGTTGTATGGTTTGTGGAGTTGATGTATGATGTCTAATGAGGTTGGTTTAGAGCCTCGGTATCCTATTTACCGTCATTATACTGCTGAAATTCCGTTGTATCCTGACTGATCATAGGTGGGGTCGAGTTGGGGCGTGACAGTTATTTTATCCGTTTTGTTACTTAAAGAATGTTCCTTGATGATGGTAGAAGATGTATTTGTAGCTTTTTAGCATTTTTTACAGTTAAATATAGCAATTGAAATTTAAAATGCGAATAAAATAGTAAAATATGAATAGTAAATCCCTGTTTTGTAAAACTTGCTCCATTTTGCATTCTGTTAATGTGAAAAGATGCTAGATATGTTAGAATGCGTAAATGTATGGTTTATTTGGATTGTGTAATGGAAAACCGGGGAAAAATGGCTTGGTACATGTTGGGGTCGTTTTGGTCGAGTTTGGCAATTCCTCGTTTTGCATGAAGGCATTGTCGAGGTATATCATGGAAACACTTTTGGTGTAGTTGTGACATTGGTTGGGTGATCGGTTGAGGTAGCTGTAGTTCAAACAAACAAAGGGAAAAATCGGGGCTTTGTAGGAATTCTAGGGTAAAGTAGGGTTTCGTGGTTCTTAGACGTGCCTTATGGTGTCCTAGAAGGAATAGTGAAGTCGGTTTCCTAAACTCGTAGCTCGTTTGGAAGTAGTAGCATTTTGAAAGTTAGGGTCGCTGCGTGTTTTGTTGGGTTTTAACATGTTTTGGCTTTTAGAATGTTATTGTTGCTTGTTGTTGCTTATTGTGCTTATTGTTGTTGAGTGTGGTTGAAATGTATATCAACTGTTGCTATTGCGTGCGAGAGTAGCCTACTTTGTTATTCTCCCACGTGTGGCTCTATTGCTCGATTGTTGCATTGTATATTGTATTCCATTCATAGAGTCAGGGGCAGGTGTGATGGGCCTCTCTAGGATGCCTCGGGTTGCCAGGGTTGATTGCTCTAGTCTCGTGTCCTATTCCCTTTCTTGCTTGGGTTGCCTCCCAGGAAGATTTGGGTCATAGAATTCATTGGATACTTTCGAGGTATTCCAAACTGAAGTTATAAGGTGGTTGGGCCGGCATGTCGTCGTCGGATTCGTGATTGAAAGTTGCTTGTGGAAAGTGAATTGTATCCTTTAATTGAATGATTATAGTCTTAATGCTTGTCTTGATTTATTATTGGCTTAGCTTGTATCTCTATATGTTAATTGACTGATCTACTTGACTATTTGCATTGCATTCTCCTCTCACTTCCGTCCTTGAGACCAGTTAACCCTCACTGAGGAATAGTTTTTGCTCATCCCTTTCTATACTATATTTTACAGGAGTAGTTGAGGTTGATCCTATTGAGGTGGTTGAGGAGGAGGAGGAGCAAGTGGAGGTGTTTCCTTGATAGCACTTTCTTTGCTTAGCTAGTGGTTGGTTGCCAGTCTTTTGTGCGGGCCATGCTTGATGTGTATATTTCTTGGTTGTCGCTTCATTTTGAGGCTTATAGCCTTGTATGTAGTTTCTATTTTGAGGCCTCTATGGTCTTATGTTGTAAAAGTTGAAAGGTTGTAAAGTTGTAAAGATGTACTCCCGTGACTAGTAAAGAACTGCATGCTAATGGTTTTACTGTTTAGCGGCATAAGTACCTGTGTAGAATGCATGTCATTTTGGGTTGCAAAGTTGGATAATGAGAGAATGTGTGTTTTTAAAAGAAAGTTGACTTGTTTCAAATGATTATTGTGGTTTTCACGATTATTATGTTGAATGTAGGGTTTTCAGATCGTCCACAGTACAGAGGAGACTCCGTCCGTGTGTTGGGTCCGGACTTGGCCTTTTGCGGGGTTGGGTCGGGGTATGACATCTTAGGTGGTATTAGAGCATGATAGTATTGCATGAGCCAGGATATGTTTCTCGATCTGTGGGGTAAAGGTCTAAAATGATTAAGTGTTATTGTGTGATTGTTAAGTGAAAAGTGTTATAGTATGATTATGTGAACTTGGAGTCTTTATGTACTTAAGTGAACTAGTTTGACATGTCAATCTCGTGTTATGTGAATTGTATGATAGGATATTTGATTGTTATTGACTTGAGTGTTATCTAATCTTATGTGTTATATTTCTGTCTATAAACTGCTTTTATATGTTGCCAGCTACTGTAAGTTGTTACTATGCCACCACGTCATAGTACTCGAGGTCAAGAGGCAGAGACAGAGGCTGAGGCTGAGGCTGAGGCAACAGAACAAGGTCAGCAACCGATGCCTGAACAGTTTATGGCTACTATGACCGCTGCAGTTGACCGGATTACTCAGGTACTGCATGAACAAAGGCAGGAACGGAATAATAATCCCCAGGGAACTCAAGCTAATCCTGGTGGACAGGGGTATAGGGCTGAGAACAATCAGTTGGAGAAATTCCTTAGGCACGAGCCGGGTAAGTTCTTCGGAGAGCCGGATGACGAGGCAGCCGATAAATGGCTTAACCGTGTTGAGAAGATTTATGCTGCTTTGAGGTACACTGAAGAGGCAAAGATAGCATATGCAGTATTTCTGTTTGAGGGCGACGCGGAATAGTGGTGGAACACTGTTAGGTTGAGATGGGACTGTGAGGATGTTCCATATATGTAGGATGATTTCGTGAGTGAGTTTCGGGACAAGTATATTCCCGAGATGGCTAGGGAAAGGCGGGAAGAAGAATTTGTGAGCCTGAAGCAGGGAAACATGACTATCACACAGTATGAGGCTAGGTTTGTCAGCTTGTCGAGGTATATGCTTGAGCTAGTATAGCCAGCTAGGAGGATGATTAGTAGGTTTGTTCGTGGGCTGAGAATGGATATACAGCTGCATTTGACTGGGCAGACTTATGCTACTTATCCCGAGGCATTCCAAGCAGCCTCGAAGTTTGAGAAACGGAAGTCAGAGATGATAGTTGAGAGTAGCCAACCGAGTAAGAAATAGTACTTGGGCTAGAGAAGCCAGAGTCAGCAGAGACAGTATCAGACTTTTGTTCAGGTTCCTCAGCAGCGTCTGTATCAGCCACAATATTAGATTCCGGCAAGACCAGCTGTGACTAGGCCCCAGCAGGGAGGTACAGTTCCTACCACTGTCAGAGGCCCCGCACCTACGGGAAACACTGTTGTAAGGCAAAATCAGCAGTGTAACTTTTGTAATCGATCGGGGCATATTGAAGCTAATTGCTGGAGAAAGAGTGGTAAGTGCATTGGCTATGAGAGCGATTAGCATAGGGTGAAAGATTGCCCTAAGTTTAAGAATGTTCAGGGCCGTACTAGAGGCCAGGGTGTGCAGAACAGGGCTACATGTGCAGGTCCAGCACAGAGGGTTTAGGCTAGGGTCATTGCACTAGATGCGGAGGAGTTACCCGATACCACAGCAATAGTGGAAGGTACTGTGACGCCCGAGATTCTACCGTACACATTTTTAAATGTTGCATCCATTAATTGTGCATTAAATTATGTGCTTTACCTGTTGTCTTTCTTGGTCACTATTCATTCAATTTTTAAACTGCATTATATTAGTGAATTAGCATTTTTATTAAATCATATTAATTGTTAAAGGAATGTGAAAATTGTGCAATTGAGCTAGGAGCGATAGGAGCACTCGTTTAGAAAATGATTTTCGTGGTTCAATGAATAGTGTTACGTAACTAACTTAGTGTTTTAATTAGTTAGCTTATACTTTACACTTTAGGCTCGTTTTTAAGCTACCAACGCTCATTTTTAGTGGACCACTAAACACCTAACTTGACCCTACCTATCATATATACTCACCATAAAGCAATTAGCTCATAACTTAGAAAAAAAAAAAAAAGGAAGATGCAGATTTTACTGTAGCAAATCCGAGAATAGCATAGGAGGAGAATGAGAGGATTTTGCTCATCAAATCTTCAAGCCAAGCCAAGCCAAGCAAGGAGCAAGTAGTTTAGGGTGTGTGCAAGCCTTCTAGGAGCTCCTACGCGCGTTAGGTGAGGGTTTTGCATATTATTTTTGCATTTGAAATATATGTCAACTTTCTTGAATTTATTGATTTGCTATATTATGATCATGCAATGCTTAAATATGCTTATGTATGTTGTGTATAAGTAGTAGAGACCTAATTTATGCTATTATTTCATAGTTTAAACGGTTAAAATCACTTGTTGATCGTAGGGCATGAATAGTGACGAGAAAATTAGGGATTTGTGAAATCAGACCTTGTAGCGTGAATTAATGGTTCTAATAGGTGCTTTAGATGTTAATGAAAGTAGTGTAAAAGCCTTGTAGGGTTTAATTGCCCATAACCTAGTAAAAGAATAAAATAGCCGACTTTTAGAAAGGGGTTTCGGGGTTATCGCGAATCTGGGTTGAATTGGCCTCCATATTTAGTAATCCTAGGCTATTTAGGACCTAATTAAGCTTTGCTAGCCTCCATTTGAGTCCCGAATGAGGTACGTGTAGTACAAAGTCAAAAGAGTGAAAATGGGGCTTTTGTGCTAAACGCGGGTAATTGGGTAGTTTCTAGGGTCCTAGGGGTGCCATAAGGGATAATTAAAAGTATGGAATAGCCCGCTCGCTTATCTAGAACATTAACTTGTGTTTGGAAGAAAAATGACTTGTGTTACAAAGGGGTTTTGGGTCAAACATAAATCCGGGTGAATTTGGTTGATATATTTGGTGTTCTTAGGGTAAGTAGGGACTAAATGTGCTTTTCTAACTCTTAGTTGAGCTTTGATTAAGATACTTGTAGTACAAACGCACAAAGGGGTAATCGGGGCTTTTGTGGCTAATTCGGGTTAATGAATGATTTCAAGGGTTCTAAGTGTGCCATAATGTGTAACTAGAAGATTATAATAATTATTTGGTGAATCTTGAGCCTTAGCCTCGGTTTGGAGTTAAATGACTTAGGAAAACAAAAGGGAAACTCGGGGTTTCAAGCTTAGCCTTTGAATTAGCTTTGATGCTTGTATATCTTGCCTTTACATGTTGTTATATGGCATTTGTGAGCATTTCGTGAAGTTTCGTGATCATCGGTCATTGATCCCTTTGTGTTGGTATAGTTATTTTCATATTTAATGCTTATATCTTGTTATAATGTTTATACTTCTTGTACTTTGTTAAGATCAAACTCTAATAAACATTGCATGCTAAGTGAGTAGGACTATAAGGATAACTCATCTAGTTATATGATTATTGATTATTGTAATTAAAAGTAATTGGAATTTATAACTTATGATCTTAACTTAATGGTATTTGATGCTTCTAATATATCTTATGTTCTCTAATGATATGATAAGGTGAACATTGTATCTTAATTGTGTGTGGGTTATGAACTTGTGTGAATAAGTGATTATAAATCTAGCTTCTAATGTTGTAAGGTTGAGTTAAGTAAGAGTTGAGTTGGAATTGATATAGTTAATTGCTAAACTTATATGAACACCCTAGGGTTGCATACTTGAGCTAATTCGGGGAGTTGAAGTAAATCTGAGCTATTCTTTTAGCATGCTTGGCTTAATTCCAGGTGAGGGAGACTTCATCCTTATGTGCATAATAGTTTATTTACTTGTACTTAGATTATGTGCACTTATTGTCTATATATTGTGTGTGAGGGCAACTTACTTTGTTGTCCCTTAATCATGTGTTTGTTGATGTATTCTATTGTTATCATTTTGAGTGCATTGCATCGTGGTTGCGCAACCATTTGGGCATGGTAGTGTCGTGGAAACCGGGCGGCATCGGGCTTGCCGGTATACCTCGGCTACCATGGTTACCCAGTCCCTCTCTCGCTTGGGATGCCGCCCAGGGAGAGTTGGGTCGTAGGATTTCGGGGTACATCCGGAGTACACCCATTGTGGAGTTATAAGGGGATGTCGGCTTATCGATAACAGTGTCATTATTACATCGTGATTTCAGTTCGTGGCGTCGCTGGTGTGCCTCTGCCCTTCGGGGTATTCGCTTAGCCGGGACGTTATAGAAGTCAAAGTGTATCGTATCCTTTTTAATGTGTGGTAACTTGTTGTTTCAATTGTTCTTTGGTTGTAAAATGCTTTATTTGTACTAACCGCTGCATTGCACATCCCCGGTAGACCTTATCCCTCACTGGGCAATTGTGATTGCTCATACCTCGCTAAACATGTTTCAGGTGGTGCAGTTGGAGGAGTTGACCTGATTGCTGTGTGCTATTACTTGAGGTTTGAGTGATTGCCTGTTAAACTGTGGAAGACCTTACTTGTTCTACTTTATGTTTTATTTGGGAGCCTAAGGGCTTATGTATATATATTTGAGTAGTTGCAAGTTTGAAAGCTAAGTGGATGTAGTAAGTGTTATGGAATTGTGGCATGTAATAACTTTTGCTTCTGCTTCTAGCTACGTTGCATGCTTGGGTGTGAATGAACGGGTGTATGGTTGGCTTTAATTTCTAAGAATGTTCAATGCTATCATGGAGTGACATGATAAGCGGTTTTGTAAAGAAGTTAAGTTATGAATGCATGCTTGTGTGTATCTAAACCGTTTGTATGTCTTAAGGCTCGGATGACCTTAAAGCTAAGATCTTTAGTTATAAATGAATGTCTTGTTATGTTGTGGCTTTATTGAGTGTTTACAGGTTTTCAGAAAGTCCACAATACAGGGGAAACTCTGTCCGTTTTCCCTAAAATTTTGTGACCGGGTTTGGCATTGGGTTGAGAATAGTATGGTTATTAGAGCCTCCGGTCTCGTAAGGGATCGGGGCGTTACAGGTGGTATCAGAGCTTAGTTAGCTCTAAGTCGGGACAGGGTCCTCGGCCTGTCGGGTAGTAACCCTTGCGTGTGTGCTTGTTAAGAGTGTGTCTTGAAAGTGTATGCCTGCATGTGTGATTGTGTGTCTTGTATTGAATGTGTGCACCTATGTGATATAATTATGTGTTACGTGCTAAGTGTGTGCTAAGTGAAGTAAAGTGGCTAGTTATGCATCAATTTGACCTCATGAATTGTTAATTGCTTGAACTATTACTTGTAATGTGTGCATTTGAAAGTCTTTGATTGAGTTGTGTTATGATGGACTTGATTGTCATGCTTGAATGACTTTGATGATTACACTGTTTCATAAACTCTTATATAAACATGTTTGCATAATAGTTTAAAACATATATGTGTAAATGTGATATCTTGGCATTCATTCATGTCCCGTTGAAATGGTAAGAAAGACTTCTTCCTCCCCCTGAAGAGAAGTGATTAGCAACAAGCCCTCCAAGTTGTGTGGATTAGCGGGAATGAGAATGTTGTAAGCGGAGCTCAGTTATTGGGATTTCTTCCAAGGCATTCTTCTACGCTTAGTAGTCAGAAATGAATGGCTTCCTTTGGGATTTCTATATGACCATTCTCTCGGTTTTCTTATTGAGTATTCTTCTAGTATTTTCTTGCTGGCATTACTCGGAAGACTTAGTTTGGGATTCTAATCAGCCTTATTATATGGAATTATCTTCGGTATTTGTACTCTAAATTCTTATTGGTATTTTCTCGCCACTGTTAGTTGGGATTCTATTCTTCTATGGTATTCGTGCCAGCGGGATTCCTATTTAGATTTCGAAGTAGCATCTCTATTGGAGCCTTTATTTGGCCGTATTACGTGAGGTTCGCAGGTAATACTACTGGGATTTCTTAATGAGCTCCCACGAGAGTTCGTATATGGTATTCTTGCTTAGCAATTGATGACGAGTAATCGGAGTTGGTTTTCAGTTGTTGTGGAGTTCCCTTGTGAAGAAGAATTGCGTGGACGCAATTTGTTTAAGGGGGAGAGGATGTGACGCCCGAGATTCTACCGTACACATTTTTAAATGTTGCATCCATTAATTGTGCATTAAATTATGTGCTTTACCTGTTGTCTTTCTTGGTCACTATTCATTCAATTTTTAAACTGCATTATATTAGTGAATTAGCATTTTTATTAAATCATATTAATTGTTAAAGGAATGTGAAAATTGTGCAATTGAGCTAGGAGCGATAGGAGCACTCGTTTAGAAAATGATTTTCGTGGTTCAATGAATAGTGTTACGTAACTAACTTAGTGTTTTAATTAGTTAGCTTATACTTTACACTTTAGGCTCGTTTTTAAGCTACCAACGCTCATTTTTAGTGGACCACTAAACACCTAACTTGACCCTACCTATCATATATACTCACCATAAAGCAATTAGCTCATAACTTAGCAAAAAAAAAAAAAGGAAGATGCAGATTTTACTGTAGCAAATCCGAGAATAGCATAGGAGGAGAATGAGAGGATTTTGCTCATCAAATCTTCAAGCCAAGCCAAGCCAAGCAAGGAGCAAGTAGTTTAGGGTGTGTGCAAGCCTTCTAGGAGCTCCTACGCGCGTTAGGTGAGGGTTTTGCATATTATTTTTGCATTTGAAATATATGTCAACTTTCTTGAATTTATTGATTTGCTATATTATGATCATGCAATGCTTAAATATGCTTATGTATGTTGTGTATAAGTAGTAGAGACCTAATTTATGCTATTATTTCATAGTTTAAACGGTTGAAATTGCTTGTTGATCGTAGGGCATGAATAGTGACGGGAAAATTAGGGATTTGCGAAATCAGACCTTGTAGCTTGAATTAATGGTTCTAATAGGTGCTTTAGATGTTAATGAAAGTAGTGTGAAGGCCTTGTAGGGTTTAATTGCCCGTAACCTAGTGAAAGAATAAAATAGCCGACTTTTAGAAAGGGGTTTCGGGGTTATCGCGAATCCGGGTTGAATTGGCCTCCACATTTAGTAATCCTAGGCTATTTAGGACCTAATTAAGCTTTGCTAGCCTCCATTTGAGTCCCGGATGAGGTACGTGTAGTACAAAGTCAAAAGAGTAAAAATGGGGCTTTTGTGCTAAACGCGGGTAATTGGGTAGTTTCTAGGGTCCTAGGGGTGCCATAAGGGATAATTAAAAGTATGGAATAGCCCGCTCGCTTATCTAGAACATTAACTTGTGTTTGGAAGAAAAATGACTTGTGTTACAAAGGGGTTTTGGGTCAAACATAAATCCGGGTGAATTTGGTTGATATATTTGGTGTTCTTAGGGTAAGTAGGGACTAAATGTGCTTTTCTAACTCTTAGTTGAGCTTTGATTAAGATACTTGTAGTACAAACGCACAAAGGGGTAATCGGGGCTTTTGTGGCTAATTCGGGTTAATGAATGATTTCAAGGGTTCTAAGTGTGCCATAATGTGTAACTAGAAGATTATAATAATTATTTGGTGAATCTTGAGCCTTAGCCTCGGTTTGGAGTTAAATGACTTAGGAAAACAAAAGGGAAACTCGGGGTTTCAAGCTTAGCCTTTGAATTAGCTTTGATGCTTGTATATCTTGCCTTTACATGTTGTTATATGGCATTTGTGAGCATTTCGTGAAGTTTCGTGATCATCGGTCATTGATCCCTTTGTGTTGGTATAGTTATTTTCATATTTAATGCTTATATCTTGTTATAATGTTTATACTTCTTGTACTTTGTTAAGATCAAACTCTAATAAACATTGCATGCTAAGTGAGTAGGACTATAAGGATAACTCATCTAGTTATATGATTATTGATTATTGTAATTAAAAGTAATTGGAATTTATAACTTATGATCTTAACTTAATGGTATTTGATGCTTCTAATATATCTTATGTTCTCTAATGATATGATAAGGTGAACATTGTATCTTAATTGTGTGTGGGTTATGAACTTGTGTGAATAAGTGATTATAAATCTAGCTTCTAATGTTGTAAGGTTGAGTTAAGTAAGAGTTGAGTTGGAATTGATATAGTTAATTGCTAAACTTATATGAACACCCTAGGGTTGCATACTTGAGCTAATTCGGGGAGTTGAAGTAAATCTGAGCTATTCTTTTAGCATGCTTGGCTTAATTCCAGGTGAGGGAGACTTCATCCTTATGTGCATAATAGTTTATTTACTTGTACTTAGATTATGTGCACTTATTGTCTATATATTGTGTGTGAGGGCAACTTACTTTGTTGTCCCTTAATCATGTGTTTGTTGATGTATTCTATTGTTATCATTTTGAGTGCATTGCATCGTGGTTGCGCAACCATTTGGGCATGGTAGTGTCGTGGAAACCGGGCGGCATCGGGCTTGCCGGTATACCTCGGCTACCATGGTTACCCAGTCCCTCTCTCGCTTGGGATGCCGCCCAGGGAGAGTTGGGTCGTAGGATTTCGGGGTACATCCGGAGTACACCCATTGTGGAGTTATAAGGGGATGTCGGCTTATCGATAACAGTGTCATTATTACATCGTGATTTCAGTTCGTGGCGTCGCTGGTGTGCCTCTGCCCTTCGGGGTATTCGCTTAGCCGGGACGTTATAGAAGTCAAAGTGTATCGTATCCTTTTTAATGTGTGGTAACTTGTTGTTTCAATTGTTCTTTGGTTGTAAAATGCTTTATTTGTACTAACCGCTGCATTGCACATCCCCGGTAGACCTTATCCCTCACTGGGCAATTGTGATTGCTCATACCTCGCTAAACATGTTTCAGGTGGTGCAGTTGGAGGAGTTGACCTGATTGCTGTGTGCTATTACTTGAGGTTTGAGTGATTGCCTGTTAAACTGTGGAAGACCTTACTTGTTCTACTTTATGTTTTATTTGGGAGCCTAAGGGCTTATGTATATATATTTGAGTAGTTGCAAGTTTGAAAGCTAAGTGGATGTAGTAAGTGTTATGGAATTGTGGCATGTAATAACTTTTGCTTCTGCTTCTAGCTACGTTGCATGCTTGGGTGTGAATGAACGGGTGTATGGTTGGCTTTAATTTCTAAGAATGTTCAATGCTATCATGGAGTGACATGATAAGCGGTTTTGTAAAGAAGTTAAGTTATGAATGCATGCTTGTGTGTATCTAAACCGTTTGTATGTCTTAAGGCTCGGATGACCTTAAAGCTAAGATCTTTAGTTATAAATGAATGTCTTGTTATGTTGTGGCTTTATTGAGTGTTTACAGGTTTTCAGAAAGTCCACAATACAGGGGAAACTCTGTCCGTTTTCCCTAAAATTTTGTGACCGGGTTTGGCATTGGGTTGAGAATAGTATGGTTATTAGAGCCTCCGGTCTCGTAAGGGATCGGGGCGTTACAGGTACCTTTCTTCTTAATACTCAGCCAGTTAAAGTTTTGATTGATCCCGGAGCTACGCATTCGTTTATAACTCCTGCATGTGCACGATCTGTGAATGTTAGCATTGATAAACTGCCACATAAAGTTGAAGTTAGTACGCCTTTAGGTGCAAAATTTGTTACTGAGTCTATTTGCAAATCTTGTGATATATGCATTGAGGACCGTAATTTTCCTGCTAATTTAATTATATTGCACTTTCATGACTTTGAAATCATTTCGGGAATGGACTGGTTAGGGAAATACTATGCTCAGTTGGATTGTAGAACAAAAATTGTTTATCTTCATATTCCTGACCTACCAGTACTAGAGATTGTTGGGAACTGCAAGGCTGCTAGGATACCCCTTTTATCATCAATCAAGGCTTCCAAGTTGTTCAATAAGGGCTGTGAAGCTTACCTAGCTTATCTAATCAATCAACCTACTGATAAGGTGAATTTGAATGAGGTTCCAATTGTTAAAGACTTCCCTGGTATTTTTCCCGAGGAATTATCGGGTTTACCACCAGATAGGGAGATTGAGTTTGCGATTGATCTTATGCTGGGCACTACGTCAATTTCTAGAAGTCCTTATAGAATGGCACCGGTTGAACTTCAGGAATTGAAAATTCAGCTTCAGAGCTTGCTTGAGAAAAGGTTTATACAACCTAGTTCTTCGCCGTGGGGTGCGCCCATGTTGTTTGTGAGAAAGAAAGACAGCACGCTACGGTTATGGATTGATTACAGGGGACTTAATCAAGTTACGATTAAGAACAAATACACCTTGCTGTTGATTGAAGAATTGTTTGACCAACTGTAGGGTGCGAGAGTGTACTCGAAATTTGACTTGAGGCAAGGTTACTATCAACTCAGTATTCGGAGTGATGATGTACCTAAAACAATATTCAGGACTAGATATGGTCACTACGAATTTGTTGTGTTACCATTTGGGTTGACGAATGCACCAGCCGCATTCATAGACTTAATGCAGAGGGTCTTTCGACCTTATCTTGATCAATTTGTCGTAATTTTTATTGACGATATTTTAGTATACTCTAAGGATGAGGCTGAACATGAACAACATTTGAAGATTGTATTGCAGACTTTGCAAGAAAACAAGCTTTTTGCTAAGTTCAGCAAGTGCGAATTCTGGTTGAATCAAATATCTTTTCTGGGCCATATCATTTCACATCAAGGAGTTTCAGTAGATCTAGCTAAGATTGAAGTTGTTTCGTCTTGGAAGAGACCTGAAACGGTGTCAGAGATCCGTAGCTTTCTGAGGTTGGCAGGTTACTATCGGAGATTTGTCAAAGACTTTTCCAAAATTTTTGGGCCTTTGAACCAGTTGACTCGAAAGAAAATTGGCTATAACTGGGATGCTAAATGTGAATCTAGTTTCCAAGAACTGAAGAAGAGATTAACTACAGCTCCTATACTAGCTTTACCTGAAGGTACAGAAAACTTTGTTGTCTACAGTGATGCATCTAAAGAGGGATTGGGCTGTGTTTTAATGTAGAATGGTAAGGTGATTGCCTATGCTTCTAGAAAGTTGAAACCATATGAAGTCAATTACCCTACATATGATTTAGAGTTAGCTGCCGTCGTGTTTGCTTTAAAAAAGTGGCGTCATTACTTGTGGGGTAGCAGATTTGAAATTTTTACTGATCACAAGAGTCTCAAATACTTGTTTTCACAAAAAGATTTGAATATGAGGCAGCGAAGATGGCTAGAGCTATTAAGTGGCTATAATTGTTCTATAAACTACGCGCCAGGTAAGGCCAATGTTGTTGCAGATGCTTTGAGCCGAAAGGCTACTATTGCAAGTCTAATTATCAAGGATTGGGAGACTTTGGAGGAAATTTGTTCGTGGAAGCCAGAAGCTACTGAAACTGGGATTCGGTTTACTAGTTTGCAAATTCTATCGGGATTATTAACACAAATCAGAGAGGCTCAAATGACTGATCCTCAGATCTTGAAAATCCAAGAAAAAACAAATGGGGGAGAGTCGGAGTTTAAATTACATGTAGATGGTATCTTAAGATTCAGGGACAGGGTGTCTGTTCATGGTGATTCAATTTTGAAGAATGAGATTCTGTCTGAGTCACATAATTAAAAATATACAATTCACCCAGGCAGTACTAAAATGTATAGAGATCTGAAACAACACTTCTGGTGGAACAATATGAAGTGGCAGATTGCGGCGTATGTATCCAGGTGGTTAACTTGCCAGAGGGTTAAAGCGGAGCATCAGAGGCCAGTCGGGCTTCTACAACCGTTGTCGATTCCACAATGGAAATAGGTACATATAACAATGGACCTTGTGACTGATTTTCCGAGATCTCCAAGAGGGTGTGATTCGGTTTGGGTTGCTGTGGACCGATTGACTAAGGTTTCACATTTTATTTCTGTGAATAAACAAGATAGTCTTGATAAACTAGATACGCTTTACGTTGCTAATATTGTGAGACTTCATGGTGTACCACAGAGTATAGTGTCAGATAAAGATCCCATATTTAGATCTCTTTTTTGGCAAAAGTTGCAAGAGGCCATGGGAACTAAATTGAGTTTCAGTACTGCATACCATCCACAGACTGATGGCCAGTCTAAAAGTATTATCAGGATCTTGGAAGACATGCTTCGGGCATGTGTGTTGGACTTTGGGAAGAATTGGGAGAAATTCTTGCCTTTAGCGGAGTTCACCTACAATAATAGTTACGAATCTACTATAGGTATGGCTCCCTACGAGGCGTTGTATGGTCGTAAATGCAGGTTCTTATTGTATTGGGAAGAGGTTGGAGAGATAAGAACAGTTGATCCGACTATGTTACCTGAGATGATTAAGATGGTGGATAATGTTCACCTTATTCGCCAACGTATACTTACAGCTCAGAGTCGTCAAAAGAGTTATGTAGATAAGCACCGTCGGGATCTTGAGTTTGCTTTGGGAGATCAGGTGTTTCATAAGATTTCTCCTCGAAAGGGGTTGATTCGGCACAGTAAGAGCGGGAAACTTAGTCCTAGGTATGTGGGTCCGTTTGAGATCACCGAAAATGTGGGTCCTTTAGCTTATCGGTTAGCTTTACCTCCGAGCTTATCGAGACTGCACGATGTGTTCCACGTGTCAATGTTAAGGAAATATCATCCAGATCCTTCACATGTACTTGAACCAGAGCCTTTGCAGATTGAGGAAAAATTAACTTATGAGGAGAGACTGATTCAAATTGTGGATTGAAAAGTTCAGGAATTTCGCAGGAAGAGTATTTCGATGGTAAAGGTTCTGTGGAATCATCACGGGTTTGAGGAAGCAACTTGGGAAAGAGAGGACCAGGTTTGGAGTCAGTATCCGGAGTTGTTTGTTGATCAGGTAAGAATTGTGTGGACGCAATTGTTTTAAGGGGGAGAGGGTGTAATACCCGAGCCGGAACGTGAAAATTTTTTGTTTATTTTTTTGAAAATTATACTTTTCTTAAATTCCTTGATATTTAATTGTTATTCGTCTTTGTCGCAAAGTGCATTGCATATCAAGAGTGTTAGTTAGGAAATGATTTCTAGTCCTCAGCAAATAGTGAAAACTAGTATTTAGTGTTTTAATTTTAGTGTTTTAGTTGTTGTTGACTAGAATTATAATTGTATTAGTTGTTTTAGTCTTAAAATGCATGAAATAAGCTTAGTTGACCAAGTTTAAGTTAGCTTTGACCAAGGGCTTTGACTTGTTGACTGTTGTCACCTTATAAGCATAAGTTAGCATAAAATAAAACAAAGAAAAGCTGAAAAAAAGAGAGGAAGGCCGAGAGCTTCAAGGAAAAGAAAAAATATATATTTTCAACTACAAATCTTCAAATCTTCGCGAGAGTTTGCACGGGGTTGTTTCCGAGGTTTCCAACGTGGTTTTCCTAGCGTCTAGTAGTGTCTAAGGTGAGGGATGCATCTTTATTTGCGCATTTGAATATATATTGTACAAACTTTAAATTTTAGGAATTATGCTTAAATTGTTATTTTATCTGTTTTGTTGCTTAAAGAATGTTCCTTGATAATGGTAGAACATGTATTAGTAGCTTTTTAGCATTTTCTACGGTTAAATATAGCAATTGCAATTTAAAATGCGAATGAAATAGTAAAATATGAATAGTAAAACTCTATTTCGTAAAAGTTGCTCCGTTTTGCGTTCTGTTGATGTGAAAAGATGCTAGATATGTTAGAATGCTTAAATGTATGGTTTATTTGAATTGTGTAATGGAAAACCGGGAAAAAATGGCTTAGTGCATGTTGGGGTCGTTCCGGTCGAGTTTGGAAATTCCTTGATTTGCGTGAAAGCATTGTCGAGGTATGTCATGGAAGCACTTTTGGTGCAGTTGTGACATTGGTTGGGTGATCGGTTGAGGTAGCTGTAGTTCAAATGAGCAAAAGGGAAAATCGGGGCTTTGCGGGAATTCTAGGGCAAAGTAGGGTTTCGTGGTCTTTAGACGTGCCTTATGGTGTCCTAGGAGGAGTGGTGAAGTCGGTTTCCAAAACTCGTAGCTCGTTTGGAAGTAGTAGCATTTTGGAAGTTGGGGTCGTTGTGTGTTTTGTTGGGTTTTAGCATGTTTTGGCTTTTAGAATGTTATTGTTGCTTATTGTTGCTTATTGTGCTTATTATAGTTGATTGTGGTTGAAATGTATATCAACTGTTGCTATTGCGTGCGAGAGTAACCTACTTTGTTATTCTCCCACATGTGGCTCTATCATTCGATTGTTGCATTGTATATTGTATTGCATTCATAGAGTCAGGGGCGAGTGTGATGGGCCTCTCTGGGTTGCCTCGGGTTGCCAGGGTTGATTGCTCTAGCCTCGTGTCCTATTCCCTTTCTTGCTTGGGTTGCCTCCCAGGAAGATTTGGGTCGTAGAATTCATTGGATACTTTCGGGGTATTCCAAACTGAAGTTATAAAGTGGTTGGGCCAGCGCGTCGTCATCAGATTCGTGGATTGAAAGTTGCTCGTGAAAAATGAATTGTATCATTTAATTGAATGGTTATAGCCTTAATGCTTGTCTTGATTTATTGTTGGCTTAGCTTGTGTTTCTATATGTTAATTGACTGATCTACTTGACTATTTGGATTGTATTCTCCTCTCACCTCTATCCTTGAGACCAATTAAACCCTCGCTGAGCAATAGTTTTTGCTCATCTCTTTTTATACTATATTTTACAGGAGTAGTTGAGGCTAATCCTGTAGAGGTCGTCGAGGAGGAGGAGGAGCAAATGGAGGTGTTTTCTTGATAGCACTTTCTTTGCTTAACTGGTGGTTGGTTGCTAGTCTTTTGTGTGGGCCATGCTTGATATGTATATTGCTTGGTTGTCGCTTCATTTTGAGGCTTGTGGCCTTGTATGTAGTTTCTATTTTGAGGCCTCTACGGTCTTATGTTGTAAAAGGGTGAAAGGTTGTAAAGTTGTAAAGATGTACTCTCGTGACTAGTAAAGAATTGCATGCTAATGGTTTTACTGTTTAGCGGCATAAGTACCTGTGTAGAATGCATGTCATTTTGGTTTGCAAAGTTGGATAATGAGAGGATGTATGTTTCTAAAAGGAAGTTGACTTGTTTCAAATGTTTATTGTGGTTTTCGCGATTATTATGTTGAATGTAGGGTTTTCGGATCGTCTGTGGTACAGAGGAGATTCCGTCCGTGTGTCGGGTCCGGGTTTGGCCTTTTGCGTGGTCGGGTCGAGGCGTGACAGTTATCAAAGAGATGTAGGTAGCTTGCTTATTAAAATATGTTATTGATGCTTGAGAAAGATTAATAATCAATTTAGAGAAATTCGCTGGCAACATAAGGAATAGACATTAATTAATTAAATTAGGAGATTCAAGTAAGACTAATCTTGGTGAATCGGAAACCCTAGAGCTTTTAATTATTGATTAAACCTTTTTTGTTAATTTCGAAAGTGTTTTAATTATTAATTTATGTCTGCAGTTCCTCAACTTGTTTATTCAAATAAAATTAGGGCTAGATTAATTTTGATACTTAATAGTCACTATCCTCGAGGGAACGATATCTACTTATCACTTTATTACTTGTTGACGACACGTATATTTGCGTTGGATTTTGCACAACAAATTTTTGATGCCGTTGCCAGGGACTAAGTATTTTATTAATATCGATACCAAATAGCTTTAGTTTTACTTTGGATTTTATTTTATTATTCATTTTCTTAATTTTTGCCATTTGCGTTTCACGAACATTCTTTCAGGTGCATGCGAAAGTTTGGTAGCAGTAATCGGTTACCTCTTGATTTTGGAATAGAGCATACTTGTCGAGAGAATAGAAAGGAACGATGAGCTATATATCATTCACAAATCGCAAGTAACTATGGCCAAAATTGTGGAAGCAAGAGATGAGAACAACCATATCTTTAAAAGCACTGTATAATATGAAGTCATAACCAAATTTTCTTTAATAAAACTGTAAAAAAAATAAAAAATAATAATAATAATAACTTAGACTGTAAAAAATTGAATCTCTTTTCTATTAATTCAAAAAATACTGTACAAAAAAAGAAAAATTCCGCCCCTCAACATTAAATTTCTTGCTTCAGTCCTGCACACACTAATTACAACAAAGACCACACGACCAGACATATGCATAACAGAAGTCAACACTTGAGTCTTTCTTATTCGTTACCAATAACATTATTATGTTTTTATGCTTCATAGGTGGGGATACATAAATAATTAACCTAGGATCTATGTAATAGTAACAAAATAAAAGTAATTTCATATAGTAGTTGCATTGCAAGTTGACAGACAAGTTGGCTCTTAGATACACAAGTGAGCCAAGTTGGTTCAAGTAGATCTCAACATTCAATTGGTAGGCTGAACCTCCTGGAACTAGGATAGAACTTAGAAAATAGTTTTTTCTTTTCTTTTTTTTTTTCTATAAGCATTTAATGTATTACAATCAAATTCAAATGTACAACATGCATGTTTTGATTAGTTAGGAGGAAAGGAAAAAAAAAACTCTAGGAAAATAATTATAAAATAGGAAGCAAAATAATACAATCGACTCAAAGACTATTAAGTGGAGCTTTGGATCTATGATTAGGCACGGCGAAAATTGCCATTAAACAATATTTTATCCATCTTCGCACAAGCAAAAAAATTTTCCCCCGTCAAAGAAAGAAGGGAAAAAAAAAAGGGTTTCTTTATGGTGTACCTCCCTTTTTTTTTTTTTTTCCGGCTGACTTATAAGCTATTGGACCAAAAACAATGCTAATTATTACTCCAACACAATCGACAATTTCCTCCGAATTATTATTATTATGTTTTTTTTACAATGAAGGTCGAAATTATAATTCGAACTCATTTTTCTATAAGTTCACTAATTTTTTTTTTTCAAGAGCTTTGCCTCTTAGGAGCTTAATTGGAGCTCACAAGTAACTATCAATAGTATTACCTGGCATTATCTGGTTAATGCCAAAATTGAAGCTGAGAAGAGATGGCGCACCACTAGCATTAACCGGCATTATGCCAATAGGGTTTATTTAACACTTGATTTGATCTAGTGTCTTTTCTTGTTTCGTTTGCGTTTCTTGATTGTCTACATGTTTAGGACTTGTTGTCGTGCATTGTTTTACCACGCTTTTTCTTTACTTTGACCCTTGGTCATTGTCAGTTTTATTCATGTAATAAACTTTTTATATTTGTTTACTTTATGAAATGCACAGTTTTGCTTGCCTAATCCAAAAAAAGATAACTCGGATCAGGAAAAATTTACTGGATCAATATACTTATTATTCCAAAAAGAGTGATCAAAAGAATTGAAAGCATCCTTACTAGGTTCCTTTGAAGATACAACTCACATAAAAAAGGGGTGCTAAAGTGGCGTGGAAGAAACTGTGTTATTCCAACTAAAGTTCATGCCTTTGTGAATGAGGAGGGGTGGTGCTGGTCGGATAACGCACCCATTTTCAATCAGATCAAACAGCACATTGGGGACATCAAGCTAAGACTAAATTGCAAAGATGAAACCTTGTGTTCTCCATGAGTTCTGCTCTTGATTTAATTAGATCAAGAGGTCCACTTGTTGGGTAGCATAAAATGATCTGGTTTAAGAGGAATATACCAAGGCAGTCTTTTTGCACATAGTTAGCTCTAGATGATAGGCTCAACACTAAGGAAAGACTTCTAAACTGGGGAGTGATTCAGAATGCTCATTGTAGTTTTTGTCACCACCATATTGCAACAAGAAACCATATCTTTCTTGAATGTGGATTTATGAGAAGAATCTGGTGCAAGCAGTGGCGGAGCTAGAGAGGGGCCGGCGGGGGCTCCGGTCCCCCCAAGTTTTTTTTTTTTCAAAAAAATCTATATAGTATCGTTAAAAAAAAGTTACTGTCATTAAAAAAATTAATGTAATATCGTTAAAAAAAGTTAATGAGCCGCCCTATTTTTTTGTTCCTGTTTTCTTATTTGAATCTTGGCCCCCCAATTTTAAACTCCTGGCTCCGCCCTTGGGTGCAAGGACTTGAAATGTACAAAGATTGCATCAAAGAGATTCAGATGGGAAGATTTCGTCAATTATGCAACAAACTTTTGCAAAGCACATTCACTGAAATCTTATATTCTGAAACTTTTCTTCACTGGAGCTGTCTACTATATTTGGCGTAAAAGAAACAACATAATTTATAATAATAAAGCTCTTACAGAGAAACAACTTTTTGATAAAATTAGAGATGATATATATGGCAAACTGTTTGTGAATCTGAAATTTGTGAATAGTCCTATTAGCATATTTATTTGTATAGCTTGGAATTTTAGCATACAAATACTGATATAGGTTTTTGGTTTATTTTTGCCATGTAATTGTTGTTTGAAATTTTTGGAATGAATGGTCACTTGCTTATTTAGTAAAAAAATGAAAAACAAAAAAAAAAGATAATAATAATTTTATAAAAATAAAAAAAAGGGTTAAGTCTAAATAAGTCTAGTCGAACTGAACTTGAGCCCAACTTTAAAGCTCAACCGATATATTGGGCTCCGTGGGCCTTGCTAGGCTAAGCCCTATTTACGCCAACACACTTGCTAGAAAGGACTCCTATAATTTTGCATATAAAAGTATAATATGTACAAGTTTAAACATGTTAAACGGTACCATCTATAATACTTTAATTGAAATAGCATAAATATTAGTACATATTTAATATTGTTAAGATATAATTTATGCTTGTAGTTATTACTAATGTATAAATATGAATTAATTTTCGTTGAACCTGTTTTACGAATTGATGTGAGATAAATCCCACTCCGATGTGGTCAGACACCTGAGGTCGAGATCACCAAACATATCCCGAATTTCAAAAAAAAGGGTTAAATAGAATGTCACTCAATCTCATGAGATCCGAAAAGATATTCTTAAAAAGGTATAAATACCCCACTCACTCACAGAAAGAAGATAAATCATTCTTACTAAACACTCACTAAATTTCCTTACTTTCTTATCAAGTTATACAAACAAATACTAATTTGAGCTCCGGAGTACTCACGCGGGAAGAACCCGTAGTTGTTTTTTGGATGCAAGTCGAGCTTGGTGTCCCATCGGAAGTCCAAAATTCCAGTGTTATAGATTTCTACCTTAACAGGAACATAAAAGTATTGACAATTTTATGCGATTACCTAATAAAAAGTTTGATTAGCTAATTTGGGCCAGAAAAGAAAAAAGCTCGCTCGTATAATTAATCAGGTTGAGCTCAGACTTAAGAAATGCAAGCTTAAGCCGGGCGTGAAAGTGAAGTTTCAAATCAGGCCCAGCTTGGGCCAACAAAACTTGGAGCACTTCGTCCGGTTGATAGTCATAGATGACTAATAGAAGAAACTTGCTGTAATGTGGCTAAATCGTATCAACAAAATAATAATAATAATAATAATAATACGCTAAGACAAATAATCCAGTACCACATTATTTTCTTCTTTTTCTATTTTCCTCCTAACATTGGATCAAATTTCATGCCAACTTCAGAGGATATCTCCCTTAATTTTAACGATTATTGTAAAAGTACAGAGAGTTTAGTATACAATTTTGACAAACGAAGTCGGCTCATTAGACGGCCCAATGGGTATGATAATTAAAACATTGTCTCAAATACCTCAAAGTTGCAACTCCTATAAGGTAGCAATTGGTGTGTTTGAATGAATTTGGATAAAAATAGAATGAGCTAAGGAATGAAATGAAACTAGGAATGAACTGAACTTGAAAATAGAAATGACATACTTGGTATGTTCTAGGAATTAAGATATGATAGATATATTGATTCAAAATCCATATTTGGTACTGAGTATACAAGAGTAGTAATATGAATGACTTGTATAATATAACAGAATTATCATTTTATTATTGTAATAATAACAATAATAATAATAATAATTATTATTATTATTATTGTTGTTGTTGTTGTTGTTGTTGTTGTTGTTGTTGTTATTCTAACATTATTGTAATTATTATTAGTATTGTTAGTAGTGTAATTTTTATTATAATATCATAATTACTATTATTGTTATTATTATTATTATTATTATTATCATTATTCTTACTATTATTGTAATAATAATAATAATTATTATTATTATTTTAATTTTTATTATACTAATTGTTGTTACTATTATTATTATTATTATTTTATTATTCTTATTATTTTAATTATTTTCGTAATTAGTATTATCTTATTATTGTTGTTGGTGGTGGTGGTGTAGCTTAGTAGTAGGGCCCCTCACTTAAGACCTATGAATCTCAAGTTTAAGTTACCCTGGAAAAATAGATGAGGAACCACTATAGATCTAGGATATAAATATATAAATATATATAAATATATATATATATATATATATATATATATATATATATATATATATATATATATTTGTATCCCAGTGTGACCACCCCCCTATTTAGCCTCTCACAACACTCTCAGCTCTTTAGCCTCTCACAACACTCTCAACTCTCTCACCCTCAAGGGAGAAAATGACTTGATCTGGCACAAATGAGGGATGCTTGGTATTTATAGGCCTAGTTGTTTATGTCGGTGCTGATCTCACCATGAGATCATCTAGGCAGATTTTCGTATAAATTTCTCTAGAAATCTAATATTTGTACAAGTTGTAGATATTTGGCTAGATAATTTTGGAAGTGTAATCCTAACCGTCTATTTGGATTGATTTTCACCGTCAAATACACCTCCGTAAGCACATAAAGTTCTCCTTCGTGGTTATAAGCATTGCCTGAGGAGGCTCATAAGAGGCCTCTACTATATGTGATCAATTCCATGTGAGAAATCCCATTTCAATAATTTAGCCTCTATATACGAAGGCCACACTTACGTACGACAAAGTTGGATGTTCAACACTCATACAAGTAAGCCAAACATTTGGTTTTCCAAACGCAAATTTCTTCTTATGCATAACAAGCGGCATTGAAGAAGAGGAACTCATCCCAAGCAATATCCCAGTGAATCCCACCATAAGAGTATGAATCTCATAGAGTAGCGATAAATCCAACACATGTTCCAGATGAGTCAGAGACCAGAAAACATTTGTGATGAGAGTGAGTAAGTTTGATCTCATAACTTTTAATCATAATAAATCACTACCCGACTGCTCTACTTAATTCTCAGGGCATCGTAGGATTAGATGTGAATAACCCCATACCTCCATTGGTTTTTAATCAATTTACCCTAATATGTATCATCCTTCACCCCTCAACGTAAGAGAAAGCCACTATGGACAGACATTATATGTCTGCAAAAGATGAGATATGATTTTGATATTTGTTGTTTTTGCTCTGATGAGTTAGTTTGCCTGTACGTCACCATATGCAGGCATTTGTATTGCATCTGTTGCATTTTTCACTGGATGTCGGGGGAGATTACTGGTACAAAAAAGAAACGTGAAGATTGCTGCCTAGTGTGTCGAGGCAAAATCTCCTTTGCACAAATAAAGCTATTAAATTTGTGGCTGAGGTGATTAATCTCCTTTGCGCAACCAAATGTGTTAAATTTTGTGGCTGAAGGTGATTTGATGGAAGATACTCGTTATGTTGGCCCACTTGATGCGAGAACTATTCTTAGTCACTTGAAAAACTGTCTAAGATTTTTGTAGCTCAAGTTTCAAATCCTAATCTGTATGGGTTATGTTGTATCGTGTTATTGACTAAGAGATTAGAAGAGTTGCAATAGGGTGACAGTTTAGTAGAAAGAATCGAGTTTGATACATTTGTCTATTCTTATGATACATTTGTCCACTGTTTCTCTTAAAATAATAGATATTATACTTTCCATTATATTTAGTCAGCTTTCTATTAGAATGTGGCAATTTAACATAAAAAATCATATCCAATGATATCGCTATCTTTTCTGAATTGTTAGAATGTTGGTTTGGTTGAAATAGAAGCTGAAGTTATTAGTACAAGTTATTAGTACGTAGAAGTTCTAGGTATACAAAAAAGCAATAACTCGTAAATCTAGGATCTATATAATAGTAACAAAATAAAAGTAATGTCATATAGCAGTTGCATTGGAAGTTGACAAACAAGTTGGCTCTTAGATACACAAGTGAGCCAAGTTGGTCCAAGTAGATCTTAAGCTCATTCAATTGCTAGGCTTAGGAACTAGAATAGAACTTAGAATAGAGGGTGTTTTTTTTTTTTTTTTTTTTTTTCCATAAGCATTTAATGTATTACAATCAAATTCAAATGTACAACATGCATGTTTTGATTAGTTAGGAGGAAAGGACAAAACTCTAGGAAAATAATTATAAAATAGGAGGCAAAATATTACAATCAACTCAAAGAATATTGAGTGGGGCTTTGAATCTATGATTAGGCAGGACGAAAATTGCCGCTGAACATTTTCTCCATCTTCGCACAAGCAAAAAATTTTCCCCCAGTCAAAGAAAAAAGGGTTTCTTTGTTTTGTGCCTCTCTTTTTTTTCCCGGTAAACTTTTTATTGCTAGATTTCCCCGGTAAACTTATAAGCTATTGGACAAAAAACAATGCTAACTATTACTCCAACACAATCGCGAATTTCCTCCAAATTATTTTCTTTCTTTTTTTTTTTTTTTTTTGTACTATAAAGATCAAAACTATGTTTCGAACTCATTTTTCTATAAGTTCACTAAAAAAAAATTTCAAGAGCTTAGGAGCTTAATTAGAGCTCACAAGTAATTATCAATAGGATCAGACCAGCCCGAGTTCGGAGTATCTAACCCATGTGTTAGGATTCAGGAACTTGAGCCCAAGTTTAGAGCTCAAACAATATATTGGGCTCCTTTGGGCCTTGCTAGGCTTACCCCTATTTACGCCAACGCACTTGCTAGAAAGGACTCCTATAATTTTACATATAAAAGTATATGCAAGTTTTAAACATGTTAAATGATACTATCTATTTGACCCCAAAAAAAAATGATACTATCTATAATACTTTAACTGAAATAGCATAAATATTAATACATATTTAATATTGTTAACATATACTTTATTCTTGTAATTATTACTATTGTATAATCTTTGTGTACGAATTATGAACTAATTTTCCTCGAACCCGTCTTAGAAACATAAAAATATTGATAATTTTATGCTATTACCTAATAATAATTTTGATTACCTAATTTGAAAAAAAAATAAAAATTACATTAAAATTTTAATTTTGGCCAAAAAAAAACCGTATAATTAAAAGGACTAAGCTCAGACTTGAGATATGCAAGCTTAAGCCGGGCCAAACTCGGGCTGGAAAGTGAAGTTTCAAATCGGGCCCAGCTTGGGCCAACAAAAACTTGGAGAGCTTCGTCCGATTGATAGTCATAGATGATTTAATAGAAGAAACTTGCTGTAATGTGGCTAAATTGTATCAAAAAAGAAAAAGGGAAAAAATAAAAAAATAAAAAATAAGCCACGACAAATAATCCAGTGTCACATCATTTTCTTCTTTTTCTATTTTCTTCCTAACACTGGATCATTTCATGCCGACTTCACAGAATCTCCATTATATTTAAGGATTACTATAAAAGTACAGAGTTTAGTGTACAATTTCGACAAAACGAAACTGGCTCATAAGCCGGCCCGATGGGTGTGATAATGAAAGCATTGTCTCAAATACGTCAAGCTGCAACTCCCCTAAATGCCTTTAGCTTCAGTTAATAGAGGTTTTGCCAAATTAAATTTACCGAGTATTTCAAACTTAGAAGTTACTGATAAGTGCTCAAATTCATAGTTTGGCCTTTCCATGCCAACCTATAGCACATCGGAAAAAAATTTGGGCTAGTCTGAACTGACTTATCAGTCTCTCACATAATTAGTGAGTTCTGCACGAATGAATTCCACTAATATTTTGATAAATTGATCTCAATCTAAAAACAAATTCCCCTACTAATTAATGACTCAATAACAACTAACCAAGAAAATCAGAAAAAAAAATCTCGAGAGTAAAAGATTTAGAACCTAAACAAAAAATTTGCTCACATCTTACATTTGAATTAGTCAATAAATTAATTTTTTAATAAACCATTCTAATAAACCTTGAGTCGAATTAACTTAGATCATATGTTGATTAGGTGAAACTATACATTTTGGAGCATGACACTCTTGACGTGACATTCTGCAGATAGGACGATGAAATTTTTCAAACTCGAGAGCAAATAATGACCGTTGTATTTCGAAGACTAGGAGACCCAATGGAGAAAAAGTCAAAAGCTGAACCCGAATTACGCACATAAAGTTCTCGGCCCCCTCCGTGGTTATAGGCACTGCCTGAGGAGGCTCATAATAGGTCCCTACTATACGTGATCAGCACCATGTGACAAATCCTATTTCAATAATTTATCCAGCTTGCCAAACGCAAATTTCTTCCTATGTATAATAAGTGGGATTGAAGAAGAGGAACTCATCCCAAGCAATATCACAGTGAATCACATCCTAAGACTATAATTCCTTGGTATAACGATGAGTTCAATACATATTTTAAATGAATTAAGAATTCAAAAACATTTATAATGAGAGTACATAAGATTGATCACGTAGCCTTTAATTATAATAAATTGCTATTCGATTACTCTACCTAAGCCTTGGCACATCGTCAAATTCCTTCTTTTTTTTTTTTTTTGGTTTGAGGGCATGGTCAATCTAAATTGCAGCAATGAGCAATCCCTACATTTTTGTCGAACAAGGGAACCAGAGGAAAAAGGGAGCTCAGAAAACGGAAAAAGGAAAACAAACTAAGGCTCCGTTTGTTTGCTGTAAAATATTTTACCGGAAAACATTTTTCAGATTTTACGGTGTTTGGTAATACTGAAAAATTAATCAACTGTAAAATATTTTCCAATCAAAAATTGCGGCTGCTTTTTCTTAATTTTACGGTATTTGGTAACACCGAAAAATTGGTCAACCGTAAAATATTTTCCGGTCAACAATTACGGCTAGTACAAAATTATGTAAAATGTTTTCATGTCCTTTGGGATAAGAAAACATTTTACCGAACTTACGGTACATCCAAACACCAGAAAATATTTTTCAGTATTCTATTTTCCAGTAAAATATTTTACATCAATAAGTTATTTTACGGCAAACAAACAGAGCTATGTAAAATATTTTATTTTTCAAGAAAACATTTTTCACGGAAAACATTTTACACAAGTAAATTATTTTACGGCAAACAAACGGAGCCTAAGAGTAGTAAAGAGTACTAGATAATTTTACTTATTTCAATTTTTTTACCAGGACAGAAAAAGAGAAAAACATAATCAAGAATAATTAAAATAAATAGCAAATTATCAACAGCAAATAAAGAATCATCTTTCGACTATCATAAAGTCTTACTCGGTGCACAAAGTTCCCACGAATAGCAATGAATAGAATTAAAAGTCTGGCCAACCGAAAAACAATATTTAAATAAAATGTTAAAAAGAAAACATATTTCCAAAAACACAACTCTATACACAGCAACAATCTCTCTTTCATTTCTCTCCTGTTTCCTAGCTAGATGCCGGCTGAGGCACTGAAAGGAGGGCCAATTCTTCAAGAATTTCAAGTGAGTCTCTGTCATGAGGAATAGGAACTCTATCAAAGGATTTTGCCCAAAAAAAAAAAAAAGAATTCTATCAAAGGGTCATCACTTGAACCTTAAACTCTGAAGGTGATAAGAGAATCCTCACCCAAGTCATGTGTCTGTCAGTCCTATCCATGGCTCGTCTCGGATGTATGACCCCGCGATTGCCCGACCCTGCTTTCCGCGTCAGCTGAACCACTACTCTCCTTCACAGACTCAATCTCCATGCTGGTTGTTTGGCTTTTCCTGTTCCTTCGATCCTGGAGAAAGATCAAGAGACTGAATCACAAGCTTCTTGGCATAATTCATTACTTAAGTAAAAAGAAACTTCTTGACTCACTGCTTGCTAATATGGTCCGCTAGATATCCACTCGGTTTTATCTCTAAAAGTAGTAACAGAAGTAGACAAGACAAAATTACATTTTAAATCTTCAAACCCAGAAGGAAAAAATTGTGCTCTACAATTTCTACAATTACGTAGGATTGTGAACCCACCAACAGTTTCCTGAAATACATTGTGGAAACATAAATTCATGTATGGTGATATTGCTATCGTTTCTAAATTGGTAAAAATCTCAGTTTGGTTGAAATAAAAGCTGGAGTAATCAGTATGTAGAAGTTTTAGGTATGGTATAGACACAAAAGCAATTACATATAACTATGAAAATCAGAGATGAATCACACCTCGCGATGAGGATATTCATCAGCTTCGAGCATTCGAACAACTTGACTCATTTTGGGCCGCCTCTGTGAGTCAGGATCAACACACCTAAGTGCAACTAAAAGTGCACGCTTTAAAGCACGAGTTGAGGGCTTAACTTCAAGGTTAGGATCCACGACTTCCTCTGCTCTTCTAGTTCCTACCATCATCTTGAGCCACTCAACAAGATTAACCTGTAGAGAAATAGTTAATTTCCTGCCACTTAATGCATTCCTTTCTATCATGTTGGCAGGGGGAGCAAATGGGATTGGCACTCACAAGCACATGCATGTTCACAGGCACGCGTACTCACACGAAAACACATGCACGCACATACGCAGAGAGAGAGAAAGAGGAAGCATATTCTGAGAAAATAGCATAGTACTGTTACATTTCAGTACCTCGTTAGCAGGACGACCATAGTCCACGGGATCTCTTCCTGTGACTGCTTCTAGAAGTAGAACACCAAAACTGTAGATGTCACTCTTCTCATTTAAGAGGCCACTATTTGCATATTCTGGAGCCACATATCTGAAATTTTACACGAGAGATCATTCTATGAGTATTTAACCACTCTGAAGTGTCCGCTGCCACATAGTCACAGTAATAGATGATCCAATATGAAGGTGGAGGTAAATATGGACAGGCACATACCCAAATGTCCCCATTACTCTCGTCGTTATATGACTTTCTCCCGAATCCAATAATTTAGCCAATCCAAAATCTGAAACTTTAGCATTGAATTCATGATCAATCAAGATATTACTTGATTTTATGTCTCGATGAACAACTTTCGGTTCTATAGCTTCATGCAAGTATGCTAGCCTGCAATTCAAGTATTCCATTTCAGTAAAGGAAATTACCATTGAAAGAGCTTTTAAGTTGAAATTTGACATGAAGTAAAGGAATAACTTTGGCACGTGTTTCTTCTGTATTAAACAATTTTTAGGGAAAAAAAAAAAGATGAGTACAAAGTGGGTATTATTTTGACAGAAAGTCAAAAATGTGTTTATGATATAACATTCCCAACAATTTCTCATGAACCAACAAAGTTAATTTACTTCTTTTGGCTTTCTTTCTTAAATGGACCCCATACGATGTAAATATGTATTGATCAATATATTAGAAATCAGTGTAAGCTTTCATTTGCCGTCATCTCAATGGTGGACCAACTAAATCATATAGCGAGGTCCAAATAGTTGGTGAAAAGTTCATTTTCATTAAATGACATTATCTAGATCTTAAAACATGAACCTCTACCCGAACAATTATTGTGAATATCAATCTTGCCAAACTATTTGACTTCATAGTATGACAATTAATACTAGACATGAAAGCCACAAAATCTATTCAATTAGTAGTAATAAATGATGAACTTACGCCTTTGCAGTTCCAAGAATAACCTTCATACGGGCTTCCCAGGTCAGGGTACCGTGTTGTCTCATAGCCCCATGAAGCCACTGTTCCAGGTTCCCATTGTTCACATATTCATACACCAACATCCTTTTGGATAAAACAAAAAATAGGGTCAGCTAAACGATGTGACTAATAGCACTTGAAATCGTATCTCAACAATACGATGAGAACGACAAACAGAACTTTGAAATAACAACTACTCATGTAAAAATAGCATATTGGAAGATATTACTGTGATCACTAGAGGCAGGTGAATTGAAGAGATGAGTGTGGTAAACAATTGAAAATGGTTACCTGTGAACTCCTTCTATGCAATAGCCGAGAAGCCGAACAAGATTCTTATGCCTAACATTACCAATTGCCTCTACTTCCACCCTGAATTCTTTCTCAGCTTGGCCCCTGTAAAGTCATATATTTGTCACGAGTATATCTTAGTCACTCGAGCATCAGAGAATTTTTCTGAGTCGCGTAAAAGCATTAAATGCATACTCACGCATTATTGAGAAGTTTCTTCACTGCAACCTCTGTCCCATTGATCAATCTACCCATATAAACAACACCATATCCACCTTCACCAATAACATTTTCTGCTGAGAATCGATTTGTGGCAATATCAAGATCTCTAAGAGTAAACCAATGACCCCATCCAAGTTGAGAAACTTCTGGCAAGCCAATTAAAGGAGAAGCCATTGCAAGTCCATATGATGTTGAAGATTGATTACGGACAGTACCGGAACTTCCTTCCTCCCCTGATTGTGAACTAAAGCCCCTTTCATGATGATACAGTGAGCTGCATTGGCTAATGTTATCAACATCGCTTGATTTGCTCCTACCAAAATGCACCAACATTTTCTCCGAATTCTTATCACTTGCCTTGTCATTGATCGATAGGAATACACTTTCAGGATGGTCATTGCAATTTGAACCCCCGACCCGATCAACCCTAATTTCCTTTGAGACATTAGGTATTTGATAGCGAGAGTAATTATCAAGGGTTCTTCTAGATTTTCTTCGAAATGTGACCCAAATTGATAAGATGCCAAGAATCAAAATTATAAATGCACCAACACATAGACCAATTACATCCCATAGTTTGAGCCCTAAAAAAGATGTCTTTTTTGATAATGCTGTGTCTAGCTTTCCGGACGACATCTTCTCTCAAATGAAAAAGAGAAAGAAACAATGTGCTCTGTCCTCTGTCCTCCGGCTTCTGAACAGTAAGCTAATTCATTGCCTCCTGAATCCAGGAAACATATTAATGTAAACATTAGGACATCCACATAGCAAACACATTTCTACTGTTTTAGCAAGTATGTAACTGTGTTTTCAGTATTTACAAATGCACTAGTGCCAATATAAGCCAATTGTTACCAAGATTACAATTCAACAACCAACACCAAGCAACAATTAAGGAAATATAGATAATCTTTCCTGATAGGTAAGAAACAATGGCTCTCTAAGGTACACTTGGTGAAAAAATAAAAAATTTACGGTGTAATGTTGCATAACACAAAAGTGGTCGGACCCTTCCCGGGACATGCACATAGCGGCAGATTCGTGCAAGAGGCTGGCCTTTAATAAAACAAGAATCCGATTGATTTTGTAAGACACTAAAGCACATTCATATAAACAGTTCCATTGGAAAATGTGATCAAAGTACAGCACACTGCTACTGTTTCAGGCATTGAAAAAACCAAACAAAAAATGTTCTACAGAGACCACATATATACACAAAATCCATTAATTTTTTTAAAAGAACCTGCACATTTTGCTATAATCAAAAAACAAAACACACCCATTTACCTGCAAATCTTAAATTACAAAATGAAGCAAAGCATGACTTAAAATTCAACTAAAAAAATTATAAAGATATAGACTTTAAATTAATAGAAAAATAAATGTGATTCTTATGAGAAAGATCTCACCGTTGCAGTGAGCTGAAACTAACCACCTTGATCTTCCACCTTGAGAAGCCACAGAAGCAAAGAAAGAAGCTTTTTTTGTATCAACAGAGACTCAATAAGCATAGATATGAAAATGCAAAAAAGAAAAAGAAAAAGAAAAAGAGAAGAAAAACCCACAAAAGCTGAAGTAGAGTAGTTTACAAGTAGAACAAAGTGTGGCCTCAAGTGGGCCAAACAGAATTTTTCAGAGAATGATAAAGAATCAAAATTTTCAGACAAAAATCCAATCTTTATTAGGCAATTTTTATAAATAGAAGAAACAGAGGTTTTTGTTTTTTTTCTTTTCTTTTTTTTTTATGTGGGCTTTTTTGTCTTTTTCTTTTTCTTTTTTTTTTGGTGGGGGGAATTGTTACTGATTAAAGAAGGGGTGTGTATAATGGTTGGGTGGGGTTTTGAGAATGGGGGAAGGAGAGGGACCTTAGAAAGCTGGAAAGCTTGGTTTACAATGGAGGAAACCACAGTGTGTGTGTGTGAGTGTGTGTGTGAGAGAGAGAGGGAGAGAGAGGGAAAGAGAGAATAGTAAAGCAAAAGCAAAAGAGTGCGTGTGTGTGTGTGTGTGTGTGAGAGAGAGAGAGAGAGGGCGAGGGGATAGTAATGGAAAAGCAAAAAATGAGGTGTAACACATATGGGGTTTTATAGATGGGTGACAAAATAAATTTTTTATGGGAAAACTGCACACACTCTGAAGTGACATTAGTTGTTAATCTCTTTTATTTTCGGCGCAAAGGCGCAAAAGTGCTCCATCAATGAGGGTGCTACACACATGTAATACCTATCTCTTTTTTTACAAATTGAAGTCAATTCCAACTAATTAAACTCTAATTTTTCACAAAACAGTATGGAAAACACGAGTATTTCTTCTTCCTTTTTTTTTTGTCAGAAGAACACATGAATATGAGAGCCCTTAAAAAATAGGCATAAATAAATAAAAAAGAATAGGAAAGGATAGGGGGAGGAAGGGAAGAGTGAACAACAAATTCTTGTATAAATTTAAGTCATGATTTTATTTGTAGTTGGAGCTGATTATTTATCCTTACATCCTTATTTCATTTACATAAGTAGTATTTTGATAATTATTAAAAGTTAACTATCAATATAGTAAAAGGTAATTAGCTCAAATTATAAGAAAAATTATAGTCTAAGTTGATTCAAGAATTTTTAGATAACTCAAATAATATACTATGCACAAGAAGGAACTACAAATTTGAGATTATTATCATTTAAAAGTTGGGTGCAATAAACTTATAAACAAGTATCTAAATTATCTAAATTTAAATTACTGTTTTAACCTTCATTTTATCATTTTTAAAAAAAAATGAGATTATTATACGAGTATGATATTACTAAATTGTCCTTAACTTTGCATGGAATAAGATTTTAGACCTCGTATATTAGGATTCTGTAGTTTTGTTTTTTTTTACCCCACTCTCACTTGTTCTCATCCCTATAAATTTGAAACCCAATCTTTTAATTGTTAGAAAAAAAAATCTATTATTGGACTATTTGTTAATCTCCACTGGGATTTTGTAGTTAAATTATATGGTCTATTAAATTAAATCTCTTTATAATCTAGAAATTTGATCCCTATTCTACATGTGATTGTGAATGCAATCATGATATTTGACAATTAAGCATTTTGGCATTGACAAATACGGTTGGCACTCACTACACAAGCAATCTTAAACAACTCATTATTCTGATAATAGAAAAGGGTTCAAGAATATTAAAGGTAAAAACTCGGAATGTGTTGTGAGTCGATTTGTAAAAAAAATGTTGTGGAGTTTACCCACATAAGTATTTTAATACTTAAGTTAATACGTTGACTTTACTTGAGAAAGAAGATAAGTACTAATAAAAAGTGTATATAGTGTATTTGTTAACTCCATAATAAAAATGTTAGTGCTATTTATATTGTCCTAGAGAATCTTTTTCTAATTTCTTGTAATTGTATTAGAATTAATTACAACCACCTCTAAGACTTTGAAGACATTATGGATGCTCTGTCTCTTGTCTGATTGTCTAGATAAATATAGCTAGGCTCGGGACCTCGAGACCTCGGGATGGATCCCAGGGTTAAATTCTATTAAGGGTATTTTGATAATTGTGCTCAAGATCGAGATTTTATCTCACATCAAAGCCCATATATCTTTTCGTATGAAATTAGTATGAAAAGTTATATGTTTACTTTGCAAAATATATTAGCTTAGTCACTAATGAAGGCTAAAAGAAATTAGCCATCCCACATAGGCACAATATGCTAGTGATTGGCCAAACAAAAAATATAGATATTGAAAGTTAACTGAACTCATGGGGAAAAAAAAAAGGAAAAAATCAGAGGCAGATTAATCTTATAACGGTTCCAATATTTATTTTGTGATCGAATATAAACAAATATTGTTTGCATTAATTATGAATACTTACTATTCCATGCATTGGAATCGTAGACATTTATAGGCATCTAATGGTAAATCGAACATTAAAATTTATTGAATTTGGTATATTTCTTGAATTAACTTACTATCTCTTCATTAAATATGAGAAAACATGACATATTAAATGGGTTTGTCAAGAATATATATGATTTTTATCAATTGTGTATTGAAATTATTTTCCTATAGGATGGAAGCATCACATATGTAGGCGTTCGTCCAATGTGCACCATGTCATAGGTGCTTTTGCCTGCATATATATATGTCCCTTAAGAGCATATACATGTAGCTTTCATTTCTTTAATTTACACTTGTCCCTTCTAAGCACATACATTCATGAATTATGTCTATGCCCAATTAATGATGCAAATAAATTTGTTGATTTGGCAAGAGAATAATTAATCATTTTCCCTTCCTCGGAAAATGTTTAAAGATAACTTGATTCCATATATCTTTGCTTAAGCTATTAAACTCATATCACTATGCACTTCTAGATGAAAATAGGGTAATTTATTGAAATAGTTCTAAATATTTATCTCTTTTAATATTTAAGTTTTTTATTTTTTATTTTGGATAAAATGGTCATTCATATTTCATTTTAGTGACAACTGTTAGTCCTTAAAACAATATTTGTCAAAAAATAACGTTAGTAAATATATGGATGACATGTAACCGCAAAAAGCACGTATTTAGCAGTAAAATTATCACGCGGTAAAATATAAGTATAAAATATTTTCTAAAATTGTCACGCGGTAGTCCTCAATGTACCATCCACATATTCACTAACGTTATTTTTTAACAAATGTTGCTCCAAAGACTAACGACTGTTACAAAAATGAAACATGAAGGATTATTTTGTCCAAAATAAAATATAGAAGACTTAAATATAAAAAAAGACAAAGATCTATAACCATTTTGATAAATTACCCATGAAAAAATATTATAAATGTTTTGAAGGACATGTGAGATGTTGCTAAAAGGGAAATATTAGTCATGGACTAAAATAATTTTAAGGGGCAAATTTAAAATTTTATTTTAGCAGAGACTATAACACACAAATTAACACTTATATGTGAATTTTTTTAATAAGGGTAATAGATTTTTTAGTATAAAAAAATTGTAAAAGTAATTATGTTTTTTTAAAAAGAAATTTAAATCCGTAAAAATTATAACCTCCACTCTTCCAAAAGTATATTTGACCGTGTTTTTATTTCCCCTTCCCCCGCGAAAGAAAAGTAAAAACAAAAAATGGAAGATTCTTAACATCTACTCCTATGAAATAAATGACTCGTGACTAAGTCCAATTGTTTTAGTAAACAAATGAGCCTTTCTTCACCATTATTATGGTGGGGAAGCATATAAAGCCTCCATTTAGGGCATGACAAAAGCTTTGATTTGAAGCATAACTTTTCATTAAAGTATGTTTAAAACAAATCATTTTCAATCTTTCATGTGCTTTAAAAAAGATATGCTACAAAAAACGGTGAGTGTTGGTACTAATTACAAGCAGTAAACAAGGGCCACATGTCTAGACCATCGACCCTTCAGTTTAGTAGTATATTTTTCGTCGTGAGTTTGAGATCAATTTTTGTAATTAATTTGTATTAATATCTTCTTTAAATAAATAAAAAAAAATTTATAGTTCAAACTCAAACTTTTAATTATAATAAGTCATTACTTATCATTTTATCTAATTGACGAGTGTACATATCTAGACTTTATAGAGACTGTCAAAAATTTCTCGAAGAAGTAATATTTACCATTATCAGCATCTCAGCTTGTTCTTGCAGAAACATAACTTTGCACGTGCACCACATGAATGACACGTTGAGGAACTCTTATCTCATTGGAAAAGCTTATACGAGAAATTTATCAAATTAAACTTGTTTTTGAGAGAAGAATTATGATGAGAAGTATTGTCAATTTCTATAGGCAAAATCTTAAAAAAAAAAAAAAAAAATGGCCAGCATTCCTGAATTCATGTAGTGTATGCCTTTTTATTTATTATGTTATATGATGTGAATTTCTGTCCTAAGGCCTTTTGGGATTCACATTAAAAGAATTAAAATTCATAAACTCTATTCAAAAAAGACATAATTATCTAGGTTAGTCATGCACAAAATATTTTGGGATTGGCCGCTGAGAAATTTTTTCACTGCCCACTAAACTAATCGATTAGAGCTTACATGTACTGCTTTATCTGCCATCGTCCTGAACAACATATATGAATCCCCTCCACCCGTTTTCATTATTAATGGAATGTCCCCAACATTTTCTCACACTTGTGTACTCAGAAACAGGCATGCAACACCTTGGAACACATTAATATCAGCATCTCCCGTGTACCTATGTATCTGACAAGGTCTGTTCATGTGAATTGATAACACTAATGACATTGGACGCATCTCTCCTTCGACAATTGATGACCCAAGTTGTCCATTTGTGTAAACTCCATTGCACTCTTGGCTGCTGCTGCTGCTGCTTCTGCTTCTGCATTCTTATGGTGGTCCAGTGGCTAATTAATTATTTTCGACATTTCAGCTCCAAAACTCGCTCTTTGTTTCGATTTTTTTTAAAAACGTCCGAACGAACGAAGGTTTCTCCCTTTTTTCTAAACACTACGCCAACAATCATCTGCAGTAACTTTTAATGTGGCTGCATGAAGGTTTTCTTTGACCAGTGCCAAGATGGAGGTTGGAGTCGAGTTGGTACTGCACTTGCTTCCACTCTAATTCTTCGCTCCATTGCGTGCCTGTATTTAGCCCAGTATTCTGTAGCAAAGTAAACCAACATATAGTGGCCAAATGAGAAGGGGTAAGTTATGAAAAGCCTCACGTGTTTTGTCAAAATTGTCCGATAATTAATTAGTATGGACTCCCAAACATAAATTTCTCGCTTCTGTTATAACGCAAGACAAGTCTATCCTATGATTGTGAGATCCTAGCGTGATCTTCTTATGGTTAGGGCGGTAGGGCCAGCAAGTAATTTTTATTATGAGAAGGTATAAGTTTAAATTTAGAATTTTTGGTTGTAATGAGTTGTACACTACCACTCAATCTAGACTCTTGGGGTAGCACCGATGAAATTGTTTTACTTTTTTCATCTTATGGGAAGCTACCACCGGAATTGAGTATTTTAGCACTCATTCAAGGTCAGTTAAATTCAAAATTCTATAAAGTAAGCCAAAAGAAGTTTCTCCTTATTCCATTACAAATATTGTTTAATTCTTAACTGATTTAGAGTATGTGTGAAACACACTGCTACACCACGAGATTTATAATTTTAGGGTATGTCTAATATGATATTGCCTAAGCGAGTTTCTCATTATTTTTAAAAATAAAATAAAAAAAATCACACCATCATACGAACATGGCATATGGGATAAATATGAAGCCCAAATTGAGAAGTATTGCACCCCTTTAAAATGAGTGTATATATATCACACCTCTTACGATTGTTGTCAAAACTCTGAGTGAACCATTTTTCGAGCAGCTATAGAAACGACAACCACCTATAAATATTCAGATAAGGTGGGTGGTACCGCTCAGGTTGCGGCCAATTTTACCCTGTTTCGAAGGAAGGTCAGTTTGTAATACCACTGTCCTACTCGAAGAGACAAACCTATGGGTCATAGTGCCATTGCACATAATAGCTGTATAAAATTAATTTTCAATCTCAAATTGGGTACTAAAATATAATAACCTATAAGTCTATAGCTATTATGGGCAATAATATATATTTTCCGTACTAGTTTAATAATCTCTATCACGTTCCTAAATCCCATTCTCTTAAGTTTTATGCATAAAGCCACGAGAAAATGATACACAAAAATCTCGTATTAGTAGTGACATTGTCGCAGAATTTCATAATCTGTTGTTTTCTTTGTGTCTGTTTAATACTTCAATGTGATGCTCCCTCCATAGATGCTTGATGAGGCCTTTATTAAGAATCAGTTTTTCTTTAATGATGTGAGAATCATCAATTAATAAATTTTAAAAAAGTGAAAAATATTAAATTTATTATTTCGCAAGAACGATTTCATCTCCACTATTATTGAACTATGCCCTTGGGGGTATTAACAATCATTTTGATTAGTTTAAAATAATCTCCACAAATATTCCATGATCTTCTCTTCATCCTCCATTGTTTTACCCTTTAGCATCATCAACTATGTTTTTGCATGTACGACATATTTGAAGGGGATTGGATTGTTCAGCTAGTTAATCTCAAACATGTAGGACAAATATCGTCAGATCTGTCAGCTCAAGTTGGGAAAAAAAAGTAATTCACACCCCACTCTCCCCCCCCCCCCCCCCCCCCCCCCCCCCCCAAAAAAAAAAAAAAAAAAATGTCATGAACGAAATTTTTATAATGTATTTAGCAAAAAAAAAAAAGATTCGACCCATTTTAGGCCTATCACATATAATCTTACCTCATTCTTTTGCTAAAAGTTAATTTTATGACCCAAATTCTTAATCTCTATATTATATGATCACAACTTTATCCGTTGTATCATGAATCACCTTCATTGAAGAAAAAGAAAAATTTATGATTTTGATCCAGAAAGAGTATATTATATGTAGATTTGTCTAGCTTATCTATCTGTGACACAAAAAAGAAAGAAAAAAAAGTCTAGTTTATATATGTGAAGATCTCTGGCTTGTGGTGCCCACACGCCAACAATGGACCGATTTGAGCAAATCTTCTGACAAATCATTAGGCCTTATCCAGAACCTTGCAAAACGGTTAGTGGAGGTGAGCCCAGCAGGCATAATTGGACTGGTTTCTTTTGGGCCTGTAGGGTTGACATAAGTAAATTTTTTATGGGTATTTTTGACCTAGACCCTTTCCACTTTTACATATATGAGACTTAGATTTTATACTTCTTAAAAAATGAGACTTACACCATTTCTATAAAAAATCTATTAATTTTTTTTGTTAAAACCTCATAAAATGACATCTCTACCCTCACTAATCCTTAATATCAACACGCCCTAATCAATTCCATCGCCTTCCCACCCTAAAACAGTCGGCAACTTTTCTTTTTGGTTGACAAAGAACCGTGTGTTCAATAAAAAAGAAAAAAAAAGATGAAGAAACAAAAAAAAAAAGAAGACAAAGAATCGTGTGTGTTGAGTGGTGTTTTTCGGGTAGTGATATTGGGGATGGAGATGGTAGGATTGTCATAAAAATATTTTTAATATAAAAGTTAATTAATTTTTGACAAGTATGGGGTGTAAGTTTCATTTTTTCAATGCATGAAAGAATGTAAGTCTCATTTTTTAATGCACAAAGGGGTGTAAGTCTCATTTTTTAAGACGTATAGGGTCTAAGTATCATATATGTAAAAGTGGAGGGGATCTAGGTCAAAAATACCCAATTTTTTATACTTCTTGGAATTTGACATAGTAAATAAAATTGAAGGATATTTCACATAAAGAATAATAAATAATGTATAAAGAATAAACTAGGCATTTGTTACTCCTTTGCTCAAAGTGCCTCTCCAATCACAATAGCAATATATAGTTGAAAACTCTTTAAGAGGATTGCATGACAAATGTTCTTTCTCCTTTACAATCTGACTTTTGTCTGATTTTTTTTTTTTTTACTCGGTAAGCAAATGCTTGTATAACTCACATAAGTATTTACAAGAAGCTCGGAAAGATCTAATAATGTTCCTAGCTAATGTACAAATAATTTTGTTCATTTGATTGTTCTTATAATTCCTAATTATGTACAGTCTATGTCTAATATTAAAAAGAATATATCAAAGATTTTCTCTTTTGTAAGAACTCTTACTTGGTACACGCGCCTAATCCTCTCTCGCCAAATATGATAGTGGCGGAGAAGAAAAAGCCTCATAATGGTGACATGGAGAGTGAACCAATTGGCGATATATGTGATCCTAGCACCGATGTTTCAGTCTTGAGTTTGCCATTGGATATTTCATTGAATCATAAGCAAATTGACTTCACAAAAGATGTTTAGCCTATTCCAATAGGGGCAATGTCAAAATTGAACAGCCTAAACAATGAGGTATATTGCTACACTAATCAATAGGTAAGTTGCTAAATTTTTTGTTTTTGTTTTTTTATTTAACGGAGGCCTAAATGATACAATATATATTAAAGTATATATATCACTCACGAGAATTGATCTTGCAATCTCACACTCTAACAACGAGAGATATATTACTAGACCAAAGACCTGTTGGTTAATTTTTTTTGTATTTTACAACTCGGTCTACCACCTTTCCAACTCTTCGAATAATGGTGAACAACATTTACATGATTTTTCTTAATGTAACATTTAACGAAGAGCCAGTACTCCATAAATTATCGTCTAAATAGCAATATTGGTAAATATGAACATTATGGTATCTTAATAGTGGTGAGTTGAGAGAACTGAGGGATGTAAAATAAAATTGAGAGATTTGAGAATATTGTGAGTTATGACGATGGAAATGGAAATAATCTAGGTTTTGTTAATATTTAACTTTTCTACATTTTCAAAATATCCCTTTATATTAGTCAGCTTCTTGTTGTTTAGAGCTATTAAGAAGGCATTTTGATGAAATACCAATTATTAACCGAAAAAAAAAAATGAAATACCAGATATTTGACCATCAAGAGAAAAACCAGAAAATGTCGAAAAAACAAAAAATATTTGACCTATACCTATCATGGAATTTTCCGTGATATTTAAAAGTTTAAACTATTACGGAGAAGTTTATAATTATGTTTATTTATTGTCTTTAACAAGCCCTTGCATGTGCAGACGAGATTTGTTTTTGAACCTTGTACGTGAACAACTTTCATATTTTTAAATAGGTGGCAACTTGACTTAAACTCAAGACGTTTTTGGTACTTAGAGTCTGATACTATGTTAAATTACCACTTCATCGAAAGTTGTTAGCAAGACGGCTGTTCAACAGTTCGAGCGCAATGCAATGGTTTTGCTGTATATATGTGGCAGCTTATATAGACAACCCGATCCCCATCAAATATCCCAGTCTGGCTGATATACCACGACCGGATGGAAATACTAGTTCACTTGGAAGATTTTCTCTTTTGGTATTTCTTTTGATTGTGAATTCATTCAGCCAAGACTGCGAAATTTTATGGGGATAGGGTTGCCTGATCCAACTCGCTCTTCTGATTTCCTTGCCGAGAAGATCATTAGTGTGTCAATAACAGTCTTCATTCCCTGAGGTTTATTAAAGTATATATGAGTCAAGCTGCTAAGAATGTACCAAATTACACACATACAAACAATAAAAGCAAGAGCAGCTTCATAGTAAAGGAAGCTACATTCCAGTCTGCTATTCTCTTGGACCATTCTTTGCAACAACAATATCTAATTTTTTTTTTTGTTAATCTCAGGAAACATCTCAACTCAACCAACACACGATACATAAACAACATTAGTCACCAACCTTAAGATGGGGCACGCGAGCATCTCACCCGCCTGACCTAACGGTTGAATGTAAACCAAAATTTAAGGGTACAACTGCTTGACTCAAAAGATGTACCAAGTCAATTAAAAGTATAATTTCCAACAGTAGTTAGGAAGACTTAAACCCGCTGGAACACTGCTTAATTCCTCAATATGTCAACAACAACATCTAGTTTAGACATACACAAACACATTTTCACACACACTATCTCTACTATATATTTACAAACAAACACTGTAACAATCTGATCAAAGGATCCAAATTAGGATGTGTCTTTCCTAGCCTATACTCGTTTATTTGTCTTCATAGGTTGTGGTCGTCTTAACATCTAATATATTTTAAAAAAAAAGCCTAGTTAAAGCCCCCATAGAGGTGTGGTGTGTATTATTGATCACCTCAGAACTTTTTTCATTAGAAAGACGGTTAAAACCCTTCCCATAGATTACTAGTAGTCCCTTCAAATGTAAAGGATGAGAGATCCAAATTGAATTATGGATCTTGAAACGTTGGCTTTGAAGACTAGAGCTAGATCATAAAATACTCTTAACATAATTGCCTCCTTTTGAATTTCTTGTTTGCATATTGAGGAAAACTTCTTGGAATGAAGAATATTCTAACATTTTAACTAATAATTCTACTTTATCTTTTTTATCCTTCTGACATTTAACACAATCAGAGGATCAGAATAAAGAGAACCGAGCATTAGAACTGAATTTTAAAAATTTTCCGTAATTTATTAGAACTTCTTTAAAAGCGTAAGTTATTGAATTTTTCAAACTACTATAACTAAATAACTGCACAAGTATATTCATTAAAGATATAAAGAAAAAAGAAAGTTAAAGAAACATCATGAAGAAGAAAAGGAGAAGAGTTCTAGACTACTATAATTTGCTCCATATTTCTCACTCATACGTTTTTCAGTTTTTTCTTGTTGATGATGTTCATCAACCATTTTTTTTTTCTTGGTCAGCAAGTATGTATTTCATTTCACTTCCAAAAATAAATGGCAATGCCATGACAGGTTTGAGACTTTACAAAAAAGAATCACAACTAGAGATTACTTAATAATCTCGCCAATATCTAATTTCCTACCAATATCTCTATTAAGATGATTGGTCCTATGCTTTTTCCCTGTCAATAATTTACAACGAACATCCACAAAATTTTCTGGGTGCTTTGCTTGACATTTGCAAACTTATTACGGAATATCCTTGCATTACGTTCAGTCCAAAGATGGTACACACTTGAACAAAAAAAGGAGCTTAAGGGTCATAGCTTGGAGTGTATCTCTTCTAGAAATTGCACTACACCCGCGGATAACTCTTTCCCATTGCAACCCCAAAGCCATGGTTCTAGTCGTTTTGAGGCAAGTTCTCCACACCCAATGGCGGAGGCATGTTGGCATCAGTGTATGCATGTGCCTACGCTGGAAATACCCTTCAAAATTGAGGGGTATTTTAGTAATTTTACTATTTAATTATTTTTTAAAAAAAACAAGACAACAGCAGCTGCCAACTCATTTTCACTTTACCTTTTGCTCACCTACCACCTGTCTCCATCTTCATCCAAATTATTCAAGCTCAAGCCAAAAAAAAAAAAAAATTACCTTGATCAACTCACGCCTTCTGCCACTGCCACTGCCAGGTTTGGATTTTTTTCTACTGTGCCTCCGCCCTTTTGTTCACTGTTAACTCAAGCTAAATATGAATCATGAATGATGAATGGATGTTTATTTATCTATCTCTAAATTTTTTGTTGGATGATTATGATTGATGAATCATGAATAGATTTTGACCTTTTGGCTTTTGTTGAATGTTGGCATCTTTTAAGTTTTAATCTTTTAACTAGTAAGTTGGCAAATGGCAAACCTGAGCAAAAAAGAGAAAGAAAAGTTGACAAAGACAACTGATTTTGAGTGGCTTTCAGTTTCAGTGGCAGTGTGGTCCGTGTGGACCATGCATTGTCTTTTTTTTTTATTTATCAAATAGTGTGCGGATTATGGTTTGATAACTGATAAATAATAATAGGTGAAGTTTTATAATAAAATATCAAAAGGTTGTGTAATTATTTATTCATTTTATTATCCTGTTAATTTATTATTGTGTTTAACATGTTTCTCCTTCTTTCATTGTCTATTGACTGAAAGAAAAAAATAATTTAATGCTAAGTTTTTAAAATTAAAATAATAAAGTTTCTTAACTCTTGAAGTAAGAGAATGTAGTGATTTGTTAATGTTAAAAAAGAAAAGAACTTTTGAACTTTTTTTTAGAATTCAATTACATCAACTTTAAGCAACAAAATAATGACAATGAACTTTTTTCAAACTAAAGATACTACTTTTTCAGACAAATGTGACTTTGACAATACTTATTTTATACTTATTTAGTTAGAGGCAAGTAGATTGGGATTAACATGCAAATATTTTGAGGTTTTTTTCTTCATATGGTTATTTTTATTGATGCAATTATTGTTCTTATACAGGTTGTTTCTTGAAAAATTAATTTCTAGATATTGATGGATAAATTTTTAAAGAGAAAGTCAATTTCAGAGGAACAACTTTCTTCTGGATCTAAGGAAGTAAGTAGTAAAGATGATGTACTACATTGTGCAAAACAACTTCGAATTGAGATCAATTTAGAAGATTTACCAACAAATCTTGGATTACGCCCAAAAATTACGTCTTACAATCCGAATGATCAAGATAAAGTGCGGAGATATTACTTGCAAAAAGGGCCTTGCCAACCCCGTCATCATGATTTTCCCAAAAGAAAAGTGGGGGATAAGTCTAGAAGATTTTGTTCATCTTGGTTTAATGAATTTAGCAGTTGGTTAGAGTATAGCATAACAAAAGATGCTGCATATTGTTTGCATTGTTATCTTTTTAAGCCTGATATTGGAAAGCAGTCAGGTGGAGATACATTTGTTACAGATGGGTTTACTAATTGGAGTAATAAAAATAAACTTCACCTTCATGTTGGAGGTCCAAATAGTACGCATAACATTGCGTACAAGAAATGTCAAGACTTGATGAAACAAAGCCAACACATTGAAGTTGCTATCTTTAAGCAATCTGATCAAGTTCGTGAAATATATCGAACTCGATTAACTGCTTCAATTGATTGCATTCAATTTATTTTGAAACAATGATTAGCTTTCCGTGGTCATGATGAATCAGAGAATTCTACTAATCAAGGTAATTTTCTTGAACTTCTCAAGTTTCTTGCTGATCATAATGAAACCATCAAGAATTGTGTGTTGCAAAATGCTCCTGATAACAATCAGTTAACTGCTCCTGAGATTCAAAAAGACATTGTCAAAGCTGCTGCATTTGAGACTACTAAGGCAATTTTAAATGATCTTGGAGATGAACATTTTACTATTATTGTTGATGAGTCGCGTGATGTATTAAACAAAGAAGAAATGGCCATTTCTTTGCGTTATGTGAATCACAAAGGAAGTATTGTTGAGCGTTTTCTTGGTATAATGCATGTAAGTAATACTACTGCATTATGCTTAAAAAGGGGAATTGAATCACTGTTTAACAAACATGGATTGAGTGTATCAAGAATTCGTGGACAAGGCTATGATGGTGCTAGTAATATGAAAGGTGAATTTAATGGTCTTAAAAGTTTGATTTTGAAAGAAAATTCATTTGCTTTCTATATTCATTGCTTTGCTCATCAATTGCAACTCACACTAGTTTCTATAGCAAAAAATCATGTTCAGGTTGTTACCTTTTTCGATTTAGTTGCTACTTTACTAAATGTTGTTGGAGGATCATGCAAGTGACATGACATGCTTCGTGAAAATCAAGTTGCTAAAGTTAAAGAATCATTAGAAAAAGGAGAACTTCATAGTGGACGCGGCTTGAATCAAGAAATTGGTCTCAAACGAAGTGGTGATACTCGTTGGGGTTCACATTATGGCAGTTTAATAAGTTTGAGTCTCTTGTATTCCTCAGTGATTGATGTACTCGAGATTATCAAGGAAGATGAAGTGAGTTCAGAGCAAAAAGGTAAAACTAATCTCCTTTTAGACACGTTATAAACATTTGATTTTGTATTTATTTTGCATTTGATGAAAACTATGTTGAGAATCAGTAATGAATTATCACAAGCATTGCAAAAGAAAGAACAAGATATCATTACGCCACGGGATTAGTTAAGATCTCAAAGCAACGTTTGCAAAATTTGAGAGATAGTGGATGAGAATCTTTGTTGAATGAAGTCTTTTTGTTTGGCACAACTCATGACATTGGCATTCCTAATATGGAAGAGATGTTTTTGTTCAAAGGACAATCACGATGTAGAGTTGAAAAGATTACGAATTTACACTATTATCGCATTGATTTATTTTATACTATTGTGGACATGCAACTTTAAGAACTTAATGACCGCTTTATTGAGACAAATACTGATTTGCTTCTTTGTTTGGCATGCTTGAATCCAGACAACTCATTTGCTGCATTTGACAAGCAAAGGTTGATTGAATTTGCTAAGTTTACCCAAATGATTTTTCTCCCATTGATTTGGTAGTTCTTGAAAGTCAATTAGAGACATACATTCTTGATATGCGAAGCAATGACGAATTCTCAGAGTTAAAAGAGACTGGTAACCTTGCAGAGATGCTAGTTCAGACTGGAAACGATCGTGTTTATCCATTGGTGTATTCACTTATTAAGTTGGCATTGACTTTACCTGTTGCTACAGCCACTGTAGAAAGAGCATTTTCTGCAATGAAAATTGTGAAAAATCGGTTGCGTAATCGAATGGAAGATGCTTGGTTGAATGATTGTTTAATCACTTACATAGATAGAGACGTGTTTAATGACATTGACAATGAGCTGATTATTCAACAATTTCAAAATATGAAGACACGCCGAGGACAATTATGTATTTTTTGTATTATTATAGTATTTTATTTTTCTCTCTTTTATATGTTATGACATTATTATACGAGGAGAGTCAAGTCTTGAATACTTTGTATATGTTTTGGTACTTACATTTTTATAGTTATTATAATTTGCATAAATTGAGTATTATTTTATGTATAGATAAGTGTCTTAAACCTTTGGTTATTGGCTATTTCACTGTTAGAGGTGGAGCTAGACACCGGGTGCCTACACTGACCCCCGGTGCCTGGCTCCACCACTGTCCACACCCAATAGCGAAATGTACACTTAAAGTACAAATGGTTCCTTGTTTCGAAGACCATATGGCACAAAGAACAAAGGCAATTCACCTAAACTCCCCAGCTAACCAACCGATCTTTGGTAGATAATCTGCCAAGAATTGCAAGCCAACTACAGAAGCTATTCTTTAGAATCACCATGCGTTTCCAGAGTAGTTGAAACCATAGTACCTTAGGATGTTTTAATCGGATCTCTTCCCACACGGCTTTTGTATTGAATTGGCCTGTGGATCCAATTAACCAGTAGCAATGGTCCCTTTGATCAATTCTTGGAGGTAGACCAACCATGCCCTCTTCAAGAAAATGGAGATTTCTAGGCCAATGCCAAGCTCCGTCACGAATAACATTTGAAACCTTACATTGATTTCCCAGCTATGAAGCAACCCTTACATCCAAAAGAACTTGGTTAGCAAGCCCTCCTCCTGGGTGCCAATTGTCCCACCAAAGAAAGGTATCACCGTCATTTCCGACCTTGTGTTTGATGAACTTACTTGCAATGTGTCTCAATTTAAACAGTTTTCTCTATGCCCAAGACCTGTCATTTGGAATATTGTTGATGCTGCAAATGCTTTGGTCGGTAAGAAGCACCTTCTTAGTCCAAGAACTCCAAAGAGAGCTAGAATCAGAATACATATGCCAGAATGTTTTCAAATTTGAGAAAATATTAGCTTCCTCCAAAGATTTGATACCCAGTTCACCTTCGTCCAAAGATGTTCATCAACCATGTCAATGAGCAACCTCAAAAACAAACTAGAAGGAATCAAGCTAGCGATATCCACGTATCTGATCAGTAATCTATGACGACAATGGCTTCGTCTGCACAGAAATGTGGTTTAGGAGTAATGGTGTCTGAATGTTAAATATCAGGGACTAAAGTATCCTTTTTAAAACGTTGGGTACCAAATTGTCAAACTAAGTAAATGTTAGGGACTATTTAGGGTATTTACTCTTTTTTTTTTCTTTTCTTTTTGTTGATTCAAGAAAGACCTAAGTAATTTTATATCACTGAGGGTGTTACACATAAAAAGTTACACATGAGAATTGATTTTGAGAACTCTCGTATTTAAAACAAGAATCATACCAATAAATCAAATGACTGATAACTCTTTTGACTTTGTGCTATAGGGGAACACAATTGGATTGGTTTAGAGATAGGAAACCATTGGTTTTCCTTCTTCTTTTTTTTTTTTTTTTTTCTCACTTCATTGTTAAATATGAAAACCCACTCTTTAAATTTTAAATCGAAATACATCATGATTCTATTTGACTAAATGAAAAAAATATCACAGCCGACATCGAGTTTACACCGTAACTATGCATTCGTGATAAGCTACTAGCTAGTGCTATAAGAACTAAATATGAACACCATTTATCTTAAAGATTAGTGATGTATAGTTCGATCCAGAAATTATGAAATACTACTACCTTTTGAGTTCAAAAGCCATAAAACACATATATGTAATCATATTTGAACAATATTATGCCCAATCGGTAACGTTTGAAAGATGGGTAAATGGGGCAACAAGAGCACATATAGAAATGAGTATCTTGGTTAATCCATAATGAGTCAAAAGATCTCTCTCTATTTTTTTTTTTTTTAATTATTGGCCATGAAATAAGTTATAACTTATATGCTTATATATTTTTTAGGAAGTCAAATAGTTGTATTTTGTTAATCAACTTTAAATTCTCATAATATGTGAGGCCGTGATAAAGCATTAATTATCTTAAATAGCATTGATATTTTGTTGAAACTTTGACTACTAGCTAAAAGTTAATAATTGGGTTTTGAAAAAAGGGAGCCTATAATAAATATTAATAAGTTGGCTGAGCGAAGTAACCATGTTTTATTTGTGAACTTCAAATTCTCATAATAAGTTAGTCAGCTTCAAATTCACATATATAATATGTATGTGAACTTTAATCAAGTTCTCATAATCTTGTTCATTATCCCATGTATCTATCCTTTTTTCTCAATTATAAATTGGTGAAAATTAACATGCCCAAGGAATATCAATTTTCACACAGAAAGATGAGTTTTACTATGTCTCATATTATTTTTATGTCATTTATTATCTCAACCAACGTAATTCAACTTACAAATGCTGGACCTTTTCAAACCCCCAAATATGACATTCATGTTGTCAACAATCTTCCTTTAAATTCTAAGCAATTACTCATCCATTGTGCATCTAAGAATGATGGCATTGGATATCACAATCTCACAGTGAATTAAGATCTCCTGTGTTGCTGAATTGATTGATCATAATTCGAGATGGTGGAAAGAGCAATCGGTTCGAGATATCTTTTCAGACCACATCGTGGAAGCTATCTTTACCATCCCCATTCCATGGACGGCTAGGGAGGATGCCTTTATTTGGCCCCTTAGTCGGAATGGGAGGTACAATGTCAAATCAGGTTATCATGTGGCATGTGAAATGGTGGCAACTCTGTCCCTCATTGCGGAAAGCTCTTTCCAACTTCCTGAGGAGCTTTGGAAGATGGTGTGGAACGTTAAAGGTTCCCCCGAAAATCAGAACATTCTTGTGGAAAACATGTAGAAACTGTTTGTCAACAAATGAAAATCGTTACAAAAAGAAGTGTGCGACAAGTCCAGTTTGCTTAATCTGTGATGAAGAAGTGGAGATCGTCGAGCATTGTCTTCTCCTTTGCCCGTGGGGTCAAAGAATGTGGTGTGTTTCTCCTCTGTAGTGCTCTATCAACCCTTGTCGGATCTCTAGATTCGGCGATTGGTTCGTTTCAATGGTTCATAGGTGTCAATCAGCAGGCTACTGCAAGAAAGAAGCATCTGTCAAGATCGCGTTTACCGTTTGGCAAATTTGGAAGGAGAGATGCGGGTTCTGCTTGGAAAATAAACCTATTGACATTCCTCGCACAACGGCTCTTGCTTTCAGTTTTTTTAGTGACTATGTCGCGGCTAATGACGATCCTCGGGGAGAGTCTGACACACAGCATCAACCACTATCAAATGCCCCTTCTACCTGGACCCTCCTTCCGGTAGGAGCTATCAAGATCAATACAGATGTATCTTTCAAGAAAGAGGATTATCGTGCAACATCAGTTTTTATTGTGCGGGACTCAAGAGGAACAATCATTGCAGGCCAAGCAAATGCGATTAGAAGTGTGTTGGCCTTCGAAGCCGAAGCGGCGGCTATTAGGAGCGCCTGCACTGTAACGCCCCGACCCAACCCCAAGTTAAAGGTTAAGTCCGGACCCGACACACGGTCAGAGTCTCCCCTGTACCATGGACATTCTGAAAACCTGTAAACACTCAAATAAAGCCTCAACAGGATAAGACTAGCTTTTAATAACTAAGATTCAAAGGTTCAAGGCTATCCGAGCCTTGAAGCATACAACAGTTCAAAACCACACAAGTATGCAGGAAACTTGATTTCAACATAATCTAATAGCTATGCCATTCCAAGATAACATTAAAACATACTTAAAAGATGAAACATCCTACATTAAGTCATTCACTCCCAAGCATGCAAAGTGAATAAAAGCATAAACATAAGTTATTACAAGACATAGTCTTCCAAATCTACACCACAACCAACTATCCTTCAACTTTGTACAACAAGCATATACATAGCCCTAGGCTACAAAATAGAACATAAGATAAACAAATGAGTCTCCCACATAGCCGCAAGAACAAAAACCACCTCAAGCTATCAGGCACAGCAACTAATGTAAAGGATCAGTCTGAACTTCCTCCTCTTCTACTATCACCTCAACTAGCTGGGGATCACCCTCAGCACATCCTGAAACATATATCGAGGTATGAGCAACCACTGTTGCCCAGTGAGGGATATAGTCTCCCGGGGCGTACAATGCAACAAGTAAAACAATTGGACAAATAAAGCAGTTAATCATTCAGAAATAACAAGTTCTAGTAACCACACAATAAAATGATACATTTCACTTAACCCCATACTCCATATCTTCAATCCACGACCACGATTCACGAACCACGATCACGATCACGATAACGATAAGCCGGCATAATCCCAAACACTCCAGTGGGTGTACTCCGGATGTACCCCGAATCCTACGACCCAACACCCCTTGGCAATCTCTGGACCAGGCAAGTGAGGGAATAGAGCACGGAGTTTGAATATCCATTGGCAAGCCCTCTACCGCCCAACCGATATTCAACACATCCGCCCTTGACACTATGGTTGCGCAACTACTATGCAATGCACTTTACAATGGCAAGTTAATATCAATAAGATAAGCAATAACACGTAGGAGGATCAACAAAGTAGGTTGACCTCAATGCAGTTAGAATAGAAGCAGTTTATACAAGCAATAAGCAGTTTTACAAAGGGGCATATACAAGATATAATTAGAATTACATCAAAAGTTCCAAACCAACTTGAAACCACATTTAAACATTCAAGAAGTCATGCCAAGGTCTTAGAAGCGCGAGACAACCGAAATTACACCTAAACCCCTTTGTTATTCAAGCTATTTCTCTTCCAAACCAAAGTTAATGATTCCAAATCAAAGGGAAACTCTACCAACCTCCTAACTAACCCTCAAGGAACCCTTTCAACCCTCTAACACATTCAAACGCCCGCAATAACCCCGAAAGCCCCAAATTCCCTCTTCTAGCTTTTAACTACACATGTCTCATTCGGGCTTCAAATAGGGGCTAGCAAAGCTTCTATAGCACCTAGGTAGCCTAAGAATACTAAAAGTGAAGCCCGAATCCACCCGGATTTGCATTAACCCCGAAACCCCTTGGTTAAAGTCGACTATTTCCGATCTTATGCAATTTTAGAGCAATTCAAGTGTACGGGGCTATTAGACTATCTTCATTAGCACCTAAAGCATCTATTAGGAGTGTTGAATCAAGCTAATACGTGCAATTACACAAAACCCTAGAAAAATATCACTATTCACCTCATAAATCAAACTAACGATTCTAACCGTTTAAAAAGCGAAACAATGGCTCAAATATGTTCTCTAGCACTCATATACAAGGTATAATAGCATAAATAATCAATACATTAGCATTTGATCGCATTTTCAACAAATCAAGAAAATAGCAACTATTTTAAAATGCGAAAATAAGCCATGAAATCCCTTACCAATGCGCGTAGGAGCACCTAGGAAGCTTGCACACACCCTAAACTACTTGCTCTAGGCTTGGCTTGGCTTGAATTGGAGAGTTGAAGAGCAAAAATCACCTTTCTCCATCTCCTTGAAGCTCTCGGCCCTGCTACAGTGATTCTGCTCTATTTTTTTTTTTTTTTGCTAAGTTATGAGCTAATGTGTATAATATAAGGTGCATAGTTGGGTGGGGTCAAGTTTGGGTATTTAAAAGGTCACTAGAATGCGCGTTATAGACTTAAAACGAGTCTAAGATGTAAAACATAGGCTAGCTAATTAAATCTCTAAAGTTGTTATGTAATACTATTCATTTAACTGCTAAAATCATTTTCTAAACGAGCTCTCCTATCGCCTCTAGCTCAATTGAACATTTTTTTCACTTCTCTATCAATTAATATGATTTAATAAAAATGCTAATTCACTAATAGAATGCAGTTTGAAAATGGAGTGAATAATAGCTAAAGAAGACAATTAATAAAGCACAGAAGGGCGCAAACAAGGGATGCAACAGTAATTAAATGCATGGCTAAATCTCGGGCGTCACATCATCTCCCCCTTAAACTAATTGCGTCCACACAATTCTTACATGAATTGACGAATAACTCTGGATATCGCTCCCGCATCTGATCCTCTCTCTCCCATGTAGCATCCTCTAACCCGTGATGATCCCACAGAACTTTAACCATCAGAATGCTTTTAGTCCTCAGCTCCTGAACTTTCTGATCAACAATTCGAAGAGGTTTCTCTGTGTAGGTTAAAGTTTCACTGATCTCTAGTGGTTCTGGCTCAAGTATGTGAGAAGGATCTGGCTGATACTTCCGAAGCATAGAAACATGGAAGACATCATGAATTCTGCCCCAGACTAGGAGGCAAAGCTAAACGATAGGCCAATTCACCAATAGTTTCAATTACTTCAAACGGTCCCACGTAACGAGGACTGAGTTTACCTCCCTTGCCATGCCGAATCAAGCCTTTGCGAGGAGAAATTTTTAGAAATACCCGATCCCCAACGGCAAATTTCGAATCACGACGGATTCTATCTGCATAACTCTTTTGTCGACTCTGTGCTGTAAGCATTCTTTTTCTGATAAGCTGAACATTATCAATCATTCTGTTCATCTCTGGCAATAAGGTAGGATCAATAGATTTCAACTCTCCAACTTCATCCCAATATAAAGGAGATCTGCATTTCCGCCCATACAAAGCCTCATACGGTGCCATACCGATAGTAGCTTGATAACTGTTGTTATAAGCAAATTCTGCAAGAGGTAAGTATTTATCCCAACTCTTACCCAAGTCCAGAATACAAGCCTGTAACATATCCTCTAGGATTAAGATAGTTCTCTCGGATTGACCATCTGTCTGAGGATGATAAGCTGTACTGAAACTCAAAGTCGTGCCCAAAACTTTCTGAATCTTCTGCCAGAACTGAGATGTGAATCTGGGGTCTTTATCTGACACAATACTCTTGGGAATTCCATGAAGTCTAACAATATTCTCAACATAAATTACAGCCAACCGATCCAGAGATTCAGTTTTCTTAGTAGCAATAAAATGAGAGGTTTTGGTCAATCTATCCACAACAACCCAGACTGAATCATGACCCCTTGAAGACCGCGGTAAATCTGACACGAAATCCATGGTAATGTGATCCCATTTCCAAACAGGAATAGCCAAAGGCTGCAACAACCCTGCTGGTCTCTGATGTTCAGCTTTAACTTTTTGACATGTAAGACATTTAGCAACATAGTCAGCAATCTCTCTCTTCATGTTGTTCCACCAGTAGTTCTGTTTCAGATCTCTGTACATCTTAGTACTGCCTGGATGAATTGTATACTTAGAATTATGAGCCTCTGCAAGAATTTCTTTCTTTAAAGCTGGCTCGGAAGGGATGCAAATTATGCCCTTGAACTTTAGAAGCCCATCATCATGTAATTTGAAATCCGACTCTCCCCCTTTTGACTTTTCTAAGATTTCCATCAACTGCAGGTCAGCTTGTTGAGCTTCTCGAATCCTAGATAATAAAAAAGACTGAATATGCAAACTTGCAAATTGAACACCAGAATCTGAAATGTTGGGCCTCCATAAACATAATTCCTCCATGAACTCCCAATTTTTGATGATTAGACTAGCAACTGTAGCCTTTCAGCTTAAGGCATCAGCAACAATATTAGCCTTACCTGGCAGATAATTGATAGTACAATTATAATCCTCAAGAAACTCCAACCAACGCCTCTGCCTCATATTCAACTCTTTCTGAGAAAAGAGATATTTCAGACTCTTGTGATCAGTAAAGATTTCAAATTTATTACCCCAAAGATAATGACGTCATTTCTTTAATGCAAAGATGATAGCTGCAAGCTCGAGATCATGCGTCAGGTAATTAAGTTCATAAGGTTTCAGTTTTCTGGAAGCATAAGCAATAACTCTCCCATTCTACATCAATACACAGCCCAAACCTTCCTTAGAAGCATCACTATAGATTACCAGATTATCGGTACCCTCAAGTAGAGCGAGAATAGGAGCTGTGGTTAATCTCTTCTTTAATTCCTGGAAGCTAGCCTCACACTTCTCATTCCAGTCAAATATAGTCTTCTTCCGAGTGAGTTGAGTTAAAAGTCTAGCAATTTTAGAGAAATCCTTGACAAATCTTCTGTAATAACCCGCTAAACCCAGAAAATTGTGAATTTTTGTAACAATCTTCGGCTGTTTCCATGCCATGACAACCTCAATCTTAGGTGGATCAACGAAAATTCCATACTAAGACATACTGTGGCTCAGAAAAGTGACTTGTCTTAACCAGAACTCACACTTACTGAATTTTGCAAATAACCGATGCTCCTGAAGAGTCTGCAGTACAATCCTGAGATGCTGTTCATGTTCTGCCTTAGATTTAGAATAGACAAGAATATCATCAATGAAAATAACCACAAACTGATCCAGATAGGGGCGGAATACTCTCTGCATCAGATCCATAAATGCGGCAGGAGCGTTAGTTAACCCAAACGGCAGAACAACAAACTCATAATGACCATATCGAGTTCTGAAAGCAGTTTTGGGAATATCATCAGACTTAATCCTTAACTGATAATAGCCCTGCCTCAGATCGAATTTAGAAAATACCTTGGCACCTTGCAGTTGATCAAATAATTCGTCAATCAAAGGAAATGGATATTTGTTTTTGATAGTTATCTTATTAAGACCTCGATAATCAATGCATAACCGAATAGATCCATCTTTCTTTTTAACAAATAAGACCGGTGCACCCCAAGGTGAGGAACTCGGCTGAATGAATCCCTTCTCAAGTAAACCCTGCAACTGAATTTTCAATTCTTGCAACTCAGGTGGAGCCATTCTGTACGGAGTTCTAGGTAATAAGTCGATCACAAACTCTATCTGTCTATCAGGTGGTAAACCAGGTAACTCCTTAGGAAACACCCCCGAAAACTCTCTCACGATAGGTACATCATTCAATTTCAATTGATCACCAGGTTGATTAATCGAATAAGCAAAGTAAGCCTCACAACCTTTACTTAACATTTTTATGCTTTAATAGAAGATATGATAGGAGTCCCAGTAGATTTTCTACTACCAACTATTTCAAGTGCGGGCTGGTCGGGCATTTCTAGTTTCACAATCTTCTTTCTACAATCAGGCTGGGCATAATATTTACCTAACCAGTCTATCCCCAATATAATTTCAAAGTCACGGAAAGGTAGAATAATTAAATCGGCAGGAAAAACACGAACTTGAATATGAATATTACATGCCTTGCAGATAGATTTGGTGACAAACTTCGGCCCCATAGGAGTATAAACCACAATATCATGCAACAATTTATCATGTTTCAACTTAGCATTTTGTGCACAAATAGGTGTAATAAATGAATGCGAAGCCCCGGAATCAATTAAAACCTTAACTGATTGATCATTAAGAAGAAAAGTACCTTCTACTACAGCGGTCGTATCCGGAAGCTCCTCAGCATCTAAGGCAAATACTCGGGCCTGACCCCGCGGTATTGGTGCTGCAACTGAACCCCTGGTCTGATTGCCTTGTCTGACCCCTGGTATTCTTGAATTTCTGGTAATCTCTAACCATGTGTTGATCACTACCGCATCCGGTACATCAACCTAATCTTTTCTAACAATTCTCCTCAGTATGACCCTGGCATTGACAGAAGCTGCACTGCTGGTGATGTCTTGCAACAGTGGCTCCCGAAGGAGCTCTGTAAGTAGAGGTAGCTGAACTACCCTGCTGAGAACGAACTACTGCTGGTCAGGTTTGCTTCTGACTCTGACTCTGGACTGGTCGCGACTGAATCTGAACAGGCCCTGTATAGCTCTGTGTCTGCCTCGGCTGTGGACTCTGCCCAACTAGAATAATCTGCCTCTGGTACCCCTGACTCTGAGACTGAAACTGCCGCTTACTCGATTGACTAGACTCTGCCATCATGTCTGCCTTGCGTTTTTCATACCTTGAGGCGGGCTTTGGCCACTGCAGCATAGTTAGGGTAATCATTCGCAGACAGACTAAGAAAAATATCCTTCCTCAATCCCATAATGAACCTCTGCATCTTCATATCCTCAGGTTGTACCAAAGCCAGCACATAGCGGGAAAGCCTAGTAAAAGCAGCCTCATATTGATCCACTGATATACTCCCCTGTTTCAAAGCTATGAACTCTGCCTGACGCCTCTCACGGGCAACCACGGAGATATATTTGTCTCGGAATTCTCGAACGAAATCAGCCCACGAATGTTGAACCGCCTCAACTTCCCATTTCTCATTAATAGTATGCCACCACTCCTCGGCTTCACCCTCTAACAGAAATGTAGCATAAGTGATCTTTCTCTCATCACTGCACTCTAGAATTGCAGCCACCCTTTCAAATTTCCTCAACCATAATTCGGCCTTCATATCATCAGGTTCTCCAAAGAAGCTGTAGGCCCCGTGATGTAAAAATCGGTCATACAAATTAGCTCCAGCAGCACCACTACCCTCGGCTCTGATGGCCTGATTACCCCTAGGAGCCCCTGCCTGACCCTGCTGAGTTACAAACTATGCAATAGTGTTCATTGCAGTAGCCATAGTAGCCAGAATCTGTGCAGTGCTGGGTTCTGGTCCCTGCGATGGTGCATTCTCTGCTACTCCTTCACCCTCTCCCGGTACACCCTGCCTAGGAGCTTCTTCTGGCTCTCTCCCCGGTCTGCCCCTTCTCCTCATCGCAACAGCTAGAATGCAAAGTATTATGACAGGCATTGACATAAATTATAGGTAAAGCACATAGGAAGAAGTTCAAATAAATTCACATAAGTCACATATTACATTAGGAGAATATTCACATACAAGAGATTCGTAGTCACTTAATCATGCTTGATATTCTAGACTTTTCACTTTCAAACATTAATTCTTAGAGTCCTTTTGCATTCCATTATCATGCTAGCATGTTCCTTTCTAATTTCAAATTCCACTTAGGAAAATCAAAGGACCACAAATTCATACAATCACAAGGTCACATAACAGATCTCTACCCACAGACCGAGAAATTTAACCCGGCTTCATGCAATCTATAGCTCTGATACCACCTAAATGTAACGCCCCGACCCAACCCCAAGCTAAAGGTTAAGTCCGGACCCGACACACGGACAGAGTCTCTCCTGTACCGTGGACATTCTGAAAACTTGTAAACACTCAAATAAAGCATCAACAAGATAAGACTAGCTTTTTAATGACTAAGATTCAAAGGTTCAAGGCCATCCGAGCCTTGAAGCATACAACAGTTCAAAAACCACACAAGCATGCAGGAAACTTGATTTCAACATAATCTAATAGCCATGTCATTCCAAGATAACATTTAAAACATACTTAAGAGATGAAACATCCTACATTAAGTCATTCACTCCCAAGCATGTAAAGTGAATAAAAGCAGAAACATAAGTTATTACAAGACTTAGGCTTCCAAATCTACACCACAACCAACTATCCTTCAACTTTGTACAACAAGCATATACATAGCCCTAGGCTACAAAATAGAACATAAGATAAACAAATGAGTCTCCCACATAGCCGCAAGAACAAAAACCACCTCAAGCTATCAGGCACAGCAACTAATGTAAAGGATCAGTCTGAACTTCCTCCTCTTCTACTATCACCTCAACTAGATGGGGATCACCCTCAGCACATCCTGAAACATATATCGAGGTATGAGCAACCACTGTTGCCCAGTGAGGGATATAGTCTCCCGGGGCGTGCAATGCAACAAGTAAAGTAATTGGACAAATAAAGCAGTTAATCATTCAGAAATAACAAATTCTAGTAACCACACAATAGAAGGATACATTTCACTTAACCCCATACTCCATATCTTCAATCCACGAACACGATCCACAAACCACGATCACGATCACGATAACGATAAGCCGGCATAATCCCAAATACTCCAGTGGGTGTACTCCGGATATACCCCAAATCCTACGACCCAACACCCCCTAGTAATCTCCGGACCAGGCGAGTGAGGGAATGGAGCACGGAGTTTGAATATCCACTGGCAAGCCCTCTGCCGCCCAGCCGATATTCAACACATCCGCCCCTGACACTATGGTTGCGCAACCACTATGCAATGCACTTTACAATGGCAAGTTAATATCAATAAGATAAGCAATAACATGTAGAAGGATCAATAAATTAGGTTGACCTTAATGCAGTTAGAATAGAAGCAGTTTATACAAGCAATAAGCAGTTTTACAAAGGGGCATATACAAGATATAATTAGAATTACATCAAAAGTTCCAAACCAACTTGAAACCACATTTAAACATTCAAGAAGTCATGCCAAGGTCTTAGAAGCGCGAGACAACCGAAATTACACCTAAACCCCTTTGTTATTCAAGCTATTTCTCTTCCAAACCAAAGTTAATGATTCCAAATCAAAGGGAAACTCTACCAACCTCCTAACTAACCCTCAAGGAACCCTTTCAACCCTCTAACACATTCAAACGCCCGCAATAACCCCGAAAGCCCCAAATTCCCTCTTCTAGCTTTTAACTATACATGTCTCATTCGGGCTTCAAATAGGGGCTAGAAAAGCTTCTATAGCACCTAGGTAGCCTAAGAATACTAAAAGTGAAGCCCGAATCCACCCGGATTTGCATTAACCCCGAAACCCCTCTGTTAAAGTCGACTATTTCACGTTTTATGCGATTTTAGAGCAATTCAAGTGTACGGGACTATTAGACTATCTTCATTAGCACCTAAAGCATCTATTAGGAGTGTTGAATCAAGCTTATACGTGCAATTACACAAAACCCTAGAAAAATATCACTATTTACCTCATAAATCAACCTAACGATTCTAACTGTTTAAAAAGTGAAACAATGGCTCAAATATGTTCTCTAGCACTCATATACAAGGTATAATAGCATAGATAATCAATACATTAGCGTTTGATCACATTTTTAACAAATCAAGAAAATAGCAACTCTTTTAAAATGCGAAAATAAGCCATGAAATCCCTCACCAATGCACGTAGGAGCACCTAGGAAGCTTGCACACACCCTAGACTACTTGCTCTAGGCTTGGCTTGGCTTGAATTGGAGAGTTGAAGAGCAAAAATCACCTTTCTCCCTCTCCTTGAAGCTCTCGGCCCTGCTACAATGATTCTGCTCTATTTTGTTTTTTGTTTTGCTAAGTTATGAGCTAATGTGTATAATATAAGGTGCATAGTTGGCTGGGGTCAAGTTTGGGTATTTAAAAGGTCACTAGAATGCGCGTTATAGACTTAAAACGAGTCTAAGATGTAAAACATAGGCTAGCTAATTAAATCTCTAAAGTTGTTACGTAACACTATTCATTTAACTACTAAAATCATTTTCTAAACTAGCTCTCCTGTCGCCTCTAGCTCAATTGCACATTTTTCCCACTCCTCTAACAATTAATATGATTTAATAAAAATGCTAATTCACTAATAGAATGCAGTTTGAAAATAGAGTGAATAGTAGCTAAAGAAGACAGTTAATAAAGCACAGAATGAAATGCGTAAACAAGGGATGCAATAGTAATTAAATGCATGGCTAAATCTTGGGCGTCACATGCACTTTGCAACCCAATTCGCGTGCCATAACATCACGATCAAAAGTGATGCAGAGTCTGTTCTCAAAGCAATCAATTCTCCAGACCTTACCCCTAGTTGGAATGCAAGACAAATAGTGGAGGATATTCAAAAGATTATGAATGGATCCACTCGTGTTAGGGTTCATAGCATTAGGAGAACGACTAATTGTTGTAGTGATTGGATTGCAAAATAAAAATATTGTAATGAGCTCCCTCTTGATTGGGTGTCCAACCCCCTTCCCGACCTTATTCATTTAATTTCCCAGGACATTGCCCGATCTGGTATTGGCTAAATGTAACCTCTTGTTTATTTGCTTAATGGAATCTTTTTTTTAGTTCAAAAAAAAAAAAGATCTCAATTGGTCATTTCGTAGAAACTTCTTTTTTCGTACGCTCTACTTTTGCCACTTTTGGTGGCCAGGAAGAGACAAAGTATTTGATATTTTTAAAGGAAAAGAAAAATGCGGAGAAGAAGATAATTTAGATCGTGGCATATGCACTTGGATAGTTAAAGAAGATGGTTTTTATATAGGGTATCATCATCTACCTCATTTCAACCCAAATGAGTTGACAAAACGTTATGATTGGTAGTAAAAGTGTGCTATTAAATTTGTTACGATTCTTGTATTTCAATAAATGAAATATGACATGAGTTTAAATCAGTTATTCTTCTTGTCCATTTATTTCTATCTATGCTATCATCATATCCAACTAACTAATGTAGATAAACATCTTAATATCACACACACACACACACATACACACACACACACACACATATATATGTTCGAAGGCAAGCATATTCATTAAAGAATGAATAACAAATGTTACATCATAGACCATGTCAAAAGAGTAAAAAAAACAGTTAGCCAAGTAGGCTAGAATCATTGTTCCAAGAATTACATAAATTTCTATTGAGAGCAGTATTCTTAAATTTCTATCCCTTAGTGAATTTACATCTGATGTTATAGCGGATTTTCTCCAGTAATTAGAGTTGAAGTATAAGTACATACCGCATTTGACAAATTTGAAAACCTCCAAAGCATCCATTCATACTCATTCTCAAGTTTCAGACAATAATAATAGGGAGTTTTGATAAGGTACCTACAATGGTCAATGAAGTCAGCTCAATAAATATTCTAGAAGGTGATAGCTCAGTTGATCAGATTAGAAGTTAGTTAATTAGACATTAGTTGGATCCAGTTGTATTAGCAAATGTGATGAATTAGATTACTATATATAGACTTGAATGTACTACATTATCTTTTGATAAATAAGATGAATCATATATTTTTCTCTCTCCTTCTAAATCTTCTCATGGTATCAACAGCATCCTCAAAGACTCTTCTCTTCATTCTTGGTCCTGCGCCTTTCTTTTTCCGCCATTGTTACATCTTCAAAGCTTCAAACAACAGCTTGAACTACTACAATAGCGACTGATGATACGAATGATCTACCAACAAATCTTCGTCTGCTTCTCCAAAATCTAAACTCTCTGGTTCAAATAAAACTTGATAATAGCAACTATCAGCTATGACGAGCTCAGATTCAAACAATTTTTCGTGCAAATCAGCTACTGGATTATCTGTTGGATTATCTGTTAGGCACCAAATCGTGTCCTTCAAGATAGATTATTTATGTTGATGGTGAAAAAATTGTGAATCCTGCTCATGAGCAATGGTATATTATTGATGAACACCTCAAAATGTGCTTGTTATGCCTCGATTACGCCTTCGGTCATCTCGCAAGTACTTACTCTACCAACTGCTTCTGCGATCTAGCGTCATCTTGAGAAGCGATATCACTCCATGACACAACCTCATATTCAACAGCTCAAAATGCGTTTTCATACTCTTAACAAAGGAGCACAGTCGATTCAAGCCTATTTGGATGAAGTTAAGCGTATTGTTGATAGTCTCGCCTCTATATCTGAAGTAATTAGTGATGATGATCTGGTTCTTTACATTCTGAATGGATTACCGCCAGAATTTGATACTATAACGGCCTCGATATGAGTCAGCAAAGAGTCTCTCAGTGTTGAGGAACTCACAAATCTGCTCATAATTGAAGAACTTCGCCTTAAGCGTGCTAACAAACTTGCAGGTGCTGAATTAGCCAGCTCCGATGTCCATACAACTCTTAACACACAGAGAACCTATGGTAACAATGGCAATAATCGCGGACGAGGTCGTAACTCCAATAATCGCGGTGGTAGAGGTAACAGAGGCGGCGCCGACTATAATGTTAGTCATAGTCCATCACCTCTGGCAGTTAGTATGCCTTCTAATCCAGAAACTAAGGTGTATTGTCAGATATGTGGTAAGCCGAATCATCAGGCTTTGGATTGTTGGCATCGATTTGATAGAATCAACTATGTTAGTACAAAAACAAACAAGCAGGCTCTTACTACTCATACTGGAGTTCACTCTTTTTCCACACCATCTGAGCAATCTTCGTGGAACCTGGACAGTGGAGCAAACTCGCATGTCACAGGTGATCTTGGCTTCATTTCGTCTTACTATCCTTATGAGGGTAGAGACTCTATTTCGGTTGGCAATGGCTTTACTCTGCCTATAGCAAACACTGGCCATTGTATTCTTTCTACCTCTTCTAGTGTTTTTCATCTAAAAAATGTCTTGCATGTTCCTAGTATCTCTTCTAACTTGCTTTCGGTTTATCAACTAGCTCATGATAATAATTCTACTTTAATTTTTAATGACAAGGAGATTACCATTGTGGACAACCTCAGTCATCAAATCAAGTACAAGGGCCCTTGTAGCAATGGTCTTTACTATCTTCTTGCTAATGTACCTTCAATGACTACTTCCTCACCTACACACTACTGCTACAGTTCATATACAATTGCTTCCTAAAATAACGATGCAGTTGTATGGCATCAAAGGCTAGGACACCTTAGTCAAAAAGCACTGCAGCATCTTCATTCAATTCTTTCTATTAGCCAAAATAATACTGGCTTTGTGTGTGAGCCCTGACTGGGGATATGTGACTATGATGGAGAACTTGGAGTGTCTGGGGAAAAATCATATCCTTTTGTTGTATGTTAGTTACCTTTGTTATTGATTTATTTGGCTTACATTGCTATTGGATTGTATTACTTGATTTGTATGCATTGCACGAAAGGGTTTCGAGAACGCCCCTGGTTATCTGGTTCCCCTCCCTCACTGAGCAAATGTGTTGTTCACTCCTTTTTTCTAACCATTTCAGGTTTAATGCCTTCACAGGTTGATAAGGAGAAGGCTCGAGTGTCTCCGTGATTGGATGGTTTAGTATCTACTGGTTGATATATGTGGATTTGAATAGCTCAACTTGTAATCTACTTGAGATATTAGAGGTTTTGTATGTAATTGTATTTGATTCGGAGGATTATATTAAAGTCACGTAAGATTTAGTAGTTAATAGCTGGCCTAATAACATTAGTGCTTTTCTTTAATTGCTTAGATAGCTCGCATGCTTGTGTGGGATGATTGACTTAAAATATAAGAATGTTAAGTGGATAAAATTAGAGTGGTAAGATAAGCAGGCTTATGACATAGAATTTCAATAGTTAATGAGCTTATTTTGTTATAGTTATAAGGCTCGGATGGCCTTAAGGATTGGAGGAAGTTATGACTTTGTAGGATGAAGTTTGTTATGAATGTTGGTTTATTGTCTTTATGGTTATTTTTTCTGTGTGTAGGTAACTGGTTAATCTTGGAAACAGAGAAAACTTCGTCCATTTTTTCTCATTTTTTGTGACTTCGAGTTTTGGATTGGGGCTCTGGTCTTGTGAGGGATCGGGGTGTTACAATGAATATCACTCCATCTAGTAGCGCTGAGGAAGTCCAATAGAAAATCTGTATATGAATACTAGAAGTGAAGCTGAGCAGGGCCCGATAATAATTCCCGCATTCGAATGCCACCGAGAAATGTCAAATAGGAATACCAAGGAAATACCATAAATGAAGTTTCGAATAGAAATCCAAATTGGAAGTACCGAGAAAATACTAGGAAGAATTCCAAGTATAGTTACCGTAGATAGTACCGAATAAGAAGGGTGATAAGAATCTCAAACTTGCTCTTTGAAGTACTTCTTGTTTATCACCGTTATAACTACGGCCGACTCTGTTGTCCACATCTTCAGAAGTCCCTTTAATGGTCATCTCTTTATAGAGGGGGGGGGGGGGGAGGGGAGGCAAGTTTACTTACCAATCCAAAGGGTAATATATATGTATGCATGCAATGGAAAGCATACAAAGTACACATACTTAACAAAGATACCACACAAAAGTACACGTAATCATATATTTGCACATACCAACTATTCTTCACTTATTGCACAAATAAGTCACATAGAGGCACATATGATCACACAATTACACATATCACACATTCTTCATATTTCACATAAACATATCACGTAGGAACATATTTTCATTCAAGAAACATAAGTCTCACATACAAGCACACACCTAGTCAAAAGACATTCCACATGTACGCACTCGAGGTTTTTTACCCGACAGACCGAGGACCCTGTCCCGGCTAAGAGCTAACTACGTTCTGATATCATTTGTAACACCCCGATCCCTCACGAGACCGAAAGCCCGATCCAAATCCCGAAGTCATGAAAAAATGAGAGAAAACGGACATAGTTTCCTCTGTTTCTAGGCCTATCCATATCCCTGCATGCAAAAGAAATGACCATAACCACAATATACAACATTCAGTTCACTACTTCCAAAGTCTACAAGGCCATTCGAGCCTTTATATTAACATAATATAACACACAAACATGTATATTAACTATTGAAATTCTGACATAAATTCGCTTATCATACCACTTTAACCTTATTTACTTAACTTTCTTATATTTTAAGACTTTCAACCTTCTTTCATTCAAACCACACACAAGCAAGCAACTAACTAAGCATTAAATTAAAGCTTTAAAGTTATTATATATCATCTACCACTAACAAATTATAAAAGACCTTAAATTCATATTACAATTCTTCAAAACAAATGCAAATACATACAAGACCCAAAGGTCTCAAAGTAAATTACAACCAAGCTAATCTATTAATTTACACATAAGTTCATTTTGAGCAATTAACTAAACTAACATCCGCTCAAGGAGACTCTCGAACCTTCTGTTTGTCAAATTCTGTAGGCACCGAACTTGAAATGGTTAGAAAGAGGGAGTGAGCAACACAGTTACTCAGTGAGGGAGGGGAAATGTCATGCCCCAACTCGACCCCTCCTATAATTAGTCAGGACGCAACGGAATTTCGGCAGTATAACGACAGTAAATAGGAGACCGAGGCTCTAAACCAACCTCATTAAACATCATACATCAACTACATACACTATACAACAAACAACTCAATAAATAACAACATACAACAACCATATTATACAATAAACATTCCTCGTTATATGCCTCCGTTCCAACATAATACATGAACCTTAATATACATTACAAAAACATATTGAGCCACTCTAGCAACCTAATCATAAACAAAAGAAAGGCTACTAAGTTAGCTTAATTTAGAACATCATATTTTCAGCATCTTTTACATCATGAACTACAAAGTATATAAAAGTCTACTAAGTTAATTTACAAGATAGTAAAACAATACAACATCAAGGATAAGACTCATCCACGTAAGGCACATTTTCCTCTTCAGGAGGCACGTACCCGTAATCTTGCGAAAGTACACCTGTAAGCATGCAATAATAGAGAGTGAGCTTATATAAAATAAGCCCAGTGAGGATCTGATAGATCTCGAGCAAGGTTTACTAAACTCCTTGGAAATAATCCTTTGAGCTAGTAAACACACAATAACATCAATAATACTATCACCACATAATCTATAATGACCATTCAATAAAGGATACTCTAGTTGGTGTAGCTCCAAACGCATCACAATCATAACAGCCTTCTTATAACTCCCATAAACTCACGCACCCGAGTTACCCCAATAACCTCTCCCTCCATGACACCTCGGTTATGCGAGCTGGAGGCAGTCTCTGGTAGTCATGTCGTTATCAACCCGATAGCCCGATGCTGCCCGAGAGGTGGCACACACATACCAAAGACTCAGCAATAATAATAAACAGCAATCATTCACAGGAGGACAGTCTAGCAGAACTACCTATTTTCCGACATCAATCATCAATCAATAATCATCAATAAACATCAATAATCATATTATCATCATAATAACATCAATAATCACTTTAACAACAAATAACTAAGTTAGATAACAAAGTAGGCCATCCAACCGAACATGCATTAAACACATAGTCAAACCCTAGTTTACCCATCAACAACTCACAATTCAATCACTCAAATACCACCCAATCTACTAAGGCTCAATTCAACAATTTAAAGAAAGACAACTTAAACTTCAAATAATCATATCTTACATTCTACTAATCCAAACAACTCCAAATCAGTTTCAAACACTCACCCATTCAACCAACTACATTAGCGCCCTCGGAAACCAACCAAAACACATCCAAATCATGCCCAACAACCCTAAAACCCTAGTGTGTCATGGCTGAAATTTCCGGATTTTAGCACGGACATCACAATCAAAAATTCGGCATTACAACGGCGCTACCACATAATTAACAAACTTTTAGAAATCGACGACAATCGATTCCGATCAACACAACTCAAAATAATCAATATTTAGCAAATTAATCAACTTTAAATACCCGAAAAATAATAATTATGCTACAACGGTTCAAATCTCGTAGAATTACATATAAATGATCCCTAGCATGCATGGAGCAATAATCTAACATCAGATTAACATTCTAATGGTTCGATCATCAATTCTACGCAAAAACACAAAAGATGAGTTTTGAGATCTAGAATTTTTCTCTCAACTTTGATACTATAAAAGCCTAGAAATGCATGCAATGTGTGCCCAACAAGCCGAATCCAACTCGGCACGAAGTTCTATGGACAAGAACTAGGTTTTTCTTTGAAAATTTGCTTTGAAAACTTGTTGAAAACCTTGGCTAATTCTCCCATGAAGCTCTCGGCCATCTAGGTGTAAATGAAGGTGTTTTTGTGCTTTGCTTGTGTGTGTTGGTGATTTATGCATGAAAGTCCACAATTTAAATGAAAGTCAAAGTTGAAACTTTAGTATTTTTAGTGTTTTCTTGACTTTAAATGCATTTTCTTGATCATCAATGTTCAAAACAATTATGCAACACCCAAGATAGCTCAAGTAGGTTATTTTTAGGTGACAAGAAGTTTTACAATCAAACAATTTCACCCGAGTCGGCTTAAAACTCGATTTTTGCAAAAGTCAGTGTAAAAACCCTAATAAATTCCTAAGCCGATTTGACATCCATTTTCATCAAACACAGGTCTATTAAAGTCCGTGGACTAGGTCTAGAAGGGTTAAAAAGACCAGTTTCAAAATTTTAGCGGGCGTGTTTCGAAAATACTATTCACTAAAAGTCGACGACAAATTTTCTGACTTTGTTTTTGATGAAAATTTCATGAATGCACACTTAGCAAGTTCTAGGAGTATTGATACTAAAATTACCACATTCTAAGTCACATAGCACATAGACAGGTTAATTCACGCAAAACGAGATAAAGCACGCTGTGACGCCCGAGATTTAGCCATGCATTCAATTACTGTTGCATCCCTTGCTTGCGCATCTCTTTCTATGTCTTATTAACTGTCTTCTTCAGTTACTATTCACTCCGTTTTTAAATAGCATTCTATTAGTGAATTAGTATTTTTTTTAAATCATATTAATTGTTAAAGTAGTGGGAAAAATGTACAATTGAGCTAGATGCGTTAGGAGAGCTCGTTTAGAAAATGATTTTAGTAGTTCAATGAATATTATTACGTAACTAACTTAGAGTTTTAATTAACTAGCACACATGTTTCACTTTAGGCTCGTTTTAAGCTTGCTACGCGCATTATAATTGACCACTTAAACACCCAAACATGACCCCACCCCAATATATACCCAACAAAACATAACATTAACTCATATAACACAAGAAAAAAAAAAAAGCTGAAAAAAAAGAGAGCAGAACCCGACAGCTCCAAGGGAAGAAAAGAAGGAGATTTTGCTCACCAAGCCTTCAATCCAAGCCTCTCCAAGCCTTGAGCAAGTAGATTAGGGTGTGTATAAGCCTTCTAGGTGTTCCTACGCGCATTGGTGAGGGATTTCACGGCTTATTTTCGCATTTCCAAATAGTTGCTATTTTCTTGATTTGTTGAAAATGTGTTCAAATGCTATTGTATTGATTATCTATGCTATTATAACATGTATATGAATGCTAGGGAACACATTTGAGCCATCGTTTCGCTTTTTAAACAGTTAGAATCGTTAGTTTGATTTTAAGGGTAAATAGTGACGGGAATTCTTGGGTTTTGTGAAATCGCGTGTTTTAACTTGATTCAATGCTTCTAATAGATGCCTTAGGTAATAGTGAAGGTAGTCTAATAGCTCCGTGCACTTGAATTGTCCTAAAATCGCATAAAACGTAAAATAGTCGACTTTAACAAAGGGCTTTCGGGGTTAATGCGAATCCGGGTGGATTCGGGCTTCACTTCTAGTATTCTTAGGCTACCTAGGTGCTATAGAAGCTTTGATAACCTTTGTTTGAAGCCCGGATAAGGTAGTTTAAAGCCATAAGAGGGAATTTGGGGCTTTCGGGGTAATCGTGGGCATTTGAATGAGTTAAAGGGTTGAGAGGGTACCTTGAGGGTTAGTTAGAAGGTTGGGAGAGTTTCCCTCAAAAATGAAATCATTAACTTTGGTTTGGAAGAGAAATAGTTTGAAAAATAAAGGGGGTTAGGGGCAATCTCAGTTGACTCACACTTCTAAACCCATGGCATGACTTCTTGAGTGTTTATATGTGGTTTCAAGTTGATTTGGAGCTTTTGGTATGATTCTATACTTATCTTGCGTATGTCTTTTGTAAAACTGCATATTTGCTTATATAATTGTTCTATTCTAATTGCATCGAGGTCAACCTACTTTGTTGATCCTCCTATGTGTTAATGCTTATATTATTGCTATTAACTTGCCATTGTTAAGTGCATTGCATAGTGGTTGCGCAACCATAGTGTCAGGGGCGGATGTGTTGAATATCGGCTGGGCAGCAGAGGGCTTGCCAGTGGATATTCAAACTCCGTGCCCTAGTCCCTCATTCGCCTGGTCCGGAGATTGCCAGGGGATGTTGGGTCATAAGATTATCGGGGTACATCCGGAGTACACCCACTGGAGTGTTTGGGGTTATGTCGGCTTATCGTGATCGTGCTCGTGGTTCGTGGATCATGAATGAAGACCAGTGAAGATTGATGTAGAGGGGTTTTGTGAAATGTATCCTTTAAATGTGTGGTTATTTAAGATATCATTGTTTCTTTAATTGTCTAAGTGTTATTGTTGTATAATTGTGTTATCTGTTGCATTGCACGCCCCGGGACTATATCCCTCACTGGGCAACAGTGGTTGCTCATACCTTGATATATGTTTCAGGAGACGCTGAGGGTGATCCCCAGCTTGTTGAGTTAGTTGAGGAAGAGGAAGTTCAGACTGATCCTTTACCTTAGTTGCTGTGCCTGATAGCTTGAGGTGGTTTAAATCATTGCTGCTTTGTGGAAGGCTCAACTATTTATCTTATGTCCTATTTTGTGGCCTAAGGGCTATGTATATGCTTATTGTGTAAAGTTGAAGGATAGTAGACTGTGGTGTCGAATTAGAAGCCCATGTCTTGTAATAACTTTTATTCCTGCTTTTATTTCCTTGCATGCTTGGGAGTGAATGGCTTATGGTAGAAATGTTTTATCTTTTCATTATGTTTTATTGATATCCTAGAATGTCATGGCTATTAGACTATGTTGTAAACAAAGTTCTTGCATGCTTGTGTGGTTTTGGAATTGTTGTTTGTTTCAAGGCTCGGATGGCCTTGAATCTTTATAAATAGCCATGACACGTTTGTTTACCTTGTAGTTCCCTTATTTGCAAGTTTACAGGTTTTCAGAAAGTCCATGGTACAAGGGAGACTCTGTCCGTGTATCGGGTCTGGACTTAACCTTTAGTTTGGGGGTTGGGTCGGTGAGTGACACACGCAAAACGAGACATGATAGAAAAGTGAGGTTTCACAGGAAACAAATATCTGGGACGTTTTGAAAACGATTTCGTGAAATGCAACAATCAACAATAAAGTAAACTAATAATACTAATCTAGTATACTTATACAAACAACAAGATAAGTAACACATATCAAAGAAAGGTAAATAACCACAATAGGACAATACAATAACCAACCTAGCGGTAAAAATAACAATATCTCACACAATACAAATATATGAGCTATTTAACACAATATAAGATCACAAGCAATTATAACTCTCCAAGAACATAGGGCCTAAGCGAGAGTTACTAATAAAGGATACGATGACGACAACAAGCACGAACCATGAACCACAATCCATGAACCACGAACCACGATCCACGATCCACGATCCAGGAACCTAAATAGACAATAATGATTTTGATATCGATAAGCCGACATACCCCTTTACACCAAACGGGGGCTCTGAATAAACAACCATTAATCCTATGATCCAGCTCTCTCAGGACGGCATCCCAAGCGAGAGAAGGAATAACTATGAGGATGGACAACCACAGCAAGCCTGATGCAGCCCAGTGGGTGGCCACCCCATCCGTGCGAATGGTTGCGCAACCATGATAACGATAACGATAACGATAACGACAACGATAGGTGGGAGTTTTCACTCAATGATATCTATAATTTCCAAGAAAAAACCAATTCGATAATCATACAATATAACATATACGAGACAATTTTACAAACAATATAATAATATAAACAAAGGACAAGTATATATATTCGCTCAATTTATAACAAAGTACACATAAATTTAAACAATTACATTAAACTGTATAATCTATGAGCAATAAGCAAACTAAGATGCACAAGAGAATGAAAACTCACTCACCTCATGAAGCCGCGAACTCTTTCAATCTTCTCCCCTTGCACAACACTAGCAATATAAACAAGGAAATAAGCATATACAATCTACGCAACCAAACATTTACAAATCAAAACTAGATAGCTGCTAATTTCCAGAATCTCTTCAAACATCTATATATTAATATGACCACACTTAACAACCAAGGCCCCTTTATGATCAATCAATTCTCCACAAGTTCAACTCACACTCTAACACATATGAGCATCAGATTAGTCAATCTAACATTTATGGCACCCACACCAAACATCAAACCAAGCAGTTAACCATTAAACCATAAACACACATTTTCGGCCCTTTGTATTCAAACTACCCATAACACACTTCAATCATATTCTATCCGATTTGGGCATCAATCTAGATACTATAACACCTATGACACCCAATGCAAGCACCAAAACCATCAATTGAACCAAAATCACAAAACTCAATAAAAATACTATTCTATTAGTGCACAAACAAGCCACATACCTCATCCAAGCTATAGGAATTCATAATCCAACTATACTAACCCTACAAGGACACTTTATGATCCCCATAAATGTAAAGAAACCCCGATTCAGACCGCATCTATTGATAGACTCCGATTGGTCCCTTAGCATGTTTGAGTTACAACTACATTAACCGAACATCCAATCAACGCCATAAACTCACCACACTTACTTCCTAGCATATATAAGGCCATACAACTACTCAAAACTAGCCCGATCAACACTTTGGTCAAACGACCCCTTTATTATCTAATACAAATTATCCAATTTTAGCAATGTCCCAGGCGTTTAAATGGTACATTTAGGCTTCAAAACACTTATGGTACCTAACCAAATCAATAGAACGCAATTTCAATCAAAAATTTCAAAATGTGAGGGTTCATTATTCAAAATTACTATTCATCATTTTTCTAAATACACCAAACACTATTTCTAACCATTACAAATGCAATATAACTTCAAAAGTTTGTTCTAAACCCTAAATACTGAGCAATACAAACAATTATAACCATAAATTAAGCATATACAACAAATCTATAAAATTTACATAAAATAAATAAAAGCTTTAAATGCACAAAAGATGAATTCTCTCATCCAAATCAAGTTGAATATGCAAGTAGAGGTTGAAGGCAAGCCTTTTCCCTCATTTCCCCCCTCATTCTCCTATTCTTCTTCCTTCCCTCTCATTTTCCTCATACGATTTCTCTTTATTTTTTTTCCTCTCTTTGCCGTTTGTTTTGTGTATGTGTGAGGAGTATTTTTTTTTTGTTTTAAATGTGTGTGTGTGTTATAACCGATTATATGTGTGTGTATGCGTGTGAGTTTGTCTTATTTTGTTTATTATGTGTTAATTGTGTGGTTAAGTCATTTGCACCAATTAAAAACTAAAACCAAAATGCTGAATTTTTTGCTATTCAGACGGTAACCAAAACATTTTGTAATTCACATTCCCGATATGCTATGCACGCAATTCTATTTTTCTTATGCCTCATAATGTTAAGTAACATGAAAAAATGCAAAATCATAAAAATAAAGCAGTCGAAAATGCTTGTAAATAGTAACTATTATAATTAAACATTTAAATAATGAAAGCACACAAATATATGCAATTACATGACATATGCATGCTCTAGGGATCAGGTGTCATAGGTGAGCTAACCATCATCTAGCTTAATGAGGGGGATAAAATGTAGGGAGTTTTGAAAACTCATTTTTTCTTTTTGAAATCATGCCATGGATGTCGATAATAATAAATAAATAACACTTTAATAAAGCATGAAAAGTAAACATTCACGAGGGATACGCATTAATAAAGTAAAAACATTTTAAAAGGACACGCTTGTTCTGTTAATGCCGACACTTATTCACCAAACACGTACTCTGCCTCAATCACCAGAAGTACCCTGAAAATACACCAAACCTACGACCCAAACCCCATGGAACGCTCCGTCCATGCGAGAAAGGGATTAGAACCCCGGTAGTCGTGTCATTGCCTGACAAGCCCTATGCCGCCCATTGCGACACAAACTACCGTGTCTGGTTTAAAGGTTGCAACCCTTCACGATACTTCGTATTTTCACATTCATGCAAACACATATACACATAACATGTTTTTGCATGTGCATCATGTTAGAGATATACTCTAATGCTACATATTTGGATGACATATTTTGGGGCATTTTGATATTAACTTGTACATTATGGCATATATGTCTATATGTGTGTTTTCATATTGACATGATTCCCGGCTTCCCTGACATTAGCATGCCCAAATGGTTGAGCAACCACGATATCGATAACAATTATAATAACAATTTGATAAATACATAAATTGATAAGACTTTCATTTGCGTAAATAAGAGAATAGGCTACGCTGCTGAAACTGCGAATTCGGCAGTGGCTGGTGGAGAATGTGAATCAATCATGAATGCGGTTCTTGCCTGCTTATTCGGAGGGGGGGGGGGGGAAGAAGATGGCTCAGCTCTTAGCCGATCTTTTTCTTTTCTTTGCTGATTCCTCTCAATGAAATTTGCCATGTTGCACTAAGTTACTTACACACAATGAGGACAACAAAAGAGGTTGTCCTCACACATAAACAATTATAATCAATATAACCTTAAACATGACATAACCCAACAAAATAGCTCAAACACATTACCCACACAATATCCATTATAATACCAAGCAATAAATCAATTAAAATGTCAAGTAAAATAAATCTCTCACCTCATGAAGCCACGAGCTCTTTCAATCTCCCCTCGCGCCAAAACTAGCAATTCACATAGAATTCATAATTCAGTTCAATATAATGCAACTAAACACTTTATAACAAATTACAACATAACATTGATATTAATGTAAGATCACATACAAATAACACACCAACTCCTAAGCCATCCAATCCCCAATTCAAACGCATTAATCACTTCCAAACATTTTTTGACGCATTTCAACCATGTGAAACCACACTTTAGCCCACGGCTAGCATTAAACTCCAAGTAGCCCCCTTAATCCAATTCAAACTAATTCTAAACCAAAACCATGAAATCATATTCCAACCATTCGATCATCCTAAGAATATCACTAATTAAGATTTAATTTGACATTTTTTCACTGAATTTGGAGATTATTTTCTTGGCTAATTGAATGTGGGAAAACAGACCATTGCAGTAGGGTTTTGCTTAGTAAAATGCTTTGAAACATGTTGTAACTTCACTTGTGGTATTGAATGCTTGGAATTGTGGCACATAGATGTTGTGTGGACTGTTGTGGTTGGTTGAGGTTGTTTAATTTGGTTGATGCATGGCTTGGGTTTAATTACGTGACAAATTGTGGCTTAATCGCATGTGTAAGCACGAATTTAGGCCCTATTGCTTATGAAAACTTGCTAAGTGATGATCCTATGGTTTAATGTGTTCAATTGCGTGATTAGTAGGCTGCCTAATAAATGTTAAGTATGCTTGAAATGGTTTAAGTATTACTTGTGGTGCTTAGCAAACGAAACCAACCCCAAGGGTGGTAGTGGTCCCAAGCGAGAGTACCTAAACACACAGTAAAATGATATGTTTTGATACCCCCAGAGGTGGCTAGCCCCGAATCAAGATCACAACTACTTATCTCTCCCAAGAGGATACTCTGGATTGTATCCAAAATCTACAACCCAACATCTCTGAGGGTGGACTTGGTCCCAAGCGAGAAAAACTCTCCAAGGCGGTAGGGGTCCCAAGCGAGAAGAGGGAATAGGACCACGATAGGCACGGGAGCACTGGCAAGCCCTATGCCGCCTGGCGTTCGTGGAAGCTATCGGGTTTAGGGTTGCAACCCTGAAGTAACACACAGGCATGAACGAGTAATCACGTAACACACGATTGATAACCACTTGTACAGTTTATGATCACGTACTTCGATAAACACGTAGGTGGATAATAACAAAAGAAGTTTTTTCCGAACAAGTATCTTTAACAATTAGAAATATTAATACAAGTAGACAATAGAATGTAGTCTATATCAACTCATTGTTGTCACTTAAACATTTAATAAATACCATTTCAGTTGATAATCAATAGCAAAAATGGATAACTATATATACCTGTTGTAGTCCAGATAAACTCAGTTTCAGAAAATATCACGTTTCTCAGTAATCCAGTAATTCTATTTAGCTAAAACTAATTATTAATTTAGAGTATGATAATTAATTATTGGAACTGAGACTAGTATTCCGGTTCATCTATCCTATAATTTCTAGTTTATTTACTAGACTTATTAGTGGTACATCCTTTCATTCAACCCTAATTTAGAATAAAGTCTACTTAGCAGGTAATAACAAACTATTAAGCTTGTATATTAAACTCCGATCCAATTAATCAAACTTACTAGTAACATTTACTTCCAAGTTCTACTTGAATACATAACCCTATACATATAATACTACATTTCTTGATATTTAAGTAGGACAACTTACCCCTAAATGGTCTCTCCGGCACCTTCAAACAAGCAGTAATATTCATCAATACTAGAGATGGAATCCAAGAGGAGTTAAATTAATTCTAAATGTTTTTACTTATTAGCATATACTAACCCTAACAGTCCTAAACATTAAATTGTAACTCAGCTAATTAGATTCGTTAATTCTATTTACTTCCTAATTGAGATAACACTGGATAAATATATATATTCAGATATATATCATTGTAACTTTCTTGTAATAATTCTACATATGCTAGCTTATTATATAACTAATACAATCAAACTCTCTTCACATAATAGAAACAATTCTATATGCTGTTGTTAAAGATTTCCTCACCAACTAGGTTCGACTTCAACTCCATCTTGCATGACAGGGCTCAAGACCCCTACGTTGAGCTTCCTAGTGGTAAGCATAAGCTCGATCATCTGAACACCAAGCTACCATGTCCTTAGTTTTTTCCTTTTCTTCTTTCCTTGTTTTAGCTTCTACCGATTCCCATCATTTCCTTCTTTTTTTTTTTTGTTTCGATTCTGCTCCACTACCAAATATATTTTCTATTGGTTTTGTTGATAATATTTGTAAACAACCCCCTCCAAAGCTACCTACCATAAGTAATATTATTATACAACCCAAGTAAGGAAGGATCTGGTAGCTCACTCAACGCACATACACATATATACGAAGTTGATTCTATGATTTTTATCAAAAGTTCTACACCTAGTTGATGCTACAGCTGCTATGTCTAATTAGCTTTTGTGGATGTTGTGCTAACCGAAATATGCTTGTTTTGTGCGTTCTTTCTACTTCCGCCGGGAGAGGCTTTTATAGAGTTAAGGTTTGGGTTTGATTGGATGAAACTAGCGGTAGGAATTTGTAGTACGCATGCTGCTTACAAGGATGATGATAGCTTGGTAATGCCATGTGTTAGAGCTATGTTAGGCTGATCATGATGATGGCTGAAACCTAGGTAGCAATGCGTGGAGTCTTCTGAAGCTTGAGACAAAGCTAATAAGCGTAAGGTGGTTTATCATCAATGCTTTGCCAATTGACAAGGATGGAGCTAGTGATCATAGGCTAATAATGAGAAATTTGGCTAAACTCATTTGCTGACATGTTGGGCAATGATGACAACGCCTATTATGCTAACTGGAATACCAGGAACGGTGGAGTGATGAGTGAGGCTATGGTAAGCTGCTGCGTGGCTGGTTTATTATGTGATTTAAGGTGGTGGTGCCAAGTAACAAAGACGGGTGGCTGCAGGAGAATGTACTAATGTTGCTGACTAATTTATTTGTTTGACAATGCTGATAAGCTATTTACGGGCAGCAATAATGATTCTAATTTTAGATGAATGATGATTATATTATCATAGTTCTAATGATTGCACTAGAGGGCATTTAATAAATGAAATTCTTTGGCAACCAAAGAATGGAACAAGTTAGATTGGTGGTGATACCGTGGCTTTAGCAGTTTTAAAAGCAGCCGTGTAGAGTTTTTGCTTGATGGAGGTGGCAGCAGCAAATAACCTGAAGTGATGACTAATGTTAGCTATAATAGCTTGGTGCCTTTAGGTGATGATTGTTTATGGATATAGTTTAGTAGTCTAATAATTCAGCTTTGTAGGGTTATGATAATATAACAAATGTAATTGGCAGGCTATTTTGTAGGCTGCTCGCTAGGAAGGTGACGAGGCAATGGCGAAGTTTTAGCTCGACTTAGGCTGTGGTGGTGTAGTTTAGACGAATCGAATGAATGGTGTAGTTGTTAGAAGATAATTGGTTAGCTAATATTGAGGATGGTTTAAAGATAAGCTAAGTTTTATATGAACTTAATTCTAACATTCTTAATTTATCTACAACCTCTTAGTAGTAGACCTATATATAGCAATCCCATAACTTAATGAGCTATCCCTAAAATACCCAACCTGATTTTTAAATCAAACACTTAATTTAGTTAGTATCCTAATTATTCAAAACCTAAGTATTCATATACCCATTAGTTTCAATTATTAGAGAATGTACTAAACTTTTATTTGACAAACTAAGATTACTGTATTAATGTTATGAAACAGAGTAAGATACAAAGAAATGCTATCTTACTTAATCTTGTTCATAATAACTCTAAATGTCTTTAAATAATATATTCTACAAATTAAATTGTTCAACTAATACTTGAATTCCCTTTTTCCTAGGTCAAATTTGCTATATTTCTTGGTTCCCTATTCTGGCTAGGATAGTTAGGAAGGTTAACTATAGTATTAACATAAAGGGGTAACATACTACTTTAGTTGAGTATTATCTAATATGTTCACCAAATTTTAATACCAATTCCTTTTATTAGCATTTCTATTTATTTATAAACCCTAACTTTTTAATGTATCCTCTAATATATTCTAAAGTAAGTATACACATTTCTTTCTTCATTGTTCTAAACTAGTTGTTCATATCATTTTCATTTTCTAACAAACCCTACATAACCTAATCAATCAAAGCTATGGAAATTTATCCAATCCAAATAGATTTAGTATGACTAACCTTTTTAATGCCCAACTATCCAAATACACGAACCAAGTTTACTCTGTCTTTTTAATTGAAACAAATGCTTAGTTTGAAATACTACGATTTTTATATTTTCTAAATTTTAATTTGTGTTATGAGAACTTAGAAAACCTAGTAGGTTATTAAAATACAAATTGCTACTCAATATTGAAACAATTAATTATAAATTAAAAGACATGTTTTCCAACAATAATGAAAGACACAAATATTAATAAATAGTTATAAATACATGGTCGGGCTTGGGTATTATATCCTCCCCCCTTATAAAAATTGCGTCCTCGCAATTTACTTCTCCATTTAGATAATTTTCTCCTGAGCTACAATATCTATGGCCCAATTTGTGACATTGAATACCGGATGCCAAGTAAGAATTCCAAACGTGAGCTTCGGATAGGAATATCCGGATGAGAATACCAATGAACAGTATATAGGAATACCGCGCGAGAAAACCAAGACATCCCAAATAGTAATGCCAGATAAAGGCAATACGAATGTCAAATACAGGCAATATAAATGCCAAATAAAGGCTTAACTTAAGAAGTCCAGAGAATATACTAGTTAAGAACTCCAAGAATTTTGGGTGTAGATATCGAAGAAAATACCAATGGCAAATGTCAAGCCCTGAGCACCAAATATAGTCTATCAATCAATGGTTCCCTTGTTTGTTGACTTGCATTTGAGGAGGTTCGCCACTGGCCAATTCTTTAAGGGGAGTGGATTACTTACCATTTTACAGGTAACGTATGTATACAGTTAATAATATATTTAATCAATTTTAGCACAATTAAACATGTAATCTTCAGAGGATAGACTCATACTTAGCAGATAAGCACATTGGCACATATGATTATGCTAAACACATATCCTTGAAAACGACTACCCACTGACCGAAGATCCTATCTCGGCTTATGAGTTGTCTAAGCTCTGATACCACTTGTAACGACCCCAACCCGACCCTTCTCAATATTAGGTCAAAGTCTACGTTTACTGTCATTGTGAGTTCATAACTTTATATTAAAAGGAACAATAAATAAAGAATTATTCAATAACAAGCCTTTATATAATAATTTAAGTACAAAAGTGTGTTACAACATTTGAGATCCGATAACTACCAGGCTACCATACAAACTAGAGTTTCAGCACAACTACTCTTCTACCCGAGAGTAATACAAACAAACTCTAACTTTTACAACTTGGATCGAAACATGCAGGCAAGGGGCCTCGAGCACATAATTATAATGTCAGCTTATATCAAGCTAAGTAGCACCTGCAAGTGGGGAGAAAAGAGGGTGAGCTCTGGGAAGCTCAGTGAGGATGGAATAGTAGAGTTTGAAAACATTTCTGGTCGGTCTCTTTTGCAAATCATGATACAATTCATGTACGGTAATAAAACAAATTATTCACATATGGTAAATGCTAAATGTAACGCCCCAACTTGACCCCACCAACGATCAGTCAGGACGCAACGTAATTTCGGCAGTATAACTACAGTAACACGGACATCAGGGCTCTAATCCAACCCTTTAGAACATCATACAACCAACTCCACAAATCACCAATCAACTCCACAATCAAGTTAGCAATATACAACCTAACCAAAATATACTTCAAACATTTTTTCACCATTTCATCCATAAGTTATACGCCTCCGTTCCAACATCATACATCACTAAGTAAAACCATATACATACATAACACATTATACTAGCTTAGCAACTTATTTAAATCCAAAAGTAAGACAACTAAACTAGCATAACACTTTTACTATCTTTAGATCAGTTTATACAATACAACCTTTAAAAGCTTGAAACTATACAACCTAAGTCATACTACAAAATAGTATACAATATTCCAGCTAAGCATCAGGATATGACTCTGGCACATAAGACTCTTCAACAAAAGTCACATTCTCAGCCTCCTGAGACACATACCCGTAGTCTTGTTCAGTAACACATGCTTGCAGATAACGAATGAGAGTGAACTTATATAAAATAAGCCCAGTGAGGAATTAATAGATCCTTATCACATAGTAAATATCAATATCAATATAAACATAACAATAATCATAACCAATCAATAAGGATACTCTAGTTGGTGTAGCTTCAAATGCCATCACAATCTCAACCATCTTCTTAATTCCCCATTACTCACATACCCAAGGTACCTCTCTAGCCCCTCCCTCCATGGCACATCCGCCCATGCGAGCTGGGGGTAGTCTATGATAGTCATGCCGTTATCAACCTGACAGCCCAACGCTGCCCGAGAGGTGGCACACACATACCAAGACTCATGACAATAATAATAATCATTCATATCACAGGAGGACAACAAAAGTAGGTTGCCTATCTCTCGGCTCCATCAATAATCAATCAGTTAATAACATTTCAACAACATAATATCATTTAATCAATTAACAACCCAACAACTAGGTTAGATGACAAAGTAGGCCACCTAACCTAACAAGCATTAAACCACACAACCAAACCGTAGTCTAACCTCCAACAACACAAGATTCAATCACTCAACACAACCCAAACACCCAAAGGCAATAGTTCAACATTTTAAAGAAAGACAACTCAAATTTCTAAAAGTCATAACTTACATTCTACTAATCCAATAACCTCCAAACCAGTTTCTATCACTCACCAACTCAAGCAACTATATTAGCCCTCTCAGAAACCAACCACAATCCATCCAAAACAAGCCCAACAACCCTAAAACCTCAATGCACCATGGCTGAAATTTCCGTACTTTCACCACGACATCACAATCAAAATTTCGGCATCAAAACATTACTACCACGTATTTAACAAACTTTTAGAAGCTAACAGCAATCGATTCCAACCACCACAACTCCAATTATTCAGCATTTAGCCAAACTCTCAACTTTAATACTCGAAAAATAGAAATACGTGCTACCACTGTTCAAAACAGCTATAAACCCATATAAATGACCCTTAGCATCTACTGAGCAATAATCTAAAGACAGTTTAGCATTTCACCGGCTAAATAAACAGTTATATGAAAAGACATAAAAATAGCACTTTGAGATCTTAAAATTTTCTCTCACCTTTGATCCGAAACAAGCCTAGGAATGCGTGCAATACGTGCCCAACAAGCGAAATCTAGCTTGGTTTGCAAAACTACGGACAAAAACTAAGTTTTTCAAGAGAAATTTGTTTTGAAAACCTTTGAAATTCTTTTCTTTTTCTCTTCCTCAACCTCTTGGCCTTGTGTGTGTTTGTGAGTGTGTTTTGTGCTGTTTCTTGTATGTGTTGATGCATAAGGCTCAAGGTCAACAAAAACTAAAAAGTCAATGTTGAACAATTTAGTATTTTTTTAGTCTTTCATTTAGTATTTTTAGTCTTCTAATTAGTTTTTTCTTGACTATCTTGCTTGCTCAAGTAAAAATACTATATTTAGTAGTTCAAGAATAGGTGACAACATTTTCACATGCATACTCATACACCCGCTCAGGTAAAAACTCAATTTTTTTACAAAAGAAAGTGTAAAAACCTTTAAAATTCCTAATCCGATTCAAAATCCGTTTTAACCAAAAACGGGTCTATTAATATCCGAGGACTAGTTTTTAAAATGTTTAAAACACCCCTGTAAAAATTTTAGTGGACGTGTGTTCAAAATACTATTCACAAAAATCATCGATAAAATTTCTGATGTCGATTTTGATGAAAGTTACATGAATGCACACTTAGCATGTAATAGGAATATAAATCACAGAATTAACACATTCTAACTCATATAACACATAAATAGGTCAAATCACGCAAATCTAAGCAAAGACAAAATCTGGGGTCTCACATTCTCCCCACCTTAAAGAAATTTCATCCTCGAAATTCTTACTTGCTGAACGGAACAGATCTGGATACTGTTGCTACATCTGATCTCTCATTTTCCATGTAGCTTCCTCAATTCCGTGATACTTCCACAACTCTTTGACCATCGGAATTTTCTTTGATCTCAACTCCCGTTCCATCTGATCAAGAACGCGAATCGACCGCTCATCATAAATCAGATTCTCATGAAGCTGTAACGGCTTTAGCTTTAGAATATGAGAAGGATCCGGATTATACTTCTGCAAATTAGACACGTGAAAGACATCGTGAACATTAGAAAAATTCTCTAGTAAAGCCAACTGATATACTAACTTGTCAACCCTGCCAGTAATCTCAAACGGCCTTGCAAACCTCAGACTCAGCTTACCACATTTACCATAACGAGCAACCCCTTTTCGTGGAGACAATTTCAAGAAAACCTGATCCCCGACTGCAAATTTCAAATCCCGACGACGCTTATCAGCATAACTCTTGTATCTGCTCTGCGCTGTAAGCATTCTCTGCTTGATCAACTGACCATTCTCAATCTTCTCTAGAAGCTCTGGCATGATGGTCGGATCAATAGTCTTCATCTCCCTTACTTCATCCCAATACAAAGGTGATCGGCACTTACGGCCGTAGAGAGCTGCAAAAGGTGCCATTCCAATAGTCGCTTGATAACTATTGTTATAGGCAAACTCGGCAAGTGATAGATGTTTCTCCCAGTTCTTTCCAAAGTCCAGAAAACAAGCCCTGAGCATATTCTCCAGAATCTGAATAGTCCTCTTAGACTGACCGTTAGTCTGTGGATGATACACTGTGCTGAAGTTTAGCTGAGTACCCAAAGTCTCCTGAAGTTTCTCCCACAAACGAGAAGTAAAACGAGGATCTCGATCTGAGACAATACTAGATGAAATCCAGTGAAGTTTAACAATTTGATCCACATAAAGATCCACCAACTTTGCAACCTCATCTCCCAACCTCATCGGAAATAAATGAGCTGTCTTCGTCAAACGGTCCACAACAACCCAAACTGCATTGTTACCTCTTGGTGTTCTAGGCAAACTAGAGACAAAGTCCATCGTAATATGTTCCCACTTCCACTCTGGTATTACCAACGACTGAAGTAACCCTGCAGGTCGTTGATGTTCTGCTTTCACCCGTTAACAAGTCAAACATCTGGATACAAACTGAGCAACCTCCTTTTTCATGTTGTTCTACCAAAAATGTTGCTTCAAATCCCGATACATCTTGTTTCCACCGGGATGAATGGTGTACTTAGAATTATTAGCCTCCTCCAGAATACCTCTCCTCAAATCTGGTTCATCGGGAACACAAACCCTGCTCCAAAACCGAAGAATACCATCCTCATGTAATTTGAAGTCAGACTGATTATCAGTAATCTGATCCTTGAGCTTCTGAAGTTTCGCATCAAGTTGCTGAGCTTCTCTGATTTGAGACAGCAATAAAGGTTGAATATGGAGATGTGAACACATCACCCTAACCTGAGTCAATTCTGGTCTACAATAACTAAATTCCTCAAGAACCTCCCACTTTTTGACAGCCAAACAATAAATACTCGCCTTACGACTAAGAGCATCTGCTGCAACATTTGCCTTCCTAGCCAGATAATTGATAGAACAATTATAATCATCGAGAAGTTCCATCCAGCTCTGTTGACGCATATTCAACTCCTTCTGTGAAAACAAATACTTCAAACTTTTATGATTAGTGAAAATCTCGAACTTATTTCTCCACAGATAATGACACTACTTTTTCAGTGCGAATACCACGACTGCTAACTCAAGATCATGAGTCGGATAATTCATCTCATACTGCTTCAACTTTCTAGAAGCCTAGGCAATAACCTGACCATTCTGCATAAGTACACAACCCAAACCCTCCTTGGATGCCTCGCTATAGATAACCATATTATCGATTCACTCTGGTAGAGCAAGTACTGGAGCGGTAGTCAACCTCTTTTTCAACTCCTGAAACCTACTCTCACATTTCTCATCCTAAGTAAAGTTGGTTCGTTTCTGAGTTAACTTAGAAAGTGGCTCTACAATCTTAGAAAAGTCCTTCACAAACCTACGGTAATAACCCGCCAAGCCAAGGAAACTACGAACCTCCGAAACATTCTCCGGCCTTTTCCAAGACATCACCACTTCAATCTTAGTGGGATCTACTGAAATACCGCTCTGTGTAATCACATGGCCAAGAAAAGATATTCGTTGCAACCAGAATTTACATTTGCTAAACTTCGAAAACAACTGATGCTCCTACAGCTTTTGTAAGACTAGCCGTAGATGTTGCTCGTGCTCCGATTCAGTCTTAGAATAAACCAAGATATCATCAATAAAGATTACCACGAACAGGTCCAGGTACGACTGAAAGACCCGATATATAAGATCCATGAATGCTGCCGGTGCATTAGTTAGTCCAAAGGGCATAAATACAAATTCATAATGCCCATACCGAGCCCTAAAAGCAGACTTTGGAGCATCCTCCGTACGAATCCGAAGCTGATACTACCCCTACCTCAAGTCAAACTTAGAGTAGACTTTGGTTCTGTAATACCCAAGCCCGAAATGTGAAAATTTCTTGTTTATTATCTTGAAAATTATATTTTCTTAGATTCTCTGAGATTTAATTGTTACTTATTTGCTGTCGCAATGTGCATTGCATTTAGGGAGCGATAGCTAGAGAACGGTTTCTAGTCCTCAGCAAATAGTGAAAATAGTATTTAGATGACTTAAATTTTATATTTTAATTGTTGTTAGCTAGAATTAATTTTTCCTTAGTTAAGATGGCTTTAAAATGCACAAAATAAGGCCATTTGACCCAATTTTAAGTTATTTGACCAAGGGCTTTGACCCTTTGACCAAGCTTGTCACTTATTAGGCTTAAAACATAACAAAATTAAAAAAAAAAACAAAGCAAAGAATAGAACCTGTTGGCCGAAGCTATCAAGAGAAAAAAAACACCTTTCAACTTCCAATCGTTCAATCTTCGCGTGAGCTCGTGCGGGGTGGTTTCCAAGGCAACCAGCGTTGTTTTCCTAGCGACTAGGAGTACCTAAGGTGAGGGAAGCATGTTATTTGCGCATTTAAATGTCAAGTATGTTAACTTTGTGATTTTTAGATTTTATCCGTAGATTGTTGTTTAAAGCGTTTTGATGCTTCTAGAATGTTCCTTGGCAATTGTAGAACGTGTATTTATAGTTTTTTAACATTTTCTACGGTTAAATGTTGAGATTACAATTTAAATTGGTTGTTGAATAGTGTTTTATGAATAGTAAATCCTTGAAACAATGAAGTTGCTCCGTTATGCTGTCCGTTGATGTAGAAATGTGCTAGGTGTGCTAGAATGCCTAAATGCATGGTTTGTTTGGGTTGCGTAATGGAAAAACGGGAATTATGCCTTGGTGAAAGTCGGGGTCGTTTAGGTTGAGTTTGGCGTTTTCTCGTTTTACGTGTTGGCATTGTTTCGGGAGGCCATGGAAGCACTTTTGGTGCGATTATGGCGTTGGTTGGGTGTTTGGTTGATATAGTTGTAGTTCAAACGAGCAAAGGGGAAAATCAAGACTTTGCGTGAATTCTAGGGTTAAGTAGGGTTTCGGGGTCTTTAGACGTGCCTTATGGTGACCTAGGAGGATTGGCGAAGTCGGTTTCCAGAACTCGTGGCTCGTTTGGAAATGGTAGTGTTTTGATAGTTGGGGCCGAGTGGTGATTTTGCTCGTTTTCTTGATATTATGTCTATAGAATGCTTAGGGTTGCTTGATATACTTGTTTGAATTGATTTTGATTGAAATGCTTATCAACTGTTGCTATTGCGTGCGAGAGTAACCTACTTTGTTATTCTCCCACGTGTGGCTTTATTGCTTGTTTATCGCCTTGTATCGAGTCTTGCATTGCATAGTGTCTCGCGCGTGAGTAATGGGCCTCTCTAGGTAGCCTCAGGTTGCCAGTGTTGGTTGCTCTAGCTCCACTACTATTCCCTCTTCTCGCTTGGGTTGCCTCCCAGGGAGATTTGGGTCGTAGATTGATGGATACTCCGGGGTATTATAAACTGGTGTTATAAGTTGGTTTGGGCCGGCGTGTCGTCATCGAATTCGTGTTTGAAAGTTGCTCGTGGGAATAGTATCGTATCCTTTGATTGAGTGATTATAGTATAAATGCTTGCCTTGATTTATTGATGGCTTTATTTGTATCTCTATATGATATTTGTATGTATTGCTTGACTAATTGCATTGCATATTCCTCTCATCTCCGTCCTTGAGACCAATTGCCCTCGCTGAGCAATAGTTTTTTCTCATTCCTTTCTATACTATATTTTTACAGGAGTAGTTGAAGCAGACCCTATTGAGGTAATAGAGGAGGAGGAGCAGGTGGAGGTGTTTCCGTGATAGCACTTCTTTGCTTTGCTGGTGGTTGGTTACCAGATTTTGTGAGAGCCATGCTTGATTTGTATATTGCTTGGTTGACGCTTTATTTTGAGGCTTGAGCCTTGTATGTATTTCCTAGTTTAAGGCCTCTATGGTCTTATGTTGTATAAGTTGAAAGAATGTAAAGCTGTAAAAGTATCCTCTTATGACTAGTAAAGAAATGCATGCTAATAACTAACTGTTTAGTGGCATAAATACTTGTGTAGTATGCATGGCATTTTGGTTTGGAAAGTTGGTTAATAAGAGGATGTATGTTTGTAAAAGAAAGTCGGCTTGTTTTAATTGTTTTTATGGCTTTCGCAAGTATTATGTGATCGTCCGCGGTACAGAGGAGACTCCGTCCGTGTGTCGGGTCCGGGCTTGGCCTTTTGCGGGGTCGGGTCGGGGCGTGACAGGTTCCCTGAAGTTGATCAAACAACTCGTCAATCAGTGGCAAATGATACTTGTTCTTGATGGTCACCTGATTCAAACCATGATAATCAATACATAACCTCAAGGTACCATCCTTCTTCTTCACAAATAAAACAGGTGCTCCCCATAGTGAAGAACTCTGCTGAATGAAACCCTTCTCTAATAACTCATGCAACTGAGTTTTCAGCTTCTTCAGCTCAGCTGGTACCATTCGATACACTGATTTAGAAATAGGTTGAGTACCGGGAATCAGATTAATCACAAACTCAACATCTCTCTCTGGCGGCAATCCTGGCAATTCCTCGGGAAATACATTGGGATATTCCTGAATAATAGGAACTTCATCCAGCTTTAGCTTATCAGATGGCTTGTTGATCAAATAAGCTAGATAACCCGAACACCCCTTACTTACTAGCTTAACAACTTTAGTTGATGAGATAATAAAACTCGTCTTAGCATCCCGGTTCCCCGCTACCTAAACTACTGGCTGATCTGGCAACCTAAACTGTACTACCTTTGTTCTACAGTTTAACTGGGCATCGTACTTAGAAAGCCAGTCCATACCCAAGATAACATCATAACCCCAGATAGGAAATAAGATAAGGTCCGAAGGAAAATCCTGACCCTTAACATGTATTTTATAGTCTTTACATACTAATCCAGTCACATACTTATCAGTTAAAGAAGTACTAATCTCAACCACATAAGGCAATCTTTCAGGTTCCATGTTAACACGTTGCATACAAGTAGGCATAATGAAAGATTGCGTAGCACTAGAATCAATCAACACTTTAACAAGTTGATTGAGTATAAGGAAGTTACCTTTTACAACTACCGTTGCCTCAGGTACCTCCTCCAAATCCACTGCGTAGGCCCGAGCCTGAACCCGTTGCTACTGAGGTGCACCACAGGTATGTCGACCCTGATAACCCTGGGTCGCTGTCCGAACCTCAGTCCTCTGAAATCTAGGACAATCCCTCGTTGGCCTTCACCCTTTAGCCGGCGTCCACATGGCCTTGACATTTGCAATAAGTACACTGCAGTGACGAAGCACTAATAATGCCACTCGAAGACCCAGAAGCTGAAAAAGTGGCTATGCCAGCCTGCTGTTGGGGTCTCGCAACATTAGGCCTATATAAACCCTGAGACTAGGCCGGCTTGTACTGTGATTGAGCCTGGAAGGAGCCCTGCTGAAACTGGGGCCTATAGAAATCCTGCTGACCCTGCAGTCTAAAAGAGCTTTGCTGAACTGGCAGCCTGTACACAACCTGCTGCATTGGAGGCCTATACACACCCTGCGGCTGAAATGGTCTCTTATTAGGATAACTAGGTCCAATCTGTTCCCCTGTCCTCTTTTCCAACCTAGATGGCGCCTCAAAAGCCTCAAAAAATACATCATACTGATTCAGGGCCATTGCATCCTGAATCTCTGGCCTCAAACCCAACATAAACCTCTGAGTCTTACGCTCATCATCTATTACAAATTCCGGTGCATACCGGGACAATCTAGTAAAATTGGCCTCGTACTGGGCCACTATAGAATCACCCTGAACTAAAGACAGAAATTCTACCTCTCTCTGGTCCCCTGCAATCCTCGGAACGTACTTGGCCCAGAACGCTCTAAGAAAGGTATCCCAAACATAAGGAATACCTCTTGCCTCCCACCTGGCTTTCACTGTACGCCACCACTTTTCGGCTTCGTCATCAAACAAATAAACTGCAAAAGTGATTTTCCTCTCGTCAGTGTAATCCAAAGGATCAAAAATCTTCTCAATCTTATTGATCCATGCCTCTGTCTTTCTATCATCTGGCTCGCCCTGGAATCTAGGTGGATAGTAACCCAAGAATTCCTTCAACGTATTTCCTCCGTGGTAACCACCTTGTGTATTCATCATCTGTGCCTGCACAGCTTATGCCTGGGCAGCTTGCCCTGCTAATAACTGTGTCTGTCCTGCCATGATTTCCGTCATTCTATCCATAGCTGCAGCAATACGGTCATCACCTCTATCTCGGCCCGGTGCCACATTACCTGGTGCCTCATTATCTGCCTCCAGCAAACCTCTTGTTCTCGGTCTACCCGCCATTCTACTATCAAAGAGTTAGCACAGGTTATAGCACATAGACAGACTATAGACAATTATTAGCACATAAGTAACAAACTCACATAAAGCACATAAGTCACTTAAGTATCAATCACATAAACAAATTGATCACATAATCACAATCACTAAATCACATAATCACTCAATCACTTAATCATATTAACACATATTTCACTTTTCTTTCACTTCATACATACTTTCATGCTAAGACCATTACCCACATTCCGAGAATACCCCGGCTGACAACTAAACATAAGCTCTGATACCACTTAATGTAATGCCCCAACTCCCACCTATGATCAGTCAGGACGCAACGGAATTTTGACAGTATAATGACAATAACACAGACATCAGGGCTCTAATCCAACCCTTTAGAACATCATACAACCAACTCCACAAATCACCAATCAACTTCACAATCAAGTTAGCAACATACAACGCAACCAAAATATACTTTAAACATTCTTTCACCATTTCATCCATAAGTTATACGCCTCCGTTCCGACATCATACATCACTATGTAAAACCATATACATACATAACACATTATACTAGCTTAGCAACTTATTTAAATCCAAAAGTAAGACAACTAAACTATCATAACACTTTTACTATCTTTAGATCAGTTTATACAATACAACCTTTAAAAGCTTGAAACTATACAACCTAAGTCATACTACAAAATAGTATACAATATTCGAGCTAAGCATCAGGATATAACTTTGGCACATAAGACTCTTCAACAAAAGTCACATTCTCAGCTTCCTGAGGCACATACCCATAGTCCTGTTTAGTAACACCTGCTTGCAGATAACAAATGAGAGTGAGCTTATATAAAACAAGCGCAGTGAGGAATTAATAGATCATTATCACATAAAAAAATCAACATCAATATAAACATAACAATAATCATAACCAATCAGTAAGGATACTCTAGTTGTTGTAGCTCCAAACGCCATCACGATCTCAACCATCTTCTTATAACTCCCCATTACTCACGCACCCGAGGTACCTCTCTAGCCTCTCCCTCCATGGCACCTCTGCCCATGCTAGCTGGGGGTAATCTATGATAGTCATACCGTTATCAACCTGACATCCCAACGCTACCCGAGAGGTGGCATACACATACCAAGACTCATGACAATAATAATAATCATTCATATCACAGGAGGACAACAAAAGTAGGTTGCCTATCTCCTGGCTCCATCAATAATCAATCAGTTAATAACATTTCAACAACATAATATCATTTAATCAATTAACAACCCAACAACTAGGTTAGATGACAAAGTAGGCCACCCAACCTAACAAGTATTAAACTACACAACCAAACCCGAGTCTAACCTCCAACAACACAAGATTCAATCACTCAACACCACCCAAACACCCAAAGGCAATAGTTCAACATTTTAAAGAAAGACAGCTTAAACATCTAAAAGTCATAACTTACATTCTACAAATCCAATAACCTCCAAACCAGTTTCTATCACTCACCCACTCAAGCAACTACATTAGCCCTCTTGAAAACCAACCACAATCAATCCAAAACAAGCCCAACAACCCTAAAACCTCAATGCACCATGGCTGAAATTTCTGGACTTTCATCACGACATCACAATCAAAATTTCGGCATTACTGCATTACTACCACGTATTTAACAAACTTTTAATTGATTCCAACCACCACAACTCCAATTATTCAACATTTAGCCAAATTCTCAACTTTAATACTCGAAAAATAGAAATACATTCTACCACGGTTCAAAACAGCTATAAACTCATATAAATGACCCTTAACATCTACTGAGCAATAATCTAAAGACAGTCTAGCATGTCACCGGCTAAATAAACAGTTATATGAAAAGACATAAAAATAGCACTTTGAGATCTTAAAATTTTCTCTCACCTTTGATCCGAAACAAGCCTAGGAATGCGTGCAATACGTGCAATGTGTGCCCAACAAGCGGAATCTAGCTCAGTTTGCAAAACTACGGACAAAAACTAAGTTTTTCAAAAGAAATTTGTTTTGAAAACCTTTGAAATTCTTTTCTTTTTCTCTCCCTCAACCTCTCGGCCTTGTGTGTGTTTTGTGTTGTTTCTTGTTTGTGTTGATGCATAAGGCTGAAGGTCAACAAAAACTAAAAAGTCAAAGTTGAACAATTTAATTTTTTTTTTGTCTTTTAATTAATATTTTTAGTCTTTTAAGTAGTTTTTCTTGACTATCTTGCTTGTTCAAGTAAAAATACTATATTTAGTAGTTCAAGAATAGGTGACAACATTTTTACATGCATACTCACACACCTGCTCGGGTAAAAACTCGATTTTTTTACTAAAGAAAGTGTAAAAAAAAACCTTTAAAATTCCTAATCCGATTTGAAATCCGTTTTAATCAAACACGAGTCTATTAATATCCGAGGACTAGGTTTTAAAATGTTTAAAACTCTCATGTAAAAATTTTAGCGGATGTGTGTTGAAAATACTATTCACAAAAATCGTCGATAAAATTTATGATGCCGATTTTGATAAAAATTTCATGAATGCACACTTAGCATGTAATAGGAATATAAATAATAGAATTAGCACATTCTAACTCATATAACACATATACAGGTCAAATCACGCAAATCTAGACAAAGACAAAATTTGGGGTCTCACACTAAAATACAATAACATGTGATAACTAGTAGAGATTTCTATCACATTTGATTCATGTACCAATAACAGTAGTGTAAAAAAGATAAATAGTCTTTCCTTTCTGAGGGCAGGACTGGTCCCAAGTGAGAACAAGCTCTCCAAGGGTGGTAGTGGTCCCAAGCGAGAGTACCTAAACACACAGTAAAATGATATGTTTTGATACCCCCAGAGGTGGCTAGCCCCGAATCAAGATCACAACTTCTTATCTCTCCCAAGAGGATACTTCGGATTGTATCAAAAATCTATGACACAACATCTTTGAGGGCGGACCTGGTCCCAAGCGAGAGAAACTCTCCAAGGGCGGTAGGGGTCCCAAGCGAGAAGAGGGAATAGGACCACAACAGGCATGGGAGTAGCAGCAAACCCTATGCCGCCCGACGTACGTGCAAGCTATTGGGCCTGAGGTTGCAACCCTCAAGTAATACACAGGCATGAACGAGTAATCACGTAACACACGATTGATAACCACTTGTACATGTTATGATCATGTACTTCGATAATCACGTAGGTGGAGAATAACAAAAGAGGTTGTTTCCGAACAAGTATCTTTAACAATTAAAAATATTAATACAAGTAGACAATAGAATGTAGTCTATATCAACTCATTATTGTCAATTAAAAATTCAATAAATACCATTTCAGTTGATAATCAATAGCGAAAGTGGATAACTATATACACTTGTTGTAGTCCAGATAAACTTAGTTTCAGTAAGTATCACGTTTCTTGGTAATCTAGTAATTCTATTTAGCTAAAACTAATTATTAATTTATAGCATGGTAATTAATTCTTGGAACTGAGACTGGTATTCCGGTTCATCTATCCTATAATTTCTAGTTTATTTACTAGACTTATTAGTGGTACATCCTTTCATTCAACCCTAATTTAGAATAAAGACTACTTAGCAGGTAATAACAAACTATTAAGCTTGTATATTAAAATCCTATCCAATTAATCAAACTTACTAGTAACATTTACTTCCAAGTTCTACTTGAATACATAACCCTATACATATAATACTACATTTCATGATACTTAAGTACGACAACTTATACCTAAATGTTCTCCCCGGCACCTTCAAACAAGCAGTAATATTCATTAATACCAGTGATGGAATCCAAGAGAAGTTAAATTAATTCTAAATGTTTTTACTTATTAGCATATACTAGCCCTAACAATCCTAAACATTAAATTGTAACTCAGCTAATTAGATTCGTTAATTCTATTTACTTCCTAATTAAGATAACACTGGATAAATATATATATTCAGATATATATCATTATAACTTTCATGTAATAATTCTACATATGCTAGTTTATTATATAACTAATACAATCAAAATCTCTTCACATAATAGAAATAATTCTATATGTTGTTGTTAAAGATTTCCACACCAACTAGGTTCGACTTCAACTCCATCTTGCATGCTAGGGCTCAAGGCCCCTACGTCGAGCTTCCTAGTGGTAGAAGCATAAGCTCGATCATCTGATCCCCAAGCTAATATTATTATATAACCCAAGTAAAGAAGGATCCGGCAACTCACTCAATGCACATACACATATATACGAAGTTGATTCTATGATTTTTATCAAATGTTCCTCACCTAGTTGATGCTACAGCTGGTATGGCTAATTAGCTTTTGTGTGTGTTGTGCTAACCGAAATATGCTTGTTTTGTGCGGTCTTGCTATTGCCAACGGGAGAGGCTTTTATAAAGTTAAGGGTTGGGTTTGATTGGATAAAAGTAGCAGTGGGAATTTTTTAGTATGCAGGCTGCTTACAAGGACGATGCTAGCTTGGTAATGCCGTGTGGTAGAGCTATGTTAGGCTGATCATGATGATAGATGAAACATAGGTAGCAATGTGTGGAGTGTCACGCCCCAACTCGACCCCTCCTATAATCAGTCAGGACGCAACGGAATTTCGGCAGTATAACGACAGTAAATAGGACACCGAGGCTCTAAACCAACCTCAATAGAACATCATACATCAACTTTACAAACCATACAACAAACAACTCCTCAATAAAATAACAACATACATCATAACCATATTATACAATAAACAGTCCTCGTTATATGCCTCAGTTCCAACATAATACATTAACCCTTAATATACAATACAAAAACATATTGAGCCAATCTAGCAACCTAATCATAAACAAAAGAAAAGCTACTAAGACAACATCAACTAATTCATTAACTTATCAACATCTTATACATTATAAACTACAAAGCAGATAAAAGTCTACTAAGTTAATTTACAAGATAATAAAACATGCACGACACCAAGGGTAAGACTCTGGAACATAGGACTCATCCACGTAAGGCACGTTTTCCACATTCTCCTCTTCAGGAGGCACGTACCCGTAATCCTGCAAAAGTACACCTGTATGCATGCAATAATAGAGAGTGAGCTTATATAAAATAAGCCCAGCGAGGATCCGATAGATCTCGAGCAAGGTCTACTAAACTCCTTAGAATAATCCTTTGAGTCAGTAAACACACAATAACAATAATATTATCATCACTTAACTATATAACCATTCAATAAAGGATACTCTAGTTGGTGTAGCTCCAAACGCCATCACGATCTCAACCATTCTTCTTGTAACTCCCCATTACACACGCACCCGAGGTACCTCACTAGCCCCTCCCTCCATAACACCTCCGTCATGCGAGCTGGGGGTAGTCTCTGGCAGTCATGCCGTTTTCAACCCGACAGCCCAACGCTGCCCGAGAGGTGGCACACACATACTAAGACTCCATAACAATCATCAATAATCAATCAACCATCAATCAATAATCTGGGAGATTAGCAACAAAAGTGCCCGATTCCCGTACTCAATAATAATCAATATAACATCAATATTTAATTAAACAACAAACAACTAAGTTAGATGACAAAGTAGGCCATCTAACCGAACATGCATTAAACACACAATCAAACCCTAGTTTACCCATCATCAACTCACAATTCAATCACTCAAACCAAACCCAATCAACTAAGGCTCAATTCAATAATTTAAAGAAAGATAACCTAAACTTCAATAAGTCATATCTTACATTCTACTAATCCAAACAACTCCAAATCAGTTTCAAACACTCACCCATTCAATCAACTACATTAGCCCTCTCGGAAACCAACCAAAACACATCCAAATCATGCCCAATAACCCTAAAACCCTAAGATGTCATGGCTGAAATTTCTGAATTTTGGCACGAACATCACAATCAAAAATTCGGCATTACAACGGCGCTACCACGTAATTAACAAAATTTTAGAAATCGACGGCAATCGATTCCAATCAACACAACTCAATTTAATCAACTTTGAACAAATTAATCAAATTTAAATACCCCAAAAATAAAAATTATGCTACAGCTGATAAAAACTCGTAGTATTATAGCTAAATGATCCCTAGCATGCAAGGAGTAATAATCTAACATCAGATTAACATTCTAACGGTTCAATAATCATTTATATGCATAAACACAAAATATGAGTTTTGAGATCTAGAATTTTTCTCTCACCTTTGATGTGTTTTGATGCAAGAAATGTGTAGAATGGATGCCAAACAAGTGAAATCAAGCTTTGAATCACTCAATTCGGCTTTGAAATGCAAAATTTATGAGAAAAATGCTTTGAAAATGCCTTAATCTTTCTCCTCTAAGGAGCCACGGTTTTGTGTATGTTTTTGGGGTGTTTTTGTCCTTTGTGAGTGTGTGTTCGTGATATAAGCTTGTTGGTCAATCATTTAAATGATAGTCAAAGTTGAAACTTAGCATTTTTTTGTGTTTTCTTGACTTTAAATACATTTTCTTGATCACCAAAGTTCAAAACAATTATTTAACACTCAAGATAGTTCAAGTAGATTATTTTTATGTGACAAGAAGTTTTACAATCAAACAATTTCACCCGAGTCGGCTTAAAACTCGATTTTCGCAAAAGTCAGTGTAAAATCCCTAATAAATTCTTAAGCCAATTTTAAAACTGTTTTAATCAAACACAGGTCTATTAAAGTCCGTGATCTAGGTCTAGAAGGGTTAAAAAGACCAGTTTCAAAATTTTAGCGGACGTGTTTCGAAAATACTATTCACTAAAAATCGACGATAAAATTTCTGATCCCGTTTTTGATGAAAATTTCATGAATGCACATTTAGCACGTATTAGGAGTATTGACATTAAAATTATAACACTCTAGGTCATATAGCACAAAAACAGGTCAAATGCAAGCAAAACGAGATAAAACACGTAAATCGAGTTAAAGCAGAAAAGTGGGGTTTTACATTCTCCCCTCCTTAAAACAATTGCGTCCGCGCAATTCTTGAACTGACAGACAATTAAATCCTCAATCGTTACACTTAATAATACTTCTCTTAGTTCTCATTTATCTCTTAGGATGACAACTAACCAAAGACCTCAAAAGAACAACCTCTGTTGACTGCAAGTTGATGATCATAGTTCCAAGACAATCTTCAATTCATAATTCTCTCCTACCTAATATCATATTGCATATGAAAAGAAAAAAAAAATCGCAACTCCAAAGTCCTAGCATGACACCACTAATTATCAATCATCTCCTACTACACAAAAGAGCTCTATGAACACCCCTAGGGTTTAAAAAAAAAAACTCATTCATGATAACATGAATGATTATTGATCAAGGAAATATCTCAAAAGTGACATTTGTCAGAATATGGCTCTTATGAAATTTACAAGGAAATACGAATATGAAAAATCATATTTGAGCCAATAACCAAGTGAACAGGAGGTCAAACAGGTTAGAGAATCAAGAGGTTAATAGTTTAATAAAGAAGCATGATAACTAAGATAAGAAATGTCTCAGCACCTATCAGTTAAATAAGTACGAACAAAGGATGATGACGAGTCAAAACAGTGCTGAGTATGTTGAACAAAAATTCCTGAACAAGTAGATATTTCAATTCTCGATGATTGTTCAAGGAACCAACAAGTAAGTTGTATTTGAGGCGAAATGAAATTAATAAATAAGAGGTGATTAATTCAATAGAAAACATGAGTGGCAAGAGTATCTCAGCATGCAATACCAAAGAAGTACAAATAAGAAATGATAACAATAGGACAGTGCCGAGTACTTTGAGTGAGCAATTACAAGCAAAGTAATAGCTCATAATTTAATAATAAAATAATAGGATTAACAGAGATCAACAAGAATGACAATGATGTACTTAGGTAAGGAGTTCATCAAACAAGTTAAATCGAATAAGTAAAATGGTATACGAAAGGTGAAATTACTTCCAAATAAATAGTAATAGAATGAAATGAAATATTGAAACGAATGGCTAAAGATAGAAAATGAAATATAGAAGTCTCAAACCTTAACTCCAATAAGCGACATTGCTATAAGAAGCAAATAAGAATGCTAAGAAAAGAAGCAATGTCAAATGAGTATAGGATCCATTAATCCAATAAGAAAAACTTTCAAGAAACAATTGATATGCTAGAAAAGTGTAACTCTCTCTCAAATAAGTGAGAATAGAGTAAAAGATAATAATAAGACTGATAGAATTATGAAGTACAAGAAGGGTGTCCCACTTACACACTTAAACACCAACAAGTCAAATCCTACAATTTATCTCCTACCAAAACAAGACACTAAGGAGATCTAGAGAACCTAAGGAGTCATAACAATCACCAAACAAGATAAATCACTCCAAAATTTTACATTCCGTACCAGACCAATCACTAAACAAGATAAATAACTGATTACCCAACAAGATTAACTAATGAAGACTCCAAAATCTGATAACACAATACAGATTCATACTAACCTATTATAACACAAGAGAATCCCCAATCAACAATTTAGAAAGTCATACTACCTAGAACCCAAAAGCTTGATATAGGCAAGTAAATGTTCAGTCACCAAAATGCATTCTTATTTCCTCAAATAATTCTATCTCCCAACAATTACATCTTCGAATAAAGTAACTTTAGTCAGGAATTACTCCAATTGTCTCCAAGGTTTAAAGATCAAAACTCCAAAATATCCATTAATAATATAGCAATCCCAAATAGTAGAAATATTCACATGTTATACCACACTTCATTCCATTCACAAATATACATCACTAATTCCTCAAATAAATTCATTCTAAAATAACCTCAAGAAAGTATAATCTGAGTTGAGACTCCAAAAGTGTCTAATCACAACCTCACAGAAACCTCAACTTATGATTCATCTCCAAGTAATAATAAGTTAAACATGGCAACAAAAGTAATTATAATCATCAAGATACATTGCTATTTTCCTCGAACAACTTCATTCTCGCTAAAAGAACATCAAGACCAGATTCATTAAACTGAGACTAAAATCCATAAACATAACAATTAAAATCTTACTGATAAAATACTAGAATAATAATAATTCAAAATCATGGCCTACCTCTATTTCCAAAAACTCTTGCAGTCATCCTTACTTCACCTAAAAGAATCACCTACAATTATAGAATATATACAATTACATCACATGAAAACAGGTACAACGTAATGCATGATTATCATATAATATAACATTATCACATAACACACAATCCAGCATATAAGAAGCCAACATCACATAAACAGGTTATATCACAGAAGCAAGTTATAAACAATTAAAGTCATATAAGCAACAAACTTCACATAAAGCACTTTGATCACTTAAAACACAATTGTCACATAATAAACATTAATCACATAATGCACATTAATCACATAATGCACATTAATTACAACACATTGAGTACGTATAGCACGTTATCACATAAAACATATTGACCACATTAGTTCACTTAACACACAAGGCATACTGGTCACATAGAAAGTTAGACACATAAGTAAATTAATCACATAAACATATTAACATATGTTTCACTTTTCTTTCACTTAATACATACTTGCATGCTTAGACCACTACCCACATTCCGAGGATACCCCGGCTGACAGCTAATCAAGCTTTGATACCACTTAAATGTCACGCCCCAACACGACCCCTTCTATAATCAGTCAGGACGCAACGGAATTTCGGCAGTATAACGACAATAAATAGGATACGAGGCTCTAAACCGACCTCAATAGACATCATACATCAACTTCACAAACCATACAACAAACAACTCCTCAATAAAATAACAACATACATCATAACCATATTATACAATAAATATTCCTCCTTACATGCCTCCCTACCAACATAATACATTAACCCTTAATATACACTACAAAAACATATTAAGCCAATCTAACAACCAAATCATAAATAAAAAAAAAACTACTAAGACAACATCAACTAATTCATTAACTTATCAACATCTTATACATTATAAACTACAAAGCAGATAAAAGTCTACTAAGTTAATTTACAAGATAATAAAACATGTACGACATCATGGATAAGACTCTGGAACATAGGACTCATCCACGTAAGGCACGTTTTCCACATTCTCCTCTTCAGGAGGCACGTACCCGTAATCCTGCAAAAGTACACCTGTATGCATGCAATAATAGAGAGTGAGCTTATATAAAATAAGCCCAGCGAGGATCCGATAGATCTCGAGCAAGGTCTACTAAACTCCTTGGAATAATCCTTTGAGTCAGTAAACACACAATAACAATAATATTATCATCACTTAACTATATAACCATTCAATAAAGGATACTCTAGTTGGTGTAGCTCCAAACGCCATCACGATCTCAACCATTCTTCTTGTAACTCCCCATTACACACGCACCCGAGGTACCTCACTAGCCCCTCCCTCCATGACACCTCCGTCATGCGAGCTGGGGGTAGTCTCTGACAGTCATGCCGTTTTCAACCCGACAACCCAACGCTGCTCGAGAGGTGGCATACACATACCAAGACTCCATAATAATCATCAATAATCAATCAATCATCAATCAATAATCTGGGAGATCAGCAACAAAAGTGCCATACTCATTAATAATCAATATAACATCAATATTTAATTAAACAACAAATAACTAAGTTAGATGACAAAGTAGGCCATCTAACCGAACATGCATTAAACACACAATCAAACCCTAGTTTACCCATCATCAACTCACAATTCAATCACTCAAACCACACCCAATCAACTAAGGCTCAATTCAACAATTTAAAGAAAGATAACCTAAACGTCAATAAGTCATATCTTACATTCTACTAATCGAAACAACTCCAAATCAGTTTCAAACACTCACCCATTCAATCAACTACATTAGCCATCTCGGAAACCAACCAAAACACATCCAAATCATGCCCAATAACCCTAAAACCCTAAGATGTCATGGCTGAAATTTTTGAATTTTGGCACGAACATCACAATCAAAAATTCGGCATTACAATGGCGCTACCACGTAATTAACAAACTTTTAGAAATCGACGACAATCGATTCCAATCAACACAACTCAATTTAATCAACTTTGAACAAATTAATCAAATTTAAATACCTGAAAAATAAAAATTATGCTACAACCGATAAAAACTCGTAGTATTATCGCTAAATGATCCCTAGCATGCAAGGAGCAATAATCTAACATCAGATTAACATTCTAACGGTTCAATAATCATTTATACGCATAAACACAAAATATGAGTTTTGAGATCTAGAATTTTTCTCTCACCTTTGATATGTTTTGATGCAAGAAATGTGTAGAATGGATGCCAAACAAGTGAAATCAAGCTTTGAATCACTCAATTCGGCTTTGAAATGCAAAATCTATGAGAACAATGCTTTGAAAATGCCTTCATCTTTCTCCTCCAAGGAGCCACGGTTTTGTGTGTGTTTTTGGGGTGTTTTTGTGCTTTGTGAGTGTGTGTTGGTGATATAAGCTTGTTGGTCAACCATTTAAATGAAAGTCAAAGTTGAAACTTAGCATTTTTTGTGTTTTCTTGACTTTAAATACATTTTCTTGATCACCAAAGTTCAAAACAATTATTCAACACTCAAGATAGTTCAAGTAGATTATTTTTAGGTGACAAGAAGTTTTACAATCAAATAATTTCACCCGAGTCAGCTTAAAACTCGATTTTCGCAAAAGTCTGTGTAAAAACCCTAATAAATTCTTAAGCCGATTTTAAAACCGTTTTAATCAAACACAGGTCTATTAAAGTCTGTGGTCTAGGTCTAGAAGGGTTAAAAAGACCAGTTTCAAAATTTTAGCGGACGTGTTTCGAAAATACTATTCACTGAAAATCGACGACAAAATTGATGGTCCCGTTTTTTTATGAAAATTTCATGAATGCACATTTAGCACGTATTAGGAGTATTGACATCAAAATTATAACATTCTAGGTCAAATAGCACATAAACAGGTCAAATGCACGCAAAACGAGATAAAACACGTAAATCAAGTTAAAGCAAAAAAGTGGGGTTTCACATGGAGTCTTCTGAAGCTTGAGACAAAGCTAATAAGCGTAAGGTGGTTTATCATCAATGCTTTGCCAATTGACAAGGATGGAGCTAGTGATCATAGGCTAATAATGAGAAATTTGGCTAAACTCATTTGCTGACATGTTGGGCAATGATGACAACGCCTATTATGCTAACTGGAATACCAGGAACGGTGGAGTGATGAGTGAGGCTATGGTAAGCTGCTGCGTGGCTGGTTTATTATGTGATTTAAGGTGGTGGTGCCAAGTAACAAAGACGGGTGGCTGCAGGAGATTGTACAAAAGTTGCTAACTAATTTACTTGTTTTACAACGCTGATAAGCTATTTACAGGCAGCAATAATGATTCTAATTTTAGATGAATGATGATTATATTATCATAGTTCTAATGATTGCACTAGAGGGCATTTAATAAATGAAATTCTTTGGCAACCAAAGAATGGAACAAGTTAGATTGGTGGTGATACCGTGGCTTTAGCAGTTTAAAAAGAAGTTGTGTGGAGTTTTTGCTTGATGGAGGTGGCAGCAGCAAATAACCTGAAGTGATGACTAATTTTAGCTATAATAGCTTGGTGCCTTTAGGTGATGATTGTTTATGGATAGAGTTTAGTAGCCTAATAATTCAGCTTTGTAGGGTTATGATAATATAACAAATGTAATTGGCAGGCTATTTTGTAGGCTGCTCGCTAGGAAGGTGACGAGGCAATGGCGAAGTTTTAGCTCGACTTAGGCCGTGGTGGTGTAGTTTAGACAAATCGAATGAATGGTGTAGTTGTTAGAAGATAATTGGTTAGCTAATATTGAGGATGGTTTAAAGATGAGCTAAGTTTTATATGAACTTAATTCTAACATTCTTAATTTATCTACAACCTTTTAGTAGTAGACCTATATATAGCAATTCCATAACTTAATGAGCTATCCCCAAAATACCCAACCTAATTTTTAAATCAAACACTTAATTTAGTTAGTATCCTAATTATTAAAAACCAAAGTATTCATATACCTGTTAGTTTCAATTATTTAAAGAATGTACTAAACTTTTATTTTACAAACTAAGATTACTGTATTAATGTTATGAAACGGAGTAGGATACAAAGAAATACTATCTTACTTAATCTTGCTCATAATAACTCTAAATGTCTTTAAATAATATATTCTATAAATTAAATTGTTCAACTAATACTTGAATTCCCTTTTTCCTAGGTCAGATTTGCTATATTTCTTGGTTCCCTATTCTGGCTAGGATAGTTAGGAAGGTTAACTATACTATTAACATAAAGGGGTAACATACTACGTTAGTTGAGTATTAGCTAATATATTTACCAAATTTTAATACCAATTCCTTTTATTAGCATTTCTATTTATTTATAAACCCTAACTTTTTAATGTATCCTCTAATATTTTCTACAGTAAGTATACAAATTTCTTTCTTCATTGTTCTAAACTAGCTGTTCATATCATTTTCATTTTCTAACAAACCCTACCTAACCTAATCAATTAGCAAAGCTATGGAAATTTATCCAATCCAAATAGATTTATTATGACTAACCTTTTTAATGCCCAACTATCCAAATACACGTACCTAGTTTAATATGTCTTCTTAATTGAAACAAATGCTTAGTATGAAATACTAGGGTTTTATATTTTCAAAATTTTAATTCACGTTACGAGAACTAAGAACACCTAGTACGTTATCAAAATACAAATTGCTACTAAATATTGAAACAATTAATTATAAATTAAAAGACATTTTCCAAGAATAATGAAAGACACAAATATAAATAAATAGTTATAAATGCATGGTCAGGCTCGGGTATTACACTTGAGGAGTTGTTAAATGTGTTGGACACGGTACTGGTCCATTTATATTCTATTTGCAGGTTTTGGTTTGTTCTATAAACAGGGGAGACTCTGTCCGTTTTCCCTGAATTTTATGTTAGGGTTCGGATTTGGGTTGAGTATAGCATGTTTAATAGAATTCCCGATCTCGTGAGGGGTTGGGGTGTAACACCCTTATCCCTTGCGAGACCAGAAGTTCTATTAACCAATCTAATCATAACCCAATACCAAACTTGAGCAAAAAATTAGGGAAAACGGATGGAGTCTCCCTTATTTCTACCGCAAACCAAAGCCTGCAAACAGAATATAAATGGACCAGTAACGTGTTGTGTAACGCCCCGACCCAACCCCACGCTAAAGGTTAAGTCTGGACCCGATAAACGAACAGAGTCTCCTCTGTACCGCGGACAGTTTGGAAACCTGTAAATGCTCAAAATTGCCACAACATACTAAAACAAGCTTTTATAAATAAAATTCAAAGGTTCCAGGCCATCCAAGCCAAGAGACAAACAATAGTTCAGATCCACACAAGCGTGCACCCAACTTAACTTTTCATTAAACCTTTTTAACATGCCATGCTAGGATAACATTAGAACAATCTTAGAAGTTGAAAGCAAACATACCTCTAAACATACTCCCCAAGCATACAAGAACTAAAAGAAGAAATTAAAAGTTATTACAAGCCATATAATTACTACACTTATTACAACCAACTATCTTGAACTTGCAACTACAAAGCATATACATAGCCCTAAGGCCACAAAATAGATCATAGTATAATAATACAAGTACTCCATAAGGCAACAAGAAAGCACATCCACCTCAGACAACAACACACAACTACTATGGCAAAGGCTCAGCCTGCACTTCTTCCTCTTCCACTACCACCTCAACTAGCTGGGGATCACCCTTAGCACTTCCTGAAACATGATATCGAGCTATGAGCAACACTGTTGCCCAGTGAGGGATAAGGTCTCCCGGGGCATGCAATGCAACAAATAATACAATTAAGCATTTATAGCACTGAAAACCATTTAAGAAGGACAAAAGTTTGAATACCACACATTAAAAAGGATACATTTCACATAACCCCTATACTCCAATCTTCACTTGGTCTTCATTCACAATCCACGAACCACGAACCACGAACCATGATCATGATCATGATAAGCCAGCATAACCCCAAACACTCCAGTGGGTGTACTCCGGATGTACCCTGATAATCCTACGACCTAACATCCCCCGGCAATCTTCGGACCAGGCGAATGAGGGACTAGGGCACGGAGTTTGAATATCCACTAGCAAGCCTGCTACCGCCCATCCGATATTCAAATCATCCGCCCCTGACACTATGGTTGTGCAACCACTATGCAATGTACTTAACAATGACAAGATATCAATAATATTATAAGCAATAACACGTGGGAGGATCAACAAATTAGATTGACCTCGAAACAGATAGATTAGAAGCAGTTCAATAAGCAAATAAGAGGTTTACAAAGGGGAAAATCCAAGTTACATTTAGAACCCTACCAAAAGCTTCAAAATAACTTGAAATCACATTTAAACACATATGGAGACATGCCAAGGTCTTAGGTGCAAGTGACAGTCGAATTTATCCTTAAACCCCTTTGTAATTCCGTCCGTTTTTCTTCCAAACTCATATTAAGGATTCCAATTCGAGAGAAGGCTATACCAATCTCCTAATTAACCCTTAAGGTACCCTTACAACCCACAAATTCGTTCAATTACCTGCAATTACCCCGAAAGCCCTATTTTCCCTCTTATAGCCTTGAACTACACATACATCAACCAAGCTTCAAACAAGGGTTAGCAAAGTTTCTATAGCACCTATGTAGCCTAAGGATACTAAAAGGGAAGCCCGAATCCACCTAGATTTGCATTAACCCCGAAATCCCTTTGTTAAAGTCGGCTAATTCACGTTCTATGCAAATTTAGAGCAATTCAAATACACGGGGCTACTAGACTATCTTTATTAGCACCTAAGGCATCTATTAGAATCATTGGATCAAGCTAATACGTGCAATTACACAAAACCCTAGAAATCCCGTCACTATTCACCTCATAAATCAAAATAGCGATTCCAACCGTTTAAAATGTGAACCAATGGCTTAAATACGTTCTCTAGCACTTATATACAAGGTATAATAGTATAAATAAACATTAGAGTATCATTTGATAGAATTTATAAGAAATCAAGAAAATAGCAACAATTTTAAAATGCGCAAAAAGTCATGAAATCCCTCACCAATGCACGCAAGAGCTCTCAGGAGACTTGCAAACACCCTAAACTATGTGCTCCTAACTTGGCTTGGCTTGAAGTGAAGAATTGATGAAGCAAAAAAATCTCCTAAGTGCATGAGAGGTTGTCGGGTTCTGCACAGTAATTTCAGCCTTTGTTTTTTTTTTGTGTTTTATGAGCTTAAATGTTATGTGTTGAGTATATATTGGGTAGGGTTCATTTGGGTGCTTAAGTGGACTTCTAAAATGAGCATTGTTAACTTTAAAATGAGCCTAAGGAGAAAAGTGTAGGCTAGCTAATTAAATTACTAAGTTATGTTACGTAACACTATTCCTAGTTTGCTAAAAACATTTTCTAGACGAGGGTTCTGAACGCTAATCACACAAAGGCACATTTTCCCCATTGTTTTAACAATTAATATGATTTAATAAAATTGCTAATTCACTAATATAATGCAGTTTGAAAATGGAATAAATAGTGGCTAAAGAAGGCAGTTAATAAAGCACAGAAGGAAATGCGCAAATAATGGGTGCAACAGTAAGTTAATGCAAGGCAAAAAGCTCGGGCGTCACATCCTCTCCCCCTTAAACTAATTGCATCCATGCAATTCTTACATGATTCGGCGAATAACTCTGGATATCGATCTCACATCAGATCCTCTCTTTCCCAGGTAGCATCTTCCAACACATGATGATCCCACACAACTTTAACCATAGGAATGCTTTTAGTCCTCAGCTCCTGAACTTTCTGATAAACAATCCGAAGAGGTTTCTTCGTGTAGGTTAAAGTTTCATTGATCTCTAGTGGCTTGGGCTCAAGAACATGAGAAGGATCTGACTGATACTTCCGTAGCATAGAAATATGGAAGACATCATGAATTCTGCCTAGGCTAGGAGGCAAAGCTAGTCGATAAGCCAATTCACCAACAGTTTCAATTACTTCAAATGGTCCCACGTAACGAGGACTGAGTTTACCTCCCTTGCCATGCCGAATCAAGCCCTTGCGACGTGAAATTTTCAGAAATACTCGATCCCCTACGACAAATTCAGATCACGACGACGTCTATCTGCATAACTCTTTTGCCGACTCTGTGCTGTAAGCATTCTTTTTCTGATAAGTTGAACATTATCAATCATTCTGTTCATCTCTGGCAATAAAGTAGGATCAATAGATTTCAACTCTCCAACTTCATCCCAATATAAAGGAGATTTGCATTTCCACCCATACAAAGCTTCATACGGTGTCATACCGATAGTAGCTTGATAACTGTTGTTATAAGCAAATTCTGCAAGAGGTAAGTATTTCTCCCAACTCTTACCGAAGTCCAGAAAGCATGCTTGAAGCATATCCTCTAATATTAAGATAGTTCTTTCAGATTGTCTGTCAGTTTGAGGATGATGAGAGGTACTGAAGCTCAATGACGTGCCCAAAGCTTTCTGAATCTTCTGCCAGAACTGAAATGTAAATCTAGGATCTCTGTCTGACACAATACTCTTGGGACTCCCATGAAGTCTACAATATTCTCGACATAAATTTCAGCCAGCTTGTCAAGAGATTCAGTTTTCTTTGTAGCAATAAAATGAGAGGTTTTGGTCAATCTATCCACAACAACCCAGACTGAATCATGTCCTCTCGAAGACCGCGGTAAATCTGACACGAAATCCATGGTAATGTGGTCCCATTTCCAAATAGGAATGGCCAACGGCTGTAACAACCCTGCTGGTCTTTAATGTTCAGCTTTAACTTTCTGACATGTAAGACATTTAGCAACATAGTCAGCAATCTCTCTCTTCATGTTGTTCCACCAGTAGTTCTGTTTCAGATCCCTGTACATCTTAGTACTGCCTGGATGGATGGTATACTTAGAATTATGAGCCTCTGCAAGAATTTCTTTCTTTAAAGCTGGCTCAGAAGGAATACAAACTCTGCCTTGGAACTTAAGAAGTCCATCATCATGTAATTTGAAATATGACTCTCCCCCTTTTGACTTTTCTAAGATTTCCATCAATTGCAGATCTGCTTGCTGAGCCTCTCTAATCCTGGATAATAAAAGAGACTGAATATGCAAACTTGCAAATTGAATACCAGAATCTGAAGTGTTGGGCCTCCATAAACATAATTCATCCATGAACTCTCAATTTTTTATGATTAGACTAGCAACTGTAGTCTTTTGGCTTAAGGCATCAGCAACAATATTAGCCTTACTGTGAGACCCCATATTTTTCTTTATCTCGATTTGCGTGTTTTACCTCGTTTTGTGTGAATTGACCTGTTTATGTGCTATATGACTTAGAATGTGCTATATAAGTGATTAGTACTCCTAATACATGCTAAGTGTGCATTCATGAAACTTTCATAAAAAATGAAATCAAAAATTTTATCGTCAGTTTTGATGAATGGTGTTTTTGAACACCTGTCTACTAAAATTTTTACAGGGGTGTTTTAAACGTTTTAAAATCTAGTCCTCGGGTATTAATAGACCCGTGTTTGATTAAAATGGATTTGGAATCGGTTTTGGAATTTTAAAGATTTTTACACTTTCTTTTGCAAAAAAACGAGTTTTAAGCCGATTCGGGTGAAACTATTTTAGTGTAACCTTCTTTGTCACCTAAAATATAATGTCTAGAATTAATTTAAGTGTTAATTTAATAGTTGAGCAAGAAATACTAAAGAAATTAATTAAAGGACTAGAAATAGAATTAAAAGACTAAAAATTAACTTTGACTTTGCATTTTAATTTTTTGACTTCTACTTATAAGCATCAACACACACTTACAAAGCACAAAAACACACTCAAAAACACCTACATGGCCGAGACATCCATGGGAGAATAAGCCAAGGTTTTCTTCAAGTTTTCAAAGTAAATTTTCATAGAAAAACCTAGTTTTTGTCCGTAGAACTTCATGTCGAGTTGGATTCCGCTTGTTAGGCATGCATTGCACGCATATCTAGGCTTGTATCACATCAAAGGTGAGAGAAAAATTCTAGATCTCAAAACTCATTTTTTATGCTTTTGCTCGTAACTGCATTTTGAACTGTTAGAATGTTAATTTGAACTTATATTATTGATCATTGCGTGCTAGGGATCGTTTATGTCTATTACTACGAGATTTGAGCCATTGTAGCAAAATTATTTATTTTCAGGTATTTAAAGTTGATAGATTGGCTATTTGAGGATTATCTTGAGTTGTTGAGGTTGGAATCGATTGCCGTCAATTTCTAAAAGTTTGTTAATTACGTGGTAACGCCGTTATAATGCCGAATTTTCGATTGTGATGTTTGGGTGAAAATCCGGAAATTTCAGCCTAGGTGCATTGAGGTTTTAGGTTTTTTGGGGTTGATTTTGATGGGTCTTGGTTGATTTTCGAGAGGGCTATTGTAGTTGTTTGAATGGGTGAGTGTTAGAAGCTGATTTGGGGTGGTTTTGATTAGTAGAATGTAAGATATGATTATTTGAAGTTTAGGTTGTCTTTCTTTAAATTGTTGATTAGAGCCTTTAGATGATTAGGTGGTGTTTGAGTGATTGAATTGTGAGTTGTTGATGGTTAGATTATGGTTAGATTACGTGTTTAATGCATGTTAAGTTGGATGGCCCCCTTTGTTATCTAACTTAGTTGTTTGTTGTTTAATTAAATATTGATGTTATATTGATGATTATATTGATGTTACATTGATGGAAATGGATGCTTATTGATGATTATTGATTGATGAACCGGGAGATATGCTAGACTGTCCTCCTGTGAATGAGGTTTATTATTATTGTTGAGTCTTGGTATGTGTGTGCCACCTCTCGAGCAGCGTCGGGCTGTCGAGTTGATAACGGCATGACTACTAGAGACTACCTCCAGCTTACATGACAGAGGTGTCATGGAGGGAGAGGCTAGTGAGGTACCTCGGGTGGTTGAGTAATGGAGAGTTATAAGAAGAATGGTTGAGATCGTGATGGCGTATGGAACTACACCAAATTGAGTATCCTTTATTGATTGGTCATTATAGTTATGTGTTTATATTGTATTGATGTTTAATTGCGTGTTTACTGATCAAAGGATCATATCCAAGGAGTATAGTAAATACTGTTAGAGATCTATCGGATGCTCACTGAGCTTGTTTATATAAGCTCACTTTCTATTATTGCATGCATCCAGGTGTCCTTTCGCAAGATTACGGGTACGTGCCTCCAGAAGAGGATAATGTCATATGTGGACGAGTCCTATGTGCCAGAGTCTTGTCCTTGATGCTTGAGATGTTGTATACTCTATTATCTTGTATATTAAACTAGTTGTCTTTTATTTTTCCTTGTAATTTGTGATGTATAAGTTGTAGTAAAGACAATGAACTAAATGATGCTAACTTAGTAGTCTTTCTTTTGTTATGATCTAGGATGCTAAGTTGGTTTATAATCTATTTTGATATGTATGTTAAAGTTAAGGTATTGTGTTGGAAGTGAGGCGTATAACTATGAATGGATCGTCTAAGAAAAATTGGTGTATAATATGGTTATGTTGTATGTTGTTAATGGTATTGAGGAATTGATTGTTGTTTGGTTGAAAAGTTGATTGTATGATGTTCTGAGATGTTGGTTTAGAGCCTCGATGTCTTAATTACTGTCATTATACTGCCGAAATTATGTTGCGTCTTGACTGATTATAGGTGGGGTCGAGTTGGGGCGTGACATTTAAGTGGTATCAGAGCGCATGTTAGTTGTCAGCCGGGGTATTCTCGGAATGTGGGTAATGGTCTTAGCATGAAAGTATGTATGAAGTGAAAGAAAAGTGAACTATGTGTTAATATGGTTAAGTGATTAAGTGATTATGTGATTTAGTGCTTATGTGATTATGTGACTGATTTGTTTATGTGATTGATACTTAAGTGATTTATGTGTTTATGTGAATTTTTGCTTATTTGCTAATAATTGTCTATAGCATGTTTACGTGCTATAACCTGTGCTTACTCTTTGATTAGTAGAATGACGGGTAGACCGAGGACCAGAGTTAGTCCTGAGATGACTGATGAGGTTCCGAGAAATGTGGCACCAGGCCAAGTTAGGGAGGATGATCGTATAGGTGCAGCTTTTGATAGGATGAACGAGATCATGGCCAGTCAGGCACAGTTATTGGCAGGGTAGGCTGCCCAGAATCAAGCATTGCAGAATCAGTTGTTGAACGCACAGGGTAGGTACCACGGTCGTGGTACACTGAAAGAGTTTTTAGGGTATTATCCAACGCGGTTTCGGGGGGAGCCGGACGATAGGAAAGCTGAGGCGTAGATTAGCAAGGTGGAGAAGATTTTTGACCCTCTTGATTATACCGATGAACGAAAGGTCACTTTTGCCGTGTATTTGCTGGATGATGAGGCAGGAGAATGGTGGCGCACGGTGAAAACTAGCTGGGAGACTCAGGGTGTTCCGTTTGTTTGAAATACCTTTCTATTAGCTTTCCGGGCAAAGTATGTCCCGAGGATCGCGGGGAGCGGAGAGAGGCAGAGTTTCTAGCCTTAGTGCAGGGAGATGCTTCCGTGGCTCAGTATGAGGCCACTTTCACTAGGTTGTCCCGGTATGCACCAGAGTATGTGGCTGACGAGGAACGTAAGACTCGTAGATTCATGTTAGGGTTGAGGCCCGAGATTCAGGATGCGATGGCCCTGAATCGGTATGATATACTTACGGAGGCCTTTGATTCAGCTTCTAGACTGGAGAAGAGAAAGGGGGAACAGATTGTGTCTAGCCAGCCTAGCAAGAGGCCCTTCCAGTCGCAGGGTCAGCAGGGAGTGTATAGGCCTTCAGTACAACAGGTTGTGTATAGGCCGCCAGCACAGTAGAGCTCTTACAGACCACAGGGTCAGCAGAGTTATTATCGACCTCAGTTTCAGCAGGGGTCTTACCAGGTTTAGTCCCAGTACAGGCCAGCCTAGTCTCAGGGTTAATACATGCTTAGTTTTGTTAGACTTCAGCAGCAGGCTGGTACAGCTGCTTCTTCAGCTTCTGGTTCTTCTAGGGGAAGTATCAGTGCTTCATCACCACAGTGTACTTATTGCAAGCGCCAGGGCCATGTGGAGGCCGACTGCAGGGTGAAGTCAAGGGCTTGTTTGGGTTGTTGTAGCAATCAGCATAGGGCGAGGGATTGCCCTAGATATCAGAGGACTGAGGGTGGTTGAGCAGCAACTCAGGGTTATCAGGGTCGACCTGCAGGCAGTGCACCTCAGCAGCAGCGGATTTAGGCTCGGGCCTACGCAGTTGACTTGGAGGAGATGCCTGAGGAGACTGCAGTTGTGGAAGGTAACTTCCTTATACTTGATCGACTTGTTAAAGTATTGATTGATTCTGGTGCTACACATTCTTTCATTACTCTTGCTTGTGTGCAACGTGTTAATGTGCAACCTAAAAGACTGCCTTATGTGGTTGAGATTAGTACCTCTTTGATTGATAAGTATATTACTGGCTTAGTATGTAAGGATTGTATAATTCATGTTAAGGGGTATAATTTTCCTTCGGACCTTATCTTATTTCCTATCCGGGGGTATGATGTTATCTTGGGTATGGATTGGCTTTCTAAGTATGATGCCCAGTTGAACTGTAGAACAAAGGTAGTACAGTTTCGTTTGCCAAATCAACCAGTAGTTGAAGTACTAGGGAATCGGGGTGCTAAGACTTTTGTTATCTCAGCAACTAAAGTTGTTAAGTTGGTGAGTAAGGGGTGTTCGGGTTATCTAGCTTATTTGATCAACAAGCCATCTGATAAGCTACAGCTGGAGGAAGTTCCTATTATTCGGGAATATCCTAATGTATTTCCCGAGGAGTTGCCAGGGTTACTGCCAGAGAGAGATGTGGAATTTGTGATTAATCTTGTTCCCGATATTCAACCTATCTCTAAATCAGCGTATCGGATGGCACCAGCTGAGTTGAAGGAGCTGAAAACTCAGTTATAGGAGTTAATAGAGAAGGGTTTCATTCAGCAGAGTTCTTCACCTTGGGGAGCTCCTGTTTTATTTGTGAAGAATAAAGATGGTACCTTGAGATTATGCATTGACTATCGTGGTTTGAATCAGGTGACCATCAAGAACAAATATCCTTTGCCACTGATTGACGAGGTGTTTGATCAACTTCAGGGAGCCAAAGTCTACTCTAAGTTTGACTTGTGGCAGGAGTATTATCAGCTTCGGATTCGCACAGAGAATATTCCGAAGTCTGCCTTTAGGACTCGGTACGGGCATTATGAGTTTGTAGTTATGCCCTTTGGATTAACTAATGCACCGGCAGCATTTATGGATCTTATGCATCGGGTTTTTCAGCCGTACTTGGACCAGTTCGTGGTTATCTTTATTGATGATATCTTGGTTTATTCTAAGTCTGAATTGGAGCATGAGCAACATCTACGGCTTGTCTTACAGAAGATACAGGAGCATCAGTTGTATTAGAAATTCAGCAAATGTGAATTTTGGCTGCAACGCATATCTTTTCTTGGCCATGTTATCACACAGAGTAGTATTTCTATAGATCCCACTAAGATTGAATCAGTGATGTCTTGGAAACGGCCGGAGAATGTTTCTGAGGTTCGTAGCTTTCTTGGCTTGGCATGTTATTACCGTAGGTTTGTCAAGGACTTTTTTAAGATTGCAGGGCCACTTTCTAAGTTAACTCAGAAACAGACTAGTTTTGTTTGGGATGAGAAATGTGAAAGTGGGTTTCAGGAGTTGAAAAAGAGATTGACTACTGCTCCAGTACTTGCTCTACCAGAGGGGACCGATAATATGGTCATTTACAGTGATGCATCCAAGGAGGGCTTGGGATGTGTTCTTATACAGAATGGTCGGGTTATTGCCTATGCTTCTAGGAAGTTGAAACCTTATGAGGTGAATTATCCGACTCATGATCTTGAGTTGGCAGCTATTATTTTTGCACTGAAAAAGTGGCGTCATTATCTGTGGGGCAGTAAGTTCAAGATTTTCACTGATCATAAAAGTCTTAAGTATTTATTCTCACAGAAGGAGTTGAATATGCATCAGCGAAGGTAGATGGAACTTCTTGGGGATTATAATTGTTCTATCAGTTATCTGCCTGGGAAGAAAAATGTGGCGGCAGACGTTCTTAGCCGTAAGGCGAGTGTTTCTTGTTTGGCTATTAAGAAGTGGGAGGTTCTTGAGGAATTCACTTATTGGAGACCGGAGTGGACTCAGGTTGGGGTAATGTGTTCCTATCTCTGTATTCAGCCTTTATTGCTGTCTCAGATCAGAGAAGCTCAGCAACTTGATGTTAAACTTCATAAGATCAAGGATTAGATCACGGATGATCAGACTGACTTCAAAGTGCACGAGGATGGTATTCTTCGGTTTTGGAACAGGGTTTGTGTTCCCGATGAACCGGGTTTGAGGCGAGGTATTCTGGAGGTGGCTCATAATTCTAAGTATACCATTCATCCTGGTGGAAACAAGATGTATCGGGACTTGAAGCAACATTACTGGTGGAATAATATGAAGAGAGAAATTGCTCAGTTCGTGTCTAGATGTTTGACTTGCCAGCGAGTGAAAATCGAGCATCAACGACCTGCAGGTTTGCTTTAGCCGTTGTCTATAGCACAGTGGAAATGGGAGCATATTACGATGGACTTCGTCACTGGTTTGCCTAGAACATCGAGAGGTAACGATTCAGTTTGGGTTGTCGTGGATCATTTGACGAAGACAGCTCACTTTATTTCGTTGCGGATGGGAGCTGTAGTTGCAAAGTTGCCGGATCTTTATCTAGACCAGATTCTTAGACTTCGCGGGATTCCATATAGTATTGTCTCCGATCGAGATCCTCGATTTACTTCTATTTTGTGGGAGAAACTTCAGGAGACTTTGGGTACTCAATTGAATTTCAATACAGTATATCATCCACAGATCGACGGTCAGTCTGAGAGGACTATTCAGATTCTGGAGGATATACTCAGAGGTTGTGTTCTGGACTTCGGGAAGAACTGGGAGAAACATCTACCACTTGCCAAGTTTGCCTATAACAATAGTTATCAAGCTACTATTAGGATGACACCTTTTGCAGCACTTTACGGTCGTAAGTGTCGTTCACCTTTGTATTGGGATGAGGTAGGAGAGATGAAGACTATTGATCCGACTATAATGCCAGAGCTTCTAGAGAAGATTGAGAATGTTCAGTTGATCAGGCAGAGAATGCTTACGGCGCAGAGTAGATCCAAGAGTTATGTTGATAAGCGTCGTCGGGACTTGGAGTTTGCAGTCGGAGATCAGGTTTTCTTGAGATTGTCTCCTCGAAAGGGGTTTGCTCGTTATGGTAAAGGTGGTAAGCTGAGTCCGAGGTTTGTGGGGCCGTTTGAGATTACTGGCAGAGTTGGTAACTTAGCATAATAGTTGGCTTTACCGGAGAATTTCTCTAATGTCCACGATGTATTTCACGTATCTAATTTGCGAAAATATAATTCGAATCCTTTTCATATTCTTGAGCCAGAGCCGTTACAGCTTCGTGAGAATCTGACTTATGATGAGCGGCCAATTCGTATTCTAGATCAGATAGAGTGAGAGTTGAGGTCGAAGAAGATTCTGATGGTCAAGGTGTTGTGGAAGTATCACAGTATTGAGGAAGCTACTTGGGAGAGGCGAGATCAGATGCAGCAGCAGTATCCAGATCTTTTCCGATCAGCAAGTAAGAATTTCGGGGATGAAATTTCTTTAAGAGAGGGAGAATGTGAGACCCCATATTTTGGTTTATCTCGATTTGCGTGCTTTACCTCGTTTTGTGTGAATTGACCTGTTTATGTGCTATATGACTTAGAATGTGCTAAATAAGTAATACATGCTAAGTGTGCATTCATGAAATTTTTATCAAAAGCGGAATCAAAAATTTTATCGTCGGTTTTGATGAATAGTATTTTTGAACACCTGTCCGCTAAATTTTTTACAGAGGTGTTTTAAATGTTTTTAAACCTAGTCCTTGAGTTTTAATAGACCCGTGTTTGATTAAAACGGATTTGGAATTGGTTTTGGAATTTTAAAAAGTTTTACACTTTCTTTTGTAAGAAAACGAGTTTAAAGCCGATTCGGGTGAAACTATTTTAATGTAGCCTTCTTTGTCACCTAAAATATAATGTCTAGAATAAATTTAAGTGTTAATTTAATAGTTGAGCAAGAAATACTCAAGAAATGAATTAAAAGACTAAAAATAGAATTAAAAGACTAAAAATTAACTTTGATTTTGCATTTTAATTGTTTGACTTCTACTTATAAGCATCAACTCATACTTACAAAGCACAAAAACACACTCAAAAACACCTACATTGCCGAGACATCCATGGGAGAATAAGCCAAGGTTTTCTTCAAGTTTTCAAAGCAATTTTTCATTAAAAAAAAACTAGTTTTTGTCCGTAGAATTTCATGCCGAGTTGGATTTCACTTGTTAGGCACGCATTGCACGCATATCTAGGCTTGTATCGCATCAAAGGTGGGAGAAAAATACTAGATCTCAAAACTCATTTTTTATGTTTTTGCTCATAACTGCATTTTGAACCGTTAGAATGTTAATTTGAAGTTATATTATTGATCAGTGCGTGCTAGGGATCGTTTATGTGTATTACTACGAGATTTGAGCCATTGTAGCGAAATTATTTATTTTCGGGTATTTAAAGTTGATAGATTGGCTATTTGAGGATTATCTTGAGTTGTTGTTGTTGGAATCGATTACCGTCGATTTTTAAAAGTTTGTTAATTACGTGGTAACGCCGTTATAAAGCTGAATTTTCGATTGCGATATTTGGGTGAAAATCTGAACATTTCAGCTTAGGTGCATTGAGGTTTTAGGGTTGTTGGGCTTGATTTTGATGTGTCTTGGTTGGTTTCTGAGATGGCTAATGTAGTTGATTGAATGGGTGAGTGTTTGAAACCGATTTGGAGTTATTTGGATTAGTAGAATGTAAGATATGATTATTTGAAGTTTAGGTTGTCTTTCTTTAAATTGTTGAATACAGCCTTTAGATGATTGGGTGGTGTTGAGTGATTGAATTGTGAGTTGTTGATGGTTAGACTAGGGTTAGATTACGTGTTTCATGCATGTTAAGTTAGATGGCCTACTTTGTCATCTAACTTAGTTGTTTGTTGTTTAATTAAATATTGATGTTATATTGATGTTATATTGATGATTATATTGATGTTACATTGATGGAAATGGATGATTATTGATTGATGATTGATGAATTGGGAGATAGGCAGTTCTGCTAGACTATCCTCTTGTGAATGATGTTTATTATTATTGTTGAGTCTTGGTATATGTGTGCCACCTCTCGGGCAGCGTCAGGCTGTCGGGTTGATAACAGCATGACTACCAGAGACTACCTCCAGCTCGCATGAGGGAGGTGTGATGATGAGAGAGGCTAGTAAGGTGCCTCGGGTGCGTGAGTAATGGGGAGTTATAAGAAGAAAAGTTGTGATCGTGATGGCGTATGGAGCTACACCAAATTGAGTATCCTTTATTGATTGGTCATTATAGTTATGTGTTTATATTGTATTGATGCTTATTTGCGTGTTTACTGCTCAAAGGATCATATCCAAGGAGTATAGTAAATACTGTTAGAGATCTATCGGATCCTCACTAAGCTTGTTTATATAAGCTTACTCTCTATTATTGCATGCATACAGGTGTCCTTGAGCAAGATTACGGGTACGTGCCTCCAGAAAGGGATAATGTACTGTATGTGGACAAGTCCTATGTGCCAGAGTCTTGTCCTTGATGCTTGAGATGTTGTATACTCTATTATCTTGTATATTAAACTAGTTGTCTTTTATTTTTCCTTGTAATTTATGATGTATAAGTTGTAGTAAAGATAATGAACTAAATGATGCTAACTTAGTAGTCTTTCTTTTGTTATGATCTAGGTTGCTAAGTTGGTTTATAATCTATTTTGATATGTATGTTAAAGTTAAGGTATTATGTTGGAACGGAGGCGTATAACTATGAATGGATCGTCTAAGAATGATTGTTGTATAATATGGTTATGTTGTATGTTGTTAATGGTATTGAGGAATTGATTGTTGATTGGTTGAGGAGTTTGATTGTATGATGTTCTGAGAGGTTGGTTTAGAGCCTCGATGTCTTTATTACTGTCGTTATAATGCCGAAATTATGTTGCGTCCTGACTGATTGTAGGTGGGGTCAAGTTGGGCCGTGACACTTACCTGGCAGATAATTGATAGTACAATTATAATCCTCAAGCAACTCCAACCAACGCCTCTGCCTCATATTCAACTTTTTCTGAGAAAAGAGATATTTCAGACTCTTGTGATCAGTAAAGATTTCAAATTTATTACCCCAAAGACAGTAACGCCATTTCTTTAATGCAAAGATGATAGTTGCAAGCTCGAGATCATGCGTCGGGTAATTAAGTTCATAAGGTTTCAGTTTTCTAGAAGCATAAGCAATAACTCTCCCATTCTGCAACAATACACAGCCCAAACCTTCCTTAGAAGCATCACTATAGATTACCAGATTATCGGTACCCTCAAGTAGAACGAGAATAGGAGCTGTGGTTAATCTCTTCTTTAATTCCTAGAAGCTAGCCTCACATTTCTCATTCCAGTCAAATATAGTCTTCTTCTGAGTGAGTTGAGTCAAAGGTCCAGCAATTTTAGAGAAATCCTTGACAAACCTTCTGTAATAACCCGCTAAACCCAGAAAACTGCGAATTTCTGTAACAGTCTCCGGCCGTTTCCATGCCATGACAACCTTAATCTTTGCTGGATCAACAGAAATTCCATCCTGAAAACTAATGTGGCCCAGAAAACTGACTTGCCTTAACCAGAACTCACATTTGCTAAACTTTGCAAATAACTGATGCTCCTGAAGAGTCTGCAACACAATTCTGAGATGACGTTCATGTTCCGCCTCGGATTTAGAATAGACAAGAATATCATCAATGAAAATAACCACAAACTAATCCAGATATAGGCGGAATACTCTCTGCATTAAATCCATAAATGCGGTAGGAGCATTAGTTGACCCAAATGGCAGAACAACAAACTCATAATGACCATACCAAGTTCTGAAAGCAGTTTTGGGAACATCATCAGACTTAATCCTTAACTGATAATAGCCCTGCCTCAGATCGAATTTAGAAAATACCCTAGTACCTTGCAGCAGATCAAATAACTCCTCAATCAAAGGCAATGGATATTTGTTTTTGATAGTTATCTGATTAAGACCCCAATAATCAATGCATAACCGAAGAGATCCGTCTTTCTTTTTAACAAATAAGACCGGTGCACCCCAAGGTGAAGAACTCGGCAGAATGAATCCCTTCTCAAGTAAACTCTGCGACTGAATTTTCAATTTTTGCAACTCAGGTGGAGCCATTCTGTACGGAGTCCTAGAGATAGGAGTAGCCCTTGGTAATAAGTCGATCACAAACTCTATCTCTCTATCAGGTGGTAAACCAGGTAATTCATCAGGAAACACCCCCGAAAACTCTCTCACGATAAGTACATCATTCAGTTTCAATTGATCACCAGGTTGATTAATCAAATAAGTAAAGTAAGCCTCACAACCCTTACCTAACATTTTTGATGCTTTAATAGAAGATATAATAGGAGTTCCCGTAGATTTTCTACTACCAACTATCTCAAGTACGGGCTAGTCGGGCATTTCTAGTTTTACAATCTTCTTTCTACAATTGAGTTGAGCATAATATCTACCTAACCAGTCCATCCCCAATATAACTTCAAAGTCGCGAAAAGGTAGAATAATTAAATCGGCAAGAAAAACACTACCTTGAATACAGATATTACATGCCTTGCAAATAGATTTGGTGACAAACTTCGGCCCCATAGGAGTATAAACCACAATATTATGCAATAGTTTATCATGTTTCAACTTAGCATTTTATGCACATATAGGTGTAATAAATGAATGCGAAGCCCCGGAATCAATTAAAACTTTAACTGATTGATCATTAAGAAGAAAAGTATCTTTTACTACAGCGGTCATATCCGGAAGCTCCTCTGCATCTAAGGCAAATACTCGGGCCTGACCCCGTGGTACTGGTGCTGCAACTGAACCCCTGGTCTGATTGCCCTGACCAGATGTCTGACCCCTGGTATTCCTGAATTTCTGGCAGTCTCTAACCCTGTGTTGATCACTACTGCATCCGGTACAACGGCCCAATCTTTTCCAACAATTTTCCTCTGTATGACCTTGGCATTGACAGAAGCTGCACTACTGGTGACGTCTTGCAACAGTGCCTCCCGAAGGAGCTCTGTAAGTAGAGGTAGCTAAACTACCCTGCTGAGAATGAACCACTGCTGGTCGAGTCTGCCCCTGACTCTGACTCTGAGCTGGTCGCGACTGAGTCTGAACAGGCCCTGTATAACTCTGTGTCTGCCTCGGCTGTGGACTCTGCCCAACTGGAATAGTCTGCCTCTGGTACCCCTGACTCTGAGACTGAAACTGCCGCTTACTCGATTGACTAGTCTCTGCCAACACGTTTGCCTTGCATTTTTCATACCTCGAAGTGGCTCTGACCACAGCGGCATAGTTAGGGTAATCATTCGCTGAAAGGTTTAGCATAATATCATTCCTCAATCCCATAATGAATCTCTGCATCTTCATGTCCTCTGGTTGTACCAAAGCCGGCACATAACGGGAAAGCCTAGTAAAAGCAGCCTCATATTGATCTACTGACATATTTCCTTGTTTCAAAGCTATGAACTCTGCCTGACGTCTCTCACGGGCAACCACTGATATATATTTATCTCGGAACTCTCGAACGAAGTCAGCCCACGAATGTTGAACCGTCTCAGCTTCCTATTTCTCATTAATAGTACGCCACCACTCCTCGGCGTCACCCCCCAGAAGAAATGTAGCATAAGTAATTTTTCTCTCATCACTGCACTCAAGAATTGCAGCCACCCTTTCAAATTTCCTCAACCACAATTCACCCTTCATATCATCAGGTTCTCCAAAGAAGCTGTAGGCCCCATGATGTAAAAATTTGTCATACAAATTAAATCCAGTCGCACCACTACCCTCGGCTCTGGCAGCCTGATTACCTCTGGCAGCCCCTGTCTAACCCTTCTCCTCATCTCAAACAGCTAGAATGCAAAGCATTATGATAGGCATTTACATAAATTACAGGTAAAGCACATAGGAAGAAGTTCAAATAAATCAACATAAGTCACATATTACATTAGAAGAATGTTCACATACAAGAGATTCATAGTCACTTAATCAAGCTTGACATTCTAGACTTTTCACTTTCAAACATTAACTCTTAAAGACCTTTCGCATTCCATTGTCATACTAGCACGTTCATTCCCAATTCAAATTTCACTTAGGCAAATTAAAGAACTACAGTTTCATACAATCACAAAATCACATAGCCGACCCCTACCCACAGACCGAGAAATTTAACCCGACTTCATGCAATCTATAGCTCTGATACCACCTAAAATGTAACGCCCCGACCCAACCCCACGCTAAAGGTTTAGTCTGGACCCAATAAACGGACAGAGTCTCCTTTGTACCACAGACATTTTGGAAACCTATAAATGCTCAAAATAGCCACAACATAATAAAACAAGCTTTTATAATTAAAATTCAAAGGTTCAAAGCCATCCAAGCCAGGAGACAAACAATAGTTCAGATCCACACAAGCATGCACCCAACTTAACTTTTCATTAAACCTTTTTAACATGCCATGCTAGGATAACATTAGAACAATCTTAGAAGTGGAAACCAAACATACATCTAAACATACACCCCCAAGCATGCAAGAACTAGAAGAAGAAATTAAAAGTTATTACAAGCCATAGAATTACTACACTTACTACAACTAACTATCTTTAACTTGTAACTACAAATATATACATAGCCCTTAGGCTACAAAACAGATCATAATATAATAATACAAGTGCGCCATATAGCAACAAGAGAGCACATCCACCTCAGATAACAATACACAGCTACTATGACAAAGGCTCAGCCTGCACTTCTTCCTCTTCCACTACCACCTCAACAAGCTGGGGATCACCCTCATCACTTCCTGAAACATGATATCGAGCTATGAATAACACTGTTGCCCAGTGAGGGATAAGGTCTCCCAGGGCGTGCAATACAACAAATAATACAATTAAGCATTTATAGCACTGAAAACCATTTAAGAAGGACAAAAGTTTGAATACCACACATTAAAAAGGATACATTCACATAACCCCTATACTCCAATCTTCACTTGGTCTTCATTCACGATCCACGAACCACGATCACGATCACGATAAACCGGCATAATCCCAAACACTCCTGTGGGTGTACTCCGAATGTACCCTGATAATCCTACGACCCAACATCCCCTGGCAATCTCTGGACCAGGTGAATGAGGGACTAGGGCACGGAGTTTGAATATCCACTGGCAAGCCCTCTGTCGCCTAGCCGATATTCAACACATCCGCCCCTGACTCTATAGTTGCGCAACCACTATGCAATGCACTTAACAATGACAAAATATCAATAATATTATAAGCAATAACACGTGGGAGGATCAACAAAGTAGGTTGACTTCGAAACAGATAGATTAGAAGCAGTTCAATAAGCAAATAAGAGGTTTACAAAGGGGAAAATCTAAGTTACATTTAGAACCCTACCAAAAGATTCAAAATAACTTGAAAACACATTTAAACACATATGGAGACATGCCAAGGTCTTAGATGCAAGTGACAGTCGAATTTACCCTTAAACCCCTTTGTAATTCCGTCCGTTTTTCTTCCAAACTCATATTAAGGATTCCAATTCAAGGGAAGGCTATACCAATCTCCTAATTAACCCTTAAGGTACCCTTAAAACCCACAAATTCGTTCAATTACCCGCAATTACCTTGAAAGCCCTATTTTCCGTCTTATAGCCTTGAACTACACATACATCAACCAAGTTTCAAAAAAGGGTTAGCAAAGTTTCTATAGTACCTAGGTAGCCTAAGAATACTAAAAGTGAAGCCTGAATCCACCCGGATTTGCATTAGCCCTGAAATCCCTTTGTTAAAGTCGGCTAATTCACGTTCTATGCAAATTTAGAGCAATTCAAATGCACGGGGCTACTAGACTACCTTTATTAGCACCTAAGGCATCTATTAGAAGCATTGGATCAAGCTAATACGCGCAATTACACAAAACCCTAGAATTCCCATCACTATTCACCTCATAAATCTAAATAGCAATTTCAACCGTTTAAAATGCGAATCAATGGCTTAAATACGTTCTCTAGCACTTATATACAAGGTATAATAGCATAAAAGCATTAGAGTATCATTTGATAGCATTTATAACAAATCAAGAAAATAGCAATAATTTTAAAATGCGCAAAACTCATGAAATCACTCACCAATGCACGCAAGAGCTCTCGGGAGACTTGCAAACACCCTAAACTATGTGCTTCTAACTTGGCTTGGCTTGAAGTGAAGAATTGATGAAGCAAAAAAATCTCCCAAGTGCAAGAGAGGGCTATCAGGTTCTGCATAGTAATTTTAGCCTTTGCTTTTGTTTTTTGTGTTTTATGAGCCTAAATGTTATGTGTTGAGTATATATTGGGTAGGGTTCATTTGGGTGCTTAAGTGGACTTCTAAAATGAGCATTGTTAACTTTAAAATGAGCCTAAGGAGAAAAGTGTAGGCTAGCTAATTAAATTACTAAGTTATGTTACGTAACACTATTCCTAGTTTGCTAAAAACATTTTCTAGACGAGGTTATGAACGCTAATCGCACAAAGGCACATTTTTCCCATTCTTTTAACAATTAATATGATTTAATAAAATTACTAATTCACTAATATAATGCAGTTTGAAAATAGAGTGAATAGTGGCTAAAGAAGACAGTTAATAAAGCACATAAGGAAATGCGCAAATAATGGGCGCAACAGTAAGTTAATGCAAGTCAAAAAGCTCGGGCGTCGCATGTCCAACCTTTTACAACTCCTCAAGCCCATCCGAGCCTTGGTTTTCAACAAGTATACATAACAATAAACATTCTCAAGTTCCAAGACTATCTTGGCTCTTTTCCTTTTGACAATACATACATGCTTTGCATTTAAACTAACCTATTACATAAAATAAGTTATCATACCACTCCAATTATCTAATTAAACTTAAGTTACATTCCTTTATACATCGAATACATACAATTCAAAAGAGCAACTTTACAACCACGCCACATAACACGTTTACTCCCAGGCAAGATCAAGCATGAACATTTCTGCTAGCACTGCAATACATGAAATGTGGTGGTGAATAGTGAGTATACAACACACGTATACTCAGTGAGGGTGAAACAAATATCGAGGGAGATAGAAGAAAGTCGTGCAATGCAAATAAGACAGCTAAGCAACATAACCAATAAGAAAAACAATCAATATAAACAACAATATAATAAACAATTAAGGCAAACATTAACACAACCAATCAAAGCTATACCACACTTTGAAGGTTACGGTTCACTCATACGAGCAATGTACCAAGCGATTCGATTCCACAAGTGCTACATCAATCTCGAGCTTGATGTTAACAACGATGACAATAAGCGCATATCCACCTTATAACTTCCACTGGGAGTACTCCGGATGTACCCTGACACATATACGACCCAAATCTCCCAGGGCGGCATCCCTAGCGAGAATAGGAATAGGACACGGAGCTAGAGTAACCTAACCCTGGCAGCCCAAGACCGCCCAAAGAGGTCCATCACTCATACGCCTTACACTATGCAATGCAATACGAGAAACATGACGATAATCGAGTGAGGGCACCAAAGTGCAGATTAGTTGCAAAAATCAATATAACAAGCATTTACAATAATCAATAACAACTAGAACAGTAACAAAACAAGCAATACAAGTTCAATACACGAAAACTACAAGTAATACTATTCAATCTCTAACTTTCAAAGGCAATTACGAGTAAACGAGCTACAGGATTGGAAAACCGTCTTCACTACTCTCACTTAGGCACTACAAGACAAGTTTCTATGACACAAAACCTCACTTTCCCAACCGAAGCCTGGAAGTCCACTTAGCGCATTTGAACTATAGCTATGCTAACCGGTCACTCAATTAACACCACAATAGCGCCAAAAGTGCTTCCATGCACTCACAAACCAAACCCCCAACTCTAATTGAGCACGATCAACACTTGGTCAAACGGCCCATTTATGTTTCATTGCTAATTTCTCAATTTTACCAAAGGGTAAACCATTTTTATTAATTATTTAATCTTTCTATCATTAATGGCACCTACCTAAAGCAAAAAATCTCAATTCAAATCGAAAATCCAAAAATCTAGGTTTTTACTATTCAAAATACTATTCATTGTTCTTCCCCAATTTAAATACGCAAATCTAGCCGTAAAAATCTCTAAATAACTAACAAGCAATGCTCTATGAACTTAAAGAAGGCTATTACAAGTAATAATAGGCATTATAACGCAATATATATCAAATCTAAAAATTTGAAACATTAATAAAATTAAAAACAAAAATGAACAAAAATGTGAAAACCCTCACAGAGATTGAAGGAGAAGACCCGCAAGGACCCTAGCCTTGATCCTTGAACAATTCCACGTAAGATTAGAGGAGAAAAATGGAAGAAAATCTTTTCTTCTTGGCTCCTTGAGCTCACGGGTTTGGGGGGACATAGGGGGAGATTTGCAATTTGTTTTAATTCTATTTTTGCCTTGTTTTAGCCTTTAAAAAGATGACAAGGGTAATTAGGTCATTTTGCAAAGTCAAATCCCAAGTTAACATTGTAAAATATACTAATTTTGATGGCATTTAATCTATTCCAACTTAAAACAACGCAATTAAATGATAAAAACAAAAAACTAACTAAATTAAACTAGAACTACTATTCACTATGTCCGAGAAATATTTCTCTAACTTTCATTTTTGATGCGCTATGATCAAACGGTCAATAAACGATTGTTAATAGAATGATAAGCAATAATATAAAAATATATATATTTTTTGAAAAGTAGAGTAGTAGAATAGTTTAAAACTTACTCTAGCTTGGAGTTACTTTTCCATTTATTTGAAATTAAAATAAATAAGTACAAGAAAAATAAAACCGAGTATTAAAATAATCAAAATAGTTAGTATTCATTTAAAATAATCAATTCAAATATCATTTGAATAGTTTTGAAGAAATATGGAATTATTACTAGAAATGAATGTTTAACTAAAAATAAACATGAAATTCAATGCTATCATTTAAGATAATAATTAACTAAATGCAATTGAATGCTATTAAATGCATGCCGGGTTTGGGGTATCACACCGGGTGTTACGAGTGGTATCAGAGCTTAGTTAGCTCTTAGTCGAGACATGGTCCTTGGTCTGTTAGGTAGTAAACCTTGCCTCTGTGTTTGTTAAGCGTGTCATGAAAGTGTGTGCTTATATGTGAGAGTGTATCTCTTGACTTGAATGTGTGCACCTATGTGATGTAGTTGTGAGTTATGTGCTAAATGTGTGTTAAGTGAAGTGAAGTGACTACTTGTGAATCGAATCGATCTCGCGAATCATTATTTGCTTGAATTATTGATTGTAATATGTGTACTTGATTGTTTTGAATTAGGTTTTGTGGTAATTTGTTTTGGTCGTGTTGTGATTCGTATTTAAATGACTTTGTTGATTAAACTGAGTTTTGTAAAACTCTTTTATAAACATGCTTGCATAATAGCTTAAAGCATATTTGTATATATGTGATATTCTGGCATTCATGCATGGCCCGTTGGAATGGTGAGTTGATTCCCTTCCTCCCCATGAAGAGAAGTGATTAGTAGTAGGCTCTCCAAGTTATGTGGATTAGCGGGAAAAAGAAACAATTGGTCAGTCCTTTGTTTGGGAATTGGAGTTTATATTCGGAGTTTAGTTATTGGGATTTCTTCCAAGGCATTCTTCTAAGCTCAGTAGTTAGAAATGAAAGGCTTTCTTTAAGGATTCTATATGACTGTTCTCCAGAACATTTCCTTAGTACTTTCTTCTTGGGTCTTCTTCTGGTATTATTGGCATTTCTTGGAAGGTTTGGTATTTGGGAATTCTATTCAAACTTCTTGTATGGCATTCATGTTAGCATTATTTTGAGAACTTTTGCCAACATTCTCACACAATTGTTTCATTTTAGATACTTGTGGATTTTTGTTGAAGATGTTTAAATCGGGTGTTTCCTCGGTATTTCCTTTGGTATTCTCTTTGGCATTTTTCTCAGTATTCGATAACGATATTATCTTTGGGATCCGCTTGGCTATTCTATTTGGGGTTCATTTAAGGACTCTTAATATGTATATATATATATATATATATATATATATATATATATATATTAGTGTATATGCTTGGATTCTTATTTGGGTACTTCTAGAGCTATTAATTGTAAGACTCCTCTGGAGTGTTTTTGAAGTATGTTTGACTGGGTTTCTTGCTTGGAGTTTTCTTGGTATTTTCTCAGCACTTTTAACATGGAACTCTTCTGTGGAATTCTCGACCAGCGGGATTCTTATTTGTATTTCGAGCTAGTATCCTCAGTTGAGCCTTTATTTGCCTTTCTTACTTTGAAATTCTCAAGCAGTGGTATTTGAATTCACAATGGGCTTCTTACGAGTCTTGTTATTTAGGGTCTTGCTCAGCAAGCGATGAAGGGTAACCAGAGTTGGACTTTAGTGGATGATGAGTTCTATTGGAAGAAGAATTGCGTGGGCGTAATTATTTGAAAGAGGGGAGGATGTGACTCACGGCTCCCAGTGCATGCATTTATCATTAATGTGCATTTACGTGTGCAACTATTTGCTTAAATGCCTACTTTTCCAATAAAATGCTATTAAGTGTTTATTTGCTCTCTATGTGCTAATATTTGATAAATTGCTTTTAAATATCAAAAATTTGAATTTATTTACCTTATTAAATAATAAATGAGCATTCAAATTATTTACATCATAGACATTTTAGTAAAACTTGCATTTAAAGAGTTTTCTATTAAATTGAGCCTGTACTAAAATTTTTATTATCTTATTTCCTGGATTTCATTTTTTTTTATTATTACTTAACTTATAATTAGCCTACGTTCACAAAAATTATATTCATTACATATGTGGCGAGTGATTTGCAAAAATATCTTAATATTATATGAATAGTAAAACTATGTATTATTTTGGGCTTAAAGAAGTTTTCTTGCATTTATTCTATTACACCTAAGCTCAAACCCATTTTAACCTACAACCCAAACCCAATATCCAATCCATCAACCCATATAATCATCCTACACATATATATACTAAACAAAACACAATAAACACAAAACAAATGCTCAAATAAGCCAAAAAAGGCCAAAAATCAGCCAAAAAATCCTATTACGGGAATAGTGATTTTATTGCAAATTTTGTTCAATTTGATCTTCCAAGCTTTTCCAAAGGATTCCAAGCCATAAAAAAGTTTCTCCCTTGCTCCTACATCTCTAGTTTGGTGAGGGATTTAGCATTTTTGTGAATTTTTAATATTTATGCCATAACTTTAAATTTCTAGATTTGTCAATATTAGCCAATGAAATGCTCAAATATGATCATAAATGTTGTCTACATGTGATAGAGATGTGTTTTTGTTAGTTTTATGGTTTGGTTTTAGAGTTTTAGCAAATGGTAAGTTGGAGAAGATGATGAATAGTATTTTTCTAGGGTTTTTGATAAAATTTGCTATTAAGATTGTTTTAATGCTTCCTATAGGTGCTAGAGATGTTAACTAGCATAAAAATGTGATTGTATAACCTTAGATTGCTTGAAACTTGGGAAAAATGCTAAAAATGGTTTATAAATCCGATTGTTTCTATTCTGAACCACGACTACTTAACCGGACCAAACTTTGAAAAATGGCACAAGAGCTTAAGAGTAGTTCTTCGTTTTGAGAGAATTGAGTATGTTCTAGATTTTGAACCTTGGGCTCCCATTGATGAAATTGCACCTGAAGCTGATAAGACCACATACGATAGATAGGTTCAGGATAACTCACGCTCTAGAGGGTACATTCTCTCATCGATAAGTAATGATCTACGAAAATATTATGAGAGTATGTTTGTGACGCCCAAGAACTTTGTCGTACTTTTATTTATTGTTGCATTTACTGTTTGTGCATTTTTACTGTGCAACTACTTGTTACTTCTTTGGCTACTATTCATTGTATTTTTCAACTATTTATTTCTTCGAATTAGTATTTTTCATAAATTATATGACTTATTTTAGGGATGAGAAAAATGTGCTTTTGAACAAATTGCGTTAGGTGCCTTCGTTTAGAAAATGTTTTCAGTGGTTCGTTGAATAGTGTTACGTAATCTTTCATTGTTTTGAGCCAACTAACATTTAATTACACCTTTAGGCCCATTTTAAAGCTAGCTTGTCCCACTTTAAGTTAGCAATACGCACATAATAACGTATTACATATATCATACATACACCTAGCACATATATACATAAAAAAACAAAAGAAGAAGCCCCAAAATCAGCCCCCCAAACTCGACAGCAGCAACAAGGAAAAAGAAGGAGATTTTGCTCTTCAAACCTTGGATTTAGGCTACACCAAGCTAGGAGCAAGTGATATTGAGTATCCCCTAGCATCCTACAAGCTTCTACACATGAAGTGTGAGGGATTTTGCACTCCCTTGTGAATTTAAAGTTTGTGCCATATTATGTATTTTTCTAGATTTGTTGTTATTGGCTTATGATATGCTCAAATCTTGCTATATATAATGCATACATGTTGTGGATACCACATTTATGCCATTGTTTTGCTTTTTAACTGGTTAAATTCGTTCATTGATTTCTAGGGCATGAATAGTGATATTTTTTTTAGGCTTTGTGAAATTGTGCCTTTTAGCTTGATTAATTACTCCAATTAGGTTCCTTAGATGTTAATAAAGGTAGATTTATAACCCTGTGAAGTTTAATTGCTCGTAACTTAGTAAAAACATGAATTTAGCGACTTTAGAAAGGGGTTTCGGGGTTAATGCGAATCCGGGTTAATTTGGCCATCACATTTAGTGTTCTTGGGATATATAGGTGCTAGATATGCGTTTCTAACTTCCAGTTGGGCTCTGGTTAGGGTACGTGTAGTACAAACTCCCAAAGGGGCAATCAGGGCTTTTAGAGTAATTGTAGGTGATTGGATAGTTTCGAGGGTCGTAGGGGTGTCATAAGGGATAATTAGAAGTATGGTATAGCTCCCTCGTGAAATTAGAACATTTCCTTTTAATTTGAAATCAAATAGCTTAGGTTATAAAGGAAAAGTGGGAGATTGATTGTTTTGCACTCCTATGATTTTTGTCAATGCTTATTAGGCGTTTAGATGCACTTTTAAGTTAATTGTGAGCTTTTGGAAAAGTTCTATGGGAAATATGCAATTTATTCCCTTTATGTTCAATTAGTTGATTTCTTGTTGTTATTTATATTTTAACTGTTTCTGAGGGCAACCTACTTTGTTATCCCTCCTAAGTGTTATTGCTTTACAATGTTGTTATATTTTCAATTTTTAAAGAGCATTGCATAGTGGTTGCGCAACCATAGTGTCAGGGGCGGATGTATTGGATATCAGTTGGGCGGCAGCGGGCTTGCCAATTGATATTCAATCGCTATGCTCTAGTTCCTTACTCGCCTGGTTTGGAGATTGCTAGGGGGTGTTGGGTCGTAGGATTCTCGGGGTACATCCGGAGTACACCCACTAGAGTGATTAGGATTATGTCGGCACATTGATCGAGGTTCGTAATTGAAGATCAAGTGAAGTCTGGAGTGTTGGTGTTAAAGTGTATTGTATCCTTTTAATGTGTGGTTATTTGTATTTCGATTGTTCTTTAGTTTCTTCTAATGCTTATTTGTATTAACTGTTGCATTGCACGCTCTAGTAGACTTTATCCCCCACTGGGCAATTGTGGTTGCTCATACCTCGCTAACATGTTTCAGGAGGTGCTAAGGTTGAACCCCAGCTTGATTTAATTGAGGGTGAGGAGCAAGAGATGTAGGCGGAGTAGTTGCCTTAGTTGTTGTGTGATTTGTGCTTGAGGTGGTTGTGTTTCTTGCTGTTTATATGAAGATTTTGCTTGTATTACTTTATATCCTATTTTGGAGCCTATGGGCTCATGTATATATTTGTGTAATTATAAGCTTGAAAGTTAGATGAAGGTAGTATGAGAGATGAAACTATGGCATGTAATAACTTATATTTCTGCTTCTAGTTTTGTTGCATGCTTGGGTGTGATCCAATGGTTAAATGGTTGTCTTTAATTCTTAAGAATATTTAATTGCTAACATAGAGTGGTATGATAAACGAATGAAAGGCAAAGATTCTATGACTGTTGCTTGCATGCTTGTTTGTATTTATATTGTCTGGTATTACTTAAGGCTCTGATGGCCTTGAAGTTGGGATTTAGTTAGAATTGGTGTTCTAGTTGTTTTGTGGCTTTATTGAATGGTTTCAGATTTTCAGAATGTCCACGGTACAGAGGAGACTTTGTCGGTTTGTCGGGTCCGGACTTAACCTTTAGTGTGGGGTTGGGTTGGGGCGTGACAAAGTCTCATTTCGTGGATATCATTCGATCTTTGAGCGAATCCTTCAGAGAGCACAACTATGGCATAAGATTTGAACTGACCTGAGAGCTTTTTAGCATGAGACTAGAGCAGGGAGGTGACGTTAACCAATACTACCTCAGGATAATTTATCTGATAACTCAGCTGGCGGCATACGATTACATCATGAATCCTCAGCTTCAGATTGACTTGATCTTGTAGTCTCTACCACCATCTTACTCTTCCCTGATATTGGATATCCATGTGCATAGGATTGCATGCACATTGTCTGAGCTGCCAGGGTGTGATAACCCGAACCCGGCACGCATTTAATAGCATTTAACTGCATTTAATTAAGTGTTTAATTAGTTAAATAATCCATTTTGCACTATTTTGATATTTCTTTTAAAAAATATTCGAATAATTTTTATATTGACTAATTTAAAAGATTATAACCTATTTTTATTATTTATAGAAATTGGATTTATTTTTTTGTATTTAATTAAGTGCCATCTTAAATGTTAGTATTTAATTGCATTTGATTACGTGTTTATATTAACTTATTCATTCGTATCTTAGCATTAATTTCATATTTCTTTAAAATATTCTAGAAATAGTTAAATTATTTATTTTTAAATGAATATTGATTATTTTGATTATTTTAATAATCGGTTTTATTTTCTTGCATTTAATTACTCGATTTTCAATTAAATGAGAAAAGTAACTCCGAGCCGGAGTGAATTTTAAACTAAATTACTTTTCAAAAATTATATTTTTAAGAAATTATTTATCATTCTAATAGTGATCGTTTATTGACCGTTTGATCATAGTGCATCGAAAACAAAAGTTAGAGAAATATTTTCCGAATTTAGTGAATAGTATTTTTAGCTTAATTGAGTTGGTTTTTAGTTGTTTTTCATCTAATTGCATTGTTTTAACTTGAGCTACACTAAATGCCATCAAAATTAGCTTGTTTGACCATATTTTCACTTAAGCTTGACTTGCCAAATTGACCAAAATGCCCTTGTCACCTTTTATATACAAAATAAGCCAAAAATATCATAAAAATAAATGCACAAATTCCCCCCAAGTCCCCTCCTTTGGCCGTGAGCTTCCAAGGAGCCAAGAAAAGATTTTGCTTCCCATTTTCTTGTGCAATCATGCGTGGAATCGAGCAAGGATTGAGGCTAAGGTTCTTGCAGGTCTTCTCCTTCAATCTCTATGAAGGTTTTCACGCTTTTGTGCATTTTTAATGAAATTTGAAATTTGTTTCAATTTCTTAGATTTGTTATATATTGTGTTTAATGCCTTTTGTTGCTTGAATTAGGTTCTATAATGATCGTAGAGTGTTGTTTGATTGTTTTTTAGAGATTTTTACAGCTGAAATTGTGTATTTGAAATTGGGGAAGAACAATGAATAGTGTTTTTGAATAGTAAAACTCTTGATTTTCGGGTTTTGATCCGAATTGCAATTTCTTGATTTGGTTAGTGCCATTGATGTTAGAAAGATGAAATGTGTAATAAAAACGGACCGGCTTTTGTTAAAATTGAAAATTAGATAAAGAAACGTAAATAGGCCGTTTGACCAAGTGTTGACTGTGCTCGAATTGAGTTGGGGGTTTTCCTATTGAGGGCATGGAAGCACTTTTGGCACTGTTGTGGCGTTGATTGAGTGTCCTTTTAGCATAGCTGTAGTTCAAATGAAGTAGGTGGACTTTCGGGCTTCAGGTGAGAAAGTGAAGTTTCATGATATAGAAACGTGCCTTGTAGTACCTAAGTGAATGTATTGAAATCGGTTTCCTAATCCCGTAACTCGTTTGCTCGTAATTGCCTTTGGAAGTTAGGGATTGAATAATGATATTGTCGTTTTCGTGTTTGAACTGCTATTACTTGTTTAGTTGATGTTATTGTTGATATTAATGATAATCATGCTTGAAAAGTTAATTGAATGCTATTATTGATTGTAAATGCTTGATATCTCGTATATCACCACTAATCTGCACTTTCGTGCTATTGTTCGTTTATTGCTTGTATCTCGTATTGCATTGGATAGTGTCAGGCGCGTGAGTGATGGGCCTCTTTGGGCAATCTCGGGCTGCCAGGTTGGTTTGCTCTAGCTCTGTGTCCTATTCCCATTCTCGCTAGGGGGCCACCCTGGGAGATTTGGGTCGTAGAAGTATCGGGGTACATCCAGAGTACACCCAGTGGAAGTTATAAGGTGGTTGCGCGCTTATTGTCATCGTTGTCAACATCAAGCTCGAGATTGATGTATTGCTCGTGAAATGGTACATTGCTCGTATGAGTGAACCGTGACCTTCAAAGTGTGGTATAGCTTTGAATGGTTGTGTTAATGCTTTCTTTAATTGTTTATTGTATTGTCGTTTATATTGAATGCTTTCTTATTGATTATATTGCTTAACTGTACCTATTTGCATTGCACGATCTTCTTTCTCTCCACCTCGATATCTGTTTCGCCCTCACTGAGTATACGTGTTGTGTATACTCACTCCTCACCACCACATTTCAGGAAATACCATGTTAGCTGGAAAGTTCGTGGTTATGTGATAGATCGTGCTTGAAGAGTTGCTTGCACGCTATGTGGCTTGAGTTGTCAAAGATGTAAAGATTTTAATTTCATGAGATGTATATAATCAATGTGTAAAGAAAAGTCATTAAGTTTTATGTATAGGTTAGTAAGTTTTGGATTCAATGCATGTTTGTATTGTCTAAAGGAAAAAGTTAGAATAGTCTGGGCACTTGGAAATGTATATATATACTTGTTGTGTTTAATTGTTGAGAACCGAGGCTCGAATGGCCTTGAGGAATTTTGAATGGTTGGACACGGTGCTGGTCCACTTATATGCTGTCGCAGGTTTACATTATGCCTAGAAACAGGGGAGACTCCATCCGTTTTCCCTAAATTTTATGCCCGGGTTTGGAATTGGGTTGCGATTAGATTGAGTGATAGAACTCCCGGTCTCGAGAGGGGTCGGGGTGCTACACAGGGATTCTGGCTGGCAGAGATATGGTTTGTATATGGAGCCCATTCCTTATGTTGACTCTTCACCTTCTGTGGTTGTACCTAGTCACAACAAAAGAAGGAGAAAGAGGAGACATAGGTGGAGCTGGGCTACTTTATGCTTATTAGTAGATCTATCTTCCAGAGGAGATGTTTGACTATGGGTAGAATCTTTAGAGTCAAAATATAAACTTCTTTTGTAAAAGGATTTATTTTTGGGATCGGTTTGGAATACGATCCTGTTTCAAATATGATTGTGAAAATGTTTATATCTTAATTTGAAGTTTATTTTCCTCTTCTATTTAATGATGAAAGAAATAGTAGCGACTATTTGTTTCGATCTTGTCTTACTAAGAAATTTTGAATTTATCTTATGTAAGAAAAGGATTTTCATTCTTGTATCAAGTTTCATTATAGTAATGAAATCTTCAAATTGCACATCAAAAAGGAAAAATGTCTTCAAATGATAAACAACACAAATAATCATATTACGTAGCATTTTTTAAATGGCTAGTAACTAAATCTTGATAAATGAAGTCATCATTTGAATCTTAAGACTTTGAGGTGTTCAAGAGTTAAAGATTTAAACAAATAAAAGGCCAAAATCTTTTCTTTTATATTTAAAAGAGTTTAATAGATTTACTATTCTTTTGATAAAATAGTTTGTCCAAAAGGGATGGTAGGAGGAAATGAAGAACATAACTATCATATTCCTTGAATCATCGTCAAAATAAATATGTTGGGTTTTGATGAATGATTGCACTTTTTCGTAGGAATTAATGATGATAACAATTTAAGCGAAATAAAGAAAAGCACAAATGGAGTTCATTTTTCAACAACTGTTATTGGAAATGAACAGACGCTTGAAGATTGCATTTGGTTAAAAGGGATGATTGGAAAATATCTCTTTTTTGTCACCAAAGCAATTCTAACTATTTAGAGCTTATCTTTGATATGACTGTTTTTACCTTTCAAGCTTGTATGCTAAATCAAAATCTTAAAACATTAAGATGAAGGGTTCTAAGAAATGCATGGTCTCTAGCCTCTAAGGCAGGGCATCCGTCTTTTCTTGTAGACTGCCTTCTGACTTTAGTTAGGATTAGATAGTGAAGAGATCACGTGTCTTACCCTTTTGCTATTTGCAGTCTCCTTACGATGCAAAGGCAACTACATGGCTCATAGTGATGTAAAGGGTTGCATCGAGAAGGATCTAAGTATAAATACTGATGACCTTATTGTGGTAACTAGTGATTTCCAATTTTTAGGAATCTTGACAAGTTTGTGTTTGTGGTAATAAGTGAAGTTCTTCCATAAGAATTCACATATTAATGGAAGCATTATTAGATTTATTGTTAATGATTGGACAAAAAATCTGAATAGTAAATAACTGCTTGTTTTTTGTTACTTGAGCCGAAAAACATATCTTACATTATGAATGGTATTTGGATTTGAAATTTAAAGGTAATTCTATTTATTGAAAAAGCTTATAGAACCCGATCTCATCAATCTAGACATATATAAGGATTTTTTCATTATTGGGAATTTCTTTTATGGCAGAAAGAGAGTAAACATAATAGATCCTATGTATTTATATAAATGACCCACTGATCCTGTAATGTTAATTATGGTTGATCACGATCTTAGAGAAGATGCGTATATGGAAACGAACGTATTATGCACTGATCTTATGGTATATAGCATTAGTGCAAGTGGGAGATTGTTAGGGATATGCCCTAATGCTAATTCTTAGATGACCTAATTAGAGTTTTAACAAGAATATATGTGTTTTATACACAACGATGCTTTTAGATATTCATATTCTTCGCTTTGATATGAATGTGTCCCTAATGTTTATCGGAGAAGTGAGAACATTCTAAAAGGGTTTTAGAGTGCATCGTCGTTCTACTTCGACATGATAAATATTAAAGATCAAGTCATAACCCTTCAAATTATTTGATCAGGACTAGAATAATCGAGTACGGGTAATCATATATAATTATCTTTAATTCGCATAGTGATGTTAATGATAAAGGATGGCATGCGAAGTGTTAGAACGACATAAGGATGTGGACTAATTAACATATGAGTGATCGTCAGTGATACGGATCATTGATTGTGATAATAAATAGTGAATTACATGATTACAGGTTAATAGTTTACTATTTTGTTGAGAATTGTGCAAGTTAATCCTCAGACTTGAGAAATTATGGTTGTCGGTTATATCAGGGGTTAAATATTGCTTCTGGACAATACCCGCCTTTTTATAAAGGTGAGTTACAACCTTTCGCATTTTAGTCTTTTGATATAGACTGACAGGTAATTGTCAAGATATGATGTATTAAACCTCCGGTGTGAGTGGATGTCCTGTGATATTGAAGTCGATAGATAAACGAGGAAGTCCTTGGCCAAGGCAAGTATGAATTGATGGAAATGGATTTTTCCATGGTAGTCATCTTTCATTTCACTGTTTTAGATTTATTCACAATATCGGATGTGGATTTAACCGTTTCATGGTTCTTTTTCCCGATTGGGACGTTTTAATAGAAGGATCGGACTGCACGGTAATTCTCAACAATAATTGGATTCATAGTATTTAGACAAAGTCTTCATTATCGTATACATTTTCATAGTACGTTTGTTGCTGGTGCATCACTCATTGACATGAGGGTATTTCGGGAAATGGCGATGACATTTTTGAGATAGATATGAAGGCTTATCAATCCCTCATTAGTATGCGATTATGAATCTACAAAGTCACACACTTAAAAGTATCATGAATAAACGCACTAGAAGCTTATATAATGTGGTTAGTGGCTTTAAGGTGTTGAGAGTCATCTATATTGGTGTTCAGGCCAAAATTATAATTTTCGAAAGTTTTAGGGTTAAATTGTAATTACCAAAACTTTTGGGGTCAAACTGTAAATATTGAAAAAGTTGTTTCAATATGATTATTCTAATAGAGATCAGAATGTGCAAAATAATATATATATATATATATATATATGTGTGTGTGTGTGTGTGTGTGTGTGTGTGTGTGTGTTGATATTTGAATTGGTGATGTAATTTGTGAAATGTTGCGTCATCAATCCTAGTCAACAAAAGCAAAATAAACTATTGGATGGAAGTGTACAAGTGGCATGTGGAATGCCACATGTAGGATGAATGGATTGTCTACGTCATTAATCATAGTCTTTTAATTTGAATTAGATGGTCTAGATTCAACCTAGAATAAAGACAAAATGGTCATAGCTGTGATAACCCGAACCCGGCATGCATTTAATGGCATTTAATTGCATTTAATTAAGTGTTATCTTACATGTTAGCATTGAATTATGTGTTTATTTTTAGTTAAACATTCATTTGTAGCTTTATTTTCATATTTATGTTAATCGGTTTTATTTTTCTTGCATCTTAATGCTCGGTTTTCAATTAAATGAAAAGTAGCTCCGAGCTGGAGTAAATTTTCAACTATGATGCTTTTCAAAAATTATATTTTCTTAAATTCTTTGAGGTTTCATTGTTATTCTTTTATTGTCGCAAAGTGCATTGCATTTCGGGAGCGATAGTTAGGAAATGATTTCTAGTCCTCAGCAAATAGTGAAAACTAGTGTTTGGTGTTTTAATTTTAGTAGTTTAATTGTTATTAACTGGAATTGGATTTATGTTAGTTGTTTTAGCTTTAAAATGCATGAAATAAGCTTAGTTGACCAAGTTTAAGTTAGCTTTGACCAAGGGCTTTGACTTGTTGACTCCTTGTCACCTTAAAAGCTTATAATAGCACAAAAAAAGAAAGCTGAAAACAGAAATGAAAGGGCCGAAAATATTCAAGGAGAAAAAAAAAGATTTCAATCTTCAAAACTTCAAATCTTCGCGTGAGCTTGCACGGGGTGGTTTCCGAGGCATCCGGCGTGGTTTTCCTAGCATCTAGTAGCGTCTAAGGTGAGGGTTTCATCGTTATTTGCGCATTTGAAATTATTGTATCTAAACTTTAATTTTTGTGATTTAACCGTAGGTTGTTATTTTATCTGTTTCGTTGCTTAAAGAATGTTCCCTAGCAATCGTAGAACATGTATTTATTGCTTTTCAACATTTTCTGCGGTTGAATATCGAAATTGAAATATAAATTGTTAATTGAATAGTAAATTATGAATAGTAAACCCCCGTTTCGATAAAGTTGCTCCATTATGCGTTCTGTTGATATAGGAAGGTGCTAGATATGCTAGAATGCCTAAATGTGTGGTTTAATTGGACTGTGTAATGGAAAAACGGAGAAAAATGGCTTAGTGAAAGTTGGGGTCGTTTAGGTCGAGTTTGGCATTTTATCGTTTTGTGTGATGGCATTGTCTCGGGAGGCCATGGAAGCACTTTTGGTGTGGTTATGGCGTTGGTTGGGTGTTTGGTTAGGGTAGCGGTAGTTCAAACGAGCAAAGGGAGAAATCGGGGCTTTGCGTGAATTCTAGGGTTAAGTAGGGTTTCGGGGTCTTTAGACGTGCCTTATGGTGACCTAGGAGGATTGGTGAAGTCGGTTTCCAAAACTCGTGTCTCGTTTGAAAGTAGTATCATTTTGAAAGTTGGGGTCATTTTGTGATTTTGTGTATTTTCATAGTGTAATGCCTATAGAATGCTTAATAATGCTTGTTATGCTTGTTAAAGTTGATTATGATTGAATTTGTATATCAATTGTTGATAATGCATGTTAGTATTGTTCTTGTTACTTTATTGATTGTAATTGCTTATCGTATCGCATCTTGTTACTAACCTGCACTTCAGTGCCTTGCTCGATTATAGTTATATATCTCGTATTGCATTGCATAAGTGTCAGGCGCGTGAGTGATGGGCCTCTCTGGGTAGCCTTGGTTTGCCAGTGTTGGTTGCTCTAGCTCCGTGTCCTATTCCATTTTCTCGCTTGGGTTGTCGCCCAGGGAGTTTTGGGTCGTAGAATTGACAGAGTATGTCCAGAGTACTCTAACGGAAGTTATAAGGTGGGTGAGCCGGCACGTCATCATTGAAGTCATCGAAATCGTGATCAGTACATTGCTCGTATGAATAAACCATAGCCTTCAAAGTGTGGTATAGCTTTGAATGGTTGTGTTAATGTTTTCTTTAATTGTTTATTGTATTGTCGTTTATATTGAATACTTTCTTATTGGTTATATTGCTTAACTGTACCTATTTGCATTGGACGATCTTCTTTCTTTCCACCTCGATATATGTTTCTCCTTTACTGAGTATACGTGTTGTGTATACTCACTCCTCACTACCACATTTAAGGAAATGCCATGTTAGCTGGAAAGTTCGTGATTTCGTGAAAGTTCGTGCTTGAAGAGTTGTCTTGCGTGCCTATGTGGCTTGAGTTGTCGAAGTTGTAAAGATGTATCCTTTTATGTATTGTATGTATTTAATGTCAAAAGGGATGTAATTTAAGTTTCATTAGATTATTAAAGTGTTTGATAAGTTAGTTTATGTATCTAGTTAGTATAGCTTAACTTTAATGCATGTTTGTATTGCTTAAAGAAAAGTTAGAATAGTCTGGGTACTTGGAATTGTATATTTACTTGTGCTTAATTGTTAAGAACCAAGGCTCGGATGGCCTTGAGGAAGTTTTGTGTGGTTGGACACGATGCTGGTCCAATTATATGCTATTACAGGTTTTACATTTTGCCTAGAAACATGGGAGCCTCCGTCCGTTTTTTCCTAAAATTTTGCCCGAGTTTGGTATTGGGTTGTGATTAGATTGATAGATAGAACTCCCGGTCTCGAGAGGGATCGGGGTGTTACAGGTGGTTTCAGAGCTTGTTTGGCTCATAAGCTGGGACAGGGTCCTCGGACTAGTAGGTAGTGATCCTTGAATGTGTGCTTGTTAAGAGTGTCTTGAAAGTGTATGCTTGTATGTGAGATTGTGTGTCTTGACTTGAATGTATGCACCTATGTGATATAGTTATGTGTTATGTGTTAAATGTTTCCCAAGTGAAGTGAAGTGTCTAGTTGTGCATTGAATTGACCTATCGAATTGACCTATCAAATTGACATCGTGAATCGAATTGATCTAGTGAATTGTTATTTGCTTGAAGTATTGCTTGTAATGTGTGTCTTGGAATGTCTTCAATTGGTTATGTTGTGATTTGAATTGATTATGTTGTGCTTGACTTGATTGTCGTGCTTGAGTGACTTTGTTGAATAAACTGTTTTATAAACTGTTTTACAAACATGCTTGCATAATAGATTAAGGCATATATGTATAAATGAGATATCTTGGCATTCATACATGTCCTGTTGATATGGTAAGAAAGACTTTTTCCTCCCCTGAAGAAAGTGGTTCACAACTGGCCTTTCAAGGTGTATGGATTGGCAGGAAATGAATGGCATTTAATTAGACTTTATTTGGAAGTTGGTGTTTGCTTTTGGAGCTCGGTTATTGGCGAATCTCTAAGGTCCTCCTCTGTGTTTAACAGTTGTGAAGAGTAGCTTTCTCTTGGGGTTTCATATGGTTGTTCTCTGGGGCATTCTTTGGTTTTCTTAATGTGTATTCTTTGGAGACTTCTGTTGGCACTTCTCGGTGGACTTGGCTTTTGGGATTTCAATCGGACTTACTGCACAGTATTATCTATGGTATATGTGTTTCGGTCTTTATTGATGTGATAATAGCATCCCTGATTGGAAATTCTTCAATGGCTTTTTATAGAATTCTTAGTGGGCATTCTACTAGTATCTTTCCTTGATGGCACTTATTGGAAGTCTTACACTTGGAATCTTGTTCAGACTTATTATCTCATATTGCTTATGGTATGCTGTGGAATACTTTGGGCTTTCTTGGTGGTAAGTTGTATAAAGTTCTCACTTGGCAAACAGTGAAGTGGCCTCAGAGTTTGGTTTTGTATATTGTGCACCAGCTCGGTATTTTACTTAGGGTTTTCGTCTATCTGGGAAACTATATTTGTTATTCAACTTGATTGTCTTATTGGGCACATTATATTTTCTCTACTATTCGCTTTGACATTCTTCTCAGCATTTGATAGCGATACTCAGAATCTAATTGGTTGTCCTATGCGATTATTATTTGGAAGGCTTCTTTGGAACTTTTTAAGTATATTTGATTGGGTTTCTTAGTATTTTCTTCAGTACTCTTAACAGGGAATTCTTCTATGAAATTCATGACCAGCGGGGTACTTCTTTGGACCTCTGGATGGAACCTTTGTTAGAGCCTTTATTTGGCTTCTTGCTTGGGAATTCTCGGGCAATAATAGTTGAACTTCTATTAGAGATTCGTGTATGGGGTATTCATTCGGTATTCTTCTTATCATTAATATGTGGTGTGATTTCATCTACAGTATCTTTGCTTCAGTCTTTAGTTGGTATTTTCTCGGCGCTTTTGGTTGGAATTTTATTCTTCTTTGGTATTCATGTCAACGGAATTTTTGTGCGGTATCTACATTTGAGCCTTTAGTCGGCATTACTACTTGGAATTTCTTCTTAAACTTCCCTATTGGTCATCTTGAGTAATATACTTGCTCAGCAGTTGATGAAGATTAGTCAGAGTTGGATTTCAGTGGATGCAGAGTTCTATTGGAAGAAGAATTGCGAGGATGCAATTGTTTTAAGGGGGGAAGGATGTGATAGCCCGAACCCAGCATGCATTTAATGGCATTAAATTGCATTTAATTAAGTGTTATCTTAAATGTTAGCATTGAATTTTGTATTTATTTTTAGTTAAACATTCATTTGTAGCTTTATTTTCATATTTATGTTAAATGATTTTATTTTTCTTGCATCTTAATGCTCGGTTTTCCATTAAATGAAAAGTAGCTCCGAGCCGGAGTAAATTTTGAACTATGTTTCTTTTCAAAAATTATATTTTCTGAAATTCATTGAGGTTTAATTGTTATTCTTTTATTGTCGCAAAGTGCATTCTATTTCAGGAGCGATAGTTAGGAAATGATTTCTAGTCCTCAGCAAATAATGAAAACTAGTGTTTGGTGTTTTAATTTTAGTAGTTTAATTGTTATTAACTGGAATTGGATTTATGTTAGTTGTTTTAGCTTTAAATTGCATGAAATAAGCTTAGTTGACCAAGTTTAAGTTAGCTTTGACCAGGGGCTTTGACTTGTTGACTCCTTGTCACCTTAAAAGCTTATAATAGCACAAAAAAAAACTGAAAACAGAAATGAAAGGGCCGAAAATATACAAGGAGAAAAAAAAGATTTCAATCTTCAAAACTTCAAATCTTCGCGTGAGCTTGCACGGGGTGGTTTTCGAGGCATCCGGCATGGTTTTCCTAGCGTCTAAGGTGAGGGTTTCATCGTTATTTCCGCATTTGAAATTATTGTATCTAAACTTTAATTTTTGTGATTTAACCGTAGGTTGTTATTTTATCTGTTTCGTTGCTTAAAGAATGTTCCCTAGCAATTGTAGAACATGTATTTATAGCTTTTTAACATTTTCTGCGGTTGAATATCGAAATTGAAATATAAATTGTTAATTGAATAGTAAATTGTGAATAGTAAACCCCCGTTTTGATGAAGTTGCTCCGTGATGCATTCTGTTGATGTAGGAAGGTGCTAGATATGCTAGAATGCCTAAATGTGTGGTTTAATTGGATTGTGTAATGGAAAAACAGAGAAAAATGGCTTAGTGAAAGTTGGGGTCATTTAGGTCGATATTAGTGTTTTCTCGTTTTGCGTGATGGCATTGTCTCGGGAGGCCATGGCAGCACTTTTGGTGTGGTTATGGCGTTGGTTGGGTGTTTGGTTAAGGTAGCGGTAGTTCAAACGAGCAAAGGGGGAAATCGAGGCTTCACGTGAATTCTAAGGTAAAGTAGGGTTTTGGGGTCTTTAGACTTGCCTTATAATGACCTAGGAGGATTGGTGAAGTCGGTTTCCAAAACTTGTGGCTCGTTTGAAAGTAGTAGCATTTTAAAAGTTGGGGTCATTTTGTGATTTTGTTTGTTTTCATGGTGTAATGCCTATAGAATGCTTAAAATTGCTTGTTATGCTTGTTAAAGTTGATTATGACTGAATTTGTATATCAATTGTTGATAATGCTTGTTAGTATTGTTCTCGTTATTTTATTGATTGTAATTGCTTATTGTATCGCATGTTGTTACTAACCTGCACTTCAGTGCCTTGCTCAATTATCGTTATATATCTCGTATTGCATTGCATAAGTGTCAGGCGCGTGAGTGATGGGCCTCTCTGGGTAGCCTCGGGTTGCCAGTGTTGGTTGCTCTAGCTCTGTGTCCTATTCCCTTTTCTCGCTTGGGTTGCCGCCCAGGGAGTTTTGGGTCGTAGAATTGACAGAGGATGGCCGGAGGATTCTAACGGAAGTTATAAGGTGGTTGAGCCGGCGCGTCATCGTTAAAGTCATCAAAATCGTGATTGGTAGATTGCTTGTATGAGTGAACCATTGTCTTCAGGGTGTGGTACAGCTTTGAATAGTTGTGATAATGTTTTCTTTAATTGTTTATTGTATTGTCGTGTATATTGAATGCCTTCTTATTGATTATATTGCTTAACTGTGTCTATTTGCATTGCACAATCTTCTTACTATCCACCGCGATATCTGTCTCATCCTCACTGAGTATACATGTTGTGTATACTCACTCCTCACCACCACATTTCAGGAAATGCCATGTTAGCTGGAAAGTTCGTGATTTCATGAAAGTTTGTGTTTGAAGAGTTGTCTTGCGTGCCTATGTGACTTGAGTTGTCGAAGCTGTAAAGATGTATGCTTTTATGTATTGTATGTATTTAATGTCAAAAGGGATGTAATTTAAGTTTCACTAGATTATTGAAGTTTTTGATAAGTTAGTTTATGTATCTAGTTAGTATAGCTTAACTTTAATGCATGTTTGTATTGCTTTAAGAAAAAATAGAAAAGTATGGGTAAATGGAATTGTATATTTATTTGTGCTTAATTGTTGAGAACCAAGGCTCGGATGACCTTGAGGAAGTTTTGTGTGGTTGGACACGGTGCTGGTCCATTTATATGCTATTACAAGTTTTACATTTTGCCTAGAAACATGGGAGACTCTGTTCGTCTTTCCCTAAAATTTTGCCCGGGTTTGGAATTGGGTTGTAATTAGATTGATTGATAGAACTTCCCGTCTCGAGAGGGATTGGGGTGTTACAATAGTCATAAAGTAAAGATAGTTGCTTTTTGTCAAGTGTCATGAGAGAGAAATGAAAAAGTAGCTTTTGGATTGTAATGATTACAATCCAAGGTCAAGCATGGCTTCTCTTTCTTCTTGCAACTAAGCACGCTAGTTTGATTGGATACTTATATATATAGAGCTAATATATTAATAGAGATTATATATATTAGAATGTAAGACAAATTCTCTCTCTCCTACACACTCATTTTTGGCCAACAAGAGGAAGAAAGAGAAGATGTTTTCTATGCTTTGGATTGTAATAATTAAAATCCAATGACATGCAAGGTGATTATACAATTTAACACTCTACTTATCATCCTTTGATTGGGTGCATTAGATATACATATAATAGTGATTATATAGATAATACCATGAGATCTTCTATTTCCTAATCCATCTACACACACACGACACACACTAGAAAAAAAAGAGAAAAACCTTTGTCTTCTACGTGTGGGGGTTTCAGCCATTGAAGAAAAAAATGGAAGCTTTTTCTCTTTTGCTTAGTTACATACACATTAAGATATATTGTTTGAAGATATACTAGCACCTTTGGTCTTCAAACATTGGGTGAGCTTTGGATGCTTGGAGGACCTACTAGTACCTTAAAGTTAGAAGGATTCAAGGACTACATCAACTAACCTTGCATCAATTATTTTGAAAGCTTCAAGAGGTATACCTTTATACTTCATCTCATTCAATAGCACATTTACATAAATCTTATATATATAGATATATATACTAGTTCATAGACATGGATTGAAGATTACATGTTGATTCTTGCTAGAATGCTTGTGAAATTTTTGAAATGCACCATGATTGGTTCGGCTATGGCTAGTAATACATGACTATCTTCTTCGGTCTTCGGAATATGATAAGTCATATCACGTGTCTTTCAGTGTAATGAACTTCCCATGCTTATCTATGTTTATATTGCTCTTTATTATGCTTGTAGAACATGTATATGAGAATACCTAGCATTGTTAATAGCCATAATGATCAATCTTTAATTTAAAGTAGACTATGAATAGTAAAAATTAGAATTTTGCATACGATTGGTTCTAACTTAATTAGTTGACATCTTATCATGATTTATCAGTTGTTAAACTTAGATTAGAGCCTCTAATGGATTGGATTTGCTTGAGTTACTCGAACTTTAATTTAAAAAAAGTTAACGGGCACTATTCATTCAAAACCATCAAAATAAGACCTGGTGCTCAATTTGATAGTTTATATGGACTCTTAGGGTGGTAAAATGGTTAAAAGATAAAAATTATCGAATTTTGAGAATGTTGAAAATTGATGACTTAATTACGTATAAAAAGGTAACTGGTTGATGTAGTGTATTGGGGTAAGGTTTAAGGTGCTAATTAGTCCTATATATGTAGTGTCACGCCCCAACTCGACCCCACCTACAATCAGCCAGGACGCAACGGAATTTCGACAGTATAACGATAGTAATTAGAACACCGAGGCTCTAAACCAACCTCTTCACAACTAATACAACCAACTCTACAAACATTCAACAATAAACAACCCAACCATATTATACAATAATCATTCCTTCAATAATCCATTCATAGTTATACGCCTCCGTTCCAACTTATTACATAGGCTATACATACATTTCAAAATAGGTTATAACCAACTTAGTAATCTAATCATGATCAAAATAAAGACTACTAAATCATCATACATACGTCTTTATATTAAGATAGGTTATACAATACATTGTGTTACAACAACTAAGATAATCTCATGGCAATGACTCCTGCACATAAGACTCATCCATATATGGCACATTTCCCTCTTCAAGAGGCACGTACCCGTAGTCAGGCTAAGTAACACCTGCATGCATGCAATAATTGAGAGTGAGCTTATATAAAACAAGCCCAGTGAGGATTCAATAGATCTCTAACAGTATTTACTATACTAATTGGAAATCATCATTTGAGCAGTAAATACACAATAAACATTAATAACAATACAAATTCAGCAATAAAAGCAAATAATCAGTAAGGATACGATACAGTTGTTCCTTTGAAGTCATTGGACTTTATCCAAACCTTTCACGAACTTTAACATTCCTACCTTGTTACCCCCACTCAAGAGAATCCAGAAACCCAGATAGTACAACCCAGCACCCACGGATTTCCCTGTCCATACGAGTGAGGGAATTGTCCATCGTAGTCGGGTTATCGCCTGGCAAACCCGAGGCTGCCCAGGGTAACACAACACAACCAAGCCCCATAACAATTGTTGTAAACATTCGCATGCACAACTAATCACTCAATCACGCAATCAAACTGCTCAGAGAGGACAACAAAGTAGGTCGCCCCTAGATTAAATTCAACTATCAATTAATCAGTTAACAATGTAACACCCCGGATTAACCCCGAGCGTGCTCCTCACGGTTTTGTAACAACGATCAATAATCAATAATCAATTAATCTGTATTTCAACAATCAATTAAACAATATTTAACAATCAACAACTATACAATCATGAAACAATTGAATTAGATGACAAAGTAGGCCACCCAACCCAACAGGCATTAAACACACAAACAAACCTTATTCTAACCATCAACAACTCACAATTCAATCACTCAAACACCACCCAAACAACTAAAGGCATATATCAACATTTTAAAGAAAGACAACCCAAATTTATAAAAGTCATAACTTATATTCTCCTAATCCGACAACCTCCAGACCAGTTTCTATCACTCACCCACTCAATCAACAACATTAGTCCCCTTGGAAACCAACCAAAATACATCCAAGTCAAGCCCAACAACCCTAAAACCTCAATGCACCTAGGCTGAAATTTCCGGACTTTCACACCGACATCACAATCAAAATTTCGGCATTACGATGGTACTACCCAGTATTTAACAAACTTTTACAAATTGACGGCAATCGATTCCAACCACTACAACTCAAAATATTCAATAAATAACTAACAACTCAACTTTTAATACTCGAAAATAAAAATTCATGCTACAACGACTCAAATATTATATAAAACGATCCTTAGCATGCACTGAGCAGTAATATAACATCAATTTAACTTTCTAACGGTTCAAAATTCAATTATACGCAAAAACATAAAAGATGACATTTGAGATCTAGAATTTTTCTCTCACCTTTGATATGTTTTGATGCAATAAATATGTAGAATAGATGCCCAACAAGTGAAATCAAGCTTTGAATGAAGTGATTTGGACTTGAATTGTAAAATCTATGTGAAAAATGCTTTGAAAAACCTTGAAAATGCCTTCTTTCTTCTCCCTCATGGAGCCACGGTTTTTGATGTGTTTTTGTGGTGTTTTGGCTGATATTTGAGTATATATTAAGATAAGTAATAAGGCAAGGCAAAAAGAAATGTGCAAAGTGAGTATATTATTAGTCTTTTAATTGTTTTATAGTATTTTAATTTTTTTCTTGACTATTTTGCTCACCAACATGCAATTAACTCCTAGACTATTTTAAGTTGCATATTTTTAGTTGACAAGGAGTTCCACATGCATACATTTACACCCGACTCGGGTAAAAGCTTGGTTTATGCAAAAGAAGATAAAAAGTTATATTATTTGTTTTCAAATGTCTTTTAAGAGTATTTTTCAATTGTGCCATTTTATAAATATTTAAAATGAAATATAATTTGTATTTAATATATACTAGGTCAATGAAAGTCAACGCAAGAATTGTTTTGAGCAAAAATCACTATTTTAGCTTAAAAACGTACTTTTTCGCCCGTAAAATCTATTTAAATTACTAATTAGTTTCAGAAATAATTTTTATTCAAATATGGATCTATTAATATTGGAGGACTAGATTTTCATACTTTTAAAACACCCATGTAAAAATTTTAGCTGACAGGTGTTCAAAATACTATTCACAAAAATCATCGATAAAATTTCTAGTGGCGATTTTGATGAAAATTTTATGAATGCACATATAGCATGTATTAGGAATATAAATCATATATTTAGCACATTCTAATTTATATAACACATAAACAGGTTAAATCACGCAAATCGAGGCAAAGACACGCAAATCGAGGTTAAGATGAAAAGTGGGGTTTCACATTCTCCCCCCCTTAAAACAATTGCGTCCGCGCAATTCCTGCTTGATCCTCGAAGTAACTCAGGTGTAATTGACTCAAACATACGAAATGAAAGACCAAATACCAATACCCAAATTCCAACTAAGAACACCAAGTAGGAACACCGAATAAGATCATCGAATAAGAACCCTGAACAAGAAGCTTGAATAGGAACGCTGAATAAAAGCACTGAATAAGACTTCTGAATAAGAATCCCAAATAAATTACCGAAGAAGAACGCCAAACATAGATCCGGTAATAGAGCACCAATCAAGAATACCAACTGAGAAGTTCAAACAAGATCACCGTTGGAGAATACCGAATAATAATCCCGAAATAAGAACTCGGAATAACATAATATAAGAATTCCACATAAGAATACTGATAGAAAATACTAAAGAATAATTCCAATCAAGTATACCGAATAAGAATATTCATATGAAATCCAAAGGAAGAATGCCAAATAAGATCACCAAATGAGAATTCCAATAGTCAATAGGTAGTCGTAAAGTAGCTTGATGCTTGATCGGAATTTCATATGCTTCAGGGCCATTGTATCCTGAATCTCTGGCCTCAAACCCAACATAAACCTCCGCTCCTCATCTGCTACAAACTCCGGTGCATACCAAGACAGTCTAATGAAAGTGGCCTCGTACTGTGCCACTGAAGCATCCCCCTGGACCAAGGACAAAAACTCAGCCTCTCTCCTCTCCCGTGCAATCCTCGGAACATACTTCATCCGGAAAGCTCTCAGAAAAGTATCCCAGACATACGGAATACCTTGGGTCTCCCAACTAGATTTCACCGTGCGCCACCACTCATCTGCCTCATCATCAAACAAATATATGGCAAATGTGACCTTTCTTTCATCAGTATAATCCAGAGGGTCAAATATTTTCTCCACTTTATTAATCCATGCCTCGGCTTTCTGATCATCTAGCTCCCCCTGAAACCTAGGTGGATAGTACCCCAAGAACTCCTTCAATATACCATGCCCATGATATCCACCATGTACATTCAGTAACTGTGCTTGCAAAGTCTGAGCTTGGGCATCCTACCCTGCTAGCAACTATGCCTGACCAGCCATAACCTCTGCAATCCTATCCACGGCTGCTTCAAAACGATCATCACCCATTTCTCGGCCCGGTGCCACATTACCCGGAACCTCGTCAACTGCCTCGGTCTTACCTCTCGTTCTCGGTCTACCAGTCATTCTACTAATCAAAGAGTTAGCGCAGGTTATAGCACGTAAACAGGCTATAAACAACTATTAGCACATAAACAACAAACCCATATAAAACACATAAATCACTTAAGTATCAATCACATAAACAAATTAATCACATAAGCACTAAGTCACATAATCACAAAATCATTTAATCATATTAACACATAGTTCACTTTTCTTTCACTTCATACATACTTTCATGATAAGACCACTACCCACATTTCGAGAATACCCTGGCTGACAGCTAACATGCGCTTTGATACCACTTAATGTCACGCCCCAACTCGACCCCACCTAAAATCAGTCAGGACGCAACGGAATTTCGACAGTATAACAACAGTAATTAGAACACCGAGGCTCTAAACCAACCTCTTCACAACTCATACAACCAAGTCCACAAACATTCAATAATAAATAACCCAACCATATTATACAATAATCACTCCTTCAATAATCCATTCATAGTTATATGCCTCCGTTCCAACTTATTACATAGGCTATACATACATTTCAAAATAGGTTATAACCAACTTAGTAATCTAATCATGATCAAAATAAAGACTACTAAATCATCATACATACGTCTTTATATTAAGATAGGTTATACAATACATTGTGTTACAACAACTAAGATAATCTCATGGCAATGACTCCTGCACATAAGACTCATCCATATATGGCACATTTCCCTCTTCAAGAGGCACGTACCCGTAGTCAGGCTAAGTAACACCTGCATGCATGCAATAATTGAGAGTGAGCTTATATAAAACAAGCCCAGTGAGGATTCAATAGATCTCTAACAATATTTACTATGCTCATTGGAAATCATCCTTTGAGCAGTAAATACATAATAAACATTAATAACAATACAAATTCAGCAATAAAAGTAAACAATCAATAAGGATACGATACAATTGTTCCTTTGAAGTCGTTGGACTCTATCCAATCCTTTCACGAACTTTAACATTCCCACCTTGTTACTCCCACTCAAGAGAATCCGGAAACCCTGATAGTACGACCCAGCACCCATGGATTTCCCCGTCCATACGAGTGAAGGAATTGGCCATGGTAGTCGGCTTATCGCCTGGCAAACCCGAGGTTGCCCAGGGTAACACAACACAACCAAGCCCGATAACAATTGTTGTAAACATTTGCATGCACAACTAATCACTCAATCATGCAATCAAACTACTCAGAAAGGACAACAAAGTAGGTCGCCCCTCGATTGAATTCAACAATCAATTAATCAGTTAATAATGTAACACCCCGGATTAACCCCTAGCATGCTTCTCATGGTTTTGTAACAACAATCAATAATCAATAATCAATTAATCCGTATTTCAACAATCAATTAAACAACATTTAACAATCAACAACTATATAATCATGAAACAATTAAGTTAGATGACAAAGTAGGTCATCCAACTCAACATGCATTAAACACACAACCAAACCCTAGTCTAACCATCAACAACTCACAATTCAATCACTCAAACACCACCCAAACAACTAAAGGCATATATCAACATTTTAAAGAAAGACAACCCAAACTTATAAAAGTCATAACTTACATTCTACTAATCCGATAACCTCCAAACCAGTTTCTATCACTCACCCACTCAATCAACAACATTAGTCCCCTCGGAAACCAACCAAAATACATCCAAGTCAAGCCCAACAACCCTAAAACCTCAATGCACCTAGGCTGAAATTTCCGAACTTTCACACCGACATCACAATCAAAATTTTGGCATTACAACGGTACTACCCCGTATTTAACAAACTTTTACAAATCGACGGCAATCGATTCCAACCACTACAACTCAAAATATTCAACAAATAGCCAACAACTCAACTTTTAATACCCGAAAATAAAAATTCATGCTACAACGGTTCAAATCTTATATAAACGCATATAAACGATCCTTAGCATGCACTGAGCAATAATATAACATCAATTTAACTTTCTAACGGTTCAAAATTCAATTATACACAAAAACATAAAAGATGACATTTGAGATCTAGAATTTTTCTCTCATCTTTGATGTGTTTTGATGCAAGAAATATGTATAATGGATCCCCAACAAGTGAAATCAAGCTTTGAATGAAGTGATTTGGACTTGAATTGCATAATCTATGTGAAAAAATACTTTGAAAAACCTTGAAAATGCCTTCTTTCTTCTCCCTCATGGAGCCACGGTTTTTGATGTATTTTTGTGGTGTTTTGGCTGATATTTGAGTATATATTAAGTTAAGTAATAAGTCAATGCAAAAAAAGAATTGGTCAATGTTAGTATTTTTTAGTCTTTTAATTGTTTTCTAGTCTTTTAATTCTATTTCTTGACTATTTTGCTGGCCAACATGCAATTAACTCCTAGACTATTTTAAGTTGGATATTTTTAGTTTACAAGGAGTTCCACATGCATACATTTACACCCGACTCGGGTAAAAACTCGATTTTTGTAAAAGAAGATAAAAAGTTATATTATTTGTTTTCAAATGTCTTTTAAATATATTTTTCAATTGTGCCATTTTATAAATATTTAAAATGAAATAAAATTTGTATTTAATATATACTAGGTCAATGAAAGTCAACACAAGAATCGTTTTGAGCAAAAATCACTATTTTAGCTTAAAAACATACTTTTTCGCCCGTAAAATCTATTTAAATTACTAATCAGTTTCAGAAATAATTTTTATTCAAATATGGGTCTATTAATAATGGAGGACTAGGTTTTAAGACTTTTAAAACACCCATGTAAAAATTTTAGTTGACAGGTGTTCAAAATACTATTCACAAAAATCATCGATAAAATTTCTGGTGGCGATTTTGATAAAAATTTCATGAATGCACATATAGCATGTATTAGGAATATAAATCACATATTTAGCACATTCTAATTCATATAACACAAACAAGTCAAATCACGCAAATCGAGACAAAGACACGCAAATCAAGGTTAAGATGAAAAGTGGGGTTTCACATGTAGGATAGAGCCTAAAACAATTTTATGGCATCTAATTGCTCATTGGTTTTGGTAGTAGTTGTGAGGTCCCGAACCCATATACATGTACATTCATTACTTATGTACCGAATTATGTGCATTTATATGAATTATTTGAATGATGAATGTGGGCACTATTCATAGTGAAATTTTACTGTTTTGTTTTATTTATTTTAAATTTTTCTCACACTACTTGACACGTAGGAGGCATGAAAAAAAATGTGATTTTGTGCATTCATGTCTGGAGAATGCATTTGAAAAATAATTTTTGTACCGTATGAATAGTGACTTAAAGATAACATTGATTTTTAACTAGTTAGTATTTAATTGCATATTTGGGCTTGGTTAGGTAGTCTTACACCTAAAATTAGACTAACTAAACTAACTATACTTAATATATATTAACTAAACTAACCAAACTCAACTATTGGCTTATAAAACAAATGCATAAATTCCCCCTTGTTGCTGTGAGCCCTTGGAGGCCAAAAGAGAAGGAATTTCATCATTAATCTTCAATCTCTAGCTCAACTAAGCATTTTGCAAGTGGATTCAAGTCCTCCCAAGTTCATTCCTAGCATATATTGAGCTATTAGGTGAGGGATTTTGCATTAATGTATATATTTTAAGTTTATGTTTTGAATTCTAATTTCTAGATTTGTTAATTTTAACCATTGAAATACTCAACTATGCTTATAAATGTCGTCTACATGCTATAGAGACTTGTTTTCATTGGTTTTATGACTTTCTTTTAGAGTTTATGCAAATGTTCAATTGTTGCAGATGATGAATAGTACCTATGTAATACCCCGATCCCTTACGAGACCGGAGCCCCGATCTAAAACCCAAGGTCACGAAAAATGAGAGGAAACGGATGGAGTCTCCCCTGTTTATAAGACTAACAGTTTACCTGCATACAAAATATTAGACTAGAAAGCCATAAACCAATCTCCTTAACAGTTCCTATAATCTATTACCAACACATTCAACAATTCCTCAAGGCCATCCGAGCCTTGGACCTCAACAAAAGTCCACAAACAAGTATGCAGAATCAATTCCACTAAAATTCTATGTTTTAAATCTGCTTATCATACCACTCTAATATTGTCTATTTAACTTTATTATATTCTAAGTCCTCAATCATCTTCCCTTAAATCCCACACAAGCATGCAAGTTAATTTTAGATAATAAAGTAAAACATTACAATTATTACATGTCCTCTACAACTATCTAATTATACAAATCTTTTAACTCATATTACAATCCTTCAGACAACACAAATACATACAACTTGTAATATCAATATACTTTACATCATAACACAAAAAAATACTCATCCACAGCTACGAGCAAGCAATGAAGCCTCCAAGCTTCCTGTAAGGACCCAATTCTTCTTTACTTGGAAAATATTAGAAAGGAAGGGTAACCATACAATACATGTATACTCAGTGAGGGAGAGAAATAGTTAAACGGGGTTTTCGGAAATGTTTTTGTACAATGCAACAGTTATCACAAGAAATGGTAACTATACAAATAAAGAAGCAATTAAACAATAGAATGCTACACACTTTAGAAAGGATATGATCGATAACCCTTATTACTCCATTCCTCGATTCACGAACCCCGAACCACAAACCACGATCTCGATATGCCAGTATCCCAAACACTAATGGCTACTCCAAATGTAACCAAACCTACGACCCAGCACCCCCTGGCGATCTTCGGACCAAGCGAGTGAGGGAATAGCAGACGGAGCTAAGGCAACCAACACTGGAAAGCCTGATGCCACCCAGCGAGGCCATCTCATCCGCCATGACGATGAGGTTGCACAACCATCGAAATGATACGATATCACACACAAGTAATTCACCATTATAATTACACGATACAATAGGCGCACAGCTAATAACCACGCAATGAGGACAACAAAAGAGGTTGCCCTCACACACACGAAACAACTAAATAGCAATTCAATCAATATAACTTTAAAATATACCCCACCCAACAAGTAACTCTAATACTTATTATCCCCCATAATATCCATAATAATAGAAAGCAATAAATCAATTATGATGCCAAGCAAGATGAATGCCACACCTTTTAGGAAGCCAAACTTGTATGAATTTAGCCAAGATTCCTTCAATATTCTCCAAAAGTACAAATTCCTTTCAAATACCATTACATAATACAATATTATATTCGTTGCTTAAACAACACCTTACACATTCTTTTCTTAGTCCCATAATCCGATAGGCATGAATATTGGCAATTAGAACAAACCATGAAGCATAATCAATCCATGCATTTATACATCTTACAAATCATAACTAGATAGCTCTTAACTTCTAGAATCTCTTTGAACATCTATATATTAATACAACTATACTTAACACTCTCACAAATAGACAATAGAATACCTTTAATAGCTAAACAAGAAATGCTAGTTCAATACACGAAATCTACAAGAAATACTATTCAAGCTCTAACTTCTAAAAGCAATTACAACCAAACGAGTTACAGGATTGGGAAACCAACTTCACTATACCTTTCTAGACACGTTAAGGCACGATTCTATGACACGAAACCTCACTTTCCCAACAAAAGTCCGAAAGTCCACCTAGTGCATTTGAACTATAGCTATGCTAACCGGGTACCCAATCAATGCCACAATTGAGGCAAAAGTGCTTCCCCGCACGTACAAGACAAACCCCTAACTCAAAATGAGCACGGTCAACACTTGGTCAAATGACCCATTTGTCTACTAACACACTTTGACTCAAAACTGAAGGATGAAGTTCAAGATCCCCAAACAAGTCATTCAAATATTCTAATGACACTTTATGACACCTTTAGGACCCTTGAAATCACCCTTTAACCCGTAATTACCACAAAAGTCCCGAAAGTCCCTTTATGCATTTGAACTACAAGTACTCTAACCAATGCTCAATTGAGCACCATAAATGTACTTCTAGAGCTACCTCACCCTATAAACAATAGCCATAATGTTCAATTCTACCTGAATTAACGTTTTACACAAAACCCCTTTCTAATTTGGCCATTTTTGCATTTTATTCAAGTCCCAAGCAAACCAACCATACATAATCATCAATCTCTGCTCATTAGCACATATGGCACCTATAAATAGCATAGAATCAATCTCTCATTCACATTTTTGCAAAACCCTAGAAATGATACTATTCATTGTCTTCCTCATTTGCATTCTTCCATTTAAACCATAGACTTTGCTAGAAAAACATAGAAGCATGTTCTACTAACTCCATAAAAGACATTTGAAGTATCAAAATAAATCTATAAGCATTAAATCAACAATTGCAATAATTTAAAGTTTAGGCAATAAATAACTAAATGCACAAATAGGTATGAAATCCCTCACTTGAACACTTGGAAAAGCTTGAGAAGACTTTTGGATGGCTCAAAGATGATTGAAACAAGCTTGGAGTGGATTTGTTTGAGCAAGAATTGAATTTTTTTTTTTCCTTCTTCCTCTCGGCTTTGAGGAGCTTTCTTGTTCTTTTTTTTTTGTTTTGCTTGTATTGGCTTAAAAAGATGACAACAAAAGGGGGGGGGGGGTCAAAGGGTCAAAATCATTGGGTGGGTCAATGGGTCAAGTTAAGTGGTCTTTTAGTTGGCAAATGCATCAATTAATTTGGCTAACAATTAAAAAATCACTTAAACTAAAAAACAATAGTGCTAAACAATCACTAGAATGCTATAATATATTTTTCTAAGAAGTTATGGGCCTGCTAAGAGAATTAAAGGTGAATGGGATTTAATTAAAATTGGTTGAATGACTTAATACCTAAGTTAGACAAATACAGAATATTAGAGTAGTATGATAAGTGAAAATTATAATCATAGACTTTCAACAGTTAAAGAATGCATGCTTGTATGTTATATCTTATGGTAGTAGAAAGACTCGGATGGCCAAAAGGATTGAAGAATATTGTGAAGCTGAAAGTTGGGATTGGTTGTGAATAGTGGTTTATAGTTTTGTAGCTATTTCTTCTAAGTGCAGGTAACTGGTTAGGCTTAAAAACAAGGGAAACTCTATCCGTTTTTTTCTCATTTTTCATGACCTTGGGTTTTGGATCGGGGCTCCAGTCTCATGAGGGATCGATATGTTACAGATGGTATCAGAGCTTAATAGCTCTTAACCAGGACATGGTCCTCGGTCTGGCGGGTAGCAAACCATGAGTGCGTGCATGTGAAGTATATTCTTAAACAAGTATGTGTGCTTACATGTAAAATTGTTGTGTTGTTGATTAAAAGTGTGCCCTAATGTGCTAAACTTGTGTATTGATATAAGTGACTACGTATTGTACTGTGTTAACCCAAGGAACGTGCTAAATATGTAAGTATACGACTATGTGTATTCCTGCACAATATATTTGTTAGTTTATGTATCTTATATGCCTTCCATTACATGCATGCATTACCCTTTGAACTGATAAGTAATCTTTTCCCCCTATAGAGCAAAGAAAAGATGGTGGATAGCGAGCTGCCTAAAGGTGGAAGTTCACAACAACAAGAGGGTTGGTGAACAAACCTCCGTAGACAAACAGGTGCAGTTACTAGTTCAGATGGCCGAGACATTGGTTGGTTTGGCACGAGTACACGAGAGTTTACTCTAGCGGGAGACCACGACTGTGGTACCAAGCAGGTGTTGAGGATATGCTCTAATGCTATAATTGAGATGACCTGATTAGGGTTTAACAAGAATATATATTTATGTATTATATACACTATGTTATTTAGAGGATGTTCATATTCTCCGCTTTGATATGAATGTGTCCCTAATGCTTATCCGAGAAGAAAAATGTTCTAAAAGAGTTTAGGATATTTTGCAGTTTTTATTCGATATGATTTAAGAATCGATTCGTAGGCCTTCAAATTGTTCAACCGGGACTAGAATAATCAAGCACGGGTTATCATATGTTATTACCTCTGATTAACATAGTGATGTTAATGATAAATGATGGCGTGTGAAGTGCTAGAACAATATGATGATGTGGACTAATACATATATGAGTGATCGTCAGTGTACGGATCATTAAATGTGACAATAAATAGTTAACTGCATGATTTTAGATTAATAGTTTACTATTTAGTTGGGAATTGTACAAATTAATCATCATACTTGAGACATTACGGCTGTCGATTATATCAAGGGCTAAACACTGCGTTTGGACAATACCCGTCTTCCAAAAGGTTGGTTATGGTGTTTCACGTTTTAGTTTTATGGTATGAACTGGCAGATAATTGTCAAGATATGATATGTTAACCTCCGGCTTGAGGCGATGTCCAATGATATTTGAGATCGGTTGTTAAACGAGGAAGTCCTTCGCCAAGGTGAGTATGAAGTGATGGAAAATAGTTTTTCCATGGTTGTCATCTCTCGTTTCATTGGTTTAGATTTATTCATAGTATCAGAAGTGGACTTAACCATTTCATGGTGCTTTCTCGATTTGGGACATTCTTAATAAAAGGATCGGACTGCACGCTAATTCTTGACGGTGAAATGGATTCATAAAAGACAGTGTCTTCATTTTCGTTTACATTCTCATAGTATGATTGTTGCTAGTGCGTCACTCATGAGCAAGAGGGTATTTTGGTAAATGGCGGAGACTTTTTTGAAATAGATAAGGAGGTTTATCGATCCCTCATCGGTACGCGATTATGAATCTAGAAGGTCACACACTAATAAACATCATGAATAAGTTCATCAGAAGCTCGTATAATGTGGTTGGTTGCTCTAAGGTGTTAAGAGTTATCTATGTTGGTATTCAGGCCAAAAGTGTAATTTGAAAAAGTTATGGGGTCAAATTGTAATTACCAAAACTTATGGGGCCAAACAACAATTATTGAAAAGTTGTTTCAATGTATTTATTCTAATACAGATTAGAATGGGCAAAACTAATATATATGTATATAAAGGGTGTTTATATATGTATGTGTGTAATGATGATGTAATTTGAAAATGCCACGTCATTATCTTAGTCGTAAAAAAAATGGCAAATTAGTGACTGGATATGCACATGTGGCGTGTTAATTAATGACTAGATTGTCCATATCATCAATCCTAGTCATTTGAATTTGAATTAAATGGCTAGGATTAAGTCTTGAATAAAGACAAACAAATCCTAGCCTTTGCTTTTGATGATAAGTGCTTTTTGACAAGTGTCAAAAGAGAGAATAAAGTAAACTTTTGGATTGCAATGATTACAATCCTAGGATTTGCATGACTTTGTCTTGTTTAACTTTAGAAGATAGCAATGGTGATTGGCCATCTAATAAAGTAAGATTGGTATATATATATATATAATCAAGTGAAGACAAAACCTCTCTCCTCTCTCCTACTTTTTCGGCCAACAAGCAAGAGGAAAGAGAAAGTTTGTCCAAGCCATTAGATTGTAAATCTAATAACATGCAAGGACTAAATTCAAATTGACACTCAATCTCTCATAGATTGATTGGTTAACTTGTATATATAATATATATTATATATTATATAATAGAGATTATATATTATATATTGATAATCTTCTCTCTCCTAATTACACTACCATACACGGCCAAAGCTAGCAAACCAAAGTGAGAAAACTTCATCTTCTTCTAGCGTGTTTTTCGGCCATTGGAGGTTTGAAGAGAAAACTTTGTTTTTGTTTTTATAACACATACATATAGCTTCCAGTCTTGGAGATATACTAGCACATTTTTGTCTTCAAGTTGTGGGTGGACTTTGGATGCTTGGTGGACCAACTAGACCATTCAAGTTAGAAGCTGTCTCGCCCCAACTCAACCCCACCTACGATCAGTCAAAACACAACGGAATTTCGGTAGTATAACGACTGTAACACGTACATCAGGGCTCTAACCAACCCTTTATAACTTCATACAATCAACTCCAAAGATTAACAACAACTCCACAACTATTTCAACAACATACAACACAACCATTTCCATATATTACGCAACCATTCAATAGTTCATTCATAAGTTATACGCCTCCGTTCCAACATCAACTATAGGCTATATTATACGTTTGCAAAATAGATTATAAACCAATCTAGCAATCTAATCATGTTAAAAAGAAAGACTACTAAACTAGTATTATATAAGCATTTATCTTTAAGTAGGTTATACAATACATCATACTACAAAAGCTAAGACGAACTCATGGATATGACTCCAGCATATAAGACTCATCCACATAAGGCACATTCTCGGCTTCGTGAGGCACGTACTCGAAATCTAGTTCAGTAACACCTGATTGCAGAAAACGAATGAGAGTGAGCTTATATAAAACAAAGCCCAGTGAGGAATTCAATAGATCTTTGGAAAACATTGGAAATCATCCTATGAGCAGCAACACGCAATTAACACTGATTATAATACAAATATAGTAACAACAGTAAACACACAATAAGGATACGATATACTTATTGATGAAGCTCCATACATCGTTTCAATGCTCACCATTTCTTTCAAACCTAACGACATAATCCTGAGGTACCTCATTCTAGACCCACACGCCATGGCCTCTCCGCCCATGCGAGATAGGGATTATGTAACGCCCTGATCCCTCACGAGACCGGAGGCTCTACTAACCAAGCTATTCTCAACCTAAATCCAACCCAGTCTCAAGGTTTTAGGGAAAATGGACAGACTCTCCCCTATACCGTGGACATTCTGAAAACCTGAAAGCATTCAATAAAGCCACAACATAACAAGACATGCCTTTATAACTAAAGTTCAAAGCTTCAAGGCCATCCGAGCCTTAAGACATACAATAGTTCAGAATCACACAAGCATGCATCCAACTTACGTTCTTTACAAAAACTGCTTATCATGCCACTCCATGATAACATTGAAACATTCTTGGAAGTTGAAAAACAAACATACATCAGAACATTCACTCCCAAGCATGCAAAGTAGCTAGAAATAGAAACATAAGTTATTACAAGCCATGGTTCCAAATCTACGACTACAATATCTATTCTTCAATTTGCAAACTACATAACATACACATAGCACTTAGGCTACAAAATACAACATAAAATAAAGCAAACAAGTTCTACTCTCATCAACAAGAACATAGTCCACCTCAAGCAACTAGACACAGCAACTAAGGCAACTCCTCCAACTGCGCCACTTGAAACATGTTTAGTGAGGTATGAGCAATCACAATTGCTCAGTGAGGGATAAGGTCTACCGGGGATGTGCAATGCAACAGATAACTCAATAGGCATTTAAAACAACTAAGGAACAATCAAAATAACAAGTTACCACACATTAAAAAGGATACGATTCACTTGTTCTTCAATCACGAATCATGAGCCACAAACTGAAATCCCGATGTGATAATGACACTATTATCGATAAGCCGACATCCCCTTATAACTCCAAAATGGGTGTACTCTGGATGTACCCTGAAATCCTACGACCCAACTCTCTCTGGGCAGCATCCCAAGCGAGAGAGAGACTGGGCAACCATGGTAGCCGAGATAAACCGGCAAGCCCGATGCCACTCGGTTTCCAAAATACTACCATGCCCAAATGGTTGCGCAACCACGATGCAATGCACTCAAAGTGATAACAATAGAATACATCAATAAACACATGATTGAGGGATAACAAAATAGGTTGCCCTCACACACAATATATAGACAATAAGTGCACATAATCTAAGTACAAGTAAATAAACTATTATGCACATAAGGATGAAGTCTCCCTCACCTCTACCGAGCTCCAAGATGTAAGTTTGAATCACATCCTTTCCAGTCACCTTGAACCTATGTGCAAACATTACTTCAATTACTCTTTAACTACAACATTCATTAATTATTAAGCTAGGTTAGCTAACTTATAACTTCACTTATTTGGCATACAATATCCATTAGAATTCTATCTTTAGCAACAGCCACCTTTATATACTCTGGCTAAACATACCATCCAAGCAATCATTCTAGCAGCCCAGTTACAAGTCTTAAGTATATCTTCACCCATACAACACAATATACAAGTAATGTAAATATTATACAAGATATAAGCATATTTACTCAATTCTTAACAAGTAATACATAAACAATATAAGCAATATACAAGCATATCACGAAATTAACCAAATGAACACAAAGGGTAAATTACATATTTTTCACAAAACATTACTAAAAGCTCACAATTAACTTAAAAGTGCATTTAAACACCTAAGAAACATTTACAAGGTTATAGAAGTGAAAAACAACCGATTTCCTACTTTTTTCCCCTTCGTAACGTAAGCCATCTTTCTTCCAAACACAAGTTAATGTTCTAGTTAAGCGAGCGTGCTATTCCATACTTCTAATGAACCCATAAGGCACCCTTAGGACCCTCGAAGTTACTCCAATACCCACGTTTAACACAAAAGCCCCAATTTCACTCTTTTGACTTTGTACTACACGTACCTCATCCGGGACTCAAATGGAGGCTAGCAAAGCTTAATTAGATCCTAAATAGCCTAGGATTACTAAATGTGGAGGCCAATTCAACCTAGATTTGCGATAACCCTGAAACTCCTTTCTAAAAGTCGACTATTTCATTCTTTCACTAGGTTACGGGCAATTAAACCCTACAAGGCCTTTACACTACTTTCATTAACATCTAAAGCACTATTAGAACCATTAATTCAAGCTACAAGGTCTGATTTCGCAAATCCCTAATTTTCCCGTCACTATTCATGCCTTACGATCAACAAGTGATTTCAACCGTTTAAACTATGAAACAATAGCATAAATTAGGTCTCTACTACTTATACACAACATACATAAGTGTATTTAAGAAATGAATGACCATAATATAGCAAATCAAGAAATTCAAGAAAGTTGACATATATTTACAATGCAAAAATAGCATGCAAATCCCTCACCTAAAGTGTGTAGGAGCTCGACAAAGGCTAGTAGACACCCTAAACTACTTGAACCTAGCTTGGCTTGGCTTGGAATGGAGATTTGATGAGCTAAAACTCTCCTCCTTGGCTGCACAAAGTTTTCGGATTTGCTACAGTAATTTCTGCATCTTCTTTCTTTTTTTTTGTTTTTGTTTTTGCTACGTTATGACTTGTGTTGTGTTTGGTTAAATATATATTAAGTTGGGTTTATGTTGGGGCATCTATGGTATTCTAAAATGAGTCTAATAAGCTTTAAAACGAGTCTAAGGTGCAAAATGAGTGGTAGCTAATTAAAACACTAAGTTAAGTTACATAACACTATTCATTAGATTGACAAAACATTTTCTAAACGAGTGCTCCTATTGCTCTAAGCTCAAATGCACATTTTTCTCATTCCTAAAACAATTAATATGATTTAATAAAAATGCTAATTCATGGTAATTAAGTAGTTGAAAAATGAAATGAATAGTGATTAAAGAAGACAACAAGCAAAGCACAAAAGAAATGCGCAAATAGTGGATGCAATAGTAAGCTAGAAGTATGGTTAAATCTCGGGCGTCACATCCTCTCCCCTTAAACAAATTGCATCCACGCAATTCTTCTTCTAAGAGAACTCCGCATTAATTGAAAACCAACTTCAATTACTCTTCATCAGTTGTTGAGCAAGAATACCGTATACGAATTCTCGTAAGAACCCATTAAGAAATCCCAGTAGTACTGCCAGCGAATCCCCAAGTAATAAGGCCAAATAAAGGCTCAAATAGAAATGCTACATAGAAATCCAAATAAGAATCCCACTGATACGAACACAGTAGAGTAATATAATCCCAGCTAAAAGTGGCTACAAAATACCAATAAAAGATTGGAGCATAAATACTGTAGATAATACCCTATAATAAGGCTGAATAGAATTCCAAATACTAAGTCTTCAGAGAAATGCCAATAAGAAAATACCAGAAGAATTCTAAATACGAAAATACCAAAAGAATTCCTTAGAGAACAGTCATAAAGAAATCCTAAGAGAAGCCATTCTTTTCTGACTACTGAGCAGAGAAAATGCCTTGGAAGAAATCTCAATAATGAGCTCTGCCCAGAACACCAACTCCCAAATAAAAGGCTGATCAACCGCTTCACGTTCCTACTAATCAGCATAACTTGAAAGACCAGCCACTAATCACCTCTCTTCAGGGGATGAAGAAGTTTTTCTTACCATTCAACGGGCTATGTATGAATGTCAAACTATTGCATATGTATAAACATTCTTTAAACTATTATGCAAGCATGATTATAAAAGAACATATAAAACAATGTAAGCAACAAAGTCATTCAAGTGCGAATCATAACAAAACCAATTCAATTCACAACAAAACTTAATTCAAAATGCTCAAGTTAAAGATAACATTTAACAAGCCAATATATAACTACTTCACAATTAACTTACATTCTAACTAAACCACTACACAATTAAACTAACTCTTCAATTTAAAATTAAATCATAAGCTTAAAGAATAGATGCTTCACCAAAACATTTGTCTTCATTTCCAATCAAATTAGCATTCAAGATAAACAATAGATCTCAATCACATTCATTTATAACTAAACAATCATTTTCATGTAGGTAGTATGTCATTCAAGCTAATTACTTTATTTGAACAAGAAACACAACTCGGTTATGAACTAGTAACCAAAATAATAAAGCAACATAATATATACTAACACTTAAACCTCAAATTCCAACTTTGACTAACATAAATCTCCTAGCTCACTTAGATTATCAACTACCTTTAATCTTTACACATTCCCACATTCAATGGTTAAAGGCCAATAATCCAAGCTAACTTAACAATCTTCCACTAATAGACTAGTTTACAACATTTAACCAAGCTAAACAATTTGCACAACCACATAAAATTCAAGCTATAGTTAACCTCTACATGACTTAATAAACGAGTTCACATTTTAGCAAGACGAGGAAAAGGGCAAGGGAAAGGCAGCTGCATTCCATACAAACTCATGATTTATAATTACTCATTCAATCTCAATTATATCACAATTTACATAAGTATAATAGCTCCATTATGCTACTAATTATCCAAAAATACTACACAATAAAGTCTTGATCGAATACATCTAATTAGAGTTGAAATATATAATCACTTTAGCAAAATAACAATTCAATTCAGATTCTCGCATAATAGGACAGTTCTGACACATCTTACCAACATGGTCATAACTTATTCTAGAAAACTCCGATTAATGCACCGTAAAAAGCATTAGAAACTAGACTCGCAAGGATTTCTAACGGTATATAATTCAACCCCTAATCCTTCTCCAATTAATATAGTTTTAAGCTCGAAATTGCCACAGTTTTGCCAAAAAATCTGGACAGCTACAGTTGAACACACACACACACAAGCACACACTTAACAAGCGCACACGCAAGGGTTACTACCCGACAGGCCGAGGACCCTATCCCGCCTTAGAGCTAACTAAGCTCTGATACCACCTGTAACGCCCCGATCCCTCACGAGACCGGAGGCTCTATTAACCAAGCTATGCTCAACCAAATCCAACCCACTCTCAAGGTTTTAGGAAAAATGGACATAGTCTCTCCTGTACCGTGGACATTCTGAAAACCTAAAAGCATTCAATAAAGCCACAGTATAAGAAGACATGCGTTTATAACTAAAGTTCAAAGCTTTAAGGCCATCCGAGCCTTGAGACATACAATAGTTCAGAATCACACAAGCATGCATCCGACTTAACTTCTTTACAAAAACCGCTTATCATGCCACTCCATGATAGCATTGGAACATTCTTGGAAGTTGAAAAACAAACATACATCAGAACATTCACTCCGAAGCATGCAAAGTAGCTAGAAGTAGAAACATAAGTTATTATATGCCATGGTTCCAAATCTACTACTACAACATCTATTCTTCAATTTGCAAACTACATAACAAACACATAGCACTTAGGCTACAAAATAGAACATAAAGAAAAGCAAACAAGTTCTACTCTCATCAACAAGAGCATAGTCTACCTCAAGCAACTAGACACAGCAACTAAGGCAACTCCTCCAACTGCGCCACCTAAAACATGTTTAGCGAGATATGAGCAATCACAATTGCTCAGTGAGGGATAAGGTCTACTGGGGATGTGCAATACAGCAGATAACTTAATAGGCATTTAAAACAACTAAGGAACAATCAAAATAACAAGTTACCACACATTAAAATGGATACGATTCACATGTTCTTCAATAACGAACCACGAGCCACGAACTGAAATCCCGATGTAATAATGACACTATTTTCGATAAGCCGGCATCCCCTTATAATTCCAAAATGGGTATACTCCAGATGTACCCCGAAATCCTACCACCCAACTCTCCCTGGGCGGCATCCCAAACGAGAGAGGGACTTGCCAACCATGGTAGCCGAGGTAGACCGGCAAGCCCGATGCCGCCCGGTTTCCACGACACTACTATGCCCAAATGGTTGCGCAACCAAGATGCAATGCACTCAAAATGATAACAATAGAATACATCAATAAACACATAATTGAGGGACAACAAAGTAGGTTGCCCTCACACAAAATATATAGACAATAAGTGCACATAATCTAAGTACAAGTAAATAAACTATTATGCACATAAGGATGAAGTCTCTGTCACCTCTATCGAGCTCCAAGATGTAAGTTTGAATCACATCATTTCTAGTCACCTTGAACCAATGTGCAAACATTACTTCAATTACTCTTTAACTACAACATTCATTAATTATTAAGCTAGGTTAGCTAACTTATAACTTCACTTATTTGGCATACAATATCAATTAGAATTCTATCTTTAGCAACAACCACCTTTATATACTCTGGCTAAACATATCATCCAAGCAATCATTCTAGCAGCCCAGTTACAAGTCTTAAGTATATCTTCACCCATACAACACAATATACAAGTAATATAAACATTATACAAGATATAAGCATATTTACTCAATTCTTAACAAGTAATACATAAACAATATAAGCAATATACAAGCATATCACGAAATTAACCAAATGAACACAAAGGGTAAATTACATATTTTTCACAAAACATTACTAAAAGCTCACAATTAACTTAAAAGTGCATTTAAACACCCAAGAAACATTTACAAGGTCATAGAAGTGCAAAACAACCGATTTCCTACTTTTTTCCCTTTGTAACGTAAGTCGTCTTTCTTCCAAATACAAGTTAATGTTCTAGTTAAGTGAGTGGGCTATTCCATACTTCTAATTAACCCATAAGGCACCCTTAGGACCCTCGAAGTTACCCAAATACCCACGTTTAACACAAAGCCCCAATTTCACTCTTTTGACTTTGTACTACACGTACCTCATTCGGGACTCAAATGGAGGCTAGCAAAGCTTAATTAGGTCCTAAATAGCCTAGGATTACTAAATGTGGAAGCCAATTAAACCCGGATTCGCGATAACCCCGAAACCCCTTTATAAAAGTCGGCTATTTCATTCTTTCTCTAGGTTACGGGAAACTAAACCCTACAAGGCCTTTACACTACTTTCATTAACATCTAAAGCACTATTAGAACCATTAATTCAAGCTACAAGGTCTGATTTCGTAAATCCCTAATTTTTTCGTCACTATTCATGCACTACAATGAACAAGTGAATTCAACCGTTTAAACTATGAAACAATAGCATAAATTAGGTCTCTACTACTTATACACAACAAACATAAGCGTATTTAAGCATTGCATGATCATAATATAGAAAATCAAGAAATTCAAGAAAGTTGACATATATTTCAAATGCAAATATAGCATGCAAATCCCTCATCTAAAGCGCGTAGGAACTCGGCAAAGGCTAGTGGACACCCTAAACTACTTGAACCTGGCTTGGCTTGGCTTGGAATGGAGATTTGATGAGCTAAAACTCTCCTCCTTGGCTGCACAAAGTTTTCGGATTTGCTACAATAATTTCTGCATCTTTTTTTTTGTTTTTTTTGTTTTTGTTTTTGCTAAGTTATGACTTGTGTTGTGTTTAGTTGAATATATATTAAGTTGGGTTTAAGTTGGGGCATATATGGTATTCTAAAATGAGTCTAATAAGCTTTAAAACGAGCCTAAGGTGCAAAATGAGTGCTAGCTAATTAAAATACTAAGTTAAGTTATGTAACACTATTCATTAGATTGACAAAACATTTTCTAAACGAGTGCTCCTATCGCTCTAAGCTCAAATGCACATATTTCTCATTCCTAAAAAAATTAATATGATTTAATAAAAATGCTAATTCATGGTTATTAAGTAGTTGAAAAACAGAATGAATAGTGATTAAAGAAGTCAACAAGCAAAGCACAAAAGAAATGCACAAATAGTGGTACAATAGTAAGCTAGAAGTACGGTTAAATCTCGGGCGTCACATCCTCTCCCCCTTAAACAAATTACGTCCATGCAATTCTTCTTCCAAGAGAACTCCGCATCAACTGAAAACCAACTTCAATTACTCTTCATCAGTTGCTGAGCAAGAACACGTATACGAATTCTCGTAAGAACCCATTAGGAAATCCCAGTAGTACTGCCAGCGAATCCCCAAGTAATAAGGCCAAATAAATGCTCCAATAGAAATGCTACATAGAAATCCAAATAATAATCCCGCTGGTACGAACACTGTAGAATAATATAATCCCAGCTAAAGGTGGCTACAAAATACCAATAAAAGATTGGAGCATAAATACTGTTAGATAATACCGTATAATAAGGCTGAATAGAATTCCAAATACCAAGTCTTCAGAGAAATGCCAATAAGAAAATACCATAAGAATTCTAAATACGAAAATACCAAAAGAATGCCTTAGAGAACAGTCATATAGAAATCCTAAGAGAAGCCATTCATTTCTGACTACTGAGCAGAGAAAATGCCTTGGAAGAAATCCCAAGAACTGAGCTCTGCCCATAACACCAACTCCCAAATAAAAGGCTGATCAACCGCTTCACGTTCCTACTAATCCACATAACTTGAAAGGCCAGCCACTAATCACCTCTCTTCAGGGGAGGAAGAAGTTTTTCTTACCATTCGATGGTCTATGTATGAATGTCAAACTATTGCATATGTATAAACATTCTTTAAACTATTATGCAAGCATGATTATAAAAGAACATATAAAACAATGTAAGCAACAAAGTCATGCACTATTGCGAATCATAACAAAACCAATTCAATTCACAACAAAACTTAATTAAAAATGCTCAAGTTAAAGATAACATTTAACAAGCCAATATATAACTACTTCACAATTAACTTACATTCTAACTAAACCACTACACAATTAAACTAACTCTTCAATTTAAAATTAAATCATAAGCTTAAAGAATAAATGCTACACCAAAACATTTGTCTTCATTTCCAATCAAATTAGCATTCAAGATAAACAATAGATCTAAATCACATTCATTTATAACTAAACAATTATTTTCATGTAGGTAGTATAACATTCAAGCTAATTACTTTATTTGAACAAGAAACACAACTCGGTTATGAACTAGTAACCAAAATAATAAAGCAACATAATATATACTAACACTTAAACCTCAAATTCCAACTTTGACTAACATAAATCTCCTAGCTCACTTAGATTATCAACTACCTTTAATCTTTACACATTCCCACATTCAATGGTTAAAGGCCAATAATCCAAGCTAACTTAACAATCTTCCACTAATAGATTAGTTTACAACATTTAACCAAGCTAAACAATTTGCACAACCACATAAAATTTAAGCTATAGTTAACCTCTACATGACTTAATAAACGAGTTCACATTTTAGCAAGATGGGTAAAAAGGCAAGGGAAAGGCAGCTGCATTCCATACTAACTCATGATTTCTAATTACTCATTCAATCTCAATTATATCACAATTTACATAACTATAATAGCTCCATTACGCTACTAATCATCCAAAAATACTACACAATAAAGTCTTGATCGAATACATCTAATTAGAGTTGAAATATATCATCACTTTAGCAAAATAACAATGCAATTCAGATTCTTGCATAATAGGATAGTTCTGACACATCTCACCAAAATGGTCATAACTTATTCTAGAAAACTCCGATTAATGCACCATAAGAAGCATTAGAAACTAGACTCGCAAGGTTTTCTAACAGTATATAATTCAACCCCTAATCCTTCTCCAATTAATACAGTTTTAAGCAAGAAATTGCCACAGTTTTGCTGAAAAATCTGGAAAGCCACGGTTGAATACACACACACACAAGCACACACTTTCAAGACACACTTAACAAGCACACACGCAAGGGTTACTACCCGACAGGCCGAGGACCCTGTCCTGGCTTAGAGCTAACTAGTAACGCCCTAATCCCTCATGAGACCGTAGGCTCTACTAACCAAGCTATTTTTAACCCAAATCCAACCCAGTCTCAAGGATTTAGGGAAACAGACAGAGTCTCCCCTGTACCGTAGACATTCTGAAAACCTAAAAGTATTCAATAAAGCCACAACATAACAAAACATGCCTTTATAACTAAAGTTCAAAGCTTCAAGGCCATCCGAGCCTTGAGACATACAATATTTCAGAATTACACAAGCATGCATCCAACTTAACTTCTTTACAAAAACCGCTTATCATGCCACTCCATGATAGCATTGAAACATTCTTGGAAGTTGAAAAACAAACATACATTAGAACATTCACTCCCAAGCATGCAAAGTAGCTAGAAGTAGAAACATAAGTTGTTACATGTCATGGTTCTAAATCTACTAGTACAACATCTATTCTTCAATTTGCAAACTACATAACATACACATAGCACTTAGGCTACAAAATACAACATAAAATAAAGCAAACAAGTTCTACTCTCATCAACAAGAACATAGTCCACCTCAAGCAACTAGACACAGCAACTAAGGCAACTCCTCCAACTGCGCCACTTGAAACATGTTTAGTGAGGTATGAGCAATCACAATTGCTCAGTGAGGGATAAGGTCTACCGGGGATGTGCAATGCAACAGATAACTCAATAGGCATTTAAAACAACTAAGGAACAATCAAAATAACAAGTTACCACACATTAAAAAGGATACGATTCACTTGTTCTTCAATCACGAACCACGAGCCACGAACTGAAATCCCGATGTAATAATGACATTGTTATCGATAAGCCGGTATCCCCTTATAACTCCAAAATGGGTGTACTCCGGATGTACCCCGAAATCCTACGACCGAACTTTTCCTGGGCGACATCCCAAGCGAGAGAGGGACTGGGCAACCATGGTAGCCGGGGTAGACCGGCAAGCCTGAAATGGTTCTGCAACCACGATGCAATGCACTCAAAATGATAACAATAGAATACATCAATAAACACATGATTAAGGGACAACAAAGTAGGTTACCCTCACACACAATATATAGACAATAAGTACACATAATCTAAGTACAAATAAATAAACTATTATGCACATAAGGATGAAGTCTCCCTCACCTCTACCAAGCTCCAAGATGTAAGTTTGAATCACATCCTTTCCAGTCACCTTGAACCTATGTGCAAATATTACTTCAATTACTCTTTAACTACAACATTCATTAATTGTTAAGCTAGGTTAGATAACTTATAACTTCACTTATTTGGCATTCAATATCCATTAGAATTCTATTTTTAGCAACAACTACCTTTAGATACTCTGGCTAAACATACCATCCAAGCAATCATTCTAGCAGCCCAGTTACAAGTCTTAAGTATATCTTCACCCATACAACACAATATACAAGTAATGTAAACATTATACAAGATATAAGAATATTTACTCAATTCTTAACAAGTAATACATAAACAATATAAGCAATATACAAGCATATCACGAAATTAATCAAATAAACTCAAAGGGTAAATTACATATTTTTCACAAAACATTACTAAAAGCTCACAATTAACTTTAAAATGCATTTAAACTCCTAAGAAATATTTACAAGGTCATAGAAGTGCAAAACAGCCGATTTCCTACCTTTGTAACGTAAGTCGTCTTTCTTCCAAATACAAGTTAATGTTCTAGTTAAGTGAGTGGGCTATTCCATACTTCTAATTAACCCATAAGGCACCCTTAGGACCCTCGAAGTTACCCAAATACCCACGTTTAACACAAAGCCCCAATTTCACTCTTTTGACTTTGTACTACACGTACCTCATTCGGGACTCAAATGGAGGCTAGCAAAGCTTAATTAGGTCCTAAATAGCCTAGGATTACTAAATGTGGAAGCCAATTAAACCCGGATTCGCGATAACCCCGAAACCCCTTTATAAAAGTCGGCTATTTCATTCTTTCTCTAGGTTACGGGAAACTAAACCCTACAAGGCCTTTACACTACTTTCATTAACATCTAAAGCACTATTAGAACCATTAATTCAAGCTACAAGGTCTGATTTCACAAATCCTTAATTTTTCCATCACTATTCATGCCCTACGATCAATAAGTGATTTCAACTGTTTAAACTATAAAACAATAGCATAAATTAGGTCTCTACTACTTATACACAACATACATAAGCGTATTTAAGCATTGCATGATCATAATATAGCAAATTAAGAAATTCAAGAAAGTTGACATATATTTCAAATGCAAAAATAGCATGCAAATCCCTCACCTAAAGCGCGTAGGAGCTTGGCATAGGCTAGTAGACACCCTAAACTACTTGAACCCAGCTTGGCTTGGCTTGGAATGGAGATTTGATGAGCTAAAACTCTCCTCCTTGGCTGCACAAAGTTTTTGAATTTGCTACAGTAATTTCTACATCTTCTTTCTTTTTTTGTTTTTTGTTTTTTGTTTTTGCTAAGTTATGACTTGTGTTGTGTTTGGTTGAATATATATTAAGTTGGGTTTAAGTTGGGGAATATATGGTATTCTAAAATGAGTCTAATAAGCTTTAAAACGAGTCTAAGGTGCAAAATGAGTGCTAGCTAATTAAAACACTAAGTTAAGTTACGTAACACTATTCATTAGATTGACAAAATATTTTCTAAACGGCTGCTCTTATCGCTCTAAGCTCAAATGCACATTTTTTTGCCTTCCTAAAACAATTAATATGATTTAATAAAAATGCTAATTCATGGTAATTAAGTAGTTGAAAAACGGAATGAATAGTGATTAAAGAAGACAACAAGCAAATCACAAAAGAAATGTTCAAATAGTGGATGCAATAGTAAGCTAGAAGTACGGTTAAATCTCGGGCATTACAGATTAGCCATGATAACTGTGCCCGTAACCCGGGATACCTCCCGAGGTGGCACAGCATTATCATAGCTCACAACAATGACTCTCGACTCATGACACCAATGATAATTCAATTCGAGAAGTCAATAACAAGGGTTGCTTGACTCCCGACACACAACAACAATAACCATTTCAATTCGAGAAGTCAATAACGAGGGTTGGCTGACTCCCGACACACAACAACAATAACAATTTCAATTCGAGTAGACAACAATGAGGGTGGCCCGCCTCCTGACACACAACAACAATAACCATTTCAATTCGAGAAGTCGACAACGAGGGTTGCCTGACTCCCGACACTTAACTCTCAAGAGATCAGTAACGAAAGTGCTCGATTCCCGTATTTCAACAATAAACAATCAATAATCAATTAAACAATATTTCAACAACCAATTAAACAACATTTAACAAGCAACAACTATACAATTCTGAAACAATTAAGTCAGATGACAAAGTAGGCCATCCAACTCAATATGCATTTAAACAAACATTCAACCTCAATCCTAATCAACAACAATCCAAGAATCAACTACCCAAACAACCAAAGACAATATGTCAACATTTTAAAGAAAGGCTATACAAACTTCTAAAAGTCATAACTTATAATCTAGAAATTCAATCACCTCCAAACCACTTTCTATCACTCAACCACACATGCAACTACATTAACCCCATCAAAACTCAACCAAAAGCCATCCGAAACAAGCCCAAGAATCCTAATTCCTCAACGCACCATGGCTGAATTTTTTGGACTTTCGCTACGACATCCAAATCAAAAATTCGGCATTACAATGTTACTACCCCATAATTAACAAATTTTTAGAACCAACATCCAATCAATTCCAACCACTACAACAACAATTATTCAACAACCAAGCCAAATTATCAATTAAATACCCGAAAAATAAAAATACACATTTCAACCGTTCAAAATGGCTATAAACTCATCAAGTTGGTCCTTATCAACTAATTAGCAATAATCTATAAAGAATTTAACAAAACAATAACTATACATGCATTAAATAAAATTTGGCATGAACTTTAATTTCTAGATCTATTTTTTCTCTCACCTTTGATACCAAATGGTGTTAGAAATGTGTGCAATGGGTGTCCAACAAGTGAAATCAAGCTTTGAATGACTCAATTCGACTTTGAAATGCAAAATCTATGAGAAAAATACTTTGAAAACCTTGAAAATGTTATTCATCTTTCTCCTCTTTTGGTGTGTTTTTGTGGTGTTTTGGTTGATATTTGAGTATATATTAACTTAAGTAAAAAGTCAATGCAAAAAGAATTGGTCAAAGTTGTCAAAAATTAGATTTTTAATGACTAAAGTCTAAATTAGCCTTTGTTTTTAATTCTATTTAAGATGATGAAATATTTATTTACAATATATACTTGCTCAACAAAAGTCAACACAAGAATCGAGTTTAGCAGAAATCACTATTTGGCTAAAAAACGCTACTTTTTCGCCCGAAAAGTCTATTTTAAATTCCTAATATGTTTTAGAAATAATTTATAGTAAATCACGGGTCTTTTAATAATGGAGCACTAGTTTTTAAAATGTACAAAAGACTAGTTTTAAAAATTTAGCGAAAGGGTCTTCAAATGCCATTTAACGGCACTTTAAATGAAATTTTCTCCAAAAATATTTATGAAAATTTTATGAATGCACATATATCATGTAACAAGAGTAGTAGTTAAATAAACCTAGTTTGGTCAAATAATATAAAAAGTCAAGGTCAAAGGAGACAAAAAAGTCAACATTTACAAAAAGTCAAAGATGATAAAAGTCAACATTTTCTAAAAGGTCAAAGTTAATAAAAGTCAACTTTTTTCAAATGTCGAGGTAGATGAAAATTCAACGCAATAATCGGTTTTAATAAAGTCAAAGCTAGAAGTCTCGGTCAAAGTTGATAACTTAAGCTATTTTAGTTGTTTTTGCCAAAAATAGTACTATTAATATTATCCAACTTAAATACTATTTTTAGTAGACTATTTTTGGGGACAACATTTATTCATAAGCATTCAATTACAAATAGTCTAGTTATACTACACAATTTTACAAAGGAAAATGAAAAGTCACATTATTTGTTTTTTAATGTCTTTTAAATGCACATTTAATCCAAGATCATTTAATAACTCACATATAAACCTATATACTAATTATAATAGCATTTAAATAGGTGAAAACACATAATTGCAAATAGGACAAATTTCGGGGGTCTCACAAAAGGACTCAAAAGCATCGAGGTCTTTAAGCTTCATCTTCAAGTTGTCTTCAAGAGAGGTATACATTTGAACCTCTTTTTGATTATATATAGTCAATATATATTTTGAGCTTAGCTAGTTTATGGACAATGTTAGAATTATACATGTTAATATTAGCTAAAATTTTGAAATGTGCCTTAGCCATTTTCGACCCTAGCTAACTATCCATGCATGCATTCCATGATCTTGAATCCAACTTTGAATTTTGTAATGACATGAACTCTAGATATTGGTTTACTTTCAACGCAGAGAAATGGAAAGCTAAATCTCAGGTTGGCCCGAGTCAACGAGGTAAGCAATCTCTTCCGGCCCCATATTGTACTTATTGTAAGCGACAAGGCCCTGTCCTCTTAAGTTGCCGAAAAAAGGCAAGGCAGTGCATGGGTTGTGGGAGTCACTAGCATTGGGTCAAGGATTGGCCCAAATGACTGTCCAGGGTTAGCGGGGCCACTTAGGGCAGTACCATGAAGAGGACCACTGTCCGCCAAGAACCAACTGTGGTCTACTTCATCGACCAGGAGGAAGTGCTTCGCGGAACAAGTAAGGACAAGAATGATTTCCTTTATGTCAATATAATTGATATATGTATGTGTTATATTTGTTTAATTTTCATTGAGGCATCTAGAATCATTCATGTGCTTGATTTGTAATCTACGGGGGATATCGGTTACAATTGAGTTTCTTGTAGGGTGTTCTCTTTGGCATTCTTATCGGGAATTAATTGATGACAATTGCTTTCTAGAAGCATTTTCATCAGTAATATCTCTTGGGCACCACATATGGAATTCTGTATTTGGCATCATATACGGACTTCTTGTGGTGCTTATATTTGGAAAAACGTTCACATTTATGAGTGTTGATAGGTGATCTTAACACAGCCTTTACCTAGATCTTATCCTCAAGACTCATTTATAGAATTTCCTCGGTATTACTGTTAGGCTTTTCTCAGTAATATCTGTATGCAGGAATTGCTGTTGGGTTTCTATTCAGCTTCATCTCCAGTATTTCTATACGGGTTTTCCCTTGGTAATTTCCTAGTATTATCTAATCGGTACTTTCACAAGGGCCTTTATTTGGTTACCTTGCTTGGGATTTCTTTAGTGAAGTTTTTTCTGGTATTCTTATTGGATTTCTCGGTGATATTATTGTGAATTATTCTTATTGGTATTCTTGGGTACTGCACTTCTTTGGCATCAGTTCTGACTATAGCTGCTAAACTTGATGTGAGATTCCTTTTGAGAATAAGAAATTGCGCGAACGTAATTGTTTGAAGGGGGAGAGTGTGACACCCAGACCTGGCATGTAGTACTAGTACCTACTTGCATATACTTATGTGTTTACTTTAAATGTTTGCTCATAATCATATGTTTATAATAAATCATTTATTTATTTATATTATATTCATATTTCTTGAATTATGTGCAAATAGTATGTAGTAAATTTAAATGAAGTAATTATCTTGGTAAAATGGTTATTAGAAATTATTTTATTGCATTTAAGTACTAGTTTCCCCTTATTTTCAATTAGTTGAATAAGTAACTCTGAGCCCGGTGCCAAATTTTTATAATTCTAATTTCGTGATTTTATATTTTTCTTACGTGTCTTAACATACATTTAGTATTCGTTCATCGCTAATTTGAGCATTGCATATTGGGAGAGCGCATTTAGAAAATGTCTTCGGTATGAGTGAACAGTAAAAAAATTGAATAGCAAAGTAGTTGGGCTAACTAGTCTTTAATTGTAAATTTGAGCTTGTTTAGCTAAATCTTTCACTTAATTGAGCCCAAATTAATAGCAAACACACAACATATAACATAACATAAGCTTAAAACAATTGAAGAAATACCCCCCCAAGTCCCTAGCATACCTGACGACAAGGAGGAGAAAGATAGGGAGATTTTGCTTCACCAACTCTTGTTTTTAGGCTCAATCAAGTCTTCTCCTATTGTTTTCAAGTGTTTCCAAGCCTTTTATTAGCATCCTTAAGCCCTTTTGGTGAGGGAGAAATCCATTTTTCATGCATTGGATAGTTAGGATTTATTTTGAATTTCTTGATTTGCTGTGTAATGAACTTCCCATGCTTATCTATGCTTATATTTCTCTTTATTATGCTTGTAGAACATGTATACGAGAATAGCTAGCATTGTTAATGGCCATAATGATCAATCTTTAATTTAAAGTAGACTATGAATAGTAGAAATTGGGATTTTGTAAACCCTCGTGTTCTAGTTTAATTAATTGACATCTTATCATGATTTAGGAGTTGTTAAACCTAGATTAGAGCCTCTAATGGATTGGATTTTCTTGAGTTACTAGAACTTTAATTTAAAGAAAGTTAATGGGCATAATTCATCCAGGACTTTCAAAATAAGACATGATGCTCGTTTATATGGACTCTAAGGGTGGTAAAATGGTTAAATGATAAAAATTATCAAATTCTGAGAACATTAAAAATTGATGACTTAATTACGTATAAAATGGTAACTAGTTGATGTGTTGTACTGGAGTAAGGTTTAAGGTGATAATTAGGCCAATATATGTAGGATAGAGCCTAAAACACTTTTATGCCATGTAATTGCTTATTGGTTTTGGTAGTAGTAGTTCAAAGCAACTTTGGGGCCTTCGGGGCTTTTGCTCTAACTTGCTTAAAAATGGGTTTCCTTTGCTTCTAGTGGTGCCATAAAGTGACATTAGAAGTGTACAATAGCTAGCTTGTGAATTAGATGACTTATGGTTCGGTTGTGCATCGAATTGTGTTAGCAGACAAAGGAGAAAAATGTCAAAGTTGGATTAATTAATTGTGTACAGCCGTTGTGTGCTTAGTTAAGTCCTAAAAGAGGTTTAGATATTATGTTTGTTCATTTTCATAAAGTTTTGTGAGTTATGAAAATTTGACTCTTTTGATTGGAAATAGTTAATTCTTGTTGTATTGCTTATATATTGTGATTATATGCAAGGGCAACCTACTTTGTTGTCCCTCATCTGTGTTTATCGAACATATATATTGTTATTGTTATTTTATGTGAATTGTATCGTGGTTGTGCAACCATTTAGGCATGGTAGTGTCGGGGAACTCCGGGGGGCATCAGGCTTGCCGATATACCTCGGCTACCATGGTCCCATTCCCACTCTCGCTTGGTCCAGAGATTGTCAAAGGGTGTTGGGTCGTAGGATTTTAGGGTACATCTGGAGTACACCCACTAGAGTATTTTGGATTTATGTCGACATAATAATTGAGTTCGTGGTTCGTGGATCGAGGTTCATGATTGAAGATTAGCTTTGGAGTATTTGGGGTTACTGAGATCGTATCCTTTTGAATAACTCTTGCTTGGGCCCTAAGTCCTTGAAGAGTTACCAATGATTGTTTTATTTACTTAAATGTTGTTTACTTGGTGTTATTAGTTGACTCTCTTGTATTAATGTGGTTCGTGATTGATTGTGTTGTTCGTTTCCTATGGTTATATGTAACTTGTTATTTAGCTATAGTTTGTTACAAGTTTTTAGCTCTTTAATTGATATAATAGTTTAAGTGAGCTCTTTTAATGTATTGAATAACCTCTTATCTTGAGTAAGAGCTTCTATGATATTGGATTCGCTGACTTATTAGCATTGCACGAAAGGTTTTCAAACCATCCCCGTTACCCCTCCCTTACTGGGCAACTGTGTTTGCTCATTCCCTCTTTCTAACCATTTCAGGTAAGACAGGTTCAATCCCTCCTGAGTTTGTGGAGGAGAAGGAGGCTCATGAGATGCCTTGACTGTTTGTGTTAGCTTGTAGTGGCTGCATCTTGTAAATTTGTGAATGCTAAGATTATGTATTCTTTTGAGGCCTGCGTGCCTTATAAATAGTAGTTGGTTGTAATGTATATAACTAAAGAAGAATCACCTAGTGATAATGGTTTGTAATATAGTAGCTGATGCTTTAGTTAGTTGTAACATAACTAGAATGCCATAATCTATTTTGCTAAGAAGTTATGGGCCTGCTAAGTGAACTAAAGGCGAATGAGATTTGGTTAAAGTTGGCTGAATGACTTAATACCTAAGTTAGACAAATAAAGAATATTATAGTGGTATGATAAGTGAAAATTATAATCATAGACTTTCAACAGTTAATGAATACATGCATGTATGTTATATCTTGTGGTAGTAGAAAGACTCGGATGGCCAAAAGGATTGAAGAATATTGTGATGTTAAAAGTTGGGATTGGTTGTGAATGGTGGTTTATAGTTTTGTAGCTATTTCTTCTAAGTGCAGGTAAATGTTTAGGCCCAGAAATAGGGGAAACTCCGTCCGTTTTCCCTCATTTTTTGTGATTTTGGGTTTTGGATCGAGGCTCTAGTCTCGTGAGGGATCGAGGTATTATAGTGTATGTGTTGGCTTTGTGTATGTGTGTTGGCCGTGTGTGTGTGTGACTTAGTTGAAATGAATTTATGATTAGTCAATGGTTAAGAATGATCTAGTGAACTCTTGAAGTAGTCTTGTTGTTAAATGTGTTAAGCTATATTGTGTTATAGTAAAAGAATGTCAAGTATGTTTATGAATGGTTAAGTTTGTGCTTGAGTTGTTTGAATCCAATTGATGCCTAAAGTGTACTTAGTTAGTCAATTAAGTAGCTTGATTCTCTCAGCTACAAGTTGAATAAATGTGTTGTGTTTACATGATTGATTGCCTTGAGTATATAGTTATCTTGTTAAATGCATGATTAAGGTATATGTTACCGGGGAATCAACCTACTTTGTTGATTTCCCTTATTTGTCCTTATACTTGTGTTAGTATACATGAATGAGGCGTGATGCGAATTCGAATTCGTGTTATGTGTATATGTGTTTGCATGAATATGAAAATGCGAAGTGTCGTGAAGGGTTGCAACCTTTAAACCAGACACGATAGTTTGTGTTGCACTGGGTGGCATAGGGCTTGCCAGGCTATAACACGGCTACCGGGGTTCTAATCCATTTCCAGCAAGGATGGAGAGTTCCATGGGATCTGGGTCATAGGTTTGCTGTATTTCCGGGGTACATCTGGTGATTGGGGTAGAGTACGTATTTGGTGAATGGGTATCAGCATCAACAAAACGAGTGTATCCTTTTAAATACGTTTATTTTATTAATTCGTATCCCTTATAAATGTTTATTTTTCTTGCTTTATTTAAGTGTTATTTATTTATTGTAATCGACGTGCGTGGCATTATTTCAAAAAGATAAAATGAGTTTTCAAAACTCCCTGCATTTCTTCCCCCCCCCCCCCCCCCCCTCTCATTGAGCTAGAGTCAAGACGCGATGAAAAAATTTGGCATGGTACCGTCTATAACTAGACAATAGCCCAATTTATAACCTGCATATAGAAACTTACCACAACAACATATAATCCACAATCAATCATATATAAGTCATTCACAAACATTCCAAGTACCCTGCCATCCATCTCACTACACTTTACAACAAATTGCAATCCAGGGTTCAAAGATTAGCTATGCAAGTCTAGCACTATAATACAACAAAGAAGGCTATACCTTACAATCACCTAAACTTTAGGACAACTAACTAGCAAAATACATTAAAGTCCTCAAAACTATAAAAGAAACTATTAACATATTTACAAGTACATTAACAACAAATATCAAGCCTCGGGCTTGTCCACGTTGTTTGGGCCCATATATTCCACGTAAGCTATGTTTGGTTCACCTGAAAGATTGAAAAAGGGGGTGAGCTAACCGACACATAGCTCAGTGAGGGAGGAAATGCAGGGAGTTTTGAAAATCATTTTATCCTTTCGAAAACATGCTATGCACATCAGAGCAATAAATAGGCAATAAAGTAGCAATGCAATAAAAGTACATTCATAAGAATACGCATTAATAAAGTAAACACATTGAAAAAGCATACTCTCGTTCTGTTGATACCGAACCCTACACACCATCGCGAACATCTTCCCCTATACACCAAGTAGTACCATCAGGTACACTAACTTAACCTACGATCCGGTCCCTCATGGATGCACTCCGCCGAGTCCATTCGGGATAGGAATTAGCATATCAGTGGTCGGGTCATCGCCTAGCAAGCCTAATGTCGCCCAGGGTAACACAAACCAACCGCAACTGTGTGGTTGCAACCACACATTCGCATTGACGAATATAGCATAAACCACATAAACACATTCACATTAACGCATTCAAGTAATAGTAATTAAAATAGATAAGGGGAATCAACAAAATAGGTTGATTCGCGAGTAAAATATACTATGAGCTTGCATATAACAAAATAATTAAATGTTCAAGGCAACAAATCAATTAAACCCAACACAACATTCAACTAGCAACTAAATGGACAACTAGTTATTTAACCAATTAAGTACATTATGCAGGTAAACAACCAATATAAAAAAGGCATGCTTTCAATTAACTTGCAACTAGGTAATCAAGCAAGAAAACTATTCCAAATTATTCTACTTAACAATTAAACACTCCAATTCTATCCAACTATCTATCTAACCAATTATTGAAACTATAGACATGAAACAAATGCAATCAATACAAACAACCACTTAACAATTCAATAGTATACTAGGCATACTTTTGCTATAATTAAAATACAATTATACACATTTAACAAACAAACTACTTTAAAAGCACACAAAATCATTCTTAACCTACTTGACACTCACCTAAAGGCTTGCATACAAGTAGCATTCTAACACTTAAGCTATGCAATTCACAATCCAACTATGCCAATCATTTCTAGCCACTTTATGACTCCTCTCAACCATACGAAACCCCGCTTTAACTCACGAATACCACATAACCCCAAGAAGCCCTTTTGCCCATTTGTACTACAAGTACCAAATCTGATCACTAATTCAATGCCATAAACACATCATAACTACTATCTAGCATATCTAAGACTACCCAACGCACTCAAACGCACCCGGTCAACACTTCGCACATATGAGCTCTTTTGTTCCCAATCAACAATTTTTAATTCTGACTATGTTTTAACCGTTTAATCTTTACATTTAACAACCTAGGCATATATGGCACCTAACTAGAGCGATAAAACACTCAAACAAGCCAAAACCCCAATTATCAAGAAGTTACCATTCAATTACTACTATAAAGAAGTTATTATTCAATTATTATTTATCTTCTTCCTAAATTGTCCAAACACTATATTCAACTATTAAAATTGTTATCTAACCACAAAAGTTTGTTCTACATACATAATAAAGAGTAATTTAAGCAATTATAACTCAAAACAAGCATTATATAACAAATTCAAATTTTGACATAAACCAAATATAAGAAAAAATACAAAATTTACAAGAATCCCTCACCGCACAATGCAATAGAAGGTAGATAGAAGCTCAAAGATGGCTCTAGGACTCCTCAAAGCAAGGTCAAGGATCAAATTGCAAGATTTGAAGATTGTTTTTTTCTTTCTTTTTCTCTTATGGCCAAAAATGGCTTTAGCTTTTTTGTTATTTTTCAATTGTTTTATTATATGTATATATGTGTATTTAAATATATATGGGTTGGGTTATAAGTTTGGGCTTGGTTTTGGTTTAGGAAAAATGGGTTTAGTTAGGTAATTAGCTCAAAAATGTAATTTTAGTTGTTACTATTCATACGGGTCAAAAATATTTTTATAACTCACACACCTAATATGTTATGCTCATAATTTTTGTGAACGTATGCCAAAAAATAAGTGTATATCAAGGAAAAAATACGAATTTTGAAAAATAAAATACTTTAATTTTTATCTCGGGCTCAGGGTTCATTTTAAAATAATAAAAATAAGCCTATTTGTGAAACACCAAATTTTACATTTGTATAGAATTGCGTGTTTTGACCTGTTTATGTGTTATATGAGTTGGAATGCGCTAATAATGTGATTTATATTCCTATTACATGCTAAGTGTGCATTCATGAAATTTTTATCAAAATCGGCATCAGAAATTTTATCGACTATTTTTGTGAATAGTATTTTGAACACCTGTCTGCTAAAATTTTTTATAGGGGTGTTTTAAATGTTTTAAAAATTATTCCTCGGATATTAAAAGACCTGTGTTTGATTAAAACGGATTTTGAATCGGTTTTGGAATTTTAAAAGTTTTTACACATTCTTTTGCAAAAATCACATTTTTAACCAAGTCGAGTGAGAGTGTTTGCATGTGAAAATTTTTGTCACCTAAAATAAACTACCTAAAAATAGTCTAAGTGTTAAATGCATAAATGTGAACAAAAATAATCTAAAAGACAATTAAAAGACTAAAAAAATACAAAAAACTAACTAATTGTTTCAACTTTGACTTTTCTATTTATGTTGACTTAAGTTATATATGCATCAATACACACTAAAACAAAGCAAAAATACATTCAAAAAGCACACACATGGCCAAAAATCTCCAAGGAGAAAAAGAAGCCATTTTTGTTCAAGTTTTCAAGAAATTTGCTCATAGATTTTGTAATACAAGGCCAAATAACTTCATCCAAGGCTTGATTTCACTTGTTGGGCATCCATTGCACACATTTCTAGCATCATATAACATCAAAGGTGAGAAAAAAATTCTAGATCTCAAAATGTCATTTTTATGTTAATTCATATAATCAAATTTTTAGTTGTTGAAATGTTAAATTGATATTATATTATTGTTCAGTAGAGGCTAAGGATTGATTATATGGGTTTATAGCAGTTTTGAACCGTCGTAGCATGTAATTTTATTTTTCGGGTATTAAAGTTGATAATTTGGTCATTTGTTGAATAATTGGAGTTGTGGTGGTTGGAATTGGTTGCTGTTAGTTTGTAAACATTTGTTAAATACGTGGGAGTAATATTGTAATGCCGAAATTTTAATTGCGATGTCATGGTGAAAGTCCAGAAATTTCAGCCATGGTGCATTGAGGTTTTAGGGTTGTTGGGCTTAATTTGGATGGATTGTGTTTGGTTTCCAAGGGGCCTAGTGTAGTTTCTTGAGTGGGTGAGTGATAGAAACTGGTTTGGAGGTCATCGGATTAGTAGATTGTAGGTTATGACTTTTGGAAGTTCGGGTTGACTTTCTTTAAATGTTGAGATAATGTCTTTAGTTGTTTGGGTAGTGTTTGAGTGATTGAATCATGTATTGTGGGTGGTTAGACTAGGGTTGATTGTGTGGTGTAATGCATGTTAAGTTGGATGACCTACTTTGTCATCTAACTTAGTTGTTGAGTTGTTAATTGTTTAATTGATGATATGTTGTTGAAATGTTATTAATTGATTATTGATTATTGATTATTGATGAAGCCGAGAGATAGGCAACCTATTTTGTTGTCCTCTTGAGATATGAATGATTATTATTATTGTCATGAGTCTTGGTATGTGTGTGCCACCTCTCGGGCAGCGTCGGGCTATCGGGGTGATAACGACATGACTATCATAGGCTACCCCTAGCTCGCATGACGGAGGGGCAATGAAGGGAAGGGCTAGTGAGGTACCTCGGGTGCGTGAGTAATGGGGATTTATAAGAAGAATAGTTGAGATCGTGATGGTGTTTGGAGCTATACCAATTAGAGTATCCTTTATTGATTGGTCATTATTACTAATGTGCTTATGTTGTTATTGATGTTTATTATGTGTTTACTGCTCAAAGGATGATTTCCAAGGAGTATAGTAAATACTGTTAAGAGATCTATCGAATCCTCACTGAGCTTGTTTTATATAAGTTCACTCTCAATTATTGCATGCATACATGTGATATTGAACAAGATTATGGGTACGTGCCTCAGGAGGCTGAGAATGTGCCATATGTGGACGAGTCCTATGTGCCAGAGTCTTATCCTTGATATATGAGATGTTGTACTCTTTTGTTATCTTGTATATTAAAACTAGTTGGTTTGTATTTACTTAGAAGTTTATGATGTATAAGATGTTTTAAAGATAGTGAATTAAATATTGCTAGCTTAGTAGTTTTGTTTTGGAACATCATTAGTTTGCTAGATTGGTTATAATCTATTTTGGAAATGTATGTTATATAGTAAATGTATGATGTTGGAACGGAGGCGTATAACCTATGGATGCAATGGTAAAAGAATGTTTAATGTATATTATGGTGGAGTTGTTTATTGTTGAATTGTTTGTGGAGTTGGTTGTATGAGTGGCGAAGAGGTTCGTTTAGAGCTTCGGTGTCCTAATTACTGTCGTTATACTGCCGAAATTCCGTTGCGTCCCGACTGTTTGTAGGAGGGGTCGAGTTGGGGCGTTACATTAAGTGGTATCAGAGCGCATGTTTAGCTGTCAGCCGGGGTATCCTCGGAATGTGGATAGTGGTCTAAGCATGCAAGTATGTATTAATTGAAAGAAAAGTGAAACATATGTTAATATGTTTATGTGATTAATTTACTTGTGTGTCTAACTTTCTATGTGACCAATATGCTTTATGTGTTAAGTGAACTAATGTGGTCAATATGCTTTATGTGACAATGTGCCTTATGGACTCAATGTGTTGTAATTAATGTGCATTATGTGATTAATGTGTATTATGTGACAAATGTGTTTTATGTGATTGAAGTGTCTTGTGTGAAGTTAGTTGTTTAGGTGGTTTTAATTGTTTATAACCAACTTATGTGAAACAATGTACTTTAGGTGCTCAATGTTCTTTAAGTGACCAATGTGAGTTATGTGATCAACTTGTCTTATGTAAAGTTTGTTGCTTATGTGACTTTAATTGTTTATAACTTACTTCTGTAATATAACCTGTTTATGTGATATTGGCTTTCTATGTGTTGAATTGTGTGTTATGTGATAATGTTGTAATATATGATAATCATGTAATATGTTAGTACTTGTTTTCATGAGATATAATTGTATATATGCTATAATTGTGGGTAATTCTTTTGGGTGAGGTAAGGATGACTGAAGGAGCTCTCGGAATAGACCTTGATTTTGAATTATTATTATTCTAGTAGTTTATCAGTGAGATTTTAATTGTTATGTTTATGGATTTTAGTCTCATCTTAATGGATTGATCTTGATGTTCCTTAAGTGAGAATGAAGTTGTTTGAGAAAATAAGAATGTATCTTGATCATTATAATTACTTTTCTTGCCATGTTTAACTTATTATTATTTGGAGATGGATCATAAGTTGATGTTTCCGTGATGTTGTGATTAGACACTTTTGGAGTCTCAATTCAGATTATACTTCTTGAGGTTATTTTATAATAAATTTATATGCGAAATTAGTGATGTATATTTGTGAATGAAATGAAGTGTAGTATAACATGTATATATTTCTACTACTTGAGATTGCTATTATATCAAAGGTTATTTTGGAGTTTTGATCTTTAAACCTTGGAGCCAATTAGAGTGATTCCTGACTAAAGTTACTTATTTCGAAGATGTAATTGTTGGGAGATAGAATTATTTAAGGAAATAAGAATGCATTTTGATGACTGAATATTTACTTGCCCACATCGAGCTTTTGAGTTCTAGGTGGTATGACTTTCTAAATTGTTGATTAGGGATTCGCTTGTGTTATAATGGGTTAATATGAATTTGTATTGTGTTATCAGATTTTGGAGTCTTCATTAGTCAATCTTGTTGGGTAATCGGTGATTTATCTTGTTTAGTGATTGGTCTGTACATAATGTAAATTTTCAAGTGATTGTATGACTCCTCAGGTTCTCTAGATCTCCTTAGTGTCTTGTTTTGGAGTGAGATAGATTGTAGGATTTGATTTAATGGTGTTTAAGTGTGTAGGTGGGACACCCTTTGTGTGCTTCATAATTCAATCGATTTTATTATTCTTTTCTACTATATTCTCACTTATTTGAGAGAGAGTTACACTTTTCTAGCCTATCAATTATTTCTTGAAAGTTTGCTTATTGGATTAATGGATCCTATACTCATTTGACATTGTTTCTATTCTTAACATTCATATTTGCTTCTTATAGCAATGTCGCTTATTGGAGTTAAGGTTTGAGACTTCTATATTTCATTCTATATCTCTAGCCATTGGTTTCATATTTCATTTCATCCTATTACTATTCATTTGAAAGTAATTTCTCCTTTGCTATACCCTTTATTTATTCGAATTTCACTTGCTTGATGTACTCCTACCTAAGTACATCATTGTCATTCTTGTTGATCCTTGTTAATCCTATTGTTTTATTGTTAAATGCCGAGCCATTACTTTGCTTGTAATTACTCATTCAATATACTCAGCACTGTCCTTTCTTATTTAAACTTCTTTGGTTATTGCGTGCTGAGATACTCATTATATTGAAACTCGTGTTTTCTATTGAATTAATCATCTCTTATTTCTTAATTTCATTTAGCCCAAGTACAACTTACTTGTTGGTTCCTTGAACAATCATCGAGAATTGAAATGTCTACTTGTTCAGGAATTTTTGTTCAATATACTCAGCACTGTTTTGACTCGTCATCATCCTTTGTTCGTACTTATTTACCTGATAGGTGCTGATACATTTCTGATCTTAGTTGTCATGCTTCCTTATTAAACTATTAGCCTCTTGATTCTCTAACCTGTTTGACCTCTTGTTTACTTGATTGTTGGCTCAAATATGACTTTCCATATTCCTATTTCCTTGTAAATTTCATAAGAGCCATATTCTGACCAATGTCACTTTTGAGATATTCCCTTGATTAGAATCATTCATGTTATCGTGATTGAGTTTTTAAACTCTCGGGGTGTTCATAGAGCCCTTTTGTGTAGTAGGGGATGATTGGTAAGTAGTGGTGTCATGCTATGACCTTGGAGTTGCGATTTCTTTCATATACAATATGATATTTGTCACGCCCCGACCCAACCCCGCAAAAGGCCAAGCCCGGACCCGACACACGGACGGAGTCTCCTCTGTACCGCGGACGATCCGAAAACCCTAAAAACAATATAATACTTGCGAAAGCTATTAAATAATCAAAACAAGTCAACTTTCTTAAAACATACATTTCTTATTATCCAACTTTCCAAACCAAAAATGCCATGCATACTACACAAGTACTTATGCCACTAAACCATTAGCCATTAGCATGCATTTCTTCACTAGTCATCAGTGTACAAGTTACAACATTACAACTTTAATCCATTACAACATAAGACCATTAAAGGTCTCAAAATAGGAAAATACATACAAGGCTACAAGCCTCAAAATTAAGCGTCCTTCACGCAATATACATAACAACAAGGTTTGCACAAAACTGGTAACCAACCACCAGCAAAGCAGGTAAGTGCTATCACGGAAACACCTCCACCTGCTCCTCCTTCTCAATTACCTCGAGAGGGTCTGCCTCAACTACTCCTGTAAAAACATAGTATAGAGAGGAATGAGCAAAAACTATTGCTCAGCGAGGGCAATTGGTCTCAAGGACGGAGATGAGAGGAGTATGCAATGCAATTAGCCAAGCAATACATACAAAACATATAAAGATACATCCAAAGCCAACAATAAAGCAAGGCAAGTATTTAAAGCTGCAAACACTCAATCAAAGGATACGATACTCTTTTCACGAACCACTTTCAAACACGAATTCGATGACGACGCGCCGGCCCAAAACCACCTTATAACACCAGTTTGGAATACTCCGGAAGTATCCATCAATCCTACGACCCAAATCTCCTTGGGAGGCAACCCAAGCAAGAAAGGGAATAGCAGCGGAGCAAGAACAACCAACACTGGCAACCCAAGGCTACCCAGAGAGGCCCATCACTCACGCGCGAGACACTATGCAATGTAAGACTCGATACAAGATGATAAACAAGCGATAAACAAGCGATAAAGCCACACGTGGGAGAATAACAAAGTAGGGTAGTCTCGCACGGCATAGCAGGAATTTGATAAGCACTTCAATCCAAAACAACACAAACAAGTAATTCAAGTAATTCTAAGCATTCTATAACCATAAAGACAAGTAAACACACAAAAACACAAATCGGCCCCAACTATCAAAATGCTACCATTTCCAAACGAGCCACGAGTTCTGGAAACCGACTTCGCCAACCCTCCTAGGTCACCATAAGGCACGTCTAAAGACCCCAAAACCTTACTTTACCCTAGAACTCGCGCAAAGCCCCGATTTCCCCCTTTCTCGTTTGAACTACAACTACAACAACCAAACACCCAACCAACGCCATAAATGCATCAAAAGTGCTTCCATGGCTTCCCGAGGCAATGCCAACACCCAAAACGAGAAAATGCAAAAGTCGACCGAAACGACCCCGACTTTCCCAAAGGCTTAATTTTCGTTTTTTCCTCTACGCAACCCAAACAAACCACACATTTTAGCATTCTAGCATACCTAGCACGTTTCTACATCAACGGAAAGCATAACAGCGCAACTTCAACGTTTCAAGGTTTTACTATTCACAAAACACTATTCATTCCACAATTCAAGTTGCAATCACAACATTTAACCGCAGAAAATGTTACAAAGCCATAAATACATGTTCTACAAATGCTAAGGAACATTCTAGAAGCATCAAATCACTTTAAAGAGCGATCTACGGATAAATCTAAAAATTGACAAAGGTAACTAACACAACGTATAAATGTGCGAATAACATGTTTCCCTCACCTTAGGTACTCCTAGTCGCTAGGAAAACAACGTTGGTTGCCTCGGAAATCACCCCGCACGAGCACACGCGAAGATTGATCGTATAGAAGTTGAAAGGTTTTTTTTTTTTCCTCTCTAAAGCTCTCGGCCTGCTGCTCTTATTTGCTGCTGTTTTTTTTTTTTATTTTTCTTAATATTTTAGCTTATAAGGTGTCAAATGGTCAAAGGTCAAAGGTCCAAGGTCAAACCACTTAAAACTTGGTCAAATGGCCCTATTTTGCGCGTTTTAAAGCCGTTTCAGCTAAGGTAAGTTCAATTAAAGCTAGCAACATTTAAAATATAAAATTTAAGTCATCTAAATACTAGTTTCACTATTTGCTAAGGACTGGAAATCGTTATCTAGCTATCGCTCCTTAAATGCAATGCACGTTACGTCGGCGAGAATGCAACAATTAATTCACAAAGATTTTAAGGAAATATAATTTTCAAAATAATAAACAAAGAAAATTCATATTCCGGGCTCGGGTATTAAAATATTAGGTGGGAGTAAATTATGAATTGAGGCTTGTCTTGGAATTGTGACCATCAACTTGTAGTCAACTATGTTTATTTTCTTTGAGGTCTTTGTTTAGGTGTCATCCTAAGAGATAAATGAAAACTAAGAGAAGTATTGTTAAGTGTAACAATTAAGGACTTAATTGTCTGTCAGTTCGAGAATTGCGCGGACGCAATTTCTTTAAGCGGGGGGGGGGGGGGAGGGGGGGGGAGGGAATGTAAAATCCCAAATTTTACCTTTGCATAGAATTGCGTGTTTTGACCTGTTTATGTATTATATGAGTTAGAATGCGCTAATTCTGTGATTTATATTCCTATTACATGCTAAGTGTGCATTCATAAAATTTTCATCAAAATCGGCATTAGAAATTTTATCGACGATTTTTGTGAATAGTATTTTGAACACCTGTCCGCTAAAATTTTTACATGGGTGTTTTAAACGTTTTAAAAATTAGTCCTCAGATATTAAAATACCTGTTTTGATTAAAATGAATTTTGAATCGGTTTTGGAATTTTAAAGATTTTTACACTTTGTTTTGCGAAAATCGCGTTTTTAACCGAGTCGGGTGAAAGTCTTTGCATGTGAAAATTTTTGTCACCTAAAATAAACTACCTAAAAATAGTCTAAGTGTTAAATGCATAAATGTGAACAAAAATAATCTAAAAGACAATTAAAAGACTAAAAAAAATACTAAAAATACTAAAAACTAACTAATTGTTTCAACTTTGACTTTTCTATTTATGTTGACTTAAGTTATATATGCATCAACACACACCAAAACAAAGCAAAAACACCTTCAAAAAGCACACATATGGCCGAAAATCTCCAAGGAGAAAAAGAAGCCATTTTTGTTCAAGTTTTCAAGAAATTTGCTAATAGATTTTGCAATACAAGGCCAAATAACTTCATCCAAGCCTTGATTTCACTTGTTGGGCATCCATTGCACACATTTCTAGCATCATATAACATCAAAGGTGAGAGAAAAATTCTAGATCTCAAAATGTCATTTTTATGTTAATTCATATAATCGAATTTTTAGCCGTTGAAATGTTAAATTGATGTTATATTATTGCTCAGTAGATGCTAAGGATTAATTATATGGGTTTATATCAGTTTTGAACCGTGGTAGCATATAATTTTATTTTTCGGGTATTAAAGTTGATAATTTGGCCATTTGTTGAATAATTGGAGTTGTGGTGGTTGGAATTGGTTGCTGTTAGTTAGTAAAAGTTTGTTAAATACATGGGAGTAATGTTGTAATGCCGAAATTTTGATTGCGATGTCGTGGTGAAAGTCAAGAAATTTCAGCCATGGTGCATTGAGGTTTTAGGGCTGTTGGGCTTAATTTGGATGGATTGTGTTTGGTTTCCGAGGGGCAAATGTAGTTGCTTGAGTGGGTGAGTGATACAAACTAGTTTGGAGGTCATTGGATTAGTAGATTGTAGGTTATGACTTTTGGAATTTCGGGTTGACTTTCTTTAAATGTTGAGATAATGTCTTTAGTTATCTGGGTAGTGTTTGATTGATTGAATCGTGTGTTGTGGGTGGTTAGACTAGGGTTGATTGTATGGTTTAATGCATGTTAAGTTGGATGACCTACTTTGTAATCTAACTTAGTTGTTGAGTTCTTAATTGTTTAATTGATGATATGTTGTTGAAATGTTATTAATTGATTATTGATTATTGATTATTGATTATTGATGAAGCCGGGAGATAGGCTGTAACAACCCTCATCCCTCATGAGACCGGAAACTCTAATAACCATGCAATACTCAACCCAATTCCAAACCCAATCAGAAAATTTAGGAAAAACAGACAGAGTGTCCCATGTTTACAGGACAAACAGTTTACCAGCACACAACATATAAATGAACCAGTACCATGTCCAAACATACAACAACTCCATACATGCATTGAACTCAAAACTCATTGAGTTATTACATAAACTAGGTTATCAAACCACTCTATGACCTGGTTAAGCTTAAATACATTTCTCTCATACATTGAGTATATACAAATCATGAAAGTAAAACTTTACAACTTTTACAGCTCAAGTCACATAACACGTAAGGCCACTCTTCAAGCACGAACTATCACGTGATCACGAACTATAACCTGAAAGATTTATGATGAGAAGTGAGTATACAAATAATGTATACTCAGTGGGGGAGGGAGGAACGGGAACAGTATACCGTGGTTCGTGCAATGCAGCAATTTAACACAATTAACACAATGTATAACAATTCTAATACCATACTTTAAAAGGATACGATCGATAACCCTTATCACTCCAAATCTTCAATTCACAAGCCTCGATCCACGAACTACGAACACAGTCTCGATATGCCGGCATCCCTTACACCAATAGGTATTCCGGATGTACCCAATACCTACCACCCACCACCCCCTGGCAATCTCCAGATCAGACGAGTGAAGGAATATGGTATGGAGCTAGAGCAACCAACCCTGGCAAGCCCGCTGCAGCCCAGAGAGGCCCATCGCATCCGCCTCGACGATAAGGTTGCCCAACCATTATTTCGATGACACGAAAATTATTAATAAAAGCAATATAACAAGGTAAGTCAATAAACATATAATCGAGGAACAACAAAATAGGTTGTTCTCACACATTAACCATTTGACAACAACAGAAAAGAAATAACGAGCATTAACCATTAAACTCATTTTACTAACTATAAAATTGACAAATCTTGTTAGAATACGCTAAATCACATTAATAGCATGAAAACTCTTTAACATATTCAATATACAATAGAGAAATGCAAATAAGATGCAACTCCCTCACCTTGGAAAGCCAAACCTGTAAGAATTTAGTTAAAAACCCTTTCCATATTCTCCAAATGCACCAACTCCTTCCATTCCACTACATAATACAATCAACTATTTATATAAGAAGTTATACATTTATTCTCAACTAAAGCTAGTTTATAATTCCATTAACTTATTAATTTCCATTTGATTCCATTGAACTATTATAACTATCAAATACATTTCTTTATTTAGCACGCATTACATTCACTACTTTATGCAACACGTTAAATATTCTCTTATTAAACCCACAATTCGATAGGCATATAAACATTAGCAATTTGAACAACCATAAAGCATATTCAATTCACACAATATATAAGAGTACACAAGTGCACTTGAACTAGTCAAATAGACTCAAAATAACCACTAAAACATATCTCCAAGCCAACCCAACATGCTTCTTCAACTACCAACATTTTTCCTTACCTAAATACAAGTTATTAAACCATATTATAGTCTAAAATGACCAATTTAAGGATGGCATAAAACTGCCCAACTTGGTCAGCCCCTAAAACGCCAAAAACTGCAAATTTTAGCAAAGTCATTCTATACTTTCTTGCACTATAAACTTGCAATTCAAATAGAATTCATAATTAAGAGCAATTTAGATTTGATTGTAGTTAACTAACACATCAAACTTAACTACTTTACATCATCTTACTAACATGTTTGAAAACATTCTTTACCTTATATCATGGTTTGCAAACATCTTAAATTGTTGGTCAACAACATGCATATAACTTTAAATACTCTTTAACTATGGCATTTATTAACAATCGAACCATCTAAGTTAACTTTACATTCATTATCGAGTATTCCACTTAGCATGTATGGGGTTCTAAATCACATAGACTAACTAGACATTTAACATGCTAGAATTACTAAGTTAATACATGTAGAACACTTAAAACACTTAACTATAACATTTTCAAACTTCTACAATAAAACACTTCACTCAAGCATAAACTCAAACACTTGGTCTTCAATATACACATTATTAACTAATCCTTGATCTAACATGAAAATAACCATAAAATCTTCTAAACTATCAAAAGAATACTTGTACTCACTTATGAACTCTAAAATACAAGATATATATGGAATACAACACATAGCAAGTAGATCTTCATGAAAACATGCCCATTTTCAAAACTTCTAACAGAACCCTAAATTTATCAAATTTATTACCTATGCTCTTGAACTCCAAATTCCCTATATTTTACATATAAATGTAGCTCTTCGAGTGTAGTTTATTTTAGAATCAAGCAGAGCTTAATTACAGTTTAAAATCAGCAAGTTATGGCCTTTCCCGTGCAACTGCACAAACTGTCCAGTAGCAGCGATTTTTAAGACACATTTCAGAAATGGCTAAATTGGAGGCCTAAACCGTTAGAATTAGCCTTAACTCTAGAAATCAACATTTGTTCTAAACTGCCTAATCTAGCTGTTGTATAATTTTTGTTAATTTATGAGCTCGTATACTATGTAAAAAAACCTCCGAAAAGCAGGGGCAGTGCACTGTCCGAAATTCACATTTTGCATGCTTGAATTCTCTTGTTGTTTTCTTGCATTTGAGCTATCTATGGGAATTAATTTAGCATGTAACACATCCCTATACTTCACTAAGAAAATTAAACAAACACCTTGTCTACATTTATATTCATATATAGCAATGTATCAACTACAACTAAAATCGACTCTACACAAGCTAGAAAACAAGAAATATGTTCTCTAGCATCTAAATAACAAGTATTAAGCATAGATTTAGCAATATCTAACATAAATAATGACTTTTGAAAAATGGGTTAGAAAATGCCCTCACATTTTTCTGCAAAAATAAAGCTAAAATCTCCGATAGAAAGATGCTAGAAGTCGCCACGCACTCAAAAATGTTGGAATTGCGTCTTGGTTCCACTCCAAACTTAAGATATTAGATAAAATGTGAAAGGGTTTACTATTCATGTGAGGAAATAGCTCTTGGCTGGTGCAGAAGATGAGAAAAACGTTTTTAGCTTTGGTTGGATGAAAATAACTTAAATAGAAGGTCAAAAGGTCAAAGGTTCCGTCAAACCCGCGTAGGTAAAACAACTCTGCGACACCTTACAAAAATGGCTATAACGTCTTTTAGAAAACTCCAATTCACGAATGGTTTGAAGCCCTATAAACTAGACTCGTAGAGCTTTCCAACCGTATATAATTTGTCACCTGAATATTTCTCAATTGGTTCAGATTTAATCCCAAAGTTGACCCAAAATTTGACTAACTTAATCTTGCATTTTTGTTTCTAATCCCAAGTTTGCCTTTCATTAAACATTTCAAAAATTCCCACCTTGTCCTAGTTGGTCAATGAAGGTGAAAAGTCAACAAGATGCAATTTAAATGAACTTTAAATGCAATTTTAAATTTTAAAATACTAAATAAGTCATGTAAATGCACATATTGTTTTTCAAATAATTATTAAAATAAATGAATGCACATGTAATGAAGGCTCGGGTCCTCGCAGCTAGCATTTAAGATAACACGTAATTAAATGTAATTAAATACTATTAAATACATGCCAAGTTCGGGGTATCACATCTTTCCCCCCTTAAAACAATTGCATCATCGCAATTCTTCTTTCAATAGAACTTGACATCAATTGAAGTCCAACTCTGGTTACTTTTCATCGATTGTCGAGCAAGACCACTGAATAAAAATGCCTGTAGGAAAAACCCAAGTAGGAACCTCAATAGAACTACCGGAGAATTCCCAAGTAATAAAGCCAAATAAAGTCTCGAATGAGAATGTCAAAGAGAATACCAAAGAAAATACCGTGCATCCAATAAGATAGTCAAATAGAATACCAAATGTCGAATCTCGGCCGGATGAGAACTAAATGAAAATCTCAAGCGGATGCACCATATATAAAACCAACCTTCGAGGCCCCATCATTGTTTGTTGAGTGAGAATTTTGTACAACAAGAAGCACCAATGAGGAAATATCAGAAGAATGCCCAATAAGAAAATACCAAGAGAATGCTTCAGAGAACAGTCATACAGAAACCCCAAAGAATGCTATTCATCTAGGACTGCCGAGCATAGAAGAATGTCTTAGAAAAAATCACAATAACCAAATTCCAACTATAAACACCAACTCCCAAATAAATGGATGATCAAATGCTTCTTATTCCCGCTAATTCACATAACTTGAAGAGCCTGCTACTAATCACTTCTCTTCAGGGGAAGGAAAAAGTCTTTCTTATCATTTCAATGGGACATGTATGAATGCCAAGATATCACATTTATACATATATGCTTTAAACTATTATGCAAGCATGTTTATAAAAGAGTTTATAAAACAGTTTAATCATCAAAGTCATTCAAGCACGACAATCAAGTCAATCATAACACAACTCAATTCAAAACATTCAAATACACACATTACAAGCAACAATTCAAGTAATTAACAATTCACGAGGTCGATTTGATTCACAAGGTCAATTCAATGCACAACTAGCCACTCCACTTCACTTAGCACACATTTAGCACATAACACATAACTATATCACATAGGTGCACACATTCAAGTCAAGACATAAAATCTCACATATAGGCACAAACTTTCAAAACACACTTAACAAGCATACAACCAAGGGTTACTACCCGACAGACCGAGGACCCTGTCCTGACTTATGAGCTAATTAAGCTCTGATACTACCTGTAACAACCCTGATCCCTCACAAGACCGGAGACTCTAATAACTATACGATACTCAACCTAATTCCAAATCCGGTCACAAAATTTAGGGAGAACGGACAAAGTTTTTCTTGTTTATAGGACAAACAGTTTACCTGCACACAACATATAAATGGACCAGTACCGTATCCAAACATACAATAACTCCCTACATGCATTGAATTCAAACCTCATTAAGCTATTACATAAACTAGGTTATCAAAGCCCTCTATGACCTAGTTAAGCTTAAATACATTTCTCTCCTACATTTAGTATATACAAATCATGAAAGTAAAACTTTACAACTTTTACAGCTCAAGCCACATAACACGTAAGGCCACTCTTCAAGCACGAACTATCACGTGATCACGAACTATAACCTGAAAGATTCATGATGAGGAGTGAGTATACAAATAATGTATACTCAGTGAGGGAGGGGGGAACGGGAACAGTATATTGGGGTTTGTGCAATGCAGCAATTTAACAAAATTAACACAATAAATAAATAATGAATAGCAATTCTAATAGCATATTTTAAAAGGATACGATCGATAACCGTTATCACTCCAAATCTTCGATTCACAATCCTCGATCCACGAACCATGAACATAGTCTCGATATGCAGGCATCCCTTACACCAATAGGTATTCCAGATGTACCAAATACCTGTGACCCAACACCCCCTAGCAATCTCTGGACCAAGTGAGTGAGGGAATAGGGTACGGAGCTAGAGCAACCAACCCTGGCAAGCCCGTTGCCGCCCAGAGAGGCCCAGCGCATCTGCCCCGACGATAAGGTTGCCCAACCATTATTTCGATGACACGAAAATCATTAATAAAAGCAATATAACAAGGTAAGCCGATAAACACATAACCGAGGAACAACAAAAGAGGTTGTCCTCACACATTAACTAGTTGACAACAATAGAAGCAAAATAACGAGCATTAACCATTAAACTCATTCTACTAACTACAAAATTGACAAATCTTGTTAGAATACACTAAATCACATTAATAGCATGAAAACTATTTAACATATTCAATATACAATAGAGAAATGCAAATAAGATGCAACTCCTCACCTTGGAAAGCCAAACCTATAAGAATTTAGTTAAGAACCCTTTCCATATTCTCCGAATGCACCAACTCCTTCCATTCCACTACATAATACAATCAACTATCTATATAAGAAGTTATACATTCATTCCCAACTAAAGCTAGTTTATAATTCCATTAACTTGTTAATTTCCATTTGATTCCATTGAACTATCATAACTATCAAATACATTTCTTTATTTAGCACACATTACATTCACTACATTATGCAACACGTTAAATATTCTCTTATTAAACCCACAATTCGATAGGCATATAAACATTAGCAATTTGAACAACCATAAAGAATATTCAATTCACACAATATATAAGAGTACACAAGTGCACTTGAACTAGTCAAATAGACTCAAAATAACCACTAAAACATATCTCCAAGCCAAACCAACATGCCTCTTCAACTAGCAACATTTTTCCTTACCTAAATACAAGTTATTAAACCATATTGTACTCTAAAATGACCAATTTAAGGATGGCATAAAACTGCCCAACTTGGTCAGCCCCTAAAACGCCCAAAAACTGCAAATTTCAGCAAAGTCATTCTATATTTTTTTGCACTATAAACTTGCAATTCAAATAGAATTCATAATTAAGAGCAATTTAGATTTGATTGTAGTTAACTAGCACATCAAACTTAACTACTTTACATCATCTTACTAACATGTTTGAAAACATTCTTTACCTTATATCATGGTTTGCAAACATCTTAAATTGTTGGTCAACAACATGCATATAACTTTAAATACTCTTTAACTATGGCATTTATTAACAATCTAACCATCTAAGTTAACTTTACATTCATTATCGAGTATTCCACTTAGCATGCATGGGGTTCTAAATCACATAGACTAACTAAACATTTAACATGCTAGAATTACTAAGTTAATACATGTAGAACACTTAAAACACGTAACTAGAACATTTTCAAACTTCTACAATAAAACACATCATTCAAGCATAAACTCAAACACATGGTCTTCAATATACACATTATTAACTAATCCTTGATCTAACATGAAAATAACCATAAAAACTTCTAAACTATCAAAAGAATGCTCTTACTCACTTATGAACTCTAAAATACAAGATAGATATGGAATACAACACATAACAAGTAGAACATCATGAAAACATGCCCATTTTCAAAACTTCTAACAGAACCCTAAATTTATCAAATTTATTACCTATGCTCTTGAACTCCAAATTCCCTATATTTTACATATAAATGTAGCTCTTCGAGTGTAGTTTATTTTAGAATCAAGCAGAGCTTAATTACAGTTTAAAATCAGCAAGTTATGGTCTTTCCCGTCCAACTGCACAAACTGTCCAGTAGCAGCGATTTTCTGGACACATTTCGGAAATGGCTAAATTGGAGGCCTAAACTGTTAGAATTAGCCGTAACTCTAGAAATCAACATTTGTTCTAAAGTGCCTAATCTAGCTGCTGTATAATTTTTGTTAATTTATGAGCTCGTTTATTATGTTAAAAAGCCTCCGAAAAACAGGGGCAATGCACTGTCCAAAATTCATATTTTGCATGCTTGAATTCTCTTGTTGTTTTCTTGCATTTGAGCTATGTATGGGCATTAATCTAGCATGTAACACATCCTATACTTCACTTAGAACATTAAACAAACACCTTATCTACATTTATATTCATATCTAGCAATGTATCAACTACAACTAAAATCGACTCTACACAAGCTATAAAACAAGAAATATGTTCTCTAGCATCTAAATAACAAGTATTAAGCATAGATTTAGCAATATCTAACATAAATAATGACTTTTGAAAAATGGGTTAGAAAATGCCCTCACATTTTTCTGCAAAAATAAAGCTAAAATCTCCGATAGAAAGATGCTAGAAGTCGCCACGAACTCAAAAATGTTGGAATTGCGCCTTGGTTCCACTCCAAACTTAAGATATTAGATAAAATGTGAAAGAGTTTACTATTCATGTGAGGAAATAGCTCTTGGCTGGTGGAGAAGATGAGAAAAATGTTTTTAGCTTTGGTTGGATGAAAATAACTTAAATAGAAGGTCAAAAGGTCAAATGTTCGGTCAAACCCGCGTAGGTAAAACAGCTCTGCGACATCTTACGAAAATGGCTATAACGTCTTCTAGAAAACTCCAATTCATGAACGGTTTGAAGCCCTAAAAACTAGACTCGTAGAGCTTTCCAACCATATATAATTTGTCACCTAAATCTTACCCAATTGGTTCAGATTTAATCCCAAAGTTGACCCAAAATTTAACTAACATAACCTTGCATTTTTGTTTCTAATCCTAAGTTTGCCCTTCATTAAATATTTCAAAAATTCTCACCTTGTCCTTGTTGGTCAATGAAGGTGAAAAGTCAACAAGATGCAATTAAAATAAACTTTAAATGTAATTTTAAATTTTAAAACACTAAATAAGTCATATAAATGCACATATTATTTTTCAAATAATTATTAAAATAAATGAATGCACATGTAATGAACGCTCGGGTCCTCGCAGCTAGCATTTAAGATAACACGTAATTAAATGCAATTAAATACTATTAAATACGTGCCGAGTTCGGGGTATCACATAGGCAACCTACTTTGTTGTCCTCCTGAGATATGAATGATTATTATTATTGTCATGAGTGTTGGTATGTGTGTGCCACCTCTCGGGTAGCGTCGGGCTGTCGGGTTGATAACGACATGACTATCATAAGTTACCCCCAGCTCGCATGGCGGAGGTGCCATGGAGGGAGGGGCTAGTAAGGTACCTCGGGTGCGTGAGTAATGGGGAGTTATAATAAGAATGGTTGAGATCGTGATGGCGTTTGGAGCTATACCAACTAGAGTATCCTTTATTGATTGGTTATTATTACTAATATGCTTATGTTGTTATTGATGTTTATTATGTGTTTACTGCTCCAATGATGATTTTCAAGGAGTATAGTAAATACTGTTAAGAGATCTGTCGAATCCTCACTGAGTTTATTTTATATAAGCTCACTCTCAATTATTGCATGCATACAGATGATATTGAACAAGATTACGGGTACGTGCCTCAGGAGGCTGAGAATGTCCCATATGTGGACGAGTCTTATGTACTAGAGTCTTGTCCTTGATATTTGAGATGTTGTACTCTTTTGTTATCTTGTATATTAAAACTAGTTGGTTTGTATTTACTTAGAAGGTTATGATGTATAAGATGTTTTAAAGATAGTGGATTAAATGTTGCTAGCTTAGTAGTTTTGTTTTGGAACATGATTAGGTTGCTAGATTGGTTATAATCTATTTTGGAAACGTATGTTATATAGTGAATGTATGATGTTGGAATGGAGGCGTATAACCTATGGATGCAATGGTAAAAGAATGTTTAATGTATATTATGGTGGAGTTGTTTATTGTTGAATTGTTTGTGGAGTTGGTTGTATGAGTGGCGAAGAGGTTGGTTTAGAGCCTCGGTGTCCTAATTACTATCGTTATACTGCCGAAATTCCTTTGCGTCCCGACTGTTTGTAAGAGGGGTCGAGTTGGGGTGTTACACTATTAGATGTAGAGAATAATTTCACATAATTTAAATAGCAAAATACTATGTTATTCGTATATATATATAATTTAAATAAATTTAGTTTACTTATTTTTCAAAAAAAATGCAAAGAGTAGTCTAACAAATAAATGCAAACTATTAAGTAAACAAATAATCACACATCAATACTCAAATAAACACATAAATATATGCAAATAAATGAATTATGCATGCTCTAGTGTTCGGGCATCACAGTTAGCTCACCTTTTTTACCCCGTTTCAGGTGAACCAGATTTAGCCTATGTCAAGTATGTGTCTGCTAATAACATGGGCAAGCCAGAGGCTTGATGTTTGTAGATGTGTTTATATGCAAACTTGGATGTGAAGTTTACTTTAATGTTTAAAGACTTTATTAGAATATGTAAATATGTTAAATACTTTACCTTATAGTTTTGAGGACTTTTATTGTATGTTCCAAGTAGGACTTACTTTGTGTATATATTGCTAGCCTTGTCGGCTTATTTTGAACTCTTCGTTTGTAAAATGATGTAAAGAAGTGAGACGGATGGCAGGGTACTTAGAATGTGTGACGCCCGAGATTTCTCATCACGTTCATTCGTAATTGTTGCATGTCTCTTTGAGCATTTTAATGTGCATTTCTTATTCTTGATTATATGTTTTATTAGTAGCTACTATTCATAAGAAAATCAACTGTCTAATTTGCTCGAATTAATATTTTTTCTAGATAGTATAACTTATAAAAGAAATCGGGAACTTGTAGTTTTGGATTTTGAAGGTCGGGAACTTGCGTTTGAAAAATGATTAGTGTTTCGTTGAATAGTATTACGTAATGTAAACATTATTTTTTAAAACTCATTAGCATTTAAATTGAGATTTAGCATAGTTTGACCAAGATTTTGTGATAATTGACTTAAGATAAATATACAACACATACATATATAAATCATATACCATATATGCATACAAATATTCAAAAAATAAGCCAAAAATGCCCCAAAATAGCCAAAAAAAACCCTATACAGGAATAGTAATTTTTCATACAAATTTTGCTCAATTTGATCTTCCAAGCTCTTCCAAAGGATTTCAAACCATCAAAAAGCTTCTCCTTTGCTCCTACATCTCTAATTTGGTGAGTGATTCCTCTTTCTTTTTGCATTTGAATGTTTAGCTACAAACTTTAAATTTTGAAATTTGTTATATCTTGCTTATCTATGGTTATTTATGCTTAAATTGGCCTCTATTATGATCATGCAACATTCTTTTATAGCTATTTGAAGAATTTTGTGGTTGAAAATGAAGTTTGGAAATTTGGAGAAGAAGATGAATAGTGCCTATGAATAGTAACCTGCGAATTTTGGGCTTTTTGCATTTCTAATCATTTTATTGCTTCTAATACATGAAATAATAGCTAGAGAGCTTGTAGAGTAAACTTTTGACATGTATTTGCTTGTATGCCTATGTATTGTTGGGTGATTAGCTAATTGCATGAAATGGTGTTGAGAACTTGAAATGCCTTTAAGATGTTTGAGGAAGTGCCTAGGTGAAGCTTTAGGTTAGTTGTGGAGTTAGTAACATGCTAAGCTAGTGGATTGAGCAAGAGGTTAAACTAATTGAACATTAGTGCAAAGGTAGTAATCTGGGCAGCCTACTGTCCATCACGTTTGGAACCATTTTTGACATAGAAAACGTACTCTAAAATTAACGAAATTTACACAGTAGCTAGATTAGGAAGTTCTGAACAAATGTTGATTTCTAGAGCTAAAGCTAATTCGAACGTTTTGACCTTCTGATTTAACCATTTTTGAAATCTGTCCTGAAAATCGCTGGTGCAGGGTAGTTATGCGCAGTCGTACGGAAATGGTTGTATCTTGAGGAATTTAGATCGGAATTGAGTTCCATTTGATTCTAAAGTTATCTACACTCGAAGAGCTACGTTTATACATAAAAATCATAGAATTTGGAGATGAATAGAATAGGTAAATAATTTGATAAAGTTAGGATTCTGTTAGAAGATTTGGAAAAATGCATGCTTTCATGGAGCTCTAACTTGACTTGTTTTGAGCTTTGAGGTAGTGTGATTGAAGCTTTATTTTGTGTTATCTAAGGGTGCTATAGGTGACATTAAACCTAGATTAGTGTTTAAATTGGTTAGAACTTGATTAATTGAATTGCACACAAAAAAGGGGCTATGCGTATATTTGTTGTCCAGATGGGTTTGAATGCCTTGAATGGTGTTATATATGTTAGATAATGTCTCTAATGCATTTATGGCATTGATTAAAGGTGTAGTTAGGGGACTTTGGAACAAATGTTTTAATTTGACTTATTTGATTATGTAATTAGTCTTAGATGTGTTAGGAAGCCTTTAAAATGTAATTATGACACTTAATTACTAATCGAATTAAGTAGGTATAGTTCAAATCACCTAAGAGGCTTTTCGAAGTTTTTGAGTTAACATGCTTAAAAATGGGATTTCTTGGCATTTACGTGGGTCATAAGGTGGCAATAATTGATTAGTAAAGTTAAATTTAGAATTCTTTATCCTGTGTGAAGTTTAGAACATATTTTGTAAACAATTGGAAAAGGATTTTGTTAGAATTTATATGAATTGGTTGAACTTGTTGCTTAGTTAGTTATTTGGACTATTTAATTGCTATATTTGACTTTTAATTGAGTTATATATGATGTATTGAGTAAATAAGCATGATAATGACTTTTAGAACATGTTATAGTTGAATTATATTTAAGTGTTAAAGTAGTTGTCTTGATTGGAAGTTTAACTTGATATTCCTTGTGGTATAAACGAAGTTAAGTTAGTTAGGAAGTTTAACTTGTTAGATTGTAACGTAGCTAATACCCTTGCAAGACTAAGGAAATGCTTTAGAGTCATTTGTGTGATTTCTTGGGCTATGTGACAATATGATATAAATGTGATTATATATAACTTCTATTGTTGTGGATTGAGTTAAGCAAAAGTTAAATTAAGTTAGAAATTAATATAGATAATTGCTAAAGTGTTAAACTCATATGAACACGCTAGGGTACATGTCCAAGCTAGTTCGAGGAGGTTGGGGTAATCGGAGCTATTTTCTTGCATATTTAGTCGGATCCAAGGTGAGGGAGTTACATTCTTTTGTGCATCTTAATTTGTTTTGCTGCTCATAAATTGTATAGTTTAATATGATTGCTCATAATTACGTGTACTTTGATATGAATAGATTAAATATACACTTGTCTTTTATTTATATTGTTATATGGCATATTTATTATAATCTACGTGCGAGGGCAACCTACTTTGTTGTCCATCAATTATGTGATTCTTGAATTATATTATCATTGCTTGAATTATTGTGATCGAATATCGGGTTGCGCAACCTTTTCGAACATGGTAGCGTCGAGAACCACGGGCGGAGGCGGGCTTGCCGTGCTCCCTCGACTACCATGGTGCCTATTCCCTTCTCGCTGAGGCATACTCCACTACCCCAGAGGTGTGGTTCACCTGCTGGGCATGGACCTACCTCAGGAGAAAGGGTCGTAGGATCGGGATACATCCGGAGTATCCCAACTTATTGGAGTAAGGGGTTTGCCGGCATTTGTGTGAAGTTCGTGGCTCATGGCTCGTGATTGAAAACTTGAAGTGGAACCGTATCCTTTTAAATGTGGTTATCTACTTGTTATTTAAATCTTGTTTCTTATGTTATATATATATGCTTTCTTGTGTTTGCATATCATATTGCACACTCGGTATGTTGCATCACCTCCTTCGCTGGGCAACATTGTTGCTCACTCCTCATCTAACATGTTTCAGGAGAAGTTGAGGTAGACCTCCAGCTAGTAGCGGTAGTTGAAGAGAAGGAAGTACTAGTTAACCAATTTTCGTGACTTCTTGTGTAATAAGGTTGTCTAAAATGTAAAGCTTGCGTGGAGTTGTTGTTGGTTATCTTTTGTGACCTTGGTGTCTTGGGTATATTTGGTGAAGGTAATAATTTGTAATCTTGTATGTTGGATATAAAGTGGAATGACATATAATAATCTATAGTAAACTTATCCTTTTGCATGCTTGTGTTATTAACAAAACTTGGAAGTAGAACTTGGCTATTGTTGTATCCAACTACCTATAGTTAAAATTAGAAATGATTTGCTTGTGTGTATGTTATGTAGTTGTTGTTCCAAGGCTTGGATGGCCTTGAACCTTTGAATTTTAATTATAAAAGCTTGTTTTAGTATATTGTGGCTATTTTGAGCATTTATAGGTTTGAAAAATGTTCCCGGTACAGAGGAAACTCTGTCCGTTTTCCTTAAAATTTTGAGACTGGGTTGGAATTGGGTTGAGAATAGCTTGGTTATTAGAGCCTCCGGTCTCGTGAGGGATCGGGGCGTCATAGAATGTATGTGCACGACTAATATATAATGTGCTTGTGATTATATGTTGTTGTGGAACGATTCTGCATGCAGGTTTATTCTTGGGCTAGTGTCTAGTTACAAACGGTAACATGCCGAAATCCCGTCACGTCCCGGCTTGGATCTTAGGAGTGGTCGAGTTGGGGCATCACATTTAGTGGTATCAAAGCTTATATAGCTCATAAGCCAGGATTGGGTCTTCGGACTGTTGGTTAGAGTCTTAATGTGAATGTGTCGAATGAATGTATGCATACCTTATGTGTTAAGTGGACAAATGTAAATGACGTGCTTTATATTAACAATGTGCTTAATGTGCTTTATGTTATCAATGTGCTTATATGATCAATATGCAATACGTGATCAATGTGCATTATGTGGTACTTGTTTCCTATGTGATAACTTGCATATATGTTAAGAGAGAGTTGCGAGGGCACAATTATTTTAAAGGGGGAAGAATGTGACGCCCGAGCTGAGAGCATGTTTATTTTTATTAATTTCCATATATTTTTTGCATTTATTTGCTTAAATGTCTATTTATCATATTATGTGCAATTATATGTTTATTTACTTTTTACGTGCCATTATGTGCTTAAGTAATTCTTATTAGCAAAATTATGAATTTATTTATTTTAGTAAATGATAAAGGTGCATTCATATTATTTTCATAAAGACTTTTAATGACAATTGCATTTAAAGTGTTTTTAAATTAATTGAGTCCGGACCAAAAAAATCTACTATTTTACTTTCTTGATTTTGTATTTTTCCCATATTACTTGACTTTTATTTAGCAAACGTTCATTGAAATTTCATACATAGCATATCGGGAGTGTGAGATATAAAAATATTTTGGGCACCGTATGAATAGTGAAAACTACATGAATTTTGGGCCAAATAAAGCTTTTCTTGCAATTTTCTTAACCAAAACCAAGCTAAACAAGCCCAAACCCATATATCATAACCTATCATCTTATAATAGTGTTAGAAGAGCAAAAATCAATGAAAAAAAGAAGAAGCGGGGGATGACCAAAAGAGGGGAAGAAGAAAAATTGGAAATTTTGCTAGGTTTTGCTATTTTGGTCCATTGTAAGCTTGTTTGAGAGATCTAGAGCCATCCGAGCCTACTTCCAAGCATTTTCAACTTGTATTTGGTTAGTGTTTTTTTTTAAATTGCATATTTCCATTGTATGATGATTATGTTAAATAATGTATATGGTATATATGCTTGTTAGGAAGCTTATTGTTGCTATATTTAGTGTTCATATGACTAGTAGAACAAGCTTTAAGGTTATGGAATGTGTTTAGATGATGTAAGCAAAAGTTAGATTTAAAGAAGATGATTAATACTACTATTCATGTAGACCCATGAATTTTTGCTTCAATTTAGAAATAGGTTCTAGTGATGGTAAAAGTGTTATACGTTTCATTAAACCAAGATTAATTAACATCGAAATTTGTTGAACTTTGTGTGGGTATAAATGGGTAAATGTAGTTTATGACTTATATACTTGGTTTAATGCTTGTAGTCGGTGTCATAAGTGTTCTAATGCCTAGATTGATGCTTAAACTTACTAGAAAGTGATTAGAACTTAGTTAGAATTGATTGAACATAAAAGGGGCTTTTGGTGTACTTGGTCGTGTGTGTGTATATGTGTAATATTTGGGTGCCATAAATGTTGTTAAGGCTACAATAGTGTATAAAATGCCTAAAATGAGGTTGAACTTGGTATGTGTGTATGCGTACCAAATGGGTCGTGTGTGTGTGTTGGCTTTGTGTGAGTGTTGGTCGTGTGCATTTGTGTGCCTTAGTTGAAATGAATTTATGATTAGTCAATGGTTAAGAATGATCTAGTGAACTCTTGAAGTAGTCTTGTTGTTAAATGTGTTAAGCTATGTTGTGTTATAGCAAAAGAATGTCAAGTATGTTCATGAATAGTTAAGTAGGTGCTTGAGTTGTTCGAATCCAATTGATGCCTAAAGTATACTTAGTTAGTTAATTAAGTAGCTTGATTCTCTTAGTTGCAAGTAGAATGAATGTGTTGTGTTTACATGATTGATTGCCTTGAGTATATGGTTATCTTGTTAAATGCATGATTAAGGTATATGTTACCGGGGAATCAACCTACTTTGTTGATTTCCCTTATTTGTCCTTATACTTGTGTTAGTGTGCACGAATGAGGCGTGATGTGAAAGGATCATTTATGTATAGATCTATGAACATCATTTAGCTAAGAATCAAGCGGAAGCATAACATGAAGTTCAAAAATTTCTGGAATTCAAAGTATAATGTTCATATGAAACTCTAATCTTGATATCATGTGATTAACATATGCAAAACATATATATAGCAAATATATATATTGACAAGAGATAGAAGAATAATAAGATACCTCTTGAAGACATCTCATAGAAGCCACAAATATGAAATTTTCCTCACTTGATGGAAGACACCACCTCTTGAAAGCACAAGAGCTCTAGTCTGTCCACACGAGCAAAGAATGGCTTCTCCATCTTCATGGTTGTTTTGTGCTCAATCTACCATGGAATATTTATGAGCTTGTTTGTGAAGAAGAGAGCAAAACCATTTCCTTCTTCTTCCTTGTTATTGGTTGCGTTTTTATGAAGAAAAAGAGAAGATAACTTCTTCTCTATTTGGTTCATTTTTCAGCCATGGGGTTTTTTCTTTGAAGACTTGAAGAAGATTTTTTATTCTTCTCTTTCTTGTTTCATTTTTTTCTGCTATGGAGACTTAGCAAAAGCAAAGAAGATAATTCTTCTCTTCATTGTAGTCTTCGACATGTAGAGTCTTCAAGGCAAAGAAGACAACTTTTCTTCTTGATGTTATCTTGTCTTAATTGGTTGAAGAGAAAGAAGACAAGTTTTCCTTATATTTTATTGTCTTGCCTCTCTTCTTTAGACCAGCAAAACATACAAGACACAAGAACTAATCTTTGTCTTCTATTGTTTGATTTGACCGAGAAATACTACACATAAACAAATGCATTTGTCTAGCTTTTGCCTTCTCAAGACAAGTTGGCTTACTTAACTATTAAACTAAGCCTACAATTGTTGACTTTTTTGGAAGATAAAGAATATACATATATATACATCGCACATATATATATATATATATATATATATATATAGTGTAGTATTCTTCCACTAAAACATTTAAATATTCAACCTAATCACCATTAGTTAAAATTATGAAAACAATCTTTCCATATTTTCACATTAGTCCCAATATTTAATAATAATTGCATATTGGACCCAATAACTTTTAAATGTCAATTACACCATTGTTAACTTCTTAACGATTGAAGAGAAACAAAATACAATTGTTAACATTTTAACAATCCAAGAGAAAACTAAATCAAGCTCAATAGAAAAACTATTCACCATGCTCTATTGTGTGTGACTTTCTAGATTCACCGCTATATAGCACTAAAGAAATGTTGAACACTTTCAATGTTAATCAAACTATTCGATTTGTTTAGAGAATGTCTCCCATCATTCTTAAAACACCCTTAGAGTTCTTGAGTGACATTCTAGCTACTAATGTATCAAGACAGTTTATAAAGCAATGAAGTCTTATTCAAGTGAATCTATTTATGGTCGCCGATTATCATGCAATCCAATCCTTCCATTAGTTGTCCCGTCAAGCAAGAACCATGATTTGATTAAGTTCATAAACTTGATACCATTCATAGATCTAATTGTTGTAATGAGAGACGACACATGAAAAACTCTTTTTTCATCATTCATACCTTGGCCAAGGATTTCCTCATTAAACAACCAAGCTTAGATTGCATATGACATCGCCTCACGTTGGAGGTTAATGGATCCTATATTGACCACTACCTGTCAATCACTATACCGGACGAATGAAACTACAAGATGATGTATCTCATCCCGTTTGTCGAGACAAGCATTATCCAAACGCTAGAATCAAACCCCAATATATATGACAGTCGTAATGTCTCAAGTCTAAGGATTACGTGTACAATCACAACGAATAACAAATTATTAATCCTAAGTCATGTTTGTTAATCGCATCGCTATGCTGTTATGGGACGTGGCTCACCATCCTTTATCATTAACATCCATATGTTAATCAAAGGTAACAACACATATGATAGTCCGTAATAGATTATTGAAGCCCCGATCAAATAATCTAATGAGTATGAATACTTTAAGTATTTATCATATTAAGAAAATACGCTAACATATTCTAAACGCTTTTAGAATATATTCCTCTAATGAAAATACTAAGGACTCATTCATATACATAAAGAAGGAGAATATGAATGTGCTAATCATGTCAATATGAAAATACACATATAGACATAAATGCCATAATGTACAAGTTAATGTCAAAATGCCCCAAAATATGTCATCCAAATATGTAGCATTAGGGCATATCTCTAACAATCTGCCACTTGCACTAATGCTATGTTAAATAGTATTAGCACAGCATACAATGGTATCAAATATCCATCTTGTCAAAATGAGGACCTAGTTGTAATAGATTCATAGTTACGGTTAGTAGATCAACTACATCATGAGATGTGGTCGTTATCTGCAAAGACATATCTTTATATGATTATTGGCTACATATGTAACGTATGAAGATGGAAACACCTCTCCAAATGTTTGGACATACAATGAGACCTGGGTTCCACAAGCTTGTGTAGTAGCTTTGTATAATCGTAATAGAAAAGCATCACAACTTAACGGTAGGAACCATAACCAACTCGTATGATTTCCTCGATCCAAACAACGTCTTTCGTAATATTACATATCACAAAAGACATGAGTTATGTAATGAAATCTACAGTTTGCTCAGAACCTTTCTAACTTTCTGAGCTTCCAATATAAATAAACGTGAACCCTAACATAGACATTCTATTATAAGATTTAGATTAAGAATCTAAACTAGTAAATCCGTCATTATGAAGTTTACCTCCTCCATGAACCAAAATATATTTTTAGTGCTTCCCAAGTACTTAAAAATATATCTTAGTTCTATCCACCGTTCCCAAACGTGAATTGGACTGATATCTACTCGTAACACTTTACAGTTTGCGCAATATCAAGTCTTGTACATAATATAGCAAATATGAAGTTACTATAACTTGAATACAAATTTGCTATATAACTAGAGTTTCTTGAACACCTTCAAAATCACTTTATGTACAATCTAAGGAATATTTCAAGTAATCTCTTCATACCATTATCATAGTTACGAATTCACAAGACACGAACGACAAGTTCCAAATAGAGAACATTTAATATGACTAAACTATAATTAATATCACAACACACATATTATCAACCATGATATCCAAGTCATCATTATTGCAGTCATAGAAAAGTGGATGCGCTCCCACTATTCTTTTGCAATCACAAGGTTCATCTACATTCTAAATGAAATTTAACTCTTTAATTTCATTTCAATTGGATGAATCATTTCCAAAGAATTCACTTAAAAATCCACAAGTGGATTTATTATGTATGCATATATTACTCATATCCATATATCAGAATCATCAATATAGTAATACAATGTGCTATAATGACTAGCATAATACAAAGAGACTACAACACAATAATTGGTAAAAAAAGACTTTATCATAGTCAACCCTTTGTCTTTGATGATATCTTTCAGAAACCAATCTAGCTATAAAAGGTCACTACCTTTTCCATTAACTTCAACCTTTCTCTCGGAGATCATCATTCAGATTAAGTTAAACTATATGGAGTCTAATTAATATGCTTTGCATTATATAGTTTTTTGGAATCGATATCACATATACCGTTTTTTTGTAAATCATAGGATCAACTAAATGATCATTATCTCAAATACACAAATAACTTGTGTGTAGCCCAAAAGGATATCCATATATTCCTTTAAAGGATGAGATACACTACTAGATTTATAAAGATTTTGTGTGATGACACATTCTGGACCTTATTGAATAGATTCATTATTTTGGTCTAGGTGATTTAATAGCTTTTGAGGATGCTTTCTCAATTTCCATTTTTCTTAGAATGCAACATCTTCTTGAACAAAACCCTTTCTTCAAAAAGATTACAATCTAATAGATCAATAGACATTGATCATTAAATAGAAATTATATCCTACAAAACTAGGATATACTTTAAAATTACTTTTAACCAAAACTCCCACTAGTCCTTATAAAACTTTTCAATAAAAGTAGGATAAACCAAAAATTAACACATTTAATCCTTGGTTGCTATCCAACTTATATCAAATATAAAGTTCTAGCAATAGTAGAATTTTACTATTCAACATTAAATTAAATTAAGGTAAGTGTATCCCACAAATAAATAGGATGATTAGTCAAACTAATAAACAAAAGTACTATGTCCAACAAAGTATGGTTTCTTTACTAAGAAACCCCATTTAATTGCGGTACACCAGGAATTGTCAATTTCGATACTATATCAAAATTTGGGTTACTCAAACAAAATAGTACTTAAGCGTTTTACCTTCACGATCTAATCATACGACACTAATACATTTTCCTACACGAGGCTATTCTGAAATAGATCCACATATATCAACATGTACTAATCCAAACAATTTAGTAGATCTAATCCTTTATCAAATAATGGATGACTTGGTTATTTTTTCAATAAATAAGATGCATAAGTTGATCAAACCAACCTAATCAGCATCTTATTATTAGAGTAACCTAAGCATGTAGGAAGTACAATTGATTTGGATTATTTGAGTGATCTTAAAATTTGGTGCATAGTTATAACAGTTAACAATATGTTTACAATACATTCTTTCGTCCATATTAAGACAATAAAGATTACACCATAACTCACTTTTTAAAGCATATACATTATATTCCTAATATCATTTAGGTAAAATCTTTACAATACAAAATGTGTCTACAAGGTATTCACACAAATTTTATTTAACTAACGCACCAACCTTTGTTTCATTTGTTCACACTGAAAACATTCCACGTTTCCGAAAGCGTACTACTGTGATTAAGATTCTATCCTCGAACACATACACCAATGTTTCACTAGAATAAAAAACACAAAGTAGTGTCAATCACAATTAAAGAAGATTTATAATTCATAGTAGCTTTACAACCTTGACCATTGAGCTATAAAGATACTTTGGATAAAAACCTCTTTTAATGTCCGGTTACTAGGCTATGAAAACATCTTGCACACATGCCTATATAATCCTTAATTTTCTTCTTAAACATGCTTCTACTAGGTAATAGAAATAATATTTCTTTGCCTTTCTTCTTTGTATTACCACTAACCAAAGAGGAAATACAAATATGAGAATGAATTCCATTTATATATAATATTATGCCTTTAAATATGCTTACCATGCAACCATTTTCTAGTTTAGAATCATATTCTTTACATCTTGCATACCTTTATGCAAACTATGAAAGAATACAAATCCTTAGCACATTTAACTTGTTTTACTTATCTACCATAAGTATTACAACTTTTCATTTTGATATAATATTGAGATGAAAAAATAATGGGGCATGTAATTCTAAGAATTTATTAAGTTTCTAAGAACCATTCTTAGATGATAACGTTATTAAAAAATTTGGTCCGGTTGCGCAATATAAAATCTAGATGATTATAATAATGGGTTCATTCTTGTAGCCTTAAACATATGCAGAAAATAAGATCGCAAGTTGACGTAAACTTGTTACAATAATTAATTTGGCCTTTAATTAAATGATACCTCCCACTAATTTTATCGAGTCTCACACTTCCTAAATGAGATCGTGAATCTAATTAAAGACTCATTAGTAGGTGACCATAGTTCTATTTAATATGAATACCCCTTGGCTTTGGTTCGTTATTGCAATCGTGATCTAGTTAGATTACACCCACTATCACAGTGTTGCGACAATTTGAATCCTAGACCTCAGCTTTAGTGCGTTATTGACACCGTGATATTGGAACAACACAACATCACTATGCTTGTTAGGTAAACATAATACTTTCAAGGAATATGTCTTCCTGCCGTAAACATAATACTTTCAAGGAATATGTCTTCCTGCCTTTGGGTTAGCCAAGACATACCCAATCAAGCAACTATAACCTAGGATAGTGGAGGGCAACGATAAACACCTTTACCGTTTTATAATCTAATATGTTTGCACAGAGGAAGATTTTGAATTTAATTAGGTCTCACTTTGCACTTTAGTTCATTTACTAGCATACATCAACATATAAGCAAATAAATAAACATAAATGCAAAATCATAGATTATGGTGGATCATGGACTTGGACTATGAATCAAATAAAGACAAAACTAAAACCTAAACAAGTACATTAATATGTCTTCTTTGGTCTTGTCTTCTTGATTTCTTCAAATGATTCAAAGGCCTCCTACTCCTTGAATGTCTTCAAACCACCTCTTGCAAACTTCTTGAAGTATTACATATAATATGCATCACTACAAGTTTCTCTCAATTGCAAAAAAATAAAACGAGACTTATGCCTCAATTACATACCAATGAATGATAGAATTAGTTACAATGCCATGTAATGAAATTACAACCAATTAAGCATGGGATATGCATCATATACATAAACAATAAAGCTAAACAAACAAGCTTGCACAAACTAATGTATCCAATACATTAAATAAATGAAAGACATATTTGCAATAAGTTTCATATCTTGAGCTTTTAACATCTCATGTTAAACAACACAAAAAGAACTCAAGAAAACCAATTTTAAGCACATACTTGTTGAATAAGGCCCAATACAAATCATTTGTTAATTTCATGGCCCAATTTGAGTTCATAGGCTTATTTTAATCTTCACTTAAAAAAACAACCTCATCTAATCGTATTAGACTAAAGCCCAATGATTTTTAGGCCCATTGGACTTAACCAAAATCAAACCAATTAGTCATCGCTTTTAATCTATGACCCATCATAAATCTACTGCACATGGACCAACTAGTTTAACTCATTTAACCTATCTACTGTTCTCCAAAAATTCTAAAATTTTACAGAGACAAATTTCATCAAGTTTAGATAGATTTGGAATCAAACGAAACTCAATTCAGAGTTAAATTCACTGAGTTATGCCTTTCCGAACACAACTACGCAAACTGTCCAGCTTTACGTGAGAATCAGAGAACTCACTAATTTTGCTTAAAATGAAATTTTAAACCAAAAAATTAGGAGATGCATATAATAGATTAAATGTTCTAGTATCTCTATAGCATAACATAACCAAAAATCAGCCCCAAACAACATCACTTGATCTGTCAAAACAGCCAAGCAAAATCAATGCGCATAAAAATTTTCAGAGATGGTGAAACTCTTTCCTTATTCTTTTGTGCTCAAGACTTTAGAAACTTTAAGCAAACACATATGTAATCACATGAATCATCAAGTCTTGCTCTAATACCACTCGAAAGGATCATTTATGTATAGAGCTATGAACATCATCTAGCTAAGAATCAAGCGGAAGCATAGCATGAAGTTCAAAAAAATTTGGAATTCAAAGCATAATGTTCATATGAAACTCTAATCTTAATATCATGTGATTAACATACACAAAACATATATATATCATATATATATATATATATATATCATATATATATATTCACAAGAGATAGAAGAAGAAGATACCTCTTGATGACATCTCATAGAAGCCACAAATCTGAAATCTTCCTCACTTGATGGAAGACACCACCTCTTGAAAGCACAAGAACTTTAGTCGGTCCACACGAGCAAAGAATGACTTCTCCATCTTCATGGCTATTTTGTGCTAGATCTACCATGGAAGATTTATGAGCTTGTTTGTGAAGAGGATAGCAAAACCATTTCCTTCTTCTTCCTTGTTATTGGCTGCACTTTTATGTAGAAAAAGATAAGATAACTTATTCTCTATTTGCTTCATTTTTCAGCCATGGATTTTTTCTCTTTGATGACTTGAAGAATATTTTTTCTTCTTCTCTTTCTTGTTTCATTTTTTCTGCTATGGAGACTTAACAAAAGCAAAGAAGAAGACAATTCTTCTCTTCATTGTAGTCTTCAACATCTGGAGTCTTCAAGGCAAAGAAGACAACTTTTCTTGAAGTTATCTTGTCTCAATTGGTTGAAGAGAAAGAAGACAAGTCTTCCTTATATTTTGCCATCTTGTCTATCTTCTTTAGACCATGCAAAACATACAAGACATAAGAACTATTCTTTGTCATCTATTGTTTGCTTTGACCGAGAAATACTACACATAAACAAATGCATTTGTCTAGCTTTTGCCTTCTCAAGACAAGTTGGCTTATTTAACTATTAAACTAAGCCTACAATTGTTGACTTTCTTGGAAGATAAAGAATATACATATATATCCATCATATATATATATATATATATATATATATATATATATATATATAGTGTAGTATTTGTGACACCCTGACCAAGCATATAGGTCCTTTTATTAATTCGAATATATTTGTATGCATTAATTGGCATATTTTTGGATTTATGTGCACTTGATTCGTTTATGCACACTTTTATCGTTTTACGTGTACTGGTGCATTTTAATTATTGTAGGAAATAATTAAATCCTACTAAATTAAATTAGCAACTAAACTAGTTAGAATCTAACTAAATGGCAAAACTAGCAAATAAGAATTAGTTAGGAGGGCAAATTGGACTTTGGGACTTTTAAGTATCCTACTTATTAAATTAGTCTTAAAAAAAACAAGACACACCAACACACACACAAAAATCAGACACACACACACACACTAAACATGTTTAAATACACACACAAGAAAGAAGAAGAAAGAAAAGAAGAAATGAAAGAAGAAAAGGTGATTTTGAGCTTGTTTGTGTGCAAATTCTTCAACTTAGGGTGAGGGTTCATCCATGCTTGCATCTTTGGCTAATTTCTTGTTGTATATACATGTATGCCATGTGTAGATAAGTGAACATGAATCTTGTAATGCATGTTTAATGAGGTATTTAGTGTATAAAAGGTTGTGGTAGCTTTCTAATGCATGAATTGCTAGCCTTGGTGTTTGGCTTTGGTTGTAGTTGAAGTTGGCTTCTTTGATTAATTGTTGAAGACCAAGTGTTTGTGTATATGTCAAAAAGAGTGGTTTACATCATATACATTGTGAGTTATGTGGTAGTATGCCAAGGAAGCAAGAAATAGCTAAAACATGAGTAGTGCATGATTCTGAATTTTCTGGTAGGTTGTGCAACTGGATTGCAAAGACCGTTTGACCTACAAAACGTTGTCAAAAATGGCTGAATTTTGGATATGTTGTATCCAAGACCTGGGGGAACAATTTCGCTTTTAGTCTCAAGATTAATTTTGTCGTTAAGGGGCAGTTATAGGGCCTTTACAGTAGCATTTAGATTCTCGCGCTAGTGCAGGGCAGATTGCGCGATGATTTTGTAGAGGCCATATCTCATTGAGTATAACTCCAAATTGGGATCTGTATGAGGCTAAACCCATCTACATTCGATGAAATATATTTTGGTGGAGTTTCAGAGTTTTTGGAGAACAATTAGGCTGGTAACCGAAGTAGCAAAGTCAAGCCAATGTAGACTAGAATTTCAACTTATCTTGCTAAAGGTTTAAGATTCCTTGATGGTTGGTTCTAGTGAATAATGAGCGATTTTAGGTAGTAGGAAGCTTAATGGTGATGAATGGTGGTTATGTGTGAATGCTCAATTGAATTGGAGATAGTTACTTGCCATCTAATGAATCAAGAGAAAGAGTAGTTCCATGACTACTAGTATTAGCTATGAAAGGGAGTTATTGCAAGTTAGGAAACTCAAGAATGTGGTCAAGTCTTGTAAATTAAGTTAAGTGATTTTGGTGCTTTGGATGGTTTAGCTTATGAATCTTAGTTTAATGAATGTAAATAATCCTCCTAGCGAAGTTAAATGCTTTAGAACCCCGTATGTGCTTAATGAGATGTTTGAGAACGAATGCAAGATTCATGAATTAAGGAGTGTCATAATAGTTATTTATGTAGTTAAAGTAGTTTAGTGCAATGTTGCTAGAAGTTTGAACATGATCTAGTTGAGTTGTCATTGAGTAATTAGCATGTTATAACTTAGTAACTAAAGTGTAATATTAAAGCATGCTATCTAGTGCCTTTAATGTATTTTGTGTTAAGCTTGGTTTGAATGCTATTTTCTTAAGTTTTAATTGTAGTTAAGAGTTAATGAAATAAGTTAGATTGAGTAAAGTGTAAGTTTTCAACTAAAGCACCTCAACTTATCTTTGTGCTTTATGTTAAACTAGAAAATGTTGTTTGAATGTGAATGATTGTAATGCTAGAATTCTTGCTTTAACTTAGTATAACTAGTGTTGCTTAGTGAATGTAAATAGTTAGAACCCCGTGCATGTTATGTGGAATGATTCGATAAGGAATGTAAGCTAAGTGAAGTAAGAAGCATTATCAAGATATGTCATGCAGCTCAGGTAATGTAGTGCATATTAGAGATCTTAAAGTAGGCTTAAAGTTAACATTAAAGAATATGTGTTAGTTTAACTGCAATCAAATCTAACTTGTTCTTAATTATGAATTCTATTTGAATTCTAGCTATAGTGCATGCAATTGGAGAAGGTATGAGGGGATTCTTGGCTTAATCCAAGGTGCAGGACTTCATTCTTCTGTGGATTTTAGTTATTTTCCTGTTAAAGGGTTTCATGATTTAAAAAGATTACTTGGGTGTATAGTTGTTGATCATTTAGTAAAGTTATATTTATAGTTCTTTGTTTTGTGTGAAGTATATGATCTAATTAGTAAGCATTTGAAAGATGTTTAGTTAGATTTTATGTGAATTAGTTGATTTTGTTGCCTAGTTAGTTATTTGGATTGCTTAATTACTATATTTGATTATTAAATGAGTTATATGTTGTATATGGGGTGAGGCTAGCCTACTTTGCTACCACCCCACTTGATTCGGATTTGGTTCTCGTGATTGTGATTTGGGTTGCGTAACTTTTTCGGACATGGTAGTGTTGAGAAACTCTGGGTAGAATCAAGTTGTCGGTCTAGCTTGGCTACTATGGTGCCTATTCCCTTTCTCGCAAAGGCATACTCCTCTACCCCAGAGGCGTCGTTCACCTTGTTGGGGCGTACGGACCTACCTCGGGAGAAATAGGTCGTAGGATCGGGGTACATCCGGAATACCCCATTGGAAGAATAAAGGGTTTGCCGGTATTTGCTTGAAGATTACAGTTCATGGTTTGAGATCGAAGACAAAGAAGATGAACCGTATCCTTTTAAATTTGTTTAAATATTTGTTCAATTAGCTTGTTATGTTGTGTTTCTTGCATTATTACCTTTGTTGCATTGCACAAAATCATTTGCGAAAAAATCCCCGATTTACTGTATCCTCTCCCTCACTGAGTAACCTTGGTTACTCATTCCCCATTTTAACATGTTTCAGGAGGTGTAGTTAGAGCCGTTGCTGTTACCTAAAGTACTGTTAGCTGTGTTGCTTATCTTGCTGAGGTTAGAGTGCCTATATGCTAGCCTTGTAAAGAATATACCAAATATGTGATTATTATTTATTATGAGTCAGAGTATTGTGTATAATTGAGTTGCCTTGGATGACTGTAAATTGAAGTTAAAAATATTGGTTGATGTTAGTAGTTAATTGAGTTGTAATAATTTTATGCTCGGCTTATTGTCAACGTTGCATGCTTGGGTGGTCATTGGAGGCCAGTTGTCACGCCCCAACTCGACCTCTCCTACGATCAGTCAGGATGCAATGGAATTTCGGCAGTATAACGACAGTAATTAGGACTCCGAGACTCTAAACTAACCTCTTTGAAACTCATACATCCAACTCCACAATAATTCAACAATTAACAACACCACCACAATATACAATAAACATTCTTTACCATTGCATCCATAGGTTATACGCCTCCGTTCCAACACCATACATTTACTATATAACATACATTCCCAAAATAGATTATAACCAATCTAGTAGCCTAATCATATTCCAAAAACGGGACCACTAAACTAGCAACTTTTAATCTATTATCTTTACAACATCTCATATATCATAAACTTCTAAATAAATACAAACCAACTAGTTTTAATATACAATATAACAAAAGGTGCAATATCAGATATCAAGGACAAGACTCTGGCATATAAAACTCGTCCACATATGACACATTATTCTCTTCTGGAGGCACATACCTGTAATCTGGATCGGTAACACCTGTATGCATGCAAAATTTGAGAGTGAGCTTATATAAAACAAGCCTAGTGAGGATTCGATAGATCTCTAACTGTATTTACTATACTCTTTGGAAATCATCATTTGAGCAGTAAACACACTATAATCATCAATAACAATATAAACACATTAATTATAATGACCAATCAATAAATGATACTCTAGTTGGTGTAACTCCAAACGCCATCACGATCTCAACCGTTCTTCTTATAACTCCCCATTACTCACGTACCTAGGGTACCTCTCTAACCCCTCCCTCCATGACACCTCCGTCATGCGAGCTAGGGGTAGCCTATGGTAGTCATGCCGGTTTCAACCCGACAGCCCGATGTTGCCCGAGAGGTGGCACACACATACCAAGACTCAACAATAATAATAAACATTCAATCACATAAGGACAACCTTTTCTGTTGACTATCTTCCAGTTCATCAATAATCAATTATCACAAGAGGACAACAAAGTAGGATGGCTATCTCTCGATTCAACAATAATCAATCAATAATCATCAATTCAACAATATAACAACAACTAATCAATTAAACAACACACAACTACGTTAGATGACAAAGTAGGCTACCCAACTTAACACGCATTAAATACACAACCAAACCCTAGTCTAACCATCAAAAACTCACAATTCAATCACTCAAACACTACCCGATCAACCAAAGGCATAAATCAAGATTTTAAAGAAAGACAACCCAAACTTCTAAAAGTCATAACTTACATTCTACTAATCCAATAACCTCCAAACCAATTTCTATCACTCACCCACTCAATCAACAACATTAGCCCCCTCGGAAACCAACCATAATCTATCCAAATCATGCCCAACAACCCTAAAACCCTAATGCACCTAGGCTGAAACTTTCGGACTTTCACACCGACATCACAATCAAAATTTCGGCATTACAACATTACTACCACGTATTTAACAAACTTTTACAAGCTAGCAGCAATTGATTCTAACCACCACAACTTCAGATATTCAACAAATAGCCAACAACTCAACTTTTAATACCCGAAAAATAAAATTCATGCTACAACAGTTCAAATCTTATATAAACACATATAAACGATCCTTAGCATGAACTGAGCAATAATATAACATAAATTCAATATTCTAACGGTTCAAAATTCAATTATATGCAAAAACATAAAAAATGACACTTGAGATCTAGAATTTTTCTCTCACCTATGATGTGTTTTGATGCAAGAAAGATGTAGAATGGATGCCCAACAAGTGAAATCAATCTTTGAATGAAGTGATTTGGACTTGAATTGCAAAATCTATGTGAAAAATGCTTTGAAAAACCTTGAAAATGCCTTCTTTCTTCTCCCTCATGGATTTTCGGTAATGTGTGTGTTTTTTGAGTTTGTTTGCTTTGTTTTTAATGTGTGTTGTTGATATAAGCTCAAGGTCAACAAAATTTGCAAAGTCAAAGTTAGTATTTTTAGTCTTTTAATCGTTTCTAGACTATTTTTGCTCACCCAATTGCAATTAACACTTAGACTATTTTTAGGTAGTATATTTTTAGTTGACAACAAGTTTCACATGCATAGACTTACACCCGACTCGGTTAAAAAACTCGATTTTTGCAAAAGAAGATGAAAAGTCATATTATTTGTTTTCAAATATCCTTTTAATGCACAATTAATCTAAAATCATTTAATACCACATATAATTACATTTATATAAATATATACTAGGTCAACGAAAGTCAATGCAAGAATCGGGTTTAGAAGAAATTACTATTTGGCTCAAAAATGCTATTTTTCGCTAGAAAAGTCCATTTAAATTTTTATTTCGTTTCAGAATCAATTTTATCAAACATGGGTCTATTAATATCAGAGTACTAGGTTTTAAGACGTTTAAAACACCCGTGCAAAAATTTTAGCGGACGTGCGTTCAAAATACAATTCACAAAAACCGACGATAAAATTTTTAATGCCATTTTTTATGAAAATTTCATGAATGCACACATAGTATGTATTAGGAATATAAATCACATATTTAGTACATTCTAACTCATATAACATATAAATAGGTCAAATCACGTAAATCGAGGTAAAGACACGTAAATCGAATTAGAGACGAAAACTAGGGTTTCACACTAGTTGGTTGGTTGGTCATAAATATTAAGAAAGCTTGATTGATAATGTAGAGTGGTATGATAAGTGGATTAAAAAGATAGAATTTCAATGGATTTAACATTGCATGCTTGTTTGTTATTATGTTGGGTTCCAAGGCTCGAATGGCCTTGAGGAGTTGTTGGATGTGATAATTGTGGAAGTTGGTTGTTACGGAGATGGTTAGACTTTAGATTGAGGTTATAATTGCTTGTACATGTTTTGGATTGTCCTATAAATAGGGGAAACCTTGTTCGTTTTCTCTCGTTTTTCTTGCCGTAGGAGTGGAATCAGGAACTCTGACCTCGAGAGGGACCGGGGCATTACAGTATTATTCCACTAAGACATTTAAATATTCATCCTAATCACCATTAGTTGAAATTATGAAAAACAACCTTTCCATATTTTTACATTAGCCCCAACACTTAATAATAATTGCATATTAGCCCTCAATAACTTTTAAATGTCAATTACACCATTGTTAACTCCTTAACAATTCAAGAGAAACAAAATACAATTGTTAACACTTTAACAATTCAAGAGAAAACTAAATCAAGCTTAATAGAAAAACCATTCACCATTCTCTATCGTGTGTGACTTTCTAGATTCACCGCTATATAGCACTGAAGAAATATTGAACACTTTCAATGTTAATCAAACTATTCAATTTGTTTAGAGAATGTCTCCTGTCATTCCCAAACTACCCTGAAAGTTCTTGAGTGACATTCTTGCTACTAATGTATCAAAATAGTTTATAAAGCAATGAAGTCTTATTCAAGTGAATCTATTTATGGTCGCCGATTATCGTGCAATGCAATCCCTCCATTAGTTGTCCCGTCGAGCAAGAACCATGATTTGATTAAGTTCATAAACTCGATACCATGGATAGATCTAATTGGTGTAATGAGAGATGACACATGGAAAACTCATTTTCTATCATTCATACCTCGGCCAAGGATTTCCTTATTAAACAACCAAGCTTAGATCGTATAGGACATCGCCTCAGGCCGGAGGTTAATGGATCCTATCTTGACCACTACGTTTCAATCATTATATCGGACGAATGAAACTACGAGATGATGTATCTCATCCCGTTTGTCAAGACAAGCATTATCCAAACGCTAGAATCAAACCCCAATACATATGACAGCCGTAATGTCTCAAGTCTAAGGATTACATGCATAATCGCAATGAATAACAAATTTTTAATCCAAAGTCAGGTAATTTGTTATTCACGTCACATTCAGTGATCTATTCAACTAATAGTCACTCACTTGTTTGTTAATCGCATCGCTATGTTGTTATGACTCGTGGCTCACCATCCTTAATCATGAACATCCATAAGTTAATCAAAGGTAACAACACATGTGATAGTCCGTAATAAATTATTGAAGTCCTTATCAAATAATCTAAGGACTATGAATACTTTAAGTATGTTATCATATTAAAGAAATACGCCAACTTATTCTAAACGCTTTTAGAATATATTCCTCTAATGAAAATACTAGGGACTCATTTATATACATAAAGAAGGAGAATATGAATGTGTTAATCATGTCAATATGAAAACACACATATAGACATAAATGCCATAATGTACAAGTTAATATCAAAATGCCCTAAAATATGTCATCCAAATATGTAGCATTAGGGTATATCTCTAACATGATGCACATGCGAATACATGTTATGTGTATATGTGTTTGCATGAATGTGAAAATACGAAGTATCGTGAAGGGTTGCAACCTTTAAACCAGACACGGTAGTTTGTGTCGCAATGGGCGGCATAGGGCTTGTCAGGCAATGACACGACTACCGGGGTTCTAATCCCTTTCTCGCATGGACGGAGCGTTCCATGGGGTTTGGGTCGTAGGTTTGGTATATTTTCAGGGTACTTCTGGTGATTGGGGCAGAGTACGTGTTTGGTGAATGGGTGTCGGCATTAACAGAACGAGCGTGTCCTTTTAAAATGTGTTTACTTTACTAATGCGTATCCCTTATGAATGTTTACTTTTCATGCTTTATTAAAGTGTTATTTATTTATTATTATCGACATGCATGGCATGATTTCAAAAAGAAAAAATGAGTTTTCAAAACTCCCTACATTTTTCCCCCTTTATTAAGCTAGATGATGGTTAGCTCACCTATGATGCCCGATCCCTAGAGCATGCATATGTCATGTAATTGCAAATATTTGTGTGCTTTCATTATTTAAATGTTTAATTATAATAGTTACTATTTACAAGCATTTTCGACTGCTTTATTTTTATGATTTTGCATTTTTTCATGTTACTTAACATTTATGAGGCATGATGTCACGCCCCAACTCGACCCCACCTACGATCAGTCAGGACTCAACAGAATTTTGGCAGTATAACGACTGTAACACAGATACCAGGGCTGTAAACCAACCCTTTTTAACTTCATACATCCAACTCCAAAGATCAACAACAACTCCACAACTTTTGAAACAATATACAACACAACTATTTCCATATATATTCAACAACTATACAACAGTTCATTCATAAGTTATACGCCTCTGTTTCAACATCAATCCATAAATTATATCATACATTTCCAAAATAGGTTATAAACCAGTCTAGCAATCTAATCATGTTCAAAAGAAAGACTACTAAACTAGCATTAAATAATTCTTTATCTTAAGTAAGTTATACAATACATCTTACTACAAAGACTAAGACAAGCTCATGGACATGACTCCGGCATATAAGACTCGTCCACATAAGGCACATTCTCAGCTTCCTGAGGCACGTACCCGTAATCCTGTTCAGTAACACCTGAATGCAGATAACGAATGAGAGTGAGCTTATATAAAACAAGCCCAGTGAGGAATTCAATAGATCTTTTGAACACATATACCTTACCACCTTGGAAATCACCCACGAGCTACAACACGCAATTAACACTGATAACATTACATATATAATAACAACAGTTAACATACAATAAAGATACGATACACTTGTTGATGAAGCTCCATACACCATTTTCAATGCTCACTAACTCCTTCAAACCCAATGACACAATCCTGAGGTACCTTGACCTAGACCCACACCCACACCCCATGGCCTCTCCGCCCATGTGAGATAGGGAATAGCCATCATAACTATGCCCGTAGCCCAGGATGCCTCCCGAGGTGACATAACATTATCAAAGCTCACAACAATATGACTCAATTCAAGAAGCCAACAATGAGGGTTGCCCGACTCCCGACTCATAATAACAATAACAATTCCCATTCGAGAAGTCAACAACGAGGGTTGCCCGACTCTCGTATCCAACAATCAATAATCAATTAAACCATATTTCAATAACCAAATAAACAACATTTAACAATCAACAACAATCCAAGAATCAACTACCCAAACACTACCCAACATTCAAGACAACATTTTAACATTTCAAAGAAAGACTACACAAACTTCCAAACTTCATAACTCACAATCTACTAACCCGATAACCTCCAAACCACTTCCTATCACTCACCCACACATGCATCTACATTTAACCTATCGAAAACCAACCAAAAGCCATCCAAAACAAGTCCAACAACCCTAGTTTTGGCAATACACACGGCTGAATTTTTCAGGATTTTGCTACAACATTCCAATCAAACATTCGGCATTACAACATTACTACCCCGCAATTAACAAACTTTTAGAAGCTATAAGCAATCAATTCCAACCACCACAACAACAATTATTCAACATTGAAGCTATAACTCAACTTTAATACCCGAAAATAGAAATACATGCTACTACCGATCAAACGGCTATAAACTCATATAAATGATCCTTGGCATCTACTGAGCAATAATCTAACAACAATTTAGCATTTCATCGGATAAAAATTCAATGATATGAATTGACATAAAAATAGCATTTTAAGATCTAGAATTTTTCTCTCACCTTTGATCCGAAACAAAGCTAGGAATGCGTGCAATAGGTGCCCAACAAGCGAAATCTAGCTCGGTTTGAAAAGATTCGGACAAAAATTAAGTTTTCTAGGCAAAATTTTCTTTGTAAAATAAAATGAAAAACCCTCCAAAATGCTCAAGGAACTCAGGGCAATGTGTGTGTGTGTTTGTGGTGTTTGCTTTGTTTTTAATGTGTGTAGAGATTTTATATGTATAAGTCAACAAATTATGAAAAAGTCAAAGTTGAACATTTAGTTAATTTTTTAGTATTTTTAGTCTTTTAATTGTCTTTTAGACTATTTTTGCTCACATATATGCATTTAAAACTTAGACTATTTTAAGTAGCATATTTTTAGTTGACATGGATTTTCACATGCGTACTGTGAAACCCCAGTTTTTGTCTTTGCCTCGATTTGTGTGTATTTGCCTCGATTTGCGTGATTTGACCTGTTTATGTGTTATATGAGTTAGAATGTGCTAAATATGTGATTTATATTCCTAATACATGTTTTGTGTTCATTCATGAAATTTTCATCAAAATCGGCATCAGAAATTTTATCGAAGATTTTTGTGAATAGTGTTTTGAACACCTGTCCGCTAAAATTTTTACAGGGGTGTTTTAAATGTTTTAAAACCTAGTCCTCTGTTATTAATAAGCCCATGTTTGATAAAAATTGATTCTGAAACGAAATAGAAATTTAAATGGACTTTTCCGGTGAAAAATAACGTTTTTGAGCCAAATAGTAATTTCTTCTAAATCCGATTCTTGCATTGACTTTTGTTGACCTAGTATATATTAATATAGATGTATTTAAATGTGGTATTAAATGATTTTAGATTAGTTGTGCATTCAAAAGACATTTGAAAACAAATAATATGACTTTTTACCTTCTTTTACAAAAATCGAGTTTTTAACTGAGTCGTGTATAAATATATGCATATGAAACTGGTTGTCAACTAAAAATATACTACTTAAAAATAGTCCAAGTGTTAATTGCATTTGGGTGAGCAAAAATAGTCTAAAAACAATTAAAAGACTAAAAATACTAGTTAAAAGACTAAAAATACTAACTTTGACTTTGCAAATTTTGTTGACCTTGAGCTTATATCATCAACACACATTAAAAACAAAGCAAACACACTCAAAAAACACACACATTATCGAAAATCCATGAGGGAGAAGAAAGAATGCATTTTCAAGGTTTTTCAAAGCATTTTTCACGTAGATTTTGCAATTCAAGGCCAAATCACTTCATTCAAAGCTTGATTTCACTTGTTGGGCATCCATTATACATATTTCTTGCATCAAAACACATCAAAGGTGAGAGAAAAATTTTAGATCTCAAAATGTCATTTTTATATTTTTGCATATAATTGAATTTTGAACTGTTAGAATGTTGAATTGATGTTATATTATTGCTCAGTGCATGCTAAGGATCTTTTATAGGTGTTTATATAAGATTTGAACCGTTGTAGCATGAATTTTATTTTTCGGGTATTAAAAATTGAGTTGTTGGCTATTTGTTGAATATCTGGAGTTGTGGTGGTTCAAATCGATTGCTGTTAGCTTGTAAAATTTTGTTAAATACGTGGTAGTAATGTTGTAATGCCGAAATTTTGATTGTGATATCGGTGTGAAATTCCAAAAATTTCCGCCTAGGTGCATTGAGGTTTTAGGGTTGTTGGGATCGATTTGGATGATTTATGGTTGGTTTCTAAGGGGGCTAATGTTGTTGATTGAGCGGGTGAGTGATAAAAATTGGTTTGGAGGTTATTGGATTAGTAGAATGTAAGTTATGACTTTGAGAAGTTTGGGTTGTCTTTCTTTAAAATCTTGATTTATGCATTTGGTTGATCGGGTGGTGTTTGAGTGATTGAATTGTGAGTTGTTGATGGTTAGACTAGGGTTTGGTTGTGTGTTTAATGCATGTTAAGTTGGGTAGCCTACTTTGTCATCTAACTTAGTTGTTTAGTTGTTAATTGATTAATTGATTTTATGTTGTTGAAATGTAATTAATTGATTGACGATTAATTGATTGATGATTAATTGATTATTGATTATTGATTATTGATTATTGATTATTGATGAACCGGGAGATAGTCAACGGAAAATGTTGTCCTCCTGTGATTGAATGTTTATTATTATTGTTGAGTCTTAGTATGTGTGCACCACCTCTCGGGCAGCATCGGGCTGTCGGGTTGAAACCGGCATGACTACCATAGGCTACCCCCAACTCACATGATGGAGGTGTTATGGAGGGAGGGGCTAGTAAGGCACCTCGGGTGCGTGAGTAATAGGGAGTTACAAGAAGAACGGTTAAGATCATGATAACGTTTGGAGCTACACCAACTAGAGTATCCTTTATTGATTGATTATTATAGTTAATGTGCTTATATTGTTATTGATGATTATTGTGTGTTTACTGCTCAAATGATGATTTCAAGGAGTATAGTAAATACTGTTAGAGATCTATCGAATCCTCACTGGGCTTGTTTTATATAAGCTCACTCTCAATTATTGCATGCATACAGGTGTTACAGAACAGGAATATGGGTACGTGTCTCAGGAAGCTGAGAATGTGCTTTATATGGACGAGTCCTATGTGCCAGAGTCTTGTCCTTGATATCTGAGATGAAGTTCTCTTTTGTTATCTTGTATATTAAAACTAGATGTTTTGTATTTACTTAAAAGTTTATAATGTATAAGATAATGGATTAAATGTTGCTAGCTTAGTAGTATTGTTTTGGAACATGATTAGGTTTCTAGATTGGTTATAATCTATTTTGAAAATGTATGTTATATAGTAAATGTATGATGTTGGAACGGAGGCGTATAACCTATGGATGCATTGGTAAAAGAATGTTTAATGTATATTGTGGTTGTGTTGTTTAATTGTTGAATTGTTTGTGGAGTTGGATGTATGAGTTGTAAAGAGGTTGGTTTAGAGCCTCGATGTCCTAATTACTATCGTTATACTGCCGAAATTTCATTGCGTCCTGACTGATTGTAGGAAGGGTCGAGTTGGGGCGTGACACATACATTTACACCCGACTCGATTAAAAACTTAGTTTTTTTTTCTTCAAAAGAAGGTGTAAAAACCTTTAAAATTCCTAATCCGATTTGAAATCCGTTTTAATCAGACACGGGTCTATTAATATCCGAGGACTAGGTTTTAAGACGTTTAAAACACCCTTGTAAAAAATTTTAGCGGACGTGTATTCAAAATACTATTCACAAAAATTGTCGATAAAATTTCTGATGCCGATTTTGATAAAAATTTCATGAATGCACACATAGCATATAATAGGAATACAAATCACAGAATTAACGCATTCTAACTCATATAACACATAAACAAGTCAAAACACGAAATTCTATGCAAATGGTGAAAACTAGGGTTTCACACATGAGAAAAATGGAATTGCGTGCATAGCATATCGGGAATGTGAATTACAAAATGTTTTGGTTACCGTCTGAATAGTAAAAAATTCAGCATTTTGGTTTTAGTTTTTAATTGGTGCGTATGACTTAACCACACAATTAACACTTAATAAACAAAATAAGACAAACTCACTCACATACACATACATATAATTGGTTATAACACACACACACACACACATTTAAAACAAAAAAAACACTCCTCACACACACACACAAAACAAACGGCCAAGAGAGGGAAAAAAATAAAGAGAAATCGTGGGAGGAAAAAGAGAAGGAAGGAAGAAGAAGAGGAAAATGAGGGGGGAAAAGAGAGAAAAGGCTTGTCTTCAACCTCTACTTGCATATTCAACTTGATTTGGGTGAGAGAATTCATCTTTTGTGCATTTAAAGCTTTTATTTATTTTATGTAAATTTTATAGATTTGTTGTATATTCTTAATTTATGGTTATAATTTCTTGTATTGCTCAGTATTTAGGGTTTAGAACAAACTTTTGAAGTTATATTGCATTTGTAATGGTTAGAAATAGTGCTTGGTGTATTTAGGAAAATGATGAATAGTAATTTTGAATAATGAACCCTCACATTTTGAAATTTTCGATTCAAATTGCGTTCTATTGATTTGGTTAGGTGCCATAAGTGTTTTGAAGCCTAAATGTACCATTTAAACACCTGGGACATTGCTAAAATTGGATAATTTGTATCAGATAATAAAGGGGTCGTTTGACCAAAGTGTTGACCGGGCTAGTTTTGAGTGGTTGTATGGCCTTATATATGCTAGGAAGTAAGTGTGGTGAGTTTATGGCGTTGATTGGATGTTCGGTTAATGTAGTTGTAGTTTAAACATGCTAAGGGACCAATCGGAGTCTATCAATAGATGGGGTCTGAATTGGGGTTTCTTTACATTTAGGGGGTTCATAAAGTGTCCTTGTAGGGTTAGTATAGTTGGATTATGAATTCCTCTAGCTTGGGTGAGGTATGTGGCTTGTTTGTGCACTAATGGAATAGTGTTTTTATTAAGTTTTGTGACTTTGGTTTAATTGATGGTTTTGGTGCTTGCATTGGGTGCCATAGGTGTTATGGGATCTAGATTGATGCCCAAATCGGATATAATATGATTGAAATATGTTATGGGTAGTTTGAATACAAAGGGCTGAAAATGTGTATTCATGGTTTAGTGGTTAACTGCTTGGTTTGATGTTTGGTGTGGGTGCCATAAATGTTAGATTGACTAATCTGATGCTCAGATGTGTTAAAGTGTGGGTTGAACTTGTGGAGAATTGATTGATCATAAAGGGGCCTTGGTGATTAAGTGTAGTCATATTAATATATAGATGTTTGAAGAGATTTTGAAAATTAGCAGCTATCTAGTTTTGATTTGTAAATGTTTGGTTGCGTAGATTGTATATGCTTATTTCCTTGTTTATATTGCTAGTGCTATGCAAAAGGAGAAGATTGAAAGAGTTCGCGACTTCATGAGGTGAGTAAGTTTTCATTCTCTTGTGAATCTTAGTTTGCTTATTGCTCATAGATTATACAGTTTAATGTAATTGCTTATATTTATATGTACTTTGTTATAAATTGAGTGAATATATATACTTGTCCCTTGTTTATAGTATTATATTGTTTGTAAAATTGTCTCGTATATGTTATATTGTATGATTATCGAATCGGTTTTTCCTTAGAAATTATAGATATCATTGAGTGAAAACTCCCACCTATCGTTATCGCTATCGTTATCGTTATCATGGTTGCGCAACCATTCGCACGGATGGGGTGGCCACCCACTGGGCTGCATCAGGCTTGCCAGTGGTTGTCCATCCTCCGTAGCTATTCCTTCTCTCGCTTGGAATGTCGTCCTGGGAGAGTTGGATCATAGGATTAACGGTTGTTTATCCGGAGCACTCGTTTGGTGCAAAGGGGTATGTCGGCTTATCGATATTGAAATCATTATTGTCTATTTAGGTTCGTGGATCGTGGATCATGGTTCGTGGTTCATGGATCGTGGTTCGTGGTTCATGGATCGTGGTTCGTGCTCGTTGTTGTCATCGTATCCTTTATTAGTAACTCTCGCTTGGGCCCCTATGTTCATGGAGAGTTATAATTGCTTGTGATCTTATATTGTGTTAAATAGCTCGTATATTTGTATTGTGTGATATATTGTTATTTTTACCTCTAGGTTGGTTATTGTATTGTCCTATTGTGGTTATTTACCTTTCTTTGATATGTGTTACTTATCTTGTTGTTTGTATAAGTATACTAGATTAGTATTATTAGTTTACTTTATTGTTGATTGTTGCATTTCACGAAATCGTTTTCAAAACGTCCCAGATATTTGTTTCCCCTCCCTCACTGAGTAACTGTGTTGCTCACTCCCTCTTTCTAACCATTTCAAGTTCGGTGCCTACAGAATTTGACAAACAGAAGGTTCGAGAGTCTCCTTGAGCGGATGTTAGTTTAGTTAATTGCTCAAAATGAACTTTTGTAAATTAATAGATTAGCTTTGTTGTAATTTACTTTGAGACCTTTGGGTCTTGTATGTATTTGCATTTGTTTTGAAGAATTGTAATATGAATTTAAGGTCTTTATAATTTGTTAGCGGTAGATGATATATAATAACTTTAAAGCTTTGATTTAATGCTTAGTTAGTTGTTTGCTTGTGTGTGGTTTGAATGAAAGAAGGTTGAAAGTCTTAAAATATAAGAAAGTTAAGTAAATAAGGTTAAAGTGGTATGATAAGCGAATTTATGTCAGAATTTCAATAGTTAATGAAATACATGCTTGTGTGTTATATTATGTTAATATAAAGGCTCGAATGGCCTTGTAGACTTTGGAAGATGTGAACTGAATTTTGTATATTGTGGTTATGGTCATTTCTTTTGCGTGCAGGGATGTGGATAGGCCTAGGAACAGGAGAAACTATGTCCGTTTTCTCTCATTTTTTCATGACTTCGGGATTTGGATCGGGCTTCTGGTCTCCTAAGGGATCGGGGTGTTACAGATGGTATCAGAACGTAGTTAGCTCTTAGTCGGGACAGGGTTCTCGATCTGTCGGGTAGAAAACCCCGAGTGCGTACATGTGGAATGTCTATTGAATAGGTGTGTGCTTGTATGTCAGACTTATGTTTCTTGAATGAACATATGTTCCTACATGATATGTTTATGTGAAAATGAAGAATGTGTGATGTGTGTAATTGTGTGATCATATATGCCTCTATGTGACTTATTTGTGCAATAAGTGAAGAATAGTTGGTATGTGCAAATATATGATTACGTGTACTTTTGTGTGGTATCTTTGTTAAGTATGTTACGCCTTCCATTGCATGCATACATATATATTACCCTTTGGATTGGTAAGTAAACTTCTCCCCCCACCCACCCCCCCTCCCTCCCCCCCCCCCCCCCCCCCACTCTTCCCCCTATAAAGAGATGACCATTAAAGGGACTTCTAAAGATGTGGACAACAGAGTCGGCCATAGTTATAACGGTGATAAACAAGAAGTACTTCTAAGAGCAAGTTTGGGATTCTTATCACCCTTCTTATTCGGTACTATCTACGGTAACTATACTTGGAATTCTTCCTAGCATTTTCTCGATACTTCTAATTTGGATTTCTATTCAAAACTTCGTTTATGGTATTTCATTTGTATTCCTATTTGACATTTCTCGGGGCATTCGAATGCGGAAATTATTATTGGGCCCTACTCAGCTTCACTTCTAGTATTCATATACAGATTTTCTATTGGAATTCCTCGGCGCTACTAGATGGAGTGATATTCATTGTAACACCCCGATCCCTCACAAGACCAGAGCCCCAATCCAAAACTCGAAGTCACAAAAAATGAGAAAAAATAGACTAAGTTTTCTCTGTTTCCAAGATTAACCAGTTACCTGCACATAGAAGAAATAGCCATAAAGACAATAAACCAACATTCATAACAAACTCCATCCTACAAAGTCATAACTTCCTCCAATCTTTAAGGCCATCTGAGCCTTATAACTATGACAAAATAAGCTCATTAACTGTTGAAATTCTATGTCATAAGTCCTCTTATCTTACCACTCTAATTTTATCCACTTAACATTCTTTTATTTTAAGTCAATTATCCCACACAAGCATGTGAGCCATCTAAGCAATTAAAGAAAAGCACTAAAGTTATTAGAGGTCAGCTATTAACTACTAAATCTTACAAGACTTTAATACAATCCTCCGACTCAAATACTATTACTAATAAAACCTCTAAGATCTCAAGTAGATTACAAGCTGAGCTATTCAAATACTTTACAGAAATCCACATATATCAACCAGTAGATACTAAACCATCCAATCACGAAGACACTCGAGCCTTCTCCTTATCAACCTCTGAAGGCATTAAACATAAAATGGTTAGAAAAAACAAGTGAACAGCACAATTGCTTAGTGAGGGAGAGGAACCAGATAACCAGGGGCATTCTCGAAACCCTTTCGTGCAATGCATACAAATCAAGTAATACAATCCAATAGCAATATAAGACAAATAAATCAATAACGAAGGTAACTAACAAACAACGAAATGATACGATTTTTCCCCAGACACTCCAAGTTCTCCATCACAGTCACATATCTCCAGTCACTCCATAACAATGCCGACATAACCCCAATCACTCCAGTGGGTAGTAGCCGAGGTATACCGGCAAGCCCAATGCTCCCCGGCTTCCTTGACACTACCATGCCCAAATGGTTGCGCAACCACAATATATATAACAATTATAATCACACAATTTGATAAATACATAAATCAATAAGCACACAATGAGGACAACAAAAGAGGTTGTCCTCATACATAAGCAATTATAATCAATATAACCTTAAACATGACATAACCCAACACAATAGCTCAAACACAAATTACCCATACAATATCCATTATAATACCAAGCAATAAATCAATTAAAATGTAAAGTAAGATGAATCCCTCACAACATGAAGCCACGAGCTCTTTCAATCTCCCCTTGCGCCAAAACTAACAATTCACATACAATTCATAATTCAGTTCAGTATAACACAACTAAGCACTTTATAACAAGTTACAACATAACATTGATATTAATGTAAGATCACATACAAATAACACACCAACTCCTAAGCCATCCAATCCCCAATTCAAACGCATTAATCACTTCCAAACATTTTTTGACGCATTTCAACCATGTGAAACCACACTTTAGCCCACGGCTAGCATTAAACTCCAAGTAGCCCCCTTAATCCAATTCAAACTAATTCTAAACCAAAACCATGAAATCACATTCCAACCATTCGATCATCCTAAGAATACTCTAGGAGCTCCTTTTCAATCAAGAAAACTCACTTTTAACCGTTTCCACCACAAAAGCCTTTTACACCTCATAACCAGAAACTCACCATATATCCACAGAGATATTAAAAGCATTCTTCATACTCCACATTCACTTACGAGCCATAACCAAGTTATCCAAAGCATCCACACACATTTACAGACCAATATCACAAAGAAGGCCCTTTACACTCAATCAACCCTCTCCAAGCCCGAGCCACATTCCAATAATTCCAAACATCAATTTAATCATTCTAACACCTATGGCACCTACTACAAGCATCGAACAAGTATTTAACCATTAATTCAATAAAACACTATTCATTTGGCCAACTTTCTTAAGCTACCCACTTCAATTGAGATACGAGAGTTGCAAACCAACTTCACCAATCACTTCTAGACATTTTGTGGCATGCTTCAGCTACAAGAAATCACCCTTTAACCTATGTTCACTATAAAATCCCGATTTGCTTCTTAGCCCGTTTGAACTACAACTACTTCAACCGACCACCAATTCAACACCATAATTGTATTTTAACCACTTCCACACCTAATAAACCCTAACAACATTACTCAAATACACACGGTTGATCAAACTACACAAAGTCCCTTTTGAAATCAAGCCAATTTAGCACCTCAACTCAAATTCCATTCAAACCAAACACATTTAATCCTTAATCTAGGTTCACTAGCACCCATAGCACCTTTAGAAACTATTAATTCATGCTCACAAATCAAAATCAACCAAAACCCCAAAAAAAGTATTATTCATCTTCTTCTTTAAACATGCCAACACCATTTTCAACCATTCAAGATACTATCTAACTATAAAATAGTGTTCTATGATCATAAATAAGAGTAATTGAAGCACAAACAAGCATATACAAGCAATATATTAACAAATCACAAAGTTAAAGTTTGTTAAGAAATCTTCCAAATGCAAGAATAAATATGAAACCTCACCATACAAGGCTAGAGAAGGTTGAAGGAAGCTCAAAAGTGGCTCAAGAACATCTCCAAGCAAGCTCAAGGACAAGGTTTGAAGGATTGAAGTGTTTTTTTTTCTTCCTTGGCCGAAATGGCCTATGTGTTTTTGTTTGGTTTTTTGCTTTGTTTTTTATGATATATAGATGTTAGGATATAATAAGGGTTTGGGTTGAAGGGTTAATGGGTTTGGGTCATGGGTTTAAATAGAAAGAAATGGTTAAAATGGATCATTTTGGTTAAAATTTGTTCTTGATGGTTACTATTCATAACGGGACCAAAATAATTTTGCTTATCACTCACCTGATATGCTATGCACATAATACTATTTTTCTCATGCCTTCTAAATGACAAGTGTTATGGGAAAAATGTAAAAATAGAAAAATAAAATAGTCAAAAATGCACGTGAATAGTAACTATACTTAAAATGCCATAAATTTAACAAAACACTTTATCAAGCATATAATCATATGCAAACAGATGTTATGCACTATCTACTAAGACCGGGGCATCACATTCATATTCGGACTTCTAATTGATATTTTCATAGGAGCCGTTATTTGGTTACCTTACTCGGGATTTCTTTCGTGAGGTTCTTCTGGTATTCATATTGAATTTTTCAGTGGTATTATCGTGGGTACTCCAGTTGATATTCTTGGCAGTGCACCTCTTTAGCGACAGTTCTGGCCGGAGTTGTTGTGGTTGATGAGGAATGAAAGGTGCAAGCGAACATCTTATATCATGTCACTACATATACATATATTGGATTCAAGATCTAAAAGATATGCATGGATACATAGCTATGGCTGAAACTAGGCAAGACACATTTCAAAAAATTCTAGCAAAGATCAACATGCATTCTTTCATATATCTCTATAAACTAGCAAGCTAACATTATATATCAATTATACGTAATGAAATAGCAAGGTCCATAGGTATACCTTTCGTAGACAACTTGGTAGGTGATGTAGCTTGAAGTTGGAGATATGGAGTCCTTCTAACTTGAAGGGTCTAGTTGGTCCACAAGCATCCAAAGTCACCTAAGACTTGAAGACAAAGATGTGCTAGTATATCTTCAAGCTATGTGTATGTGGTGTTTCATCAAAATGCAAAACCTTCTCGATGATGTTGCAATGGCCGAAAAACACCAAGCAAGAGGAAGAAGATGAAATTTCTCTCTCCTCTATTACCTTGGCCAAATTGTGTGTGTATTACCTAGAGAGAGGTTGTCATCTATTGTTTAATATATTACGTGCATATAGAAAGAGCCAATCAAAATTAATCTCTTTCTTGATTCAATAAACCAAGCCATGCATGTCAATAGATCATAATCATTAGCAATAGATGGCAAGATTTCAACTTTTTCTCTCCTCCATGGCTTGGCTGAAAAAATTAGTGGAAGGAGAGAGAATGTTATCATCTTATTATATATATATATATATATATATATATATATATATATATATATATATATATATATACAATCTTACTTTATTGAGATAGCCAATCACAATTGTTTTCTTCCAAAGTTAAAGCCATGCAAATCCTAGGATTGCAATCATTGCAATCCAAAGGTTAACTTTATTCTCTCTCTTGACACTTGGCAAAAAGTTTCTATCATCAAAAGCAACAGATAAGATTCTTTTGTCTTTATTCAAAAGTTAATCTCATCCATCCATTTCAAATTCAAATGACTAGAATTGATGACATGGACAATCCTACATCTCACATGCCACATGTCAATGCCCAATCGTTAATTTGCCTTTTTTCATTTGATGACTAGGTTGTGACGTGGCATTTCACAAGTTATATCATCATTATACATATACATATATAAACATCTATATATATATATATATATATATATATATATATATATATATATATATATATATATATATATTTTCCCATTCTGATCTCTATTAGAATAAATATATTGAAACTACTTTTCAATAATTACAGTTTGGCCCCAAAAGTTTTGGTAATTACAATTTGACCCTAATTTTTTTTTAAATTACACTTTTGGCCCAAATACCATCATTGGTAATTCTTAACACCTTAAAGTCATCAACCACCTAATACAAGCTACCAGTGAACTTATTCATGATACTTATTAGTGTGTAACCTTCAAGATTCACAATCACGTATCGATGAGGGACCGATAAACCTCCTTATCTATTTTAGAAAATGTCTCCGTCATTTCCCGAAATACCCTCATGCTCATGAGTGATGCACTAGCAACGAATGTATAATGAGAATGTATACGATAATGAAGACAACTTCTTTTATGAATCTATTTAGCCGTCGAGAATTAGCGTACAATCCGATCCTTCTGTTAAGAATGCCCCGACCAGGAAAGGACCATGAAATGGTTAAGTCCACCTCCGATACTATGTATAAATCTAAATCGGTGAAACGAGAGATGACTACCATGGAAAAATTCATTTCCATCACTTCATACTCATCTTGGCCAATGTTACGCCCCAACTCGACCCAACTGACAATCAGTCAGGACGCAACGAAATTTCGGCAGTATAACAACTGTAATACATACATTAGGGCTCTAAACCAACCCTTTAAATCTCATACAATCAACTCCAAAGATCAACAACATCTCCACAACTATTTCAACAACATACAACACAACGATTTCCATATATTAAGCAACCATTTAACAGTTCATTCATAGGTTATACGCATCCGTTCCAACATCAACTATACTCCAACCATACATAGGAATAACATATAAATATATAAGCTAGTTTAGCAACCTATTCAAGTTCCAAAAGTATGACAACTAAACTAGCATTATATGTTCCACTATCTTTATAGCATCTTATACAATATGACCTCAAAGTAATACAATACCACATGTTCTAGTATACAAGACATCAAAATAAAACTTCATCCACAACATCAAGGATAGGACTCGGGCACATAAAAATCGTCCACAGAAGGCACATACTCAACTTCCTTAGAGACGTACCCTAGGTCTGGTTCAGTTACACCTGATGACAATAAACGAATGAGGGTGAGCTTATATATAACAAAGCTTCATGAGGATTCAAAAGATCTTTTGAAAACATTTACTTTACCCTTCGGAAAATCATTCTATGAGCAATAATAACAACAACTTCATTAACATCGACAATTCAATTCAACCACATAAATAACCATTCAATGTGAAAGAATACACTAGTTGAGGTAGCTCTAAACGCTATCACGATCTCAACCATCTTCTCATAACTCCTGTAATACATAACAAAGGTACCTCATCTAGCCCCTCCCTCCATGGCATCTCTGCCTATGCGAGCTGAGGGTAGTCTATGATAGTCATGTCGTTATCAACCCGACAGCCTGATACTGCCTGAGAGGTGGCATACACTATCATGACTCATGACAATAATCATAAACATCTCATATTCTGGAAAGACAACAAAGAACATTATCCTCCAGATCATCATCAATCATCAATCAGTTAATAACATCCGAATCAACATAACATCAATTAAACAACTAAAACAACTAAGTTAGATGACAAAGTAGGCCACCCAACTTAACACACATTTAAACATGCATTCAATCCTGAACCTACCTTACAATAACTCAAGAAACAACTATGCAAACACTACCCAACAACCAAAGACAACATTTCAACATTTCAAAGAAAGACTACACAAACTTCTAAAAATCATAACCTACATACTACTAATCCAATAACCTCCAAACTACTTCCTATCACTCCACCACACATGCAACTACATTAACCCCATCGGAAACTAACCAAAAGCCACCCAAATCAATTCCAAAAACCCTAATTTGGCAATGCACCTAGACTGAAATTTTTGGACTTTTGTTTCGACATCCTATTCAAAAATTCGGCATTACAACATTACTACCTCATAATTAACAAACTTTTAGATGCAACAACCTACCAATTCCAACCACTACAACAACAATTATACAACAATGAACCAATAACTCGACTTTAATACCCGAAAAACAGAAATATATGCTAGTATCGATCAAAATAGCTATAAATACATATAAATGATCCTTGGAAACTACAGAGCAATAATCTAAAGAAAATTCAACAAAACATTGGATAAAAATACAGTTTTATGAAATTGACAAAAAATAGCATTCTTAGATCTAAAATTTTTCTCTCACCTTTGATGCCAAATGAAGTTAGAAATGTGTGCAATGGATGCCCAACAAGCAAAATCCAACTTTGGATGACAAGTTTGGCCTTCAAATGAGTTTTCTCAAGAAAATTTATTTTGAAAAATAGTTGAAAAACTCTCTTTTTTTGTCTATGGGGTTTCGACCATGTAGGTGAGAATTGGAGGTGTTTTGAGCTTTGTTATATGATATATTGTATGTATTATGTATATATGCAAAGTCAGATAACTAAAGCCAAGTCAAAGTTGTCAATTTTAGTCTTTTAATTGTATTTTCTAGTCTTTTAATTGTCTTTTAGACTATTTTGCTTACTTACATATATATCTATCATATATACTATATTTAATTGTTTAAGTATAGGTGACAACATTTTCATATGCATACATATTCATACAAATAGCTATAAAACTCAATTTTCACAAAAGAATGTATAAAATCCTTTTAAATTCCTAATCTAATTTAAAATATGTTTTAATCAAACACGGGTCTACTATTATCCGAGGACTAGATTTTCAAACACTAAATAGACTAGTTTCAAAATTTTAGACGACGTGTTTCAAAATTACTAATCACAAAACTCGTAGATAAAATTTTCAGTGCTGATTTTTATGAAACTTTCATGAACGCTCACATAGCATGTAATAGGAGTATAAATCACAGAATTTGTGCATTTTAACTCAGATAACACATATACAGGTCAAAACAAGCAATTTCACGTATATATGAAATCTGGGGTTTCACATTATCCCCCTTAAAGAAATTTTATCCTCGAAATTCTTACTTGTTGTACGGAATAGATCTGGGTACTGCTGCTGAATCTGATCCCTTCTTTCCCAAGTAGCTTCCTCAATCCCATGATGCTTCCATAACACCTTGACCATTGGATCTACTTCGACCTCAACTCCCGTTCCATTTGATCTTGAATGCAAATCAGCTGCTCATCATAAGTCAGATTCTCACGAAGTTGTAATGGCTCTGGTTCTAGAATATGAGAAAGATCCGGGTGATACTTTCGTAAATTAGACACGTGGAAGACATCATGAACACTAGAAAAGTTCTCCGGTAAAGCCAACCGATACGCCAACTTGCCAACTCTGCTGGTAATCTCAAACGGCCCTGTAAACCTCGAACTTAACTTACCACCTTTACCATAACGAGCAAACCCCTTTTGAGGAGACAATTTCAAGAAAACTCAGTCCCCGACTACAAATTCCCAATCCTGACGGCGTTTATCAGCGTAACTCTTCTATCTGCTCTGCGTTGTCAGTATTATCTGCCTGATCAATTGGACATTCTTAATCTTCTCTAGAAGCTCTGGCATAATAGTCAGATCAATAGCCTTCATCTCCCCTACTTCGTCCCAGTACAAAGGTGATCGGCACTTACAACCGTAAAAAGTTGCATAAGGTGCCATCCCAATAGTCGCTTGATAACTATTGTTATAGGCAAACTCGGCAAGTAGTAGATGTTTCTTCTAGTTCTTCCTAAAGTCCAAAACACAAGCCCTAAGCATATCCTCCAGAATCTGAATTGTGAGACCCCAAATTTGTCCATATTTACAATTATGTGTTTTCACCTGTTTATATGTTATTTGAATTAAAATATTCTAATTATGTGATTATTATTTATATTACATGATATGTGAGCATTCATGAAATTTTTATAAAAATCTGCATTGAAAATTTTATCGTCAATTTTTGTGAATAGTGTTTGACCACACGTCTGCTAAAATTTTGACACGAGTGTTTTAAATGTCTTAAAACCTAGTCCTCTATTATTAATAGACCCATGTTTGATAAACATTGATTCTAAAATGGAATAGAAATTTAAATAGACTTTTCGGGTGAAAACTAGTGTTTTTGAGCCAAATAGTGATTTATGCTAAACATAATTCTTGTGTTGACTTTTGTTGACCAAGTATATATTGTAAATAAATATTTCATCATCTTAAATATTTTACTAAGGTTAAATTTCAATTAGAATTAAAAACAAAGGCTAATTTAGACTTTAGTCATTAAAAATTCAATTTTTGACAACTTTGACCGATTCTTTTTGCATTGACTTTTTACTTAACTTAATATATACTCAAATATCAGCCAAAACACTACAAAAACACACCAAAAATCGTGGCTCCTTGGAGGAGAAAGATGAAGAACATTTTCAAGGTTTTCAAAGCATTTTTCTCATATATTTTGCATTTCAAAGCCGAATTGAGTCATTCAAAGCATGATTTCGCTTGTTGGGCACCCATTGCACACATTTATAACATCATTTGGAATCAAAAGTGAGAGAAAAATTCTAGATCTCAAAATGCTATTTTATGTCATTTTCATATAATTGAATTTTTATCCGATAAAATGTTAAATTGTCTTTATATTGTTGCTCAGTAGATGCCAATGATCGTTTATGTGCGTTTATATAAGTTTTGAACGGTAGTAGCATGTATTTCTATTTTTCGGGTATTAAAATTAGATTTTAGGTTCATTGTTGAATAAATGTTGTTGTAGTGGTTGGAATTGATTGATTGTTGCTTTTAAAAGTTAGTTAATTATGGGGCAGTAATGTTGTAATGCCGAATTTTTTATTTGAATGTCGGAACAAAAGTCTAAAAAATTCAGCCTTGTACCATTGCCAAAATAGGGTTGTTGGGCTTGATTTGGATGGGTTTTGGTTGGTTTCTAGTGGGGTTATTGTAGTTGCATGTGTAGTTGAGTAATAGAAAGTGGTTTGGAGGTTATTGGATTTCTAGATTGTAAGTTATGAATTTTTGAAGTTTGTGTAGTCTTTCTTTGAAATGCTTAAATGTTGTCTTTAGTTGTTTGGTAGTATTTGAGTAGTTGTTTCTTGCATTGTTGTTGAGTAGGTTCGGGATCGAATGCATGTTGATATGTGTGTTAAGTTGGGTGGCCTACTTTGTCATCTAGCTTGGTTGTCTTAGTTGTTTAATTGATGTTATGATGATTGAAATGTTGTTAACTGATTGATGATTGATGATCCTCTGGAGGACAATCTACTTTGTTGTCTTCACAGAATATGAATGTTTATTATTATTGTCATGAGTCTTGATAGTGTGTGTCACCTCCAGGACAGCATTGGGTTGTCGGGTTGATAACGACATGACGATCATAGACTACCCCCATCTTACTTGGCGGAGGTGCCATGGAGGGAAGGGCTAGATGAGGTACCTCGGTTATGTATTATGGGAGTTACAAGAAGTTAGTTGAGATCGTGATGGCGTATGGAGCTACATTAACTAGAGTATCCTTTCTCAAATGAATGGTCATTTACGTGGTTTGAAATGAATTGTTGATGTTAATGATGATTAATGCGTGTTATTGCTCATAGGATGATTTCCAAAGTAGTAAAGTAAATGTTTTCAAAGATCTATTGAATTCCTCACTGGGCTTTGTTTTATATAAGCTCATTCTCATTCGTTTGCTGCAATTAGGTGTTACTGAATCAGATTACGGGTATGTGCCTCAGGAAACTGAGAATATGCCTTACGTGGACGAGTCTTATGTGCCGGAGTCATATCTATGAGTTTGTCTTAGTTTTTTGTAGTATGATGTATTGTGTAACTTACTTAAAAATAAAGACTTATATAATGGTAGATTAGTAGTCTTTCTTTTGAGCATGATTAGTTTGCTAGACTGGTTTATAATCTATTTTGCAAATGTATGATATAGCCTATGGATTGATGTTGGAACGGAGGCGTATAACTTATGAATGAACCGTTGAATGGTTGTTTAATATATGGAAAGGGTTGTGTTGTATGTTGTTGAAGGGATTGTGGAGTTGTTGTTGATCTTTGAAGTTGGTTAAATAAGTTACAAAGGGGTTGGTTTAGAGCCCCGGTATCCTTGTTACTATCGTTATACTGCCGAAATTCCGTTGCGTCCTGACTGATCGTAGGTGGGATCGAGTTGGGGCGTGACATGAATAGTTCTCTCTGACTGACCATCGGTCTGCAGATGATATGCTGTACTGAAGTTCAACTGAGTACCCAAAGTTTCCTGAAGCTTCTCCCAAAGTCGAGAAGTAAACCGAGGATCCCGATCAGAGACAATACTAGATGAAATCCTGTGAAGTTTAACAATCTGATCCAAATAAAGGTCTGCCAACTTTGCAACGTCATCTGTCATCCTCATCTGAATAAAATGAGCTGTTTTCGTCAAACGGTCCACAATAACCCATACCGCATTGTTACCTCTCGGTGTTCTAGGCAAACTAGTGATGAAGTCCATCGTAATATGTTCCCATTTCCACTTTGGTATTGCCAACGACAGAAGTAACCCTGCGGGTTGTTGATGTTCTGCTTTTACCCGCTGACAAGTCAAACATTTGGATACAAATTGTGCAACCTCCCTTTTCATGTTGTTCCACCAGTAATGTTGTTTCAAGTCTTGGCACATCTTGTTTCCACTGGGATGAATGGTGTACTTAGAATTATGAGCCTCCTCCAGAATACCTCTCCTCAAACCCGGTTCATCGGGAATATATACTCTGTTCCGAAACTGAAGAATACCATCTTCATATAATTTGAAGTCAGATTGATCATCTGTGATCTGATCCTTGATCTTCTAAAGTTTTGAGTCAAATTGTTGAGCTTCTCTAATATGAGACAACAATAAAGGTTGAATACGGATATGTGAACACATCACTCCAACTTGAGTCAATTCCGGTCTCCAATAACTGACTTATTCAAGAACCTTCCACTTTTTGATAGCCAAACAAGCAACACTCGCCTTACGGCTAAGAGCATCTGCTACAACATTTGTCTTTTCAGGTAGATAATTGATAGAACAATTATAATCTTTGAGAAGCTCCATCCACCTCTGCTGACGCATATTTAACTCCTTCTGCGAGAACAAGTGTAACGCCCCGACCCAACCCCACGCTAAAGGTTAAGTCTAGACCCGACAAACAGATAGAGTCTCCCCTGTATCGTGGACATTCTGAAAACCTGTAAACGCTCAATAAAGCCACAATATAACAAGACAATCTTTTATAACTAAAGTTCAAAGATTCAAGGCCATCCAAGCCTTGAGACATACAATAATTCAGATTCACACAAGCATGCATCCAACTTAACTTCTTTTACAAAACCGTTTATCATGCCACCCCATGATAACATTAAAACATTCTTAGAAGTTGAAAACAACATGCATAAGAATATTCACACCCAAGCATGCAAAGAAACTAGAAGTAGAAACATAAGTTATTACAAGCCATAAAATTACTACTCCTACTACAGTCATTTGGCTTCTAATTTACATATTACAAAAATACACACATGAGCCTTTAGGCCCCAAAATAGATCACACATAGAATAACGCATTCTCCACATAGAAACTAGAAAACACATCCACCTCAGACAATAATCACACAGCTACTAGGTCAAAGGTTCTGCCTGCACTTCTTCCTCTTCCACTATCACCTCAACTAGCTGGGGATTACCCTCAGTGTCTCTTGAAACATGTTAGCGAGGTATGAGCAACCACTATTGCCCAGCGAGGGATAAACGCCAAACGGGACGTGCAATTCAACAAATATAACAGTTAACAAGAAAAGCAAGTAAAGTACATTCGAAACAGTAAATAACCACACATATCAAAGGATACGATACACTTAACCCTAAACTCCATGATTCTCTTATAATTGGCCACGAACCACGATCCACGAACCACGATCAATGTGCCGGCAAATTCCCAATCACCTCAATGGGTGTACTCCGGATGTACCCTGATAATTCTACGACCCAACATCCCATGGCAATCTCTGGACCAGGCGAATGAAAGAATAGGGTACGGAGGTTGAATATCCACTGGCAATCCCTCTGCCACCCAGCCGATATTCAACACGTCCGCCCCTGACACTATGGTTGCACAACTACTATGCAATTCCCGTTAACACTTGACAATAAGATAATCAATGAAGAACAGTAACACTTAGGAAGGTTAACAAAAGAGGTTGCCCTCGAGACAATTCATATGATAAGCAATAGTACAAAACTAATTAAAAGAGTATAAAGGGAAAAGTTGCACATTTTTCCAATGAACCAATACCAAAAGCACATAAACATCTTATAATTGTAATCAATCACTTAATACACACTTACAAGGTTATAGAAGTGAAAAATCATTCATTTCTCAATTATATCCCTTTTATCCTAAGCCATTTTCCTTCCAAATCAAAGTTAATGTTTCGAATTCCTGGGGGAAGCTATACCATTCTTCTAATTAACCCTTACGGTACCCTTATAACCCTCAAACACATTCAAACACTTGCAATTACCCCAAAAGCCCCAATATCCCTCTTATGGCTTTGAACTACATATACCTTAACCAGGATCCAAACGAGGCTTAGCAAAGCTTCTATAGCACCTAGGTAGCCTAAGAATACCAAATATGAAGTTCAATTCCACTCGGATTAGGATTAACCCCGAAATCCCTTTTAAAAAGTCGGCTATTTCACGTTTTATACAAGTTTAGAGAAATTCAAGGGCACGGGAGTATTGGACTGGCTTCATTAACACCTAAGGTATCTATTAGAAGTAATGAATCAATCCAATATGCACAATTACACAAAACCCTAAAAATCTATCACTATTCAACTCATAAAATCAAAGTAACGATTCCAACCGTTTAAAATGCTAACCAATGGCTTAAATGTATTCTCTAGCACTTATGTACAACGTACAATAGCATAGATAAGAATTTCAATAGCATTTCATAGCATTTCTACCAATTCAAGAAAAGTGTAACATTTTTAATATGCAAAAATAGTCATGATATCCCTTACCTAAAACGCGTAGGAACACCTAAAAGGCTTGCACACACCCTAAACTACTTGCTCTAGGCTTGGAGAGACTTGGATTGAATAGTTGAAGATCAAAAGTTCCTTCTTTTCCTTGGTTGCTGCTGTTGGGTTTCTCTACCGTTTATTAGCTTTTTTTTTTCTTTGTTATCTTATGAGCTAAGTGGTGTGTGTTGAGTATATTAAGTGTGTAGGGTTATTTTATGTGTGTAAGTTGACTTAAAAGGTTAGTTAAACTACCTAAATATAAGTCCTAAGGTGAAAATTAATGTTAGCAAATTAAAACACTAAGTTAAGTGACGTAACACTATTCACTAGTTTACTAAACCATTTTCTAAACGAAGGCTCCTATCGATCCTAGCTCGAATGCACATTTTTCTCATTCCTACTATAATTAATATGATTTAAGAAAAATGCTAACTCGAAGAAATTATGAAGTTGAAAAATGCAATGAATAGTAATTAAAGAAGACAGTAATTAAAGCACAGAAGAAATGCAGAACTAATGGATGCAACAGTAAGTGAATGTATGGCAAAAACTCGGGCGTCACATCATCTCCCCCTTAAACTAATTGCGCCCACGCAATTCTTACATGATTCGTCGAATAACTCTAGATAGCGATCTCGTATCTGATCATCTCTCTCCCAGGTAGCATCCTCCAACCCATGATGATCCAACAGAACTTTTGTGAGACTCCATATTTTGCTTTATCTTGATTTGCGTGTTTTACCTCGTTTTGCATGAATTGACCTGTTTATGTGCTATAAGACTTAGAATGTGTTAATTATGTGATTAATACTCCTAATACATGCTAAGTGTACACTCATGAAATTTTCATAAAAAATGGAATCAGAAATTTTATCGTCGGTTTTAGTGAATGGTGTTTTTGAACACTTGTTCGCTAAAATTTTTACAGGGGTGTTTTAATAATTTTAAAACCTAGTCCTCGAGTATTAATAGACCCGTGTTTGATTAAAACGGATTTGGAATCAGTTTTGGAATTTTAAAGATTTTTACACTTTCTTTTGCAAGAAAAACGAGTTTTAAGCCGACTCGGGTGAAACTATTTTAATGTAAAACTCTTTGTCACCTAAAATATATTGTCTAGAATTAGTTTAAGTGTTAATTTAATAGTTGAACAAGAAATAATCAAGAAATGAATTAAAGGACAAGAAAATACTAAAAATAACTAAGTTTCCACCTTTGACTTTCATTTATTTTGTTTGACTTTGAGTATATTAGCATTAACACCTACTAACACAACACAAAACACACTTATTTTGCACCTACATGGCCGAGAGCCATAGAGAGAAAAACAAAGCTTTTTCTTCAATTTTTCAAAGCAAAATTTCATAGAAAAACCTAGTTTTTTGTCCGTAGTTTTTCGTGCTGAGTTGGATTCCGCTTGTTGGGCACGCATTGCACGCATATCTAGGCTCATTTCATATCAAAGGTGAGAGAAAAATTCTAGATCTCAAAAGTCATATTTTATGTTTTTGCTTGTAATTGATTATTGAACCGTTAGAATGTTAATTTGAAGTTATATTATTGTTCAGTGCATGCTAAGGATCGATTATATGTATTCTTGTGAGATTTGAACCGTTCTAGCATAAATTTTTATTTTCGGATATTTAAAGTTGATAATTTGGCCAATTGTTGATTATTTTGAGTTGTAGTGGTTGGAATCGATTGCCGTCGATTTCTAAAAGACATGGTAGCATCGTTATAATGCCGAATTTTTGATTGCGATATTTGTGTGAAAATCCAAAAATTTCAGCCTAGGTGCATTGAGGTTTTAGGGTTGTTGGGCTTGAATTTGATGTGTCTTGGTTGGTTTCCGAGAGGGCTAATGTAGTTGATTGAATGGGTGAGTGTTAGAAACTGATTTGGAGTTGTTTGGATTAGTAGAATGTAAGATATGATTATTTGAAGTTTAGGTTGTCTTTCTTTAAAATGTCGAATTATGCCTTTAGATGATTGGGTGGTGTTAAGTGATAGAATTGTGAGTTGTAAATGGTTAGACTAGGGTTAGATTACGTGTTTAATGCATGTTAAGTTGGATGGCCTACTTTGTCATCTAATTTAGTTGTTTGTTATTTAATTGATTACTTGATATTATATTGATGACAATTGATGATAATTGATGATTATTGATTGATTATTGATTGATTATTGATGAACCGGGAGATAGTCAACGAAAAAGGTTGTCCTCTTATGATTGATGTTTATTATTATTGCTGAGTCTTGGTATTTGTGTGCCACATCTCGGGCAGGATCAAGCTGTGGGGTTGATAACGGCATGACTACCAGAGGCTACCCCCAGCTCGCATGACGAAGGTGTCATGGAGGGAGGGGTAGTAAGGTACCTCGGGTGCGTGAGTAATGGGGAGTTATAAGAAGAATGGTTGAGATCGTGATGGCGTTTGGAGCTACACCAACCAGAGTATCCTTTATTGATTGGTCATTATAGTTATATGTTTATATTGTTATTGATGTTTTATTATGTGTTTACAGCTCAAAGGATCATTTCCAAGGAGTATAGTGAATACTGTTAGAGATCTATCGGATCTTCACTGAGCTTGTTTTATATAAGTTCACTCTCTATTATTGCATGTTTACAGGTGTCCTTGAGCAAGATTACAGGTACGTGCCTCCAGAAGAGGAAAATGTGCCTTACGTGAATGAGTCTTATGTGTAAGAGTCTTTGCCATGAGATTGTTTATAGTTTTTGTAATATGATGTATTGTAAAACCTACCTTAGTATAATGACATATGTATGTTGACTTAGTAGTCTTTCTTTTGATTATGGTTGGGTTGCTAAGTTAGTTTATAATCTATTTTGAAATGTATGTTAAAGTTAAGGTATTATGTTGGAACGGAGGCGTATAACTAAGAATGATTATTGTATAATATGGTTATGTTGTATGTTGTTAACTTAATTGAGGAGTTTGATTGTATGATGTTCTGAGAGGTTGGTTTAATGCCTCGGTGTCTTAATTATTGTCGTTATACTGCCGAAATTCCGTTGCATCCTGACCGATTGTAGGTGGGGTCGAGTTGGGGCGTGACATTTAAGTGGTATAACCAAGATGTATCGGGACTTGAAGCAACATTACTGGTGGAATAATATGAAGAGGGAAGTTGCTCAGTTCGTATCTAGATGTTTGACTTGTCAGCGAGTGAAAGTTGAGCATCAACGACCTGCAGGTTTACTTCAGCCGTTGGCTATACAACAGTGGAAATGGGAGCATATTACGATGGACTTCGTCACTAGTTTGCCTAGAACACCGATAGGTAATGATGCTGTTTGGGTTGTCGTGGATCGTTTGACGAAAATAGCTCACTTTATTTCGATGCGGATGGGAGATGAAGGTGCAAAGTTGACAGATCTTTATTTGGATTAGATTGTTAGACTTCACGAAATTCCATCTAGTATTGTCTCAGATCGGGATCCTCGATTTACTTCTCGTTTGTTGGAGAAACTTCAGGAGACTTTGGGTACTCAACTGAATTTCAGCATAGCATATCATCCCCAGACCAACGGTCAGTCTGAGAGGACTGTTTAGATTCTGGAAGATATGCTCAAGGCTTGTGTTCTGGGCTTTGGGAAGAACTGGGAGAAATATCTACTACTTGCCGAGTTTGGCTATAACAATAGTTATCAAGCTACTATTGGGATTGTGAAACCCCACTTTTCTATCCTGTCTCGTTTTGCATATTTATTCTCGTTTTGTGTGAATTGACCTGTTTATGTGTTATATGACTTAGAATGTGATAATTTTGATATTAATACTCCTGGAACATGCTAAATGTGCATTCATGAAATTTTCATCAAAAACAGAATCAGAAATTTTATCGTCGGTTTTGGTGAATAGTACTTTTGAACACCTGTCGGCTAAAATTTTTACAGGGGTGTTTTAAAAATCTTAAAACCTAGTCCTCTATTATTAATAGACCCATGTTTGATAAAAATTGATTCTGAAACAGAATAGTAATTTAAATAGACTTTTCGGGGGAAAAGTAACGTATTTGAGCCAAATAGTAATTTTTTCTAAACCCAACTCTTGCATTGACTTTTGTTGACCTAGTATATATTAATATAAATGTATTTATATGTGGTATTAAATGATTTTAGATTAATTATGCATTCAAAAGACATTTGAAAATAAATAATATGACTTTTCACCTTCTTTTACAAAAAATCGAGTTATAAGCCGACTCAGGTAAAATTGTTTGATTGTAAAACTTCTTGTCACCTAAAAATAATCTACTTGAACTATCTTGAGTGTTGAATAATTGTTTTGAACTTTGGTGATCAAGAAAATGCATTTAAAGTCAAGAAAACACAAAAAAATGCTAAGTTTCAACTTTGACTATAATTTAAATGGTTGACCAACAAGCTTATATCACCAACATACACTCACAAAGCACAAAAACACCCCAAAAACACACACAAAACCGTGGCTCCTTGGAGGAGAAAGATGAAGGCATTTTCAAAGAATTTTTCTCATAGATTTTGCATTTCAAAGCCGAATTGAGTGATTCAAAGCTTGATTTCACTTGTTTGGCATCCATTCTACACATTTCTTGCATCAAAACACATCAAAGGTGAGAGAAAAATTCTAGATCTCAAAACTCATATTTTGTGTTTATGCGTATAAATGATTATTGAACCGTTAGAATGTTAATATGATGTTAGATTATTGCTTCTTGCATGCTAGGGATCATTTAGCTGTAATACTACGAGTTTTTATCGGTTGTAGCATAATTTTTATTTTTCGGGTATTTAAATTTGATTAATTTGTTCAAAGTTGATTTAATTGAGTTGTGTTGATTGGAATCGATTGCCGTCGATTTCTAAAATTTTGTTAATTATGTGGTAGCGCCGTTGTAATGCCGAATTTTTGATTGTGATGTTCGTGCCAAAATCCGGAAATTTCAGCCATGACATCTTAGGGTTTTAGGGTTATTGGGCATGATTTGGATGTGTTTTGGTTGGTTTCTGAGGGGGCTAATGTAGTTGATTGAATGGGTGAGTGTTTGAAACTGATTTGGAGTTGTTTGGATTAGTAGAATGTAAGATATGATTATTTGAAGTTTAGGTTATCTTTCTTTAAATTGTTGAATTGAGCCTTAGTTGATTGGGTGAGGTTTGAGTGATTGAATTGTGAGTTGATGATGGGTAAACTAGGGTTTGATTGTGTGTTTAATGCATATTCGGTTAGATGACCTACTTTGTCCTCTAACTTAGTTGTTTGTTGTTTAATTAAATATTGATGTTATATTGATGTTATATTGATTGATTATTGAGTACGGGAATTGGGTACTTTTGTTGCTGATCTCCCAGATTATTGATTGATTATTGAGTACAGGAATCGGGCACTTTTGTTGCTGATCTCCTAGATTATTGATTGATTATTGAGTAAGGGAATCGGGCACTTTTGTTGCTGATCTCTCAGTTTATTTATGTTAAGTCTCATTGTTGTGAGCTTTGATAATGTTGTGTCACCTCGGGAGGCATCCTGGGCTGCGGGCATAGTTATCATGGCTAATCCCTATCTCGCATGGGCGGAGAGGCCATGGTGTGTGTGTCTAGGTCAAGGTACCTCAGGAATTGTGTCATTGAGTTTAGAGGAGTTGTTGAGTATGGAATTGGTGTACGGAGCTTCATTAGTAAATGTATTGTATCCTTATTATGTGTTTTCAGTTATTACTATTATTGCATTTATAATGATTATTGATGTTATTGTGTGTTTACTGACTAAAAGGATTATTTCCAAGGAGTTTAGTAGACCTTGCTCGAGATCTATCGGATCCTCGCTGGGCTTATTTTATATAAGCTCACTCTCTATTATTGCATGCATACAGGTGTCCTTGAGCAAGATTACGGATACATGCCTCAAGAAGCTGAGAATGTGCTTTATGTGGGCGAGTCTTGTGTGCCGAAGTCGTTGCCATGAATTTGTCGTAGTTGTTGTAATATGTCATATTGTATAGCTTACTCAATTATAAGACTTATATATGACGGTTTAGTAGTCTTTCTTTTGATCATGTTTAGATTACTAACTTGGTTTATAATCTATTTTGAAATGTATGTATAGTTTATATACGAAGTTGGAATGGAGGCGTATAACTATGAACGGATTGTTGAAGGAATGATAATTGTATAATATGGTTATGTTGGATGTTGTTAATTTAACTGAGGAGTTGGTTGTTGAATGGTTTGTGGAGTTGGTTGTATGATTTTCTGAAGAGGTTGGTTTAGAGCCTCGGTGTCTTAATTACTGTCGTTATACTGCCAAAATTCTGTTGCATCCTGACTGATTGTAGGTGGGGTCGAGTTGGGGCGTGACATTTAAGTGGTATCAGAGCGCATGTTAGTTGTCAACCGGGGTATCCTCGGAATGTGGGTAGTGGTCTAAGCATGTAAGTATGTATGAAGTGAAAGAAAAGTGAAATATGTGTTAATATGATTAAATGATTAATTTACTTATGTGTCTAACTTTCTATGTGACCAAAATGCCTTGTGTGTTAAGTGAACTAATGTGGTCAATATGTTTTATGTGATAACGTGCTATACGTACTCAATGTGTTGTAATTAATGTGCATTATGTGATTAATGTGCATTATGTGATTAATGTGTATTATGTGACAATTGTGTTTTATGTGATCAAAGTGCCTTATGTGAAGTTTGTTGCTTATGTGACTTTAATTGTTTATAACTTACTTCTGTGATTTAACCTGTTTATGTGATGTTGACTTCTTATATACTGAATTGTGTGTTATGTGATAATGTTATATTATATGTTAATCATGCATTACGGTGTACCTGTTTTCATGTGATGTAATTGTATATATTCTATAACTATAGGTGATTCTTTTAGGTAAAGTAAGAATGACTGCAAGAGTTTTCGAAAATAGAGATAGGCCATGATTTTGAATTATTATTATTCTAGAAGTTTATCAGTTAGATTTTAATTGTTATGTTTATGGATTTTAGTTTCAGCTTAGTGGATTGATCTTGATATTCCTTTAGCGAGAATGAAATTGTTTGGGGAAATAGCAATGTATCTTGATGATTATAATTACTTTTGTTGCCATGTTTAACTTGTTATTACTTGAAGATGAATTATAAGTTGAGGTTTCTGTGAGGTTGTGATTAGACACTTTTGGAGTCTCAACTCAGACTATATTTTCTTGAGGCTATTTTAGAATGAATTTATTTGAGGAATTAGTGATGTATATTTGTGAATGGAATGAACTGTGGTATAACATGTGAATATGTCTACTATTTGGGATTGCTATATTATTAATGGGTATTTTGGAGTTTTGATCTTTAAACCTTGGAGACAATTGGAGTGATTCCTGACTAGATTTATTTTATTGGCGGATGTACTTGTTGGGAGATAGAATTATTTGAGGAAATAAGAATGCATTTTGGTGACTGAACTTTTACTTGCCTACATCAAGCTTTTGGGTTCTAGGTAGTATGACTTTCTAAATTGTTGATTGGGGATTCTTCTATGTTCTAATAGGTTAGTATGAATTTGTATTGTGTTATCAGATTTTGGAGTCTTCATTAGTTAATCTTGTTGGGTAATCAGTGATTTATCTTGTTTGGTGATTGGTCTGGTACGGAATGTAAAATTTTGGAGTGATTTATCTTGTTTGGTGATTGTTATGACTCCTTAGGTTCTTTAGATCTCCTTAGTGTCTTGTTTTGGAGGAAGATAGATTGTAGGATTTGACTTGTTGGTGTTTAAGTGTGTAAGTGGGACACCCTTCTTGTACTCCATAATTCTATCGGTCTTATTATTATCTTTTACTCTATTCTCACTTATTTGAGAGAGAGTTACACTTTTCTAGCATATCAATTGTTTCTTGAAAGTTTTGCTTATTGGATTAATGGATCCTATACTCATTTGACATTGCTTCTATTCTTAACATTCTTTTTTGTTTCTTATAGCAATGTCGCTTATTGGAGTTAAGGTTTGAGACTTCTATATTTCATTTTATATCTCCAGCCATTGGTTTCAATATTTCATTTCATTCTATTACTATTTATTTGGAAGTAATTTCACCTTTGGTATACCATTTTACTTATTCGATTTAACTTGTTTGATGTACTCCTTACCTAAGTACATCATTGTCATTCTTGTTGATCTTTGTTAATCCTATTATTTTATTATTAAATTTTGAGCTATTACTTTGCTTGTAATTGCTCACTCAAAGTACTCGGCACTGTCCTATTGTTATCATTTCTTATTCGTACTTCTTTGGTATTGTGTGCTAAGATACTCTTGCCACTCATGTTTTCTATTGAATTAATCATCTCTTATTTCTCAATTTCATTTCGTCTCAAGTACAACTTACTTGTTGGTTCCTTGAACAATCATCGAGAATTGAAATATCTACTTGTTCATGAATTTTTGTTCAACATACTCAGCACTGTATTGATCCGTCATCATCATATGTTCGTACTTATTTAACTGATAGGTGCTGAGACATTTCTTATCTTAGTTATCATGCTTTCTTATTAAACTAATAGCCTCTTGATTCTCTAACCTGCTTGAACTCTTGTTCCCTTGATTGTTGGCTCGAATATGACTTTCCATATTCTTATTTCCTTGTAAATTTCATAAGAGCCATATTCGAGCCAACAATGTAGTTGATTGAATGGGTGAATGTTTGAAACTGATTTGGAGTTGTTTGGATTAGTAGAATGTAAGATATGATTATTTGAAGTTTAGGTTATCTTTCTTTAAATTGTTGAATTGAGCCTTAGTTGATTGGGTGTGGTTTGAGTGATTGAATTGTGAGTTGATGATGGGTAAACTAGGGTTTGATTGTGTGTTTAATGCATGTTCGGCTAGATGGCCTACTTTATCATCTAACTTAGTTGTTTGTTGTTTAATTAAATATTGATGTTATATTGATTATTACTGATTACGGGAATCAGGCACTTTTGTTGCTGATCTCCCAGTTTATTTATGTTAAGTCTCATTGTTGTGAGCTTTGATAATGTTGTGTCACCTTGGGAGGCATCCTGGGCTGCGGGCACAGTTATCTTGGCTAATCCCTATCTCGCATGGGCGGAGAGGCCATGGGGTGTGGGTCTAGGTCAAGGTATCTCAGGAATTGTGTCATTGAGTTTGGAGGAGTTGTTGAGCATGGAATTGGTATATGGAGCTTCATCAGTAAATGTATCGTATCCTTATTGTGTGTTTGTAGTTGTTACTATTATTGCATTTATAATGATTATTGATGTTATTGTGTGTTTACTGACTCAAAGGATTATTTCCAAGGAGTTTAGTAGACCTTGCTCGAGATCTATCGGATCCTCGCTGGGCTTATTTTATATAAGCTCACTCTCTATTATTGCATGCATACAGGTGTCCTTGAGCAAGATTACGGATACGTGCCTCAAGAAGCTGAGAATGTGCTTTATGTGGACGAGTCTTGTGTGCCGAAGTCGTTGCCATGAATTTGTCTTAGTTGTTGTAATATGTCATATTGTATAGCTTACTCAATTATAAGACTTATGTATGACGGTTTAGTAGTCTTTCTTTTGATCATGTTTAGATTACTAAGTTGGTTTATAATCTATTTTGAAATGTATGTATAGTTTATATACGAAGTTGGAACGGAGGCGTATAACTATGAACGGATTGTTGAAGGAATGATAATTGTATAATATGGTTATGTTGGATGTTGTTAATTTAACTGAGGAGTTGGTTGTTGAATGGTTTGTGGAGTTGGTTGTATGATTTTCTGAAGAGGTTGGTTTAGAGCCTCGGTGTCTTAATTATTATCGTTATACTGCAAAAATTCCGTTGCATCCTGACTGATCGTAGGTGGGGTCGAGTTGGGTCGTGACAGGGATGGCACCTTTTGCAGCTCTTTACGGCCGTAAGTGTCATTCACCTTTGTATTGGGATGAAGTAGGGGAGATGAAGACTATTGATCCGACTATTATGCTAGAGCTTCTAGAGAAGATTGAGAATGTTCAGTTGATTAGGTAGAGAATGCTTACAGCACAGAGCAGATTCAAGAGTTATGCTGATAAGCATCGTCGGGATTTGGAGTTTGCAGTCGGAGATCGGGTTTTCTTGAGATTGTCTCCTCGAAAGGGGTTTGCTTGCTATGGTAAAGGTAGTAAGTTGAGTCCGACATTTGTAGGACCGTTTGAGATTACTGGCAGAGTTGGTAAGTAAGCATATCGGTTGGCTTTACCGGAGAATTTCTCTAATGTCCGCGATGTATTTCACGTGTCGCGAAAATATAATCCGGATCCTTCTCATCTTCTTAAGCCAGATCCGCTACAGCTTCATGAGAATCTGACTTATGACGAGCGGCCGATTCGTATTCTTGATCAGATGGAACGAGAGTTGAGGTCGAAGAATGTCACGCCCCAACTCGACCCCTCCTATAATCAGTCAGGACGCAACGGAATTTCGGCAGTATAATGACAGTAGAGAGGATACCGAGGTCCTAAACCAACCTCAATAGAACAACATACATCAACTCCACAATCATACAACAAATAACTCCTCAATAAATACAACATACATCATAACTGTGAAACCCCACTTTATTGCTTATCTCGTTTTACGTGCTATACCTCGTTTTTCGTGCATATGATCTGTTTATGTGCTATAGGACCTAGAAAGTTATAATTTTGATGTCAATACTTCTAATACGTGCTAAATGTGCATTCATGAAATTTTCATCAAAAACGGAGTCAGAAATTTTATCGTCGAATTTCAGTGAATAGTGTTTTCGAAACACGTCCGCTATAATTTTGAAACTGGTCTTTTTAACCCTTCTAGACCTAGTCCACGGACTTTAATAGACCTGTGTTTGATGAAAATGGTTTTAAAATCGGCTTAAGAATTTATTAGGGTTTTTACACCGACTTTTGCGAAAATCGAGTTTTGAGCCGACTCGGGTGAAATTGTTGGATTGTAAAACTTCTTGTCACCTAAAAATAATCCACTTGAGATAACTTGGGGGTGGCATAATTATTTTTAACTTGGTGAGCACTAAAATGCAATTAAAGTCATTAAAACACAAAAATACTAATTTAAATTAACTTTGACTTTAATTAATTATTTGACCTTATAAGCTAATGTCCTCAACACACACTCACACAACACAAAAACACCATCACACACACACACAAGGCCGAGAGAAAAGAGGGAGAAAAGAGAAGAGAAAACTCAAGCTTTTCAATCCAATTTTTCAAAGAAAAACCTAGTTTTTGTCCGTGAAACTTCGCACCGACTTGGATTCTGCTTGTTGGGCACGCATAGCACGCATTCCTAGGCTTATATCGCATCAAAGGTGAGAGAAAAATTCTAGATCTCAAAATGTCATTTTTGTGTTTTTGCGTATAAATGAAGATTGAACCGTTAGAATTGAAATCTGATGATAGATTATTGCTCCTTGCATGCTAGGGATCATTATATACTAATACTACGAATTTCTGTCGGATATAGCATAATTTTTATTTTTCGGGTATTTAATTTTGATTAAAATGTTCAAAGTTGAATTAAATGAGTTGTGTTGATCGAAATCGATTGCCGTCGATTTCTAAATACTTGATAATTACGTGTTAGCGCTGTTGTAATGCCGAATTTTCGATTACATTGTTTGTGTGAAAATCCGGAAAATCCAGCCATGACATCTTAGGATTTTAGGGTTATCGGGAATGATTTGGAGGTGTTCTGGTGGATGTCGGAGAGGGCTAATGTAGTAGGTTGAATGGGTGTGTGATAGGAACTGATTTGGCAATGTTTGGATTAGTAGATTGTAAGTTATGAATTTTAGAAGTTTAGGTTGTCATTCTTTAATTTCTTGAACGATGCCTTAGATGGTTGGGTAGTGTTCGAGTGATGAATGGTGAGTTGTTGATGAGTAATCTAAAGTTTAATTAAGTATATTATGCATGTCCGGTTAGATGGCCTACTTTGTCATCTAACTACGTTGTTTGTTGTTTAATTTAATATTGATGTTATATTGATGTTATTGATTGATTATTATTGATTGTGGGAATCGGGCACTCTTGTTGTTGATCTCCCAATTGATTGATTGATTGATGATTGATTGATGAATGATGTTTATGGAGTCTTGGTATGTGTGTGCCACCTCTCGGGCAGCGTCGGGCTGTCGGGTTGATAACGGCATGACTGCCATAGGCTACCCCCAGCTCGCATGACGGAGGTGTCATGGAGGGAGGGGCTAGTGAGGTACCTCGGGTGCGTGAGTAATGGGGAGTTATAAGAAGAACGGTTGAGATCGTGATGGCGTTTGGAGCTACACCAAATAGAGTATCCTTATTGATTGGTTATATAGTTATGTGATGATAGCTTTATTTATGTTGTTGTGTGTTTACTTGCTCAAAGGACTAAATCCAAGGAGCGTAGTGAATACTGTCGAGATCTATCGGATCCTCACTGAGCTTATGTATATAAGCTCACTCTCTATTATTGCATGTTTTCAGGTGTACTTTCACAAGATTACGGGTACGTGCCTTCTGAAGAGGAGAATGTGCAAAGCGTGCCTTTCGTGTATGAGTCATATGTTCCTGAGTCTTATCCATGATTCTATGTTATTAAACATCATGTATATTAGCTTAAGAAACTTTTTAATGCTTTACGATTCTTGGTGTAATAGTTGTTGAAAAGATGATGATCCAAATGATGTTAATTTAGTGGCTTTCTTTTGTCTATGGTTAAGTTGTAGTTGTGTCTCAACTTACTTTTGAAATGTATGATAAAGTTGAGGTATTGTATGTCATGTTGGAACGGAGGCGTATAACGAGGATGTTTTATTGTATAATATGGTTGTGTTGTATGTTGTTGTTTGTATTGAGGAATTACTGGAATGTATGATGTTTTATGAGGTTGGTTTAGAACCTCGGAAATCTGTTTACTGTCGTTATGCCGCCGAAATTCCGTTGCGTCCTGACTGATTATAGGTGGGGTCGAGTTGGGGCGTGACATTTAAGTGGTATCAAAGCTCATGTTAGTTGTCAGCCGGGATATTCTCGGAATGTGGGTAATGGTCTTAGCATGGAATATGTATGAAAAGAAAGGAAAGTGAAATATGTGTTAATATGATTAAGTGATAAGTGATTATATGATTAAAGTGCTTATGTGATTATGTGATCAATTTGTTTATGTGTTTTATATGAGTTTGTTATTTATGTGTTAATAGTTGTTTATAACCTGTCTACGTGCTATAACTGTGCTAACTCTTTGATTAGTAGAATGGCCGGTCGACCGAGAACTAGAGGTAGGCCTGAGATGGCTGATGAGACTCCGAGTAACGTGGCACCGGGCCGTGACGGGGGTGATGACCGATTAGGAGCAGCTATGGAGCGGATTGCAGAGTTAGTGGCTAGTCAGGCACAGTTATTAGCAGGGCAGGCTGCCCAGAATCAGGCTATGCAGGCTCAGCTTCTGAATATTCAGGGTGGTAACCACGGGCGTGGTACCCTGAAGGAGTTTTTAGGATATCACCCACCGAGATTTCAGGGGGAGCCGGATGATAGGAAGGCGGAGGCATGGAGTAGCAGGTTGGAGAAGATTTATGATCCACTTGACTATACTGATGAGCAGAAAGTCTCTTTTGCCGTGTATTTGTTAGATGACGAGGCAGAGGAGTGGTGGCGCACGGTAAGGACTAGCTGGGCGGCACAGGGTATTCCTTATGTTTGGGGTACCTTTCTGATGGCTTTCCGAGCAAAGTATGTCCCGAGGATTTGCAGGGAACGGAGAGAGGCCGAGTTTCTAGCCTTGGTCCAGGGAGATGCTACAGTGGCTCAATATGAGGCCACATTTACTCGATTGTCCCGGTATGCACCGGAGTATGTGGTAGACGAGGAGCGGAGGACTCGCAGGTTTATGTTGGGGTTGCGGCTCGAGATTCAGGATGTGATGGCTCTGAATCGATATGATATTTTCACTGAGGCTTTTGAGGCAGCTTCTAGGTTAGAGAAGAGGAAAGGGGATCAGATTGTCTCCAGTCAGCCTAGTAAGAGGCCGTATCAGCCACAGGGCCAGCAGGTTATATATAGGCCTCCAGTACAGCAGGTTGTCTACAGGCCACCAGCCCAACAGGGTTCTTATAGGCCACAGGGTCAGCAGAGTTACTATCGGCCTCAGTTTCAGCAGGGGCCATATCAGGTTCAGACTCAGTATAGGCCAGCGCAGTCTCAGAGTCAGTACAGGCCTAGCATGGTGAGACCTCAGCAGCAGGCTGTATCAGCTGCTTCATCAGCTTCTGGTTATTCTAGGGGCAGTGTTAGTGCCACATCATCGCAGTGTAATTACTGCAAGCGCCCAGGGCATGTAGAGTCCGACTGCAGGGTAAAGGCAGGGACATGTTTGGGTTGTGGTAGCATCGATCATAGGGCGAAGGATTGCCCTAGGTATGCGAGGACTGAGGGTCGGGCAGCGACTCAGGGTTACCAGGGTAGGCCTACGGGCAGTGTACCACAGCAGTAGCGGGTTCAGGCTCGGGCTTATGCAGTTGACTTAGAGGAGATGCCTGAGGAGACTGCAGTTGTGGAAGGTAACTTCCTTATACTTGATCAACTTGTTAAAGTATTGATTGATTCTGGTGCTACGCATTCTTTCATTACTCCTGCTTGTGTGCAACGTGTTAAAATGCAACCTGAAAGATTGCCTTATGTGGTTGAAATTAGTACCTCTTTGACTGATAAGTATGTTACTGGCTTAGTATGTAAGGATTGTATAATACATGTTAAGGGGCATAATTTTCCTTCGGACCTTATTTTATTTCCTATCCGGGGGTATGATGTTATTCTGGGTATGGATTGGCTTTCTAAGTATGATGCCCAGTTAAACTGTAGAACCAAGGTAGTACAGTTTCGTTTGCCAGATCAGCCAGTAGTTGAGGTAGCGGGTAACCGGGGTGCTAAGACGAGTTTTGTTATCTCAGCAACTAAAGCCGTTAAGTTGGTGAGTAAGGGGTGTTCGGGTTATCTAGCTTATTTGATCAACAAGCCATCTGATAAGCTACAGCTAGAGGAAGTCCCTATTATCCGGGAATATCCTAATGTATTTCCCGAGGAGTTGCCAGGGTTGCCGCCTGAGAGGGATATAGAGTTTGTGATTAATCTTGTTCCCGGTACTCAACCTATTTCTAAATCGGCGTACCGGATGGCACCAGCTGAGTTGAAAGAGTTGAAGACTCAGTTACAGGAGTTGTTGGAGAAAGGATTTATTCAGCAGAGTTCTTCACCTTGGGGAGCTCCTGTTTTATTTGTGAAGAAGAAGGATGGTACTTTGAGATTATGTATTGATTACCGTGGTTTGAATCAGGTGACCATCAAGAATAAATATCCTTTGCCACTGATTGATGTATTGTTTGATCAACTTCAGGAAGCCAAAGTCTACTCTAAGTTTGACTTGAGGTAGAGGTATTATCAGCTTCGGATTCGTATAGAGGATGTTTTGAAGTCTGCCTTCAAGACTCGGTACGGGCATTATGAGTTTGTAGTTATGCCCTTTGAATTAACTAATGCACCGGCAGCATTCATGGATCTTATGCATCGAGTTTTTCAGCCGTATTTGGACCAGTTCGTGGTGATTTTTATTGATGATATCTTGGTCTATTCTAAATCTGAATCGGAGCACGAGCAACATCTACGGCTTGTATTAGAGAAACTGCAGGAGCATCAGTTGTTTGCCAAGTTCAGCAAATGTGAATTTTGGCTGCAACGGATTTCTTTTCTTGGCCATGTTATTACACAGAGCGGTATTTCTGTAGATCCCACTAAGATTGAATCGGTGATGTCTTGGAAGCGGCCAGAGAGTGTTACTGATGTCCGTAGTTTTCTTGGCTTGGCGGGTTATTACCGTAGGTTTGTCAAGGACTTCTCAAAGATTGCGGGGCCACTATCTAAGTTGACTCAGAAACGGACTATCTTTAATTGGGACGAGAAGTGTGAGAGTGGGTTTCAGGAGTTGAAAAAGAGGTTGACTACCGCTCCAGTACTTGCTCTACCAGAGGGGACCGATAATATGGTCATTTACAGTGATGCATCCAAGGAGGGCTTGGGATGTGTTCTCATGCAGGATGGCCGAGTTATTGCCTATGCTTCCAGGAAGTTGAAGCCTTATGAGGTGAATTATCCGACTCATGATCTTGAGTTGGCAGCAGTTGTCTTCGCACTGAAAAAGTGGCGTCATTATCTGTGGGGCAGTAAGTTCGAGATTTTCACTGATCATAAGAGTCTAAAGTATTTATTCTCACAGAAGGAGTTGAATATGCGCCAGCGGAGGTGGATGGAGCTTCTTGGAGATTATAATTGTTCTATCAATTATCTGCCTGGCAAGGCAAATGTTGTGGCAGATGCTCTTAGTCGGAAGGCAAGTATTTCTTGTTTAGCTGTCAAAAAGTGGGAGGTTCTTGAGGAGTTTACTTATTGGAGACCGGAGTTGACTCAGGTTGGCGTGATGTGTTCACATCTCCGTATTCAGCCTTTATTGTTGTCTCAGATCAGGGAAGCTCAGCAGCTTGATGTTAACCTTCAGAAGATCAAGGATCAGATTTCGGATGATCAGTCTGACTTTAAAGTGCATGAGGATGGTATTCTTCGGTTTCGGAACAGGGTTTGTGTTCCCGATGAACCGGGCTTGAGACGAGGTATTCTGGAGGAAGCTCATAATTCTAAATATACTATTCATCCCGGTGGAACCAAGATGTATCGGGATTTGAAACAGCATTACTGGTGGAACAACATGAAGAGGGAGGTTGCTCAGTTTGTGTCTAGATGTTTGACTTGTCAGAGGGTGAAAGCCGAGCATCAACGACCTGCAGGGTTGCTTCAGCCGTTGGCTATACCAGAGTGGAAATGGGAGCATATTACGATGGACTTCGTCACAGGGTTGCCTAGATCACCGAGGGGTAATGATGCAGTTTGGGTTGTCGTGGATCGTTTGACGAAGACAGCTCATTTTATTGCCATGAGGTTGGGAGATGAGGTTACAAAGTTGACGGACCTCTATCTGGATCAGATTGTTAGACTTCACGGTATTCCATCTAGTATTGTCTCTGATCGAGATCCTCGATTTACTTCTCGTTTGTGGGAGAAACTTCAGGAGACCTTAGGTACTCAGTTGAACTTCAGTACCGCGTATCATCCACAGACCGACGGTCAGTCTGAGCGGACTATTCAGATTCTGGAAGATATGCTTAGGGCTTGTGTTCTGGACTTCGGGAAGAACTGGGAGAAACATCTACCACTTGCCGAGTTTGCCTATAACAATAGTTATCAAGCTACTATTGGGATGGCACCTTTCGCAGCTCTTTACGGTCGTAAGTGCCGTTCACCTTTATATTGGGACGAGGTAGGAGAGATGAAGACTATTGATCCGACTATTATGCCAGAACTTCTCGAGAAGATCGAGAATGTTCAGTTGATCAGGCAGAGAATGCTTACGGCGCAGAGTAGATTCAAGAGTTATGCTGATAAGCGTCGTCGAGACTTGGAGTTTGCAGTTGGAGATCGGGTTTTCTTGAGATTGTCTCCTCGAAAGGGGTTTGTTCGTTATGGTAAAGGTGGTAAGCTGAGTCCGAGATTTGTTGGGCCGTTTGAGATTACTGGCAGGGTTGGTAAGTTGGCATATCGGTTGGCTCTACCGGAAAACTTCTCTAATGTCCACGATGTATTTCACGTGTCTAATTTGCGGAAATACAATCCGGATCCTTCTCATATTCTTGAGCCAGAGCCGTTACAGCTTCGAGAGAATTTGACTTATGACGAGCGTCCGATTCGTATTCTAGATCAGATGGACCGAGAGTTGAGGTCGAAGAGGATTCCGATGGTTAAGGTGTTGTGGAAGCATCACGGCATTGAGGAAGCTACGTGGGAGAGACGAGATCAGATGCAGCAACAATACCCAGATCTTTTCCGTACATCAAGTAAGAATTTCGAGGGCGAAATTTCTATAAGGGGGGGAGAATGTGAAACCCCACTTTCTTGCTTATCTCGTTTTACGTGCTATACCTCGTTTTTCATGCATATGATCTGTTTATGTGCTATAGGACCTAGAAAGTTATAATTTTGATGTCAATACTTCTAATACGTGCTAAATGTGCATTCATGAAATTTTCATCAAAAACAGAGTCAGAAATTTTATCGTCGATTTTCAGTGAATAGTGTTTTCGAAACACGTCCGCTATAATTTTGAAACTGGTCTTTTTAACCCTTCTAGACCTAGTCCACGGACTTTAATAGACCTGTGTTTGATGAAAATGGTTTTAAAATCGGCTTAAGAATTTATTAGGGTTTTTACACCGACTTTTGCGAAAATCGAGTTTTGAGCCGACTCGGGTGAAATTGTTGGATTGTAAAACTTCTTGTCACCTAAAAATAATCCACTTGAGATAACTTGGGGGTGGCATAATTATTTTTAACTTGGTGAGCACTAAAATGCAATTAAAGTCATTAAAACACAAAAATACTAATTTAAATTAACTTTGACTTTAATTAATTATTTGACCTTATAAGCTAATGTCCTCAACACACACTCACACAACACAAAAACACCATCACACACACACACAAGGCCGAGAGAAAAGAGGGAGAAAAGAGAAGAGAAAACTCAAGCTTTTCAATCCAATTTTTCAAAGAAAAACCTAGTTTTTGTCCGTGAAACTTCGCACCGACTTGGATTCTGCTTGTTGGGCACGCATAGCACGCATTCCTAGGCTTATATCGCATCAAAGGTGAGAGAAAAATTCTAGATCTCAAAATGTCATTTTTGTGTTTTTGCGTATAAATGAAGATTGAACCGTTAGAATTGAAATCTGATGATAGATTATTGCTCCTTGCATGCTAGGGATCATTATATACTAATACTACGAATTTCTGTCGGATATAGCATAATTTTTATTTTTCGGGTATTTAATTTTGATTAAAATGTTCAAAGTTGAATTAAATGAGTTGTGTTGATCGAAATCGATTGCCGTCGATTTCTAAATACTTGATAATTACGTGTTAGCGCTGTTGTAATGCCGAATTTTCGATTACATTGTTTGTGTGAAAATCCGGAAAATCCAGCCATGACATCTTAGGATTTTAGGGTTATCGGGCATGATTTGGAGGTGTTATGGTGGATTTCCGAGAGGGCTAATGTAGTAGGTTGAATGGGTGTGTGATAGGAACTGATTTGGCAATGTTTGGATTAGTAGATTGTAAGTTATGAATTTTAGAAGTTTAGGTTGTCATTCTTTAATTTCTTGAACGATGCCTTAGATGGTTGGGTAGTGTTCGAGTGATGAATGGTGAGTTGTTGATGAGTAATTTAAAGTTTAATTAAGTTTATTATGCATGTCCGGTTAGATGGCCTACTTTGTCATCTAACTACGTTGTTTGTTGTTTAATGTAATATTGATGTTATATTGATGTTATTGATTGATTATTATTGAATGCGGGAATCGGGCACTCTTGTTGATGATCTCCCAATTGATTGATTGATTGATGATTGATTGATGAATGATGTTTATGGAGTCTTGGTATGTGTGTGCCACCTCTCGGGCAGCGTCGGGCTGTCGGGTTGATAACGGCATGACTGCCATAGGCTACCCCCAGCTCGCATGACGGAGGTGTCATGGAGGGAGGGGCTAGTGAGGTACCTCGGGTGCGTGAGTAATGGGGAGTTATAAGAAGAACGGTTGAGATCGTGATGACGTTTGGAGCTACACCAAATAGAGTATCCTTATTGATTGGTTATATAGTTATGTGATGATAGCTTTATTTATGTTGTTGTGTGTTTACTTGCTCAAAGGACTAAATCCAAGGAGCGTAGTGAATACTGTCGAGATCTATCGGATCCTCACTGAGCTGATGTAGATAAGCTCACTCTCTAGTATTGGATGTTTTCAGGTGTCCTTTCACAAGATTACGGGTACGTGCCTCCTGAAGAGGAGAATGTGGAAAACGTGCCTTTCGTGGATGAGTCATATGTTCCTGAGTCTTATCCATGATTCTATGTTATTAAACGTCATGTATATTAGCTTAATAGACTTTTAAATGCTTTACGGTTCTTAGTGTAATAGTTGTTGAAAAGATGATGATCCAAATGATGTTAATTTAGTGGCTTTCTTTTGTCTATGGTTAAGTTGTAGTTGTGTCTCAACTTACTTTTGAAATGTATGATAAAGTTGAGGTATTGTATGTCATGTTGGAACGGAGGCGTATAACGAGGATGTTTTATTGTATATTATGGTTGTGTTGTATGTTGTTGTTTGTATTGAGGAATTACTGGAATGTATGATGTTTTATGAGGTTGGTTTAGAACCTCGGAAATCTGTTTACTGTCGTTATGCCGCCGAAATTCCGTTGCGTCCTAACTGATTATAGGTGGGGTCGAGTTGGGGTGTGACAATAACTATATTATACAATAATCATTCCTTGTTATATACCTCCGTTCCAACATAATACATAAACCTTAATATACAATACAAAAACATATTGAGCCAATCTAGCAACCTAATCATAAACAAAAGAAAGGCTACTAAGACAACATCAACTAATTCATTAACTTTTCAACATCTTGTACATTATAAACTATAAAGTAGATTAAAGTCTAATAATTTAATTTAAAAGATAATAAAACATGTACGACATCACAAATAAGACTCTGGAACATAGGACTCATCCACGTAAGGCACGTTTTCCACATTCTCCTCTTTAGGAGGCACGTACCCGTAATCCTGTGAAAGTACACCTGTATGTATGCAATAATAGAGAGTGAGCTTATATAAAATAAGCCCAGCGAGGATTCGATAGATCTCGAGCAAGGTCTACTAAACTCCTTGGAATAATCTTTTGAGTTAGTAAACACACAATAACAACAATAATAATATCATCACATAACTATATGACCATTCAATAAAGGATACTCTAGTTGGTGTAGCTCCAAACACCACCACGATCATAACAGCCTTCTTGTGACTCCCATAAACTCACGCACCTGGGGTAGCCCCAATAACCTCGCCTTTCATACACCTCCGTCATGCGAGCTGGAGGCAATCTCTGATAGTCATGCCGTTATCAACCCGACAGCCCAATGCTGCCTGAGAGGTGGCACACACATACCAGAGACCCAGCAATAATAATAAACATCATTCATTCATAGGAGGAAAGTCTAGCAGAACTGTTTATCTCCCGGCATCAATCATCAATGAATAATCATCAATAATCATCAATAATCATATTATCATCATAATAACATCAATAACCAATTTAACAACATATAACTAAGTTAGATGACAAAGTAGGCCATCTTACCGAACATGTATTAAACACAAAATCAAACCCTAATTTACCCGTCAACAACTCACAATTCAATCACTCAACCCACACCCAATCAACTAAGGCTCAATCTAACATGTTCAAGAAAGACAACCTAAACTTCAAATAATCATATCTTACATTCTACTAATCCAAACAACTCCAAATCAGTTTCTATCACTCACCCATTCAACCAACTACATTAACCCCCTCGGAAACCAACCAAAACACATCCAAATCATACCCAACAACCCTAAAACTCTAGTGTGTCATGGCTGAAATTTTTGGATTTTCACCCAAACATCATAATCGAAACTTCGGCATTACAATGGCGCTACCACGTAATTATCAAACATTTAGAAATCGACGGCAATCAATTACGATCAACACAACTCAATTTAATCAACATTGAACAAGTTAATCAAATTTAAATACCCGAAAAATAAAAATTATGCTACAACCAATAAAAAATCGTAGTATTACAGCTAAATGATCTCTAGCATGCAAGGAACAATAATCTAACATCAGATTAGAATTCTAACGGTTCGATTTTCATTTATACGCAAAAATATAAAAGACAACTTTTGAGATCCAGAATTTTTCTCTCACCTTTGATGCGATATAAGCCTAGGAATACGTGCAATGTGTGTCCAACAAGTGGAATCCAACTCGGCACGAAATTCTACGGACAAAAACTAGCTTTTTCTTTGAAAAATTGCTTTGAAAACCTTGAAAACTCTTTTCTCTTCTCTCTTCTCCCTCTCGGCAATGTGTGTGCAATTGTGGGTGTTTTTGTGCTTTGGGAGTGTGTGTTGGTGATATAAGCTTGTTGGTCAACAATTAAAATAAAGTCAAAGTTAGTTTAAGTTAGTATTTTTGTGTTTTCTTGACTTTAAATGCATTTTCTTGATCACCAAAGTTCAAAACAATTATTCAACACCCAAGCTAGCTCAAGTATATTATTTTTAGATGACAAGAAGTTTTACAATCAAACAATTTCACCCGAGTCGGCTTAAAACTCGATTTTCGCAAAAATCGGTGTAAAAACCCTAATAAATTCTTAAGCCGATTTTAAAACCGTTTTCATCAAACACAGGTCTATTAAAGTCCGTGGACTAGGTCTAGAAGGGTTAAAAAGACCAGTTTCAAAATTTTAGCGGACGTGTTTCGATAATACTATTCACTAAAAATTGACGATAAAATTTCTGACTCCGTTTTTTATGAAAATTTCATCAATGCACATTTAGCATGTTCTAGGAGTATTGATATCAAAATTACCACATTCGAAGTCATATGGCACATAGATAGGTTAATTCACGCAAAACGAGATAAGCACGCAAAACGAGATAAGATAGAAAAGTGGGGTATCACAAAGAAGATTCCGATGGTCAAAGTATTGTGGAAGCATCACGGTATCGAGGAAGCTACTTGGGAAAGACGAGATCAGATGTAGCAGCAGTACCCAAATCTTTTCCGTTCAGCAAGTAAGAATTTTGGGGATGAAATTTCTTTAAGGGGGGGAGAATATGAGACCCTATATTTTACTTTATCTCGATTTGTGTGTTTTATCTCGTTTCGCGTGAATTGACCTGTTTATGTGCTATAAGACTTAGAATGTGTTAAATATGTGATTAATACTCATAATACATGCTAAGTGTGCATTCATAAAATTTTTATCAAAAACGGAATCAGAAATTTTATCGTCGGTTTTGGTAAATAGTATTTTTGAACACCTGTCCGCTAAATTTTTTACAGGAGTGTTTTAAACGTTTTAAAACCTAGTCCTCAGGTATTAATAGACATGTGTTTGATTAAAACGGATTTGGAATTGGTTTTGGAATTTTAAAGATTTTTACACTTTCTTTTGCAAGAAAACGAGTTTTAAGCTGACTCGGGTGAAACTATTTTAATGTAACACTCTTTGTCACCTAAAATATATTTTCTAGAATTAATTTGGTTGTCAATTTAATAGTTGAGCAAGAAATAGTCAAGAAATGAATTAAAAGACAAGAAAATACTAAAAATAACTAGTTTTCACCTTTGACCTTGATTTAATTTGTTTGACTTTGAGTATATTAGCATCAACACCTACTAACACAACACAAAACATACTTATTTTGCACCTACTTGGCCAAGAGCCATAGAAAGAAAAACAAAGCTTTTTCTTCAAGTTTTCAAAGCAAAATTTCATAGAAAAACCTAGTTTTTGTCCGCAGTTTTTCGTGCTGAGTTGGATTCCGCTTGTTGGGCACGCATTGCACGCATATCTAGGCTTATTTTGCACCAAAGGTGAAAGAAAAATTCTAGATCTCAAAAGTCATATTTTATGTTTTTGCGTATAATTGATTATTGAACTGTTAGAATGTTAATTTGAAGGTATATTATTGTTCAGTGCATGCTAAGGATCGATTATATGTATTCTTGTGAGATTTGAACCGTTCTAGCGTAAATTTTTATTTTCGGATATTTAAAGTTGATAGTTTGGCCAATTGTTGATTATTTTGAGTTGTAGTGGTTGGAATCGATTGCCGTCGATTTCTAAAAGACGTGGTAGCGCCGTTATAATGCCGAATTTTCGATTGCGATGTTTATGTGAAAATTCAGAAATTTCAGCCTAGCTGCATTGAGGTTTTAGGGTTGTTGGGCTTGATTTTGATGTGTCTTGGTTGGTTTCCGAGAGGGCTAATGTAGTTGATTGAATGGGTGAGTGTTATAAACTGATTTGGAGTTGTTTGGATTAGTAGAATGTAAGATATGATTATTTGAAGTTTAGGTTGTCTTTCTTTAAATTGTTGAATTCGACCTTTAGTTGATTGGGTAGTATTTGAATGATTGAATTGTGAGTTGTAAATGGTTAGACTAGGGTATGATATCTTGGTTTAATGCATGTTAAGTTGGATGGCCTACTTTGTCATCTAACTTAGTTGTTTGTTGTTTAATTGATTACTTGATGTTATATTGATGACAATTGATGATAATTGATGATTATTGATAATTATTGATTGATTATTGATGAATCGGGAGATAGTAAACGGAAAAGGTTATCCTCCTATGATTGATGTTTATTATTATTGCTGAGTCTTGGTATGTGTGTGCCACCTCTCGGGCAACATCGGACTATCGAGTTGATAACGGCATGACTACCAGAGGCTATCCCTAGCTCGCATAACGGAGGTGTCATGGAGGGAGGTACTAGTGAGGTACCTCGGGTGCGTGAGTAATGAGGAGTTATAAGAAGAACGGTTGAGATCGTGATGGCGTTTGGAGCTACACCAACTAGAGTATCCTTTATTGATTGGTCATTATAGTTATGTGTTTATATTGTTATTGCTGTTTTATTGTGTGTTTACTGCTCAAAGGATCATTTCCAAGGAGAATAGTAAATACTGTTAGAGATCTATCGGATCCTCACTGAGCTCGTTTTATATAAGCTCACTCTCTATTATTGCATGCTTACAGGTGTGTTTGAGCAAGATTACGGGTACGTGCCTCCAGAAGTGGATAATGTTCCTTTCGTCGATGAGTCTTATATGCATGAGTCTTTGCCATGAGATTGTTTATAGTTATTGTAATATGATGTATTGTTAAACCTACCTTAGTATAAAGACATATGTATGTTGACTTAGTAGTCTTTCTTTTGACTATGGTTGGGTTGTTAAGTTAGTTTATAATTTATTTTGAAATGTATGTTGAAGTTAAGGTATTATGTTGGAACGGAGGCGTATAACTAAGAATGATTATTGTATAATATGGTTATGTTGTATGTGGTTAACTTAATTGAGGAGTTTGATTGTATGATGTTCTGAGAGGTTGGTTTAGAGCCTCGGTGTCTTAATTACTATCGTTATACTGCAGAAATCCGTTGCGTCCTGACTGATTGTAGGTGGGGTCGAGTTGGGGCGTGACAACTTTAACCATCGGGATGCTTTTAGTTCTGAGCTCCTGAACTTTCCAATCAACAATTTCGAAGAGGTTTCTCCATGTAGGTCAAAGTTTCACTGATCTCTAATGGCTTGGGCTCAAGAACATGAGAAGGATCTGGCTGATACTTCCGAAGCATAGAAACATGGAAGACATCATGAATTCTGCCCAAGCTAGGAGGCAAAGCTAGTCGATAAGTCAATTCACCAATTGTTTTAGTTACTTCAAACGGTCCCACATAACGAGGACTGAGTTTACCTCCCTTACCATGCCAAATCAAACCCTTGCGAGGAGAAATTTTCAGAAATACCCGATCACCTACGGGAAATTTCAGATCACGACGGCGTCTATCTGTGTAACTCTTTTGCGACTCTGCGTTGTAAGCATTCTTTTTCTAATAAGCTGAACATTACCAATCATTCTGTTCATATCTGGAAATAGAGTAGGATCATTAGATTTCATCTTTCCAACTTCATCCCAATATAAAGAAGATCTGCATTTATGCCCATACAAAGCTTCATAGGGTGCCATACCGATAGTTGCTTGATAACTGTTGTTATAAGCAAATTCTGCAAGAGGTAAGTATTTCTCCAAACTCTTATCGAAGTCCAGAATGCACGCTCGTAACATATCCTTAAGTATTAGAATAGTTCTTTTAGATTGTCCATCAATTTGAGGATGATAAGAAGTACTAAAGCTCAATGTCGTGCCCAAAGCTTTCTGAATCTTCTGCCAGAACTGAGATGTGCATCTGGGATCTCTATTTGACACAATACCCTTTGGAATCCCATGAAGTCTGACAACATTCTTAATATATAACTCCGCCTGTAATACCCGAGCCCGGAATGTGGAATTTTCCTGTTTATTATTCTGAAAATTATATTTTCTTAAGTTCTTTGAAATCAAATTGTTACCTCTTATTGTCGCAAAGTGCATTGTATATCGAGAGCGATGGTTAGAGAGCGGTTTTTAGTCATCAACAAATAGTGAAAACTAGTGTTTAGTGTTTTAATTTTAGTGTTTTAGTTGTTGTTAGCTAGAATTAATATTGCATTAGTTATTTTAGCTTTAAAAATGCATAAAATAGGCTAATTTGACCAACTTAAGTTAGTTGACCAAGGGTTTGACCATTTGACCAAGCTTGTCATCTTTTATTAAGCTTAAACATTGCAAAATAAAAAAAACAAAGCTGAAAACAAAACATAAGCTGGCCAAAACCAAGAGGAAATAAAAAAAAGCTTTTCAATCTTCAAACTTCCAATCTTCGCCTGAGCTTGTGCGGGGTTGTTACCGAGGCATCCAGCGAGGTTTTCTTAGCGACTAGGAGTGTCCAAGGTGAGGGAAGCACGTTATTTGCGCATTTGAATAACATGTATATCAACTTTATGATTTTTGGGTTTTATCCGTAGTTTGTTATTTTAATCATTTTAATGCTTAAAGAATGTTCCTTGACAATTGTAGAACATGTATTTATAGCTTTTTAACATTTTCTGCGGTTGAATGTTGAGATTGTAATTTAAAATGTCAATTGAATAGTAAAATATGAATAGTAAACCCTCAAAACGTAGAAGTTGTTTCGTTATGCGTTTTGTTGATGTGAAAAGATGTTAGATATGCTAGAATGCCTAAATGCATGATTTGTTTGGATTGTGTAATGAAAAAAATGAGAAAAAATGTATTGGTGAAAGTCGGGGTCATTTAGGTCGAGTTTAGCGTTTTCTCATTTTGCGTGATGACATTGTCTCGGGAGGCCATGGAAGCACTTTTGGTGTGGTTATGGCGTTGGTTGGGTGTTTGGTTAGAGTAGCGGTAGTTCAAACGAGCAAAGGGGAAAATCGGGGCTTTGCGTGAATTCTAGGGTAAAGTAGGGTTTCGGGGTCTTTAGACGTGCCTTATGGTGACCTAGGAGGATTGGTGAAGTCGGTTTCCAGAACTCGTGGCTCGTTTGGAAATAGTAGCGTTTTGATAGTTGGGGTCGATTTGTGATTTTGCTTGTTATCTTAATGTTATGCCCATAGAATGTTTAATATTGCTTGATATGCTTGTTAGAGTTAATTTTGATTGAAATGCTTATCAACTGTTGCTATTGCGTGCGAGAGTAATCTACTTTGTTATTCTCCCACGTGTGGCTTTATTGCTTGATTGCTCGATTGTTGCATTGTATATTCTATTGCATTCATAGAGTCAGGGGCGGTGTGATGGGCCTCTCTAGGTAGCCTCAAGTTGCCAGTGTTGGTTGCCCTAGCTCCGTGTCCTATTCCCTTTCTCGCTTGGGTTGCCTCCCAGGGAGATTTGGGTTGTAGAATTGATGGATACTTCCGAGGTATTCCAAACTGAAGTTATAAGGTGGTTTGGGCCGGCGCGTCGTCATCGAATTCGTGATTGAAAGTTGCTCGTGGAAAGTGAATCGTATCCTTTGAATGAGTGTTTATAGTTTTAATGCTTGTCTTGTTTTATTGTTGGCTTTGTTTGTATCTCTATATGATAATTGAATGAATTGCTTGGCTATTTGCATTGCATTCTCCTCTCATCTCCGTCCTTGAGACCAATAACCCTCGCTGAGCAATAGTTTTTGCTCATTCCTTTCTATACTATATTTTACAGGAGTAGTTGAAGCGGACCCTATTGAGGTAATTGAGGAGGAGGAGCAAGTGGAGGTGTTTCCTTGATAGCACTTCTTTGCTTAGCTGGTGGTTGGTTGCCAGACTTTTGTGCGGGCCATGCTTGATGTGTTTAATGCTTGGTTGACGCTTTATTTTGAGGCTTGTAACCTTGTATGTAGTTTCTATTTTGAGGCCTTTAGGGTCTTATGTTGTAAAGTTGAAAGAATGTGAAGTTGTAAAGATATGCTCTTATGACTAGTAAAGAATTGCATACTAATGGTTTAACTGTTTAGTGGCACGAATACTTGTGTAGTATGCATGACATTTTTGGTTTGCAAAGTTGTTAATGAGAAGATGTATATTTTCTAAAAGAGAGTTGTCTTGATTCAAATGTTTATTATGGCTTTCGCAAGTATTATGTTGAATGTAGGGTTTCGGATCGTCCACGGTACAGGTGGAGACTCCGTCCTTGTGTCGGGTCCGGGCTTGGCCTTTTCGAGGCCAGGTCGGGGCGTGACACCACCAGCTTATCAAGAGAATCAGTCTTCTTTTTATCAATAAAATGAGAAGTCTTGGTCAATCTGTCCACAATAACCCAAACAGAGACATTACCCTTCGAAGACCTCGGCAAATCAAAGACGAAATTCATGGTAATATGATCCCACTTCCATTCAAGTTTAGCCAAAGGTTGTAATAACCTAGCAGGTCTTTGATGTTCTGCTTTAACTTTCTGACAAGTAAGACATCTGGCAACATAGTCAGCAATTTCTCTCTTCATGTTGTTCTACCAGAAGTTCTGCTTCAAATCTTTATACATCTTTGTACTACCGGGATGGATAGTATACTTAGAATTATGAGCCTCTACAAGAATTTCTTTCTTTAAAACTGGCTCAGAAGGAATACAAATTCTGCCTTTGAATTTAAGAAGACAATCATCATGCAATTTGAAATCTGACTCTCCCTCTTTCTATTTCTCTAAGATTTTCAACAAATGAGGATCCGTTTGTTGAGCTTCTCTAATCCTGGATAATAATAGGGATTGAATCTGCAAACTTGCAAATTGAATACCAGAATTTGAAGTCTCAGGCTTCCATAGACATAATTCTTCCATGAACTCCCAATTTTTTTATGATTAAGCTGGCAATTATAGCCTTTTGGCTTAAAGCATCAGCAACAATATTGGCCTTACCTGGCAGATAATTGATAGTGCAATTATAATACTCAAGCAATTCCAACCAATGCCTATGCCTCATATTCAACTCCTTCTGAGAAAAGAGATATTTCACACTCTTGTGATCAGTAAAGATTTCAAATTTATTACCCCAAAGATAGTGATGCCATTTCTTTAGTGCAAAGATGATAGCTACAAGCTCAAGATCATGCGTCGGATAGTTAAGTTCATAAGGTTTCAATTTTTTGGAAGCATAGGCAATAACTTTTCCATTTTGCATCAATACACAGCCCAAACCTTCCTTAGAAGCATCACTATAGATTACCAGATTATCAGTACCCTCAGGTAGAACAAGAGTAGGAGTTGTGGTTAATCTCTTCTTCAATTCCTGGAAGCTAGCCTCGCATTTTTCATTCTAGTCAAATACAGTCTTCTTTTGAGTAAGCTGAGTCAATGGCCGAGCAATTTTAGAGAAATCCTTGACAAACCTTCTGTAATAACCTGCTAAACCCAAAAAACTGTGAATTTCTATAATAGTCTCCAGTCGTTTCCATGCCATGACAACCTCAATCTTTGCTGGATCAACAGAAATTCTATCCTAAGAAATAATGTGGCCCAGAAAAGTGACTTGCTTAAGCCAGAATTCGCATTTGCTAAACTTTGCAAATAACTGATGCTCTTGAAGAGTCTGCAATACAATTATGAGATGTTGTTCATGCTATGCCTCAGATTTAGAATATACAAGAATATCATCAATAAATAAAACCACAAACTGGTCCAGATAGGGGTGGAATACTCTCTGCATTAAATCCATGAATGCGGCAAGAGCATTAGTTAACCCAAATGGCATAACAACAAATTCATAATGACCATACCGAGTTCTGAAAGCAGTTTTGGGGACATAATCTGACTTAATCTTTAACTGATAATAGCCCTACCTCAGATCGAATTTAGAAAATACCCTTGCACCTTGCAGCTGATCAAATAACTCCTCAATCAAAGGCAATAGATATTTGTTTTTGATAGTTACCTGATAAAAACCCCGGTAATCAATGCATAAGCGAAGAGATCCGTCTTTCTTTTTTACAAATAGAACTGGTGCACCCCAAGGTGAAGAACTCAGTTGAATGAATCCCTTCTCAGGCAAGCCCTACAACTAAACTTTCAATTCTTGCAATTCGGGTGGAGCCATTCTATACGGAGTCCTAGAGATAGGTGTAGTCCTTGGCAATAAATCAATCATGAACTTTATCACTCTATCGGGTGGTAAACCTGGTAATTCCTCAGGAAAGACCCCCGGAAACTCTCTCACAATAGGTACATCATTCAATTCCAATTGGTCTATAGGTTGATTAATCAAATACGCAAGATAAGCCTCACAAACTTTGCTCAACAGTTTAGATGCTCTAATGGAAGAAATGATAGGAGTTCAAGTTGATTTTCTACTACCAACTATTTCAATTACAGGGTGGTCAGGCATTTCAAATCTCACGATATTCTTTCTACAGTCAAAGAGTGTATAATAACTTGCCAACCAATCTATCCCCAAAATAATTTGAAAGTCATTGAAGGGTAGAATAATCAAGTCAGCAAGAAAAACACGACCCTCAATAAAAATATTACATGCTCTGCAAATAGATCTAGTAACAAACTTCGAACCCATAGGAATGTAAACCACAATCTCATGCAACAGTTTATCATGATTCAGTTTAGTATTTTGTGCACAAGTAGGAGTAATAAATGAATGTGAAGCTCCGAAATCAATTAAAACTTTAACTGATTGATCATTAAGAAGAAAAGTACCTTCTACTACAGCAGTCGTATCTGAAAATTCCTCTACATTGAAGGAAAATACTCGGGCCTGACCCCATTGTACTGGTGCTGCAGCTGACGCCCTGGTCTGATTGCCCTGGCCAGATGTCTGACCCCTAGTATTCTTGAATTTCGGGTACTCTTTAGCCTTATGTTGATCACTGCCACATCCGGTACATCGGCCCAATCTCTTCCAACAATTTTCCTCAGTATGACCCTGGCGTTGATAGAAGTTGCACTACTGGTGACGTCTTGCAACAGTGCCTCCCGAAGGAGCTCTGTAAGAAGAGGTAGCTGAACTACCCTACTGAGATTGAGCTGCAACTGGACGAGACTGCCCCTAATTTCTGAACTGGTCATGCCTGAGTCTGAGTAGGCCCTATGAAGCTTCAAGTTTGCCTCGACTATTAACTCTAGCCTACGAAAATAGTCTGCCTCTGAAACCCCTGACTCTGTGATTGGTTCTGCCATTTACTCGACTGACTAGACTCAGCCAATACAACTACCTTGCATTTTTCATACCTCGAGGCGGCTCTGACCATTGCAGCATAGTTAGGGTAATCATTCGCAGACAGATTAAGCATAATATCACTTCTTAACCCCATGATGAATCTCTGCATTTTCATGTCCTCTGGCTGTACCAAAGTCGGCACATAACGGGAGAGCCTAGTAAAAGTATCCTTATACTGATCCACTAACATATTTCCTTGCTTCAAGGCTATGAACTCTGGTTGGTGTCTCTCACGGGCAACCACTGATATATACTTATCTCAGAATTCACAGACGAAGTCAGCCCACGAATGTTAAACCCTCTCTGCTTCCTATTTCTCACTAATAGTACGCTACCACTCCTCAGCGTCACCCTCCAGAAGGAATGTGGCATAGGTAATTTTTCTCTCATTACTGCACTCGAGTATTGCAGCCACCCCTTCAAACTTTCTCAACCACAATTCAGCCTTTGTATCATTTGGCTCTCCGAAGAAGCTGTAGGCCCCATGATATAAAAACCTATCATACAAATTACCTCCGGTTGTACCACTACCCTCAGCTCTTGCAGACTGATTACCACCAGCAACCGCTGTCTGTCCCTGTTGAGTCACAAACTGGGCAATGGTATTCACAGCATTGGCCATTATGGCCAAGATCTACGCAGTACTCGGTTCCTGAACTTGTGGTGCATTTCCTGCCATACAGGCTTCTTGCCCGAGAGCCTCCTCTAGTTCTCTATCAACATCTTGATTCCCAGTTCGACGGTAGGGTCTCATTCCAGACAACTAGAATGCAAAGTATTATGACAAGCATATGTATAATTCACAATTAAATCACATAAGAATAAGTTCAAATAAGTTAACATAAGATCACACATAGGGTCACACAAACACTTTGCATACTAAAGACACAAGAAAACAATTAATCATACTTTCCATTCTTAACTTTTCATTTTTACACAATAACTCATATAAGACCTTTCACATTCTCGCTTTTATGCTAGCATGTGCTTTAACCATTCAATCCTACCTTAGCCAATCAAAGAACCATTTATTCACGCAATCACACTTTAACTTAATAGACTCCTACCCACAGACCGAGAAAATTAACCTGACTTCATGCAATCTATAAGCTCTGATACCACCTAAATGTAATGCCCCGACCCAACCCTACGCTAAAGGTTACGTCTGGACCCGTCAAACGGACAGAGTCTCCTCTCTACCATGGACATTCTGAAAACCTGTAAACGCTCAATAAAGCCACAATATAACAAGACAAGCTTTTATAACTAAAGTTCAAAGATTCAAGGCCATCCGAGCCTTGAGACATACAGTAATTCAGATTCACACAAGCATGCATCCAACTTAACTTCTTTTGCAAAACCGCTTATCATGCCACCCCATGATAGCAATAAAACATTCTTAGAAGTTGAAAACAACATGCATCAGAATATTCACACCCAAGCATGCAAAACAACTAGAAGTAGAAACATAAGTTATTACAAGCCATAGAATTACTACTCCTACTACAGTCATTTGGCTTCCAATTTACATATTACACAAATACATACATGAGCCTTTAGGCCCCAAAATTGATCACAACATAGAATAACACATTCTCCACATAGAAACTAGAAAACACATCCATCTCAGACAATAATCACACAGCTTCTAGGTCAAAGGTTCAGCCTGCACTTCTTCCTCTTCCACTATCACGTCAACTAGCTGGGGATCACCCTCAGTGTCTCTTGAAACATGCTAGCGTGGTATGAGCAACCACTATTGCCTAGTGAGGGATAAAGGCCAAACGGGACGTGCGATGCAACAAATATAACAATTAACAAGAAAAGCAAGTAAAGTACATTTGAAATAGTAAATAACCACACATATCAAAGGATACGATACACTTAACCCCAAACTCCAAGATTCTCTTATCTTTGGCCAGGAACCACGAACCACGATCAATGTTCCGGCAAATTCACAATCACCTCAATGGGTGTACTCCGGATGTACCCCGATAATCCTAGGACCCAACATCCCCTGGAAATCTCCAGACCAAGTGAATAAGGGACTAGGGTATGGAGTTTGAATATCCACTGGCAGGCCTCCTACCGCCCAACCGATATTCAACACATCTGCCCCTGACACTATGGTTGTGCAACCACTATGCAATGCACGTTAATACTTGACAATAAGATAATCAATGAAGAACAGTAACACTTAGGAAGGTCAACAAAAGAGGTTGCCCTTGAGACAATTCATATGATAAGCAATACTACAAAACTAATTAAAAGAGTATAAAAGGAAAAGTTGCACATTTTTCCAGTAAACCAATACCAAAAGCTCATAAACATGTTATAATTGTAATTAAACAATTAATACACACTTACAAGGTTATAGATGTGAAAAATCATTCATTTCTCTATTATCCCCCTTTTATCCTAAGCCATTTTCCTTCCAAATCAAAGTTAATATTTCGAATTCATGGGGAAAGCTATACCATTCTTCTAATTAACCCTTAAGGCACCCTTAAAACCCTTAAACACATTCAAATACTCACAATTACCCCAAAAGACCCAATTTTCCTCTTATGGCTTTGAACTACACATACCTTAACCGGGATCCAAACGAGAGTTAGCAAAGCTTCTATAGCACCTAGGTAGCCTAAGAATACCAAATGTGAAGTTCAATTCCACTCGAATTAGCATTAACCCTGAAATCCCTTTTAAAAAGTCAGTTATTTCACGTTTTATACAAGTTTAGAGCAATTCGAGGTCACGGGGCTACTCGACTACCTTCATTAGCACCTAAGGTATCTATTAGAAGTAATGAATCAAGCTAATACGTACAATTACATAAACCCAAGAAATTTATCACTATTCACCTCACAAAATCAAAGTAACGATTCCTACCATTTAAAATGTGAACCAATGGCTTAAATGTATTCTCTAGCACTTATATACAACATATAATAGCATAGATAAGCATTTCAATAGCATTTGATAGCATTTCTAACAATTCAAAAAAAGTGTAACATTTTTAATATGCAAAAAGAGTTGTGAAATCCCTCACCTAAAGCGCGTAGGAACACCTAGAAGGCTTGCATACACCCTAAACTACTTGCTCTCAGTTTGGAGAGGCTTGGATTGAAGAGTTGAAGATCAAAAGCTCCTTCTTTTCCTTGGTTGCTGCTATCGGGTTTCTCTGCCCTTTTTCAGCTTTGAATTTTTTTTTTCTTTGTTATGTTATGAGCTAACTGGTGTATGTTGAGTATATTAAGTGTGTAAAGTTATTTTATGTGTGTAGGTTGACTTAAAAGGTGAGTTAAACTAGTTAAATACAAGTCCTAAGGTGCCAATTAATGTTAGCAAATTAAAACACTAAGTTAAGTTACGTAACACTATTCACTAATTTACTAAACCATTTTCTAAACGAAGGCTCCTATCGATCCTAGCTCAAATGCACAATTTTCTCATTCCTACTATAATTAATATGATTTAAGAAAAATGCTAACTCAAAGTAATTATGAAGTTGAAAAATGCCATGAATAGTAATTAAAGAAGACAATAATTAAAGCACAGAAGAAATGCGCAACTAATGGATGCAACAGTAAGTGAATGTATGACGAAAATCTCGGGCATCACAACAAATACTTCACACTTTTGTGATTAGTGAAAATCTCGAACCTACTGCCCCACAAATAATGACGCCACTTTTTCAGTGCGAATACAACTGCTGCCAACTCAAGATCATGAGTCGGATAGTTTACCTTATACAGTTTCAACTTTCTAGAAGCATAAGCAATAACCTGACCATTCTGCATAAGTACGCAACATAAGCCTTCCTTGGATGCATCGCTATAGATGACCATATTGTCGGTTCCCTCTGGCAAAGAAAGTACTGGAGCGGTAGTCAATCCATTTTTCAGCTCCTGAAACCCACTCTCACATTTCTCATCCCAAGTAAAGCTGGTTCATTTTTAAGTTAGCTTAGAAAGTGGCCCTACGATCTTAGAAAAGTCCTTCACAAACCTACGGTAGTAACTTGCGAAACCAAGGAAGTTGCGAACCTCCAAAACATTCTCTGGCTGCTTCCAAGACTTCACCACTTCAATCTTAGTGGATCTATTGAAATACAATTCTGTGTAATCACATGGCCAAGAAAAGATATCCGTTGTAGCCAGAATTCACATTTACTAAACTTCGCAAACAACTGATGCTTCTAAAGCTTCTGTAGGACAAGTTGTAGATGTTGCTCGTGCTCCGATTCAGTCTTAGAATAAACCAAGATATCATCAATAAAGATCACCACGAACTGGTCCAAGAATGGCTGAAAGACTCGATGCATAAAATCCATGAGTGCTACTGGAGCGTTAGTTAGTCCAAAGGTTATAACTACAAATTCATAATGCCCGTACCGAGTCGTGAAAGAAGACTTTGGAACATCCTCCATACGGATCCGAAGCTGATAATACCCTTGCCTCAAGTCAAATTTAGAGTAGACTTTGGTTCCCTGAAGTTGATCAAATAGCTCATCAGTTAGTGGCAAAGGATACTTGTTCTTGATGGTCACCTGATTCAAACCACGATAATCGATACATAATCTCAAGGTATCATCCTTCTTCTTTACAAATAAAACGGGTGCTGTGAAACCCCACTTTCCTGCTTATCTCGTTTTACGTGCTATACCTCGTTTTGCGTGCATATGATCTGTTTATGTGCTATAGGACCTAGAAAGTTATAATTTTGATGTCAATACTCCTAATACGTGCTAAATGTGCATTCATGAAATTTTCATAAAAACGGAGTCAAAAATTTTATCGTCGATTTTTAGTGAATAGTATTTTCGAAACACGTCCGCTAAAATTTTGAAACTGGTCTTTTTAACCCTTCTAGACCTAGTCAACGGACTTTAATAGACCTGTGTTTGATGAAAACGGTTTTAAAATCGGCTTAAGAATTTATTAGGGTTTTTACACCGACTTTTGCGAAAATCGAGTTTTAAGCCGACTCGGGTGAAATTGTTTGATTGTAAAACTTCTTGTCACCTAAAAATAATTTACTTGAGCTAGATTGGATGTTGAATAATTGTTTTGAACTTTGGTGATCAAGAAAATGCAATTAAAGTCATTAAAACACAAAAATACTAACTTAAACTACTTTGACTTTGCATTTTTTTAATTGACTAAGCTTTTAATTATATATTGTCATCAACACACACTCAACACAACACAAAACACACTCCACACACACACAAAGGGCCGAGAGGTTGAGGGAGAAAAAGAAAGAGAAAAACTCAAGCTTTTCAATCAATTTTTCAAAGAAAAACCTAGTTTTTGTCCGTAGAACTTCGCACCGACTTGGATTCTGCTTGTTGGGCATGCATTGCACGTATTCCTAGGCTTATATAGCATCAAAGGTGAGAGAAAAATTCTAGATCTTAAAATGTCATTTTTATACTTTTGCTCATAAATGAAAATTTAACCGTTAGAATTGAAATCTGATGATAGATTATTGCTCCTTGCATGCTAGGGATCATTTTGATGGAATACTACGAATTTCTGTCGGATGTAGCATAATTTTTATTTTTCGGGTATTTAATTTTGATTAAAATGTTCAAAGTTGAATTAAATGAGTTGTGTTGATCGAAATCGATTTCCGTCGATTTCTAAATACTTGATAATTACGTGTTAGTGCTGTTGTAATGCCGAATTTTCGATTACATTGTTCGTGTGAAAATCCAAAAAATCCAGCCAAGACATCCTAGGGTTTTAGGGTTATCGGGCATGATTTGGAGGTGTTATGGTGGATTTCAGAGAGGGCTAATGTAGTAGGTTGAATGGGTGAGTGATAGAAACTGATTTGGCAATGTTTGGATTAGTAGATTGTAAGTTATGAATTTTAGAAGTTTAGGTTGTCATTCTTTAATTTCTTGAATGATGCTTTTAGATGGTTGGGTGGTGTTTGAGTGTTGAATGGTGAGTTGTTGATGAGTAATTTAGAGTTTAATTGTGTATATGATGCATGTCCGGTTAGATGGCCTACTTTGTCATCTAACTAAGTTATTGATTGATTATTATTGAGTTCGGGAATCGGGCACTTTTGATGCTGATCTCCCAATTGATTGATTGATTATTATTGAGTTCGGGAATCTAGCACTTTCATTGCTGATCTCCCAATTGATTGAAGGATTGATTGATGATTGATGATGATTATGGAGTCTTCGTATGTGTGTGCCACCTCTCGGGCAGCGTTGGGCTGTCGGGTTGATAACGGCATGACTGCCATAGGCTACCCCCAGCTCACATGACGGAGGTGTCATGGAGGGAGGGGCTAGTGAGGTACCTCGGGTGCGTGAGTAATGGGGAGTTATAAGAAGAACGGTTGAGATCGTGATGGCGTTTGGAGCTACACCAAATAGAGTATCCTTTATTGATTGGTTATATAGTTATGTGATGATAATGTTATTATTGTTGTTGTGTGTTTACTTGCTCAAAGGACTAAATCCAAGGAGCATAGTGAATACTGTCGAGATCTATCGGATCCTCACTGGGCTTATGTATATAAGCTCACTCTCTATTATTGCATGCTTATAGGTGTTGCAGAGCCGGATTACGGGTACGTGCCTCCTGAGGAGGAAAATGTGCCTTACGTGGACGAGTCATATGTTCCTGAGTCTTATCCATGATTCTATGTTGTTTAATGTCATGTATATTAGCTTAATAGACTTTTATATGCTTTATGGTTCTTATTGTAATAGATGTTGAAAGATGATAATCCAAATGATGTTAACTTAGTGGCTTTCTTTTGTCTATGGTTAAGTTGTAGATGTGTCTCAACTTATTTTTTGGAATGTATGATAAGGTTGAAGTATTGTATGTTATGTTGGAACGGAGGCGTATAACGAGGATGGTTTATTGTATAATATGGTTGTGTTGTATGTTGTTGTTTGAAATGAGGAGTTGTTGGATGTATGATGTTTAATGAGGTTGGTTTGGAACCTCGGTATCCTATTTACAGTCGTTATACTGCCGAAATTCTGTTGCGTCCTGACTGATTGTAGGTGGGGTCGAGTTGGAGCGTGACATTTAAGTGGTATCAGAGCGCATGTTAGTTGTCAGCCGGGGTATTCTCGGAATGTGGGTAATGGTCTTAGCATGAAATATGTATGAAAAGAAAGAAAAGTGAATTATGTATTGATATGATTAAATGATTATGTGATTATGTGATCAATTTGTTTATGTGATTGAAACTTATGTGATCTATGTGCTTTATATGAATTTGTTGTTTATGTGTTAAAAGTTGTATATAATCTGTTTATGTGCTATAACCTGTGCTATCTCTTTGATTAGTACGATGGCCGGTAGACCGAGAACTCGGGGTAGGCCCGAGATTGGAGATGAGGTCCCTGGTAATGTGGCACAGGGCTGTGATAGGGGTGATGGCAGGTTAGGGGTAGCAATGGATCGGATTGCAGATTTGATGCCTGGGCAGGCCCAGTTGTTAGCAGGTCAGGCTGTTCAGACTTAGGCGTTGCAGGCTCAGATACAGAATGTACAGGGAGGTAATCACGGTCGAGGTACTATGAAGGAGTTTCTGGGGTACTATCCTCCTAGATTTCAAGGAGAGCCTGATGATAGGAAGGCCGAGTGGTGGATTAGTAAGTTAGAGAAAATTTTTGATTTTCTCGGGTACACTGATGAGCGGAAGGTGACTTGTGCTGTCTATTTGCTTGATGATGAGGCATGGGAATGGTGGCGCACTGTGAGAGCTAGTTGGGAGACCCGGGGTGTTCCGTATGTTTGGGATACCTTTCTGACTGCTTTTAGGGATAAGTATGTCCCGAGGGTTGCATGGGAGAGGAGAGAGGCTGAGTTCTTGTCCTTGGTACAGGGGGATTCTACTGTGGCTCAGTATGAGGCTACATTCACTAGGTTGTCCCGGTATACACCGGAGTTTGTAGCTGTGGAGGAGAGGAAGACCCGTAGATTTATGTTGGGATTAAGGCCCGAGATTCAGGATGCAATGGCTCTGAATCGCTATGATATCTTTACTGAGGCTTTTGATGCAACTTCTAGGTTAGAGAAGAGGAAAGGGGATCATATTGTCTCCAGTCAGCCTAGTAAGAGGCCGTATCAGCCACAGGGCCAGCAGGTTATATATAGGCCTCCAGTACAGCAGGTTGTCTACAGGCCACCAGCCCAGCAGAGTTCTTATAGGCCACAGGGTCAGCAGAGTTACTATCGGCCTCAGTTTCAGCAGAGGCCATATCAGGTTCAGACTCAGTATAGGCCAGCGCAGTCTCAAAGTCAGTACAGGCCTAGTGTGGTAAGACCTCAGCAGCAGGCTGTATCAGCTGCTTCATCAACTTCTGGTTCTTCTAGGGGCAGTATTAGTGCTACATCATCGCGGTGTAATTACTGCAAGAGCCAGGGCATGTGGAGTCCGACTGCAGGGTAAAGGCAGGGACATGTTTGGGTTGTGGTAGCATCGAGCATAGGGCGAAGGATTGCCCTAGTTATGCGAGGACTGAGGGTCGGGCAGCGACTCAGGGTTACCAGGGTAGGCCTACGGGCAGTGTACCACAGCAGCAGCGGGTTCAGGCTCGGGCTTATGCAGTTGATATGGAGGAGATGCCTGAGGAGACTGCAGTTGTGGAAGGTAACTTCCTTATACTTGATCAACTTGTTAAAGTGTTGATTGATTCTGGTGCTACGCATTCTTTCATTACTCCTGCTTGTGTGCAACGTGTTAAATTGCAACCTGAAAGATTGCCTTATGTGGTTGAGATTAGTACCTCTTTGACTGATAAGTATGTTACTGGCTTAGTATGTAAGGATTGTATAATACATGTTAAGGGGCATAATTTTCCTTCGGACCTTATTTTATTTCCTATCCGGGGGTATGATGTTATTCTGGGTATGGATTGGCTTTCTAAGTATGATGCCCAGTTGAACTGTAGAACCAAGGTAGTACAGTTTCGCTTGCCGGATCAGCCAGTAGTAGAGGTAGCGGGTAACCGGGGTGCTAAGACGAGTTTTGTTATCTCAGCAACTAAAGCCGTTAAGTTGGTGAGTAAGGGGTGTTCGGGTTATCTAGCTTATTTGATCAACAAGCCATCTGATAAGCTACAGTTAGAGGAAGTCCCTATTATTCAGGAATATCCTAATGTATTTCCCGAGGAGTTGCCAGGGTTGCCGCCAGAGAGAGATATAGAGTTTGTGATTAATCTTGTTCCCGGTACTCAACCAATTTCTAAATCGGCGTACCGGATGGCACCAGCCGAGTTGAAGGAGTTGAAGACTCAGTTACAGGAGTTATTGAAGAAAGGATTCATTCAGTAGAGTTCTTCACCTTGGGGAGCTCCAGTCTTATTTGTGAAGAAGAAGGATGGTACCTTGAGATTGTGTATTGATTACCGTGGGTTGAATCAGGTGACCATCAAGAATAAATATCATTTGCCACTGATTGCGGAGCTGTTTGATCAACTTCAGGGAGCCAAAGTCTATTCTAAATTTGATTTGAGGCAGGGGTATTATCAGCTTCGGATTCGCACGGAGGATGTTCCGAAGTCTGCCTTCAGGACTCGGTACGGGCATTATGAGTTTGTTGTTATGCCCTTTGGTTTGATTAATGCACCGGCAGCATTCATGGATTTGATGCATCGAGTCTTTCAGCCGTACTTGGATCAATTCGTGGTGATTTTTATTGATGATATCTTGGTCTATTCTAAATCTGAATCGGAGCACGAGCAACATCTACGGCTTGTATTAGAGAAATTGCAGGAGCATCAGTTGTTTGCCAAGTTCAGCAAATGTGAATTTTGGCTGCAACAGATTTCTTTTCTTGGCCATGTTATTACACATAGCGGTATTTCTGTAGATCCCACTAAGATTGAATCAGTGATGTCTTGGAAACGGCCAGAGAATGTTTCTGATGTCCGTAGCTTTCTTGGCTTGGCGGGTTATTACCGTAGGTTTGTCAAGGACTTCTCGAAGATTGCGGGGCCACTATCTAAGTTGACTCAGAAACGGACTATCTTTAATTGGGATGAGAAGTGTGAGAGTGGATTTCAGGAGTTGAAAAAGAGGTTAACTACCGCTCCAGTACTTGCTCTACCAGAGGGGACTGATAATATGGTCATTTACAGTGATGCATCCAAGGAGGGCTTGGGATGTGTTCTTATGCAGGATGGCCGAGTTATTGCCTATGCTTCTCGAAAGTTGAAGCCTTATGAAGAAAATTATCCGACTCATGATCTTGAGTTGACAGCAGTTGTCTTTGCACTCAAGAAGTGGCGTCATTATCTGTGGGGAAGTAAGTTTGAAATTTTCACTGATCATAAGAGTCTGAAGTACTTGTTCTCACAGAAGGAGTTGAATATGCGCCAGCGGAGGTGGATGGAGCTTCTTGGAGATTATAATTGTTCTATCAATTATCTGCCTGGAAAGGCAAATGTTGTAGCAGATGCTCTCAGCCGGAAGGGTAATATTTCTTGTTTGGCTCTCAAGAAGTGGGAGGGTCTTGAGGAGTTTAGTTATTGGAGACCAGAGTTGACTCAGGTTGGGGTGATGTGTTCACATCTCCGTATTCAGCCTTTATTATTGTCTCAGATCAGGGAAGCTCAGCAACTTGATGTTAAACTTCAGAAGATCAAGGATCAGATCACGGGTGATCAGTTTGACTTCAAAGTACATGAGGACGGTATTCTTCGGTTTCAGAACAGGGTTTGTGTTCCCGATGAGCCGAGTTTGAGGCGAGGTATTCTGGAGGAAGCTCATAATTCTAAATATAATATTCATTCCGGTGGAACCAAGATGTATCGGGATTTGAAGCAACATTACTGGTGGAACAACATGAAGAGAGAGGTTGCTCAGTTTGTGTCTAGATGTTTGACTTGTCAGAGAGTAAAAGCCGAACATCAACGACCAGCAGGTTTGCTTCAGCCGTTGGCTATACCAGAGTGGAAATGGGAGCATATTACGATGGACTTCGTCACAGGGTTGCCTAGATCACTGAGGGGTAATGATGCAGTTTGGGTTGTCGTGGATCGTTTGACGAAGACAGCTCATTTTATTGCCATGAGGATGGGAGATGAGGTTACAAAGTTGACGGACCTCTATCTGGATCAGATTGTTAGACTTCACGGTATTCCATCTAGTATTGTCTCTGATCGAGATCCTCGATTTACTTCTCGTTTGTGGGAGAAACTTCAGGAGACCTTAGGTACTCAGTTGAACTTCAGTACCGCGTATCATCCACAGATCGACGGTCAGTCTGAGCGGACTATTCAGATTCTGGAAGATATGCTTAGGGCTTGTGTTCTGGACTTCGGGAAGAACTGGGAGAAACATCTACCACTTGCCGAGTTTGCCTATAACAATAGTTATCAAGCTACTATTGGGATGACGCATTTCGTAGCTCTTTACGGTCGTAAGTGTCGTTCACCTTTATATTGGGACGAGGTAGGAGAGATGAAGACTATTGATCCGACTATCATGCCAGAGCTTCTAGAAAAGATTGAGAATGTTCAGTTGATCAGGCAGAGAATGCTTACGGCGCAGAGTAGATTCAAGAGTTATGCTGATAAGCGTCGTCGAGACTTAGAGTTTGCAGTTGGAGATCGGGTTTTCTTGAGATTGTCTCCTCGAAAGGGGTTTGCTCGTTATGGTAAAGGTGGAAAGCTGAGTCCGAGATTTGTTGGGTCGTTTGAGATTACAGGCAGGGTTGGTCAGCTGGCATATCGGTTGGCTTTATCGGAGAACTTCTCTAATGTCCACGATGTATTTCACGTGTCTAATTTGCGGAAATATAATCCGGATCCTTCTCATATTCTTGAGCCAGAGCCGTTACAGCTTCGAGAGAATTTGACTTATGACGAGCGTCCGATTCGTATTCTAGATCAGATGGACCGAGAGTTGAGGTCGAAGAGGATTCCGATGGTTAAGGTGTTGTGGAAGCATCACGGCATTGAGGAAGCTACGTGGGAGAGACGAGATCAGATGCAGCAGCAATACCCAGATCTATTCCGTACATCAAGTAAGAATTTCGAGGATGAAATTTCAATAAGGGGGGGATAATGTGAAACCCTACTTTCCTGCTTATCTCGTTTTACGTGCTATACCTCGTTTTGCATGCATATGATCTGTTTATGTGCTATAGGACCTATAAAGTTATAATTTTGATGTCAATACTCCTAATACGTGCTAAATGTGCATTCATGAAATTTTCATAAAAAACGGAGTCAGAAATTTTATCGTCGATTTTCAGTGAATAGTGTTTTCGAAACACGTCCGCTAAAATTTTGAAACTGGTCTTTTTAACCCTTCTAGACCTAGTCAACGGACTTTAATAGACCTGTGTTTGATGAAAACGGTTTTAAAGTCGGCTTAAGAATTTATTAGGGTTTTTACACCGACTTTTGCGAGAATCGAGTTTTAAGCCTACTCGGGTGAAATTGTTTGATTGTAAAACTTCTTGTCACCTAAAAATAATTTACTTGAGCTAGATTGGATGTTGAATAATTGTTTTGAACTTTGGTGATCAAGAAAATGCAATTAAAGTCAAGAAAACACAAAAATACTAACTTAAACTACTTTGACTTTGCATTTTTTTTAATTGACTAAGCTTTTAATTATATATTGTCATCAACACACACTCAACACAACACAAAACACACTCCACACACACACAAAGGGCCGAGAGGTTGAGGGAGAAAAAGAAAGAGAAAAACTCAAGCTTTTCAATCATTTTTTCAAAGAAAAACCTAGTTTTTGTCCGTAGAACTTCGCACCGACTTGGATTCTGCTTGTTGGGCACGCATAGCACGCATTCCTAGGCTTATATCGCATCAAAGGTGAGAGAAAAATTCTAGATCTCAAAATGTCATTTTTATACTTTTGCTCATAAATGAAAATTTAACCGTTAGAATTGAAATCTGATGATAGATTATTGCTCCTTGCATGCTAGGGATCATTTTGATGCAATACTACGAATTTCTGTCGGATGTAGCATAATTTTTATTTTCCGGGTATTTAATTTTGATTAAAATGTTCAAAGTTGAATTAAATGAGTTGTATTGATCGAAATCGATTGCCGTCGATTTTTAAATACTTGATAATTACGTGTTAGCACTGTTGTAATGCCGAATTTTCGATTGCATTGTTCATGTGAAAATCCGGAAAATCCAGCCAAGACATCCTAGGGTTTTAGGGTTATCGGGCATGATTTGGAGGTGTTATGGTGGATTTCCGAGAGGGCTAATGTAGTAGGTTGAATGGGTGAGTGATAGAAACTGATTTGGCAATGTTTGGATTAGTAGATTGTAAGTTATGAATTTTAGAAGTTTAGGTTGTCATTCTTTAATTTCTTGAACGATGCCTTTAGATGGTTGGGTAGTGTTTGAGTGTTGAATGGTGAGTTGTTGATGAGTAATTTAGAATTTAATTTTGTATATGATGCATGTCCAGTTAGATGGCCTACTTTGTCATCTAACTAAGTTATTGATTGATTATTATTGAGTTCGGGAATCGGGCACTTTTGTTGCTGATCTCCCAATTGATTGATTGATTATTATTGAGTTCGGGAATCGGGCACTTTCGTTGCTGATCTCCCAATTGATTGATTGATTGATGATTGATGATGATTATGGAGTCTTGGTATGTGTGTGCCACCTCTCGGGCAGTGTTGGGCTGTCGGGTTGATAACGGCATGACTGCCATAGGCTACCCCCAGCTCGCATGACGGAGGTGTCATGGAGGGAGGGGCTAGTGAGGTACCTCGGGTGCGTGAGTAATGGGGAGTTATAAGAAGAACGGTTGAGATCGTGATGGCGTTTGGAGCTACACCAAATAGAGTATCCTTTATTGATTGGTTATATAGTTATGTGATGATAATGTTATTATTGTTGTTGTGTGTTTACTTGCTCAAAGGACTAAATCCAAGGAGCATAGTGAATACTGTCGAGATCTATCGGATCCTCACTGGGCTTATGTATATAAGCTCACTCTCTATTATTGCATGCTTACAGGTGTTGTAGAGCCGGATTACGGGTACGTGCCTCCTGAGGAGGAAAATGTGCCTTACGTGGACGAGTCATATGTTCCTGAGTCTTATCCATGATTTTATGTTGTTAAATGTCATGTATATTAGCTTAATAGACTTTTATATGCTTTATGGTTCTTATTGTAATAGATGTTGAAAGATGATAATCCAAATGATGTTAACTTAGTGGCTTTCTTTTGTCTATGGTTAAGTTGTAGATGTGTCTCAACTTATTTTTTGAAATGTATGATAAGGTTGAGGTATTGTATGTTATGTTGGAACGGAGGCGTATAACGAGGATGGTTTATTGTATAATATGGTTGTGTTGTATGTTGTTGTTTGAATTTAGGAGTTGCTGGATGTATGATGTTTAACGAGGTTGGTTTGGAACCTCGGTATCCTATTTACTGTCGTTATAGTGCCGAAATTCCGTTGCGTCCTGACTGATTATAGGAGGGGTCTAGTTGGGGCGTGACAGGTGCTCCCCACGGTGAAGAACTCTACTGAATGAAACCCCTCTCTAATAAATCTTGCAACTGAGTTTTCAGCTCCTTAAGCTTAGTTGGTGCCATCCGTTACACTGATTTAGAAATAGGTTGAGTACCGGGTAGCAAGTTGATCACAAACTCAATATCTCTCTCTGGCGGCAATCCTGGCAACTCCTCGAGAAATACATTGGGATATTCTCGTATTATCGGAACTTCCTCCAACTTTAGCTTATCAGATGGCTTGTTGATCAAATAAGCTAGATACCCTGAACACCCCATACTCACCAGCTTAATAGCTTTAGTTGATGAGATAATGAAATTCATCTGAGCATCTCGGTTCCCCACTACCTCAACCACTAGCTGTTCTGGCAACCGAAACCGTACTACTTTTGTTCTACAGTTTAACTGAGCATCATACTTAGAAAGCCAGCCCACACCCAAGATAACATCATACCCTCGAATAGGAAATAAGATAAGGTCCGAAGGAAAATCATGACCCTTAACATGTATTTTACAATTCTTACATACTAAGTCAGTCACATATTTATCAGTCAAAGAACTACTAATCTCAATCACATAAGGCAATCTTTCAGGTTGCATATTAACAGGTTGCATACAGGTAGGAGTAATGAAAGAATACGTAGCACCAGAATCAATCAATACTTTAACAAGTTGATTGAGTATAAAAAAGTTACCTTCTACAACCGCCGCTGCCTCAGATATCTCCTCCAAGTCTACTGCGTAGGCCCGAGCCTGAACCTGCTACTGCTGAGGTACACTGCCTGCAAGTCTACCCTGATAACGCTGGACTGCTGGTTGACCCTCAAAACCCTGATATCTAGGACAATCTATCGCCCTGTGTTGGTTGCTGCCGCAACCCAAACATGTCCTTGTCTTTGCCCGACAGTCGGTCTCCAAATGGCCCTTACGCTTACAATAAGCACACTGCAGTGACGGAGCACTAATGTTGCCTCCTAAAGAACCGAAAGTTGAATATGCAGCTGTACCAGCCTGCTGCTGATGTCTTGCAACACTAGGCCTAAACTGACCCTGAGACTGAGCCGGCCTATACTATGACTGTGCCTGATAAGATCCCTGCTTAAACTGGGGCCTAAAGAAACCCTGCTACCCTGAGGTCTAAAAGAACCCTGTTGCACTGGGGGCCTGTAACCACTCTGCTGTACTGTAGGCCTATACATAACCTGCTGACCCTGTGGCTGAAATGACCTCTTACTGGCCTAACTAGAAACAACCTGTTCCCCTTTCCTCTTCTCTAACCTAGAAGTTGCATTAAAGGCCTCCATAAACTCATCGTACTGTACCAAGGCCATTGCATCCTGAATCTCGGGCCTTAGACCCAAAATGAACCTCCGAGTCTTTTGTTCCTGATTTGACACAAACTCCGGTGCATACCGGGACAACCTGGTAAAGTTGGCCTCATACTGGGCCACAGTGGAACTACCCTAAATCAGAGATGTGAACTCTGTCTCCCTACGTTCACGCACAATCCTGGGAATATACTTGGCCCAAAACGCCCTAAGAAAAGTATCCCAGACATAGGGAGTACCCCGTGCTTCCCAATCAGATCTCACGGTACGCCACCACTCCTCAGCCTCGTCATCAAACAAATACACCACAAAAGTCTCATCTGTATAACCAAGGGGGTCAAATATCTTCTCCATTTTGTTGATCCAAGACTCGGCTTTCCGATCATTGGGTTCACCCTGGAACCTCGGTGGAAAATACCCAAGAAATTCCTTCAGTAGACTACCTCCCTGAACATTCTGTAACTGAGTTTGCGCAGTCTGTGCCTGAGCAGCCTACCCTGCTAAGATCTGTGCCTACCCTGCCATGACCTCAGTCATTCTGTCCATAGGCATAGCCAAACGATCATACCCCTGATCACGGCCCGATGCCGTACTCCCCGATGGCTTATTAACTTCCTCGGGTCTACCACGGGTTCACGGTCGTCCCGCCATTCCACTATCAAAGAGTTAGCACAGGTTATAACACATAGACAGGCTATAGACAATTTATAGCACATAGGCAACAAACCTCATGTAAGGCACATAAGTCACATAAGTATTAATCACGTAGAGATGTAAACAAATTAATCACATTAACACATAATTCACTTCTCTTTCATTTCATACATACTTTCATGCTAAGACCACTACCCACATTCCGTGAATAACCCGGCTGACAACTAAACATGCGCTTTGATACCACTTAAATGTCACGCCCCAACTCTACCCCACTTATAATTAGTCAGTACGCAACGGAATTTCGGCAGTATAACGACTGTAACACGTACATCAGGGCTCTAAACCGACCCTTTAAATCTCATACAACCAACTCCAAAGATCAACAACAACTCCACAACTATTTCAACAACATACAACACAACCATTTCTATATATTAAACAATCATTCAATAGTTCATTCATATGTTATACGCCTCCGTTCCAATATCAACTATACTCCAACCATACACATGCATAACATATATATATAAGCTAGTCTAGCAACTTATTCAAGTCCCAAAAGTAAGACAACTAAACTACATTATATGTTCCACTATCTTTATAGCATCTTATACAATATGTCCTCAAAGTAATACAATACCACATGTTCTTGTATACAAGACATCAAAATAAAACTTCATCCACAACATCAAGGATAGGACTCGGAAACATAAGACTCGTCCACATAAGGCACATACTCAGCTTCCTGAGAGACGTACCCTAGGTCCGGTTCACTTATACCTGATGACAATAAACGAATGAGGGTGAGCTTACATATAACCAAGCTCAGTGAGGATTCAGAAGATCTTTTGAAAACATTTACTTTACCCTTCGGGAAATCATCCTATGAGCAATAATAACAACAACCTCATTAACATCGACAATTCAATTCAACCACATAAATAACCATTCAATGTGAAAGGAGAAACTAGTTGATGTAGCTCCAAACGCCATCACGATCTCAACCATCTTCTTATAACTCCCGTAATACATCACCGAGGTACCTCATTTAGCCCCGCCCTCGATGGCATCTCCGTCCATGCGAGCTGGGGGTAGTCTATGATAGTCATGCCGTTATCAACCCGACAACCCGATGATGCCCAATAGGTGGCACACACTGTCAAGACTCATGACAATAATCATAAACATCTCATATTCTGGAAAGACAACAAAGTAGGTTGTCCTCCAGATCATCATCAATCATCAATCAGTTAATAACATCAGAATCAACATAACATCAATTAAACAACTAAAACAACTAAGTTAGATGACAAAGTAGGCCACCCAACTTAACACACATTTAAACATGCATTCAATCCTGAACCTACCTTACAATAACTCAAGAAACAACTATGCAAACACTACCCAACAACCAAAGACAACATTTCAACATTTCAATGAACGTCTACACAAACTTCTAAAATTTATAACTTATATTCTACTAATCCAATAACCTCCAAACCACTTCCTATCACTCCACCACACATGCAACTACATTAACCCTATTGAAAACCAACCAAAAGCCACCCAAATCAAGTCCAACAAGACTAATTTGGCAATGCACATAGGCTGAAATTTCTAGACTTTTGTTTTGACATCGCAATCAAAAATTCGGCATTACAACATTACTACCTCATAATTAACAAATTTTGAGAAGCAACAACCAACCAATTCCAACCACTACAAGAACAATTATTCAACAATGAACCAATAACTCGACTTTAATACCCGAAAAATAGAAATATATGCTAGTACCGATCAAAATAGCTATAAATACATATAAACGATCCTTGGCAACTACTGAACAATAATCTAAAGACAATTCAACAAAACATCGGATAAAAATACAGTTATATGAAATTGACAAAAAATAGCATTCTTAGATTTAGAATTTTTCTCTCACCTTTGATGCCAAATGAAGTTTGAAATGTGTGCAATGGATGCCCAACAAGCAAAATCCAACTTTGGATGACAAGTTTTGGCCTTCAAATGAGTTTTCCCAAGAAAATTTACTCCAAAAAATAGTTGAAAAACTCTATTTTATGTCTATGGGGTTTCGGCCATGTAGGTGAGAATCAGAGGTGTTTTTAGCTTTGTTATATGATATATTGTATGTATTATGTATATATATGCAAAGTCAAATAATTATAGCCAAGTCAAAGTTGCCAATTTTAGTCTTTTAATTGTATATTTTAGTCTTTTAATTGTCTTTTAGACTATTTTACTTACTTATATATCTATCATATATCCTATATTTAGTAGTTTAAATATAGGTGACAACATTTTCATATGCATACATATATAAATAAATAGCTATAAAACTCAATTTTTGCAAAAGAAGGCGTAAAATCATTTTAAATTCCTAATCTGATTTAAAATCTGTTTTAATCAAACACAGGTCTATTATTATCCAAGGATTAGGTTTTCAAACACTAAAAAGACCAGTTTCAAAATTTTAGCGGACGTGTTTCAAAAACAGTATTCACAAAACTCGTCGATAAAATTTTCAATGCCCATTTTTATAAAACTTTCATGAATGCTCATATAGCATGTAATAGGAGTATAAAACACAAAATTTGTGCATTTTAACTCAGATAACATATATACAAGTCAAAACACGCAATTTCACGTATAGATGAAATCTGGGGTTTCGCAGCCAAGGACTTCCTCGTTTAACGACCGATCTTAGATATCATCGGGCATCGCCTTATGCCGGCGGTTAATAGATCATATCTCGACAATTACCTGTCGATTCATACCACAAAACTAAAATGCGAAAGGCTGTAACCCACCTTATCGAAGATGGGTATTGTCCAAATGCAGTATTTAACCCCTGATATAATCGGCAACCGTAATTTCTCAAGTCTGATGATTAATTTGCACAATTCCCAACTAAACAGTAAATTATTAACCTGATATCATGCAGTTTACTATTTATTGTCACATTCAATGATTCGTACACAAACGACCACTCATATGTTTATTAGTCCACATCATCATGTTGTTCTGGCACTTCGTATGCCATCCTTTATCATTAACATCACTATGTTAATCAAAGGTAATAACATATGATAACCCGTACTCGATTATTCTAGTCCCGGTTGAATAATCTGAAGGGCTATAAATTGATTCTAAATGTTTATCATATCGAAGAAAAAGTGTAAAATATCCTAAACCCTTTTAGAACATTTTTTTTTCTCAGATAAGCATTAGGGACATATTCATAGTGAAGCGGAGAATATGAATATCCTACAAACACATAAGCATATCCTTATTAAACCCTAATAAGGTCATCTCAAACTATAGCATTAGGGCATATCCCCAACAATCTCCCACTTGCATTAATGCTTTCAACCATAGGATCTAGTGCATTGTACATTCGTATCAACATACTTATCTTCTCCAAGACGGTGATCAACTGCAACTATTTTTACATGATCAGTGGGTTAACTATAGTGGCATCTATAGGAACCTATTATGTTATATCATTTTCTATCAAGAAAGAAATTCTTGAATTGACTCTTTTCATGTTCGGATTCTTGATAAGATCGGGTTCTTTTAACCTTGTGCAAAAAGCCTCTATAATAGTTACCATATTACATGATATCGGCTAGTATCAATAGACAGAACCACACAACATCCAAACATCATTTAAAGTCAAGCAGTATCTTGGCTCAAATAATAAGATAACGATTATTTATTATTATTCAGAACACTTTCCAATAACTCATAAATCTAATATATATAATTTCATTCTTTTGAGTGAATTCTTCACTAAGACCTTCACTATATCCACAAACCTTAAAATTTTGGGTTAAAGTTCATATAGAGATCATTATAACAATAAGATCAATAGAACTTATATGTATTCTCTCCGATATCAATCATGTAACTCATTACATCATATCATGCCAAGTACTTGCCATTGCATTAAAGGAGAATGCAAACAACGAAATGGTTAGGTGCAGAAACCATCCGCAACCTTTCCTTAATAGTCAAAATGAAATCTACAAGAAAAGACGGATACCCTGTCATTAAGACTAGAGATCAAAATTTCTTCGATTCATCTATCTTAAAGAAAACTTTAAGATCAAGACTAGGTGTACATGCAGTGAAAAAGCAATCAATTGTATCATTGTACTTCATACTCATAATACTTACAAGACATGATCGGTTTATCCAAGAAATATAACATGATATAAAATTCGGTTAGACCTTGGCGAACGAAGGTATCATAAATTCACAAGACTTGTTAAGGGCATAAACTCCCACTAACCTTTCTTATAAATTTAGATATCATCTTCACTAATGAAAACAATCTCTATCTTTTCATTTTAATACATTCATTATCCATTTCATCATAGGTACCTTTCTCTAAAGAACCTATGCATGAAGGAGTTTAAATTCTAATCAACCATAGAATTAAAACATGGTATAAGTTTAAAATCAATTTGAAAGATTTTGGTGATAAAAGATGCATTCTCTAATCTTCTTTTATAACCCAATATATTCTGGATAAGTCTCATAAGCTCTATTTCTTTTATTTATTTTGAATAAACTCTTTTGTCAAAAGGAATAATTAATCTATCAAACTCATTTGAATAGACATATAAAAGAATTCAAGTCTTTAACTCTTGACCATTTCAAAGTTCAAGACATTATAAGTATGATTTGGTATTTAGCCATTTCAATAAATGCTAAGCAATATAAATGTTCATGTTTGAAGACATTCCTTCTTCCAATACCCTTCCGACCATTTCATTACTATAATAAAAGATATACAAAATGCCAATCATTTCTTACAAAGGATCAATTTCAAAATTACCCATAGTAAGAAAAGATTGATAATAGTCATTACTATTTATAAAGAAATACTCAAACTAATCAAAACATTTATAAACTTTTTTCAAAATTGGGATCGCATACCAAGTCGATCCAAAACAACCAAATCATGCATAAACGGAGTCCACTACTCAATCCCCTTTTGATAAGAGATCTCCTGATAAGAATGCCACAACCCGGATCCTCATATGTCTCCTCCTTCTCCTTCTTCTAATGTTTCTATTTTGGATGGGTCCAGCCACAGAAAGAGATGACTCAACATGGGGATCAGGTGCTGCACCCAAATCAAGATTCTGCCAGCTAGTCAAAACATCTGGCAACTCATTCAGTGTGACCTCAATTCTATGCACGTGGAAGTCCAAGATTAAGGAAGAATAGGATGATGAAAAAGACTACAAGATCAAGTCCACTTGAAACCGGGGGTCCATGACGGAACCAAATGCCTCCAGTTGAGTTACCAAGTAAATCATCCTGAGGTAGTGCTGGCTCACATCACCACCCTCTTCAAGTCTCATACTAAAAAGCTCATGGGTCAACTGGAATCTCATGGACTCACGACGCTCACCAAAGGATTCCTTCAATGAACGAATGATATCTATCGAATGAGGAAGCCCCTCATAGAATTGACGCAGATCATCACTCATTGATGAAAGAATGTATCCCCTAGAGAGTATGTCATCCTGGACCTACTTATAGTACGTGATCTTGTCGGTCTAGGAGGTAGTCTCATCTATAGGAGCAAACGTCGGGACATCCAGAATATATTCAATTTTCTTAAATTGGAGGACTACCCTTAAACTTTTGTACCATTTCTCAAAGTTTGGTCCAATTAAATAATCATGATTAAGGATGGACAAGATAGGATTTATGAATGAAGCCATAAATAAACTACCAAAAAAGTAAATATAACAGAAACTAAGATTGCAGGCTAACAAGAATATTTATAAAGCTATTAAATTGCAAAATAAAATAGCTACTCCCACTATTTGTTTTAAATCTCATACTCCCTTAATTAAAAAATATGAATCTATGAAAAGACTCTTAGTGGGATGACCAAGTTCCTATGATCATATACATTTCTCAAACCTTTATGGCTATGTTGAAATATGAATACCAAAGGTCAACAACTCCTTGTTATCTATTTCTCTAAATAGGGTATGGTCTACTTTAGTCCCTAAATCACTTGATCTCAAACCTTTGTGGTTATAATTGATTAGGTGATCTAGTTAGATTGTACCCGCCATCATTTAGTTATCTAACAAATTGAATCAATAACCTCAAGCCTTTGTGGCTATAATTGGCCGTTAGATTTTGAAAGATAACCACATCTCTATGTTTCATTCTAGCGATTTTAATAAACTTACTTAGAAATATATCCTCTGCCTTTGGGTAAGAAGGATTGTATTCATTTAGGTCTTATTAAATATTCTAGGATGGCGGAGGACTACGATAAAACTCATTTTCCAAGTTTTTGAAAATCTAATATTTGTTTGCACATAGGGAGTAAATATAATCTCATCAAACCATTAAGCATTCAACATATTATAAGCTAATAATCACAATTATAGCAATTTAAATAGTATGAATGCAAAGATATATGAATGGTGGATCATGGGCTTAGCTTTTGGGCTTAAAGAAATAAAACTATTTTCTTTAAAAGATCTTCAACTCATTGAAATCTCCATTGGGCCTCCAACTCCTTTGAAAAATCCATTGGGCTTCCAACTCCTTGGAAAAGTCCACTGGGCTTCTTTCAAGTTTCTCTTGAAGAATTACATAAAAGTCCTCACTACCTAATTCTCTCAAATAACAAAAAATAAATTGAGACTTATGCCTCATATTACAACCCAATAACAATTGACCCCAAAGCCTAAATCAATGATCAAATTCACAATTTCCAAGATAAAGATATATGCATGATTATTCATATCAAGTATATAATAATCCACATATAATAAGTTAGCATATGAGTCTAATTAACTCATCATCATGAAAAATTAAACCATTTCCTATACTTATTGCATTTTCTTGAAACACACGGCCCAACCAAGAAGTCTACACAAGACCAAACAAGCTAGTTCTAAGGACATCAAAAACCAAAGGTTGTGATACCACTTTGAAAGGTGCAAGCCAACATCTTATATCATGTCACTACACATAAATATGTTGGATTCAATATCTAAAAGATATGCATGGATACATAGCTATGGCTGAAACTAGGCAAGACACATTTCAAAAAATTCTAGCAAAGATCAACATGCATTCTTTCATATATGTCCATAAACTAGAAAGCTAACATTATATATCAACGATACGTAATGAAATAATAAGGTCCATAGGTATACCTTTTGTAGACAACTTGGTAGGTAATGTAGCTTGAAGTTGGAGCTATGGAGTCCTTCTAACTTGAAGGGTCTAGTTGGTCCACAAGTATCCAAAGTCACCTAACACTTGAAGACAAAGATGTGCTAGTATATCTTCAAAGTACTAAGCTATGTGTATGTGGTGTTTCATCAAAAGGCAAAACCTTCTTGATGATGTTGCAATGGCCAAAAAAACACCAAGCAAGAGGAAGAAGATGAACTTTTTCTCTCCTTTATTACCTTGGCCGAATTATGTGTATCACCTTGAGAGAGGTTGTCATCTATTGTTTAATATATTACATGCATATAGAAAGAGCCAATCAAAATTAATCTCTTTCTTAATTCAACAAACCAAGCCATGCATGTCAATAGATCATAATCATTAGCAATAGATGGCAAGATTTCAACTTTCTTTCTCTTCCATGGCTTGGCTGAAAATGTGAGTAGAAGGAGAGAAAATGTTGCCATCTTATTATTATATATATATAACATACTCATATAAATAAATAAATAAATAAATAAATAAATAAATAAATAAATAAAATATATATATATATATATATAATCTTACTTTATTGAGATAGCCAATCACAATTGCTTTCTTCCAAAGTTAAAGCCATGCAAATCCTAGGATTGCAATCATTACAATCCAAAGGTTAACTTTATTCTCTCTCTTGACACTTGACAAAAAGGTTCTATCATAAAAAACAATGGACATGGATTTGCAATCATTACAATCCAAAGGTTAACTTTATTCTCTCTCTTAACACTTGACAAAATGGTTCTATCATAAAAAAGAATGGACAAGATTATTTTGTCTTTATTCAAAAGTTAATCTCATCCATCCATTTCAAATTCAAATGACTAGGATTGATGACATGAACAATCCTACATCTCACATGCCACATGTCAATGCCCAATTGTTAATTTGCCTTTTTCATTTGATGACTAGGATGATGACGTGGCATTTCACAAATCACATCATCATTACACATATACATATATAAACATCTTTACATATATATATATATATATATATATATATTAATTTTGCCCATTCTAATCTCTATTAGAATAAATATATTGAAATTACTTTTCAATAATTACAGTTTGGCCCCAAAAGTTTTGATAATTATAATTTGACCCCAAAACTTTTTGAAATTATACTTTTGGCCCAAATACCATCATTGATGACTCTTAACACCTTAAAGTCATCAACCACATAATACAAGCTACCAGTGAACTTATTCATGATACTTATTAGTGTGTGGCCTTCTAGATTCACAATCGCGTACCGTTGAGGGACCGATAAACCTCCTTATCTACTTCGAAAAATGTCTCTGTCATTTACCGAAATACCCTCATGCTCATGAGTGACGCACTAGCAACGAACGTACCATGAGAATGTATACGATAATGAAGACGACGTCTTTTATAAATCTATTAAGCCATCGAGAATTAGCGTACAGTTCTATCCTTCTGTTAAGAATGCCCCAATCAGGAAAGAACCATGAAATGGTTATGTCCATCTCTGATACTATGTATAAATCTGAATCGGTGAAACGAGATATGACTACTATGGAAAAAGTCATTTACATCACTTCATACTCGCCTTGGCCAAGGACTTCTTCATTTAACGACCGATCTCAGATATCATAGGACATCGCCTTACGTCGGAGGTTAACATATCCTATGTCGACAATTACCTATCGGTTCATACCACAAAACTAAAATGTGAAGCCCCATAACCCACCTTATGGAAGACGGGTATTGTCTAAATGTAGTATTTAGCTGCTAATATAATCGACAGCCGTAATTTCTCAAATCTAAGGATTAATTTGCACAATTCCCAACTAAAAAGTAAACTATTAACCTGATATCATGCAGTTTACTATTTATTATCACATTCAATGATTCGTACAATGAAATCACTCATATGTTTATTAGTCCACAATATCATGATGTTCTAACACTTCGCACGCCATCCTTTATTATTAACATCACTATGTTAATCAAAGGTAATAACATATGACAACCCGTACTCGATTATTCTAGTCCCTATTGAATAATCTGAAGTGCTATGAATCGATTCTAAATGTTTATCATATCGAAGAAAAAGTGCAAAATATCCTAAACCCTTTTAGAACATTTTTCTTCTCGGATAAGCATTAAGGACATATTTATATCAAAGCGAAGAATATGAATATCCTACAAACACATAAGCATATCCTTATTAAAACCTAATAAGGTTATCTCAAACTATAGCATTAGGGCATATCCCTAACAAGGAGTTCTTTGAGAATAAGGAATTGCGAGGACGCAATTTGTTGAAGGAGGGGAGAGTGTGACCCCTGAGCCCTAGAGTATGCATATGTCATGTATAATTGCATATAATTGTGTTCTTTCATTACTTAAAGGTTTAATTGGAATAGTTACTGTGACGCCTGAGACTTTCATCATATTCATAATTAATTGTTGCATGTCTCTTTGTACTTTTAAATGAGCATTTATTACTTTTAGTATGGTTACTATTCACAATGTGTTTTTTACTATTTAATTTGCCCGAAATTATATTTTTCCTAGGTTATATGACTTTTAGAAGGAATAAGAAATATGAGCTTTTGTGTATTACATGTGGGGAGAGCGCGTTTAGAAAATAGTTTTCGGTTTGAGTAAATAGTGAAAACATTAAAAATATAGTATATTGAATTAGTTAGCTTTTAATTGGAGTTTTTAGGCTTAGTTTTGACTATGACTTAGTACATTTGACCCCAAAATAACATTACACGCATATAATATATACACATATCATTACATACATACACATGAACACACAAACAATTGCAAAATTTACACCCTTGTCCCTTCCAAACCCGACGGCTCCTAGGTACCAAGGAGAGGAAAAATCTCATATTGGTTCTTCAATCTTTAGCTCTACCAAGCTAGAATTAAGTATTTCCAAGTGTTCTCTAGCCTCCTAATAGCTCCTACGCATTTTGGTGAGGGATTTATAGCATTTTTATGCATTGTATATATGTATGCCTAAATTTCACAATTCTATATTTACTAGTTTTGACTTAGGTAGTGCTTAAATCTTGTGTTGTATACCTCCTACATGCTATATTGACTTGTGGTGTATAATTTTAAAACTTGGTTATCGAAATTTTGCATTTGTTCAATTGTAGGAGACAATGAATAGTACCAATTCTAGGGTTTTGTTAAAATATGACTTAGATATGGATTCTATGCTATAATTAGGTGTTATAGGTGTTAATAAATGTAGATTGATGATCGTGTGTAGTTAGTTTGCTTGGTACTTGATTAAAATGCAAGAATCGGTAACTTTCAAAAGGGGCTTCATATGAAAAGTGAATCCAGGTACAATTGGATGCTAGATTGGGTATCTACAAGACATGGAAGCACTTTTGGTGCAATTGTGCCATTGGATTGAGGGGTGGATTGGGTAGCTGTAGTTCAAAGTCGCCTCGGGGGCTTCCCGAGTTTGTGTTAAAAGTAGATTTTCAAGGCTTGAGTAGGTGTCTTTTAGAGTCCTTAGAGATGTAAGGTAGTTGGTTTGTGGAAATTGTACTTTCTGTTGCGATTGGAATCTAAATTGAACAAGTAGACAAATGGGACATTTTGGGTAATTAGTTCATTTGAGTGTTTTGGTTTCTTACAGAGCTTCATTGTGGTTGGTTAGTGGTTAATGAATGCCTAGTATGCTCATAGTGTCCTACCGATGCTCGGAAGATAGCTATTTGGTTAGAATTGGAAAAGGGGTCATTTGACCAAGTGTTGACCGTGTTCATTTTGAGTTAGGGGTTAGTCTTATATGCGCATGGAAGCACTTTTAGCGCAATTGTGACATTGATTGGGTGTTCGGTTAGTATAGCTGTAGTTCAAACGTGCTAGGTGGACTTTCGGGGTTCTAATAAGAAAGTGAGGTTTTATAGTGTAGAATCGTGCCATAATGTGCTTGAGAGAGGGTAGTAAAGTCAGTTTCCCAATCTCGTAGCTCATTTGGTTGTAGTAGCCTTTAGAAGTTAAAGTATGAATAGTATTTTTGATAGCTTTTGACTTAGTTGTTAGCATTCTTCGTTTATATATTGATTGTATAGATTGATCCTTATATGTTAAGTGGTGTGTCTAACAAGATTTTAGAGTAACCTTGTGCTTATATAACTTATTTAATGGTTAGAAAATGTAGAAAGGTTAGTTTAAGATAATTGGATTAGTGGTTGATAATTATCTTGCAATTGACTGGCTATGTCTTTAGTTGTATTTGTGTTGAATGTTATCTGTGAAACCCCACTTTTCTATCTTATCTCGTTTTACGTGCTTTACTTCGTTTTGCATGAATTAACCTGTCTATGTGCTATGTGACTTAGAATGTGGTAATTTTGGTATCAATACTCCTAGAACATGCTAAATGTGTATTCATGAAATTTTCATCAAAAACGGAGTCAGAAATTTTATCGTCGATTTTTAGTGAATAGTGTTTTCAAAAAACGTCCGCTAAAATTTTGAAACTGGTCTTTTTAACCCTTCTAGACCTAGCCCATGGACTTTAATAGACCTGTGTTTGATGAAAACGGTTTTAAAATCGGCTTAGGAATTTATTAGGGTTTTTACACCGACTTTTGCGAAAATCGAGTTATAAGCCGACTCGGGTAGAATTGTTTGATTGTAAAACTTCTTGTCACCTAAAAATAACCTACTTGAGCTATCTTGGGTGTTGAATAATTGTTTTGAACCTTGGTGATCAATAAAATGCATTTAAAGACAAGAAAACACTAAAAATACTAAGTTTTTAACTTTGACTTTCATTTAAATGTTGACCACCTTGCTCATAAGTAGTTACACACATTAAAACAAGCCAAAAACACCACAAAACACACACAAAACCGTGAGTTCAAGGGGGAGGAAGAATAAGAGCATTTTCAAGGTTTTTCAAAGTAATTTTCACATAAAAACTTCATTTTAAGGCCAAATCACTTCATTCAAAGCTTGATTTTTCTTGTTAGGCATCCATTCTACCTATTTCTAGCCTTAGTTTGCATCAAAGGTGAGAGAAAAATTCTAGATCTCAAAACTCATCTTTTGTGTTTTTGCATAGAATTGAAAATCGAACCGTTAGAATGTTAATCTGATGTTAGATTATTGTTCCATGCATGCTAGGGATCATTTATATGTAATCCTATGAGATTTGAACGGTTGTAGCATAATTATTATTTTTCGGGTATTTAAAGTTGAATAATTTGTTTAATATTGATTATTTTGAGTTGTGTTGATCGGAATCGATTGTCGTTGATTTCTAAAAGTTTGTTAATTACGTGGTAGCGCCGTTGTAATGCCGAATTTTCGATTGTGATGTTCGTGCTAAATCCAAAAATTTCAGCCATGACACACTAGGGTTTTAGGGTTATTGGGCATGATTTAGATGAGTTTTGGTTGGTTTCTAAGAGGGCTAATGTAGAGATTGAATGGGTGAGTGTTTGAAACTGATTTGGAGTTGTTTGGATTAGTAGAATGTAAGATATGATTAATTGAAGTTTAGGTTGTCTTTCTTTAAATTATTGAATTGAGCCTTAGTTGATTGCGTGTGGTTAGAGTGATTGAATTGTGAGTTGTTAATGGGTAAACTAGGGTTTGATTGTGTGTTTAATGCATGTTCGGTTAGATGGCCTACTTTGTCATCTAACTTAGTTATTTGTTGTTAAATTGATTATTGATGTTATTATGATGATAATATGATTATTGATGATTATTGATTGTTGATTGATGCCGGGAGGTAGGAAGTTCTGCTGGACTATCCTCCTGTGAATGATTGATATTTATTGTTATTGTTGAGTCTTTGGTATGTGTATGCCACCTCTCGAGCAGCATCGGGCTGTCGGGTTGAAAACGGCATGACTACCAGAGACTACCTCCAGCTCGCATGATGGAGGTATCATGGAGGGCGAGGCTAGTGAGGTACCTCGGGTGCGTGAGTAATGGGGAGTTACAAGAAGAATGGTTGAGATCGTGATGGCGTTTGGAGCTACACCAACTAGTGTATCCTTTATTGAATGGTCATATAGATTATGTGATGATAGTATTATTGATGTTATTGTGTATTTACTCACTCACAGGATTATTCCAAGGAGTTTAGTAGACCTTGCTCGAGATCTATCGGATCCTCACTGGGCTTATTTTATATAAGCTCACTCTCTATTATTACATGTATACAGGTGTTGTAGAGAAAGACTACGGGTACGTGCCTCCTGAAGAAGAAAATGTGTCTTTCGTGGATGAGTCTTATGTTCCTGAGTCTTATCCTTGATGTTGTATTGTTTACTATCTTGTATATTAACTTAGTTGACTTTTATATGCTTTGTAGTTCATGATGTAAAAAAAAAAAAAAAAAAAAAAGTTGAAGAGATGATGATCTAAATGAGGCTAACTTAATAGTCTTTCTTTTGTTTCAACATGTTTTGCAATGTATATTGAAGTTCATGTATTATGTTAAAACGGAGGCGAATAATGAAAGAATTATTATTGTACAATATGATTATGTTGTATGTTGTTATTTTTAATTAAGGAGTTGTTGGATGTATGATGTTTTAATGAGGTTGGTTTAGAACCTCGGTGTCCTAATTACGTTGTTATACTGCCGAAATTCTGTTACGTCCTGACTGATTGTAGGTGGAATCGAGTTGGGGCGTGACAGTATCTAATTGAAGGAGTTTCATAAATTGATTAGTTAAGTATTATATGCCTTTGTATATAATGATACCTTGTTAAGAATTGAAAGAATATGTTTATTTCTTGTCTATATTGCTAGCTTCGGTGCAAGGGGGAGAAGGTTTGAAGAAGAGTTGGCAAACTAAAGGTGAGGGAGTTTCCATTCTTTTGTGCAACTTAATGTAATTGTTTATTGGTTGTAACTATATGCGAGGGCAACCTACTTTGTTGTCCCTTGATTATGTGTTTACCATATTATCTTGTTTATATTGCTACGTGATTATGTGCTACGTGCTTATGTGCTATATTGTGTTCTTTATGTTTAAGCATTTATATGTGTGAGAACTAAGTGCTATGCGGGGTAAAGTGCCTTGGGGCCACCTTTTGAGCCCGCAGGAGCCATCTCTAGTGTCTTGTACATATCTTGTTATGTCACTCTTTATTTTAGTGTTGCGTAACCATTAGTGCGGATGTGGTGACGAGCTATTGGGCGTCCTCGGGCTTGCCAGTGGTTGACCACCCTCCGTAGTTATTCCCTCTCTCTTGCTAGGGATATCGCCCTAAGGGAGTTGGGTCGTAGGATTTGGGGTACATCCGGAGTACGCCCACTGGAGTTATAAAGGATGCCGACTTAGCGTTAGCGTTACTAATATCTATTTGAGTTTGTGGCTCATGGTTCGTGGATCGTGATTCAGGGTTTGTGGTTCATGCTCGTGATCAACCTTGTTTCCTTTTATTTAAGTAACTCTCGCTTGGGCCCTAAGTCCTTGGAGAGTGACATATGTTAGTACCGTTGCTTAAGTGTTACATACTTGTGTTGTTAGTAGGTTGCACGGTTAAGCTTCTATTGTTTGTATAAAGTTTGTCACTTAGTTATAGTTTTTTTTAAATGGCTATTAGCTTTATTAATTTGATTTAATAATGGTCCTGCTAGTGATTCTTTGACTTATTTGCATTACATGAAAGGTTTTCAAATTCCCCCAGATACTTGTTCCCTCCCTCACTGAGTATATATGTATTGTATGCTCACCCCTCTTTCTAATATTTTTCAGGTTTAGTACGAAGCAATTGAAGTGCCTACAAGTTGTTAGGACTCTTGTGCATTGAAGTGTTGCTTGCTCGTGATAGTATATTTTGTAAAGTACAAGTCTTGTGTATATTTGAGTTATGTTGTGGAGGATTGTAATAAAGTCTAAAAGAATTGCTAGCTTGTAATAACTTAATAGATTACTTTATCGTTTGATTGTCTTGCATGCTTGTTTGGGTTAAAGAAGATTGGTTGGCAGACTTGATTCATAAGAAAGATAGTTAAAGAATATTAGAGTGGTATGATAAGCGAAATTATAAACGTAGACTTTCAACAGTTAATGAATGCATGCTTGTATGTCTTTAATGTTATAGACTAAGGGTCGGATGGCCTTAGTGTTGGGAAAGTTGCGTGGTTGAAGTTTGGAGTTCTTGAGAATGTTGTAGTATGTGTCTTGTGGCATATTCTTTTGTTTTTAGGTAACCAATTAGGCCTAGAAACAAGGAAAACTCTGTTCGTTTTCCCCCATTTTTCTCAACCTCGAGTTTTGAATCGGAGCTCCGGCCTCATGAGGGATCGGGGTGTTACAGTTACTATTCATAAGCATTTTTGACAACTTTATTTTTTTGTATTTTTTCCATGTTACTTGACATTTATGAGAAAAATAGAATTGCGTGCATAGCATATCGGGAATGTGAATTATAAAATGTTTTGGGTACTGTATGAATAGTAAAAAAATTCCGCATTTTAGTTTTAGTTTTTAATTTGTTTAGCTTTGCATATAACTTAACGTAACGACACAATTAACACATAATAAACAAAATAAAACAAACTCACACACATACACACATATATAATCAGTTATAACACACACACACACACATACACACATATAAAACAAACAAAAAATACTCCTCACACACACACAAAACAAACAGCCAAGAGAAGAAAAAATGGAGAGAAACCATGAAAGGAAAAAGAGATAGGGGAAGGAAGAAGAAGAGGAGAATGAGGGGAAAAGGAGAGAAAAGGCTCGTCTTCAACCTCTACTTGCATATTCAACTTGATTTGGGTGAGAGAATTCATCTTTTGTGCATTTAAAGCTTTTATTTAGTTTATGTAAATTTTATAGATTTGTTGTATATGCTTAATTTATGGTTATAATTGCTTGTATTGCTCATTATTTAGGGTATAGAACAAACTTTTGAAGTTATATTGCATTTGTAATGGTTAAAAATAGTGTTTCATGTGTTTAAGAAGATGCTGAATAGTATTTTGAATAGTAAACCCTCACATTTTGAAATTTTTGATTCGGATTGCATTATATTGATTTGGTTAGGTGCCATAAGTGTTTTGAAGCCTAAATGTACCATTTAAATGCCTAGGACATTGTTAAAAGCGGATAATTTGTATCTTATCATAAAGGGGTCGTTTGACCAAATTGTTGACTAGGCTAGTTTTGAGTGGTTGTATGGCCTTATACATGCTAGGAAGTAAGTGTAGTGAGTTTATGGCGTTGATTGGATATTCAGTTAATATAGTTGTAATTTAAACATACTAAAGGTCCAATCGAAGTCTATTGATAGATGGGGTCTGAATCGGGGTTTCTTTACATTTAGGGGGATCATAAGGTGTCCTTGTGGGATTGGTATAGTTGGATTATGAGTTCCTATAGCTTGGGTGAGGTATGTGGCTTGTTTGTGTACTAATGGTATAGTGTTTTTATTAAGTTTTGTGACTTTGGTTCAATTGATGGTTTTGATGCTTGCATTGGGTACCATAGGTGTTATAGTAGCTAGATTGATGCCCAAATTGGATAGAATATGATTGGAATGTGTTATGGGTGGTTTGATTGCAAAGGGCCAAAAAGTTGTGTTTGTGGTTTGGTGGTTAATTGCTAGGTTTGATGTTTGAGGTGAGAGTCATAAATCGAAGATTGACTACTTTCATGCTCGAATGTGTTAGAGTGTGGGTTGTACTTGTGGAGAATTGATTGATCATAAAGGGGCGTTGGTTGTTAAGTATGGTCGTATTAATATATAGATGTTTGAAGAGATTTTGGAAATTAACAGCTATCTAACATTGATTTGTTAATGTATGGTTGCATAGATTGTATACGCTTATTTCCTTGTTTATATTGCCAGTGCAGTGCAATGGGAGAAGATTGAAAGAGTTCGTGGCTTCATGAGGTGAGGGGGTTTTCATTCTCTTGTGCATCGTAGTTTGCTTATTGCTCATAGATTGTATCTTTTAATGTAATTGCTTATATTTATGTGTATTTTGCTATAAATTGAGTGAATATATATACTTGTCCCTTGTTTATATTATTATATTGTTTGTAAAATTGTCTCATATATGTTATCTTGTATGATTATCGAATCGATTTTTCCTTGGAAATTATAGATATCATCGAGTGAAAACTCACACATATTGTTATTGTTATCATTATCATGGTTGTGCAACCATTCGCACGGATGTGGTGGCCACCCACTAGGTGGCATCGAGCTTGCCAGTGGTTGTCCATCCTCCATAGCTATTCCCTCTCTCGCTAGGGATACTGCCCTGGGAGAGTTGGGTCGTAGGATTAACGGGGTGTTTATCTGAAGCCCCTGTTTGGTGTAAAGGGTTATGTCGGCTTATCGATATCGAAATCATTATTGTCTATTTGGGTTCCTGGATCATGGTTCGTGGTTCGTGGTTCGTGCTCGTGGTCATCATCATATCCTTTATTTAGTAACTCTCACTTGGGCCCTATGTCCTTGGAGAGTTACCATTGCTTGTGATCTTATATTGTGTTAAATAGCTCATGTATTTGTATTGCGTGATATATTGTTATTGTTATCTCTAGGTCGGTTATTGTATTGTCCTCTTGTGGTTATTTACCTTTCTTTGATATGTGTTACTTAGCTTGTTGTTTGTATAAGTATAATAGATTAGTATTATTAGTTTACTTTATTGTTGATTGTTGCATTGCACGAAATCATTTTCAAAACGCCCCGGATATCTGTTTCCCCTCCCTCACTGAGCAACTGTATTGCTCACTCCCTCTTTCTAACCATTTCAGGTTTGGTGCCTATTGAGTTTGAGAAAGAGAAGGTTCAAGAGTCTTCTTGAGCGGATGTTAGTTTAGTTAATTGCTCAAAGGGAACTTATGTAAATTAATAGATTAGCTTGGTTGTAATTTACTTTGAGACCTTTGGGTCTTGTATGTATTTACGTTTGTTTTGAGGAATTGTAAAATGAATTTAAGGTCTTGTATAATTAGTTAGTGATAGATGATATAACTCTAAAGCTTTAATTTAATGCTTAGTTAGTTGTTTGCTTGTGTGTGGTTTTGAATGAAGGAAGGTTGAAAGACTTAAAATATAAGAAAGTTGAGTAAATAAGGTTAGAGTGGTATGATAAGCGGAAATGAAATGCATGCTTGTGTGTTATATTATGTTAATATAAAGGCTTGGATGGCCTTGTAGACTTGGGAAGTTGTAAACTGAATGTTGTATATTGTTGTTGTGGACATTTCTTCTGCGTGTAGGAATGTGGATAGGCCTAAAAATAGGGGAAACTCTGTCCGTTTTCCCTTATTTTTTTGTGACTTCGGGATTTGGATTGGGGCTCCGGTCTTGTGAGGGATTAAGGTGTTACATCACCCTCTTTACCCCTTTTCAGGTGAACTAGATTTAGCCTATGTGGAGTACATGTCTGCTAATAACATGGACAAGCCCGAGGCTTGATGCTTGTAGATGTGTTTATATGCGAACTTGGATGTGAAGTTTACTTTAATGTTTAAAGACTTTATTAGAATATGTAAATATGTTAAATAGTTTACCTTATAATTTTGAGGACTTTTAATGTATGTTGCAAGTAGGACTTACTTTGTGTATATATTGCTAGCCTTGTTGGTTTATTTTGAACTCTTGTTTTGTAAACTGATGTAAAGAAGTGAGACAAACAACAGGGTACTTAGAATGTATTTGAACAGTTTATATATAATGTGCTTGGAGTTATATATTGTTGTGGAAAGTTTCTGCGTGCAGGATTATTCTTAGGCTAGTATCTAGTTACAGACGGTACCATGCCGAAATTCCGTCGTGTCCAAGCTTGGATCCTAGGAGGGGTCGAGTTGGGGCATTACAGATTGTATATGTTGCCATGCTTACTAGACATGAAAATATGATCATAATGCTACGTGTCTACATGTTTATATGATCGGATACAACTTACTTTGTTGTCCTCCAAATACGCTTTTACTTGTTAGTGCCGACTCTCGCTTGAACTCTTGTCTTCGGAGAGTTGGACATACTTGTTCTATTGTTCAAGAATTATGTATATATATGAGCGCGGTGTCATGCCCCAACTCGACCCCACTTATGATCAGTCAGGACGCAACACAATTTCGTCAGTATAATGTCTGTAATATGGACAACATGACTCTAAACCAATTCTTTATAACATCACACAACCAACTATAATTTCAACAACAACTCCCAACAACTATTTCATCAACGTACAATACATCCAAAACCATTCATTAAACAACCATACATTATCCCGACCATAAGGCATATGACTCTATTTCAACAACATATGTAATACCCGAGCCCGGAATGTGAAATTCCTTGTTTATTATTTTGAAAATTATATATCCTTAAATTCTTTGTGAATTAATTGTTACTTTCTCGTTGTCGCAACGTGCATTGCATTTAGAGAGCGATAGCTAGAGAACGGTTTCTAGTCCTCAGCAAATAGTGAAACTAGTATTTAGATGACTTAAATTTTATATTTTAACTGTTGCTAGCTTTAATTAATCTTTCCTTAGCTAAAATGGCTTTAAAATGCACAAAATAAGGCCCTTTGACCAAGTTTTAAGTGGTTTGACCTAGGACTTTGACTATTTAACCAAACCAACCTTTTAATAAGCTAAAACAAAGCAAAATAAAAAAATAGCAGCTGAACAGAACCTTATGCTGGCCGAAAATATTGAAGAGAAAAAAAATCATTTTCAACTTTTAAAACTTCCAATCTTCGCGTGAGCTCATGCGGGGTGATTTCCGAGGTGTCCAGCGTTGTTTTCCTAGCGACTAGGAGTGCCTAAGGTGAGGGAATCATGTTATTTGCGCATTTAAATGTTTAGTGTATCAACTTTATGATTTTTAGATTTTATCCGTAGATTGTTGTTTAAATCGTTTTGATGCTTCTAGAATGTTCCTTGGCTATTGTAGAACGTGTATTTATAGCTTTTTAACATTTTTTGCAGTTAAATGTTGAGATTGCAATTAAATTTGGGTGTTGAATAGTGTTTTTTGAATAGTAAACGCTTGGAACGATGAAATTGTTCTGTTATACTGTGCGTTGATGTAGAATTGTGCTAGGTATGCTAGAATGCCTAAATGCATGGTTTGTTTGGGTTGCGTAATGGAAAAAACGAGAAATATGCCTTAGTGAAAGTCAGGGTCGTTTAGGTCGAGTTTGGCATTTTCTCGTTTTGTGTGTTGGCATTGTTTTGGGAGGCCATGGAAGTACTTTTGGTGCGATTATGGCGTTGGTTGGGTGTTTGGTTGATATAGTTGTAGTTCAAACGAGCAAAGGGGGAAAACGGGACTTTGCGTGAATTCTAGGGTTAAGTAGGGTTTCAGGGTCCTTAGATGTGCCTTATGGTGACCTAGAAGGGTTGGTGAAATCAGTTTCCAGAACTCGTGGCTCGTTTGGAAATGGTAGTGCTTTGATAGTTGGGGCCGATTTGTGTTTTTGTGTGTTTTCTTGATTTTATGCCTATAGAATGCTTAGGGTTGCTTGAAATACTTGTTTGACTTGATTTGGATTGAAATGCTTATCAATTGCTGCTATTGCGTGCGAGAGGAACCTTCTTTGTTATTATCCCACGTGTGGCTTTATCGTTTGTTTATCGCCTTGTATCGAGTCTTGCATTGCATAATGTCCGCGTGTGAGTGATGGGCCTCTCTGGGTAGCCTCGGGTTGCCAGTGTTGGTTGCTCTAGCTCCGCTGCTATTCCCTTTTCTCGCTTGGGTTGCCTCCCAGGGAGTTTTGGGTCGTAGGTTGATGGATACTTCCGGGGTATTCCAAACTGGTGTTATAAGGTGGTTTGGGCCGGCGTGTCGTCATCGAATTCGTGTTTGAAAGTTGCTCGTGAAAAGAGTATCGTATCCTTTGAATGAGTGTTTGCAGCTTTAAATACTTGCCTTGCTTTATTGTTGGCTTTGTTCTATCTCTATATGATATTTGTATGTATTGTTTGACTAATTGCATTGCATACTCCTCTCATCTCCATCCTTGAGACCAATTGCCCTGGCTGAGCAATAGTTTTTACTCATTCCTCTCTATACTATATTTTTACAGGAGTAGTTGAAGCAGACCCTATCGAGGTAATAGAGGAGGAGGAGCAGGTGGAGGTGTTTCCGTGATAGCACTTCTCTACTTTGCTGGTGGTTGGTTACCAGATTTTGTGCGAGCCTTGCTTGTTATGTATATTTCTTGGATGTCGCTTAATTTTGAGGCTTGTAGCCTTGTATGTATTTTCTAGTTTGAGGCCTCTACGGTCTTATGTTGTATAAGTTGAAAGAATGTAAAGCTGTAAAAGTTTACTCTTGTGACTAGTAAAGAAATGCATGCTAATAGCTAACTGTTTAGTGGCATAAATACTTGTGTAGTATGCATGGCATTTTGGTTTGCAAAGTTGGTTAATAAGAGGATGTATGTTTTTTTAAAAGAAAGTTGGCTTGTTTGAATTGTTTTATGGCTTTCGCATGTATTACGATGATTTTAGGGCTTTCGGATCTTCCGCGGTACAGATGAGACTCCGTCCGTGTGTCGGGTCCGGGCTTGGCCTTTTGCGGGGTCGGGTCGGGGCGTGACAACATACCACAAGCTATAATATACCTATGCATAATAGATAATAAAACTAGTCTAGCAACCTATTTATATTCCCTATTCATATTCCAAAAGTAAGACAACTAAACTAGCATTATACTTTTCACTATCTTTAAGTTGAGTTTTACAATACAAACATCAAAGCTTAATACAAAACATGTTACAAAATTCAAAACAACACTTGAAGCATCCAAGCAAGCATTCAAGCCTTAGGCTTGTCCACATTATCCGACGACACATATTCCACGTACCCTAAATTTGGAGCACCTAAAAGTCAGCAAAGAATGTGAGTTTATATAATACAAATCTCAGAGTGGGTTCAGTAAGATATTTTAAAACCAATTTTCTTTACCACTTGGGAAAACACCTTATGAGTAATGAACACACAATAAACATCAACAACAATTCAACTAAAGCAACACAAGTAACCAAGCATTAAGGATACGATATACTCGTTCTGTTGAAGTCGTTCTCTTTGTACCTCCATCACGAGTTCTATCATTCCACCTTATTACTCCTACTCAAGAGAATCCAGATACCCTGAAGTACGACCTAACACCCCATGGAACTCTCCGTCCACACGAGTAAGGGATTTGGCCATGGTGGTCGGGCTATCGCCTGACAAGCCTAAGGCCGCCCAGGGTAATAAAACACAACCAAGCCCAATAACAATTGCTATAAATATTTGCATGCACAACTAATCATTCAATCATGCAGTTAGCACTCTCAGAGGAGACAACAAAGTAGGTTGCCTCTCGATTACATTCAACAATCAACAACTAAACAATTCTAATACATCAAAGTTAGATGACAAAGTAGGTTACTCGGACACAACACACACTTCAACATGCATTCAAACCCAAGCCTACTCAACACTAACCCAAGTATCAACCACACAAACACTATCAAACTATTAAAGACAACACTTAAGAATTTCAAAGAAAGACTACACAAACTTCTAAAAATCATAACTTACAATCTAGAAACCAAAAAACCCCTAAACCGTTTCCTACCACTCAACCACTAATGCAAGTACATAAACCCCCTCGTAGACCAACCAAAAACCATCTAAAACAAGCCCAACAATCTAAAATTGGCAATGCATTCGTGGCTGGAATTTTTGACTTTTGCTACGGCATTCAAAATGGAAATTTTGCATTACAACACTACTACACAATAATTAAGAAGCCTATAGAAGCAACTACAACTCAATTTCAACTACTACAACTACAATTATTCAAGAAAAATGCCAAATTATCAATTTAATACCCAAAAAATAAATATACATGTTGCTACCGTTTAAAATGGATATAATTATACTACGTTGGTCTTTATCACCTATCTAGCAACAATCTTAAGACAATTTAACAACATAACAACTATATATGCAATAATAAAAATTTGACATAAACTTTAAAAATAAGATCTAGTTTTTCCCTCACCTTTGATGCAAACTAAGGCTAGAAATAGGTAGAATAAGAGGCCAACAAGCAAAAACAAGCTTTGAATGAAGTGATTTGTCCTTGAAATGAAGTTTTTGCTTGATAAATGCTTTGAAAAATCTTGAAAATGTTCTTCTTCTTCCTCTTCCAAGGGGTCACTGTCACGCCCTGACCCAACCCCATGCTGAAAGGTTAAGTCCGGACCCGACAAACGGACATAGTGTCCTCTATACCGTGGACATTCTGGAAACCTGTAAACAAAATATAAAGCCACAATACAAAACTAAACCCAACAACTCCAACTTTAACTATTTCCCAGCTTCAAGGCCATCCGAGCCTTAAGCAATACAAGACATTATAACCACATACAAGCATGCAATCAACAATTCTAGAATCTTACCTTTTGACCGCTTATCATACCACTTTATGTTATCATTTAAACATACTTAAGAATTAAAGCCAACCATTCAACCCTTGTATTCACACCCAAGCATGCAACAAAACTAGAAGCAAAAATATAAGTTATTACATGTCACAACTATATATCTCATGCTACATTCATCTAGGTTTCAAGCCTACAACTGCACAAATATATACGTAAGCCCATAGGCTCCAAAATAGGACACAAAGTAGTACAACAAGCCTTACATAGAGTCCAACAAGAAAACACATCCACCTTAGGCAAATAGTACACATCAACTAAGGCAACTACTCAGCCTGCACCTCTACCTCTTCTCCCTCAACCACAACAAGCTGGGGATCAACCTCAGCACATCCTGAAACATGTTAGCGAGGTATAGGCAACAACAATTGCCCAGTGTGGGATATAGTCCAACGGGTCGTGCAATGCAATAGTTTATACGAATAAAGCAATTAAACAACCATAGAACAATATAAAAGACAGGATACCACACATTAAAAGGATACAATTCACTTAACCCCAACACTCTAGAATTCCCTTGAACTTCAATCACGAACCTCGAACCTCAATCCACGAACCTCGATCAACGCGCCGACATAACCCCAATCACTCCAGTGGGTGTACTTCTGATGTACCCCGAGAATCTTGTGACCCAACACCCCCTGGCAATCTCTGGACCAGGCGAGTGAGGGACTAAAGTACGGAGATTGAATATCCATTGGCAAGCCTACTGTCGCCTAGCCGATACCCAATACATCCGCCCTTTACATTATGGTTGCGCAACCACTATGCAATACACTTTAACAATTGACAATATAATAACACTGTAAAGCAATAACACTTAGGAGGGACAACAAAGTAGGTTGCCCTCAAAAACTGTTAAACTACAAGCAATAACATGAAATCAACTAAATGAGCATAAAGGGGTAAATTGCAAAATTTTCACAAAACATTACCAAAAGCTCAAAATTAACTTAAAAGTACATCCAAACACCTAATAAGCATTGACAAGATCAAAGAAGTATAAAACAATCGATTTCCCACTTTTTCCCGTTTATAACATAAGCCATTTGATCCCAAATTAAAAGATAATGTTCCAATTTGATGAAAGAGCTATACCAAACTTCTAATTACTCCTTATGGCACCCCTGTGATGCTCGAGACTATCTAATTACCCAAAATTACCATAAAAGCCCCAATTGTCCCTTTGTGAGTTTGTACTACACGTACCCTAACCGGAACTCAATTGAGAGTTAGAAAAGCTTATCTAGCACCTATATAGCCTAAGAATACCAAATATGATGTCCAAATTAACCCGGATTCGTATTACACCCAAAACTCCTTTCTAAAAGTCGCCAATTTCATGTTTTAACTATATTCTGAGCAATTAAACCACACGGGGCCATTAATCTATCCTCATTAGTATCTAAAGAATCTATTTGAAGCCTAGAATCAAGCTATCAGGCATAATTTCAAAAACCCTAAAAATGTGCACTATTCATTGTCTTCCTCACATCACCATTTGCAAAACAACCATAACCACGGCATCAAGCACCACAAAAGAAGTCCCTAGAACATATAAAATACTCTTTGCAAAGGAATTAAGCATAATATTGACATATAAAAGAAAATCTCGAAATGCAACTCATACACAAAAACCATAGAAATGCAAAGATAAGTGAAAATCCCTCACAATTTGAAGTATAGATGCTAAGAGATGGCTTAGTTGTACTTGGAATGGATTTATATGAGCTCAAAGTGAAGATTGCTAAGAAAAAATGGAGGTTTTTCTCCTTCTTTTTCCTGCTGCAAGGTTACGGGTTTGGGGGGGGGGGGGAGGAGGGGGGTACTATTTGGCTTTTGCTATTTTTTTCTCTAAGTTATATGTGTTGTGAGGTATATAAGTGGTATATTAATCAAGTGGGGCTGATTTGGTCACTGGATAATTGCTCAAAACTAATTCAATTAAACTTTGAATTGCAATTAAAAGTCTAGCCAATTAATTCATGTAACAACTTCACCAATTTACTATTCACTCGAACGGCTAAAACATTTTCTAAACTAGCCTTTCTAACACTAATTGCTCAAATGCTCATTTTTCTCATTCCTAAAATACTCAATATAGTTTAGGAAAAATGCTAATTCGAAGAAAATAAGTAGTTGAAAAATGTAATGAATAGTAACTAAGGAAAGTAACAAGTAATGCACAGTTAAAATGCATAAACAGTGAATGTAACGGTTAATAGAAGTACGGTGATATTCTCTGGCGTCACACCCTCTTCCCCTTAAACTAATTGTTTCCATGCAATTCTTACATGATTCGACGAACAACTCTAGATATCTTTCTTTAATCTGATCTTCTCTCTCCCATGTAGCATCCTCTAACCCATGATGATCCCACAAAATTTTATCCATCGAGATGCTTTTAGTTCTGAGCTCCTGTAACACCCCGATTCCTCTCGAGACCGGTAGTTCTATCTATCAATCTAATCACAAACCAAATCCAAATCCGGGCAAAATTTTTAGGGAAAACGGACGGAGTCTCCCCTATTTCTAGGCAAAAAGCAAACATGCGACAGCATATAAGTGGACCAATACCATGTCCAAACATTCAACCACTTCAAGGCCAACCGAGCCTTGTTCTCAACAAGCAACCACAAACAAATATACATACATTTCCAATTTAAAAGCTAATCTATCTCTTTACATTTTTGACAAGTACATTCAAACTAGACAATTAAACCATACTAAGCTACTGCATAAAATAAACTATCATGCCATTCTAATTCTTTTCCTTGGGACATTACAAACATGCATTGAAGTTAAGCTATGCTAACTGATTACATAACTAGCTTATCAATTTACCTCAACTATTTAGCTAATTTAGATTACATTTCCTTTAACAATAAATACATACAATACATAAAAGCATACATCTTGCATCTTTGACATCTCAAACCACATAGTACGCAAGAGAACTCTTCAAGCACGAACTTTCACGAAATCACGAACTTTCCAGCTAACATGACATTTCCTGAAATGTGGTGGTGAGGAGTGAGAATACACAACACGTAGACTCAGTGAGGCGAGACAGATATCGAATTGGAGAGAAAGAAAGAAGTCGTGCAATGCAAATAAGACAGTTAAGCAATATAACTGATAAATAAGCAATCAAAACAATTAATCAATACAATAAGCAATTACTGAAAGCATTAACACAACCATTCAAAGCTATACCACACTTTGAAGGGTATGGTTCAGTCATACGAGCAAAGTACCATTTCACGAGCGATACATCAATCTCGAGCTTGATGTTGACAACGATGACAATAAGCGCGCATCCACCTTATAACACCAGTTTGGAATACCCCGGAAGTATCCAATCAAATCTACGACCCAAATCTCCCTGGGAGGCAACCCAAGCGAGAATGGGAATAGCAGCGGAGCTAGAGCAACCAACACTGGCAACCCGAGGCTACCCAGAGAGGCTCATCACTCACGCGCGAGACACTATGCAATGCAAGACTCGATACAAGGCGATAAACGAGCGATAAACAAGATATCAAGCATTCTCAACAATGGATAAACATTTCAATCAACAACTAACTCTAACAAGCGGAATAAGCATTAGCAAGCATAACAAGCAATAATAAGCATTAACAAGCATTCTATAGGCATAACATCAAGAAAACACACAAAGTCATAAATCGGCCCCAACTATCAAAACACTACCATCTCCAAACGAGCAACGAGTTCCGGAAACCGACTTCGCCAATCTTCCTAGGTCACTATAAAGCACGTCTAGAGACTCCGAAACCCTACTTAACCCTAGAATTTACGCAAAGTCCCGATTTTCCCCCTTTGCTCGTTTGAACTACAACTATACCAACCAAACACCTAAACAATGCCATAATTGCACCAAAAGTGCTTCCATGGCCTCCCGAAACAATGCCAACACGCAAAATGAGAAAATACCAAACTCGACCTAAACGACCCCGACTTTCACTAAGCCGTTTTTCTCCGTTTTCCGTTATACATTCCAATTAAACCACACATTTAGGCATTCTAGCATATCTAGCATCTTCCTACATCAACAGAACGAGTAACGGAGCAATTTCATCGAAACGGGGGTTTACTATTCATAATTTACTATTCATCCCACAATTTATATTCCAATTCCAATATTTAACCGCAGAAAATGTTAAAAACCTATAAATACATGTTCTACAATCAACAAGGAACATTCTTTAAGCAACAAAACGATTAAAACAACAATCTACGCATAAAATCCAAAAATCAAAGTTTAGATACAAATATTTCAAATGTGCAAATAACGATGAAACCCTCACCTTAGACGCTCCTAGACGCTAGGAAAACCTCGTAGAGTGCCTCGGAAACCACCCCGCACAAGCCCACGCGAAGAATCGAAGATTTGAAGTTGAGATTTTCTTTTTTTTTTCTCCTTCTTTTCCTCATGGTTTCAAGCATTTTTTTCTCTGTTTTTTTTCGTGTGCATTCTTCTTATTTAGAAAAAAAAATGATAAGAAGTCAAAGGTCAAAATTCGGTGAACCCGCTAAACCAAAACAACTATGCGCGACCTTACGAAAATGGCCATAACTTCTTCTAGAAAACTCCAATTCATGAACGGTTTGAAGCCTCAGAAACTAGACTCATAGAGCTTTCCAACCATATATAATTTGCTACCTAACTCTTCCCCAATTGGTTCAGATTTAATTCCAAAGTTGACCCAAAATTTGACTAACTTAACATTGCATTTTTTTATTTCTAATCCCAAGTTTGCCTTTTATTAAACATTTCAAAAAAATTTCACCTTGTCCTAGTTGGTCAATGTAGATGAAAAGTCAACTAGTTTGGTCAAAGAAGGTGAAAGGTCAATAAAATGCAATTTAAATGAACTTTAAATGCTATTGAATATATGCCAGGTTCGGGGTATCACCTCCTGTACCTTCTAGTCTATAACCCAAAGAGGTTTCTCTGTATAAGATAAAGTTTCACTGATCTCTAGCGGCTCTGGCTCAAGAATATGAGAAAGATCTAGCTGATATTTCCGAATCATAGAGACATGAAAGACATCATGAATTCTGCCCAAACTAGGAAGAAATGTAATATGTAGGCCAATGCCCCAACCTTCTCAGTTATTACAAACAGTCCCACATATCTCGGATTGAGTTTACCCCATTTACCGTGCTGAATCAAACCTTTACGAGGAGAGATTTTCAGTAATACTCGATCTCCAAAAGCAAACTCTAAATCACGATGGCGTCTATCTACATAACTCTTTTGCCGACTCTATTCTGTAAATATTCTTTTTTCGATAAGCTGCACATTATCAATCATTCTATTCATCTCAGGCAATAAAGTAGGGTCAATAGTTTTCATCTCACCAACCTCATCCTAATATAAAGGAGATCTGCATTTGCAACCATATAGTGCCTCATACGGTGCCATACCAATAGTAGCTTGATAACTATTGTAATAGGTGAATTTTGCAAGTGGAAAATATTTATCCCAACTTTTACCTAAGTCCAGAATACAAGCCCGCAACATATCCTCGAGTATTCTGATAGTTCTTTCAGATTGACCGTCAATTTGAGGGCGATAAGATGTACTAAAGCTCAACGTGGTGCCCAAAGCTTTATGAATCTTCTGCCAGAATTAAGATGTGAATCTAGGATCTCTGTCTGACACAATACTCTTTGGAGTTCCTTGAAGCCAAACAATATTTTCAACATACAACTCAACTAGTTGTCAAGAGAATCAGTTTTCTTTGTGACAATAAAGTGAGAAGTTTTGGTCAGACTATCAACAATAACCCATACTGAATCATTACCCTTCGAATACCTTGGCAAATCTGACACGAAATCCATAGTAATGTGGTCTTATTAGCAATTAGGAATAGCCAAAGGCTGTAATAACCCTGCAGGTCTCTGATGCTTAACTTTAACTTTCTGGTACGTAAGTTATCTGGCTATATAATCAGCAATCTCTCTCTTCATGTTGCTCTACCAGAAGTTTTGTTTCAAATCTCTATACATCTTAGTACTTCCTGGATGGATAGTATATCTAAAACTGTGAGCCTCAGCAAGTATTTCTTTCTTTAAGGCTAGCTCACTTAGGATACAGATTCTGCCCTTGAACTTGAGAATGCCATCCTCATGAAGTTTGAAGTCCGACTCTCTCCCTTTAGACTTTTCTAGGATTCTCAACAATTGAGGATCAGTCTGTTAAGCTTCTCTAATCTTGGATAACAATAAAGATTGAATTTGCAAACTTGCAAATTGAATGCCAGAATTTGAAGTCTTTGACTTCCACAAACATAATTATTCCATGAACTCCTAATTCTTAATAATCAAACTGCCCGAGAACATTGCCATAATTCATTAACTGTTTCATCTACTGTTTGTGCATTTTTACTATCCATTTACTTGTTGCTTCCTTGGTTACTATTCATTACGCTTTTCAACTATCTATTTTTTTCGAATTAACATTTTTCTTAAATCATATTAATTGTTATAGGAATGAGAAAAATGTACATTTGAGCTTAAAGCAATAGGAGCCTTCGTTTAGAAAATATTTTGCCAATCTAATGAATAGTGTTACGTAACTTAATTTAGAGTTTTAACTAGCTAACATTTATGTTGTACCTTAGGCTCGTTTTTAAGCTATTTATACTCATTTTAATAACCCAATTAAGCACCCAACATGACCCCCCCCCCCCCTTAATAAAAAATCACCAACACACAACTAAAGTCATAACCTAGCAAAAACAACAACAAAAAAAGAAGGAAAATGCAGAAATTACTGTAGCAAATCCGAGAATAGCATAGGAGGGGAAATAGAGATTTTTGCTCAACAAATCCTCATTCCAAGCCAAGCCAAGCTAGGTGCAATTGGTTTAGGGTGTTTACTAGCTTCCTAGAAACTCCTACGCGCAATAGGTGAGGGATTTCATACCTATTTTTACATTTCAAAAATGTGACAACTTTCTTGAGTTTCTTTTTTTGCTCTTAAATGCTAATGCAATGCTCAAATATGCTTATGTATGTTATATATAAGTAGTAGAGATCTAATTTATGCTATGTTTTCGTAGTTTAATCGGTTGAAATTGCTCGTTGAATATTTGGCATGAATAGTGACGGGAATGTTAGGGTTTTGTGAAATTGGACTTTATAGCTTGAATCAATGATCCTAATAGGTGCTTTAGATGTTAATGAAAGTAGTGTAAATGCCACATAACATTTAATTGCTCATAACCTAGCAAAAGAATGAAATAGTCGATTTTTAGAAAGGGGTTTCGGAGTTATCGCGAATCCGGGTTGAATTGGCCTCCACATTTAGTAATCTTAGACTATTTAGGACCTAACTAAGCTTTGCTAGCTCCCATTTGAGTCCCGGTTGAGGTACCTGTAGTACAAAGTCAAAAGAGAGAATTTGGGGCTTTTGGACTAAATGCGGGTAATTGCGTGATTTTGAGGTCCTAAGTGGTGTCATTAAGTGTCATTAGGAAGGTAGTATAGCTTGGTTGCATACCTTGAACTTCGTATTACGTTTGGAAGCTAATTAGCCTTGAATTGCAAAGGGGATGTTTTGACCAAGTGTGGAATTTGCTCGGTTTGAGTGTTGGCATTGTCTTGGAAGGTCATGGAAGCACTTTTGATATGGTTATGGCATTAGTTGGGTGATTGATTAACTTAGTTGTAGTATAAATCAACTAAGGGGACAAATGGAGTTTTTGTGATTGTTAGAGTTTAAACGGGTTTTCTTTGGATTTAAATGAATCATAATATGGATAGGTTTGCGTGGTGAAAACGAATTTCTATTATCATAGCTCATTGGGATGTGATAGCTTGAAAAAGTTAGAGAAAAGAATAGTATTCTATTGAGTTTTTGTGACTTTTGCTCAATTGATGGTTTTAGTGTTTCTATTAGGTGCCATTAATGCTAGATGGCTTAAATGTTTGCTTAAACCAATTAAAAGATGGCTAGAAGTTGGTTAGAATGATTAGAACCTAAAGAGGGACATTTAGGGCAATTGGTTTGTTCTAGTGTTTTAGGTGTTTGTAGAACTTCCTTGTGGTTGGTTAGTGACCGTTGAATGCTTGGAATGCTCATAGTGTCCTCCTATTGCTTAGAAGATAGATTTTTAGTTGGGTTTACGAAAGGGGCTTTCGGAATAAAGTTGGGTTATTTGTTAAGTTTTGATTGGACTTGATGGGTTAGGTGGTTATGGGTGATTATATAAGATATGACGTTATCCAGAGAATATTTCATGAACTAAATTGCATAATTTTTTCTTGAATTGAAGATTTTAAGTGAATTCTTGTTTATAGTAATTGTATTACCATAGTTCTAAGTGTTTTCCTTGAGTTTTATATTGAGTTAATTGTAAAGAGAGTAAGTATGGATTAAGGGCTTTATAAATTGATAGTACTATTATGGAATTAAATATGGTTATCTATGCTTAAAATGCTCTTTAAAATGATTGTAGAACATGCTTATATCACGATTTTATTGTTGTTAGTTATATTGTTTGTATATTAGATTACTTGAATGATTACTTGGTTGTATGCTAATTAAGTAAACTACGAGTTAGCTAACCTAGTTGGATAATTAATGAATGTTATACTTAAAGAGTACTTGAAACAATGTTTAACTTTATGTTCAAGGTGATTGAGAGTGATTTTAAGCCAATCATGCATTATGGAGCTTGATAGAGGTGAGGGAGATTTCATCCTTATGTGCATAATAGTTTATTTACTTGTACCTAGATTATGTGCATTTATTATCTATATATCATGTGTGAGGGCACCCTACTTTGTTGTCCCTCAACCATGTGTTTATTGATTTATACTATTATTATCATTTTGAGTGCATTGCATCGTGGTTGCGCAACCATTCGGGCATGGTAGTGTCGGGAAAACCGGGCGGTATCAGGCTTGCCGAACCACCTCGGCTACCATGGTTACCCAGTCCCTCTCTCGCTTGGGATGCCGCCCAGGGAGAGTTGGGTCGTAGGATTTTGGGGTACATCCAGAGTACACCCATTTTGGAGTTATAAGGGGATGCCGGCTTATCGATAACAGTGTCATTATTACATCGGGATTTCAGTTCATGGCTCGTGGTTCGTGATTGAAGAACAAGTGAATCGTATCCTTTTTAATGTGTGGTAACTTGTTGTTTCTATTGTTCTTTGTTTGTAAAATTCTTTATTTGTACTAACTGCTGCATTGCACATCCCCGGTAGACCTTATCCCTCACTGGGCAATTGTGATTGCTCATACCTCGTTAAACATGTTTCAGGTTGTGCAGTTGGAGGAGTTGACCTGATTGTTTTGTGCTATTAATTGAGATTTGAGTGATTGCCTGCTAAACTGTGGAAGACCTTAATTGTTCTACTTTCTATTCTATTTTGGAGCCTAAGGGCTTATGTATATATATTTGAGTAGTTGCGAGTTTGAAAGCTAAGTGGATGTAGTAAGTGTTATGGAATTGTGGCATGCAATAACTTTTGCTTCTGCTTCTAGCTACGTTGCATGCTTGGGTGTGAATGAACAGGTGTATGGTTGGCTTTAATTTCTAAGAATGTTCAATGCTATCATGGAGTGACATGATAAGCGGTTTAGTAAAGAAGTTAAGTTATGAATGCATACTTGTGTGTATGTAAACTGTTTGTATGTCTTACGGCTCAGATAACCTTAAAGCTAAGATCTTTAGTTATAAATGAATGTCTTGTTATGTTGTGGCTTTATTGAGTGTTTACAGGTTTTCAAAATATCCACGGTACAGGGGAGACTCTGTCCATTTTTTTCCTAAATTTTGTGACCGGGTTTGGTATTGGGTTGAGAATAGCATGGTTATTAGAACCTTCGGTCTCGTGAGGGATTGGGGCGTTACAGGTGGTATCAAAGCTTAGTTAGCTCTAAGGCGGGACAGGGTCCTCGGCCTGTTGGGTAGTAAACCTTACGTGTGTGCTTGTTAAGTGTGTTTTGAAAGTGTGTGCCTGTGTGTGAGGTTGTGTGTCTTGAGTGGAATGTGTCCACATATGTGATATAGTTATGTATTATATGCTAAATGTATGCTAAATGAAGTGAAGTGGCTAGTTGTACATCAAATTGACCTTGTGAATCAAATTGACCTCGTGAATTGTTAATTGCTTGAAATGTTGCTTGTAATGTGTGTATTTGAATGTCTTGGATTGAGTTGTGTTATGATTGACTTGACTGTCGTGCTTGAATGACTTTGATGATTACACTGTTTCATAAACTCTTATATAAACATGTTTGTATAATAGTTTAAAACATATATGTGTAAATGTGATATCTTGGCATTCATACATGTCCCATTGAAATGGTAAGAAATACTTCTTCCTCCCCCTAAGGAGAAGTGATTAGCAACAAGCCCTCCAAGTTATGTGGATTAGTGGGAATGAGAGGTAATTAATCAGCCCTTTATTTGGGAATTGGTGTTGTAAGCGGAGCTCAGTTATTGAGATTTTTTCCAAGGCATTCTTCTCTGCTCAGTAGTCAGAAATGAATGACTTCCTTTGGGATTTCTATATGACTGTTCTCTGGGTTTTCTTATTGAGTATTCTTCTAGTATTTTCTTGCTGGTATTGCTCGGAGGACTTAGTTTTGGATTCTAATCAACCTTAATATATGGAATTATCTTCGGTATTTGTACTCTAAATTCTTATTGGTATTTTCTTGTCGCTCTTAGTTGGGATTTTGCTATTCTATGGTATTCATGGCCAACGAGATTCTTATTCGGATTTCGAGATAGTATCTTCATTTGAGCCTTTATTTGGCCTTCTTACTTGAGAATTCTTAGGCGGTACTAATGGAATTCTTATCCGGGTTCTTATTCATAATTCTTCTTCGAACTACTTATTTGGTATCTTTCTTGACATTCCGCTCGGGACTTCTACTTGGCATTTTCATATGATGTTCATTTGAGGAGACCGTGTTTTTCCTCAGTAACTGTTCAAGAGTAATCAGAGTTAGTTTTCAGTTGATGCAGAGTTCTCTTGTGATGATGAATTGCGCGGACGCAATTTGTTTAAGGGGGAGAGGATGTGACGCCCGAGAACATTGCCATGATTCATTAACTATTTCATCTACTGTTTGTGCATTTTCACTATCCATTTACTTGTTGCTTCCTTGGTTACTATTCATTACGCTTTTCAACTATCTATTTTTTTCGAATTAGCATTTTTCTTAAATCATATTAATTGTTATAGGAATGAGAAAAATGTGCATTTGAGCTTAAAGTGATAGGAGCCTTCGTTTAGAAAATGTTTTGCCAATCTAATGAATAGTGTTACATAACTTAATTTAGAGTTTTAACTAGCTAACATTTATGTTGTACCTTAGGCTCGTTTTTAAGCTATATATTCTCATTTTAATAACCCAATTAAGCACCTAACATGACCCCCCCCCCCCCCCCCCCATTAATAAAAACTCACCAACACACAACTAAAGTCATAACTTAGCAAAAACAACAAAAAAAAAAGAAGGAAGATGCAGAAATTACTGTAACAAATCCGAAAATAGCATAGGAGGAGAAATAGATATTTTTGCTCAACAAATCCTCATTCCAAGCGAAGCCAAGCTAGGTGCAAGTGGTTTAGGGTGTTTACTAGCCTTCTAGGAGCTCCTACGCGCAATAGGTGATGGATTTCATACCTATTTTTGCATTTAAAAAATGTGACAACTTTCTTGAATTTCTTGTTTTGCTCTTAAATACTAATGCAATGCTCAAATATGCTTATGTATGTTATATATAAGTAGTAGAGACTTAATTTATGCTATTTTTTCGTAGTTTAATTGGTTGAAATTGCTCGTTGAATATTTGTCATGAATAGTGACGGGAATGTTAGGGTTTTGTAAAATTCGACTTTATAGCTTGAATCAATGATCCTAATAGTGCTTTAGATGTTAATGAAAGTAGTGTAAAGGGCCCATAATATTTAATTGCTCATAACCTAGCAAAAGAATGAAATAACCAACTTTTAGAAAGGGGTTTCAGGGTTATCACAAATTCGGGTTGAATTGGCATCCACATTTAGTAATCCTAGGCTATTTAGGACCTAATTAAGCTTTCCTAGCTCCTATTTGAGTCCCGGTTGAGGTACATGTAGTACAAAGTCAAAAGGGAGAATTTGGGGCTTTTGGGCTAAATGCGGGTAATTGTATGACTTTGAGGTCCTAAGTGATGTCATTAAGTGTCATTAGGAAGGTAGCATAGCTTGGTTGCATACCTTGAACTTCGTATTACGTTTGGAAGCTAATTAGCCTTGAATTCCAAAGGGGATGTTTTGACCAAGTGTGGAATTTGCTCGGTTTGAGTGTTGGCATTGTCTTGCAAGGTCATGTAAGCACTTTTGATATGGTTATGTCATTAGTTGGGTGATTGGTTAACTTAGTTGTAGTATAAATCAACTAAGGGGACGAATGGAGTTTTATGATTGCTAGAGTTTAAACGGGTTTTCTTTGCATTTAAATGAATCATAATATGGATAGGTTTCCGTGGTGAAAACAGATTTCTATTATCATAGCTCGTTGGGATGTGATAGCTTGAAAAAGTTAGAGAAAATAATAGTATTCTATTGAGTTTTTGTGACTTTTGCTCAATTGATGGTTTTAGTGTTTCTGTTAGGTGCCATTAATGCTAGATGGCTTAAATGTTTGCTTAAATCCATTAAAAGATGGCTAGAAGTTGGTTAGAATGATTAGAACCTAAAGAGGGACATTTAGGGCAATTGGTTTGTTCTAGTGTTTTAGGTGTTTGTAGAACTTCCTTGTGGTTGGTTAGTGACCGTTGAATGCTTGAAATGCTCGTAGTGTCCTCCTATTGCTTAGAAGATAGATTTTTAGTTGGGTTTACGAAAGGGGCTTTTGGAATAAAGTTGGGTTATTTGCTAAGTTTTGATTGGACTTGATGGGTTAAGTGGTTATGGGTGATTATATAAGATATGACGTTATCCAGAGAATATTTCATGAACTAAATTGCATAATTGTTTTCTTGAATTGAAGATTTTAAGTGAATTCTTGTTTATAATAATTGTATTACCATAGTTCTAAGTGTTTTCCTTGAGTTTTATATTGAGTTAATTGTAAAGAGAGTAAGTATGGATTAATGGCTTTATAAATTGATAGTACTATTATGGAATTAAATATGGTTATCTATGCTTAAAATGCTCTTTAAAATGATTGTAGAACATGCTTATATCACGATTTTATAGTTGTTAGTTATATTGTTTGTATATTAGATTACTTGGTTGTATGTTAATTAAGTAAACTATGAGTTAGCTAACCTACTTGGATAATTAATAAATGTTATAGTTATAGAGTAATTGAAACAATGTTTAACTTTATGTTCAAGGTGATTGAGAGTGATTTGGAGCCAATCATGCATTATGGAGCTTGATAGAGGTGAGGGAGATTTCATCCTTATGTGCATAATAATTTATTTACTTGTACCTAGATTATGTGCATTTATTGTCTATATATCGTGTGTGAGGGCAACCTACTTTGTTGTCCCTCAACCATGTGTTTATTGATTTATACTATTGTTATCATTTTGAGTGCATTGCATAGTGGTTGCGCAACCATTCGGGCATGGTAGTGTCAGGGAAACTGGGCGGCATCGGGCTTGCCGGTCTACCTCGGCTACCATGGTTATCTAGTCCCTCTCTCGCTTGGGATGCCGCCCAGGAAGAGTTGGGTCGTAGGATTTCGGGGTACATCCGGAGTACACTCATTTTGGAGTTATAAGGGGATGCCGGCTTATCGATAACAGTGTCATTATTACATCGGGATTTCAGTTCGTCGCTCGTGGTTCTTGATTGAAGATCAAGTGAATCGTATCCTTTTTAATGTGTGGTAACTTGTTGTTTCAATTGTTCTTGTTTGTAAAATTCTTTATTTGTACTAACTGCTGCATTGCATGTCCCCGGTAGACCTTATCCCTCACTGGGCAATTGTGATTGCTCATATCTCGATAAACATGTTTCAGGTGGTGCAGTTGGAGGAGTTGACCTGATTGCTGTGTGCTATCACTTGAGATTTGAGTGATTGCCTGCTAAACTGTAGAAGACGTTAATTGTTCTACTTTCCATTGTATTTTGGAGCCTAAGGGCTTATGTATATATATTTGAGTAGTTGCATGTTTGAAAGCTAAGGGGATGGAGGAAGTGTTATGGAATTGTGGCATGTAATAACTTTTGCTTCTACCTCTAGCTACGTTGCATGCTTGGGTGTGAATGAACGGGTGTATGGTTGGCTTTAATTTCTAAGAATGTTCAATGCTATCATAGAGTGGCATGATAAGCGGTTTTGTAAAGAAGTTAAGTTATGAATGCATGCTTGTGTGTATCTAAACTATTTGTATGTCTTAAGGCTCGAATGGCCTTAAAGCTAAGATCTTTAGTTATAAATGAATGTCTTGTTATGTTGTGGCTTTATTGAGTGTTTACAGGTTTTCAGAATGTCCACGGTACAGGGAAGACTCTGTCCGCTTTTCTTAAATTTTGTGACTGGGCTTGGTATTGGGTTGAGAATAGCATGGTTATTAGAGCCTCCGGTCTCGTGAAGGATCGGGGCATTACACAAACTAGCAACTGTAGCCAGTCAGCTCAAAGCATCATTAACAATATTAGCCTTACTTGGTAGGTAATTAATAGTGCAGTTATAATCCTCAAGTAATTCCAACCAATGCCTCTACCTCATATTCAATTCTTTCTGTGAGAATAGATATTTCAGACTCTTGTGATCTGTGAAAATTTCAAATTTGTTACCCCAAAGATCGTGACGCCATTTTTTTAGTGCAAGAATAATAGATGCAAGCTCGAGATCGTGCGTCGGATAGTTGACCTCATAGGGTTTCAATTTTCTAGAGGCATATGCGATAACGTTTCCATTCTGTATCAACACACAACCTAAACCCTCCTTTGAAGCGTCATTGTAGATCACCAGATTATCAGTCCCCTCAGGTAGTGCAAGAATAAGAGTCGTGGTAAGTCTTTTTTTCAGTTCCTGAAAATTAGTCTCACATTTCTTATTCCAGTCAAACACAATATTCTTTTGAGTAAGCTGAGTCAAAGGTCCAACAATTTTAGAGAAGTCCTTGACAAATCTTCTATAATAACCTGCTAAACCTAGAAAATTGCGGATCTTGGCAACAGTCTCAGGCCTTTTTCATGCCAATACAACCTCAATCTTCGTCGGATCAATAGAAATACCATACTACGAGATTATATGACCGAGAAAAGCAACTTGCTTTAACCAGAATTCACACTTGCTGACTTTCGCAAACAGTTTATGCTCCTGCAGAGTCTGTAATACAATCCTGAGATGTTATTCGTGCTCAGCCTCTGATTTAGAATATACCATAATATTATCAATAAAAATAACCACAAACTGGTCTAAGTATGGGCAGAATACTCTCTACATTAAATCCATAAATGCGGCGGGAGCATTAGTCAAACCAAATGGCAAAACAACAAACTCGTAATGACCATATCTAGTTCTGAAAGCAGTTTTAGACACAAAATCTTTTTTAATCCTCAGCTGATAATAACCCTGCCTCATATCAAATTTAGAAAATACCTTGGCACCCTATAACTGATCAAATAACTCCTCAATTAAAGGCAACAGATACTTGTTTTTAATAGTCACTTGATTGAAACCCCGATAATCAATACATAGGCGAAAAGATCCGTCTTTCTTTTTAACAAATAAGACTGGTGCATCTCAAGGTGAAGAACTAGGATTAATGAATCCCTTCTCAAGTAAACCTAGCAATTGAACTTTCAATTCCTACAATTCAGGTAGAGCCATTCTATACGAAGTCTTAGAGATAGGTGTAGTGCCCGGCAATAAGTCAATAACAAATACTATCTCTCTATCAGGTGGCAACCCAAGTAATTCTTCAGGAAAAACCCCCAAAAACTCTTTCACTATAGGTACTTCATTTAGTTTTAGCTTATCCATCGGTTGATTAATCAAGTAGGCCAAAAAAGTATCACAACCTTTACTCAACAATTTAGTCGCCTTAATAGAAGAAATTATGCGAGTACCCGTGGATTTACGACTACCGACAATCTCAATTATGGGTTGATTAGGCATTTCTAGTTTCACAATTTTTCTTCTACAATCTAGATAAGCATAGTATTCACCCAACTAATCCATGCCCCAAATTATCTCAAAGTCCTTAAAAGGCAAGATAGTCAAATCAACAGGAAGGACTCGACCCTCAATACACAATTCACAGGCTTTACACACAGATTCAGTTAAAAACTTAGTGCCCATAGGCGAACTTACCTCAGTCTTATAAGGCAATTTATCAATTTTCAATGCAGAAGATTATGCGCACGTAGGTGTTATAAATGAGTGTGGAGCCCCGGAATCAATTAAAATTGTGGTTGACTTATTATTGAGAAGAAAGGTACTTTCGACAACTGTAGTCGTATCAGGAAGCTTCTCCTGATCTAAAGCAAATACTCGAGCCTGCCCCTGCGGTGCTGGTGCTGCAGCTGGTGCCCTGGTCTGAGTGCCCTGACTAGATATCTGACCCTTGGTATTCTTGAATTTCAGACAATCCTTAACCCTATGCTAGTCACTGCCACATCCTGTACACTTGTTCAATCTCTTCCAGTAATTTTTCTTAGTATGGTCCTAACGCTGACAGAAGCTGCACTGGTGGTAACGTCTTAGAGCAGTGCCTCCTGAAGGAGCTCTATAAGAAGAGGTAACTGAACTACCCTGTTGTGACCGTGCTACCACTGGACGAGGCTGCCCCTGATTCTGACTCTAAACTGGTCGTGACTAAGTTTGAGTAGGCCCGGTATAACTTTGAGTCTGCCTCGGCTGCTAACTCTGACCAACTGAAATAGTCTGCTTCTGATACCCCTGACTCTGTGTCTAATGTGGTCGTTTACTGGGCTGACTCGGTTCCCCAAATAGATTTGCTTTCCGTTTCTCATATTTGGCAGCTATCCTGACCGCTGTGGCATAAGATGGGTAGTTCTGAGTAGATAAATTCAACGAAATATCGGGCCTCAGCCCCATAACAAATCTCTGAATCCTCTTACTCTCCGACTACACTAATGCTGGCACATAACGGGACAAGCGGGTGAAAGCAGCATCATACTGATTAACTGACATGTTGCCTTGTTTCAGATTAATAAACTCTTGTTTCCATCCCTCAATAGCTATCTCTATAATAAATTTATCTCGAAACTCTCTGACAAACTCATCCCAGGTCCGGGGTGTTGCCTCAGCCTCCCATCTAGATTTCACGGTATGCCACCATTGCTCGGCATCTCTCTCGACAAGAAACTCAGCGCAAGCAACCCTCATCGCATCAGTGTACTCAAGGCCAGTAAAAAATTTCTTTACTTTATTCAGCCATTGCTCGGCCAACATATCATCGGGCTCTCCGAATAAGCTAGACGGACCACGATGCAAGAATTTCTCAAGGTAGTTACCATTATCGCCTTCTGCCCTCCCTTGGCCCTCACTCGGATTACCTGCGGGGACATTACCTTCCTGCCTCTGCAATACTTGTGCAATCTGACCTATTGCAGCAGTCAACTGTGCATTGATTGTTTGCTGATCCACTTCTTCTTCCTCGGCATTCTGATTTCTAGTTTGACGACGAGGCCCCATCTCAAATAACTAGAATGCAAAGTATTATGACAGGTATATATGTAGTTTACAAATAAATCACATAAGGATAATCTCAAATAAGTTCACATGAAACCACATATAAGATCATACAAGCACTTTATATACCAAAGATACAAATAAGATACTTAATCATACTTTACATCCTAAACTTTTCACATTCATACAATAGTTCATAAAAAGACATTTCACATTCCCATTTTCCATGCTAGCATGTTCCTTACTAAATCAATCTTGCACTTAGTCAATCAAAGAGACACTTACTCACACAATTACACTTTCACATAATAGACCTCTACCCCACAAACCGAGAAACATATCCCGGCTCATGCATTCTATAAGCTCTGATACCACCTAAATGTCATGCCCCGACCTAACCCCACGCTAAAAGGTTAAGTCCGGACCCGACAAACGGACATAGTCTCTTCTGTACCGTGGACATTCTGAAAACCTGTAAACATAATATAAAACCAGAATACAAAACTAAACCCCAACAACTCCAACTCTAACTATTTCCCAGCTTCAAGGCCATTCGAGCCTTAAGCAATACAAGACATTATAACCACATACAAGCATGCAATCAACAATTCTAGAATCCTATTTTTTGACCGCTTATCATACCACTCTATATTATCATTTAAACATACTTAAGAATCAAAGCCAACCATTCAACCCTTGCATTCACACCCAAGCATGCAACAAAACTAGAAGCAGAAATATAAGTTATTACATGTCACTGTTATATATCTCATACTACATTCATCTAGCTTTCAAGCGTACAACTGCACAAATATATACATAAGCCCATAGGCACCAAAATAGAACATAAAGTAGTACAACAAGCCTTCACATAGAGTTCAGCAAGAAAACACATCCACCTCAGACAAATAGCACACAACAACTAAGGCAACTGCTCAACCTGCAGATTCATGTATCAATAACAATAAAAAGGTTTACAAATATTACTCCAGGAGATATCAGGTTCTCTCTCTTAAATTTTTTTCTCTGCCTTCTCTCTACAACCTAGGCCTTTGCCATCTGTTGACCACCCACAACCCTTCCTCCTCCACCACTACTACCACCACAAATCCTTCACATTGATGAGAAAATCTCACTCCTTACTCCCCTATGGGGGGGGAAGAGGCAATAAATCTGCTTCTTCCTCCACTCGTCGCTCAAGTGAACGATTAAAAGCTATCTCCAAATCTTCTGTTACTATGGAGAAAATCAATGAAGAAACTAGTTACTCCTTCTCGTCCTCCTCTCCTGCTAGAGGCGAAGAATCATTCAACTCAAGCCAAGAGCTTGAACAAACTTTTAAATCCATTCAAGCAAATCAAGCTGCACTCTTTGAATACGATGATGGTCTTGACATGAGTGATGATGAGATTGAGATTGAAGACTACTCTGAAATTCGTTCAGCTAAGAATTTAGATCGATTTCTCAAAGGTTCAAGACTTGCTGATTTGCAGGAATCCATTAAAGCAATGGGTGATCCAACTGCTTCCTCGCTTGGAATTCCTTCAACTCAGGCTTCTTCAAAATCTCCTGCGAAGAATGATGGAGCAAAGGAGGGTATCTCCCCATCAGTGAATTGTACTACGAATTCAGCTCATGATACTTCTAAGGATGAAGGTTGTCGTTCAAATCCGCGTGAAGAAGAAATTAATTCAACAAAGTAAGAAACTTGTTCAACTCCGATTCCTACATCAAAGTCCGAGGACAATTGCAGTGATGAATCCCAAGGTACTACCTTGCATTGCTGCGGTACAAGCTTGCATAGCATTGATCAGAACCAATGTGGGACCATGACTCAACAAGCAGATTTAGCTGGCAATAACATTGGTCCTCACGATGTGGTCAAAGGCATGGCTTCACCAGCTCATGCGGGTCCTTCCTTTGCTGAAAATTCTAAGCACCATCTGACTTTTGATAATAAAGGGAAATGTCTTGTCCCCTTGGAGGCCCCACGACATCTCCCAATTCTCAATTCAAATTCGGATGAAGATGCTACAATTCATGTTAAAGAGAATTTCTCTAGTGGGAAACACTCGGCCCCACAGCATCTTTTGGCTGCCTTGTCTCCTCATAATAATATTTTCACCACTATTGGAAGTGTGGATCCGCGTGTGCAACAAGCAGCTGAGCATAGTATTGGAGGTGTGGATCCGCGTGTGCAACAACAAGCTGAGCATCAACATGGCATCAATTATGAATTGGTTTGTGGGGAACACGTGGGCCATAATGTTAGCCACATGCATGCTTTACCCGTGATTCCTTTGGCTGCAACATTGGAGCCTTCAATTCAACTCCCAAAGCTGCCTCCTAGGCATTATGCGGACCCTCTCCTACATGACCATCAACATGGCATCAATTCTAACTTGGAGAAAAACAAATCCATTGCTGCGAATCTTAACAAGACTCAATACGCTATTGATCAAACATTTTCTCATGATGCAACTGCTTATGATGATAGCTTTCCATCGCTTCTACAGCCTACTGCTCCACCAAAGTCGACAACTGTGGGTGAACAGAACAAGTCTAACTGGAAAGAGTTCACTAAAATTGGATTTCCTTCTCTCTGATGAAACAGACAAAGATGGAGAACTGGTAGCTAATCCTCCATAAGATGTGTACAATGAGGGTAACTCCATTTGGCATAACTGTCGTATTGGCCAGTTTATTAGAAAACCTCCTCCGTTCTTTCTCATTGAAACCATGGTGAAAAATCAGTGGAAAAATTTGGGCAGGTGGACATCAAATCCACGGATTAAGGTTTGTATGTTTTTCAATTTGAAAGACAAGCTATTTGCGATGTTATTCTTGAAAAATTGTGGCATGTCAATCATAGGCCACTTCTCCTACGAAAGTGGGATCCAATTATCCAGCTCATTGACATCAAATCTGATCGTGTTCCAATGTGGATGAAACTCAAAAATGTGCCACTGTCACTTTGGACCAGAAAGGGGTTGAGTTATATCGCCAGTACCATTGGGTTCCCTTTGCAAATGGACTCTATTACAGCTTCCAGAGATCACCTACGCTATGCACGGTTATGTATTGAGGTTAACTTGAAGAAACCTCTCAAGGAAGTCACTAAGGTAAAACTTCCTAATGGACGCATTGCTTTGCTCAAAGTAAATTTATCCCAGCGTTCAAGAACATTGATAAGGGAGAAACTTCGAAACCCCAGAACAAGGAAGATACAACTGTCCTGAGCAAGCTTTCACGTGATAATTTTTGTTAATCTTTCTTGTTCTTATATCTGGTTCTTTTTTTTTTTTTTGCAGTTTATTGACTCTTTTACAAAAGTAAAAGAGTCTTCTTTTTTGATTTTTGGTCTTTCACCTTTCATGTACTCTGTTACCATTGTACTTGTTTCTGTGTTATTTTGGAAATAATATTCACTGAATCATCCAAAAAAACTATTCAGCCTGCACCTCTACCTCTTCTCCCTCAACCACAACAAGCTGGGGATCAACCTCAGCACCTCCCGAAACATGTTAGTGAGGTATGAGTAACTACAATTGCCTAGTGAGTGATATAGTCTAACGAGGCGTAAAATGCAACAGTTTATACAAACAAAGCAATTAAACAACCATAGAACAATATAAAAGACATGATATCACACATTAAAAGGATACAATTCACTTAACCCCAACACTCCAGAATTCCCTTGAACTTCAATCACGAACCACGAACCTCGATCCACGAACCTCGATCAACGCACCGACATAACCCCAATCACTCTAGTGGGTGTACTCCAGATGTATCATGAGAATCTTATGACCCAACACCCCCTTGGCAATCTCCGGACTAGGCGAGTGAGGGATTAGAGCACGGAGATCGAATATCTACTGGCAAGTCCACTACCGCCTGGCTGATACCCAATATGTCACACCCCAACTCGACCCCACCTACGATCAGTCAGGACGCAATGAAATTTCAGCAGTATAACAACAGTAACACGGACATCAGAGCTCTAAACCAACCCTTTAGAACATCATACAACCAATTCCACAATCAGGTTATCAACATACAACGCAACCAAAATAAACTTTAAACATTCTTTCACCATTTCATCCATAAGTTATACGCCTCAATTCCAACATCATACATAGGTTATATTATACATTGCAAAATAGATTATACACCAGTCTAGCAACCAAATCATGTTAAAAAACAAAGACTACTAAACTAGCATAGTATAAGTCTTATAATTAAGTAAATTATACAATATAACATATTACAACAACTAAGACAAACTCATGGCAACGACTCCAGCATATAAGACTCGTCCACATAAAGCACATTCTCAGCTTCCTGAGGCATGTACCCATATTCATGTTCAGTAACACCTGTATGCATGCAATAATTGAAAGTGAGCTTATATAAAACAAGCCTAGTAAGGATTCGATAGATCTCTTAACAATATTTACTATACTACTTGGAAATCATCCTTTGAGCAGTAAACACACAATGAACATTAATAACAATATAAGTACAACAATAACAATAACCAATCAATAAGGATACTCTAGTTGGTGTAGCTCCAAACACCATCACGATCTCAACCATCTTCTTATAACTCCCCATTACTCACGCACCCGAAGTATCTCACTAGCCCCTCCCTTCATGGCATATTCGCCTATGCGAGCTGGAGGTAGTCTATGATAGTCATGTCGTTATCAACCCGACAGCCCAATGCTGTCCGAGAGGTGGCACACACATACCATGACTCATGACAATAATAATAATCATTCATATCTCAGGAGGACAACAAAGCAAATTGCCTATCTCCTGGCTCATCAATAATCAATTATCACAGGAGGACAACAAAATAGGTTGCCTATCTCCCGGTTCATCAATAATCAGTAATCAATAATCAATAATCAATTAATAACATTTCAACAACATTTCATCAATTAAACAATTAACTACTTAACAACTAAGATAGATGACAAAGTAGGTCATCCAACTTAACATGCATTAATCCACTCAACCTAACCCGATTCTAACCAACAACAACCCATAATTCAACCAATCAAACACCACCCAAACCACTAAGGACATTATTTCAACATTTAAAGAAAGACAACCCAAACTTCTAAAAGTCATAACTTATAATCTACTAATCCAATGACCTCCAAACTAGTTTTTATCACTCACCCACTAAAGCAACTACATTAGTCCCCTCGGAAACCAACCACAATCCATACAAATTAAGCCCAACAGCCCTAAAACCTCAATGCACCATGGCTGAAATTTTCGGACTTTCACCTCGACATCACAATCAAAATTTCGGCATTACAACATTACTACCACGTATTTAACAAACTTTTATAAGCTAACAACAATCGATTCTAACCACCACAACTCCAAGTATTCAACAAATAGCCAACAACTCAATTTTAATACCCGAAAAATAAAAATTCATGCTACAACGGTTCAAAACTTATATAAACACATATAAACGATCCTCAGCATTTACTGAGCAACAATATAATATCAATTCAACATTTCAACGGTTAAAAATTCAATTATATGCATTGACATAAAAATAGCATTTTGAGATTTAGAATTTTTCTCTCACCTTTGATGCAAACTAAGGCTAGAAATAGGTAGAATGGATGCCCAACAAGCAAAATCAAGCTCTGAATGAAGTGATTTAGCCTTGAAATGAAGTTTTTATGTGAAAAATGCTTTGAAAAACCTTGAAAATGCCTTCTTTTTGCTCCCCTTTGGATTTTCGGTAATGTGTGTGTTTTGTGAGTGTGTTTGCTTTGTTTTTAATGTGTGTTGATGATATAAGCTCAAGGTCAACAAAATTTGCAAAGTCAAAGTTAGTATTTTTAGTCTTTTAACTAGTATTTTTAGTCTTTTAATTATTTTTAGACTATTTTTGCTCACCCAAATGCAATTAACACTTAGACTATTTTTAAGTAGTATATTTTTAGTTGACAACGAGTTTCACATGCATAGGCTTACACCCAACTCGGTTAAAAACTCGATTTTTGTAAAAGAAGATGAAAAGTCATATTATTTGTTTTCAAATGTCTTTTGAATGCACAATTAATCTAAAATCATTTAATACCACATATAAATACATTTATATTATTATATACTAGGTCAACGAAAGTCAATGCAAGAATCAGGTTTAGCATAAATCACTATTTAGCTCAAAAATACTACTTTTCGCCCGAAAAATCTATTTAAATTCCTATTCCGTTTCAGAATCAATTTTTATCAAACATTGGTCTATTAATAACAGAGGACTAGGTTTTCAAACCCTAAAAACACCCGCGTCAAAATTTTAGCGGACGTGCGTTCAAAATACTATTCACAAAAATCGACGATAAAATTTCTGATGCCGATTTTGAAGAAAATTTCATGAATGCACACATAGCATGTAATAAGAATATAAATCACATAATTAGCACATTCTAACTCATATAACACATAAACATGTCAAAACACGTAATTCTATACAAAGGTAAAATCTAGGGTTTCACATTCTCTTCCCCTTAAAGAAATTGCGTCCGCGTAATTCTCGAACTGACAGACAATTAAATCATCAATCGTTACACTTAACAATACTTCTTTTAGTTCCTATTTATCTCTTAGGATGACACCTAAACAAAGACCTCAATTGAAATAAACTCCGTTGACTACAAGTTGATGATCATAATTCCAAGACAATCTTCAATTCATAATTCTCTCCCACCTAACATCATATTGCATATGAAAGAAGTTGCAAGTCTAAGGTCTTAGCATGACACCACTACTTATCAATCATCCTCTACTACACAAAAGAACTCTATGAACACCTCAAGGGTTTAAAAACTCATTCACGATAACATGAATGATTACTGATCAAGGGAATATCTCAAAAGTGACATTGGTCAGAATATAGCTATTATGAAATTTACAAGGAAATAAGGATATAGAAGTCATATTCGAGCCAATAATCAAGTGAACAAGAGGTCAAACAGGTTAGAGAATCAAGAGCCTAATAGTTTAATAAGGAAGCATGATAACTAAGATAAGAAATGTCTCTACACCTTTCAGTTAAATAAGTACGAACAAAGGATGATGACGAGTCAAAATAGTGCTGAGTATGTTGAACAAAAATTCCTGAACAAGTAGACATTTCAATTCTCGATGATTGTTCAAGAAACCAACAAGTAAGTTGTACTTGAGGTGAAATGAAATTAAGAAATAAGAAATGATTAATTCAATAGAAAACATGAGTGCCAAGAGTATCTCAGCACGCAATACCAAAGAAGTACGAATGAGAAATTATACCAACAGGTCAGTGTCGAGTTCTTTGAGTGAGCAAGTACAAGCAAAGTAATGGCTCAGCATTTAATACTAAAACAATAGGATTAGCAAGGATCAACAAGAATGACAATAATGTACTTAGGTAGGGAGTACATCAAGCAAGTGAAATTCGACAAGTAAAATGGTATACCAAAGGAAAAAATACTTTCAAATGAATAGTAATATGATGAAATGAAATATTGAAACCAATGGATGGAGATATAGAATAAGATATAGAAGTCTCAAACTTTAACTCCAATAAGCGACATTGCTATAAGAATCAAATATGAATGTTAAGAATAGAAACAATGTCAAATGAGTATAGGATCCATTAATCCAATAAGCAAAACTTTCAAGAAACAATTGATATGCTAGAAAAGTGTAACTCTCTCTCAAATAAGTGAGAATAAAGTAGAAAAGAATAATAAGACCAATTGAATAGGAAGCACAAAAGGGGTATCCCACCTACACATTTAAATAGCAACAAGTCAAATCCTACAATTTATCTTCCTCCAAAACAAGACACTAAGAAGAACTAGAGAACTGAGTCATACAATCACTCCAAATTTTATATTCCGCACCAGACCAATCATTAAAGAAGATAAATCACCAAGTACCCAACAAGATTGACTGATGAAGACTCCAAAATCTGATAACACAATACAGATTCATACTAACCCATTATAACACAAGAGAATCCCTAATCAACAATTTAGAAAGTCATACCACCTAGAACTCAAAAGCTTGATGTAGGCAAATAAATGTTCAGCCACCAAAATGCATTCTTATTTCCTCAAATAATTCTATCTCCCAACAATTACATCTTCGAATAAAGTAACTTTAGTCAGGAATCACTCCAATTGTCTCCAAGGTTTAAAGATCAAAACTCCAAAATATCCATTAATAATATAGCAATCCCAAATAGTAGAAATATTCACATGTTATACCACACTTCATTCCATTTACAAATATACACCACTAATTCCTTAAATAAATTCATTCTAAAATAACCTCAAGAAAGTATAATATGAGTTGAGACTCCAAAAGTGTCTAATCACAACCTCACGGAAACCTCAACTTATGATCTATCTCCAAGTAATAACAAGTTAAACATAGCAAGAAAATTAATTATAATCATCAAAATACATTGCTATTTCCTCGAACAACTTCATTCTCGCTAAAGGAACATCAAGAATAGATCCATTAAACTGAGATAAAATCCATAAGCATAATAATCAAGATCTCAATGATAAACTATCATAATAATAATAACTCAAAATCACAACCTACCTCTGGTTCCAAAAGCTCTTGCAACTTCCCTTAGCATTAAATGGTCACTCACGAGTTAAACAGATATGCAACTATATCATATGAAAGACAAGTACAACGTAATACACAAGTATCATACAATACAACATTATCATATAACGCACAACTCAGCACATAGGAAGCAAATATCACCTAAGTAGGTTACATCACGTAAGCAAGTTATAAGCAATTAAAGTCACATAAGCAACAAACTTCACATAAGGAAAGTTGACCACGTAACTCACATTAGTCACTTAAAGTACATTGAGCACCTAAAACACGTTGTTTCACATAAGCTAGTTATAAACAATTAAAACCACATAAATAACTAACTTTACACAAGACACTTCGATCACATAAAACACATTTGTCACATAATACACATTAATCACATAATGCACATTAATTACAACAGACTGAGTACATAAGGCACGTTGTCACATAAAACATATTGACCACCTTAATTCACTTAACACATAAAACATATTGATCACTTAGAAGGTTAGTCACATAAGTAAATTAATCACAAAAACATATAAACATATAATTCTCTTTACACTTAGTACATGCATTCATGTCAAGATCACTACTCACATTCTGAGGATACTCTGGCTGACAACTAAACATGCGCTCTGATACCACTTAATGTAACGCCCCAACTCTACCCCACCTACGATGAGTCAGGACGCAACGAAATTTCGGCAGTATAACAATAATAACACGGATATCAGGGCTCTAAACCAACCCTTTAGAACATCATACGACCAACTCCACAATCAGGTTATCAATATACAATGCAACCGAAATAAACTTTAAACATTCTTTCACCATTTCATCCATAAGTCATACGCCTCCGTTCCAACATCATACATAGGTTATATTATACATTGCAAAATAGATTATACACCAGTCTAGCAACCAAATCATGTTCCAAAACAAAGACTACTAAACTAGCATAGTATAAGTCTTATAATTAAGTAAGTTATAGAATATAACATATTACAAGAACTAAGACAAACTCATGGCAACGACTCCGGCATATAAGACTCGTCCACATAAAGCACATTCTCAGCTTCCTGAGGCACGTACCCGTATTTCTGTTCAGTAACACCTATATGCATGCAATAATTGAGAGTGAGCTTATATAAAACAAGCCCAATGAGGATTCGATAGATCTCTTAACAATATTTACTATACTCCTTGGAATTCATCCTTTGAACAGTAAACACACAATGAACATTAATAACAATATAAGTACAACAATAACATTAACCAATCAATAAGGATACTCTAGTTGGTGTAGCTCCAAATGCCATCACGATCTCAACTATCTTCTTATAACTCCCCATTACTCACGCACCCGAAGTACCTCACTAGCCCCTCCCTCCATGGCACCTCTGCCCATGCGAGCTGGGGATAGTTTATGATAGTCATGCTGTTATCAACTCGAAAATCCAATACTGCCCGAGAGGTGGCACACACATACCAAGACTCATGACAATAATAATAATCATTCATATCTCAAGAGGACAACAAAGCAAATTGCCTATCTCCCGGCTCATCAATAATCAATTATCACAGGAGGACAACAAAGTAGGTTGCCTATCTCCCGACTCATCAATAATCAATGATCAATAATCAATTAATAACATTTCAACAACATTTCATCAATTAAACATTTAATAACTCAATAACTAAGTTAGATGACAAAGTAGGCCATCCAACTTAACATTCCACTCAACCTAACCCGATTCTAACCAATAGACTAGTTTTTAAAATGTTTAAAAGACGAGTTTCAAAAATTTAGCGAAAGGGTCTTCAAATGCCATTTAACGACACTTTAAATAAAATTTTCTCTAAAAATGTTTATGAAAATTTTATGAATGCATATATATCTTGTTCCAGGAGTAGTATTTAAGTAAACCATGTTTGGTCAAATAATATAAAAAGTCAAAGTCAAAGGAGACCAAAAAGTCAACATTTACAAAAAGTCAAAGATGATAAAAGTCAACATTTTTGAAAAAGTCAAAGTTAATAAAAGTCAACAATTTTCAAAAAGTCAAAGTAAATGAAAGTCAACAATTTTCAAAAGTCAAGGTAGATGAAAAGTAAACTCAATAATCGGTTTTAATAAAGTCAAAGCAAGAAGTCTTGGTCAAAGTTGATAACTCAAGCTATTTTAATTATTTTTTCCAAAATTAGTAATATTAATACTATCCAACTTAAATATTATTTTTAGTAGACTATTTTTGGGGATTTAATTACATATAGTCTAGTTATACTACACAATTTTACAAAAGAAAATGAAAAGTTACATTATTTGTTTTTCAAATGTCTTTTAAATGCACATTTAATGCAAGATCATTAATAACTCACATATAAACATATATACTAATTCTAATAGCATTTAAACAGGTGAAAACACATAATTGCAAATAGGGCAAATTTTGGGGTCTCACATGCAATTCGTATTCGATCTACGTATGCGATATTCATGTTTAGGATTCTTATACAGAATTATCTAGAGAACTTATTTAGGGTTTATTCGTTGGTGTTCTCCCTTAGCAATCACTTGAATTCTTCGAGCTAGTAATGTATTTGTAGTGGACTGGTTATTTCATGGAATCAGATTCTTGTCTGTTGGTTGAGTTCAACATTCGAGTTATTCCAAGAATGAAGAAAGAATTGTGAGAGCGTAATTCTGTTAAGGAGGGATAGATGTGAGACCCTGTACCAAGCCAGTATAGAGCCCATATACATTTTATAGCATTTCATGTATTTTTGCATCATTTAATATGTATTTATATTAATTAATATGCATTTACATCATTTTACGTGCACATGCCTCGTTTAACGTGCATTTAAATTCAATTACGCGTCTTTAAGTAATTTAGGTAACATAGATAATAATTAAATCATTTTATATGCTTTTATATTGATTTAGGTGCATTTATCTTGAATTATGTATTTGTATCGTTTTACGTGCACTTGTATTCATTAACGTGCAATTATATTATTTAGATATCTTAGGACTTAATTAATTACTACTAAGTCAAGACAAGCAACTAGATACTTAGAAAACAACTAGAATGGCAAACTAGTAGAACATAAGCTAGTTGAGGGACACTCTTGTCCTAAGGCAAAATATCAAAATATCCTACCTAATAAACACACATATTACACCACACACATACACAAAAACTCAGTAACACACACACACTAAAGTACACGATCAAAAGAGAGGAGAGAGAGAGAGGAAGAGAGAAAGAAGCAAGGAAGAAAAATGAAGGGAAATGAGAGATCTTAGGCCATTTTCAAGCTATTTCTTTGCATTCCTAAGCTCCTACAAAGGTGTTTCTTGCTCCTTCAACCTCTAGAGCTTAAACACTAAGGTGAGGGATTCTTTCAAAAGGTTTTCTAATCTCATTCAATGTGTTTTGATATGTGTTGGAGTTCATCTTGCTTATATATGTATATATATGTTGGAGTTTGATGAAAGATTTGAGCATTATTGTGTGTTTGAGATAGGGTTTGGTTTGATGAACTATTGATGGTTCTTGATGGGTTGAGGAGATGTTATGTAAATTGAGTGATATTGTACTTGTGCGTTTATAGATAGAATTGGTATAATGAAGTTGAACTTGGGTAATATGAGCATAGAGCTTTCAAATGACTTTGATGATTCTTGACTTGTAGCTTGATTCAATTGTGTTGTATATATGGTATTGAGTTGATTATGTTGTTTAGCTATGCCATGTAGTGTATTAGGTGGGAAATTGGGGTTAGAATCTAAAGTAACAAGCTAATAAGCAAGAAAAAGCAAAAAAAAAATGCGTGTTTTGTGATGTCGGATCTGGTCGACCGGATCTGACTACAATCGACCAGATTAGTCATCCGGATATCACTGGTCAAGATCTGGTAGAGTCAATCCGGTCGACTCCAGTCGACGGGATGGTTTTCAGCTTTGCACAATGTTTTTTCGGAAGTCATATCTCACTCAATTCAACTTCGAATTGAGTTCAGTTTAATTCTAAAACTATCTACTTTCGATAAGATTTAATTCTACACCAAAATTAGATTATTTAGAGTTCAGGAGTATAGGGAAACTAACTGTTTAAATTAGGCTAATGCAAAAGCATTGAAGTTGCTTCCTAGTTTCGTTCGAGTTTGCATTTTGTGTCATTTTGGATGGTTTTAAGGTATTCTTACGCCCTCCTTTGGTATATGACTATGTTGAGTTCTTCTACATGGTATTAATATGGTCAGGCATGATAGGTATTGGTTTTATGATTATCTAAACGATGGACATATTACTACATGTGCGTGTGAGGTCGTTACATGGTTAAACACTTGCATGATAAAGCAACTTCATTTGTTGTCCTCCACTTTGTATATTATGAATTCTAAATGCAAGGTGTTCACATGTTTACTTGCTTGATCATATGAGAAGTATATTTGATTAAGTTTGTGTAAGGATCTGTACCTAAATTCCGAATAGTAGTATAATGTATTATTCATGTGCTTAGTGTTCTATTTGGGATATGTGTTAAACTAGCATATCAAACTAAGCATTCGTTTCAATTTAAAGGGAACTAGTGGTAAAACGCAAATCTTACTTTACCTATTATTGGGATTTAATGATTCTTATAGGTTGATTGAACTTAGTTAAGATTTGCTAATTTAGTTAATTAAGACCCTACCTACTATTTAAATTAATGACTTATGTAGCTCAGTTGGACTTAGTTAAATTAAATCGGTCTGAGACTTTGTAGTTAAGTATGAATAGAATATATTAAGGATATAAATAGTGAGAATTACCCTAAGTTAGCTTGGGAGATAAGAAAAGGGAATTAGGATGCTAGCTGAATGGCTTAATAGGATATGATTAGGGCTCGTGGATGTATTATAAGATTAATTAACTAGCAACCTTCTATTAAGTTACTATGAGATAGGAGTTTAATTGAATAATGGTGGTGTTGGTGGTGTTAACTTATGGGATAGGAAATTTAGTCTATCTACTATGTGGTGTAAACTAATAGAAATATTAGGATTAATGCTAGAAGATCCTAACTAGGTATATTAGAAGATTTTAAATAAATTAGGGACACTCGTCCAAATAAAAATTCATTGTTATAAATAGTGGGACTTGACTAAGTAGAATGTTATTACAAATGTTGGAATAGTCCTAACTTATGTAGGAGATTTACTGTAATTTTATTTTAATTAATTCGGACCAACCTTTAACCAAGGGGAAATTTTACAAATTAAGTTTTAACTTACTACCAAGCTATTGACTTACTTGCATGATCATTAAACTTCCCCAAGGCCTTAATATCTTCACGCTGCATGGCTGCTTACTCTCACCATCATTTAATTTAATTTAATCAATTAGCTTTGGTTAATTGTTGTAGTAACATATGTACAATAGAAATTAGAAATAATTGTGCACCACCCGAACTGATTACCATCGCGACTAGCGGCTGCACCTAAGAATTGCGAAGCGTGTGTCGAGCTGCTCACCTAAGCTTCTAAAATGACCCACTTGCTAGATAAGGCCAAAGCTCCACCGCATACCAACTCCAATAGCTGCAATCATTTATCAGAATTAATAGTTAAGATAACATTGGTCTAGTGAGTAGCTTAGCTTTACTCGAAATAAACACATGTAGTCTTGCGTGCTAATAGTCTTCTATAGGTAACATGCAGCAGCTTTAATTAAAAGACAAGGCTTCATCGTCGGGCACGAAGACAGTGAATCGCCAAAGCTAAACAAGGATATTCAATCATTGTTAATCATTACATATAATTAGATTACTATTGTTGTCAAGCAGTAAGTGAAGCAAACTATGAATCAGCTCCTCAACGAGTTATGTAAATAGCTCTCGCGGTTCGTAGCTATCTACATCCGAGAGTTTGCATGAAAATTATCACGTTAGCAGTAGGGCACGCAATAAGACTATGATCTCAGTTATAATAATTAGCAAATGGGCCAATTAGATTAAGTAGAAGCTCCTATAAAAAGGCTGTTAGGAATTCGGTTTAATCATACACTAAACACACGAAAACATATTGGCTTCATACTTTCTTAAAATTTGTCCGCGATCAAGAACGAGACCAGGTGCGGGGTTTTATTTTGAAATGCATTGTTAACTTTTATTATGTACATTACATGTGCAGAATTAACTATGTAAGCTACTTCCTGTTCACATTGCCTTACTAATCTCCTGTCATGTAAACTAGCATGTATTGAAGAAGCTGATGCACAGGTTCTTATTCTTTAATTGCATGGCTGAATTGTGCCTAGTTGAAGTTAGTGCAAATTTCTATTTTTAAAGTGCATTGTTAAACTTTTGACATGTAGACTTGGTATATGAAATTAGTTATGCGGTCCTTCCTCTGTTAAAAACAATATGAATTAGACTATATGATGATATAGGTAATGAACTATATTTAGTGGCAATAGGTTTTATGATATATGTGGGAAGCATGACATATGGATTTGTTTATCTAATTGAAGTACGAGCATTTAAGAATTAGAAAGCATTATTGATCTTACTTATGGAAGGTTACAAAAGTATTATAAGAAGAACTATTGTTGTTGTCCTACTTATATTTTACTGAGTTAACTTATGATGGTACCAAGTAGAAGGGTAGCTTTGTATATGTACAAGTTTACTCTCATATTGCTTAATATGTGGAAATATACTCTTAAGTCACCTACTCTAACACATAAAGACTTCCTAGGTTTAGCAGTAAATAGGCTATAAATTATTATTGATACATTGAGTTAGGATAAATAGTTACATAGCTCTATGTTAAATTGAATTACTCAACTAGTTATGAAATTACTTTTGATAAGTTTTAAAATATAGGAATTAATGTTACATAACCTAAGAACTTTTAGTCTTACTATTTCTTCTCGTAGCTAGGATTGCCAGTTGAGAGATGACTAGGGTTTTTACATTATCTACCCTATTATTTGAACTGTCTACCTATTTCAATTAGTTATAAAAATAATTAAACATGTTAATTGACAACAATGAGTTTAATTAGGTCATCATTTTATTTGTTTTTACGAACTGATATGTTACCTTTAAATGGTTATTACCTATTCGGGACCACCTCTTTTATTGACCTCCATATTATCTGCTGTGTATTCTATGGCTACTTGTGCATGCCTGTGTGCTCTTAAGATTGGGGGTTGCAATCTCATTCAACCTCATTCAAAACCCCAATTTTCGTTTTCACCTCGATTTGCGTGTTTTTGGCTCAATTTACGTGATTTGACCTATTTATGTGTTATATGAATTAGAATGTGCTAAATATGTGATTTATATTCCCAATACATGCTATGTGTATATTCATGAAATTTTCATAAAAAACGGCATTAGAAATTTTATCGACGGTTTTTGTGAATAGTATTTTGAACACCTATCCACTAAAATTTTTACAGGGGTGTTTTAAACGTTTAAAAACCTAGTCCTCGGATATTAATAGACCCTTGTTTGATTAAAATGGATTTTAAATCGGTTTTGGAATTTTAAAGGTTTTTACGATTTCTTTTGTGAAAAACGAGTTTTAAATCGAGTCGGGTGAAAATGTTTGAATGTAAAACTTCTTGTCACCTAAAAATAAACTACTTAAAATAGTCTACGTGTTGCATAAATGTTTTGAGCAAGAAATAGTCTAAAACTAAATTAAAAGACTAGAAAAACAATTAAAAGACTAATTGAATCAACTTTGACTTTGCATTATTTTGTTGAATTGCCTTATATATGCATAATATACTAAAAATAGCTCATAAAATAAACTCAAAACATACTCAAAACTCACACACATGGCCGAAACTCAAGGAGCCATTTTTTGCTTATTTTTTATCAAAATTTTCAATAGAAATTGCAATACAAAGCCAATAATCTTGAACCAAAGCTTGATTGCACTTGTTGGGCATCCAATCTACACCTTTTTTGCATCAAATAACATCAAAGGTGAGAGAAAAATTCTAGATCTAAAAATGTCATTTTTATGTTAATTCATATAATAGAATTTTTAGCGGTTGAAATGTTAAATTGATGTTATATTATTGCTCAGTGCATGCTAAGGATCGTTTACAAGTGTTTATATAAGATTTGAACCGTTGTAGCATGAATTTTTATTTTTCGAGTGTTAAAATTGAGTTGTTGGCTATTTGTTGAATAATTGGAGTTGTGGTGGTTGGAATCGATTGTTGTTAGCTTGTTAAAGTTTGTTAAATACGTGGCAGTAATGTTGTAATGCCGAAATTTTGATTGTGATGTCGAGGTGAAAGTCCAAAAATTTCAGACTAGGTGCATTGAGGTTTTAGGGCTGTTGGGCTTGATTTGGATGGACTATGGTTGGTTTCCGAGGGGGCTAATGTAGTTGCTTGAGTGGGTGAGTGATAGAAACTAGTTTGGAGGTTATCGAATTAGTAGAATGTAAGTTATGACTTTTAGAAGTTTGGGTTGTCTTTCTTTAAAATCTTGAATTATGCCTTTGGATGTTTGGGTAGTGTTTGAATGATTGAATTGTGAGTTGTTGATGGTTAGACTAGGGTTCGGTTGTGTGTTTAATGCATGTTAAGTTGGGTGGCCTACTTTGTCATCTAACTTAGTTGTTTGTTGCTTATTTGATTAGTTGTTGTTATGTTGTTGAAATGATGATTATTGATTGATTATTGATGAGCTTGGAGATAGGCAATCTACTTTGTTGTTCTCCTGTGATAATTGATTATTGATGAGCCGGGAGATAGTCAACTTGATATGTTGTCCTCCTAAGATATGAATGATTATTATTATTGTCATGAGTCTTGGTATGTGTGTGTCACCTCTCGGGCAGTGTCGGACTATCGGGTTGATAACGACATGACTATCATAGACTACCCCCAGCTCGTATGGCGGAGGTGGCATGGAGGGAGGGGCTAGAGAGGTACCTCGGGTGCGTGAGTAATGGGGAGTTATAAGAAGAACGGTTGAGATCATGATGGCGTTTGGAGCTACACCAACTACAGTATTTTTTATTGATTGGTCATTATAATTAATGTGCTTATATTGTTATTGATGATTATTATGTGTTTATTGCTCAAATGATGATTTCCAAGGAGTACAGTAAATACTATTAAGAGATCTATCGAATCCTCACTGGGCTTGTTTTATATAAGCTCACTCTCAATTATTGCATGCATACAGGTGTTACAGATCCAGATTACTGGTACGTGCCTCCAGAAGAGGATAATGTCCCAGAGTCTTGTCCTTGATATTTGAGATGTTGTACTCTTTTGTTATCTTGTATATTAAAACTAGTTGGTTTGTATTTACTTAGAACTTTATGATGTATAAGATGTTTTAAAGATAGTGGATTAAATGTTACTAAATTGGTTATAATCTATTTTGGAAACGTATGTTATATAGTAGAGGTATGATATTGGAATGGATGCGTATAACTTATGGATGCAATGGTAAAAGAATGTTTAATGTATATTGTGGTTGTGTTGTTTAATTGTTGAATTGTTTGTAGAGTTGGATGTATGAGTTACGAAGAGGTTGGTTTAGAGCCTCAGTGTCCTAATTACTGTCGTTATACTACTGAAATTCCGTTGCGTCCTGACTGATCGTAGGTGGGGTTGAGTTGGGGCATTACAGCTCCCGTGACTATCGTGGTCCTATTCCCTCTCTCACTTGGGACCACTACCGCCCTTGGAGAGTTTTCTCGCTTGGGACTAATACTGCCCTCGGAGAGCTAGGTCATAGATTTTGGGTATAATTCGGAGTACCATCTTGGGAGAGATAAGAAGTTATGATCATAATTCGGCCGGCAACCTTAAGAAAAGAAGCCACATTGTATCCTTTGCAACATGATTTGTAATTGTTACTCATTTACTATTATACTTAATATTATTGCATCATGGTTTTCAAAAGCTCGAAAATATTCTCCAAAACCTCCCTGGTGACTTCCCCGCACTGAGTTCTTTTGAACTCATTACCCTTTCCTTCCCCATTTCAAGTGAAACCGAAGCAGAAGAAGTAGAACCAGAATATAATAATATGCCTATTTTGTGTACTGAGGGGCCTGGATCAATTGGTCCCGAGAGATGTTGATGTCATTGTGAGACCCCGGATTTGCCCATATTTGCAATTATGTGTTTTCACTTGTTTATATGTTATTTGAATTAAAATAGGTTAATTATGTGATTATTACTTCTATTACATGATATGTGAGCATTCATGAAATTTTCATATAAATTAGCATTGAAAATTTTATCGTCGATTTTTATGAATAGTGTTCGAGCACACGTCGGCTAAAATTTTGACACGGGTGTTTTAAACGTCTTAAAACCTAGTCCTCTATTATTAATAGGCCCGTGTTTGATAAAAATTAATTTTGAAACAAAATAGGAATTTAAATAGACTTTTCAGGCGAAAAGTAGGGTTTTTAAGCCAAATAGTGATTTCTGCTAAACACGATTCTTGCGTTGACTTTTGTTGACTAAGTATATATTGTAAATAAATATTTCATCATCTTAAATATTTTACTAAGGTAAATTTCAATTAGAATTAAGAACAAAGGCTAATTTAGGCTTTAGTCATTAAAAATCCAATTTTTGACAACTTTGACCAATTCTTTTTGCATTGACTTATTACTTAACTTAATATATACTCAAATATCAGCCAAAACACCACAAAAACACACCAAAAATTGTGGCTCCTTGGAGGAGAAAGATGAAGAACATTTTCAAGATTTTCAAAGTATTTTTCTCATAGATTTTGCATTTCAAAGCCGAATTGAGTCATTCAAAGCTTGATTTCACTTGTTGGGCACCCATTGCACACATTTCTAACATCATTAGGCATCAAAGGTGAGAGAAAAATTCTAGATCTCAAAATGCTATTTTATGTCATTTTCATATAATTGAATTTTCATCCAATGACATGTTAAATTGTCTTTATATTATTGGTCAGTAGATGCCAATGATCGTTTATGTGCTTTTATATAAGTTTTGAACGGTAGTAGCATGTATTTCTATTTTTCGGGTATTAAAATTGGAATTTAGGTTCACTGTTGAATAATTGTTGTTGTAGTGGTTGAAATTGATTGATTGTTTCTTCTAAAAGTTTGTTATTATGGGGTAGTAATGTTGTAATGCCGAATTTTTGATTTGGATGTCGGAACAAAAGTCTAAAAAATTCAGCCTTATAGCATTTGCAAAATAGGGTTGTTGGGCTTGATTTGGATAGGTTTTGGTTGGTTTCTAGTGGGATTATTGTAGTTGCAAGTGTGGTTGAGTGATAGAAAGTGGTTTGGAGGTTATTGGATTTCTAGATTGTAAGTTATGAATTTTTGAAGTTTGTGTAGTTTTTCTTTGAAATGCTTAAATGTTGTCTTTAGTTGTTTGGTAGTGTTTGAGTTGTTGTTTCTTGCATTGTTGTTGAGTAGGTTCGGGATCGAATGCATGTTAATTTGTGTGTTAAGTTGGGTGGCCTACTTTGTCATTTAACATGGTTGTCTTAGTTGTTTAATTGATGTTATGATGATTGAAATGTTGTTAACTGATTGATGATTGATGATCCTCTAGAGGACAACCTACTTTGTTGTCTTCGGAGAATACGAATGTTTATTATTATTGTCATGAGTCTTGATAGTGTGTGCTACCTCTCGGACATCATTGGGCTATCAGGTTGATAACGACATGACTATTATAGAATACCCCCAGCTCACTTGGCGGAGATGCCATGGAGGGAGGGGCTAGAAGAGGTACCTCGGTTATGTATTATGGGAATTACAAGAAGTTGGTTGAGATCGTGGAGGAGTATGGAGCTACACCAACTAGAGTACCCTTTCACAAATGAATGGTCATTTACGTGGTTTGAAATGAATTGTTGATGTTAATGATGATTAGTGCGTGTTATTGCTCATAGGATGATTTCCAAAGTGGTAAAGTAAATGTTTTCAAAGATCTATCGAATTCCTCACTCGGCTTTGTTTTATATAAGCTTACTCTCATTCGTTTGCTGCAATCAGGTGTTACTGAATCAGATTACGGGTACGTGCCTCAGGAAGCCGAGAATGTGACTTATGTTGAAGAGCCTTATGTGCCAAAGTCATATCCTTGATGCTTAGCTGGCATGTTTTATGCTATCTTGTAGTATAACTTATGCTGTAAAGTTTCAAGCTTTTAAAGATTATATTGTGTATATTGATCTAAAGATAGTAAAAGTGTTACGCTAGTTTAGTTTTCTTACTTTTGGAATTTGAATAGGTTGCTAAGCTAGTATATTATGTTATGTATGTATACAGTTTAACTTGTTGATGTTGTTGTTGAAACGGAGGCATATAATCTATGGTTGTTTAATATATGGAATCGGTTGTGTTTTTTGTTGTTGAAGTATTTGTGGAGTTGTTGTTGATATTTGGAGTTGGTTGTATGATATTATAAAGGGTTGGTTTAGAGCCCTGATGTCCTTGTTACAAACGTTATAATGCAAAAATTTTGTTGCGTCCTGACTGATTGTAAGTGGGGTCGAGTTGGGGCATGACATTAAGTGGTATCAGAGTGCATGTTTAGCAATCAGCCAGTGTATCCTCAGAATATGGGTAGTGGTCTTAGTACGAATGCATGTACTAAGTGTAAAGTGAATTACATGATAATATGTTTATGTGATTAACTTGTTTATGTCAATAACTTTCTATGTGATCAATATGCCTTATGTGTTAAGTGAACTAATGTGGTCAATATGCTTATGTGACAACATGCCTTATGTACTCAATGTGTTGTATGCTGCCAAGGTACAGTAGTTGATTAATGTGTATTATGTGACCAATGTGTTTTAAGTGATCGAAGTGTCTTGTGTGAAGTTAATTGTTTATGTGGTTTTAATTGTTAATAACTAGCTTATGTGAAACAACGTGCTTGAGGCGCTCAATGTACTTTAAGTGACCAATGTGAGTTACGTGATCAACTTGTCTTATGTGCAGTATGTTGCTTATGTGACTTTAATTATTTATAACTTGCTTTCGTAATATATCTTGTTTACATGATATTGGCTTCATGTGTACTGAATTGTGCGTTATATAATAATGTTGTATTAGATGATAATTATGCATTATGTTGTACTTGTTTTCATGTGATATGATTGTATATATGCTATAATTGTGGGTGGTTCTTTTGGGTAAGGTAAATATTACTATCAAAGCTCTCGGAATTAGTGGAAGACTTCGTAGGAATGAATTCATGTCCTTTAAGCAGGGTAGCCTGTCTATTACGCAGTATGAGGCCCAATTTCATAATCTGTCACATTATGCTCCGGGTATGGTGCAAACTACTGAAAAGAAGATTTAGAGATTCATTCGAGGGTTGAGGTCGGAAGTTCGAGATAGCTTGACTTCTTTTCAGTTTTCCACATATGGTGAAGCTTTTACTGCCGCAACAAGAATTGAGAAATGAAATAATGAAGTAGGTACGGGGCCGAGTCAACTGAGTAGGAGACTTTCTCAGCCTCAAGACCAACAGAGATATTTTCATCCTCAAAGTTGGCAGAGTCAGCTCCAGAGGCAGAATAGGCCGGTGGTCATGAGGATACAACAGAGCGGTTTAGTGGCTTCGTCAGTTTAGGGTTTTGCAGGTCACAGTGTTGCCTTTCATATCCCATTTTTGTGCTTCTGTACCAAGAAAGGTCATGTTAAGACCGGATGTTGAAAGAAATCGGGAAAGTGTGTCACACCCCAACTCGACCCTACCTACGATCAGTCAGGATGCAACGGAATTTCGGCAGTATAACGATAGTAAATAGGATACCAAGGCTCTAAACCAACCTCATTAGAACATCATACATCAAACTCCATAAACAATCCCAACAATCATCTTCTCAATTAACTTAATAACATACAACACATCCATATTATACAATAATCATTCTTTAACAATCCAATCATAGTTATACACCTCCGTTCCAACTTAATACATAGGCTATACATACATTTCAAAATAGATTATACAAAACATTGTTTTACAACAACTAAGATAATCTCATGGCAATGACTCCTGCACATAAGACTCATCCACATACGACACATTTTCCTCTTCAGGAGGCACATACCCGTAGTCAAAATCAGTAACCCTTGCATGCATGCAATAATAGAGAGTGAGCTTATATAAAACAAGCTCAGCGAGGATCCGATAGACCTCTAACAGTATTTACTATACTCATTGGAAATGATCCTTTGAGCAAGTAAACACACAAATAAACATCAATAACAATATAAACACATAACTATAATGACCAATCAATAAAGGATACTCCATTTGGTGTAGCGCCAAATGTCATCACGATCATAACAGTCTTCTTGTGACTCCCATAAACTCACGCACCCGAGGTACCTCAATAACCTCTCCCTCCACGACACCTCTGTCATGCGAGCTAGAGGTAGTCTCTGGTACTCATGCCGTTATCAACTCGACAACCCGATGCTGCCCGAGAGGTAGCACATACATACCAAAGACTCAGCAATAATAATAAACATCATTCACATGAGGACAGTCTAGCAGAACTGCCTATCTCCCGGCATCAATCATCAATCAATAATCAAACATCATTCACAGGAGGACAATCTAACAGAATTGCCTATCTCCTGGTTTATCAATCAATAATCATCAATAATCATCAATTTTCATCAATGTAACATCAATATAACATCAATATAACATCAATATAACATCAAGTAATTAATTAAATAACAAACAACTAAGTTAGATGACAAAGTAGGCCATCCAACTTATCATGCATGAAACACGTAATCTAACCCTAGTCTAACCATTAACAACTCACAATTCAATCACTCAAATACCACCCAGTCAACTAAGGCTCAATTCAACAATTTAAAGAAAGATAATCTAAACTTCAAATAATCATATCTTACATTCTACCAATCCAAACAACTCCAAATCAGTTTCAAACACTCACCCATTCAATCAACTATATTAGCCCTCTCGAAAACCAACCAAGACACATCAAAATCAAGCCCAACAACCCTAAAACCTCAATGCACCTAGGCTGAAATTTTTGAATTTTCACCCAAACATGGCAATCAAAAATTCGGCATTATAACGGCGTTACTGTGACGCCCGAGATTTAGCCATGCATTCAATTACTATTGTATCCCTTGTTTGCGCATTTCTTTCTATGCCTTATTAACTGCCTTCTTGAATTACTATTTAGTTCATTTTTAAACTGCATTCTATTGGTTAATTAGCATTTTTATTAAATCATATTAATTGATAAAGTAGTGGAAAAAATGTGCAATTGAGCTAGAGGCGATGGGAGAGCTCGTTTAGAAAATGTTTTTAGTAGTTGAAGGAATAGTGTTACGTAACTAATTTGGAGTTTAATTAGCTAACATTAAATTTATGCTTAGGACTTGTTTCTAACTAGTTTGACTCACATTTGACCATACACTTAAACTAAATAACTCACCCAAGCTTATATAACACACACACAACTCACCATAAGTCATAACAAGCAAAAATCAAAATAAAAAAATGCTGAAATGGCACTGTAGCAGGGCTGAAACTTTGCAGCAGCTCTAGGAGAGAAAATTGGTCTTCAACTCTTCAATCCAAGCCTTCCCAACCCTTGAGCTAGTGGATTAGGGTGTGTGCAAGGTTCCTAGGTGCTCATACGCGCATTGTGAGGGATTTCACGGCTCATTTTTGCATTTCTAAATAGTTGTCAATTTCTTGATTTGTTGAAAATGTGTTCAAATGCTATTGTATTAATTATCTATGCTATTATACCATGTATATGAATGCTAGAGAACATATTTGAGCCATCGTTTCGCAATTTAAATGGTTAGAATCGTTAGTTTGATTTTTAGGGTGAATAGTGACGTTTTTCTAGGATTTTGCGTAATTGCTCGAATTAGCTCGATTCCATGCTTCTAATAGATGCTTTAGGTGCTAGTGAAGGTATTCTAATAGCCCCGTGCACTTGCATTGTCCTTAAATCGCTAAAAATGTAAAAATAGTCGACTTTAATTTGGGGCTTTCAAGGTTAATGCCAATCCGGGTGAATTCGGGCTTCAATTCTAGTATCCTTAGGCTACCTAGGTGCTATAGAAGCCTTGTTATCCTTTGTTTGAAGCCCGGACATTGTATGTGTAGTTTAAAGCCATAAGAGAGAATTCGGGGCCTTCGGGGTAATTGCGGGAATTTGAATGAGTTAGAGGGTTGAGAGGGTACCTTGAGGGTTAGTTAGAAAGTTGGGAGAGTTTCCTTTGAAAATGGAACCATTAACCTTGGTTTGGAAGAGAAATAGTTTGAAAAACAAAGACGTTTATGAGCTATTTCGGTTGACTCACACTTCAAAACCCATGGCATAACTTGTTGAGTATTTATATGTGGTTTCAAGTTATTTTTGAAGCTTTTGGTATGATTCTATACTTAATTTGCATATGTCTCCTTGTAAAATTGCATATTTTCTTATATAATTGTTCTATTCTAATTGCATCGAGGTCAACCTACTTTGTTGATCCTCCTATGTGTTAATGCTTATATTATTTCTATTAACTTGCCATTGTCAAGTGCATTGCATAGTGGTTGCGCAACCATAGTGTCAGGGGCGGATGCGTTGAATATCGGCTGGGCGGCAGAGGGCTTGCCGGTGGATATTCAATCTCCGTGCCCTAGTCCCTCATTCGCCTGGTCCGGAGATTGCCAAGGGATGTTGGGTCGTAGGATTATCGAGGTACATCCGGAGTACACCCACTGGAGTGTTTGGGGATTATGCCGGCTTATCGTGATCGTGCTCGTGGTTCGTGGATCGTGAATGAAGACCAGTGAAGATTGGTGTATAGGGGATTGTGTGAAATGTATCCTTTTTAATGTGTGGTTACTTAAGTTATCATTGTTTCTTAAATTGTCTAAGTGATATTGTTGTATAACTGTATTATCTGTTGCATTGCACGCCCCGGGACTATATCCCTCACTGGGCAACAGTAGTTGCTCATACCTCGATATCTGTTTCAGGAGACGCTGAGGGTGATCCCCAGCTTGTTGAGTTAGTTGAGGAAGAAGAAGTTCAGATTGATTCTTTACCTTAGTTGCTGTGCTTGATAGCTTGAGGTGGTTTAATTTCTTGCTGCTTTGTGGAAGGCTCAACTGTTTATATTATGTCCTATTTTGTGGCCTAAGGGCTATGTATATATTGTTGTGTAAAGTGGTAGGACAGTAGATTGTGGTGTAGTATTGGAAGCCTATGTCTTGTAATAACTATATTTCTGCCTTTATTCACTTTGCATGCTTGGGAGTGATTGGCTTAAGGTAGAAATGTGTTATCTTTTAATTATGTTTTATTGATATCCTAGAATGTCATGGCTACTAGACTATGTTGTAAAGAGATTTCTTGCATGCTTGTGTGGTTTTGGTATTGTTGTTTGCTTCAAGGCTTGGATGGCCTTGAATCTTTACATATATAGCCATAGAAAGTTTGCTTACCTTGTAATTACCTTATTTGAGAGTTAACAGGTTTTCAAAATGTCCACGGTACAGGGGAGACTCTGTCCGTGTGTCGGGTCCGGACTTAGCTTTTAGCTCGGGGGTTGGGTTGGGGCGTGACATTTAAGTGGTATCAGAGCTATAGATTGCGTGAAGCCGGGTTAAATTTCTCGGTCTGTGGGTAGAGATTTGTTATGTGACTTTGTGAATGCATGAGTCCTTGATTTTGATTGGCCTAAGTGAAATTTGAATAAGGAATGAACATGCTAGCATGGAAATAGAATGTCAAGAGTCTAGAATGTCTAGTATGATCTAGTGATTTACGTGTACTTCAAGAATGTGGAATATTTATTTGAACTTCTATGTACTTGACTTTATGTGAATCTAATTGGACTTTTCTTTATGTGTTTACTTATAAATTGCATATATACATATATATACCTGTCATAACACTTTGCATTCTAGCTATTCGAGATGGGGCCCCGCCGTCGTACTGAAAATCCGAATGTTGGTGGAGAACCCGAGGGGGTTCATGGGCAAGAAGCTGAGGTGGCCAAAAATGCACCGCAGGTTCAATAACCGAGCACTACACAGATCTTGGCCACGATGGCCACTGCTATGAACACTATCGCCCAGTTTGTGACACAGCAGGGTCAGCCAGGGGTCGTTGGAGGTAATCAGGCTGCGAGAGCTGGAGGTAGTGGCCCTACTGGAGGAAATCTGTATGATCGATTTATTCATCATGGGGCCTATACTTTCTTTGGCGAACCAGACGATATGAAGGCTGAGATGTGGCTAAGGAAGTTTGAGAGAGTGGCAGCAATACTCGAGTGCCATGATGACAGGAAGATTACTTATGCCACTTTCCTTCTCGAGGGTGATGCTGAAGATTGGTGGCATACCGTCAGTGAGAAATGGGAAGCCGAGGGGGTTCATCATTCATGGGCTGACTTTGTCCGAGAATTCTGAGACAAGTACATATCGGTGGTTGCCCGCGAGAGGCGTCAAACAGAGTTCATAAACTTGAAGCAGGGAAGTATGACGGTAGATCAATACGAGGCTACTTTTACCCGGCTTTTCCGTTATGCACCAGCTTTGATTCAGCCGGAGGACATGAAGATCCAGAGGTTCATCCTGGGTTTGAGGAGAGATATTATGCTGAATTTGTCTGCAAATGATTTTCCTAACTATGCTGCAGTAGTCCGAGCCGCCTCGAGATATGAGAAACGCAAGGCCGATGTGTTAGCCGAGACCAGTCAATCGAGTAAATGGTTTCAGTCTCAGAGTCAAGGGTACCAGGGGCAGGCTGTATCAGTTGGGCAGAGTTCACAGCCGAGGCAGACTCAGAGTTATACAGGGCCTACTCAGACTCAGGCACGGCCAGTTTAGAGTCAGACTCAGAGTCAGTTCCGTCTAGCAGTTTCCCGTTCGCAGCAGGGTAGTTCAGCTACCTCTACTTACAGAGCTCCTTCGGGAGGCACTGTTGCAAGACGTCACCAGCAGTGCAGCTTCTGTCAGCGCCAGGGCCACACCGAGGATGTTTGTTGGAAGAAACATAACAAGTGTACAGGTTGCGGCAGTGATCAGCACAGGGTTAAAGACTGTCAGAAATTTAAGAACCCTATGTCACGCCCCGACCCAACCCCCAAGCTAAAGGTTAAGTCCGGACCCGACACACGGACAGAGTCTCCCCTGTACCGTGGACATTCTAAAAACCTGTAAACGCTTAAACAAGGTCCCAACAATACAATACAGCTTTTCTCAATTAAACAACAAAGCTATAAGGCCATCCGAGCCTTATAGTACACAATAATTCCAAAACACACAAGCATGCGAGAACTTGTTGTCAGCATAGTCTTATAACCCTGACATTCTAGGAAATCAATAAAACAACTTAAAGAGTAAAGCATTCTACATTAACCATCCACTCCCAAGCATGCAAGGAAATAAGGCAAGAATAAAAGTTATTACAGTTCATAGACTTTCAAAGCTACAACCCAACCATCTAATCTTCGACTTATACAACAAGCATATACAAAGCCCTTGGGCTACAAAATAGTACATAAAGTAATCAGATGAGTCTTCCACATAGCAACAAAATCATTAACCACCTCAAGTTATCAGACACAGCAACTAAGGTAAAGGCTCGATCTGAACTTCTTCTTCCTCAACTAAATCAACAAGCTGGGGATCACCCTCAGCGTCTCCTGAAACAGATATCGAGGTATGAGCAACCACTGTTGCCCAGTGAGGGATATAGTCCCGGGGCGTGCAATGCAACAGATAATACAATTACACAACAATAACACTTTAACAATTTAAGAATCAATGATAACTTAAATAACCACACAATTAAAAGGATACATTTCAACAATCCCCTATACACCAATCTTCACTGGTCTTCAATCACGATCCACGAACCACGAGCACGATCACGATAAGCCGGCATAACCCCAATCACTCCAGTGGGTGTACTCCGGATGTACCCCGAATCCTACGACCTAACATCCCCTGGCAATCTCCGGACCAGGCGAATGAGGGAATAGGGCACGGAGTTTGAATATCCACCGGCAAGCCCTCTGCCGCCCAGCCGATATTCAACACATCCGCCCCGACACTATGGTTGCGCAACCACTATGCAATGCACTCAACGATGGCAAGTTAATAGCAATAATATAAGCATTAACACATATGAGGATCAACAAAGTAGGTTGACCTCGATACAATTAGGATAGAAGCAAATATAGAAGTTAATAAGCAGTTTACAAATGAACTTATACCAAATAAGCATAGAATCATTCCAAAAGCTCCAAATCAATTTAAAATCACATATAAACACTCAAGAAGTCCGGACATGGGTTTAGAAGTGCGAGACAACTTAAATTGTACCTAAACCCCTTTGTTTTTCGAACTATTTCTCTTCTAAACCAAAGTTAATGATTTCATTTTCAAAGAAAACTCTCCCAACATTCTAACTAACCCCCAAGGTACCCTCTCAACCCTCTAACTCATTCAAATGCACGCGTTTACCCCGAAAGCCCCAATTTCCCTCTTTTGGCTTTAAACTATACCTACATTGTCCGGGCTTCAAACAAGGGATATCAAGGCATCTATAGCACCTAGGTAGCCTAAGGATACTAGAATTGAAGCCCGAATCCACCCGGATTCGCATTAACCCCGAAAGCCCCAACTTAAAGTCGGCTATTTTCCATTTTTAGGCGATTTAAGGGCAATGCAAGTGTACGGGGCTATTTAATTATCTTCACTAGTACCTAAGGCATCAATTAGAAGCATTAATTCAAGCCAATTCGAGCAATTACACAAAACCCTAGAAAAAACGTCACTATTCACCCTAAAAATCAAACTAACGATTCTAACCGTTTAAATTGCGAAACGACGGTTCAAAAGTGTTCTCTAGCATTCATATAGATAGTATATTAGCATAGATAACAATTACAATGGCATATAATCATATTTTCAACAAATCAATAAATGAGCAACTATTTAAGAATGCAAAAACAAGTCGTGAAATCCCTCACCACTACGCGTAGGAGCACCTAGGAACCTTGCAAACACCCTACACTAGTTGCTCAAGGCTTGGCTTGGCTTGAATTGATGATTTGATGAGCAAAATCTCTCCCAAATGCACAAGGAAGGCTGTCGGGTTTGGCTACTGTTCACAAGCTGAATTTTTTTGTTTTTGTGTTACAATGTGCTTGTGTTATGTTATATTAGGTAGGACTTGGGGTGGGATCATGTTGGGTAATTAAATGGCTTCTAAAATGTGTGTTGAAAGCTTAGAAACGAGCCTAAGGTGGTAAAATATATGCTAGCTAATTAATTACCTAAGTTAGTTACGTAACACTATTCATTCAACTACTAAAGTCATTTTCTAAACGAGCCTTCCTAATGCCTTAAGCTCAAATGCACATTTTTCCCACTACTTTTACAATTAATATGATTTAATAAAAATGCTAATTAACTAATAGAAAGTAGTTTAAAAACGGAGTGAATAGTAGTCACAAAGTCAGTTAATAAGGCATAGAAGTAAATGCGCAAACAAGGGATGCAACAGTAATTAAATGCATGGCTAAAACACGGGCGTCACATCCTATCCCCCTTAAACTAATTGCGTCCACGCAATTCTTACATGATTCGGTGAGTCACTCCGGATACCCATCCCCCATCTGATCCTCTCTTTCCCATGTCGCATCCTCTACTCCGTGATGATCCCACAGAACTTTAACCATCGGAATGCTTTTAGTCCTCAACTCCTGAACTTTCTGATCAACAATTCGAAGAGGTTTGTCGGAGTAGGTCAAAGTTTCACTGATCTCTAGCGGTTGCGGCTCAAGTATGTGAGAGGGATCTGGCTGATACTTACGAAGCATGGAAACATGGAATACGTCATGAATTCTGCCCAGACTGGGAGGTAAAGCTAGACGGTAAGCCAAATCACCAACAGTTTTAGTTATCTCAAATGGTCCCACATATCGAGGACTGAGTTTACCTCCTTTACCATGCCGAATCAAACCCTTGCGAGAAGAAATTTTCAGAAATACCCGGTCCCCCACATCAAATTTCAGATCACGACGTCGTCTATCTGCATAACTCTTCTGCCGGCTCTGTGCTGTAAGCATTCTTTTTCTGATAAGCTGCACCTGATCAATCATTTTGTTCATTTCAGGTAAGAGAGTAGGGTCGATAGTCTTCATCTCACCAACATCATCCCAGTAGAGAGGAGACCGACATTTACGCCCATACAGTGCCTCATAAGGTGCCATACCAATAGTAGCTTGATAACTATTGTTGTAGGCGAACTCTGGTTGTGGCAAACATTTCTCCCAACTTTTACCGAAGTCCAGAATGCACGCCCGCAACATCTCCTCAAGCATCAAGATAGCTCTCCCAGATTGACCATCTGTCTCAGGATGATAAGCTGTACTGAAATTCAAATTCGTGCCCAAAGCTTTCTGAATCTTCTGCCAGAACTGAGATGTGAATCTGGGATCTCTATCCGACACGATACTCTTTGGAATTCCATGTAGTCGGACAACATTCTCAATATACAACTCTACCAGTTTATCAAGAGAGTCAGACTTCTTTTTAGCAATAAAATAAGAAGTCTTGGTCAGTCTATCCACAATAACCCAGACTGAGTCGTTACCCCTCGAAGACCTCGGTAAATCGGATACGAAATCCATAGTAATATGATCCCATTTCCAAACAGGAATAGCCAAAGGCTGCAACAACCCTGCAGGTCTCTGATGTTCTGCTTTAACTTTCTGACAAGTAAGACATCGGGCAACATAGTCAGCAATTTCTCTCTTCATATTATTCCACCAGAAATTCTGCTTCAAATCTTTATACATTTTCGTACTGCCTGGATGGATAGTATATCTGGAACTGTGTGCCTCAGCAAGAATATCCTTCTTCAGAGTTGGATCATTCGGAATACAGATTCTACCTTTGAATTTGAGAATACCATCGTCGTGCAGTTTGAAATCCGACTCTCCCCCTTTAGAATTCTCTAAGACTTTCAACAATTGAAGATCAGCCTGTTGAGCTTCTCGAATCCTGGATAACAACAGAGATTGAATCTGCAAACTTGCAAATTGAATACCAGAATTTGAAGTACTAGGCTTCCATAAGCACAATTCTTCCATGAATTCCCAATTCTTGATAATCAAGCTGGCAACAGTAGCCTTTCGGCTCAAAGCATCAGCAACAATATTGGCCTTACCTGGAAGATAGTTAATAGTGCAGTTATAGTCCTCAAGTAATTCCAGCCAACGCCTCTGCCTCATGTTCAACTCTTTCTGGAAAAACAGATATTTCAAGCTCTTATGATCTGTAAAGATTTCAAATTTGTTGCCCCAGAGATAATGACGCCATTTCTTTAATGCTAGAATGATAGCTGCAAGCTCAAGATCATGAGTCGGATAGTTGAGTTCATAAGGCTTTAGTTTCCTGGAAGCATAAGCAATAACCCTGCCATTCTGCATCAATACACAACCCAGACCTTCCTTCGAAGCATCACTATAGATCATCAAATTATCATAACCCTCAGGTAAAGCAAGAATAGGAGCTGTAGTCAATCTCTTCTTCAATTCCTGGAAGCTGGCCTCACATTTATCATTCCAGTCAAATACTGTTTTCTTCTGAGTAAGCTGAGTTAAAGGCCCTGCAATCTTAGAGAAATCCTTTACAAACCTCCGATAATACCCAGCTAAACCAAGGAAGCTACGAATTTCCGTGACAGTTTCAGGTCGTTTCTAAGATAACACAACTTCAATCTTCGCTGGATCAACAGAAATACCATCCTGCGAGATAATATGGCCAAGAAAAGCAACTTGCTTAAGCCAGAATTCACATTTGCTAAACTTTGCAAATAACCGATGCTCCTGAAGTGTCTGTAACACAATTCTGAGATGTTGTTCATGTTCCGCCTCATATTTAGAATAGACAAGAATATCATCAATGAATATGACCACAAATTGATCCAGATAAGGACGGAATACCCTCTGCATTAAATCCATGAATGCGGCGGGAGCATTAGTAAGACCAAACGGCAAGACAACAAACTCATAATGGCCATATCGAGTTCTGAAGGCAGTTTTAGGAACATCATCTTTCTTAATCCTCAGTTGATAATAGCCCTGCCTCAGATCAAATTTAGAGAATACCCTGGCGCCTTGCAACTGATCAAATAACTCTTCGATTAAAGGCAAAGGATATTTATTTTTGATGGTTACCTGATTAAGACCCCGATAATCGATGCATAGGCGAAGAGATCCGTCTTTCTTTTTAACGAAGAGAACTAGCGCACCCCACGGTGAAGAACTCGGCTGAATGAATCCCTTCTCAAGCAAGTCCTGCAATTGAACTTTCAATTCCTGCAACTCAGGTGGAGCCATTCTGTACGGAGTCCTAGAGACAGGGGAAGTCCCCGGCAACAAATCAATCATGAACTCTATCTCTCTATCAGGCGGTAACCCAGGTAATTCCTCAGGAAAGACCCCCGGAAACTCTCTCACGATAGGTACATCATTCAATTTCAATTGATCCCCAGGTTGATTAATCAAATAAGCAAGATAAGCCTCACAACCCTTGCTCAATAATTAAGATGCCCTAATAGAAGAAATAATAGGAGTTCCCGTAGATTTTCTACTACCAACTATTTTAAGTACAGGCTGGTCAGGCATCTCTAGATACACAATCTTCTTTCTACAATCAAGCTGGGCATAATATTTACTTAACCAGTCCATCCCCAATATAATTTCAAAGTCATTGAAGGGTAGGATAATCAAATCAGCAGGAAAAACACGACCTTCAATAAATATACTACATGCTCTGCAAATAGACCTAGTAACAAACTTCGGACCCATAGGAGTATAGACCACAATCTCATGCAACAGTTTATCATGTTTCAATTTAGCATTTTGTGCACAAGTAGGAGTAATAAAAGAATGCGAAGCCCCGGAATCAATTAAAACCTTAACTGATTGATCATTAAGAAGAAAAATACCTTCTACCACAGCGGTAGTGTCCGGAAGCTCCTCGGCATCCAAAGCAAATACACGGGCCTGGCCTCGTGGTGGTGGTGCTGCAGCTGGGGCCCTGGTCTGAGAGTTCTGAGCTGATGTCTGACCCCTAGGGTTCTTAAATTTCTGACAGTCTTTAACCCTGTGCTGATCACTGCCGCAACCTGTACATTTGTTATGTTTCTTCCAACAAACATCCTCAGTGTGGCCCTGGCGCTGACAGAAGCTGCACTGCTGGTGACGTCTTGCAACAGTGCCTCCCGAAGGAGCTCTGTAAGTAGAGGTAGCTGAACTACCCTGCTGCGAACGGGAAACTGCTGGACGGAACTGGCTCTGGGTCTGACTCTGGGCTTGTCGTGCCTGAGTCTGAGTAGGCCCTGTCTAACTCTGAGTCTGTCTCGGCTGTGAACTCTGCCCAACTGATACAGCCTGCCCCTGGTACCCTTGACTCTGAGACTGAAACCGTTTACTCGATTGACTGGTCTCGGCTAACACATCGGCCTTCCGTTTCTCATATCTCGAGGCAGCTCGGACTACTGCAGCATAGTTAGGAAAATCATTTGAAGACAAGTTCAGCATAATATCTCTTCTCAAACCCATGATGAACCTCTGAATCTTCATGTCCTCCGGCTGAATTAAAGCTGGTGCATAACGGGAAAGCCGGGTAAAAGTAGCCTCGTATTGATCTACCGTCATATTTCCCTGCCTCAAGTTTATGAACTCAGTTTGTCGCCTCTCGCGGGCAACTACCGATATATACTTGTCTCGAAATTCTCGGACAAAGTCGGCCCACGAATGATGACCTCCCTCAGCTCCCCATTTCTCGCTAATGGTATTCCACCAATCTTCAACATCACCCTCGAGTAGGAAAGTAGCATAAGTAATCTTCCTGTCATCATGGCACTCGAGTATTGCTGCCACTCTCTCAAACTTTCTTAGCCACATCTCAGCTTTCATATCGTCCGGCTCCCCAAAGAAAGTATAGGCCCCATGATGTATAAACCGATCATACAGATTCCCTCCGGTAGGACCACTACCTCCAGCTCTCGCAGCCTGATTACCTGCAACGACCCCTGGTTGACCCTGTTGTGTAACAAATTGGGCGATAGTGTTCATAGCTGTGGCCATCGTGGCCAAGATCTGTGCAGTGCTCGGTTCTTGAACCTGCGGTGCATTTTCGGCCACCTCAGCTTCTTGCCCACGAACCCCCTCGGGTTCTCCACCAACATTCGGATTATCAGCACGACGGCGAGGCCCCATCACGAATAGCTAGAATGCAAAGTATTATGATAGGTATATATATGTATATATGCATTTTATAAGTAAACACATAAAGAAGAGTCCAATTAGATTTACATAAAGTCAAGTACATAGAGGTTCAAATAAATATTCCACATTCTTGAAGTAAACATAAATCACTAGATCATACTTGACATTCTGAACTCTTGATATTCTATTTCCATGCTAGTATGTTCATTCCTTATTCAAATTTCACTTAGGTCAATCAAAATCAAAGACTCATGTATTCACAAAGTCACATAACAAATCTCTACCCACAGACCGAGAAATTTAACCCGGCTTCATGCAATCTATAGCTCTGATACCACTTAAATGTCACGCCCCGACCCAACCCCCAAGCTAAAGGTTAAGTCCGGACCCGACACACGGACATAGTCTCCCCTGTACCGTGGACATTCTAAAAACCTGTAAACGCTTAAACAAGGTCCCAACAATACAATACAGCTTTTCTCAATTAAACAACAAAGCTATAAGGCCATCTGAGCCTTATAGTACACAATAATTCCAAAACACACAAGCATGCGAGAACTTGTTGTCAGCATAGTCTTATAACCCTGACATTCTAGGAAATCAATAAAACAACTTAAAGAGTAAAGCATTCTACATTAACCATCCACTCCCAAGCATGCAAGGAAATAAGGCAAGAATAAAAGTTATTACAGTTCATAGACTTTCAAAGCTACAACCCAACCATCTAATCTTCGACTTATACAACAAGCATATACAAAGCCCTTGGGCTACAAAATAGTACATAAAGTAATCAGATGAGTCTTCCACATAGCAACAAAATCATTAACCACCTCAAGTTATCAGACACAGCAACTAAGGTAAAGGCTCGATCTGAACTTCTTCTTCCTCAACTAAATCAACAAGCTGGGGATCACCCTCAGCGTCTCCTGAAACAGATATCGAGGTATGAGCAACCACTGTTGCCCAGTGAGGGATATAGTCCCGGGGCGTGCAATGCAACAGATAATACAATTACACAACAATAACACTTTAACAATTTAAGAATCAATGATAACTTAAATAACCACACAATTAAAAGGATACATTTCAACAATCCCCTATACACCAATCTTCACTGGTCTTCAATCACGATCCACGAACCACGAGCACGATCACGATAAGCCGGCATAACCCCAATCACTCCAGTGGGTGTACTCCGGATGTACCCCGAATCCTACGACCCAACATCCCCTGGCAATCTCCGGACCAGGCGAATGAGGGAATAGGGCACGGAGTTTGAATATCCACCGGCAAGCCCTCTGCCGCCCAGCCGATATTCAACACATCCGCCCCGACACTATGGTTGCGCAACCACTATGCAATGCACTCAACGATGGCAAGTTAATAGCAATAATATAAGCATTAACACATATGAGGATCAACAAAGTAGGTTGACCTCGATACAATTAGGATAGAAGCAAATATAGAAGTTAATAAGTAGTCTACAAATGAACTTATACCAAATAAGCATACAATCATTCCACAAGCTCCAAATCAGTTTAAAATCACATATAAACACTCAAGAAGTCCTGACATGGGTTTAGAAGTGCGAGACAACTTAAATTGTACCTAAACCCCTTTGTTTTTCGAACTATTTCTCTTCTAAACCAAAGTTAATGATTTCATTTTCAAAGGAAACTCTCCCAACCTTCTAACTAACCCCCAAGGTACCCTCTCAACCCTTTAACTCATTTAAATGCACGCGTTTACCCCGAAAGCCCCAATTTCCCTCTTTTGGATTTAAACTATACCTACATTGCCCGGGCTTCAAACAAGGGATATCAAGGCATCTATAGCACCTAGGTAGCCTAAGGATACTAGAATTGAAGCCCGAATCCACCCGGATTCGCATTAACCCCGAAAGCCCCAACTTAAAGTCGGCTATTTTCCATTTTTAGGCGATTTAAGGGCAATGCAAGTGTACGGGGCTATTTAATTATCTTCACTAGTACCTAAGGCATCAATTAGAAGCATTAATTCAAGCCAATTCGAGCAATTACACAAAACCCTAGAAAAAACGTCACTATTCACCCTAAAAATCAAACTAACGATTCTAACCGTTTAAATTGCGAAACGACGGTTCAAAAGTGTTCTCTAGCATTCATATAGATAGTATATTAGCATAGATAACAATTACAATGGCATATAATCATATTTTCAACAAATCAATAAATGAGCAACTATTTAAAAATGCAAAAACAAGTCGTGAAATCCCTCACCACTACGCGTAGGAGCACCTAGGAACCTTGCAAACACCCTACACTAGTTGCTCAAGGCTTGGCTTGGCTTGAATTGATGATTTGATGAGCAAAATCTCTCCCAAATGCACAAGGAAGGCTGTCGGGTTTGGCTACTGTTCACAAGCTGAATTTTTTTGTTTTTGTGTTACAATGTGCTTGTGTTATGTTATATTAGGTAGGACTTGGGGTGGGGTTATGTTGGGTAATTAAATGGCTTCTAAAATGTGCGTTGAAAGCTTAGAAACGAGCCTAAGGTGGTAAAATATATGCTAGCTAATTAATTACCTAAGTTAGTTACGTAATACTATTCATTCAACTACTAAAGTCATTTTCTAAACGAGCCTTCCTAACGCCTTAAGCTCAAATGCACATTTTTTCCACTACTTTTACAATTAATATGATTTAATAAAAATGCTAATTAACTAATAGAAAGTAGTTTAAAAACGGAGTGAATAGTAGTCACAAAGTCAGTTAATAAGGCATAGAAGTAAATGCGCAAACAAAGGATGCAACAGTAATTAAATGCATGGCTAAAACCCGGGCATCACACCCTAGGGGTCAGACGTCAGCTCAGAACTCTCAGACCAGGGCACCAGCTGCTGCACCACCACCACGAGGTCAGGCCCGTGTATTTGCTTTGGATGCTGAGGAGCTTCCAGATACAACCGCTGTGGTAGAAGGTATTTTTCTTCTTAATGATCAGTCAGTGAAGGTTTTAATTGATTCCGGGGCTTCGCATTCTTTTATTACTCCTACTTGTGCACAAAATGCTAAACTGAAACATGATAAACCGTTGCATGAGATTGTGGTTTATACTCCTATGGGTCCGAAGTTTGTTACTAGATCTATTTGCAGAGCATGTAGTATTTTTATTGAGGGTCGTGTTTTTCCTGCTGATTTGATTATCCTACCCTTCAATGACTTTGAAATTATATTGCGGATGGACTGGTTAAGTAAATATTATGCCCAGCTTGATTGTAGAGAGAAGATTGTGTATCTAGAAATGCCTGACCAGCCTATACTTAAAATAGTTGGTAGTAGAAAATCTACGGGAACTCCTATTATTTCTTTTATTACGGCATCTAAATTATTGAGCAAGGGTTGTGAGGCTTTTCTTGCATATTTGATTAATCAACCTGGGGATCAATTGAAATTGAATGATGTACCTATCGTGAGGGAGTTTTCGGGGGTCTTTCCTGAGGAATTACCTGGGTTACCGCCTGATAGAGAGATAGAGTTCATGATTGATTTATTGCCGGGGACTTCACCAATCTCTAGGACTCCGTATAGAATGGCTCCACCTGAATTGCAGGAATTGAAAGTTCAATTGCAGGGCTTGCTTGAGAAGGGATTCATTCAGCCGAGTTCTTCACCATGGGGTGCGCCAGTCTTATTTGTTAAAAAGAAAGATGGATCTCTTCGCCTATGCATTGATTATCGGGGTCTTAATCAGGTAACCATCAAAAATAAATATCCTTTGCCTTTAATTGAAGAGTTATTTGATCAGTTGCAAGGCGCCAGGGTATTCTCTAAATTCGATCTGAGGCAAGGCTATTATCAGCTGAGGATTAAGAAAGATGATGTTCCCAAAACTGCTTTCCGAACTCGATATGGCCATTATGAGTTTGTTGTCTTGCCGTTTGGTCTTACTAATGCTCCCGTCGCATTCATGGATTTAATGCAGAGGGTATTCCGTCCTTATCTGGACCAATTTGTGGTCATATTCATTGATGATATCCTTGTCTATTCTAAATCTGAGGCGGAACATGAACAGCATCTCAGAATTGTGTTGCAGACTCTTCAGGAGCATCAGTTGTTTGCAAAGTTTAGCAAATGTGAATTCTGGCTTAAGCAAGTTGCTTTTCTGGGCCATATTATCTCGCAGGATGGTATTTCTGTTGATCCAGCGAAGATTGAAGTTGTGTTATCTTGGAAACGACCCGAAACTGTAACAGAAATTCATAGCTTCCTTGGTTTAGTTGGGTATTATCGGAGGTTTGTCAAGGATTTCTCTAAGATTGCAAGGCCTTTAACTCAACTTACTCAGAAGAAAACCGTATTTGACTGGAATGATAAATGCGAGGCCAGCTTCCAGGAATTGAAGAAGAGATTGACTACAGCTCCTATCCTTGCGTTACCTGAGGGATATGATAATCTGGTGATCTATAGTGATGCTTTGAAGGAAGGTCTGGGTTGTGTATTGATGTAGAATGGCCGGGTTATTGCTTATGCTTCCGGGAAACTAAAACCTTATGAACTCAATTATCTGACTCATGATCTTGAGCTTGCAGCTATCATTCTTGCATTAAAGAAATGGCGTCATTATCTCTGGGACAACAAGTTTGAAATCTTTACAGATCATAAGAGCTTGAAATATCTGTTTTCACAGAAAGAGTTGAACATGAGGCAGAGGCATTGGCTGGAATTACTTGAGGACTATAATTGCACCATTAACTATCTTCCAGGTAAGGCCAATATTGTTGCTGATGCTTTGAGCCGAAAGGCTACTGTTGCTAGTTTGATTATCAAGAATTGGAAATTTATGGAAGAATTGTGCTTATGGAAGCCTAGTACTTCAAATTCTGGTATTCAATTCGCAAGTTTGCAGATTCAATCTATGTTACTATCAAGGATTCGAGAAGCTCAACAGGCTGATCTTCAATTGTTGAAAGTCTTAGAGAATTCTAAAGGGGGAGAGTCGGATTTCAAACTGCACGACGATGGTATTCTCAAATTCAAAGGTAGAATCTGTATTCCGAATGATCCAACTCTGAAGAAGGATATTCTTGCTGAGGCACACAGTTCTAGATATACTATCCATCCAGGCAGTACTAAAATGTATAAAGATTTGAAGCAGAATTTCTGGTGGAATAATATGAAGAGAGAGATTGCTGACTATGTTGCTCGATGTCTTACTTGTCAGAAAGTTAAAGCAGAACATCAGAGACCTGCAGGGTTGTTGCAGCCTTTGGCTATTCCTGTTTGGAAATGGGATCATATTACCATGGATTTCGTCTCTGATTTACCGAGGTCTTCGAAGGGTAATGACTCAGTTTGGGTTGTTGTGGATAGACTGACCAAGACTTCTCACTTCATTGCTAAAAAGAAGTCTGATTCTCTGGACAAGCTGGTAGAGTTGTATATTGAGAATGTTGTCCGACTTCATGGAATTCCAAAGAGTATTGTGTCAGATAGAGATCCCAGATTCACATCTCAGTTCTGGCAGAAGATTCAGAAAGCTTTGGGCACGACTTTGAGTTTCAGTACAGCTTATCATCCTCAGACAGATGGTCAATCCGAGAGAACTATCTTAATCCTCGAGGATATGTTGCGGGCTTGTATTCTGGACTTCGGTAAAAGTTGGGAGAAGTATTTGCCACTTGCAGAGTTCGCCTATAACAATAGTTATCAAGCTACTATTGGTATGGCACCTTATGAGGCACTTTATGGGCGTAAATGCCGGTCTCCTCTTTATTGGGATGATGTTGGTGAAATGAAGACGGTCGACCCTACTCTCTTACCTGAAATGAACAAAATGATTGATCATGTGCAGCTTATCAGAAAAAGAATGCTTACAGCACAGAGCCGGCAAAAGAGTTATGCAGATAGACGCCGTCGTGATCTGAAATTTGTCGTGGGGGATCGAGTATTTCTGAAAATTTCTCCTCGCAAGGGTTTGATTCGGCATGGTAAAGGAGGTAAACTCAGTCCTCGATATGTGGGACCATTCGAGATAACTGAAACTGTTGGTGACTTGGCTTATCGTCTAGCTTTACCTCCCAGTCTGGGCAGAATTCATGATGTATTCCATGTTTCTATGCTTCGGAAGTATCAGCCAGATCCCTCTCACATACTTGAGCCGGAACCGCTAGAGATCAGTGAAACTTTGACCTACACAGAGAAACCTCTTCGAATTGTTGATCAGAAAGTTCAGGAGTTGAGGACTAAAAGCATTCCGATGGTTAAAGTTCTGTGGGATCATCACGGAGTAGAGGATGCGACGTGGGAGAGAGAGGATCAGATGCGGGAGCGATATCCAGAGTTATTCGCCGAATCATGTAAGAATTGCGTGGACGCAATTAGTTTAAGGGGGAGAGGATGTGACGCCCGAGATTTAGCCATGCATTCAATTACTGTTGCATCCCTTGTTTGCGCATTTCTTTCTATGCCTTATTAACTGCCTTCTTGAATTACTATTCACTTCATTTTTAAACTGCATTCTATTGGTTAATTAGCATTTTTATTAAATCATATTAATTGATAAAGTAGTGGGAAAAATGTGCAATTGAGCTAGAGGCGATGGGAGAGCTCGTTTAGAAAATGTTTTTAGTAGTTGAAGGAATAGTATTACGTAACTAATTTGGAGTTTAATTAGCTAACATTAAATTTATGCTTAGGACTTGTTTCTAACTAGTTTGACTCACATTTGACCATACACTTAAACTAAATAACTCACCCAAGCTTATATAACACACACACAACTCACCTTAAGTCATAACAAGCAAAAATCAAAACAAAAAAAATGCTGAAATGGCACTGTAGCAGGGCCGAAACTTTGCAGCAACTCTAGGAGAGAAAATTGGTCTTCAACTCTTCAATCCAAGCCTTCCCAACCCTTGAGCTAGTGGATTAGGGTGTGTGCAAGGTTCCTAGGTGTTCCTACGCGCATTGGTGAGGGATTTCACGGCTCATTTTTGCATTTCTAAATAGTTGTCAATTTCTTGATTTGTTGAAAATGTGTTCAAATGCTATTGTATTAATTATCTATGCTATTATACCATGTATATGAATGCTAGAGAACATATTTGAGCCATCGTTTCGCAATTTAAACGGTTAGAATCGTTAGTTTGATTTTTAGGATGAATAGTGACATTTTTCTAGGATTTTGCGTAATTGCTCGAATTAGCTCGATTCCATGCTTCTAATAGATGCTTTAGGTGCTAGTGAAGGTATTCTAATAGCCCCGTGCACTTGCATTGTCCTTAAATCGCTAAAAATGTAAAAATAGTCGACTTTAATTTGGGGCTTTCATGGTTAATGCGAATCCGGGTGAATTCGGGCTTCAATTCTAGTATCCTTAGGCTACCTAGGTGCTATAGAAGCCTTGTTATCCTTTGTTTGAAGCCTGGACATTGTATATGTAGTTTAAAGCCATAAGAGGGAATTCGGGGCTTTCGGGGTAATTGCGGGCATTTGAATGAGTTAGAGGGTTGAGAGGGTACCTTGAGGGTTAGTTAGAAAGTTGGGGGAGTTTCCTTTGAAAATGGAATCATTAACCTTGGTTTGGAAGAGAAATAGGTTGAAAAACAAAGGGGTTTATGAGCTATTTCGGTTGACTCACACTTCTAAACCCATGGCATAACTTCTTGAGTGTTTATATGTGGTTTCAAGTTGTTTTGAAGCTTTTGGTATGATTCTATACTTAAGTTGCATATGTCTCCTTGTAAAATTGTATATTTGCTTATATAATTGTTTTATTCTGATTGCATCGAGGTCAACCTACTTTGTTGATCCTCCTATGTATTAATGCTTATATTATTGTTATTAACTTGCCATTGTTAAGTGCATTGCATAGTGGTTGCGCAACCATAGTGTCAGGGGCGGATGCGTTGAATATCGGCTGGGCGGCAGAGGGCTTGCCGGTGGATATTCAATCTCCGTGCCCTAGTCCCTCATTCGCCTGGTCCGGAGATTGCCAGGGGATGTTGGGTCGTAGGATTATCGGGGTACATCCGGAGTACACCCACTGGAGTGTTTGGGGATTATGCCGGCTTATCGTGATCGTGCTCGTGGTTCGTGGATCGTGAATGAAGACCAGTGAAGATTGGTGTATAGGGGATTGTGTGAAATGTATCCTTTTTAATGTGTGGTTACTTAAGTTATCATTGTTTCTTAAATTGTCTAAGTGATATTGTTGTATAACTGTATTATCTGTTGCATTGCACGCCCCGGGACTATATCCCTCACTGGGCAACAGTGGTTGCTCATACCTCGATATCTGTTTCAGGAGACGCTGAGGGTGATCCCCAGCTTGTTGAGTTAGTTGAGGAAGAAGAAGTTCAGATTGATCCTTTACCTTAGTTGTTGTGCCTGATAGCTTGAGGTGGTTTAATTTCTTGCTGCTTTGTGGAAGGCTCAACTGTTTATATTATGTCCTATTTTGTGGCCTAAGGGCTATGTATATATTGTTGTGTAAAGTGCAAGGACAGTAGATTGTGGTGTAGTATTGGAAGCCTATGTCTTGTAATAACTATGTGTCTGCCTTTATTCACTTTGCATGCTTGGGAGTGATTGGCTTAAGGTAGAAATGTGTTATCTTTTAATTATGTTTTATTGATATCCTAGAATGTCATAGCTACTAGACTATGTTGTAAATAGATTTCTAGCATGCTTGTGTGGTTTTGGTATTGTTGTTTGCTTCAAGGCTCGGATGGCCTTGAATCTTTACATATATAGCCATAGAAAGTTTGCTTACCTTGTAATTACCTTATTTGTAAGTTTACAGGTTTTCAGAATGTCCACGGTACAGGGGAGACTCTGTCCGTGTGTCGGGTCCGGACTTAGCCTTTAGCTTGGGGGTTGGGTTGGGGCGTGACAGTTACCACGTAATTAACAAACTTTTAGAAATCAACGGCAATCGATTCCAACAACAACAACTCAAGATAATCCTCAAATAGCCATTCTATCAACTTTAAATACCCGAAAATAAATAATTTCACTACAATGTGTCAAATCTCATAGTAATACACATAAATGATCCCTAGCATGCACTAATCAATAATATAACTTCAAATTAACATTCTAACGGTTCAAAATGCAGTTATGAGCAAAAACATAAAAATGAGTTTTGAGATCTAGAATTTTTCTCTCACCTTTGATGTGTTTTGATGCAAGAAACATGTAGAATGGATGCCCAACAAGTGAAATCAAGCTTTGAATGAATTGATTTGGACTTGAATTGCAAAATCTATGTGAAAAATGCTTGAAAATCTTTGAAAAATGTCTTCTTTCTTCTCCCTCATGGCATTTCGGTAATGTGTGTGTAAAATGAGTGTGTTTTGTGTTGTTTTAATGTGTGTTGGTGATATATTAAGCAAAGGTCAACAAATAAAAGAAAGTCAAAGGTGCAAACTAATTATTTTTAGTGTTTTCTTGTCTTTTAATTCATTTTCTTGACTACTCTTGCTCAATTTAATTATGCAACACCTAAACTATCTCAAGTAGTTTATTTTTAGGTGACAAGAAGTTTTACATTCAAACAATTTCACCCGACTCGGCTTAAACCTAGATTTTTTGCAAAAGAACGTGAAAAGTCATATTATTTATTTGCAGATGTCTTTTGAATGCAGAAGTAATCTAAAATTATTTTATACCACATATAAATACATTTATATTAATATATACTAGGTCAATGAAAGTCAATGTAAGAATGGGGTGTAGAAGAAATTACTATTTGACTAAAAAATGCTACTTTTCACCCGAAAAGTCTATTTAAATTACTATTTCATTTCAGAATCAATTTTAATCAAACATGGGTCTATTAATACCTGAGGACTAGGTTTTAAAACGTTTAAAACACCCTTGTAAAAAGTTTAGCAAACAGGTGTTTGAAATACTATTCACTAAAATTGCAATAAAATTTCTGGTGCCGATTTTGATGAAAATTTTATGAATGTACACATAGTATGTATTAGGAACATAAATTACATATTTAACATATTCTAACTCATATAACACATAAACAGGTCAAATCACACAAATCGAGACAAAGACACGTAAATCGAAGTAAAGACGAAAATTGGGGTTTCACATTCTCCCTTCCTTAAAACAATTGCGTCTGCGCAATTCTCGAACTGACAGACAATTAAATCCTCAATCGTTACACTTAACAATACTTCTCTTAGTTCTCATTTATCTCTTAGGTTGATACCTAACCCGAGACCTCAAAAGAACAAACTCTGTTGTCTACAAGTTGATGATCATAATTCCAAGACAATCTTCAATTCATAATTCTCTCCTACCTAATATCATATTGCATATGAAAGAAATCGGAACTCCAAAATCTTAGCATGACACCACTAATTATCAATCATCCCCTACTACACAAAAGAGCTCTATGAACACCCCGAGAGTTTAAAAACTCATTTACGATAACATGAATGATTACTGATCAAGGAAATATGTCAAAAGTTACATTTGTCAGAATATGGCTCTTATGAAATTTACAAGGAAATACGAATATGAAAAATCATATTTGAGCCAACAATCAAATGAACAAGAGGTCAAACAAGTTAGAGAATCATGAGGTTAATAGTTTAATAAGGAAGCATGATAACTAAGATAAGAAATGTCTCAGCACCTATAAGTTAAATAAGTACGAACAAAGGATGATGACGAGTCAAAACAGTGCTGAGTATGTTGAACAAAAATTCCTGAACAAGTAGATATTTCAATTCTCGATGATTATTCAAGGAACCAACAAGTAAGTTGTACTTGAGGCGAAATGAAATTAAGAAATAAGAGATGATTAATTCAATAGAAAACATGAGTGGCAAGAGTATCTCAGCACACAATAACCAAAGAACTATAAATAAGAAGGACAATGCCGAGTATATTGAATGAACAATTACAAGCAAAGTAATGACTCAAGATTTAATAATAAAACAATAAGATTAACAAGGATGACAATTATGTACTTAGGTAGGGAGTACATCAAGCAAGTGGAATTCGAACAAGTAAAATGGTATACCAAAGGAAAAATTACTTTCAAATGAATAGTAATAGGATGAAATGAAATATTGAAATCAATGGCTGGAGATATAGAATGAAATATAGAAGTCTCAAACCTTAACTCCAATAAGTGACATTGCTATAAGAAGCAAATATGAATGTTAAGAATAGAAACAATGTCAAATGAGTATAGGATCCATTAATCCAATAAGCAAAACTTTCAAGAAACAATTGATATGCTAGAAAAGTGTAACTCTCTCTCAAATAAGTGAGAATAGAGTAAAAAATAATAATAAGACTGATAGAATTATGAAGTACAAGAAGGGTGTCCCACCTATACACGTAAACACCAACAAGTCAAATCCCACAATCTATCTTCCTCCAAAACAAGACACTAAGGAGATCTAGAGAATCCTAAGGAGTCATAACAATCACCAAACAAGATAAATCACTCCAAAATTTTACATTCCGCACCAGACCAATCACTAAACAAGATAAATCACCGATTACCCAACAAGATTAACTAATGAAGACTCCAAAATCTGATAACACAATACAGATTCATACTAACCTATTATAATACAAGAGAATCCCCAATCAACAATTTAGAAAGTCATACTACCTAGATCTCAAAAGCTCGATGCAGGCAAGTAAATGTTCAGTCACCAAAATGCATTTTTATTTCCTCAAATAATTCTATTTCCCAACAATTACATCTTCAAATAAAGTAACTTTAGTCAGGAATCACTCTAATTGGCTCCAAGGTTTAAAGATTAGAACTCCAAAATCTCCATTAATTGTATAGCAATCCCAAATAGTAGAAATATGCACATGTTATACCACAATCTATTCAATTCATAAATATACATCACTAATTCCTCAAATAAATTTTATTCTAAAATAACTTCAAGAAAGTATAATATGAGTTGAAACTCCAAAAGTGCATGATCACATCTTCAAAGGAATCTCTGCTTATGACTCAACTCCAAGTAATAACAAGTTAAATAGGACAAGAAATGTAATTGTAATCATTAAAATACATTGTTATTTCCTCGAACAACTTCACTCTCACTAAAGGAACATCAAGATCAATCCACTAAGCCGAAACTAAAATCCATTAACATAACAATTAAAATCTCACTGATAAACTACTAGAATAATAATAATTCAAAATCACGGCTTACCTCTAGTTCCGAAAGGTCCTGCAGCCATCTTTACCTCACCAAAAAGAAACACCCACAGTTATAGCATATATACAATTATATCTCATGAAAACAAATACCAACATATTACATGATTATCATTTATTACAACATTATCTCATAACACACAATTAGAATATAAGAAGCCAACATCACATAAACAGGTTATATCACATAAATAAGTTATAAAGAATTAAAGTCACATAAGCAACAAACTTCACATAAGACAAGTTGATCACGTAACTCACATTGGTCACTTAAAGTACATTGAGCACCTAAAGCACGTTGTTTCACATAAGCTAGTTATAAACAATTAAAACCACATAAACAACTAACTTCACACAGACACTTCAATCACATAAAACACATTTGTCACATAATACACGTTAATCACAAAATGCATATTAACTACAATACATTGAGTATGTAAGACACGTTATCAAATAAAACATATTGACCACATTAGTTCGCTTAACACATAAAGCATATTGATCACATAGAAAGTCAGACACATAAGTAAATTAATCACATAAACATATTAACATATGTTTTACTTTTCTTTCACTTAATACATACTTGCATGCTTAGACCACTACCCACACTCCGAGGATACCCCGGCTGACAGCTAAACATGTGCTCTGATACCACTTAAATGTCACGCCCCAACTCGACCCCACCTACGATCAATCAGGACGCAACAGAATTTCAGCAGTATAACGACAGTAATTAGGACACCGAGGATCTAAACCAACCTCTTTAGAACATCATACATCAAACTTCATAAATAATCCCAACAATCATCTTCTCAATTAACTTAATAACATACAACACATCCATATTATACAATAATCATTCTTTAACAATCCAATCATAGTTATACACCTCCGTTCCAACTTAATACATAGGCTATACATACATTTCAAAATAGATTATACAAAACATTGTTTTACAACAACTAAGATAATCTCATGGCAATGACTCCTGCACATAAGACTCATCCACATACGACATATTTCCCTCTTCAAGAGGCACATACCCGTAGTCAAAATCAGTAACACCTGCATGCATGCAATAATAGAGAGTGAGCTTATATAAAACAAGCTCAGTGAGGATCCGATAGATCTCTAACAGTATTTACTATACTCCTTAGAAATGATCCTTTGAGCAAGTAAACACACAAATAAACATCAATAATAATATAAATACATAACTATAATGACCAATCAATAAATGATACTCAATTTGGTATAGCTCCAAATGCCATCACGATCATAACAACCTTCTTGTGACTCCCATAAACTCACGCACCCGAGGTATCTCAATAACCTCTCCCTCCATGACACCTCCGTCATGCGAGCTGGAGGTAGTCTCTAGTAATCATGCCGTTATCAACCCGGCAGCCCGAAGCTACCCGAGAGGTGGGATACACATATCAAAGACTCAACAATAATAATAAACATCATTCACAAGAGAACAGTCTACCAGAACTGTATATCTCCCGGCATCAATCATCAATCAATAATCAACCATCATTTACAGGAGGAAAATCTACCAGAATTGCCTATCTCCCGGCATCAATCAATAATCATCAATAATCATCAATTTTCATCAATGTAACATCAATATAACATCAATATAACATCAAGTAATTAATTAAACAACAAACAACTAAGTTAGATGACAAAGTAGGCCATCCAACTTATCATGCATGAAACACGTAATCTAACCCTAGTCTAACCATTAACAACTCACAATTCAATCACTCAAATACTACCCAGTCAACTAAGGCTCAATTCAACAATTTAAAGAAAGATAACGTAAACTTCAAATAATCATATCTTACATTCTATTAATTCAAACAACTCCAAATCAGTTTCAAACACTCACCCATTCAATCAACTACATTAGCACTCTCAGAAACCAACCAAGACACATCAGAATCAAGCCCAACAACCCTAAAACCTCAATGCACCTAGGCTGAAACTTTGGATTTTCACCCAAACATCGTATTCAAAAATTCGGCATTATAACGGCGTTACCACGTAATTAACAAACTTTTAGAAATCGATGGCAATCGATTCCAACAACAACAACTCAAGATAATCTTCAAATAGCCATTCTATCAACTTTAAATACCCGAAAATAAATAATTTCGCTACAATGGCTCAAATCTCATAGTAATACAGATAAACGATCCCTAGCATGCACTGATCAATAATAAAACTTCAAATTAACATTCTAACGGTTCACAATGCAGTTATAAGCAAAAACATAAAAATGAGTTTTATGATCTAGAATTTTTCTCTCACCTTTGATGTGTTTTGATGCAAGAAACATGTATAATGGATGCCTAACAAGTGAAATCAATCTTTGAATGAAGTGATTTGGACTTGAGTTGCAAAATCTATGTGAAAAATGCTTGAAAACCTTTGAAAACTGTCTTCTTTCTTCTCCCTCATGGAATTTCGGTAATATGTGTGTAAAATGAGTGTGTTTTGTGTTGTTTTAATGTGTTTTGATGATATATTAAGCAAAGGTCAACAAATAAAAGAAAGTCAAAGGTGGAAACTAATTATTTTTAGTGTTTTCTTGTCTTTTAATTTATTTTCTTGACTACTCTTGCTCAAATTAATTATGCAACACCTAAACTATCTCAAGTAGTTTATTTTTAGGTGACAAGAAGTTTTACATTCAAACAATTTCACCCGAGTCGGCTTAAAACTCGATTTTCTGCAAAAGAAGGTGAAAAGTTATATTATTTATTTTCAAATGTCTTTTGAATGCACAATTAATCTAAAATCATTTAATACCACATATAAATACATTTATATTAATATATACTAGGTCAACGAAAGTCAATGTAAGAATCAGGTTTAGAAGAAATTACTATTTGGCTCAAAAATGCTACTTTTTGCCCAAAAAGTCTATTTAAATTACTATTCCATTTCAGAATTAATTTTTATCAAACATGGGTCTATTAATAATAAAGGACTAGGTTTTAAGACGTTTAAAAAACTCGTGTAAAAATGTTAGCGGACAGAAATACTATTCACAAAATCGTCGATAAAATTTCTGATGCCGATTTTGATGAAAATTTCATGAATGCACACATAGCATGTATTAGTAATATAAATCACATATTTACCACATTCTAACTCATATAACACATAAATAGGTCAAATCACCCAAATCGAGACAAAGACACGCAAATCGAAGTAAAGACGAAAACTGGGGTTTCACAAAGTGTCTAGGTTGTGGCAGTGATCAACACATAAGAAAGAACTGTCGCACATGGCAAAATTATTGGGGTTTGACCACAGTCAGGAATGCCCAGGAAAAGCCTACTATTGTGAGAGCTAAACAAGATGGTTCAATTATTTCCTTGATTCTAGATTCTTCTTGGAATTGTGCTGCAGATCAAGTTAAATATTGTACTTTCTGCCGCCGAAAAGACCATCTCGAGTCTAGTTGCCGGATGAAAGCAGGGATGTGTTTAGGTTGCGGCAGCAACCAACATCGGGTGAAAGATTGTCCTAGGAGGCAGAAGTTTGAGGGTCAGCCAGTAACCCAAGGTTATCAGGGTAGACCTGCAGGCAGTGCACCCCAGCAGCAGCGAGTTCAGGCTCGGGCCTACGTAGTTGTCATGGAAGAGTTGCCAAAGGCAGCAACAGTAGTGACAGGTAATTTCTTATTCTCAATCAATTAGTTAAGGTATTGAATGATTCTGGTGCTACATATTCTTTTATCATGTTTACTTGAGTGCAACGTGCTAGTATGCGAGTAGAAAGTTTGCCTTGTATGATTGAAGTTAGCACATGCACGATATTAGCTGGTCATTGAGTGGTATGTGAAGCCGAAGTATGTGAAACTTTGATTAAGGATCAAGCTACTTTACGACTACATATTGACTATAGGGACTTTTAGATGGTGATCAGTAGATGGTACTCAATGCTCGGAGCTTGATGTTTCATAATCGGTCGTTGGTATTTTCTTCGGTATCTTCATTTGGAATTCTTGCTTGGTGATCTTATTCGATATTCTTCCTCAGGATTTCTACATGAAGATTCTTATTCGGTATATCTCATTGGAATTCTTTTTTGGTATTTTCTATGCGGTATTCTTATGTGGAATTCTTATGTGGTAGTATCCAGATTTCTCGTCTCGGGATTATTATACGGTATTCTCACTCGGTGATCTTGCTTTAAGTTCTTACTTGGTATTCGTGATCAGTGTTCTATTTTGGGATTTATAGTTGGCATTTTTCCTCAGCAATTTTATTGGGATTCTTATTCGAAGGTCTTAGTCGGTATTCTTATTCACCATTCTTATTTAGGCTTCTTATTCGGAAATTTTTATTCGACGATCTTGTTCGGTGTTCTTGTTTGGTGTTCTTAGTTGGTATTTGGAATTTGGTATTCGGTCCCTCATTTTGTATGTTTGAGCCAACAATATTGATTTGTTCTGAGGATCAAACAAGAATTGCGCAGACGCAATTGTTTTAAGGGGGGGAGGAATGTGGACCCCGAATTTGCCCATATTTGCAATTACGTGTTTTCACTTGTTTATATGTTATTTGAATTAAAATATGCTAATTATGTGATTATTACTTCGATTACATGATAAGTGAGCATATAAATGAGCATTGAAAATTTTATCGTCGATTTTTGTGAATAGTGTTTGAGCACACGTCTGCTAAACTTTTGACACGAGTGTTTTAAACGTCTTAAAATCTAGTCCTCTATTATTAATAGACCCGTGTTTGATAAAAATTGATTTTGAAACGAAATATGAATTTAAATAGACTTTTCGGGTGAAAAGTAGCATTTTTGAGCCAAATAGTGATTTCTGCAAAACCCGATTCTTGCGTTGACTTTTGTTGACCAAGTATATATTGTAAATAAATATTTCATCATCTTTAATATTTTACAAAGGTAAATTTCAATTAGAATTAAGAACAAAGGCTAATTTAGACTTTAATCATTACAAATTCAATTTTTGACAACTTTGACCAATTCTTTTTGCAATGACTTATTACTTAACTTAATATATACTCAACTATCAGCCAAAACACCACAAAAATACACCAAAAACCATGGCTCATTGGAGGAGAAAGATGAAGAACATTTTCAAGGTTTTCAAAGTATTTTTCTCATAGATTTTGCATTTGAAAGCCGAATTGAGTCATTCAAAGCTTGATTTCACATGTTGGGCACCCATTGCACACATTTCTAACACCATTTAGCAACAAAGGTGAGAGAAAATTTCTAGATCTCAAAATGCTATTTATGTCATTTTCTATAATTGAAATTTTATCCGATGAAATGTTAATTTGTCTTTAGATTATTGCTCAGTAGATGCCAATGATCATTTATGTGTGTTTATATGAGTTTTGAACGGTAGTAGCATGTAATTCTATTTTTTGGGTATTAATATTGGAATTTAGGTTCATTGTTGAATAATTGTTGTTGAAGAGGTTGGAATTGATTGATTGTTGCTTCTAAAAGTTTGTTAATTATGGGGTGGTAATGTTGTAATGTCGAATTTTTGATTTGGATGTTGGAACAAAAGTCCAAAAAATTCAGCCTTATAGTATTGCCAAAATAGGGTTGTTGGGATTGATTTGGGTGGGTTTTGGTTGGTTTCTAGTGGGGTTATTGTATTTGCATGTGTGGTTGAGTGATAGAAAGTGGTTTGGAGGTTATTGGATTTCTAGATTGTAAGTTATGAATTTTTGAAGTTTGTGTAGTCTTTCTTTGAAATGCTTAAATGTTGTCTTTAGTTGTTTGGTAGTATTTGAATAGTTGTTTCTTGCATTGTTGTTGAGTAGGTTCGGGATTGAATGCATGTTGATATGTGTGTTAAGTCGGGTGGCCTACTTTGTCATCTAACTTGGTTGTCTTAGTTGTTTAATTGATATTATGATGATTGAAATATTGTTAACTAATTGATGATTAATGGTCCTCTAGAGGACAACCTACTTTGTTGTCTTCGCATAATATGAATGTTTATTATTATTGTCATGAGTCTTGATAGTGTGTGTCGCCTCTCGGATAGCATCGGGTTTTCGGGTTGATAATGGCATGACTATCATAGACTACCCCCAGCTCGCTTGGCGGAGATGGCATGGAGGAAGGGGCTAGATGAGGTACCTCGGTTATATATTATGGGAGTTACAAGAGGTTGGTTGAGATTGTGATGGCCTATGGAGCTACACCAACTAGAGTATCCTTTCTCAAATGAATGGTCATTTATGTGGTTTGAAATGAATTGTTGATGTTAATGATGATTAGTGTGTGTTATTGCTCATAGGATGATTTCCAAAGTGGTAAAGTTAATATTTTCAAAGATCTATCGAATTCATCACTGGGCTTTGTTTTATATAAGCTCACTCTCATTTGTTTGCTGCAATCAGGTGTTGCTGAATCAGATTACGGGTATGTGCCTCAGGAAGTCGAGAATGTGACTTATGTTGAAGAGTCTTACGTGCTAGAGTCATATCTTTGATGCTTAGCTAGAATGTTTTATTCTATTTTGTAGTATAACTTATGCTGTAAAGTTTCAAGCTTTTAAAGATTGTATTGTATAAATTGATCTAAAGATAGTAAAAATGTTACGCTAATTTAGTTGTCTTACTTTTGGAATTTGAATAGCTTGCTAAGCTAGTATATTATGTTATATATGTATACGGTTTAACTTGTTGATGTTGTTGTTGAAACGGAGGCATGTAATCTATGGTTGGGTTGTTGAATGGTTGTTTAATATATGGAATTGTTTGTGTTGTTTGTTGTTGAAGTATTTGTGGAGTTGTTGTTGATGTTTCGAGTTGGTTGTATGATATTATAAAGGGTTGGTTTAGAGTCCTAATATCCGTGTTACAAACGTTATAATGCCGAAATTCCGTTGCTTCCTGACTGATTGTAAGTGGGGTCAAGTTGGGGTGTGACATTAAGTGGTATCAGAGTACATGTTTAGCTATCAGCCGGTGATAGATATCGGGTTCGGACCATGCATGACAGCGTACGTGGTCTACTATGGTATTATATATGAGGAATAAACATGCTGGCTCAGCTTTCCAGACTCATTTTGTTAAATGTAGGGGCTGGTCTGTCATTGGGAGTCTGTAACCATGGTTGTAACAAGAAATGTTATATACATATATATATATATATATATAAATATATATACATATATAAAAGCTTAGTTTGTTCTGTTTATGGTTGTTTTATGATGATTGAATGAGTGTGGTTGTTTACTTAGACCTATGACCTAGTCCTGAGAAGGTTTAGGGTGTTGGGATCGTTACAGTTGGTATCAAAGCTAATATTGCCTTAGAAGCTAAGTTTAGAAACACTGGACAAAGGGATAGGGGCCTTGAACCAAGAATAAGCCTATATGTGTTACGTGTTTATTTTGCATTTTTATGTGCTATATCCTAATATCTTAAACAAATATTAAACAACGAGAGTGCTTATATGTGTTTAGAAACGATGGCTGGACCAAGTACACAGAGAACTAGCAGGAATGCTGAGCCAATAGAGGAACCTGGTCAGGGTAATCTAGGAATAACCATATTCAATCTAATGGCGACTTCAATGGACAGGATGTCTAGAGTTCTAGAGCACCAGGAAGCATGGGAAGCAGGTAACCCTCACAACGTTGAAGGAGGGGAAAACAATGGCAATGGAGGGAATAGGATGAGTCCACTCAAAGAATTCCTGGGATATTACCACCCAAAATTCTTCGGGGACCCAGATGATGAGAAGGCAAAAGTGTAGCTTACAGAGGTGGAAAAAATTTATGAGACTTTGGATTACGATGGTGAACGAACAGTTACACTTGCAGCATTCTTGCTCAAAGGGGATGCAGAGCAATGGTGGAAGGTAGTAAAGCGTCGGTGCGAGGAAGACCACATACCTTACACCTGGGCGAATTTTACAGATGTTTTTAAAGAGAAATATATCCTGGTTGTTGCTAGGGAGAAACGAGGGGAAAAATTTATGACATTGAGGCAAGGGGGGCATGACCGTTGTCCAATACGGGGCACGTCTTGACAAACTATCTCAATATATGCCTGAGCTAATGCAGCCACTAAGCTGGGAAATTCAGAAGTTCATAAGAGGACTAAGGGCTGAAATACAAGATAGTTTGGTCGCACTAAAATTTGAAACCTATGGGGAAGCTATGAAGGCAGCTATACGAGTGGAGAAAAGGAAGATGAAAACTAGGGGAGGACCAAGTCAACCCAACAAGAAGCCCTTTCAGCAAGCCCCAATGCAGCAAAGAGCAAGTTCAAGTTATCTTAACCAGGGACGTAGTCAAGCGGTGGTTAACCGGCCACAGCCAAGTGGGTCGGTAGCCTCCTCAGCCCAAGGACCAGTGGGCACTAAAACCCAAATCGATGTGTATGCCTATAGTGATAAGAAGGAACACACTAAGTCACAGTGTTGGAAGAAGGCAGGAAGGTGCGGCGGTTGTAGTCAGCATCAAGTAAAAGATTGTCCTACTCGGTGAGGGGGATGGGACCACAATAAGCCTGTGACAAATCAGCGTGTGCAGGCTAAGGTCTATGCGATTGAGCAGCAAGATTTACCTGACAACGCCACTGTGATAGAAGGTATATTTTCAATTTCATCTCAGCCTATTAAAGCATTAATCGACACTGGGGTAACTCATTCATTTATCACTCCCCCTTGTGTGCATCGAACTGATATTCCAGTTAGTAAATTGTGTTATGGTATTGAGGTAAGTACCCCGACGGGTAACAGATTTATGACTGAATTTGCTTGTAAGACTTGTAAGATTCAGGTTGAGAATCGTGAATTCTCTGCCGATCTAATCCTTCTTCCTTTCGAGAAATATGAGGTCATTTTAGGAATGAATTGGCTATCTACTCACTATGCACACTTGGATTGTAGAACCAAAATGTTAAGGTTACAGGTACCAAGGCAACCAATGATCGAAATCTCAAGCGATAAAAAGGACCACGAGGGCGATGTTATTATTTCAGCAATAAAGGCCGCAAAATCTATCATGAAATGGGGAACAAGGTTCCTCGCATATCTGGTCAACACGCCGGCCGATAATGCCAAATTAGAGGAAGTTGCCATAATAAAAGAGTATCCGGATGTATTTCCTGAAGAGTTACCTAGGCTACCTCCAAAATGGGAAATTGACTTTACTATCGAACTGTTACCTGGAACCCAACCAATCTCTAGAGCTCCCTACAGAATGGCTCCAGCAGAGCTAAAGGAATTAAGAATACAATTGCAGGACTTGGTGGAAAAGGGTTTCATTCAACCCAGTTCTTCACCATGGGGAGCGCCAGTACTGTTTGTTAAAAAGAAAGATGGTTCGTTGAGATTGTGTATTGATTACCGAAGTTTGAACTAGGTAACAATCAAGAACAAGTATCATTTGCCTTTAATTGATGAATTATTTGACCAATTATAAAGAACAAAGGTGTTCTCAAAATTTGACCTAAGACAAGGCTATCACCAGCTTCAGATTAAGAAAAAGGATATACCAAAGAGTGCCTTTCGTATTCGGTATGGGCACTATGAGTTTATCATGATGCCCTTTGGACTAACCAATCCACCTGTAGCCATTATGGATATGATGCATTGGATATTCTGCTTATACTTGGATCAATTCGTGGTAATATTCATAGACAATATACTAGTCTATTCCAAGATGGAAAAGGAGTACGAGCGACATTTACATCTTGTGCTGCAAAAGTTCCGGGAGCATCAGTTATATGCCAAATTCAGTAAATGTGAGTTCTGGCTTCAACAGGTGTCATTCTTGGGACACATAATTTCGTAAGATGGTCTAGCGGTAGACCCTGTCACGCCCCAACTCGACCCCTCCTATAATCAGTCAGGACGCAACGGAATTTCGGCAGTATAACGACAGTAAATAAGATACTGAGGTCCTAAACCAACCTCACTATAACAACATACATCAACTCCACAACCATACAACAAGTAACTCCTCAATAAATACAACATACATCATAACTATATTATACAATAATCATTCCTCGTTATACGCCTCCGTTCCAACATGATACATAAACCTTAATATACAATACAAAAACATATTGAGCCAATCTAGCAACCTAATCATAAACAAAATAAAGGCTACTAAGACAACATCAACTAATTCATTAACTTATCAACATCTTATACATTATAAACTACAACGTAGATAAAAGTCTACTAAGTTAATTTACAAGATAATAAAACATGTACGACATCACGGATAAGACTCTGGAACATAGGACTCATCCACGTAAGGCACGTTTTCCACATTTTCCTCTTCAGGAGGCACGTACCCGTAATCCTGCGAAAGTACACCTGTATGCACGCAATAATAGAGAGTGAGCTTATATAAAATAAGCCCAACGAGGTTCCGATAGATCTCAAGCAAGGTCAATTAAACTCCTTGGAATAATCCTTTGAGTCAGTAAACACACAATAACAACAATAATAATATCATCACATAACTATATGACCATTCAATAAAGGATACTCTAGTTGGTGTAGCTCCAAACACCATCACGATCATAACAGCCTTCTTGTGACTCCCATAAACTCATGCACCCGGGGTACCCCCAATAACCTCGCCCCCTATGACACCTTCGTCAAATGAGCTGGGGGCAATCTCTGATAGTCATGTCGTTATCAACCCGATAGCCCAATGATACCCGAGAGGTGGCACACACATACCAGAGACCCAGCAATAATAATAAACATCAATCATTCACAGGAGGACAGTCTAGCAGAGCTGTTTATCTCCCGGCAACAATCATCAATCAATAATCATCAATAATCATATTATCATCATAAAAACATCAATAACCAATTTAACAACATATAACTAAGTTAGATAACAAAGTAGGCCATCTAACCGAACATGCATTAAACACACAATCAAACCCTATTTACCCGTCAACAACTCACAATTCAATCACTCAACCCACATCCAATCAACTAAGGCTCAATCTAACATTTTAAAGAAAGACAACCTAAACTTCAAATAATCATATCTTATATTCTACTAATCCAAACAACTCCAAATCAGTTTCTATCACTCACCCATTCAACCAACTACATTAGTCCCCTCGGAAACCAATCAAAACACATCCAAATCATGCTCAACAACCCTAAAACTCTAGTGTGTCATGACTGAAATTTTTGGATTTTCACCCAAACATCATAATAAAAAATTCGGCATTACAACGGCGCTACCACGTCATTATTAAACATTTAGAAATCGACGGCAATCGATTCCGATCAACACAACTCAATTTAATCAACATTGAACAAATTAATCAAATTTAAATACCCAAAAAATAAAAATTATGCTACAACTGATAAAAAGTCGTAGTATTACAGCTAAACGATCCCTAGCATGCCAGAAACAATAATCTAACATCAGATTAGGATTCTACCGGTTCGATTTTCATTTATACGCAAAAATGTAAAACACAACTTTTGAGATCTAGAATTTTTCTCTCACCTTTGATGCAATATAAGCCTAGGAATGTGTGTAATGCGTGCCCAACAAGTGAAATCCAACTCGACACGATGTTCTACGGACAAAAACTAGCTTTTTCTTTGAAAGTTTGCTTGAAAAACCTTGAAAACTCTTTCTCTTTTTCTCTCCTCTTCCTCACGGCAAGGTGTGTGATTTTGAAGGTTTTTTTGTGCCTTGTGAGTGTGTGTTGGTGATATAAGCTTGTTGGTCAACAATTAAAATAAAGTCAAAGTTAGTTTAAGTTAGTATTTTTGTGTTTTCTTGGCTTTAAATGCATTTTCTTGATCACCAAAGTTCAAAACAATTATTCAACACCCAAGCTAGCTCAAGTAAATTATTTTTAGGTGAAAAGAAGTTTTACAGTCAAACAATTTCACCCGAGTCGGCTTAAAACTCGATTTTCGCAAAAGTCGGTGTAAAAATCCTAATAAATTCTTAAGCCGATTTTAAAACCGTTTTCATCAAACACAGGTCTATTAAAGTCTGTGGACTAGGTCTAGAAGGGTTAAAAAGACCAGTTTCAAAATTTTAGCGGACGTGTTTCAAAAACACTATTTACTGAAAATCGACGATAAAATTTCTGACTCCGTTTTTTATGAAATTTCATGAATGCACATTTAGCATGTTCTAGGAGTATTGATATCAAAATTACCAAATTCTAAGTCACATAGCACATAGACAGGTTAATTCACGTAAAACGAGATAAGCACGCAAAACGAGATAAGATAGAAAAGTGGGGTTTCACATTCTCTCCCCCCCCTTAAAGAAATTTTTCCCTCAAAATTCTTACTTGATGTACTGAACAGATCTGGGTACTGCTGCTGCATCTGATCCCGTCTCTGCCAAGTAGCTTCCTCGATACTGTGATGCTTCCACAACACCTTAACCATCAGAATCTTCTTCGACCTCAACTCTCGTTCCATATGATCAAGAATACGAATCGGATGCTCGTCATAAGTCAGATTCTCACGAAGCTGTAACGGCTCTGGCTCAAGAATATGAGAAGGATCTGGATTATATTTCCACAAATTAGACACGTGAAATACATCGTGGACATTAGAGAAGTTCTCCGGTAAAGCCAACCGATATGCCAACTTACCAACCCTGCCGGTAATCTCAAACGGCCCAACAAATCTTGGACTCAGCTTTCCATCTTTACCATAACGAACAAACCCCTTACGAGGAGACAATCTCAAGAAAATCCGATCTCCGACTGCAAACTCCAAATCCCGATGACGCTTATCAGCATAACTCTTGAATCTACTCTGCGCCATAAGCATTCTCTGCCTGATCAACTGAACATTCTCGATCTTCTCAAGAAGCTCTGGCATGATAGTCGGATCAATAGTCTTCATCTCTCCTACCTCGTCCCAATATAAAGGTGAACGGCACTTACGACCGTAAAGAGCTGCGAAAGGTGCCATCCCAATAGTAGCTTGATAACTATTGTTATAGGCAAACTCGGCAAGTGGTAGATGTTTCTCCCAGTTCTTCTCGAAGTCCAGAACACAAGCCCTAAGCATATCTTCCAGAATCTGAATAGTCCGCTCAGACTGACCGTCGGTCTGTGGATGATACGCGGTACTGAAGTTCAACTGAGTACCCAAGGTCTCCTGAAGTTTCTCCCACAAACGAGAAGTAAATCGAGGATCTCGATCTGAGACAATACTAGATGGAATACCGTGAAGTCTAACAATCTGATCCAAATAAAGACCCGTCAACTTTGTAACCTCATCTCCCATCCTCATCGCAATAAAATGAGCTGTCTTCGTCAAACGATCCACGACAACCCAAACTGCATCATTACCCCTCGGAGTTCTAGGCAAACCAGTGACGAAATCCATCGTAATATGCTCCCATTTCCACTATGGTATAGCCAACGGCTGAAGCAAACCTGCAGGTCGTTGATGCTCGGCTTTCACCCTCTGACAAGTCAAACATCTAGATACAAACTAAGCAACTTCCCTCTTCATGTTATTCCACCAGTAATGTTTCTTCAAATCTCGATACATTTTGCTTCCACCGGGATGAATAGTGTACTTAGAATTATGAGCTTCCTCCAGAATACCTCGCCTCAAGCCCGGTTCATCGGGAACACAAACCCTGTTCCGAAACCGAAGAATACCATCCTCATGCACTTTAAAGTCAGTCTGATCATTCATGATCTGATCCTTGATCTTCTGAAGTTTAACATCAAGTTGCTGAGCTTCTCTGATCTGAGACAACAATAAAGGCTGCATACGGAGATGTGAACACATCACCCCAACCTGAGTCAATTCCGGTCTCCAATAAGTGAATTCCTCAAGAACCTCCCACTTCTTGACAACTAAAGAAGAAATATTCGCCTTCCGACTAAGAGCATCTGCTACAACATTTGCCTTGCCAGACAGATAATTGATAGAACAATTATAATCTCCAAGAAGCTCCATCCATCTCCGCTGGCGCATATTCAACTCTTTCTGTGAGAACAAGTACTTCAGACTCTTATGATTAGTGAAAATCTCGAACTTACTACCCCACAGATAATGACGCCACTTCTTCAGTGCGAAGACAACTGCTGCCAACTCAAGATCATGAGTCGGATAATTCACCTCAAAAGGCTTCAACTTCCTGGAAGCATAGGCAATAACTCGGCCATCCTGCATAAGAACACATCCCAAGCCCTCCTTGGATGCATCGCTGTAAATAACCATATTATCGATCCCCTCTGGTAGAGCAAGTACTGGAGCAGTACTCAACCTCTTCTTCAACTCCTGAAACCCACTCTCACACTTCTCATCCTAATTAAAGATAGTCCGTTTTTGAGTCAACTTAGAAAGTGGCCCAGCAATCTTCGAGAAGTCCTTGACAAACCTACGGTAATAACCCGCCAAGCCAAAAAAGCTACGGACCTCAGAAACACTCTCTGGCCGTTTCCAAGACATCATCGATTCAATCGTAGTAGGATCTATAGAAATACCGCTCTGTGTAATAATATGGCCAAGAAAAGATATACGTTGCAGCCAAAATTCACATTGCTGAACTTGGCAAACAACTGATGCTCCTGCAGCTTCTGTAAGACAAGCCGTAGATGTTGCTCGTGCTCCAATTCAGACTTAGAATAGACCAAGATATCATCAATAAAGATTACCACGAACTGGTCTAAATACGGCTGAAAAACCCAATGCATAAGATCCATGAATACTATCGGTGCATTAGTTAATCCAAAGGGCATAACAACAAACTCATAATGCCCGTACCGAGTCCTGAAGGCAGACTTCGAACATCCTCCATGCGAATCCGAAGCTGATAATACCCTAACCTCAAATCAAATTTGGAATAGACTTTGGCTCCCTGAAGTTGATCGAACAACTCGTCAATCAGTGGCAAAGGATACTTGTTCTTGATGGTCACCTGATTCAAACCACGGTAATCAATACATAACCTCAAGGTACTATCCTTCTTCTTCACAAATAAAACAGGAGCTCCCCAAGGTGAAGAACTTTGCTGAATGAATCTCTTCTCCAAAAACTCCTGCAACTGAGTCTTCAACTCCTTCAACTCAGCTAGTGCCATCCGGTACGCTGATTTAGAAATAGGTTGAGTACCGGGAATAAGATTGATCAAAAACTCCACATCTCTCTCTGGCGGTAACCCTGGCAACTCCTCGGGAAATACATTGGGATATTCCCGAATAATAGGGACTTCCTCTAGCTGTAGCTTATCAGATGGCTTGTTGATCAAATAAGCTAGATAACACGAACACCCTTTACTCACCAACTTAACGGCTTTAGTTGCTCAGATAACAAAAGTCGTCTTTGCACCCCGGTTACCCGCTACCTCAACTACTGGCTGATCTGGCAAACGAAAATGTACTACCTTGGTTCTACAGTTCAACTGGGCATCATACTTAGAAAGCCAATCCATACCCAAGATAACATCATACCCCCGGATAGGAAATAAAATAAGGTTCGAAGGAAAATTATGCCCCTTAACATGTATTATACAATCCTTACATACTAAGCCAGTAACATACTTATCAGTCAAAGAGGTACTAATCTCAACCACATAAGGCAATCTTTCAGGTTGCAAATTAACACGTTGCACACAAGCAGGAGTAATGAAAGAATGTGTAGCACCATAATCAATCAACACTTTAACAAGTTGATCAAGTATAAAGAAGTTACCTTCCACAACTGCAGTCTCCTCAGGCATCTCCTCTAAGTCAACTGCGTAGGCCCGAGCCTGAACCCGCTGCTACTGCTGAGGTGCACTAGCCGCAGGTCGGCCCTGATAACCCTGAGTCGCTGCCCGACCCTCAGTCCTCGCATACCTAGGGCTATCCCTTGCCCTGTGCTGATTGCTGCAGCAACCCAAACACGTCCCTGCTTTCACCCTGCAATCGGCCTCCACATGCCCCGTGCGGTTGCAGTGTGTACACTGCGATGATGATGCACTAACACTGCCCTAAGAAGAACCAGGAGCTGAAGAAACAGTTGATCTAGCCTGTTGCTGCTGAGGCCTTACCAAACTAGGCATGTACTTACCCTAAGACTGGGCTGGCCTAAACTGGGACTGAACCTGATATGACCCCTGCTGAAACTGAGTCCGATAATAACTATGCTGCCCCTGTGGCCTAAAAGAACCCTGCAGTGCTGGTGGCCTGAACCCAACCTACTGTACGGGAGGCCTATACACACCCTGCTAATACTGCGGCTGATACTGCCTCTTACTGGGCAGACTAGACACAAGCTGATCCCCCTTTCTCTTCTCTAGTCTAGAAGCTGCCTCAAAAGCCTCAGTGAAAATATCATGCCGATTCAGAGCCATCACATCCTGAATCTCGGGCCTCAACCCCAACATGAACCTACGAGTCCTCTGCTCCTCGTCTGCCACATACTCCGGTGCATACCGGGACAATCGAGTAAATGTGGCCTCATATTGAGCCACTGTAGCATCTCCCTGTACCAAGGCTAGAAACTCTGCCTCTCTCCGTTCCCTCGCAATCCTCGGGACATACTTTGCCCGAAAAGCCATCAGAAAGGTACCCCAAACATAAGGAATACCCTGTGCCGCCCAGCTAGTCCTTACCGTGCGCCACCACTCCTCTGCCTCATCATCTAACAAGTACACGGCAAAAGAGACTTTCTGCTCATCAGTATAGCCAAGTGGATCATAAATCTTCTCCAACTTGCTAATCCATGCCTCCGCCTTCCTATCATCCGGCTCCCCCTGAAATCTAGGTGGATGATATCCTAAGAACTCCTTCAGGGTACCACGCCCGTGGTTACCACCCTGAATATTCAGTAGCTGAGCCTGCATAGCCTGATTCTGGGCAGCCTGCCCTGCTAATAACTGTGCCTGACTAGCCACTAACTCTGCAATCCTCTCCATAGCTGCCCCTAATTGGTCATCATCCCTACCACGGCCCGGTGCTCCGTTCCCCGGAGTCCCATCAGTCATCTCAGGCCTACCTCTGGTTCTCGGTCGACCGGCCATTCTACTAATCAAAGAGTTAGCACAGTTATAGCACGTAAACAGATTATAAACAATTATTAACACCTAAACAACAAACTCATATAAAACACATAAACAAATTGATCACATAATCACATAAGCACTAAATCACATAATCACTTAATCATTTAACCATTTAATACATAGTTCACTTTTCTTTCTTTTCATACATACTTTCATGCTAAGACCATTACCCACGTTCCGAGAATACCCCGACTGACAACTAACATGTGCTCTGATACCACTTAAATGTCACGCCCCAACTCGACCCCTCCTATAATCAGTCAGGACGCAACAGAATTTTGGCAGTATAACGACAGTAAATAGGATACCGAGGTCCTAAACCAACCTCAATAGAACAACATACATCAACCCCACAACCATACAACAAATAACTCAATAAATACAACATACATCATAACTATATTATACAATAATCATTTCTCGTTATACCCCTCCGTTCCAACATAATACATAAACCTTAATATACAATACAAAAACATATTGAGCCAATCTAGCAACCTAATCATAAACAAAAGAAAGGCTACTAAGACAACATCAACTAATTCATTAACTTATCGACATCTTATACATTATAAACTACAAAGTAGATAAAAGTCTACTAAGTTAATTTACAAGATAATAAAACATGTACGACATCACGAATAAGACTCTGGAACATAGGACTCATCCACGTAAGTCACATTTTCCACATTCTCCTCTTCAGGAGGCACGTACCCGTAATCTTGCTAAAGTACACCTGTATGCATGCAATAATAGAGAGTGAACTTATATAAAATAAGCCCAGCGAGGATCCGATAGATCTCGAGCAAGGTCTACTAAACTCCTTGGAATGATCCTTTGAGTCAGTAAACACACAATAACAACAATAATAATATCATCACATAACTATATGACCATTCAATAAAGGATACTCTAGTTGGTGTAACTCCAAACACCATCACGATCATAACAGCCTTCTTGTGACTCCCATAAACTCACGCACCTGGGATACCCCCAATAACCTCGCCCTCTATGAACCTCCGTCATGTGAGTTGGAGGCAATCTCTGATAGTCATGTCGTTATCAACCCGACAGCCCAATGCTGCTCGAGAGGTGGCACACACATACCAGAGACCCAACAATAATAATAAACATCAATCATTCACAGGAGGACAGTCTAGCAGAACTGTTTATCTCCCGGCATCAATCAACAATCAATAATCATCAACAATCATATTATCATCATAATAACATCAATAACCAATTTAACAACATATAACTAAGTTAGATGACAAAGTAGGCCATCTAACCGAACATGCATTAAACACACAATCAAACCCTAATTTACCCGTCAACAACTCACAATTCAATCACTCAACCCACACCCAATCAACTAAGGCTCAATCTAACATTTTAAAGAAAGACAACCTAACTTCAAATAATCATATCATACATTCTACTAATCCAAACAACTCCAAATCAGTTTCTATCACTCACCCATTCAACCAAATACATTAACCCCCTCGGAAACCAACCAAAACACATCCAAATCATGCTCAACAACCCTAAAACTCTAGTGTGTCATGGCTGAAATTTCCGGATTTTCACCCAAACATCATAATCGAAAAATCGGCATTACAACGGCACTACCACGTAATTATCAAACATTTAGAAATAGACGGCAATCGATTCCGATCAATACAACTCAATTTAATCAACATTGAACAAATTAATCAAATTTAAATACCCGAAATATAAAAATTATGCTACAGCCGATAAAAACTCGTAGTATTACAGCTAAATGATCCCTAGCATGCAAGGAACAATAATCTAACATTAGATTAGAATTCTAACGGTTCGATTTTTATTTATACGCAAAAATGTAAAAGACAACTTTTGAGATCTAGAATTTTTCTCTCACCTTTGATGCGATATAAGCCTAGGAATACGTGCAAAGCGTGTCCAACAAGCGGAATCCAACTCGGCACGAAATTGTACGGACAAAAACTAGCTTTTTCTTTGAAAAATTGCTTTGAAAACCTTGAAAACTCTTTCTCTTTTTCTCTCCTCTTCCTCACGGCAAGGTGTGTGATTTTGAAGGTGTTTTTTGTGTCTTTTGAGTGTGTGTTGGTGATATAAGCTTGTTGGTCAACAATTAAAATAAAGTCAAAGTTAGTTTAAGTTAGTATTTTTGTGTTTTCTTGACTTTAAATGCATTTTCTTGATTATCAAAGTTCAAAACAATTATTCAACACCCAAGCTAGCTCAAGTAAATTATTTTTAGGTGACAAGAAGTTTTACAATCAAACAATTTCACCCGAGTCGGCTTAAAACTCGATTTTCGCAAAAGTCGGTGTAAAAACCCTAATAAATTCTTAAGTCGATTTTAAAACCGTTTTCATCAAACACAGCTCTATTAAAGTCCGTGGTCTAGGTCTAGAAGGGTTAAAAAGACCAGTTTCAAAATTTTAGCGGACGTGTTTCGAAAATACTATTCACTGAAAATCGATGATAAAATTTCTGACTCCGTTTTTTATGAAAATTTCATGAATGTACATTTAGCATGTTCTAGGAGTATTGATATCAAATTTACCACATTCTAAGTCACATAGCACATAGACAGGTTAATTCATGCAAAATGAGATAAGCACGCAAAACGAGATAAGATAGAAAAGTGGGGTTTCACAGACCCAACGAAAATTGAAGTAATATCATCTCGGAAAAAACCAGAAAATGTCACTAAGGTGCAAAATTTCTCGAAAATAGCAGGACCACTTACTAGGCTTACACAAAAAAGGACAGTATTTGAATGGAACAACAAGTGCGAAGGTAGTTTTCAGGAATTGACAAACAGACTGACTACCACACCTGTTTTGGCTCTACCAGAAGGGATCAGAATTATATTATTTACAGTGATGCCTCGAAGGAGGGCTTGGGTTGTGTGTTAAGGCAAAATAACCACATAATTGCCTATGCTTCACGGAAATTGAAACTCTATGAGGTAAATTACCCTACCCATGACTTGGAATTAGCCGCTATTGTGTTTGTCTTGAAGAAGTGGAGGCACTATTTGTGATGCCCGGCTCCCACTGCATGCATTTATCATCATGTGGATTTATGTGTGCAACTATTTGCTCAAATGCCTACTTTTCCTATAAAATGCAATTAAGAGTTTATTTGCTCTCTATGTGCTAATATTTGTTAAATTTCTTTTAAATATCAAAAATTTGAGTTTATTTACTTTAGTAAATAATAAATGAGCATTCAAATTATTTCCATCATAGACTTTTTAGTAAAACATGCATTTAAAGAGTTTTCTATTAAATTGGGCTTGAACTAAAATTTTTAATATCTTATTTCCCGGATTTCATATTTTTCTATCATTACTTAACTTATAATTAGCCTACATTCATAAAAATTATATTCATTGCATATGTGACGAGTGATTTGCAAAAATATATTGATATTATATGAATACTAAAACTATTTATTATTTTGGGCTTAAAGAAGTTTTATTGCATTTATTCTAATACACCTAAGCTCAAACCCATTTTTACCCACAACCCAAACCCAATATCCAACCCATCAACCCATATAATCATCTTACACATATATATACTAAACAAAACACAATAAGCACAAAAAAATGCTCAAAATAAGCCAAAAGGCCAAAACTCAGCCAAAAAACCCTATTACGGGAATATTATTTTTCTTGCCAATTCTGCTCAATTTGATCTTCCAAGCTTGTTTCAAGGATTCCAAACCATCAAAACACTTTATCTTTGCTTGTTCTACGTGATTGTAGTGAGGGATTTAGCATTTTTGTGCATTTTTAATGTTTATGCCATAACTTTAAATTTCTAGATTTATCAATGTTAGCCAATGAAATGCTCAAATATGATCATAAATGTTGTCTACAAGCTTTAGAGATGTGTTTTGTTACTTTTATGGTTTGGTTTTAGAGCTTTAGCAAAGAGTGAGTTGGAGAAGATGATGAATAGTATCATTTTAGGGTTTTGTTAAAACATTACTTATTAGATTGATTTCTTGCTTCGTATAGATGCTAGAGATGTTAATAAACATAGAAAAGTAGTTGAATGGACTTAGTTTGCTTAAACCTTGGTTAAAAATGCAAATTTAGCTTAGGTAACAAAGGGGTTTCGGGGTAAAAGCTAATCTGGGTTGATTTGGACGATATATCATTGTTCTTAGGGTATATAGGTGTTAGATGTGCTTTTTTAATCCAAGTTTGGGCAACGGTTAGGGTATGTGTAGTTCAAATGCATAAAGGGAAAAATTGGTGTTTTGTAGGAAACGAGGGCTATCAGGTGGACTTGAGGGTTAAAAGGGTGGCATAATGTGGGGGTTGAAGGATAGGATAGTTTGTTTGTGAATTGGGAACCTTGTCTTCCGGTTGGAAGCTAAATAGCCTATGTTAACAAAAGGGAAAAGTGGAGTTGAGAGTTTATAGTACTTACATTGCCTTGTAGTGGTTTATAGTATGCTTAATTGTAATCCTAAGGTTTATGTGAGTTTTTGGTATGGTTCCACGAAAGATTATGATTTTTATCTCTTTATGCTCAATCGGTTATTTTAATGTTATTGCTTGTAATTCATTGATTTTTTAGGGCGACCTACCTTGTTGTCTCTCATTTATTATTTTGCTTCATATCACTTCATATTTTGTCACATTTTCATTGTCTTTAAGTGCATTGCATAGTGGTTGCGCAACCACAATATCAGGGGTGGATGTATTAGATATCGGTTGGGCGGTAGCGGGCTTGCCAGTGGATATTCGATCTCCGTGCTCGAGTCCCTCACTCACCTAGTTCAGAGATTACCAGGGGGTGTTGGGTCGTAGGATTTTCAGGGTACATACGGAGTACACCCATTGAAGTGTTTGGGGTTCATGTCGGCTTATCATGATCTGGATTATGGTTCGAGAATCAAAGAATTAGAGTGATAAGGGTTATCGATTGTATCCCTTTTAAATGTGGTATTTAATTGCTTTCAATTGGTTATTGCTTGTTGTTATTAATGTTTGATGTTCCAATGTTGTATTGCACGAATCCCCTTATAAATGTTTCCCGTAACTGTTCCCCTCCCTCACTGAGTATACATTCTTTGTATACTTACTCCTCATCATGAATCTTTTAGGTTATAGCCAAAGAAAGTGAAGTTCGTGTTTCATGATAGTTTGTGCTTGAAAGAATGTATAACCTGTTATGTAGCGTGGATTGTAAAATGCTAGAAAGATGTTCTTTTGATGAGGTGTATGTATTCAAAGTCTAAGTAATATAATTCAAGTTAATTAGATCATTAGGTTAGTTTGATTTCATAGCTTATGTAATAGGATAGTGTAGTTTATATTCAATGCATGTATGTAGTTATTTTAAGGAAGAGTAGGTTAGTCTTTGTACTCGGAAATGTACATTTAATTGTTAACTTTTGTTGTGAACCAAGGCTCGCATGGCCTTGAGGAGTTGTTGTATATTTGGACATGTACTGGTCCATTTATATGTCCTGTACAGGTAAATTGTTTGCCCTATAAACAGGGAAAACTCTGTCTGTTTTCCCTAAATTTTGTGACCGGGTTGGAATTAGGTTGAGAATAGTTGTTTAATAGAATTCTCGATCTCATGAGGGGTCGGGGTGCTACAGGTGATATCAGAGCTTAGTTAGTTCTCAGCCGGGATAGGGTCCTCGGTCTGTTGGGTAGTAAACCTTGCGTGTGTGTTTGTTAAATGTCTCTTGAAAGTGTGTGCCTATATGTGAGATTGTGTGCCTTGATTTGAATGTGTGCACTTATGTGGTGTAGCTGTGAGTTATGTGCTAAATGTGTGTTTAGTGAAGTGAAGTGGCTACTCATGAATCAGATCGACCTCATGAATCGTTATTTGCTTGAATTATTGATTGTAATATGTGTACTTGAATGTTTTGAGTTAGGTTTTTGTATATATGTGATATTCTAGCATTCTCGCGTGGCCCGTTGGAATGGTGAGTTGATTCATTTCCTCCCTTTGAAGATAAGTGATTAATAGCAGGCCCTCCAAGTTATATGGATTAGCTGGAAAAAGAAGCATTTGACATCCTTTGTTTGGGAATTGGAGTTTATATTCAAAGTTTGGTTATTGGGATTTTTTCCAACGCATTCTTCTAAGCTCAGTAGTCAGAAATGAAAGGCTCTTTAAGGATTCTATATGACTATTCTCTGGAACAATTCCTTAGTAATTTTTTATTGGGTATTCTTCTGGTATTTTCTTATTGGCATTTCATGGAAATTTTGGTATTTGGGAATTCTATAAAACTTCTTGTATGGCATTCGTGTTAGCATTCTTCTTAGAACTTTTGTCAACATTCTCGCACAGTAGTCTCATTTATGATACTTGTTGGATTTCTATTGAAGATGCTTAAATGTGGTATTTCCTCGGTATTTTCTTTGGTATTCTCTTTGGCATTCTTCTCAGTGTTCGATAACGGTATTATCTTCGGGATCTGCTTGGCTATTCTATTTGGGGTTCATTTAAGGACTTTTAATATGTATATATATATCGGTGCACATGCTTGGATCCTTATTTGGGTACTTTTGGAGCTATTAATTGGAAGACTTCTCTAGAGTTTTTTTGAAGTATATTTGACCGGGTTTCTTGCTTGGAGTTTTCTTGGTATTTTCTCAACACTTCTAACATGGAACTCTTCTGTGGTATTCTCGACCAGCAGGATTCTTATTCGGATTTCGAGCTAGTATCCTCATTTGAGCCTTTATTTGGCTTTCTTACTTTGAAATTCTCAAGCGGTGGTATTTGAATTCACAGTAGGCTTCTTATGAGTCTCATTATTTAGAGTCTTGCTCAGCAACCGATGAATGGTAACCAGAGTTGGACTTTAGTGGATGCTGAGTTCTATTGGAAGAAGAATTGCGTGGGCGCAATTGTTTGAAGGAGGGAAGAATGTGACACCTGCCCCCCAGTGCATGCATTTATCATTCATGTGCATTTATGTGTGCAACTATTTACTTAAATGCCTACTTTTCCTATAAAATGCTATTAAGTGCTTATTTGCTCTCTATGTGCTAATATTTGTTAAATTGCTTTTAAATATCAAAATTTAGAGTTTATTTACTTTAGTAAATAATAAATGAGCATTCAAATTATTTTCCTCATAGACTTTTTAGTAAAACTTGCATTTAAAGAGTTTATATTAATTTGAGCCCAACCTAAAAATTTTATTATCTTATTTCCCGGATTTAATATTGTTCTATTATTACTTAACTCATAATTAGCATACATTCACAAAAATTATATTCATTGCATATGTGACGAGTGATTTGCAAAAATATGTAAAACTATGTATTATTTTTGGCTTAAAGAAGTTTTATTGAATTTATTCTAATACACCTAAGCTCAAACCCATTTTAAATCACAACCGAAACCCAATATCCAACCCATCAACCCATATACTCATCCTACACATATATATACTAAACAAAACACAATGAACAAAAAAAAAATGCTCAAAATAAGCCAAAAAGGCCAAAAATAGCCAAAAATAGCCAAAAAATCATATTACAGGAATAGTTTTTTTCGTGCCAATTTTGCTCAATTTGATCTTCCAAGCATGTTCCAAGGATTCCAAACCATCAAAACACTTCATCTTTGCTTGTTCTATGTGATTATGGTGAGGGATTTAGCATTTTTGTGCATTTTTAATATTTATGCCATAACTTTAAATTTCTAGATTTGTCAATATTAGCCAATGAAATGCTCAAATATAATCATAAATGTTGTCTACAATCTTTAGAGATGTGTTTTTGTTAGTTTTATGGTTTGGTTTTAGAGCTTTAGCAAAGGGTGAGTTGTAGAAGATGATGAATAGTGTCATTTTAGGATTTTGTTGAAAAGTTACTTATTAGATTGATTTTTTTGCTTCCTATAGATGCTAGAGATGTTATTAACCATAGAAAAGTAGTTGAATGGACTTAGTTTGCTTAAACCTTGGTTAAAAACACAAATTTAGCTTAGGTAACAAAGGGGTTTCAGGATAAAAGCGAATCCGGGTTGATTTGATCGATATATCTAGTGTTCTTAGGGTATATAGGTGTTAGATGTACTTTTCTAATGCTAGTTTGGGCATTAGTTAGCATATGTGTAGTTCAAATGCATAAAAGGGAAAATCGGTATTTTGTTGGAAATGAGGGCCATCGTGTGGACTTGGGGGTTAAAAGGGCGCCATAATGTGGGGGTTGGATGATAAGATAGTTCGTTTGTGAATTGGGAACCTTGTCTTCCGGTTGGAAGCTAAATAGCCAATGTTAACAAAGGGGAAAAGTGGAGTTGAGGGCTTTTAGTACTTACATTTCCTTGTAGTGGTTTATAGTATGCTTAATTGTAATCCTAAGGTTTATGTGAGTTTTTGGTAAGGTTCCATGAAAGATTATGATTTTTATCTCTTTATGCTCAATCGGTTATTTTAATGTTATTGCTTGTAATTCATTGATTTCTGAGGGCTACCTACCTTGTTGTCTCTCATTTATTATTTTGCTTCATATCGCTTCATATTTTGTCACATTGTCATTGTCTTTAAGTGCATTGCATAGTGGTTGCGCAACCACAGTGTCAGGGGCGGATGTATTGAATATCGGATGGGCGGCAGTGGGCTTGCCAATGGATATTCGATCTCCATGCTCGAGTCCCTTACTCGCCTGGTCCGGAGATTGCTAGGGGATGTTGGGTCATAGGATTTTTAGGGCACATACGGAGTACACCCACTGAAGTGTTTGGGGTTTATGCCGACTTACCATGATTTGGATCGTGGTTCGCGAATCGAAGAATTAGAGTGATAAGGGTTACCGATTGTATCCCTTTTAAATGTGGTATTTAATTACTTTCTATTGGTTATTGCTTATTGTTATTAATGTTTGATGTTCCAATGTTGCATTGCACGAATCCCCTTATAAATGTTTTCCGTAACTGTTCCCCTCCCTTACTGAGTATACATTATTTGTATACTCACTCCTCATCATGAATCTTTCAGGTTATAGCCAAAGAAAGTGAAGTTTGTGTTTCATGATAGTTTGTGCTTGAAAGAATGCATAACGTGTTATGTAGTGTGGATTGTAAAATGCTAGAAAGATGTTCTTTTAATGATGTGTATGTATTCAAAACCTAAGTAATGTAATTCAAGTTAATTAGATCATTAGGTTGATTTGATTCCATAGCTTGTATAATAATATAGTGTAGTTTATATTCAATGCATGTATGTAGTTATTTGAAGGAAGAGTAGGTTAGTCTTTGTACTCGGAAATGTACATTTGATTGTGAACTTTTGTTGTGAACCAAGGCTCGGATGGCCTTGAGGAGTTGTTGTGTGTTTGGACACGGTACTGATCCATTTATATGTTGTGTGCAGGTAAACTGTTTGCTCTATAACATGGGAAATTCCATCTGTTTTCCCAAAATTTTGTGACTGGGTTGGAATTGGGTTGAGAATAGCATGTTTAATAGAATTCTCGATCTCGTGAGGGGTCGGAGTGCTATAGGTGGTATCAGAGCTTAGTTAGCTCTCAGTCAGGACAGGGTCCTCGGTCTGTTGGGTAGTAAACCTTACGTGTGTGTTTGTTAAGTGTGTCTTGAAAGTGTGTGCCTATATGTGAGATTGTGTGCCTTGATTTGAATGTGTGCACTTATGTGGTATAGCTATGAGTTATGTGCTAAATGTGTGTTAAGTGTAGTGAAGTGGCTACTCGTGAATCGGATCAACCTCGTGAATCGTTATTTGCTTGAATTATTTATTGTAATATGTGTACTTGAATGTTTTGAGTTAGGTTTTGTGGTAATTTGTCTTGGTTGTGTTGTGGTTCGTATTTGAACGACTTTGTTGATTAAATTGAGTATTGTAAAACTCTTTTATAAACATGCTTGCATAATAGCTTAAAGCATATTTGTATATATGTGATATCCTGCATTCATGCATGGCCCGTTGGAATGGTGATTTGATTCCTTTCCTCCCCCTGAAGATAAGTGATTAGTAGCAGGTCCTCCAAGTTATGTGGATTAGTGGGAAAGAGAAGCATTTGGTCATTCCTTTGTTTGGGAATTGGAGTTTATATTCGGAGTTTTGTTATTGGGATTTCTTCCAAGGCATTCTTCTAAGCACAACAGTCAGAAATGAAAGGCTTTCTTTAAGGATTCTATATGACTGTTCTCCGGAACAATTCCTTAGTAATTTTTTATTGGGTATTCTTCTGGTATTTTCTTTTTGGCATTTCTTGGAAATTTTGGGGGAATTCTATTCAAACTTCTTGTATGGCACTCATGTTAGCATTCTTCTGAGAACTTTTGTCAACATTCTCGCACAGTAGTCTCATTTCAGATACTTGTTGGATTTCTATTGAAGATGCTTAAATGGGGTGTTTCCTCGGTATTTTCTTTCGTATTCTCTTTGGCATTCTTCTTAGAGTTCGATAACGGTATTATCTTCGGGATTTGCTCGACTATTCTATTTGGGGTTCATTTAAGGACTTTTAATATGTATATATATATCGGTGTACATGCTTGGAGAGCTATTAATTGCAAGACTTCTCTGGAGTTTTTTTGAAGTATGTTTGACCGGGTTTCTTGTTTGGAGTTTTCTTGATATTTTCTCAGCACTTCTAATAGGGAACTCTTCTGTGGTATTCTCGACCAGCGGGATTCTTATTCGGATTTAGCGCTAGTATCCTCATTTGTGCCTTTATTTGGCTTTCTTACTTTGAAATTCTCAAGCGGTAGTATTTGAATTCACAATAGGTTTCTTATTTAGAGTATCATTATTTAGAGTCTTGCTCAGCAACCGATGAACGGTAACCAGAGTTGGACTTTAGTGGATGTTGAGTTCTATTAGAAGAAGAATTGCGTGGGTGCAATTGTTTGAAGGAGGGGAGGATGTGACACCTGGCTCCCAGTGCATGCATTTATCATTCATGTACATTTATGTGTGCAACTATTTGCTTAAATGCCTACTTTTCCTATAAAATGCTATTAAGTGTTTATTTGCTCTCTATGTGTTAATATTTGTTAAATTGCTTTTAAATATCAAAATTTTGAGTTTATTTACTTTAGTAAATAAGAAATGAGCATTCAAATTATTTTCATAATAGATTTTTTAGTAAAACTTGCATTTAAAGAGTTTTTTATTAAATTGGGCCCGAACTAAAATTTTTATTATCTTATTTCCTGGATTTTATATTTTTCTTTTATTACTTAACTTATAATTAGCCTACGTTCACAAAACTTAAATTCATTGCATATGTGACAAGTGATTTCCAAAAATATATTGATATTATATGAATAGCAAAACTATGTATTATTTTGGGCTTAAAGAAGTTTTCTTCCATTCATTTTAATACACCTAAGCTCAAACTCATTTTAACCCACAACTCAAACCCAATATCCAACCCATCAAACCATATAATCATCCTTCACATATATATACTAAACAAAATAGAATAAACACAAAAAATGCTCAAAATAAACCAAAAAAGGCCAAAAATAAGCCAAATAAGCCTATTACGGGAATAGTACTTTTCTTGCCAATTTTGCTCAATTTGATCTTCCAAGCTTGTTCCAAGGATTCCAAACCATCAAAACACTTCATCTTTGCTTGTTCTACGTGATTGTGGTGAGTGATTTAACATTTTTATGCTTTTTTAATGTTTATGCCATAACTTTAAATTTCTAGATTTTTCAATATTAGCCAATGAAATGCTCAAATATGATCATAAATGTTGTTTACATGCTTTAGAAACGTGTTTTTGTTAGTTTTATGGTTTGGTTTTAGAGCTTTAGCAAAGGGTGAGTTGGAGAAGATGATGAATAGTGTTATTTTAGGGTTTTGTTAAAAAGTTGTTTATTAGATTGATTTTTTGCTTCTTATAGATGCTAGAGATGTTAATAAACATAGAAAAGTAGTTGAATGGACTTAGTTTGCTTAAACCTTGGTTAAAAATGCAAATTTAGCTTAGGTAATTCGGGGTAAAAGTGAATCCGGGATAGGATAATGGAGAAAATCAGTGTTAGGTGTTAGATGTGGTTTTCTAACGCTAGTTTGGGCATCGGTTAGGGTGTGTGTAGTTCAAATGCATAAAAGGAAAAATCAGTGTTTTGTAGGAAACAAGGGCTATCGGGTAGACTTAAGGGTTAAAAGGGTGCCATAATGTGGAGGTTGGAGGATATGATAGCTCGTTTGTGAATTGGGAACCTTGTCTTCCGGTTGGAAGCTAAATAGCCTATGTTAACAAAGGGGAAAATGGAGTTGAGGGCTTTTAGCACTTACATTGCCTTGTAGTGGTTTATAATATGCTTAAATGTAGTCCTAAGGTTTATGTGAGTTTTTGGTAAGGTTCCGTAAAAGATTATGATTTTTATCTCTTTATGCTCAATTGGTTATTTTAATGTTATTGCTTGTAATTCATTGATTTTTTAGGGCGACCTACCGGGACGCGACGTGTCGATCGCTTAACGCCTGAAAAATCATCAATTAATAACCTAACATTCATTATCACCTCACAAGTAGCTTCAAAAGTATGCTCAAGGCATTTGACATTAAAAGGCCACATCAACTTGTTTCATAATTACAAGACCTAGACTATTTGTACATGCCTCATACGTTGCCAAGTGAAGACATCTAGGTCTCAAAAGAATAGACATTCAAACTTAATTACATGTCCAAGTACTCCAAAATAATATTACAAGATAAGTTGTCCAAAATATACTTCATAAGTTCTTATTATCAAGTTCATCTTCAACAATAGCATGAAGATCACATAAAACAGAAGTCGGTCTCATCACAAAGAGCCCTCTGGCTCTCTACCTGTACTATTGTCTCAGCCTGGACCTCACCTAAAATGAATAAAAGAGGGGTGAACTAATCTACATATAGCTCAGTGAGGATGAAAAATAAGAAAAGGTTTTCACAAGGTTTTTTGATTTTTGCAAACTTCTTTCTAAAACCGTGCTATGCATATACATCTCATAATAAGAGCTAAACCAACTCAATATGATTAATCAACTTAATATGCCTGATTTGGATATAACCAGATCGGATACGCACGTATTATAAGCAAGCAACTCTACTATCCGAGGACCACTAGGATCCAAGCAAGAGTTGGAACCACGTAGTAAAAGGATACAATATCACGAACTTTGTTGGAGATGGCCAGTCTCGAGCTTTCTTATCAAATCTTTCTTCAACACACGAAACAAGAATGAGTACTCCGGAGGCAACTCAACCATGGTAGCCGACAACGACTTGGCAAGCCCGATGGTGCCCATGCAGAACGGAACTTCTACCGTGGGGTTTACAAGGCTGCTTGAATCATTTAACAATTGAAGCAATTCGTCCTAACTCTTCGAGGAAATACACCAAGCGAGAGTGGGCATTAGTCAAGCAAGAACATGTTAGGAGGACAATTAAGTAGGTTGCCTCCGTCAAGCAAGCATATTGAAGTAATGACATTCAATAAGTTATAAGCAAGTCAATATCTCATCAACCAAAACTTAAAGTGCAATGCAAGACCAGCAAATACATTTTCTTACAATGCCCAAATAATCACCACAATGTTCCTTGTTCATGTTAGCTAACTAAGCAAACAACTTCAACACTTTGACATTAGCCCAAATTAGGCAGTTAATTTCCCTATCTTACCAAACCCTAATTATTCTGACTTTGGTCTAGAATCGAAGCTCATCGAATGTAGTTAGTTCTAGAATCAAACAAAACTCAATTCGAAATTGAATTGAGTGAGATATGGCTTCCGGAAAACAATTGTGCAAAGCTATTTGCCGTCCGGTCGACTGATCCGATCGACCGGATCCGACTTGACTCTCCCGGCAGTGACTTCCGGGCGACTGATCCGGTCGATCAGATCCGACTTTAGTAGACCGGTAGTGACTTTAGCTTTGATCAGGTCGACTGGATCAGACTCCAGTCGACCGGACCCGACAACAAAATGCACGAATTTGCATTTCTTGCTTCTTTTGCTCAACCTCTTAACTCTAAACCTTAATCATTACTCCAAACACAACCTCTACAACTTTACAACCCCAAAATCATCACTTATCAAGCTATAACATTATCCAATTGCTAATTCCATCAAGAACAAACAAAGCGCAAGACCCAATAGGACCATTCAAGCTTAATATTCTATTTCTTCTATCCACCAACAAATCAAGCATACTCTACACATATAATAGTTCATTTAACTTATATTACAGCCTATCATAATCATTAAAAGCATAGGTGACAAGTTCAAGCCAAAGAAATCATTAACACATTTTGAAATCTTAGTTTGAACATACCAAGCTCAAATTCACCAAACAAGCTCATATATTCCATCATTATGCTCAATACACATACATAATTCATCAAATATGCTTCATATGTCTTTTACAAAGCTTTTCAAAAACATCCCTCACCTTTGTCTTGAGTTTAGAAGAAAATGGAGTAAGAGCAACCTTGAAGAAAGCTTAAAAATGCAAGTAGAATGCTCAAGAATGGCTGAAAATGGCTTGTTCTTCCTCCTCTTTCTTGTCTCTTCTCCCTTTTTCTTCTTTCTCTTCTTCTTTCTCTCTTCTCCTGATGGTTCAGTCGTGTGGTGTGTGTGTGTATCTGATCGTGTGTTTATGTGTATATTGTGTGAGTTTGGTATGTTTTAGTTAGGTAGAATATTGTTTATTAGATGAGATATTTTGTTAAGTTAACCAAATGACTAGAGTGCCCTTGAACTAAAGGCTTATTTTCTTGCTTGCCATATTGTCCAATTCTAATTATTTTAGTCATAGTTTAATTATTCTAGTTAGCTATTATCACTTAGTAAGACTTAATTATTTACCCATTCATCTAAAATACTCAAATGCATGTAAATTGACGAAATGCATGTAAATCAAGATAAATTGATACGAAAACATCTAAAATGATTTTATTATGTATTATATGATCTAAATGCACATGATATGCACATGGGGTCTCGTACGGGACTTCACATCCTCCCCCCTTAAAAGAATTCCGTCCTCGCAATTTATTTCTTACCTTGCAAACAAATTCGGGTACTGTTGTTGCATCTGATAGCATCTCTCCCACATTTTCTCTTCTACTCCATGATTATTCCAAAGTATCTTTACCATGGGAATAATCTTGTTGCGCAACTCCCGATCTTGCTAATCTAAGATCTGCACGGGTCTTTCCTCATAGGACAAGTTCTCTCGAAGTTCCAATGGTTCCGGTCCTAGGATGTGAGATGGATTGGAATGATACTTCCTTAGCATGCATACATGGAATACATTGTGAATGTTGGAGAGATATTGGGGTAGATCTAATCGGTATGCAAGCTTGCCGACTCTTCCCATGATTTCAAATGGTCCTACGTACCTTGGACTTAACTTTCCACCCTTGCCATATCTAATCAACCCCTTCTGAGGTGACATGTAATATCCCACGTCGGACGCGGAGGTCTTTGGGCTGCTTGATATAAGGGGATGTCTCCTTGTATCGTGTGGATGCGTTTTCACATGTAATGCGTGCGTGGGAAACAAAATCGTGAGGGGTATGGGCCCTAAAGCGGACAATATCCACATAGTGCACTTCCGGGCCCACTCGCCATAGCCTCAGTGCTCGCTTGGGCCCTAAGTCTAGGGAGTATCCTGTAGGCATGGGAGTGTTGGTTTCGGGATATTACAAAGGTGGTATCAAAGACGACGCGTTCGCATGGCCAGTGAGGACGCTGGGTCCCCAAGGGGGTGCGGGTGTAATATCCCACATCAGACGCGGAGGCCTTTGGGCTGCTTGATATAAGGGGATGTCTCCTTGTATCGTGTGGACGCGTTTTCACGTGCAGTGCGTGCGTGGGAAACAAAATCGTGAGGGATATGGGCCCCAAAGCGGACAATATCTACATAGTGCGCTTTTGGGCCCACTCGCCATGGCCTCGGTGCTCGCTTGGGCCCTAAGTCCAGTGAGTATCCTACAAGCGTGAGAGTGTTGGTTTCGGGGTGTTACAAAGGGTGGTGTCATATCACACATCGGACGTGGAGATCTTTGGGCTGCATGATATAAGGGGATGTCTCCTTGTATTGTGTGGACGCGTTTTCACGTGCAGTGCGTGGATGGGAAACAAAACCGTGAGGGGTATGGACGCCAAAGCAGATAATATACACATAGTGCGCTTCCGGGCCCACTCGCCATAGCCTTGGTGCTCGCTTGGGCCCTAAGTCCAGAGAGTATCCTGCAGGCATGGGAGTGTTGGTTTCAGGGCGTTACAAAGGTGGTATCAGAGCCGATGCGTTCGCATGGCCAGCGAGGACGCTGGGTCCCCAAGGGGGGGCGGGTGTAATATCCCACATCGGACGCGGAGGTCTTTGGGCTGCTTGATATAAGGGGATGTCTCATTGTATCATGTGGACGCGTTTTCACATGAAGTGCGTGCGTGGGAAACAAAACCGTGATGGGTATAGGCGCCAAAGTGGACAATATCCACATAGTACGCTTCCGGGCCCACTCGCCATGGACTCAGTGTTCGCTTGGGCCCTAAGTCCAGGGAATATCCTGCAGGCATGGGAGTGTTGGTTTCGAGGTGTTATACGACAACTTTAAGAATACCCGATCTCCAACTACGAACTCTAAGTCTCTCATCTGCTTATCCGTATAGCTCTTATATCTGCTTTGGGCCATGAGCATTCTCTTCCAGATCAAATGTACATTTTCAATATTTTTTTTATCAATTATGGCAATAGTGTGAGGTCTATTGCCTTCATCTCACAGACCTCGTCCCAATACAAAGGTGATCTACACTTCCTACCATACAAAGCTTCGTATGGTGCCATGCCAATTGTTGCATGATAGCTATTATTATAAGTGAACTCTACCAACGACAAATGTTTCTCCCAACTACTCCCGAAGTCCAACACACATGCTCGTAACATGTCTTCCAAAATTTGAATAGTCCTTTCGGATTGCCCGTCAGTTTGAGGATGGTAGGCTGTACTGAAGCTCAACTTCGTCCCTAAAGCCTCTTGAAACTTTTGCCAAAACCGAGATGTGAACCTTGGATCTTTTTCAGACACTATGCTCGCAGGAACACCATGCAATCTAACAATATTAGCTATATAAAAGTCGACTCGCTTCTCCATGCTATCCGTCTTATTCATTGCGAAGAAGTAGGCTGTCTTCGTCAATCGATCCACAACTACCCAAACAGTATTACACCCTCGAGGTGACTTTGGTAATAACGTCACAAAATCCATTGTTACATGCTCCCATTTCCATTGTAGAACTTCCAAAGGTTGCAAAAGTCTTGCGGGTCTTTGATGTTCTGGCTTAACTCTTTGACATGTCAAACAACGAGACATAAATTCCACAATATCCCGCTTCATATTGTTCCACCAATAGAATTACCTCAAGTCTAGATACATCTTTGTTCCCCCAGGATGTATTGCATACATCGTGTTATGAGAGCCTCTCCAAGTATATTTTTCTTCAATTCTAGGTCATTCAGTACACAAACCCAGTTCTGAAATCTCCACAATCCATCTTGTTGTTTGAAATCTAGATTGTCTTCTTTTATCTTTTGGAATTGTGAATCTTGTTGTAGGGTTTCTTTGATTTGAGACAACAATGTTGGTTGAACATTAAATGAGCATTTACCACAAATCTTGTCAAAATTGTCTTCCGGCTTAATGCATCTGCTACCACATTTGTTTTATCGGGCATAGAATTGATCGTGCAATTATAGTCATCCAGTAGCTCCATCCATCTCTCTTACCTCATGTTGAGATCCTTTTGGTAAAACAGGTACTTCAAACTCTTATGATCAGTAAATATTTTGAACTTGCTTCCCCACAAGTAATGCCTCAACTTCTTCAATGCAAACACAATTGCCGCAAGTTCCAAGTCATGTGCTGGGTAATTTTCCTCATAAGACTTAAGCTTCTGTGATGCATAAGCGATGACCTTATTGTTTTGCATCAATACACATCCTAGTCCTTCCTTTGAGGCATCACTATAAATAACGAACCCTTGACTTCCCTCGGGTAATGCCAATACATGAGTAGTTGTCAATCTTTTCTTCAACTCATGGAAACTGTTTTTACACTTATCATCCCACACGAATCTAACCTTATTTTGTGTGAGCTTTGTGAGTAGCCCTACAAGCTTGGAAAAATCCTTTACAAATCTCCTATAGTAACCTGCCAAACCAAGAAAACTACGTACTTTCGTGACATTCTCCGGTTTCTTCCATGATTGTACCACATCAATCTTGGTCAGATCCACCGCAATCCCCTATTGAGAAATCTCATGTCCCAAGAATGCCGCTTGCTTGAGCCAGAATTCACACTTACTAAAATTGGTGTACAATTGATGTTCTCTCAACTTCTGCAATACCAAATACAAATGCCTCTCATGTTCCTCCTCGGTCTTCGAGTACACCAGGATATCATCTATGAAAATTACTATAAACTAGTCCAAATACAGTTGGAACACCCTGTGCATCAAGTCCACAAAGGCGGCAGAAGCATATGTTAATCCAAAGGACGTCACTCCAAATTTATAATGTCCATACCTTAACCTGAAGGCTGACTTAGGCACATCATCCCTTTTAATGCGGAGTTGATAATATCCTGCCTTAAGTCGAACTTCGAATAGACCCTGGCTCCCTGAAGTTGATCAAACAATTCATCGATTAATGGCAAAGGGCACTTGTTTTTTATTGTCAGTTGATTTAACCCCCTATAATCAATACAAAGCCTCAACGTTCCGTCCTTCTTCTTCACAAATAAGACCGGTGACCCCCACGGAGACGAACTAGGTTGTATGAATCATTTCTCCAACAAGCCTTGTAGTTGAACCTTTAACTCTTGCAACTCGGTCGGAGCCATACGGTACGCAGCCTTAGAGATTGGCTGTGCACCCGGTATTGTATCAATTACAAACTCAATCTCCGTTGTGGGTGGTAATCCCAGCAATTCCAGAAACACATCATCAAATTCCTTAACCATCGGTACCTCTGCTAACTTAACTTGATCCGTTGGCTTGTTAATTAGGTAAGCCAAATATCCATTGTAACATTTCCTTATGTATTTCACAGCCTTGACTGAGGATATCACGGCCTTTCCTGACAAGTCACGTTCTCCTCTCACCTTAAGCACAGGTTGTCCTGGTACCCGGAACTCAATAACCTTTGTCCGATAATCTAATTGTGCATGATGCCGTGATAGCCAATCCATCCCTAAAATAACTTCATAGTCTCGAAAGATAAGTACTATAAGATTGGCCAAAAAATCTCGATTCTCAACCTGTATCTTACATGCTTTACATGCCAGTCTAGTAGATATGTAGGGCCCATTGGTGTGCTAACTTCTATATGATATGATAAATTCTCAATTGGCAACTTAGAGCGATATGCACATTTGCGAGTTATGAATGAATGTGTAGCTCCAGTATCAATAAGAACCTTAACCAATTGATTTTGAATCAGGAAGGTACCTTCAACAATAGTGGCATCATCGAGGATTACTTCTTGAACCATAGCATAAGCTCGGGCTTGAACCCTTTGCGCTGGAGCATTCCTTACAGGCTGAACTGGTGCATCATTACTCTGCCACTTTAGGCAATCCTTAGTGAGGTATTGATCACTTCTACACCTAATTCATTTCCCATTCTTCCTCCAACATTGGGCTTCAGAATGCCCCTTCTTTTCACAATAGTTGCACATGACACTTCGGAAGGTCGTAGTATTCCTTGTGGAACCACAGGTAGACTGAGTAGCTGAGGCACTAGGCTGCGATCTAGCAACAGTTGGTCTTACTTGGCTTTAGTGTCACGCCCCAACTCGACCCCACCTACAATCAGTCAGGACGCAACGGAATTTCGGCAGCGTAACGACAGTAAATAGATTTCCGAGGTTCTAAACCAACCTCATTTATAACATTAAACATCCAATTCTATAACCATACAAACAACAACTCCTCAACAGCATAAAAAAACACAACATAACCGTAATATACAATAATCAGTCGTCGTTATCTACCTTCGTTCCAACATAACATACAATACCTCAACCTTATCATACATTTCAAAAATAAGTTGAGACACATCTACAACTTAACCATAGACAAAGAAAGCCACTAAGTTAACATCGTTTGGATCATCATCTTTCAACATCTATTACAATAAGAACCATAAAGCATATAAAAGTCTATTAAGCTAATATACATGACATTAAACAACATATAATCATGGATAAGACTCAGGAACATATGACTCGTCCACGTAAGGCACATTTTCCTCCTCAGGAGGCACGTACCCGTAATCCGGCTCTGCAACACCTGTAAGCATGCAATAATAGAGAGTGAGCTTATATACATAAGCCCAGTGAGGATCCGATAGATCTCGAGCAAGGTCTACTAAACTCCTTGGAATAATCCTTTGAGTCAGTAAACACACAATAACACAAATAATACTATCATCACATAACTATATAACCAATCAATAAAGGATACTCTATTTGGTGTAGCTCCAAACGCCATCACGATCTCAACCGTTCTTCTTATAACTCCCCATTACTCACGCACCCGAGGTACCTTACTAGCCCCTCCCTCCATGACACCTCCGTCATGCGAGCTGGGGGTAGCCTATGGCAGTCATGCCGTTATCAACCCGACAGCCCAACGCTGCCCAAGAGGTGGCACACACATACCAAGACTCCATAATCATCAATCATCAATCAATCATCAATCAATCAATTGGGAGATCAGCAACGAAAGTGCCTGATTCCCGAACTCAATAATAATCAATCGATAACATCAATATTAAATTAAACAACAAACAACGAAGTTAGATGACAAAGTAGGCCATCTAACCGGACATGCATAATATACACAATTAAACCCTAAATTACTCATCAACAACTCACCATTCAACACTCGAACACCACCCAACCATCTAAAGGCATCGTTCAAGAAATTAAAGAATGACAACCTAAACTTCTAAAATTCATAACTTACAATCTACTAATCCAAACATTGCCAAATCAGTTTCTATCACTCACCCATTCAACCTACTACATTAGCCCTCTTGGAAATCCACCATAACACCTCCAAATCATGCCTGATAACCCTAAAACCCTAGGATGTCTTGGCTGGATTTTCCGGATTTTCACACGAACAATGTAATCGAAAATTCGGCATTACAACAGCGCTAACACGTAATTATCAAGTATTTAGAAATCGACGGCAATCGATTTCGATCAACACAACTCATTTAATTCAACTTTGAACATTTTAATCCAAATTAAATACCCGAAAAATAAAAATTATGCTACATCCGACAGAAATTCGTAGTATTGCATCAAAATGATCCCCAGCATGCAAGGAGCAATAATCTAACATCAGATTAACATTCTAACGGTTCAATAATTAATTATACGCAAAAACATAAAAATGACATTTTGAGATCTAGAATATTTCTCTCACCTTTGATGCGATATAAGCCTAGGAATGCGTGCTATGTGTGCCCAACAAGCAGACTCCAAGTCGGTGCGAAGTTCTACGAACAAAAACTAGGTTTTTCTTTGAAAAATTGATTGAAAAGCTTGAGTTTTTCTCTTTCTTTTTCTCCCTCAACCTCTCGGCCCTTTGTGTGTGTGTGGAGTGTGTTTTGTGCTTTGCTTAGTGTGTGTTGATGACAATATATAATGAAAAGCTTAGTCAATAAAAAAAAATGCTAAGTCAAAGTAGTTTAAGTTAGTATTTTTGTGTTTTAATGACTTTAAACTCATTTTATTGCTCACCAAGCTCAAAATAATTATGCAACCCCCAAGATATCTCAAGTGGATTACTTTTAGGTGACAAGAAGTTTTACAATCCAATAATTTCACCCGAGTTGGCTTAAAACTTGATTTTTGCAAAAGTCGGTGTAAAAACCCTAATAAATTCTTAAGCCGATTTTAAAACCGTTTTCATCAAACACAGGTCTATTAAAGTCCGTTGAATAGGTCTAGAAGGGTTAAAAAGACCAGTTTCAAAATTTTAGCGGACGTGTTTCGAAAATACTATTCACTGAAAATCGACGATAAAATTTCTAACTCCGTTTTTTATGAAAATTTCATGAATGCACATTTAGCACGTATTAGGAGTATTGACATCAAAATTATAACTTTCTAGGTCCTATAGCACATAAACAGATCATATGCACCCAAAACGAGGTATAGCACGAAAAACGAGATAAGCAGGAAAATGGGGTTTCACATTCTCCCCTCCTTATAGAAATTTCGTCCTCGAAATTCTTACTTGATGTACGGAATAGATCTGGGTATTGCTGCTGCATCTGATCTCGTCTCTCCCACGTAGCTTCCTCAATGCCGTGATGCTTCCAGAACACTTTTACCATCAGAATCCTCTTCGACCTCAACTCTTGGTCCATCTGATCTACAATACGAATCGGACGCTCGTCATAAGTCAAATTCTCTCGAAGTTGTAACGGCTCTGGCTCAAGAATGTGAGAAGGATCCGGATTATATTTCCGCAAATTAGACACGTGAAATACATCGTGAACATTAGAGAAGTTCTCCAGTAAAGCCAACCGATATGCCAACTTACCAACCCTGCCGGTAATCTCAAACGGCCCAACAAATCTCGGACTCAGCTTTCCACCTTTACCATAACGAGCAAACCCCTTTCGAGGAGACAATCTCAAGAAAACCCGATCTCCGACTACAAACTCCAAATCTCGACGACGCTTATCAACATAACTCTTGAATCTACTCTGCGCCGTAAGCATTCTCTGCCTGATTAACTGAACATTCTCAATCTTTTCTAGAAGCTCTGGCATGATAGTCGGATCAACAGTCTTCATCTCTCCTACCTTGTCCCAATATAAAGGTGAACGGCACTTACGACCGTAAAGAGCTGCGAAAGGTGCCATTCCAATAGTAGCTTGATAACTATTGTTATAGGCAAACTCGGCAAGTGGTAGATGTTTCTCCCAGTTCTTCCCGAAGTCCAGAACACAAGCCCTAAGCATATCTTCTAGAATCTGAATAGTCCGCTCAGACTGACCGTCGGTCTGTGGATGATACGCGGTACTGAAGTTCAACTGAGTACCTAAGGTCTCCTGAAGTTTCTCCCACAAACGAGAAGTAAATCGAGGATCTCGATCGGAGACAATACTAGATGGAATACCGTGAAGTCTAACAATCTGATCCAGATAGAGGTCCGTCAACTTTGTAACCTCATCTCCTATCTTCATGGCAATAAAATGAGCTGTCTTCGTCAAACGATCCACGACAACCCAAACTGCATCATTACCCCTCGGTGATCTAGGCAACCCAGTGACGAAGTCCATCGTAATATGCTCCCATTTCCACTCTGGTATAGCCAATGGCTGAAGCAAACCTGCAGGTCGTTGATGCTCGGCTTTCTCTCTCTGACAAGTCAAACATCTAGATACAAACTGAGCAACCTCCCTTTTCATGTTGTTCCACCAGTAATGTTGCTTCAAATCCCGATACATCTTAGTTTCACCGGGATGAATAGTATATTTAGAATTATGAGCTTCCTCCAGAATACCTCGCCTCAAACTCGGCTCATCGGGAACACAGACTCTGGTCCGAAACCGAAGAATACCGTCCTCATGCAGTTTGAAGTTAGAATGATCATCCGTGATCTGACCCTTGTTCTTCTGAAGTTTAACATCAAGTTGCTGAGCTTCCCTGATCTGAGACAATAATAAAGGCTGAATACAAAGATGTGAACACATCACTCCAACCTGAGTCAACTCTGGTCTCCAATAACTAAACTCCTCAAGAACCTCCCACTTCTTGACAGCCAAACAAGAAATACTAGCCTTCCGGCTGAGAGCATCTGCCACAACATTTGCCTTTCCAGGCAGATAATTGATAGAACAATTATAATCTCCAAGAAGCTCCATCCATCTCCTCTGACACATATTTAACTCCTTCTGTGAGAATAAGTACTTAAGACTCTTATGATCAGTGAAAATCTCAAACTTACTACCCCACAGATAATGACGCCACTTCTTAAGTGCAAAGACAACTGCTGCCAACTCAAGATCATGAGTCGGAAAGTTTTCTTCATAAAGCTTCAACTTTCGAGAAGCATAGGCAATAACTCGGCCATCCTGCATAAGAACACATCCCAAGCCCTCCTTGGATGCATCACTGTAAATGACCATATTATCGGTCCCCTCTGGTAGAGCAAGTACTGGAGCGGTAGTTAACCTCTTTTTCAACTCCTGAAATCCACTCTCACACTTCTCATCCCAATTAAAGATAGTCCGTTTCTGAGTCAACTTAGATAGTGGCCCCGCAATCTTCGAGAAGTCCTTGACAAACCTACGGTAATAACCCGCCAAGCCAAGAAAGCTACGGACATCGTAATACTCTCCGGCCGCTTCCAAGACATCACCGATTCAATCTTAGTGGGATCTACGGAAATACCGCTCTGTGTAATAACATGGCCAAGAAAAGAAATCCGTTGCAGCCAAAATTCACATTTGCTGAACTTGGCAAACAACTGATGCTCCTGTAACTTCTCTAATACAAGCCGTAGATGTTGCTCGTGCTCCGATTCAGATTTAGAATAGACCAAGATATCATCAATAAAAATCACCACAAACTGGTCCAAGTACGGCTGAAAGACTCGATGCATCAAATCCATGAATGCTGCCGGTGCATTAGTCAAACCAAAGGGCATAACAACAAACTTATAATGCCCGTACCGAGTCCTGAAGGCAGACTTCGGAACATCGTCCGTTCGAATCTGAAGCTCATAATACCCCTTCCTCAAATTAAATTTAGAATAGACTTTGGCTCCCTGAAGTTGATCAAACAACTCATCAATCAGTGGCAAAGGATATTTATTCTTGATGGTCACCTGATTCAAACCACGGTAATCAATACACAATCTCAAAATACCATCCTTCTTCTTCACAAATAAAACAGGAGCTCCCTAAGGTGAAGAACTCTGCTGAATGAATCCTTTCTTCAATAACTCCTGTAACTGAGTCTTCAACTCCTTCAATTCAGCTGGTGCCATCCGGTACGCCGATTTAGAAATAGGTTGAGTACCTGGAACAAGATTAATCACAAACTCTATATCCCTCTCTGGCGGCAATCCTGGCAACTCCTCGGGAAATACATTAGGATATTCCCAGATAATAGGGACTTCCTCTAGCTGTAGCTTATCAGATGGCTTGTTGATCAAATAAGCTAGATAACCCGAACACCCCTTACTCACCAACTTAACGGCTTTAGTTGCTGAGATAACAAAACTCGTCTTAGCACCCCGGTTACCCGCTACTTCTACTACTGGCTGATCTGGAAAACGAAACTGTACTACATTGGTTCTACAGTTCAACTGGGCATCATACTTAGAAAGCCAATCCATACCCAGAATAACATTATACCCCCGGATAGGAAATAAAATAAGGTCCGAAGGAAAATTATGCCCCTTAACATGTATTATACAATCCTTACATACTAAGCCAGTAATATACTTATCAGTCAAAGAGGTACTAATCTCAACCACATAAGGCAATCTTTCAGGTTGCAATTTAACACGTTGCACACAAGCAGGAGTAATGAAAGGATGCGGAGCAGCAGAATCAATCAACACTTTAACAAGTTGATCAAATATAAGGAAGTTATCTTCCACAACTGCAGTCTCCTCAGCCATCTCCTCCATATCAACTGCGTAAGCCCGGGCCTGAACCCGCTGCTGCTGTGGCACACTGCTTGTAGGCCTACCCTGGTAACCCTGAGTCGCTGCCCGACCCTCAGTCCTCGCATATCTAGGGCAATCCTTCGCCCTATGCTCGATGCTACCACAACCCAAACATGTCCCTGCCTTTACCCTGCAGTCGGACTCCACATGCCCTGGGCGCTTGCAGTAATTACACTGCGATGATGTGGCACTAACACTGCCCCTAGAAGAACCAGAAGCTGATGAAGCAGCTGATACAGCCTGCTGCTGAGGTCTCACCACACTAGGCCTGTACTAACCCTGAGACTGGGTTGGCCTATACTGAGTCTGAACCTGATATGGCCTCTGCTGAAACTGAGGCCGATAGTAACTCTGCTGACCCTGTGGCCTATAAGAACCCTGCTGGGCTGGTGGCCTGTAGACAACCTGCTGTACTGGAGGCCTATATATAACCTGCTGGCCCTGTGGCTGATACGGCCTCTTACTAGGCTGACTGGAGACAATCTGATCCCCTTTCCTCTTCTCTAACCTAGAAGCTGCATCAAAAGCCTCAGTGAAGATATCATAGCGATTCAGAGCCATTGCATCCTGAATCTCGGGCCTCAATCCCAACATAAATCTACGGGTCTTCCTCTCCTCCACAGCTACAAACTCCGGTGCATACAGGGACAACCTAGTGAATGTAGCCTCATACTGAGCCACAGTAGAATCCCCCTGTACCAAAGACAAGAACTCAACCTCTCTCCTCTCCCGTGCAACCCTCGGGACATACTTATCCCTAAAAGCAGTCAGAAAGGTATCCCAAACATACGGAACACCCCGGGTCTCCCAACTGGCTCTCACAGTACGCCACCATTCCTCTGCCTCATCATCAAGCAAATAGACAGCACAAGTCACCTTCCTCTCATCAGTGTACCCGAGAGAATCAAAAATTTTCTCTAACTTACTAATCCACGACTCGGCCTTCCTATCATCAGGCTCTCCCTGAAATCTAGGAGGATAGTACCCCAGAAACTCCTTCATAGTACCTCGACCGTGATTACCTCCCTGTACATTCTGTATCTGAGCCTGCAACGCTTGAGTCTGAACAGCCTGACCTGCTAACAACTGGGCCTGCCCAGCCATCAAATCTGCAATCCGATCCATTGCTGACCCTAACCTGACATCACCCCTATCACTGCCCTGTGCCACATTACCAGGGACTTCATCTACAATCTCGGGCCTGCCACGAGTCCTCGGTCTACCGGCCATCGTACTAATCAAAGAGTTAGCACAGGTTATAGCACATAAACAGATTATATACAACTTTTAACACATAAACAACAAACTCATATAAAGCACATAGATCACATAAGTTTCAATCACATAAGCAAATTGATCACATAATCACATAAGCACTTAAATCACATAATCACTTAATCATTTAGTCATATCAATACATAATTCACTTTTCTTTCTTTTCACACATATTTCATGCTAAGACCATTACCCACATTCCGAGAATACCCCGGCTGACAACTAACATGCGCTCTGATACCACTTAAATGTCACGCCCCAACTCGACCCCACCTACAATCAGTCAGGACGCAACAGAATTTCGGCAGCGTAACGACAGTAAATAGATTTTCGAGGTTCTAAACCAACCTCATTAATAACATTAAACATCCAATTCTATAACCATACAAACAACAACTCCTCAACAGCATAACAAAACACAACATAACCGTAATATACAATAATCAGTCTTCGTTATCTGCCTCCGTTCCAACATAACATATGATACCTCAACCTTATCATACATTTCAAAAATAAGTTGAGACACATCTACAACTTAACCATAGACAAAGAAAGCCACTAAGTTAACATCGTTTGGATCATCATCTTTCAACATCTATTACAATAAGAACCATAAAGCATATAAAAGTCTATTAAGCTAATAGACATGACATTAAACAAAATATAATCATGGATAAGAATCAGGAACATATGACTCGTCCACGTAAGGCACATTTTCCTCCGCATGAGTCACGTACCCGTAATCCGGCTCTGCAACACCTGTAAGCATGCAATAATAGAGAGTGAGCTTATATACATAAGCCCAGTGAGGATCCGATAGATCTCGAGCAAGGTCTACTAAACTCCTTGGAATAATCCTTTGAGTCAGTAAACACACAATAACACAAATAATACTATCATCACATAACTATATAACCAATCAATAAAGGATACTCTATTTGGTGTAGCTCCAAACGCCATCACGATCTCAACCGTTCTTCTTATAACTCCCCATTACTCACGCACCCGAGGTACCTCACTAGCCCCTCCCTCCATGACACCTCCGTCATGCGAGTTGGGGGTAGCCTATGGCAGTCATGCCGTTATCAACCCGACAGCCCAATGCTGCCCGAGAGGTGGCACACACATACCAAGACTCTATAATTATCAATCATCAATCAATCATCAATCAATCAATTGGGAGATCAGCAACGAAAGTGCCCGATTCCCAAACTCAATAATAATCAATCAATAACATCAATATAACATCAATATTAAATTAAACAACAAACAACGAAGTTAGATGGCAAAGTAGGCCATCTAACCGGAAATGCATAATTACACAATTAAACCCTAAATTACTCATCAACAACTCACCATTCATCACTCGAACACCACCCAACTATCTAAAGGCATCGTTCAAGAAATTAAAGAATGACAACCTAAACTTCTAAAATTCATAACTTACAATCTACTAATCCAAACATTGTCAAACCAGTTTCTATCACTCACCCATTCAACCTACTACATTAGCCCTCTCGAAAATCCACCATAACACCTCCAAATCATGCCTGATAACCTTAAAACCCTAGGATGTCTTGGCTGGATTTTCCGGATTTTCACACGAACAATGTAATCAAAAATTCGGCATTACAACAGCGCTAACACGTAATTATCAAGTATTTAGAAATCGACGGCAATCGATTTCGATCAACACAACTCATTTAATTCAACTTTGAACATTTTAATCAAAATTAAATACCCGGAAAATAAAAATTATGCTACATCCGACAGAAATTCGTAGTATTGCATCAAAATGATCCCTAGCATGCAAGGAGCAATAATCTATCATCAGATTTCAATTCTAACGGTTCAATCTTCATTTATACGCAAAAACATAAAAATGACATTTTGAGATCTAGAATTTTTCTCTCACCTTTGATGTGATATGAGCCTAGGAATGCGTGCTATGCGTGCCCAACAAGCAGAATCCAAGTCGGTGCAAAGTTCTACGGACAAAAACTAGGTTTTTCTTTGAAAAATTGATTGAAAAGCTTGAGTTTTTCTCTTTCTTTTTCTCCCTCAACCTCTCAGCCCTTTGTGTGTGTGTGGAGTGTGTTTTGTGATTTGCTTAGTGTGTGTTGATGACAATATATAATTAAAAGCTTAGTCAATTAAAAAAAATGCTAAGTCAAAGTAGTTTAAGTTAGTATTTTTGTGTTTTAATGACTTTAAACTCATTTTATTGCTCACCAAGCTCAAAATAATTATGCAACCCCCAAGATATCTCAAGTGGATTATTTTTAGGTGACAAGAAGTTTTACAATCCAATAATTTCACCCGAGTCGGCTTAAAACTCGATTTTCGCAAAAGTCGGTGTAAAAATCCTAATAAATTCTTAAGCCGATTTTAAAACTATTTTCATCAAACACAGGTTTATTAAAGTCCGTTGACTAGGTCTAGAAGGGTTAAAAAGACCAGTTTCAAAATTTTAGCGGACGTGTTTCGAAAATACTATTCACTGAAAATCGATGATAAAATTTCTGACTCCGTTTTTTATGAAAATTTCATGAATGCACATTTAGCACGTATTAGGAGTATTGACATCAAAATTATAACTTTCTAGGTCTATAGCACATAAACAGATTATATGCACGCAAAATGAGGTATAGCACGTAAAACGAGATAAGCAGGAAAGTGGGGTTTCACATTTAGGCTTGACTTTGGGCCGGATAGGATCGTTGTGGTCCTTGAGATAGAAAAGGCCTCTTGTTGACTTGGCTGGGTGCACCTCTATTATCAAATTTCCTCTTCTCCACTCGGGTTGCATATTCAATCATTTCGGCATAGGAAATGAAACAATGAGATGCCAGGAAGTCTTGAATCTCGGGCCTCAACCCCTATTCAAATTGCTTAATCCTTCATAGTAGAATGTGTGGTTGAGATATGCGATACACATAAACTGATTAGCGATAGCTATAATATGATTAAGTTTTGAACCATTAGCATATTTAGTGTTGCAAGTGCACCTAGGAGTACAAGTTATGCACAAAGGGTATGATAAGTGAATATGAGGTTTACATATATCCATAGCCAAGACTCTCATATACGGATGCTAAGTTGTTACTAGTGCTAGGACATCTTGATGGATAATAGACATAGAGTAATATACGTGAATTTGGACTTGAATGAAACCCCCAACATTAGGTGCTAGCCTGGGGTGTTGTAACCTATAATTATGCTAGAATGGCTTATTGATTATGATATATGATATAGGTGTTATTGAAAATGCTCTTCTTTTATGCGACGATTTGAGCTAAGGTTTGACATCTAGATGATACCTGAAGAATTGTGGTGTTATATTGTGCTAAAGAGTCAAGGTTCCTAGTTAACTAAGGTGTCTTACTTATGTTATATATAAATTGGAAAGTGTAATAAGATAAGGTTAGGCATACAAAGCCATTTGGTACTGGAAGGTATCTCGAAGAACCTTGAGAGTTACTTATTGATTTCAAGAGATTCTTGCTTGGTTTTGAAATGAACTAGAAATATTATAAGAGTGTAGTGCTCAATTTCCTAAGAATAGAAGTAAGGAGGCATGACAAGGATTGAAATCTAACGGGGTAAAATTAGCTATGACCATGTTGTGTAAATAGGTTTGAACTTGGTATCTTGAGTCGGAGTTATGGAGTGTGACTCTTTGGAAGCTTGAAAATGAATGTGGGGTTAATGTAGTTGTATGAACGACAAAGGAGAATTAGAACGAAGGAATTGCAAAGAGGCAATTCTGTTAAGGTGGAGAGGATATGAGACCCCGTACCAAGGCCATGTGCATTTTATAGCATTTTATATATTTTTGTATCATTTAATATGCATTTATTTCAATTAATGTGCATTTATATTGATTAGTGTATGTTTGACTCGTTTTACGTGCACATATTTCGTTTAACTTCCATTTAAGTTCATTTTCGTGCATTTGGATGAGTGAGATATTGTAGGCATTAATTAGATTTTATCGCATCACACTAGCTAACTAGGATAATTAAAATAGGGCTAGAATGACAAACTAGAAGATGAGCTTTTAGTTGGAGAGCAACTTAGTCTTTTGGGCATCTTGCAAAATATCCTACCTACCTAAAAAATACACAAACATATACATATCATTTAAAAACAAAACAAATATACAAACACACATACCCACACGTTTGATGCACACAAAACACATATAACCCACACTTACTCACGCGATTGAGAGAAGAACAGAGAAAAGGAGAAGAATAAGAAGAAGAAGAAGAAGAAGAAGAAGAAGAAGAATAAGAGAAGTCATTTTCAGCCATTCTTAAGTATTCTCTTTGTATTCCTAAGCTTTCTACAAGGTTGTTCGTGCTCCATTTTCATCTAGAACTCAAGACTAAGGTGAGGGATGTTTTGAAAATTTTTTCTTAAAGTTCATTCAAGATGAGAATATGTATATTTGTTGATTATTCTTGCTTATAATGCATACACTAGGGGTTTGAAGTATTTTTTGAGTATTATGAGTTGTTTGAGCTAGGGTTTATCCAATATATGTATTTGGGATCTTGATGAGTTAAAGAGGTTGAAATTTGAGTTGGGTGAAGTATTATACATGTGCTAGAAGGGTTGAGTTGCTTGCAATGTATGAACATGAAATGAAGATCATGAGAACTTTTATAGTGGCTTTGATGTTCTTGACTTGTTGCTTGATTCAAATGTGTTGTATACATGTTGTTGGGTTGTTATGTTGTTTACCAAGCTTCCTTGAGTGTACAATATGCTTAGTTATTGATCCAAGCCAAAAACAAGAAGTTAAAATAGCAAAAGAAGCAAGAAAGTAGAATTTCGTGCATTTTGCTGTCGGGTCCGGTCGACCGAAGACGGATCTGGTCGATGACTTCGGTCGACCTGATCAGTCGACTTAAGTCACTGCCAGGCAAGTGGAGTTGGATTTGGTCGACCGGATGTTTTCAGCTTTGCGCAACATTTTTTCGAAGGCCATATCTTGGTCAATTCAATTTCGAATTGAGATCCGTTTGATTCTAGAGTTATCTACATTTAATAAGCTTCGATGCTAGACCAAAATCAGAGTAATTGGAGTTCGGGAATGTAGGTAAATTAACTGTTTAATTTAGGCTAATGTAGAAGGGTTGATGATGCTTCATAGTTTCGTTCGTGCTTGCATTTTATTGTCGTTTTGAGTTGTTTTAAAGTGTTCTTACACCCTCCTTTGGTATATGGCTGTGTTGAGTTCTTCTACATGGTATTAACATGGTCAAGCATGACGAGTATTGGTTTCATGGTTATCCAAATGATACACTTATCACTATATGTTCATATGAGGTCGCTATGTGGTTAAACACTTGCATGATAAAACAACTTTCCTTGTTGTCCTCCACTTTGTGTCTTATGAAGTCTAAATGAAAGGTGTTCACATGTCTACTTGTTTGACTATTTGATAAGTATGTTTGACATGATTACATGGTGCGAACCAAGATTAAGCTTGAATATGATTGGAGCATACTCGAATCATGAATACGCTCGAATATGTTTGAATCAGGTAATTGCTAAGTATGCTTGATTAAGCTTGGGTTAGGTATATGTCTGAATATGCTTGATGGAGACAACCTCCTTGTTGTTCTCCCTATGGTGCCTATGTATTCTACATGTAAATGAGGTGTGATGGTGTCGCAACCTTTTATGATTAGCGTGTTTATGGGTTGCCTCCAGAGTTTCCTCTTCATGGGTTGCCTCTATAGTGCCCTCTTGATTGACGTGTTTATGGGTTGCCTCTGGAGTACCCTCTTCATGGGTTATCTCTGTAAAACCCTCTTGATTGACGTGTTATGGGTTGCCTCTAGAGTACCCTCCTCATGGGTTGCCTCTAAAGTGCCCTTTTGGTTGGCATACTTATGGGTTGTGTCACACCCCAACTCGACTCCACCTACAATCAGTCAGGACGCGATGGAATTTCGGCAGTATAACGACAGTAATTAAGACACCGAGGCTCTAAACCAACCTCTTCAGAATACCATACAACCAACTCCACAAACCATTCACCAATCAACTCCTCAATTAAATTAACAAGATACAACATAACCATATTATACAATTATCATTCCTTCAACAACCCATTCATAGTTATACGCCTCCGTTCCAACTTAGTACAGAGGCTATACATACATTTCAAAATAGGTTATTACCAACTTAGTAATCTAATCATGATCAAAATAAAGACTATTAAATCATCATACAAACGTCTTTATATTAAGATAGGTTATACAATACATTGTTTTACAACAACTAAGATAATCTCATGGCAATGACTCCTGCACATAAGACTCATCCACATATGGCACATTTCCCTCTTCAAGAGACACGTACCTATAGTCAGAATCAGTAACACCTGCATGCATGCAATAATTGAGAGTGAGCTTATATAAAATAAGCCCAGTGAGGATCCGATAGATCTCTAACAGTATTTACTATACTCCTTGGAAATCATCCTTTGAGCAGTAAACACACAATAAACATCAATAACAATACAAATTCACCAATAAAAGTAAACAATCAGTAAGGATACGATATAGTTGTTCCTTTGAAGCCATTGGACTTTATCCAATCCTTTCACGAACCTTAACATTCCCACCTTAATACTCCAGCTCAAGAGAATCCAGAAACCCTGATAGTATGACCCAGCACCCATGGATTTCCTTGTCCATACGAGTGAGGGAATTGGCCATGGTGGTCGGTTATCGCCTGGAAAACCCGAGGCTGCCCAGGGTAACACAACACAACCAAGCCCGATAACAATTGTTGTAAACATTCGCATGCACAACTAATCACTCAATCATGCAATCAAACCGCTCAGAGAGGACAACAAAGTAGGTCGCCCTTAGATTAAATTCAACAATCAATTAATCAGTTAACAATGTAATACCCCGGATTAACCCCGAGCGTGCTCCTCATGGTTTTGTAACAACAATCAATAATCAATAATCAATAATCAATTAATCCGTATTTCAACAATCATTTAAACAACATTTAACAATCAACAACTATATAATCATGAAACAATTAAGTTAGATGACAAAGTAGGCCATCCAACTCAACAGACATTAAACACACAACCAAACTCTAGTCTAACCATCAACAACTCACAATTCAATCACTCAAACACCACCCAAACAACTAAAGGAATATATCAACATTTTAAAGAAAGACAACCCAAACTTATAAAAGTCATAACTTACGTTCTACTAATCCGATAACCTCCAAACTAGTTTCTATCACTCACCCACTCAATCAACAACATTAGTCCCCTCGGAAACCAACCAAAATACATCCAAGTCAAGCCCAACAACCCTAAAACCTCAATGTACCTAGGCTAAAATTACCGGACTTTCACACCGATATCACAATCAAAATTTCAGCATTACAACAGTACTACCACGTATTTAACAAACTTTTACAAATCGACAGAAATCAATTCCAACTACTACAACTCAAAATATTCAACAAATAGCCAACAACTCAACTTTTAATACCCGAAAATAAAAATTCATGCTACAATGGTTCAAATATTATATAAACGATCCTTAGCATGCACTGAGCAATAATATAACATCAATTCAACTTTCTAACGGTTCAAAATTCAATTATACGCAAAAACATAAAAGCTGACATTTGAGATCTAGAATTTTTCTCTCACCTTTGATGTGTTTTGATGCAAGAAAGATGTAGAATGGTTGCCCAAAAAGTGAAATCAAGATTTGAATGAAGTGATTTGGACTTGAATTGCAAAATCTATGTGAAAAATGTTTTGAAAAGCCTTGAAAATGCCTTATTCTTCCTCCTTCTTGAACTCATGGTTTTGTGTGTGTTTTTGGGGTATTTTTGGCTTGTTTTAATGTGTGTTGATGATATAAGGTCAAGGTCAACAAAAATAATAAAGGTCAAAGTTAGTTTATTTAGTCTTTTAATCGTTTTCTAGTCTTTTAATTGTATTTTTAGACTATTTTGCTCACAAACATGCATTCAACACTTAGACTATTTTAAGTAGTATATTTTTAGTTGACAACAAGTTTCGTATGCATATATTTACACCCGACTCGGTTAAAAACTCAATTTTTGCAAAAGAAGGTGAAAAGTCATATTATTTGTTTTCAAATTTCTTTTGAATGCACAATTAATCTAAAATCATTTAATACCACATATAAATACATCTATATTAATATAGACTAGGTCAACGAAATTCAATGCAAGAATCGGGTTTAGAAAAAATTACTATTTGGCTCAAAAATGCTATTTTTCGCCCGAAAAGTCTATTTAAATTTCTATTTCATTTCAGAATCAATTTTTATCAAACATGGGTCTATTAATATTAGAGGACTAGGTTTTAAAACGTTTAAAACACCCTTGTAAACATTTCAGCGGACAGGTGTTCAAAATACTATTCACAAAAATCGTCGATAAAATTTCTGATGTTGATTTTGATGAAAATTTCATAAATGCACACATAGCATGTATTAGGAATACAAATCACATATTTAGCACATTCTAACTCATATAACACATAAACAGGTTAAATCACGCAAATCGAGGTAAAGACACGCAAATCGAGGTAAAGACGACAATTGGGGTTTCATATTCTCCCCCCCTTAAAACAATTGCGTCTGCACAATTCTCGGACTGACAGACAATTAAATCCTCAATCGTTACACTTAACAATACTTCTCTTAGTTCCCATTTATCTCTTAGGATGACACCTAACCAAAGACCTCAAAAGAACAAACTCTGTTGATTGCAAGTTGATGATCATAATTCTAAGACAATCTTCAATTCATAATTCCCTCCCACCTAATATCATATTCCATATGAAAGAAATCGCAACTCCAAAGTCTTAGCATGACACCACTAATTATCAATCATCCCCTACTACACAAAAGAGCTCTATGAACACCCCGAGGGTTTAAAAACTCATTCACGATAACATGAATGATTACTGATCAAGGGAATATCTCAAAAGTGACATTGGTCAGAATATGGCTCTTATGAAATTTACAACGAAATAAGAATATGGAAAGTCATATTCAAGCCAACAATCAAGTGAACAAGAGGTCAAACAAGTTAGAGAATCAATAGGCTAATAGTTTAATAAGGAAGCATGATAACTAAGATAAGAAATGTCTCAGCACCTATCAGTTAAATAAGTACGAACAAAGGATGATGACAGATCAAAACAGTGCTGAGTATGTTGAACAAACATTCCTGAACAAGTAAACATTTCAATTCTCGATGATTATTCAAGGAACCAACAAGTAAGTTGTACTTGAGGCGAAATGAAATTAAGAAATAAGAGATGATTAATTCAATAGAAAACATGAGTAGCAAGAGTATCTTAGCACGCAATACCAAAGAAGTACGAATAAGAAATGATAACAACAGGACAGTGCCGAGTACTTTGAGTGAGAAATTACAAGCAAAGTAATGGCTCAGCATTTAATAATAAAACAATAGGATTAACAAGGATCAACAAGAATGACAATGATGTACTTAGGTAAGGAGTACATCAAGCCAGTGAAATTCGAATAAGTAAAATGGTATACCAAAGGTGAAATTACTTCCAAATGAATAGTAATAGGATGAAATGAAATATGAAACCAATGGCTAGAGATATAGAATGAAATATAGAAGTCTTAAACCTTAATTCCAATAAGCGCCATTGCTATAAGAAGCAAATATGAATGTTAAGAATAGAAACAATGCCAAATGAGTATAGGATCCATTAATCTAATAAGCAAACTTTCAAGAAACAATTAATATGCTAGAAAAGTGTAACTCTCTCTCAAATAAGTGAGAATAGAGTAGAAAAGAATAATAAGACCAAGAGAATAGGAAGCATAAAAGGGGTGTCCCACCTACACACTTAAACACAATTAAATCAAATCCTACAATCTATCTCTCTTCAAAACAAGACACTAAGGAGATCTAGAGAACTTGAGGAATCATACAATCACTCCAAAATTTACATTCTATACAGACCAATCACCAAACAAGATAAATCACCGAGTACCCAACAAGATTGACTAACAAAGACTCCAAAATCTGATAACACATACAGATTCATACTAATCCGTTATAACACAAAAGAACCCCCAATCAACAATTTAGAAAGTCATACCACCTAGAACTCAAAAGCGCGATGTAGGCAAGTAAATGTTCAGTCACCAAAATGCATTCTTATTTCCTCAAATAATTCTATCTCCCAACAATTATATCTTCGAATAAAGTAACTTTAGTCAGGAATCACTTCAATTGTCTCCAAGGTTTAAAGAACAAAACTCCAAAATATTCATTAATAATATAGCAATCCCAAATAGTAGAAATATTCACATGTTATACCACACTTCATTCCATTCACAAATATACATCACTAATTCCTCGAATAAATTCATTCTAAAATAACCTCAAGGAAATATAGTCTGAGTTGAGACTCCAAAAGTGTCTAATCACAACCTCACGGAAACCTCAACTTATGATCCATCTCCAAGTAATAACAAGTTAAACATGTCAACAAAAGTAATTATAATCATCAAGATACATTGCTATTTCCTCGAATAACTTCATTCTCGGTAAAGAAACATCAAGAACAGATCCATTAAACTGAGACTAAAATCCATAAACATAACAATTAAAATCTCACTGATAAACTACTAGAATAGTAATAATTCAAAATCATGGCCTACCTCTATTTCCGAAAACTCTTGCAGTCATCCTTACTTCACCCAAAAGAATCACCCACAGTTATAGCATATATACAATTATATCTCATGAAAACAAGTACCAACATATTACATGATTATCAGATCTTACACCATTAACACATAACACACAATCCAGCATATAAGAAGCCAACATCACATAAACAGGTTATATCACAAAAGTAAGTTATAAACAATTAAAGTCACATAAGCAACAAACTTCACATAAGACAAGTTGATCACGTAACTCACATTGGTCAATTAAAGTACATTTAACACCAAAACCACGTTGTTTCACATAAGCTAGTTATAAACAATTAAAACCACATAAACAACTAACTTCACACAAACACTTCAATCACATAAGACAAATTTGTCACATAATACACATTAATCACAAAACTCATATTAACTACAACACATTGAGTACGTAAGACACGTTATCACATAAAATATATTGACCACGTTAGTTCACTTAACACATAAGACATATTGATCACATTGAAAGTTAGACACATAAGTAAATTAATCACATAAACATATTAACATATGTTTCACTTTTCTTTCACTTAATACATACTTGCATGCTTAGACCACTACCGACATGCCGATGATACCCCGACTGACAGCTAAACATGTGCTCTGATACCACTTAATGTCACTCCCCAACTCGACCCCACCTACAATCAGTCAGGACACAACAAAATTTCAGCAGTATAACGACAGTAATTAAGACACCAAGGCTCTAAACCAACCTCTTCAGGATACCATACAACCAACTCCACAAACCATTCACCAATCAACTCCTCAATTAAATTAACAAGATACAACATAACCATATTATACAATTATCATTCCTTCAACAACCCATTCATAGTTATACGCCTCCGTTCCAACTTAGTATATAGGCTATACGTACAATTCAAAATAGGTTATAACCAACTTAGTAATCTGATCATGATCAAAATAAAGACTACTAAATCATCATACATATGTCTTTATATTAAGATAGGTTATATAATACATTGTTTTACAACAACTAAAATAATCTCATGGCAATGACTCCTGCACATAAGACTCATCCACATATGGCACATTTCCCTCTTCAAGAGGCACGTACCCATAGTCAGAATCATTAACACTTGCAGTATGCAATAATTGAGAGTGAGCTTATATAAAACAAGCCCAGTAAGGATCCGATAGATCTCTAATAGTATTTACTATACTCTTTGGAAATGATCATTTGAGCAGTAAACACACAATAAACATCAATAGCAATACAAATTCAGCAATAAAAGTAAACAATCAGTACGGATACGATACAGTTGTTCCTTTGAAGTCGTTGGACTTTATCTAATCCTTTCACGAACTTTAACATTCCCACCTTGTTACTCCTACTCAATAGAATCTAGAAACCCTGATAGTATGACCCAGCACCTATGGATTTCCCCGTCCATACGAGTAAGGGATTGGCCATGGTGGTCGGGTTATCACTTGGCAAACCCGGGGCTACCCATGGTAATACAACACAACCAAGCCCGATAACAATTGTTGTAAACATTCGCATGCACAACTAATCACTCAATCATGCAATCAAACCGCTCAGAGAGGACAACAAAGTAGGTCGCCCCTCAATTAAATTCAACAATCAATTAATCAATTAACAATGTAACACCCCGGATTAACCCCGAGCATGCTCCTCACGGTTTTGTAACAACAATCAGTAATCAATAATCAATTAATATGTATTTCAACAATCATTTAGACAACATTTAACAATCAACAACTATATAATCATGAAACAATTAAGTTAGATGACAAAGTAGGCCATCCAACTCAAGAGGCATTAAACACACAACCAAACTCTAGTCTAACTATCAACAACTCACAATTCAATCACTCAAACACCACCCAAACAACTAAAGGCATATATCAACATTTTAAAGAAAGACAACCCAAACTTATAAAAGTCATAACTTACATTCTACTAATCCGATAACCTCCAAACCAGTTTCTGTCACTCACCCACTCAATCAACAACATTAGTCCCCTTGGAAACTGACCAAAATACATCCAAGTCAAGCCCAACAACCCTAAAATCTCAATGCACCTCGGCTGAAATTTTTAGACTTTCACACTGACATCACAATCAAAATTTCGGCATTACAACGGTACTACCCCGTATTTAACAAACTTTTACAAATTGACAGCAATCGATTCCAACCACTACAACTCAAAACACTATTCACAAAAATCGTCGATAAAATTTCTGATGCCGATTTTTGTTAAAATTTCATGAATGCACACATAGCATGTATTAGGAATATAAATCACATATTTAGCACATTCTAACTCATATAACACATAAACATGTCAAATCACGCAAATCGAGGTAAAGACGACAACTGGGGTTTCACAGGTTGCCTCCTGAGTACCCTCTTCATGGGTTGCCTCCAGAGTACCCTCTTAAAGAATGTAACGGGTTGTCTTCATGGAGTGCCCTCATGTTTATATATGTATTGAGAAAGATTTGATATGAAGTCCCGAGACTGGCCATCTCCATCAAGTTCGTGAAGTTATACTCTTTCATTGCACCACTCTCGCTTGGTCCCTTGAGGTCCTTGGAGAGAAGAGTTGCCCATATCCTTTGAATTAAGTTGTTTCCATTCTTGTTAATTGCTTTATACTTCTAGCATGAAGTTAATCTTGATATTCTTGTTATACTTGATTAAGTGATGTATATGTATAGCATGGATTTATAAAGAAGTTTGCGAAATTAAAAAACTTTTGTGAAAACATTTCCTATTCCATCTTCACTGAGCTATATGCAGGATTAGCTCATCCTCTTTTAACAATTTTAGGTGAAGATTAGCCTGAGCAAGCTCCCATGTGGTTACAAGCTTCATTGATGTGATAAGTTGGATTCCTGCTTATGTGATTTACATGTTTGCTTGTGAAAATATAATCCTAGTTGTAATAAACAAGATTTTGTATAATTGAACTATTTAATCTATTGTAATATTATTTGGTCAACTAGATACCTAACTAAGTTGATTACTCTACATAGTAGACCTATGTTGGAATGTTGTAGGTAGACTCGAGTATTGTAACATGTAATAGGGTGTTGTAAAACTTTAAGACCGATGTTTTTGGGAGAATTTTGGAAGTCTTTTGGAACTTCTTGTGGAATTTATAACTGTTTAGGTTTCTACTTTCAAATCTTGCAGGGGTTAAGTATTGGCATGTCATGTTTCGGCCTTAACTTAGCGATGGGTCGGGGTCGAGGCATGACAGCGACCTACCTTGTTGTCCCTCATTTATTATTTTGCTTTATATCGCTTCATATTTTGTCATATTGTCATTGTCTTTAAGTGCATTGCATAGTGGTTGCGCAATCAAAGTGTCAGGGGCAGATGTATTGCATACCGGCTGGCCAGTAGTGGGCTTGCCAGTGGATATTCGATCTCCATGCTTGAGTCCCTCACTCGCCTGGTCCGGAGATTGCCAGGGGGCATTGGGTTGTAAGATTTTCGAGGTACATCCATAGTGTAACGCCCCGTTACCTCACGAAAACAGGAGCTCTATACATCTACTATACACAACCAGATCCAAATCCCAAGTCACGAAAAAATGAGGAAAAACGGACGGAGTCTCCCTTGTTTATAAGACTAATCGAAACCTGCGAACAACATAATACAATCATAAAGCCATAATCCAATATTCTCCTACTACTCCAACTCTAACCAACCAACTATGCCCCGTCTCAAGGCCATCCGGGCCTTAGACAAAACAACAAGATAAGCACACAAGCATGCGTGGGATTCAACCATTGAAATACTATGTTAAAATCACTTATCATACCACACACAAGCATGCATGAAAGACAAGTAATGAAAGTACTTTAAGTTATTACAGCCGTTTACAATCCTGCCAACCGTGTTAGCTAAACTTACAACACTTTACAACATTAAAAAAGGCCGAGGATATATACAGGACTATAGGCCACAAAATAGACTATAAGCCACTATCACCTTCTCGGCACTAGGGCTCACGAAGCATATACAAGCATTTACACAAACTAGCAGCAAGGTATCACATAATCATGGAGTTTCACGGGTCTTGTCCTCTGCAGGAAGGAAACTGAACTTGCCTCACCTGAAATTGTTAACAACGAGGGTGAGTATACCAAATACGTATGCCTAGTGAGAGAGGGGAAACAGGAACAGTATATCGGGGTTTGTGCAATGCAACAAATACATGTAGTATACAATAATAACACAAGAATTCAATAAAATACCACACAATAAAAATGATATATCTCGATGACCCTGATTAATCCAATTCTCGAACCACGATCCACGAACCACGAACAGAAATCCCGAAGAATAATATCCCTGAGAACGATAAGCCGACATCCCCTTATAACTCCAAGTTGGGTGTACTCCAGATGTACCTCGAAATCCTATGACCCAACTCTCCTTGGGAGGTATCCCAAGCGAGAGAGGGACTAGGCAACCATGGTAGCCGAGGTATACCGACAACCCTAATGCCGACCGACTTCCAAGACACTACCATGCCCAAATGGTTGGGCAACCACAATGCAATGCACTCAAAATGATAACAATTAGATAAACCAATAAACACATGATCGAGGGACAACAAGGGAGGTTGCCCTCACACACAATATATGGACAATAAGTGCATATTACTTTAACAATTATATTAAATCACATAATATATGTACAAGAAAATAAATTATTATGCACATAAGGATGAAGACTCCCTGTCATGCCCCAACCCAACCCATAGAGGCTAGACTAGGGTATGACCTAAATCATTATTGTTATTTTATGACTTTAATCGTTTGACTATAATTAATGCTTATTCGTTAGCCTAGAACTCCAAAAGTTTTTCAGAAAACCGGCAGCATAACGACTGTATTTAGGATCTTTGGTTTGACCTATTTTCTAGAACACCTTGAAATTCCGAATCTTTAATTTGCTTACAACTAAAACTTTTGTTTTATCATCAATTGATATGCCTGCTAGTTTACCTTGAAGGTTCCATTTGGGATTAATAAGCCTATCATGATAACTATACCCCATTTATTTGTCAAATTCCTATTTAAGCAAGTACCTATTAACATTCAACTTACAAATGAATACCTTAATGAGTATAAGTAGGGTTAACTTGGTTGATTCTTCACCTATTGGTTTAGACACGTAATGATAACTACTATCTGTATCGATGAAAGGAAATGACCGAAATAAAAGAGTTCATCCAATTATAGTTAGTACAAACCAAAATTAGACCCCAAATTACAACGGGAGTCATTTACAACAACAACATAAACAGTCTTCAATTTAAACACAACATCCCTAATAACATCCATGTTCATGAAAACCACGTAATGCACATAATCACTCCAAAGATTCATCAACTAGCATATTCTCTTTGGGCGCCTGTTCCAATTCCGTTTTACCTGTAATGACATAAAGAGGGTGAGTTCTTATGAACTCAGCGAGGGGGGAACAAGTAACGGGGCTTTTGAAATTCTTTTCTAGTTAACTTGTGAAAACTCCTTTGGAAACATGTCATATAATATAAGTAAGTTCATAACATAGCACAAATATAAATGAACACATTTACCACATCATTTCAAAGAATACGTTACGCTTTCATTTTCACTTTCGCTTTCGCATTCGCATGTAGTGGCCGGCCTTGAATATCATACTCCTTATTTCTCCTGCATGGGTGTACTCTGGATTCTACACCAAACCTATGACCTAACTCTCTGAGGGTAACAAAGTTCCAACCGAGAGGGAAAATATGGACCATGGTAGTCACGGGAGCACCGGTAAGCCCGATGCCGCCCGGCATTTGTGAATCACTACCATACCAAAAGAAAGGTTGCAACCTTGTATACAATGCACATTTATGACAATTAACGATTCATATTAGGAGGTCAACAAAGCAGGTTGCCTCCGAGTATACATATGATCACATATTGACACGTAAACATATAAGGCATGCTTTGACATTATACTTAGAAGCATATGAACATTTAACGGGCAGCCAAGTAATGTCATAAAAAACATGTCATAATATTCATTTTAACAACATATTATGTGCTAAGAGGGATATAAACATGTTATGACGTTAAATACAAGGCTACACACAAGAATCATTACCATATGACTACAAGTACACTACGAATCATACAAGTAACTATAATATCATTTATGGGCAGTCAACTAATACCTATTAAACATTTCATTATAGCCCAACTACAACAAGATTTAGTACCTAGAAGGCTTAGACAACAAATAGGGCCTTAAATTCATGATCATGTATAGCAATAACCAATTTTAAGAAACAAGAATCACATGAATCATTCTCATATACATATAAACATTTACGGTCAGCCATGAAACAGTCTGAATAACCCTACTAAAATCACATGCAAGTCATGAAAACAACCTATACGAGCATGAATTCAACTATAGACATAATATACATGACTAACTCCACGATTAACCAGCATTCAACCTTAAAACCAACACAAAACATTCTTCTAAGTACATAAACATTTTCGGGCTGCCTTCTAAGCACATTAAATCCAACCCTTATAGCCATGCAAATCACATAAATAGCCTCAAATAAGCATGTTCAACCACTAAGGGCATTATATATGTGAACACATGCAATATTAATCATCAATCTACCTTAACATCATCAAGATTCACATGATAGCATACTTAACATTTTACGGGCAGTCTTACAACATGGCTAGGCCTTGCAACATAAACAACTAGAAATACCGAATTAGCCTAAATCGTACATGCAATACTACCAAGACAATATACATGCATCAACAACAAATTCTTCATCAACACATCCATAAAACCACAAGATCAGCCCCTACACCACACAGCCATGAGCCCCTCTTTAACTACCACAACTCTGATCAACACAAATTATGCATAAACGGGCTTACAAACTCCCAAACCTCAGAAATCCAACCTCCAACAACACATGCAAGTCTTCAAACATCAAATATATGCTATGAACTTTTAAAAATCAGTAGAGAAAAGTTTAAACCCTCACCTTAGCAAATCCTAGCTTGAAATGCAAGAAACACTTGTAATGAGCCTTGAAAGTGCCAAAACTCCTCTTTTCCTAGCTTGGCTGAATGCTCTTCTTGATTTTCCTTAATTATTAGCTTAGTTAGTAACCTTATAGTGTGTGCATGTGAGAGAAAAAAGAGAAGAAAGTGGTAGAGTTTAAATCTTACCTATGGCTGAAAATGTGAGATCTAAGGGGCTTGTTTCTTTGTTTTCTTGAGTCTTGAAATCCCTTTAAAGATGGCTGCTTTGCTAGGTCCGAAAATGGAGAGAAAATGAGAGTTTTTGGTATGTTAGGTTTTTAGAGGGAGATTTAGAGTGTTGTTTTGCTATTTTGATGTAGTTTGACTTGTTTTTGTGTGGATGTGTTGCTAGGTCCGAATTTGAGAGCTTGAGTGTGTGTGTTTTGAGTCACGTATACATGTAGTATTCTAGATATCTTGTTTCTAGTGTAGGCATGGCATGTGTGTGTAGGTTGAGGAGCCTACGTATTGTATATCTTGTGTATTGTGTAGGATGTTTGATTAGAGTGCAGGATTATTTTATTAGGTAGTGGAGTTTGTAGTATATTGTATTGTGTAGTATTATATTAGTTAGTAGAAGATGTAGGAATTTTATATTAGATATAGGAATATTAGATATTGGATTGTGTAGAAATATTATATTAGATAGTGGATTGTGTAGGAATATTTGAATGTTTTGTGTTTTGTCTTCTAGTTTCTTTAGTTTATTATGTCTTTTAAATTGTAAGCCTAGTGTTTAGTGAGTGTAGTATTTTAGGTGTATAGTGTTTAGTGTATTGTAGACAAAGTGTGTAAGAATGTTTAGGAGTTAGTAATGTGTATTGTAGACAAAGTGTATTGTTAGTGGAGTTTGTAGTATTTTGAATTATATAGTATTATATTATGTAGGTTTTAGGAAAGAATAAAGAATGTTGGAAGACTTTAGTTTTGTCTTCTAGTGAATTTGAATTAGGATTAAAATATTGTATTTAGAAGTTAGTGGGTTTTGTAGTAAAAGGTAGAAGTATATGTGTATATGTATCTATGTAAATAGTATATATATTTTATTGGGAATGTTTAAAAGATTGTAAAGTTGTCTTTTAGTGGCATTGTTTTTAGAATAGAATAATAGGATGTTTAGAAGATGGTGAGTTTTTTGTCTTGTAGTGGTTGAAATATAATAATAGTGGAAGATGTACGATTAGGATAATAATATTTTAATAGTTAGTGGATTGTGTAGTAGGAATATTCTATTGCCTAGTGCTTTGTGAATGAATCTTTCTAGATTAGTGTGCAGGCACATTTTCCTAGATTTAGAACATGTAATACGAGGTAATGCACGTACTTCTAGGTGAATGCAAGGATTCAAATGCAAATACACGCAACCCTAAGTAATGCATGTAAATCAATGTAAGACACGTAATTCAATGCAATACACGTAAATCAAGGTATGACACTTAAATCTAGGTTAAGGCTCATACTTTGAAACAAATGCATATATTCTAATAGGGGTGCACGTAATCCAAGATAATGCACGTAACCCAAGGTCGATCATATAAATCTAGGTTTAAAGCACATAAATCGATGTAAGTGCATGGTGGTCGAGGTAATGCACGTATTCAGGGTTAAGGTACGTATCTCAAGGTAAGTGCACGTGAGATATTATATGACACACTAATCGAGATTAAGGCACACTAATAGAGGTAAAACAAGCTATTCGGGGTCAGGCCTCACACTCCCTCACCTGGATTAAGCCCAACATGCAAACGAATAGCTCTGATTTACTTCAACTTTCCCGAATTAGCTCGAATATGTAACCTTAGGGTGTTCATATAAGTTTAGCACTTTAGCAATTAACTATATCAATTCCAACATAGCTATTACTTAACTCAAACCTACAACAATAGAAGCTATATTTATAATCACTTATATATATATATATATATATCATTTTATCACGTAACCCAAGTAATCATATAATTAGCTCTAAAACATTTCTTTAATCAAATTACGGTTCATTTTCTTCTTCAAATCACTTATTCACACAAATTGATATTCCACATACAATTAGTTACAAAGTTCACCATACCATATCATTAGACAACATAGAAGACATTAGAAGCATCAAATACCATTAAGTTAATATTATAAGTTATAAATTCCAATTACTCTTAATTACAACAATCAATAATCATATAACTAGATGAGCTATGCTTATAGTCTTACGCACTTAGCATACCATGACTATTAGAATTTGACCTTTAACAAAATACAAACAATATAAACATTAGAACAAGATATAAGCATTAAATATGAAAATAACCATATGAGCACAAAGGGGTAAATTACATATTGCTCATGAAACTTTACTAAAAGCTCACAATTCACTTAGAAGTACATTCAAACACATAATAAGCATTTACAAGACCATTGATGTACAAAACAACCAATTGCCTACTTTTTCCCCTTTGTAACTAAAGTTATTTGATTCCAAAACAAAAGGCAAAGCTCTAGATTCACAAGTGAGCAATTTCATACTTCTAATTACTCTTTATGGCACCCCTAGGATGTCACGCCCTGACCCGGTCCCGTGGGAACCGAACCCGGACGTGACAACACGCACTCGCGACAAAGCTAGAAACAGAAACATACAACCACACGAGTCCCTCACATACATCTTGAAAACTCACAACGCGCATATAAACAACAATAAACAAAATGTGGAAACATAATACTCATTTATAATAAGATAATACTTGACATTTCATATGAAGCTAAATATGCTCGGAAGATTCAACAAAAGAAGTGTAGGTAGGTGTGATCACGAGCCACTTGACCAACCATATAAATAGCAAATGACTAGACTAAAACTAAGCATCAAGTGCAAAGACTTCAATAGTCAAGTTAACAAGAATTCCAAAAGATAACATCATATTCTTCTCAAATAAGCACGTCAATCATGTTGCACGTTCTCTAACTCGTTAGTAGCATTATCGTGCATATAGTCCATATCATGAACACCTGTAGCATGCAAGATAGAGGGTGAGCTAAACAGGCTCAGTGAAGAACGACACGGAGTTTTGGAAACTTGAACCTGAAAACTCTTTGGCATATTAGCAACAACAAGTCATGAAAATAAACGCATAATCACATTCGCTTAATAACACATATTCAAGGATACACTTAGTAACATTGTTGATGTCGACGCTTGAATCTTATCACAAACACATAACATAACCAACCTTACTCCCGCTTGTGTACTCATGATGTACACGATTCTACGACCTCTCTCGAAATGATATACGTGGATCATACGAGAGGGACTAGCACATGATAGTCAAGTTAGCACCAGTAAGCCCTATGCCACCCAGTGTTCCAAGATGCTATCATCACGAACTCGAGTTACAACTGTACAGTGCACAACCACGTAACATACACACGTAACATATATCATGCATTCGTATCACAACACATCAACACATCTTGTAATGCATACTTGTCGGGAGAACAACAAATTGGTTGTCTGTTTAACACATTAAGCAATTCAACATCACATTCAATAGGTAACCAAGTAAAGATAGGTGCATAACACATTTAGACCTAAAGTGACCACTGTAAACACATAGCTACGCAAAGGTATAAATTAATCAATTCATTTACCTAACTTCCTGACCTCCAAATAATCTGATTTTGTTATAGAATTAAAGCTCGTCAAATGTAGATAACTCTAAAATCAAACAGAGCTCAATTCAATGTTGAATTGAGTGAGATATGGCCTTTTGAAAATTATTGTGCAAAGCTGAAAAAGAACCATCCGGTCGACATAGCCCTCATCCGGGCCACCGGATCCAACCTGAATCGCCCGATAGAGAGTTCCTATCCAGTCGTCATAGCATGCATCTGGGCGACCGGATCCAACCTGAATCACCCGGATCCGACCTAAAATACACAATTTTCATGATTTTGAACTAACTCTTGCCCTATTCATACAAATTCATATGAGCATATACAAGAACACCAAGCTAGCAACATATATTCACCAATGACCATATCACTCATTTCCAAAACAACAAATATACTCAAGGACACATAAATGGCTCATCAACTCCATTTTTCTCATAGATTCAACTACAACAAGCATCAAGAACACATGCTCTAGCATTAACATCCCCAAATAAACACAAACATGCAAGAACATGAAATTTCCTCACCTTAGTAAATGTTGAAACAAGATAAAGTAATCCGATAGAAAGCTTGCACAAGTTGAGGAGAGTTCAAATCTTATAATATGAGCCCTTGGTTCCACTTCTACACCCTCCAAATAGCTTAAAATGCAAGAAAAATACTATTTCTTTCTCTCCCTTACTTCACTCGACCAAACTAGGGCTTCTCTTTGCAATTTTTCTCATTTGTTTGCTATTTATGATATTGGCTAAGTTGGTCAATGCAAGGGTCGAAGCAAGACAACCCTTGTTGGTGTTTTATGACTAAAATGCCTTGCTATTGTTTCCTTATTACCATTTTACCCTTAATTAATCCTCTAAAATGCTTATTACCAGAAACTCTTCATATTTCTCTCATATTACTCTTCTACCCTTTCTAGAAGATTAGTCAATGTGAAAAGACAATTTTACCCTTCTAACAATTTATAGGTGAAATAAACTCAAAATCAAGTAGAATACAATTTTGAATGCCCAAAGAAGTTCAAGTAATAGAATAAGCAGTTTAAATGTATGTGATGCATGTTGAGGTCTCACATAGGACCCTCGAAATTATCCAAATACTTGCGTTTACCACAAAAGCCCCAATTACTCCTTTGTGAGTTTGTACTACATGTACCCTAACCGAACCTCAATCGAGAGTTAGAAAAACATATCTAGCACCTACATAGCCTAAGAATACCAAATGTGATGCCCAAACCAACCCGGATTTGCATTACACCCGAAACCCCTTTCTAAAAGTCAGTAATTTCGGGTTTTAGCTAAGTTCCAAGCAATTAAACCTCATGAGGTCATTAATCTACCTTCATTAACATCTAAAGTACCTAATTGAAGCATTGAATCAAGCTATAATGCACATTTTTTCAAAACCCTAAAATTTCATACTATTCATTCCCTACAATTAAACAATCGATTTCAACCATTTAAAAAGCTACACAATTGCATAAATATAGTCTCTACAACATGTAGGTGACATATAAAGCATGATTGAACCAATTCTCAAGCCATTAGCATCAAATCTAGAAATTATATATTGTAGCATAAACATTGTATTCATAAAAAGAGTGCAAAATCCCTCACCAAATGCGCGTAGGAGCTAGTAGAAAGCTAGAAAACTCGGGGAAATGCTTGATCCTAGCTTGGTAGGTCTTGAAACCAAGATTTGATGAGCAAAATTTCCTTCTTCTTCCTCGTTGAGGCTATTGGGTTTGGGGAGGGACACAATGGGTATTTTATGTTTTGTTTTGATGCTAATATTGTATGTATATATTATTATGTATGTATGCTAAATATGTAATATATTTATGTGTATATGTTGACAATGAAAATGATCCAAAATGACTTATAAAGTCTACTTAATTCAATTCCAATGCCATTAGTTTCATTTAGCCTACTAACTATATGTTTCACTATTCACACGATCCGCTAAAATAGGCCAAATAAGCATTACAACCTCTTCCCAGCATTTTGGTCGCCTTAATGGAAGAAATTATACGAGTACTTGTAGACTTACGACTACCGACAATCTCAATTACGGGTTGATTAGGTATTTCTAGCTTCACAATCTTTCTTCTACAATCTAGATAAGCATAATATTTACTCAACCAGTCCGTACCCAGAATTATTTCAAAAGCCTTAAAAGGCAAGATAATCAAATCAATAGGAAAGACTCAACCCCCAATGCACAACTCACAAGCTTTACACATCGATTCAGTGAAAATTTTAATGCCAACTAGCGAACCTACCTCAATCTTTTAAGGCAACTTTTCAATTTTTAATGCAGAATACTAAGTGCACATAAGTGTGATAAATGAGTGTGTAGCCCCGGTATCAATTAAAACTGTAACTGATTTATTATTAAGAAGAAAAGTACCTTCAACAACTGTCGTCGTATCGGGAAGCTCCTTAGAATCCAAAGCAAATACTCGGGCATGTGCTGGTGCTGCAGCTGGTGCCCTGGTTTGAGAATTCTGAGCCGATGTTTGACCTCTAGTGTTCTTGAATTTCAAGTGGTCTTTAACCCTGTGCTGGTCACTCCAGCAACCTGTACACCTTTTCAATTTCTTCCAGTAGATCTCCTATGTATGGCCCTGACGTTGACAGAAGCTGCACTACTGGTAACGTCTTGCAACAGTGCCTCCCGAAGGAGCTCTGTAAGAAGAGGTAGCTGTACACTGCTGAGATCGAGCTGCAACTGGATAAAGCTGCCTCTGACTTTGATTCTGAACTAGTCGTGCCTGAGTCTGTGTAGGTCCTGTATAACTCTGAGTCTGTCTCGGCTGCTGACTCTGACCAACTGAAATGGTCTGCCTCTGAAATCCGTAACTCTGAGTCTGGTGTGGCCGTTTACTCAGCTGGCTCGGTTCTCCAAACAAGTTTGGCTTACGTTTCTCATATCTGGCGGCTATTCTGACAGCTGCTGCATAGGAAGGATAGTCTTGAGTGGACAGATTCAAATAGATATCAGGCCTCAGCCCCATAACAAACTTATGGATTCTCTTGCTCTCTGACTGGACCAGTGCAGGCACATAACGGGATAGACGGGTAAAAGCAGCATCATACTGGTCAACAATCATGTTGCCTTGTTTCAGATTAATGAACTCTTGCTCTCGCCTCTCGATAGTTGTTTCTATGATGTACTTCTCTCGGAACTCTCTAACAAACGCATCCTAAGTCTGAGGTACAGCCTCCGTCTCCAACTTGGATTTAACAATGTACCACCACTGGTTGACATATCCCTCGAGCAAAAATTCAGCACATGCAACTCTCCTCACATCAGTATACTCGAGGCATGTAAGAATTTTCTCTACTTTGTTCAACCACTGCTCCGCTAGCATATCATCTGGCTCCCCAAAGAAACTAGATGGTCCACGATGCATAAATTTCTCAAGATAGTTGATACCACCACCCATTGCTCCAACTTGGCCCTGACCAAGGTTACCTGCAGGTGCATCATCTCCCTGCCTCTGTAATACCTCTGCAATCTGGCCTATAGCAGTTGTTAACTATGCATTAATTGTCCGCTGATCAACCTCTTCATCTCCAACATTCTGATTTATGTTTTGCCGACGAGGCCCTATCTCGAGTAGCTAGAATGCAAAGTGTTATAACAGGTATATATGTAGTTTGCAAGTAAAGCACATAAAAAGAAATTCAAATGAATCCACATAAAGCCACATAAATAAAATCATATGAATATTCATATTCAATAGATACATATGAGTCACTTAATCATACTTGACATTCTAGACTTTTCACATTCAAACATTAACTCTTAAAAGACCTTTCACATTCCCATTTCCATGCTAGCATGTTCATTACTAATTCAATTTCCATTTAGTCAATCAAAGACTCATTGATTCATTCAATCACGCAATCACATAATAGACCTCGACCCACAGACCGAGAAACCTATCCCGGCTCATGCATTCTAATAGCTCTGATACCACCTAAATGTCACACCCCGACCCAATCCCACGTTAAAGGCTAAGTCTGGACCCGACAAACGGACAGAGTCTCCCCTGTACCGTGGACATTCTGAAAACCTGTAAACACACAATAAAGCCACAACACAACAAGACATCCATTTATAACTAAAGGTCTTAGCTTTAAGGCCATTTGAGCCTTAAAACATACAAAAAGTTAAGATTCATACAAGCATGCATTCATAACTTAACTTCTTCACAAAACCACTTATCATGCCATTCCCTGATGGCATTGAAATATTATTAGAAATTGAAAACAACCATATCAGAACATTGACACCCAAGCATGTAAAGTAACTAGAAGTAGAAACATAAGTTAGTACATGCCATAGTTCTATATCTTCTATGATAATCCTCTAGTTTCTAGCTTACAACTACATTAATATATACATAAGCACTTAGGCTACAAAATAGGACATAAAGTAGAACAAACAAGATCTCTACATAACAGCAAGAACAATAAGTCCACCTCAAGCAAAAAGACACTACAACTAAGGTATTTGATTAGTCTGGACCTCTGGCTCCTCTCCCTCACCCAAATCTAGCTGGGGTTCAACCACAACGTCTCTTCAAATATGTTAGCGAGGTATGAGCAACCACTATTGCCCAGTGAGGGATAAAGACTACCCGGGATGTGCAATGCAGCAGATAAAACAATTAGACAATGAAAGCAAGTAAAAGACAATAGAAATAGCAAAGGACCACACATTAAAAAGGATACGATGTACTTAGCCCTAACACTCCATAATTCTCTTATCGTTGATCACGAACCACGATCAATGTGCCGGTAAATCCCCAATCACTCTAGTGGGTGTACTCTGGACGTAACCTGATAATACTACGACCCAACACCCTGTGGCAATCTCCGGACCAGGTGAGTGAGAGAATAGGGCACGAAGATCAAATATCCACTGCAAGCCCACCGCCGCCCAGCCGATATTCAATACAACTGCCCCTGACACTATGGTTGCGCAACCACTATGCAATGCACTTCTCAATTGCAACACGATAACAATAATGGAAACAATAACACATAGGAGGATCAACAAAGTAGGTTGTCCTCAGATTAGTTAGAAGCATTAACATATAGTTAACTAAGCGATTACAAAGGGGCATAATCAAGATTCACATAGAACTATACCAAAAGCTCGAAAACATCTTGAAAACACATTTAAACACTCAAGGAGTCATGACAAGGTCTTAGTAGCATGAGACACTCGAATTTGTACTTAAACCCTTTGTAACTCAACCCATTTTCCTTCCAAACTCAAGCTATTGTCCTAGATTAGTAAGCGGTCTATTTCATGCCTTTAGTTAACCCCTTAGACACCCTTAGGACCCTCAAAATCACCCAATTACCCGCATTTAGCCCAAAAGCTCCAATTTTCCCCTTATGACTTTGTAGTACACGTATCTCAACCGGGACTCAAATGGAAGCTAGCAAGGCTTATTTAGAACCTATATAGCCTAGGAATATTAAATGTGGAGGCCAATTCAATCCGGATTCGCGATAACCCCGAAACCCCTTTCTAAAAATTGACTATTTTATGCTTTTATTAGGTTACGAGCAATTAAACCCTACATGGCCTTTACACTACCTTCATTAGTACCTAAAGCATCTATTAGAACCATTAATTCAAGCTATAACATTCGATTTCATAAAACCACCCTAGTTTTCCCATCACTATTCATGTCATACGATCAACAAACAATTCCAACCGTTTAAACTATTAAATAATAGCATAAATTAGGTCTCTACTACTTGTATACAACATACATTAGCATATTTAAGCATTACATAAGCATTTGATAGCAAATCTAAGAATTCAAGAAAGTTGTCACATTTTTCAAAAGCAAAAATAGGTATGAAATTCCTCACCAAAGCGCGTAGGAACTCGTAGGAGGCTAGAAGATAGCCTAAAGCACTTGCACCTAGCTTGGCTTGGCTTGGATTGAAGATTGGTTGACCAAAAATCTCTCCTTTTCTTCTTAAGGTGCTGTCGGCCCAGCTACAGTGAAATTTCAGCTTGCTCTTTTTTTTTGTTTTTTGTTTTTATGAGTTATGAAATGTATGTTGAGTAATATATCGGGTAGGGTCAAGTTGGTTGAGTATATGGTCTACTACAATGCGATTAGCAAGCTAAAAAGGAGTTCTAAGTGCAATTAAATGATAGCTAATTAAAACACATAGTTTAGTTACGTAATACTATTCATTAGTTTCAATAAATCATTTTCCGAACGAAGGCTCCTATTGCTTTAAGCTCAAATGCACAATTTTTTCATTCCTAAAATAATTATTATGATTTAAGAAAAATGCTAATTCATGGTAATTATGCTGTTGAAAAATAGAATGAATAGTAACCAAAGAAGACAACAAGTAAAGCACAGAAGAAATGCGCAATTAGTAGATGTAATAGTGGCTAAATAAACGGCTAAGATCTCGGGCGTCACATATTATGGTATTGTGGTTGTATGATATTGTTTACAGGTTTTGGATTGTCCTATAAATAGGGGAGACTCCGCCCGTTTTTTCCTAAATTTCATGGCCGGGGTTTGGATTTGGATTGAGAATAGTATGTTTAATAGAGGTCCTAGTTCTGTGAGGGATTGGGGAGTTAGAGATGAGGTTGGACAAATGAAAACTAATGATCCAACTATGCTACTAGAATTGGAAGAAAAAATAGTAAATATACATTTGATCCAAAAAAGAATGTTAACTGCCCAGAGCCGACAAAAGTGTTACGCTGATAGGCGTAGGCAGGATTTGGAGTTTAAAATCGGTGATTTGGTATTTCTAATGTTGTCACCCTAAAAGGGATTGGTCTAACATGGTAAGAGTGGGAAATTAAGTCCACGGTTCATTGGGCCGTTTGAGGTTATGGACAAAATCGAAAAGTTGGCCTACCAATTAGATTTACCTTCAGAATTGGCCAACCTTCACGATGTGTTCCACGTATCATCTTTAAGGAAATACCATCCGGACCCCTCTCACGTTCTGAAGCCGGAACCATTGCAATTACATGAAGATTTGTCTTATGAAGAGAAACCCATACGAATCCTGGATGAGTAGGGTCGAGAGTTAAGATCCAAAACGATACCGATGGTAAAAGTTCTTTGGAATCATCACGGACTCGAAGAAGCCACCTGCGAGCAAAAGGATCAGATGGAGAGACAATACCCTATTCTATTTGCGAGGTAGGTAAATTTTGAGGATGAATTTTTTATAAGGGGAAGAGAATATAAGGATCCGTACCTAAATTCCAAATAGTGGTATAATGTATTATTCATGTGCTTCGTGTTCTATTTGGGATATGTGTTAAACTAGCATATCAAACTAAGCATTCGTTTCAATTTAAAGGGAACTAGTGGTAAAACGCAAATCTTATTTTACCTAATATTGGGATTTAATGATTCTTATAGGTTGATTGAAGTTAGTTAGGATTTGCTAGTTTAGTTAATTAAGACCCTACCTACTATTTAAATTAATGACGTATATAGCTCAGCTGGACTTAGTTAAATTAAATCTGTATGAGACTTTGTAGTTAAGTATGAATAGAATATATTAAGGATATAAATAGCAAGAATTACCCTAAGTTAGCTTGGGAGATAAGAAAATGGAATTAGGATGCTAGCTGAATGGCTTAATAGGAAATGATTAGGGCTTGTGGATGTATTATAAAATTAATTAACTAGCAACCTTTTATTAAGTTACTATGAGATAGGAGTTTAATTGAGTAATGGTGGTGTTGGTGGTGTTAACTTGTGGGATAGGAAATTTAGTCTATCTACTATGTGGTGGAAACTAATAGGAATATTAGGATTAATGCTAAAAGATCCTAACTAGGTATATTAGAAGATTTTAAATAAATTAGGGATGCTCGTCCAATTAAAAATTCATTGTTATAAATAATGGGACTTGTGTCACGCCCCGACCCAACCCCACACTAAAAGGCTAAGTCCAGACCCGACAAATGGACAAAGTCTCCTTTATACTGCGGACATTCTGGTTACCTGCAAATATCAAATAAAGCCACAAATACAAAACCAATCTTCAACAACTCCAACTCTAACTATTTCCCAGCTTCAAGGCCATCCGAGCCCTAAGCAACACAATACATTATAAACACATACAAGCATGCGTTTCACAATCCTAGAATGTTACCTGTTGTCCTCTTATCATACTACTCTATGTTATCTTTTAAACATACTTAAGAATTAAAGCCAACTGTTCAACCATTGCATTCACACCTAAGCATGCAACAAATCTAGAAGCAGAAGTATATGTTGTTATATGCCACAGTTACATATCTCATACTACATCCATCTAACTTTCAAGATTACAATTGCACAAATATATACATAGCCCATAGGCTCCAAAATAGGACATGAAATAATACAAACAGGCCTTCACATAAAGTCTAGCAAGAAACACATCTACCTCAAGCAAATAACACACAACAACTAAGGCCACTGCTCTGCCTACACTTCTTCCTCTTCTCCCTCAACCACAACTAGCTGGGGGTCAACCTCAATTAAACAACAAAAGAGCAATATAAATGACAAGTTACCACATATTAAAAAGGATACAATTCACTTAACCCTAACACTCTAGAATTCACTTGATCTTCAATCACGAATCTTGATCCACAAACCTCGATCAATATGCTGGCATAACCCCAATCACTCCAGTGGGTGTACTCCGGATGTACCTCGAGAATCTTACGACCTAACACCCTCTGGCAATCTCCGGACCAGGCGAGTAAGGGACTAGAGTACGGAGACCGAATATCTACTGGCAAGCCTGTGACGCCCAAGACCTAGAGAATGCATACATCATTCATTTATATATATTTTGTAAAATTACTTGTTTAAACGTTTATTTGTTATAAATGTGCAATTAAGTGTTTAATTGTGTTTTACATGCAATTACATGTTTAAATTAAGTTTTAATATTAAAAATTTGAGTTTAATTATTTTAGTAAATAAATAAATATGCATTATTATTATTTTCACAAAATTTTTAAAGAAAATGTGCTTTTATTCACTTTTAGCAAAAAATCACTATTCACAGTGAAAATCGACCGTTTTATTATTATTTTTTGAAACTGCATTTTTATCCTATCATATGACTTGTAGAAGGAATGAGAAAAGTGTTAAATTGTGTATTTGATGTTGGGAGTATGCGTTTAGAAAATGTTTCTTGCATTGTATGAATAGTAAATTTATGTAATAACATTAGATTTTAACTAGTTAGCATTTAATTGGGTTTTGGCTTAGTTTTGACTAAGACTTAGAAGCATTTGACTTAGTTTAACTACACACACATATAATATATACACCTTACACTACATATAATACGTATACAATACACAAAACAAAAAAAAAAAGGTCAAAAAATTAGCCAAAAAAACACCTACGGGAATAGTAACTTTTCTTCAAAAAATTGCTCAATTTGATCTTCCAAGCTTGTTCCAAGGATTCTAAACTATCAAAACACTTCATCTTTGCTTGTTCTACATGATTGTGGTGAGGAATTCATTCTTATTTTTGCATTTGAAAACTTTAGTCATAAACTTGAATTTTGAGATTTGATGTTGTATTGCTTATATATGCATTTTTATACTTCAATTATCTTCTATTAAGTTAGTAGAACATGCTTCTATGAGTTTTTAGCAAGATTAATGACTACAATTGATAAATGCAAGTTAGGGAAGATGATGAATAGTGAATTTCGAGCATTTTGTGAAATGTTGATTATTAGATTGATTTTATGCTTCCTATAGGTGCTAGAGATGTTAATTAACATCAAATTGTAGTTGTATGAACTTAGATAGCCCGAAACTTAAGTAAAAATGCATAATTGGCTTAGTTTACAAAGGGGTTTCGAATGTAAAGTGTATCCGCGTTGATTTGAGTGATATATTTAGTGTCCTTAGGGTGAGAAGGTGTTAAATGTGCGGTTATGTCACCTAATTGAACATCAGTTAAGGTACTTATAGTTAAAACATATAAAGGGGACTTTGGAATGAATTGTTGAATTTGACTTGTTTGAATAGGTGGTTAGTCTTGAATGTGTTAGGAAGCATTTAAAATGTGGTTATGGCGTGGTTTGGCTAATTGGATTAAGTAGTTGTAATAAAAATCACCTAAAGGGTTTTTAGGTGTTTTTGGGTTAACATAATTAAAAATGTGATTTCGTGGCATTGGTGTGCATCATAAAGTGGTTAGAGGAGGTTAGTAAAGTTAGATTGCGGGTTCCATGTCTTGCATGAGGTTTAGAACCTAATTTGTAAGCTTTGGAATAATGATTTGTTTTATTATTGTGAATTGCTTGAACTTGTTGCATGACTAACTAGTGAATTGCTATAGTTGTTACATTTGATTATTAATTGAGTTATATATGTTGTATTTGGGTGAATAAGCATGATAATGATTCTTAGATCATGTTATAGTTGAATTATGTTAAGTGTTAAGTGTAGGTGTCATGCCCCAACTCGACCCCTCCTATAATCAGTCAGGACGCAACGGAATTTCGGCAGTATAACGACAGTAAATAGGACACCGATGCACTAAACCAACCTCAATAGAACATCATACATCAACTTCACAAACCATACAACAAACAACTCCTCAATAAAATAACAACATACATCATAACCATATTATACAACAAACAGTTTTCGTTATATGCCTCCGTTCCAACATAATACATTAACCCTTAATATACAATACAAAAACATATTGAGGCAATCTAGCAACCTAATCATAACCAAAAGAAAAGCTACTAAGACAACATCAACTAATTCATTAACTTATCAACATCTTATACAATAAAAACTACAAAGCAGATAAAAGTCTACTAAGTTAATTTACAAGATAATAAAACATGTACGACATCATGGATAAGACTCTGGAACATAGGACTCATCCACATAAGGCACGTTTTCTACATTCTCCTCTTCAGGAGGCACGTACCCATAATCTTGCAAAAGTACACTTGTATGCATGCAATAATAGAGAGTGAGCTTATATAAAATAAGCCCAGCGAGGATCCGATAGATCTCGAGCAAGGTCTACTAAACTCTTTGGAATAATCCTTTGAGTCAGTAAACACACAATAACAATAATATTATAATCACTTAACTATATAACCATTCAATAAAGAATACTCTAGTTGGTGTAGCTCCAAACGCCATCACGATCTCAACCATTCTTCTTGTAACTCCCCATTACACATGCACCCGAGGTACCTCACTAGCCCCTCCCTCCATGATACCTCTATCATGCGAGTTGGGGGTAGTCTTTGGCAGTCATGCCGTTTTCAACCCGATAGCCCAACGTTGCCCGAGAGGTGGCACACACATACCAAGACTCCATAACAATCATCAATAATCAATCAATCATCAATCAATAATCTGGGAGATCAGCAACAAAAGTGCCTGATTCCCGTACTCAATAATCAATTAATAATCTGGGAGATCAGCAACAAAAGTGTCCGATTCCCGTACTCAATAATAATCAATATAACATCAATATTTAATTAAACAACAAACAACTAAGTTAGATGACAAAGTAGGCCATCTAACCGAACATGCATTAAACACACAATCAAACCCTAGTTTACCCATCATCAACTCACAATTCAATCACTCAAACCACACCCAATCAACTAAGGCTCAATTCAACAATTTAAAGAAAGATAACCTAAACTTTAATAAGTCATATCTTACATTCTACTAATCCTAAAAACTCCAAATTAGTTTCAAACACTCACCCATTCAATCAATTACATTAGCCCCCTCGGAAACCAACCAAAACACATCTAAATCATGCCCAATAACCCTAAAACCCTAAGATGTCATGGCTGAAATTTTTGAATTTTGGTACGAACATCACAATCAAAAATTCGGCATTACAACAGCGCTACCACGTAATTAACAAACTTTTAGAAATCGACGGCAATCGATTCCAATCAAGAAAACTCAATTTAATCAACTTTGAACAAATTAATCAAATTTTAATACCCGAAAAATCAAAATTATGCTACAACCGATAAAAACTCGTAGTATTACAGCTAAATGATACCTAGCATGCAATGAACAATAATCTAACATCAGATTAACATTCTAACGGTTCAATAATCATTTATACGCATAAACAAAAAATATGAGTTTTGAGATCTAGAATTTTTCTCTCACCTTTGATGTGTTTTGATGCAAGAAATGTGTAAAATGGATACGAAACACGTGAAATCAAGCTTTGAATCACTCAATTCGGCTTTGAAATGCAAAATCTATGAGAAAAATACTTTGAAAATGCCTTCATCTTTCTCCTCCAATGAGCCACGGTTTTGTGTGTGTTTTTGGGGTGTTTTTGTGCTTTGTGAGTGTGTGTTGGTGATATAAGCTTGTTGGTCAACCATTTAAATGAAAGTCAAAGTTGAAACTTAGCATTTTTTTGTGTTTTCTTGACTTTAAATGCATTTTCTTGATCACCAAAGTTCAAAACAATTATTCAACACCCAAGCTAGCTCAAGTAGGTTATTTTTAGGTGACAAGAAGTTTTACAATCAAACACTTTCACCCGAGTCGGCTTAAAACTCGATTTTTGCAAAAGTCGGTGTAAAAACCCTAATAAATTCTTAAGCCGATTTTAAAACTGTTTTAATCAAACACAGGTCTATTAAAGTCCGTGGTCTAGGTCTAGAAGGGTTAAAAAGACCAGTTTCAAAATTTTAGCGGACGTGTTTCGAAAATACTATTCACTGAAAATCGACGATAAAATTTCTGATCCCGTTTTTTATGAAAATTTCATGAATGCACATTTAGCACGTATTAGGAGTATTGACATCAAAATTATAACATTCTAGGTCATATAGCACATAAACAGGTCAAATGTATGCAAAACGAGATAAAACACGTAAATCGAGTTAAAGCAGAAAAGTGGGGTTTCACAGTAGGCGCCTTGATTGAATGCTTAAGTTGATATTCCTTTGTAAAATAAATGAAGTTGTATTAATTAGATAGTTTAACTTGTTAAATGTTAATGTAGTTAATGTCCTTGACAAGATTAAAGAAGTTTTTTTAAGATACTTGCATGATTATTTGGGCTAGGTGACAATATGAATTATATAGGTAATTGTATATAATTTGTATCGCTAAGAATTGAATTGTATAAATAGCTAAACTCGCATTGACATAACTAATTGTTAAAGTGTTAAGTTAATTTACTTGCATAGTACTTTATTGGAATATGTTGTATCTTTTTTATATTGTCGTAGTATTCTTATTGCTTATTAGTGTCTTATAATTGGTTAGTTAAGAGTCTAATTATGACTTGAATATTTGACTACTTGGATTGTGTGTTAAATTAAAGTATATAAAATGTATCTAGGGCACACAAGTTAACTTGTTTTAAAGTGATAATTGAAGAGGAATTGGTGCAATTGAAAGAGATTCTTAGCCTTCTGGAGGTGAGGGAGTCTTCATCCTTATGTACATAATACTATATTTTCTTGTTTATAGATTATGTGATGTAGTATAATTGTTTAAGTAGTATGCATTTATTGATTATGTATTGTGTGCAAGAGCAAGATACTTTATTGTTCCTCCTAAGTGTTATTGCTTTATATTACTGTTATATTATCATTGGTTTAAGTGCATTGCATAGTGTCAGGGGCGGATGTATTGGATATCGGCTGGGCGGCAACGGGCTTGCCAGTGGATATTCGATCTTTGTGCTCGAGTCCCTCACTCACCTGGTCCGGTGATTGCCAAGGGGTGTTAGGTCGTAGAATTTTTGGGGTACATCCGAAGTACACCCACTAGAGTGTTTGGGTTTATGCCGGCACATTGATCGAGGTTCGTGAATCGAGGATCGTGGTTCAATAATTAGAATGATAAGGGTTATCGATCGTATCCTTTTTCAATGTGTGGTATCCTATTACTTATTTGACATGTTAATTGTTTAATGGTTTTACTTGTACATAACGGTTGCATTGCACGAATTCCATTATAAATGCTTCCCATATATTGTTCCCCTCCCTCACTAGGTATACATGATTATATACTCACTCCTCGTTACCCACATGTGAAACCCAAAATTTCACCATTGCATAGAATTGTGTGTTTTGACCTGTTTATGTGTTATATGAGTTAGAATGCACTAATTCTGTGATTTATATTCCTATTACATGCTATGTGTGCATTTATGAAATTTTCATAAAAAATAGCATTGAAAATTTTATCGACGGTTTTTGTGAATAGTGTTTTGAACACACTTCCACTAAAATTTTTACACGGGTGTTTTAAATGTCTTAAAACCTAGTCCTTGGATATTAATAGACCCGTGTCTGATTAAAATGGATTTTTAAATTGGATTAGGAATTTTAAAAGTTTTTATACATTCTTTTGTGAAAATTGAGTTTTTAACTGAGTCGGGTATTAATGTATGCATGTGAAAATTGTTGTCACCTAAAAATATACTACTTAAAATAGTCTAAGTATTGAATGCTTGTTTGTGAGCAAAAATAGTCAATAAAACAATTAAAAGACTAAAAATACAATTAAAAAACTAAATAAACTAACTTTGACTTTTATTATTTTTGTTGACCTTGAGCTTATATCATCAACACACACTAAAAAGCTCACAAAACATACTCACACAACACACACAAGGCTAAGAGGTTAAGGGAGAAAAAGAGAAGGAAATTTCAAGGTTTTGAAAGGCAATTTTTCAATAAAACTTGCAATCCAAGGCCAAATCTCTTAAACCAAAGCTTGAATTCACTTGTTGGGCACCTATTGCACACTTTTTTAGCATCATATCACATCAAAGGTGAGAGAAAAATTCTAGATCTCAAAATGCTATTTTATGCCATTTTCATATAATTGAATTTTTATCCAATGAAATGTTAAATTGTTGTTAGATTGTTGCTCAGTAGATGCCAAGGATCGTTTATGTGCGTTTATATAAGTTTTGAACGGTAGTATCATGTATTTCTATTTTCCGGGTATTAAAGTTGAGGATTTGGCTTGTTGTTGAATAATTGTTGTTGTTGTGGCTAGAATTGGTTGGTTATAGCTTCTAAAAGTTTGTTAATTGCGGGGTAGTAATGTTGTAATGCCGAATTTTTGATTGGAATGTTGTAGCAAAATCCCGTAAAATTCAGCCAACAACATTGCCAAAATTAGGGTGGTCGGGCTTGTTTTGGATGGCTTTTGGTTGGTCTCTAGTGGGGTTGTTGTAGATGCATGTGTGGGTGAGGGATATGAAGTGGTTTGGAGGTTATTGGATTAGTAGATTGTAAGTTATGATTGTTGGAAGTTTGTATAGTCTTTCTTTAAATGTTGAAATATTGACTTTGGTTGTTTGGATAGTGTTTGAGTGGTTGAATCTTGGGTTGTTGTTGGTTAGACTCAGGATTGGTTGTGTGTTTAATGGATGTTAAGTTGGGTGGCCTACTTTGTCATTTAACTTAGTTGTTTAGTTGTTAATTGATTAATTGAAGTTACGTTGTTGAAATGTTGTTAACTGATTGATGATTGATGATGTCGGGAGATAGGCAACCTACTTTTGTTGTCCTTACGTGATGTGAATGTTTATTATTATTGTCATGAGTCTTGATAAGTGTATGCCACATCTCGGGCAGCATTGGACTGTCAGATTGATAACGACATGACTATCATAGACTACCACCAGCTCACATGGGCGGAGATGCCATGGAGGGAGGGGCTAGATGAGGTACCTCGGGTGTGTGTTATAGGAGTTATAAGAAGATGGTTGAGATCGTGATGGCGTTTGGAGCTACACCAACTAGAGTATCCTTATTGATGGGTTATTGTTGTTGTTGCACTTATAATGTTATTGATGTTCATTTTGTGTTTACTGCTCAAGGGATGATTTCCAATGGGTATAGTAAATGCTTTTAAAAGATCTATCGAATCCTCACTGGGCTTGTTTTATATAAGCTCACTCTCATTCGTTATCTGCAAGCAGGTGTTATTGAACAAGAATACGGGTACGCGCCTCAAGAGGTTGAGAATGTGCCTTATGTGGACGAGTCTTATGTGCCGGAGTCATTTCTATGAGTTTGTTTTAGTTTTTGTAATATATCGTATTGTTTAACTTACCTAAAGATAATGACTTATGTAATGCTAGTTTAGTAGTCTTTCTTTTGGAACATGAATAAGTTGCTAGACTGGTTATAATATATTTTGTAAATGTATGACATAGCCTATGTATGATGTTGGAACGGAGGCGTATAACTTATGAATGAACTGTTGAAAGAATGTTTAATGTATGGATGTGGTTGGGTTGTATGTTGTTAACGTAGTTGTGGAGTTGTTATTGATCTTTGGAGTTGGTTGTATGAAGTTGTAAATGGTTGGTTTAGAGCCCTGATGTCTGTATTACTATCGTTATACTACCAAAATTTTGTTGCGTCCAGACTGATCGTTGGTGGGGTTGAGTTGGGGTGTTACATTAAGTGGTATCAGAGCACATGTTAGTTGTCAGTCGGGGTATTCTCAGAACGTGGGTAATGGTCTTAGCATGCAATTATGTAAGAAGTGAAAGAAAAGTGAAATATGTGATAATATGACTAGATGATTAAGTGATTATGTGATTAAGTGACTATGTGAAGATGTGATGAATTTGTTTATGTGATTAATACTTAAGTGATTTATGTGCTGTACAGGAGTTTTGTTGCCTATGTGCTATAAACTGTCTATGTGTTATAACATGTGCTAACTCTTTGATAGTAGAATGGCCGGTCGACCGAGAACACGAGGTAGGCCCCAAGGTAATGATAAGGCACCAGGTCAGGCAGCACCAGGTAGAGATCAGGGGTATGGCCGTTTAGCAGTGGCTATGGACTATATAACCGAGGTCATAGCGAGTCAGGCACAGATATTGGCAGGGCAGGCTGCTCAGGCTCAGGCTGTCCAAACTCAGATGCTGAATACTCTGGGTGGTTTTCACGAGCGAAGTACATTGAAGGAATTTCTGGGTTACTATCCACCGAGATTCTAGGGTGAGCCAGATGATAGAAAGCCAGAGGCTTGGATAAACCAAATTGAGAAGATATTTGATCCTTTGGATTATACGGATGAGATGAAGGTTACCTTTGCGGTGTACCTGTTTGATGACGAGGCTGAGGAGTGGTGGCGTACCATGAAAACTGATTGGGAAGCACGGGGTACTCCCTATGTTTGGAATACCTTTCTTAAGGCGTTCCGGGCTAAGTATATTCTGAGGATTGCGCGGGAACAAAGAGAGGCGGAGTTCCTATCTTTGGTTCAGGGTAATGCTACAATGGCCCAATATGAGGCCAATTTTACCAGGCTATCCCGATATGCACTGGAATTTGTAGCGGATCAGGAGCATAAGACTCGGAGGTTTGTTTTGGGATTAAGGCCAGAGATTCAGGATGCAATGGCTGTAATGCCCCGATCCTTCACGAGACCGGGACTCCTATTTATCATGCTATTCTCACCCAATTCCAAACCCCAGGCACAAAATTTAGGAAAAAACGGACGGAGTCTCCCCTGTTTATAGGACTAAACTGATACCTGCACAAAGACACCCATGATGCTAGATCCACAAACACCAACTCTTACACCCAATCCTCCAAGATTTTTATGGGCCACCCGCGATCACAAGGCCATCCGAGCCTTGGAACAACAATTACATATAACACACAAGCAAGCAAAGCATTTCTAATTTTAACTATAGGTAGTTAGATACAACAATAGCCAAGTTCTACTTCCAAGTTTGTTAATCACACAAACATGCAAAAGAATAAGTTTACTATGGATTATTACATGTCATTCCACTTTATATCCAACATACAAGATTACAAATTATTACATTCACCAATTATACTCAAGACCCCAAGGTCACAAAAAGGCAATCAACAACAACTCCACGCAAGCTTCTCATTTTAGACAACCTTATCACACAAGAAGTCACCGAAATTGCTTAACTAGCACTTCTTCCTCTTCTTCTATCAGCTAAGGATTCACCTCAACTTCACCTGAAACATATTAAATGAGGAATGAACAACAATGTTACCCAGCGAGGGAGGTGATGCAACATATCAGGCGTGCAATATGATATGCAATCACAAGAAAACATATATATATACAACATAAACCAGCAAGATAGAAAGCCAAGTATTTAATCACTTTAAAAAGGATACGGTTCCACTTCCAAGTCTTCGATCACGAGCCATGAACCACGAACTTCAGGAACATGCCGGCAAACCCCAAACACCAACAATTGGGATACTCCGGATGTATCCCGATCCTACGACCCTTTCTCCCGAGGTAGGTCCATGCCCAGCAGGTGAACCACGCCTCTGGGGTAGTGGAGTAAGCCTTAGCGAGAAAAAGAATAGGCACCATGGTAGTCGAGGGAGCACGGCAAGCCCGACGCCGCCCGTGTTTCTCGAAGCTACCATGTCCGAAAAGGTTGCGCAACCCCGAGACAAGACACAAGCATTCAAGAAATCCCACAACACGTATGAGGGATGACAAAGTAGGCCCCCCTCACAAATATGCACGATATAAGTTCACATAAGCACAAGATTAGCTTAAAGATACCAAAAGAAGCAATCAACACAATTAATTCCCATAATCTACTCAAATAGCTTAATTATATCCTAAATATTCAATACAATACATGATAACTTAAGTACAAGTGCCAATTGCATCAAATATAGCCAAAACTACTTTTTCTCCTTTCTTAAACCGAGTTTTCTTTCTCCTAAGCATAGTTCAAGAGTTCCAAATTATATCCTAGTCTTTCTATATTCTTAATTAAGCCCAAAGGCACCTTTTAGGATCATAAAAACTCATTTTAGAAACAAAAGTACAGGAAGGCCCTGAGCGGGTTTGAACTACAACTATACTAACCGAACCCCATTTTCGCGAAACGAAAGCACCAAAGGTGCTTCCTTAGCTCAAGGATACCCGAATCAATGCCCAAACTTGCCCGGATTGCTCAACGGAAAAAGTCCCCTTTTTAAAGTCGGCTATTTATGCAATTAAGTTCGGTTTCGAGTGATTCAACCTCACGGGGCTTTTCAACTAACTTCACTAGGATCTAGAGCACCTAATTGAAGCCTCAATTTAAGCTAATTAGCAATTTTTCTCAAAACCCTAATTCTAGGCACTATTCATCATCTTCTTCCTTCAATCTCTACATTCAACCATGGAATTCCTTATCAAGCTATGAAAGTTAACTCTATAGGCTCTAATGTACTCATAATAACCATTCATAACAAGTTTTATAGCTATAATTGACAAATCAAGAAAATTCAACATATGAACATAAACTTTAAAAACAATAAAATGCATCTCTCTCACAATTTTTGAAGACAAGGAAGCTTGTTGAAGGCCCTAGGATGCTCAAAACCCTCCCAAGATCAAGCTAGGAGCTCAAGATGCAAGGTTGTTGAAGCAAAATCTCCTCTTTTCCTTCTCCTTTGGTATTTTCGGCCCTGCTACAGTGATTTCTGCACATTTGTTCTCTTTTTTTTTTGTTTTAATGAGCTTAGGTGAATTATATAAGATTAAGTTGAGGTGGGGTCAAGTTTGGGTATTTAAAAGGTCACTAGAATACGCGTTATTAACTTAAAAATGAGCCTAAGGTGAAAAGTAATGTTAGTTATTTAAATTTCTAAGTTTTGTTACGTAACACTATTAATTTAACTACTAAAAAATATTTTTTAAACTAGCTCTCCTATCGCTTCTAGCTCAATTTCACATTTTTCCCACTTCTCTAACTATTAATGTGATTTAATAAAAATGCTAATTCACTAATAGAATATAGTTTGAAAACGGGATGAATAGTAGCTAAAGAAGCCAGTTAATAAAGCACAGAAGGAAATGTGCAAACAATAGATGCAACAGTAAATAAATGTACGGCTAAAATCTCGGGCGTCACATCCTCTCCCCCTTAAACAAATTGCGTCCACGCAATTTCTTACACATACAAGTGAGTTACCCTCATACATAAAACACATTGTTTCACATAAACATGCTTAACACATAAAACACATTGATCACGTTAGCAATTTATAACAAGTAAAGTCACATAAACAACAAGTTCACATACACAAATTATAAACTACTAAGTCATTTAAACAACAACTTCACATAAAACAAGTTAATCACATATTCACATTAGTCATATTAAGCATATCGAGCACTCAAGTACACAAAGCACATAATTCACACAAGGCACGTTAATCACATAGCTCGCATTAATCACATAAACACATTGAACATATAAACACATCAAGCACGTTAACCACATCCATTTCACTTATCACACAAGCACATAAACCACAACTAGTTCACTTAACAAATAAAACATGTTGATCACATAAGCACATTGATCACATTAACTCTCTTATCACATAAGACATGCACATACACTTTCTAAACATATTGACACTAAGGCCACTACCCCACAAGCCGAAGACCCTATCCCGGCTTGCGCCTAGCTAACTAGCTAAGCTTCGATACCACTTCTGTAACGCCCCGATCCCTCACGAGACCGGGACTCCTATTTATCATGCTATTCTCACCCAATTCCAAACCCCGGGCACAAAATTTAGGGGAAAACGGACGGAGTCTCCCCTGTTTATAGGACTAAACTGGTACCTGCACAAAGACACCCATGATCTAGATCTACAAACAGCAACTCTTACAACCAATCCTCCAAGATTTTTATGGGCCACCCGCGATCACAAGGCCATCAGAGCCTTGGAACAACAATTACATAAAACACACAAGCAAGCAAAGCATTTCTTATTTTAACTATAGGTAGTTAGATACAACAATAGCCAAGTTCTACTTCCAAGTTTGTTAATCACACAAGCATGCAAAAGAATAAGTTTACTATGGATTATTACATGTCATTCCACTTTATATCCAACATACAAGATTACAAATTATTACATTCACCAATTATACTTAAGACCCCAAGGTCACAAAAAGGCAATCAACAACAACTCCACGCAAGCTTCTCATTTTAGACAACCTTATCACACAAGAAGTCACCGAAATTGCTTAACTAGCACTTCTTCCTCTTCTTCTATCAGCTGAGGATTCACCTCAGCTTCACCTGAAACATATTAAATGAGGAATGAGCAACAATGTTGCCCAGCAAGGGAGGTGATGCAACATATCAGGCATGCAATATGATACGCAATCACAAGAGAACATATATATATACAAGATAAACCAGCAAGATAGAAAGCCAAGTATTTAATCACTATAAAAAGGATACGGTTCCACTTCCAAGTCTTCGATCACGAGCCACGAACCACGAACTTCACGAACATGCCGGCAAATCCCAAACACCAACAACCGGGATACTCCGGATGTATCCCGATCCTACGACCCTTTCTCCCGAGGTAGGTCCATGCCCAGCAGGTGAACCATGCCTCTGGGGTAATGGAGTATGCCTCAACGAGAAAGGGAATAGGCACCATGGTAGTCGAGGGAGCACGGCAAGCCCGACGCCGCCCGTGTTTCTCGACTCTACCATGTCCGAAAAGGTTGCACAACCCCAAGACAAGACACAAGCATTCAAGAAATCACACAACACGTATGAGGGATGACAAAGTAGGCCGCCCTCACAAATATGCACGATCTAAGTTCACATAAGCACGAGATTAGCTTAAAGACAACACAATTAATTCCCATAATCTACTCAAATAGCCTAATTATATCCTAATATTCAATACAATACATGATAACTTAAATACAAGTACCAATTGCATCAAATATAGCCAAAACTACTTTTTCCCCTTTCTTTAACCGAGTTTTCTTTCTCCTATGCATGGTTCAAGAGTTCCAAATCATATCCTAGTCTTTCTATATTCTTAATTAAGCCCAAAGGCACCTTTTAGGATCATAAAAACTCATTTTAGAAACAAAAGTTTGGGAAGGCCCCGAACGGTTTTGAACTACAACTATACTAACCGAACCCCATTTCCGCGAAACGAAAGCACCAAAGGTGCTTCCTTAGCTCAAGGATACCCGAATCAATGCCCAAACTTGCTCGGATTGCTCAACGAAAAAAGTCCCCTTTTTAAAGTCGGCTATTTATGCAATTGAGCTCGGTTTCGAGTGATTCAACCTCACGTGGATTTTCAATTAACTTCACTAGGGTCTAGAGCACCTAATTGAAGCCTCAATTTAAGCTAATTAGCAATTTTTCTCAAAACCCTAATTCTAGGCACTATTCATCGTCTTCTTCCTTCAATCTCTACATTCAACCATGGAATTCCTTATCAAGCTATGAAAGTTAACTCTATAAGCTCTAATGTACTCATAATAACCATTCATAACAAGTTTTATGGCTATAATTGACAAATCAAGAAAATTCAACATATGAACATAAACTTTAAAAACAATAAAATGCATCTCTCTCACAATTTTTGAAGACAAGGAAGCTTGTTGAAGGCCCTAGGATGCTCAAAACCCTCCCAAGATCAAGCTAGGAGCTTAAGATGTAAGGCTCTTGGAGCAAAAACTCCGCTTGTCCTTCTCCTTTTTTATTTTCGGCCCTACTACAGTAATTCCTGCACATTTGTTCTTTTTTTTGTGTTTTAATGAGCTTAGGTGAATTATATAAGGTTAAGTTGAGGTGGGGTCAAGTTTTGGTATTTAAAAGGTCACTAGAATGCGCGTTATTAACTTAAAAACGAGCCTAAGGTGAAAAGTAATGTTAGTTATTTAAATCTCTAAGTTTGTTACGTAACACTATTCACTTAACTACTAAAAATATTTTCTAAACGAGCTCTCCTATCGCCTCTAGTTCAATTACACATTTTTCGCACTCCTCTAACAATTAATGTGATTTAATAAAAATAGTAATTCACTAATAGAATATAGTTTGAAAACGGGATGAATAGTAGCTAAAGAAGTCAGTTAATAAAGCACATAAGGAAATGCGCAAACAATAGATGCAACAGTAAATAAATGTACAGCTAAAATCTCGGGCGTCACAATGGCCCTAATTTAGTATGATATGTTTTCAGAGGCCTTTGATGCAGCTTCTATGTTGAAGAAGAGGAAAGGGGAACATATTGGTCCTAGTCAGCCTAGTAAGAGGCCATTTCAGCCACAGGGTCAGCAAGATGTGTATAGGCCTCTAGTGCAGCTAGTTGTGTACAGGCCACCAGTACAGTAGAGCTTTTTTAGACCTCATGGTCAGCAGGGTTTCTATAGGCCCTAGTTTCAGCAAGGGTCCTACCAGGCTTAGTCACAGTATAGGCCGGCCTAGTCTTAGGGTCAATATAGGCCTAGCGTTGCGAGACCTCGGCAACAGGCTGGTACAACTACTTTTTCAGCTTCTGGGTCTTCTAGGGGCAGTGTTAGTGCTTCATCACCGTAGTGTGCTTACTGTAAACGTCAGGGCCATTTGGAGGCCGACTGTAGGATGAAAGCATAAATATGTTTAGGTTACGGTAGCAACCAACACAGGGCGAAGGATTGTCCTAGATTTAAGATGTCTGAGGGTCGGTTAGCGACTCAGGGTTATCAAGGTCGACCCACTGGTGGTGCACCTCAACAGCAGCGGGTTCAGGCTCAGGCCTACGCAGTAGATTTGGAGGAAACACCTGAGGCAGCGGCAGTTGTGGAAGGTAACTTCCTTATACTTGATCAACTTGTTAAAGTGTTGATTGATTATAGTACTACACATTCTTTCATTACACCTACTTGTGTGCAACGTGTTAACATGCAACCTGAAAGATTGTCTTATGTGGTTGAGATTAGTTCTTCTTTAACTAATAAATATGTGACTGGTTTAGTATGTAAAGACCGTAAAATACATGTTAAGGGTCAGGATTTTCCTTCAGACCTTATCTTATTTCTTATTTGGGGGTATGATGTTATCTTGGGTATGGATTGGCTTTCTAAGTATGATGCCCAATTAAATTGTAGAACAAAGGTAGTATGGTTTCGGTTTCTAGATCAGCCAGTAGTTTTGGTAGCGGGGAACCGGGATGTTAAAACGAGTTTTATTATCTCATCAACTAAAGCTATTTAGCTGGTGAGTAAGGGGTGTTCGGGTTATCTAGCTTATTTGATCAAGAAGCCATCTGATCAGCTTAAGTTGGAGGAAGTTCCTATAATTCGGGAATATCGCAATGTATTTCCCGAGGAGTTGCCAAGATTGCCGCCAAAAAGAGATGTTGAGTTTGTGATCAATCTGATTCCCAATACTCAACCTATTTCTAAATTAGTGTACTAGATGGCACCAGCTGAGCTTAAGGAGCTGAAAACTCAGCTGCAGGAGTTATTAGAGAAGGGTTTCATTCAACAGAGTTCTTCACCATAGGGAACACCTGTTTTATTTGTGAAGAAGAATGATAGTACCTTGAGATTATGTATCGATTATCGTTGTTTGAATCAGGTGACCATCAAGAACAAGTATCCTTTACCACTGATTGACGAGTTGTTTGATCAACTTCAGGGAGCCAAAGTCTACTCTATGTTTGACTTGATGCAGGGGTATTATCAGCTTCAGATTCGTACGTAGGATGTGTGAAACCCCAATTTTTGTCTTTACATCGATTTGCGTCTTTTTGCCTCGATTTGCATGATTTGACCTGTTTATGTGTTATATGAGTTAGAATGTGCTAAATATGTGATTTAAATTCCTAATACATGCTATGTGTGCATTCATAAAATTTTCATAAAAAACGGCATTGAAAATTTTATCGTCGATTTTTGTGAATAGTGTTTTGAACACTTGTTCGCTAAAATTTTTACAAGGGTGTTTTAAACGTCTTAAAACCTAGTCCTCTATTATTAATAGACCCATGTTTGATAAAAATTGATTTTGAAACGGAATAGTAATTTAAATAGACTTTTCGGGCGAAAAAGTAGCGTTTTTTAGCCAAATAATAATTTCTTCTAAACCCGATTCTTGCATTGACTTTCACTGACCTAGTATATATTAATATAAATGTATTTATATGTGGTATTAAATGATTTTAGATTAAGTGTGCATTCAAAAGACATTTGAAAACAAATAATATGACTTTTCACCTTCTTTTACAGAAATCGCGTTTTAAGCCGACTCGAGTGAAATTGTTTGAATGTAAAAATTCTTGTCACCTAAAAATAAACTACTTGAGATAGTTTAGGTGTTGCATAATTAATTTGAGCAAGAGTAGTCAAGAAAATGAATTAAAAGACAAGAAAACACTAAAAATAATTAGTTTCTACCTTTGACTTTCTTTTATTTGTTTGACCTTTGCTTAATATATCATCAACACACATCAAAAGCTCACAAAACATACTCATTTTACACACACATTACCGAAATTCCAAGGGGAGGCAAAAAGAAGGCATTTTCAATGTTTTTCAAAGCATTTTTCATATAGATTTTGCAATTCAAGTCCAAATCACTTCATTCAAAGCTTGATTTCAATTGTTGGGCATCCATTCTACACATTTCTTGCATCAAAACACATCAAAGGTGAGAGAAAAATTCTAGATCTCAAAAGTCATATTTTATGTTTTTGCCCATAATTGCATTTTGAACCGTTAGAATGTTAATTTGAAGTTATATTATTGCTCAGTGCATGCTAAAGATCATTTATGTGTATTACTAAGAGATTTGAACCATTGTAGCAAAATTATTTATTTTCGGGTATTTAAAGTTGATAGTTTGGCCATTTGATGATTATCTTGAGTTGTTGTTGTAATCGATTGCCGTCAATTTCTAAAAGTTTGTTAATTACGTGGTAACGCCGTTATAATGCCGAATTTTCGATTTCGATGTTTGGGTGAAAATACAAAAATTTCAGCCTAGGTGCATTGAGGTTTTAGGGTTGTTGGGCTTGATTTTGATGTGTCTTGGTTGGTTTCCGAGAGGGCTAATGTAGTGGATTGACTGGGTAAGTGTTTGAAATTGATTTGGAGTTGTTTGGATTAGTAGTGTAACACCCCGATCGCTCTCGAGACCGGGAGTTCTATCAATCAATCTAATCACAAACCCGGGCAAAATTTTTAGGAAAAACGGATGGAGTCTCCCCTGTTTCTAGGCAAAATTGCAAACCTATGACAACATATAAGTGGACCAGCACCGTGGCCAACCATACAAACACTTCAAGGCCATCCGAGCCTTGTTTCTCAACAAACAATCACAAGCAAATATACATTTTCAGTTCATATGCTAACCTATCTATTTTCTTCTTTGACAAGTACATTCAAGCTTGACAATTAAACCATACTAACCTATTGCATAAATTAGACTATCATACCATTCTAACTCTTTTCCTTTGGACATTACAAACATGCATTGGAGGTAAACTATACTATCTGAATAGATAAGCTAGTTTATCATTCTACCTCAATTACCTAGTTAAATTTAAATTACATTCTTTTTGACAATAAATACATACAACACATGAACATACATCTTTGCATCTTTGACAACTCAAGCCACATAGCACGCAAGATAACTCTTCAAGCATGATCTTTCACGCAACCACGAACTTTCCAGCTAACAAGGCATTTCCTGAAATGTGGTGGTGACGAGTGAGTATACTCAACACGTATACTTAGTGAGGGCGAGACAGATATCGAGGTGGAGAGAAATAAAGTCGTGCAATGCAAATAAGGCAGTTAAGCAATATAACTGACAAGTAAGCAATCAATATAAACAATCAATACAATAAACAAGTAATGAAAGCATTAACACAATCATTCAAAGCTATACCACACTCTGTAGGCTATGGTTCACTCATACGAGCAATGTACCATTTCACGAGCGATACCTCAATCTTGAGCTTGATGTTGACAACGATGACAATAAGCGCACAACTTCCTTATAACTTCAGTTTGGAATACCCCGGAAGTATCCATCAATTCTACAACCCAAATCTCCTTGGGAGGCAACCCAAGCGAGAATGGGAATAGGACACGGAGCTAGAACAACCAACACTGGCAGCCCGAGACTACCCAGAGAGGCCTATCACTCACGCGCCTGACACTATGCAATGCAAGACACGATACAAGGCGATAAACGAGCGATAGCACAACAATACAGTTTAGAGGCGATAAACGAGATATCAAGAATTTACAATCAATACTAGCATTCAATTATCTTTTCAAGCATAACTACCATTAATAGCAACAAGAACACCAATTAAACAAGTAACATCAGTTCAAATACGAAAACGACAAATATCACTATTCAATCCCTAACTTCCAAAGGCAATTACAAGCAAACGAGCTACGAGATTAGGAAACCGATTTCACTACATTCACTTAGGCACTACAAGGCACGTTTCTATGTCACTAAACTTCACTTTCTCACCCGAGGCCCGAAAGTCCACCTACTGCGTTTGAACTACAGCTATGCTAATCGGTCATTCAATCAACGCCACAACAGCGCCAAAAGTGCTTCCATGCCCTCAATTGCAAAACCCCCAACTCAATTCGAGCACAGTCAACTTTTGGTCAAACGGCCCCTTTACGTTTCTTTGTCTAATTTCCAATTTTAACAAAGGTCGATCCGTTTCTATTGTACATTTTATCTTTCTATCACTAATGGCACCTATCCAAATCAAGCAATCACAATTCGGATCAAAATCCAAAATTCTAGGATTTACTATTCAAAATTCACTATTCATTATTTTTCTTCAATTTCAAATATGCAATTTCGACCGTAAAAATTGCTAAATAACTATCAAACAATGCTCTACGAACTCAAAGGAAGCTATATCAAGCATTTACAGGCATTATAACGCATTATATATCAAATCTAAAAATTTGACACAAAATTCAAATTCCAATTTAAATGCACAAAAACGGGAAAACCCTCATACAGATTGAAGACCAAGACCCGCAAGGACCCGAGCCACGACCCTCGAGCAATTCTACGCACGATTGTAGAAGAAAAATGCAAAACAATTTTCTTTTTTTTACCCTCAAGCTTTCGGCCATGGCAAGGACAAATATGGCATTTTGTAAATTGTTTTTATTGATTTTTTCCTTGTTTTATTATTTAAAAGGGTGACAATGGCATTTTGGTCATTTGCAAAATCAAACTTTAGATAAAATTGATCAAATAAGCTTATTTTGATGCCATTTAAATCTAATTCAAGTTAAAACAATGGAATTAAATGAAAAACTACTAAAACTAGTTAAATTAAGTTAAAAACATTTTTCACTAAGTCCGAAGAATATTTCTCTAACTCTTATTTTCAAAATACTACGATCGAACGGTCAATAAATGATTGCTAATAAAGTGATGAGCAATAATAGAAATCTTTAATTTTTTTGAAAAGTAGAATAGTAGAATAGTTGAAAATTCACTCCGGCTCGGAGTTAGTTTTCTCATTTATTTGAAAACCGAGTGATTTTAATGCAAGACAATTAAAACCGATTATTAAAATAATCAAATCAATCAATATACATTTAAAATAATTAATTTAACTGTTTCTAGAATATTTTAAAGAATTATGAAGTTAATGCCAAGATACAAATGAACAAGTAAATATAAACATGTAATCAAGTGCATTTAAATATTAACATTTAAGATGGCATTTAATTAAATGTAATTAAATGCTATTAAATGCATGTCGGGTTCGGGTTATCACATCCTTCCCCCCTTAAAACAATTGCGTACTCGCAATTCTTCTTCCAATAGAACTCTACATCCACTGAAATCCAACTCTGACTAATCTTCATCGGCTGCTGAGCAAGTAGTGAATAAAGATGCTCGTAGGAAAACTCGAATAGAAATCCCAACCAAGAATGCCGAGAAAATACCAACTAAAGACTGAAGCAAAGATACTGTAGATGATAGCAATACCACATATTGATGGCAAGAAGAATACCGAAGGAATGCCCTATTTACGAATCTCTAATAGAAGTCTAACAAGTAGCAGATAAGAAAATTAAAAGATAGCCAGAGTAGATGCACCTCATGCAGTGCTGATTACCGTAAGTAGACCTAGCGGAAAGTTCTGTAAAAGAATATAGAGAAGAATACCAAAGGCCAATCTCTAAATGAAATCCTCCAATCACTGAGTCCCTACCGCAACATCTTAGTCAAACAGCAAGTATAGATTCCCATGAGTAGAAAGGCCGAAGGAGAAGCCGTAAACAATACAAGATAATAAGTCCGAACAAGATTCCAAGTGTAAGATCTTCCAATAAATACCAATAAGAAAAATACTAGTAGAATGTCCAATAAGAATTCCAAAGAATACCGTAAGTAATATTACACAATAAGTCCGATAGGAATTCCAATTACCAAACCAACTGAGGGATGCCAAAGAAAATACCTGAACAATGCCCCAGTAAGAAAGTACTAAGAATTTCCTAATAAGACAATCAAGTTAGATAACAAATACAATTTCCCAGCTAGACGAAAACCCTAAGGAAAAATACTGAGTTGGTGCACAATATACAAAGCCGAACTCCGAGGCCCCTGCACTGTTTACCAAGTGAGTACTTCATACAACCTTGCCAATAAGGAAACCCAATAAGAATTCCACAAGAATGCTACCAAGAGCCATCATATAGAAACCCCAAAGAAAGTTATCTTTTTATGATTGCCAACCACGAAGAAGAGTCTTAGAAGTATGCCACAACTAAGCTCCAAAAACAAACACCAACTCCCAAATCAGGGCTAGTTAAATGCCATTCATTTCTTGCCAATCCGTACACCTTGGAAGGCCAACTGTGAACCACTTTATTCAGGGGAGGAAGAAGTCTTTCTTACCATTCAACAGGACATGTATGAATGCCAAGATATCACATTTATACACATGCCTTAACTATTATGCAAGCAAGTTTATAAAAGAGTTTATTCAACAAAGTCACTCAAGCATGACAATCAAGTCAAGCATAACATAATCAATTCAAATCACGGCACAACCAATTCAAAACATTCCAATACACACATTACAAGCAATACTTCAAGAGAATAACAATTCACGAGATCAATTCGATTCACGATGCCAATTCGATAGGTCTTTTCAATGCACAACTAGACACTTTACTTTACTTGAGAAACATTTAACACATAACACATAACTATATCACATAGGTGCGTACATTCAAGTCAAGACATACAATCTCACATACAAGCATACACTTTCAAGACACACTTAACAAGCACACATTCAAGGATCACTACCCACCAGATCGAGGACCCTGTCCCGGCTTATGAGCTAAACAAGCTCTGATACCACCTATAATACCCCGATCCCTCTCGAGATCGGGAGTTCTATCAATCAATCTAATCACAAACCCGGGCAAAATTTTTAGGAAAAACGGACGAAGTCTCCCCTGTTTCTAGGCAAAATTGCAAACCTACGACATCATATAAGTGGACCAGCACCGTGGCCAACCATACAAACACCTCAAGGCCATCCGAGCCTTGTTTCTCAACAAACAATGACAAACAAATATACATTTTCAATCTATATGCTGTAATGCCCCGATCCCTCACGAGACCGGAGGCTCTAATAACCAAGCTATTCTCAACCCAATCCCAACCCGGTCTCAAAATTTTAGGGAAAAACGGACAGAGTCTCCCCTGTACCGTGGACATTCTGAAAACCTGTAAACACTCAAGAAAGTCACAACACAATAAGGCAAGCTTTTATAACTAAAGTTCAAAGGTTCATGGCCATCCGAGCCTTGAGGCATACAATAGTTTAGATTCACACAAGCATGCAACCAACTTGACTTCTTCATAAAACCGCTTATTATTTCATTCTATGATAACTTTGAAACATACTTAGAAGTTGAACCAACATGTATCAAAACAATCACACCCAAGCATGCAAAACAACTAGAAACAGAAATATAAGTTATTACAAGCCATAGAATTACCACTACTACTACAGTCATCTGGCTTCCAACTTACATATTACACAAATACATATATGAGCCTTAAGGCCTCAAAATAGATTATAACATAGAACAACAAATTCTTCACATAGCAACTAGAAAGCACATCCACCTCAGACAACAATCACACAGCAACTAAGGCAACTCCTTCAACTGCGCCACCTGAAACATGTTAGCGAGGTATGAGCAACCACTGTTGCCCAGTGAGGGATAAAGTCTCTCGGGGCGTGCAATGCAACAAGTAATATAGTTAAACAATAATAGCAATTAAACCATTCAAGAATGACAAAAGCTTAAGTAACCACATATTAAAAAGGATACATTCACTTAACCCCAATACTCCAATCTTCACTTGGTCTTCATTCACGATCCACGAACCACGATCTAGATCACGATAAGCCGGCATCCCAAACACCAAAGGGTACTCCGGATGTACCCAATCCTACGACCCAACACCCCCTGGCAATCTCCGGACCAGGCGAGTGAGGGAATAGGGTACGGAGCTAGAGCAACCAACCCTGGCAAGCCCGCTGCCGCCCAGAGAGGCCCATCGCATCCGCCCCGACGATAAGGTTGCGCAACCCTTGACTCGATAACACAGGAAGCAATAATAATAACAATATAACAAAATAAGCCGATACACAAACAAGGAGGACAACAAAAGAGGTTGTCCTCGAGCACACACATCATCAATCATGCCATACGATGAAATATGATACATTCATTAGTCTATAATTGCTAAACTAATCCAACTAAAACACTTAAATCACTTAGTATCGAATATTTAGCATATAACAGGATAAGACACATAGAATGCACATAGAAATGATCCCTCACCTTTTAGGAAGTCAAACCTGCGCGAATTAAGCCAAGATTCCCTCAATATTCTCCAAAAGCATCAATTCCCTTCAATTATCACTACCTAATACAATCAACTATATGCATAAGAAGTGGTTTCTTATTGTCAACTAAAGCTAGTTCATAAAGCCATTAAGTTATATAAGCGTATCTTTACACATATAATGCAATTAATAAGCAATATAAACATGTTTACTCAATCTTTAACTAGTATCGATATAACTTAACTCACAACTTCTCCGAATAGATGAACTTCTTACATAAGTACATTTAAACATTTATCCAATCAATCAAGAATCAACTAACAACAATTATTACCATGGTTCATTACTAGTTCCTTTAGTCTATTCTAAATTCATACTCAACCAAAGCCATGTAAACCAAGCAACTTAATTCACGAGACTTCACTACTATAATACGTACACTACACAAAGGCATATAAACATTTAATTACTCAATTATAAAGCAATTATTATGAAATTAACTATGCGAACACAAAGGGGTCAATATTATACTTTTCACAAAACTTAACCAAAAGCTCACACATACCTTAGAATAGCATTTAGACACTCTAGGAGCAACTACAAAGCAATATAAGTACTAAAGCAATTAATTCATTCATTTCCCCTTTGTTCAACTAGGCTATTTAGCTTTCTATCGGAATTCAATGATTAAGTTAAGCTAGCTAACCATCCTACCAATCTAAGGATACCTAAATACCTCATTTAGAACCTCCAAATCATAACATAGAGCACAAGTACACGAAAACACCAAAAATACCTCTTTGTGGGTTTATACTACAAGTACCAATTTCGGAACCCAAACAAGTGAAACGAAAGCATTTCTAAGGTTTTAATACTTAATAAAGACTAGCCATAACCTCAAAACGTGCCTGGATTTGAGTTAACCCTGAAACCCCTTATTAAAGTAGCTTAATTTGATAAAATTATTCAAATTTTGTACATGGCAAGTGCAACTAACATTTTTTCCACACTCAAGGACCTAATTAGCAACTACTAGAAGCATTGAATTAAATTAAATTGCACAAATTTTCGGAACCCTAGAAATTTCACTATTCATCATCTTCCTCAAAGCTCCAACTCCATTTTCAACCATTCAAAATGCTATCTAACCACAAAAGTATGCTCTATGATCATTAATCAGAGTAATTTAAGCATAAACAAGCATAACCAAGTAATATCTCAACAAATCCCAAAAAAAATAAAGTTTAGGTCCAAACTCTTTAAATACAAAAATAAGATGAAATTTTTACCACACAAGGCTAGAGAAGCTTGAAGAAGGTATAAACATGTTCAAGAACTCAAGATTCAAGCTTGGAATGGATGAAAATGACCAACTATAGCAATTTTGCAAGAAAAAGTTACTATTCTCGTAACTATTTTTTGGCCATTTTTTGACTCTTTTTTTTTTTTTTTGTTCTTGGCTTATATTATTCTCATGAGAAGGTCAAATAATTAAAACATTTTAGTAAGGGCAAAAGGGTCATTTGGGTGATCAAATTTCACCAAAACAAATGCCAAAAATCTGAAAAAATCTCGCTAGTACTATTCATCAGACATTTCACGAATTTTTTCCCGTTGATCCTGATATGCAATGCACGCACGGTCAAGGGCTGTAGTCCCCTAAAAATATGTAGTATTTTATAAAAATATAAAATGCATGAAAAGAAACAGTTGAATTTATGAAAATATATAAAAAAAATGAAGTAATTAGCTAAATTACATCTAAGATAACCATTTAATAAATGCAATTAATGAAGTGCTGGGTTTGGGGTGTCACATATGCTAACTTATCTTTTCTCGTCTTTGACAAGTACATTCAAGCTTGACAATTAAACCATACTAACCTATTGCATAAATTAGACTATCATACCATTCTAACTCTTTTCCTTTGGACATTACAAACATGCATTGAAGTTAAACTATACTATCTGAATACATAAGCTAGCTTATCATTCTACCTCAATAACCTAGTTAAATTTAAATTACATTCTTTTTGACAATAAATACATACAACACATGAACATACATCTTTGCATCTTTGACAACTCAAGCCACATAGCACGCAAGACAACTCTTCAAGCATGATCTTTCACGCAACCACGAACTTTCCAACTAACATGGCATTTCTTGAAATGTGGTGGTGAGGAGTGAGTATACACAACACGTATACTCAGTGAGGGCGAGACAGATATCGAGGTGGAGAGAAAGAAAGTCGTGCAATGCAAATAAGGCAGTTAAGCAATATAACTGACAAGTAAGCAATCAATATAAACAATCAATACAATAAACAAGTAATGAAAGCATTAACACAATCATTCAAAGCTATACCACACTCTGTAGGCTATGGTTCACTCATACGAGCAATGTACCATTTCACGAGCGATACATCAATCTTGAGCTTGATGTTGACAACGATGACAATAAGCGCACAACTTCCTTATAACTTCAGTTTGGAATACCCCGGAAGTATCCATCAATTCTACAACCCAAATCTCCTTGGGAGGCAACCCAAGCGAGAATGGGAATAGGACACGGAGCTAGAGCAACCAACACTGGCAGCCCGAGACTACCCAGAGAGGCCTATCACTCACGCGCCTGACACTATGCAATGCAAGACACGATACAAGGCGATAAACGAGCGATAGCACAACAATACAGTTTAGAGGCGATAAACGAGATATCAAGAATTTACAATCAATACTAGCATTCAATTATCTTTTCAAGCATAACTACCATTAATAGCAACAAGAACACCAATTAAACAAGTAACATCAGTTCAAATACGAAAACGACAAATATCATTATTCAGCCCCTAACTTCCAAAGGCAATTACGAGCAAACGTGCTACGAGACTAGAAAACCGATTTCACTACATTCACTTAGGCACTACAAGGCACGTTTCTATGTCACTACACTTTCTCACCCGAGGCCGGAAAGTCCACTTACTGCGTTTGAACTACAGCTATACTAACCGGACATTCAATCAACACCATAACAGCGCCAAAAGTGCTTCTATGCCCTCAATTGCAAAACCCCCAACTCAATTCGAGCACAGTCAACTTTTGGTCAAACGGCCCCTTTACGTTTCTTTGTCTAATTTCCAATTTTAACAAAGGTCGATCCGTTTCTATTGTACATTTTATCTTTCTATCACTAATGGCACCTATCCAAATCAAGCAATCACAATTCGGATCAAAATCCGAAATTGTAGGGTTGACTATTCAAAATTCACTATTCATTATTTTTTTCCAATTTCAAATACGCAGTTTCAACCGTAAAAATTGCTAAATAACTATCAAACAATGCTCTACGAACTCAAAGGAAGCTATATCAAGCATTTACAGGCATTATAACACATTATATATCAAATCTAAAAATTTGACACAAAATTCAAATTCGAATTTAAATGCACAAAACCGTGAAAACCCTCATAGAGATTGAAGACAAGACCCGCAAGGACCCGAGCCACGACCCTCGAGCAATTCCACGCACGATTATAGAAGAAAAATGCAAAACAGTTTTCATTTTTTTACCCTTAAGCTTTCGGCCATGACAAGGACAAATATGGCATTTTACAAATTGTTTTTATTGATTTTTGCCTTGTTTTATTATTTAAAAGGGTGACAATGGCATTTTGGTCATTTGCAAAATCAAACTTTAGTTAAAATTGATCAAAAAAGCTTATTTTGATGCCATTTAAATCTAATTCAAGTTAAAACAATGGAATTAAATGAAAAACAACTAAAACTAGTTAAATTAAGTTAAAAAACATTTTTCATTAAGTCCGAAGAATATTTCTCTAACTCTTATTTTTGAAATACTACGATCGAACGGTCAATAAATGATCGCTAATAAAGTGATGAGCAATAATAGAAATCTTTAATTTTTTTAAAAAGTAGAATAGTAGAATAGTTGAAAATTCACTCCGGCTCGGAGTTAGTTTTCTCATTTATTTGAAAATCGAGTGATTTTAATGCAAGACAATTAAAACCGATTATTAAAATAATCAAATCAATCAAAATAATCAATATACATTTAAAATAATTAATTTAACTGTTTCGAGAATATTTTAAAGAATTATGAAGTTAATGCTAAGATACAAATGAACAAGTAAATATAAACATGTAATCAAGTGCAATTAAATATTAACATTTAAGATGGCATTTAATTAAATGTAATTAAATGCTATTAAATGCATGCCGGATTCGGGTTATCATAGAATGTACGATATAATTATTTGAAGTTTAGGTTGTCTTTCTTTAAATTGTTGAATTGAGCCTTAGTTGATTGGGTGGTATTTGAGTGATTGGATTGTGAGTTATTGATGGTTAGACTAGTGTTAGATTACGTGTTTCACGCATGTTAAGTTGGATGACCTACTTTGTCATCTAACTTAGTTGTTTGTTGTTTAATTGATTACTTGATGTTATATTGATGAAAATTGATGATTATTGATTAATGATTGATGAACCGGGAGATAGACAATTATGCTAGATTGTCCTCCTATGAATGATGTTTATTATTATTGCTGAGTCTTGGTATGTGTGTGCCACCTCTCGGGCAACATCGGGCTGTTGGGTTGATAACGACATGACTACCAGAGACTACCTCCAGATCGCATGACGGAGGTGTCATGGAGGACGAGGCTAGTGAGGTACCTCGGTGCATGAGTAATGGGGAGTTACAAGAAGAATGGTTGAGATTCGTGATGGCATTTGGAGCTACACTAACTAGAGTATCCTTTATTGATTGGTCATTATAGTTATGTGTTTATATTGTTATTGATGTTTTATTGCGTGTTTACTGCTCAAATGATCATTTCCAAGGCATATAGTAAATACTGTTAGAGATCTATCGGATCCTCACTAAGTTTGTTTTATATAAGCTCACTCTCAATTATTGCATGCATGCAGGTGTTACTAATTTTGACTACGGGTATGTGCCTCCTGAAGAGGGAAATGTGTCGTATGTGGATGAGTCTTATGTTCAGAAGTCATTGCCATAAGATTATCTTAGTTGTTGTAAAACCATGTTTTGTATAACCTATTTCAAAATGTATGAATGGTATATGTACTAAGTTGGAACGGAGGCGTATAACTATGAATGGGTTGTTGAAGGAATGATTATTGTATAATATGGTTATGTTGTATGTTTTTAATTTTAATTGAAGAGTTAATTGTTGAATGGTTTGTGGAGTTGGTTGCATGTTGTTCTTAAGAGGTTGGTTTAGAGCCTCGGTGTCTTAATTAGTATCATTATATTTCCGAAATTATGTTGCGTCCTGACTGATTGTAGGAGGGGTCAAGTTGGGGCATGACATTTAAGTGGTATCAGAGCTTGATTAGCTGTCAGCCAGGGTATCCTCGGAATGTAGGTAGTGGTCTAAACATGCAAGTATGTATTAATTGAAAGAAAAGTGAAACATATGTTAATATATTTATGTGATTAATTTACTTATGTGTCTAACTTTCTATGTGATCAATAATCTTTATGTGTTAAGTGCACTAATGTGGTCAATATGTTTTATGTGACAACGTGCCTTACGTACTCAATGTGTTGTAATTAATGTGCATTATGTGATTAATGTGCATTATGTGATTAATGTGTATTATGTGACAATTGTGTTTTATGTGATCAAAGTATCTTGTGTGAAGTTAGTTGTTTATGTAACGCCCCGATCCCTCACGAGACCGGGACTCCTATTTATCATGCTATTCTCACCCAATTCCAAACCCCGGGCACAAAATTTTAGAGGAAAACGGACGGAGTCTCCCCTGTTTATAGGACTAAACTAGTACCTGCACAAAGACACCTATGATGCTAGATCCACAAACAGCAACTCTTATAACCAATCCTCCAAGATTTTTATGGCCACCCGCGATCACAAGGCCATCCGAGCCTTGGAACAACAATTACATATAATACACAAGCAAGCAAAGCATTTCTAATTTTAACTATAGGTAGTTAGATACAACAATAGCCAAGTTCTACTTCCAAGTTTGTTAATCACACAAGCATGCAAAAGAATAAGTTTACTATGGATTATTACATGTCATTCCACTTTATATCCAACATACAAGATTACAAATTATTACATTCTCCATTTATACTCAAGACCCCAAGGTCACAAAAAGGCAATCAACAACAACTCCACGCAAGCTTCTCATTTTAGACAACCTTATCACACAAGAAGTCACCGAAATTGCTTAACTAGCACTTCTTCCTCTTCTTCTATCAGCTGAGGATTCACCTCAGCTTCACCTGAAACATATTAAATGAGGAATGAGCAACAATGTTGCCCAGCGAGGGAGGTGATGCAACATGCCAACGTGCAATATGATATGCAAACACAAGAAAACATATATAATCCACATAAACCAACGAGACAATAAACCAAGCAATTAATCACTTTTAAAAAGGATACGGTTCCACTTCCAAGTCTTCAATCACGAGCCACGAACCACGAGCATCACGAACATGCCGGCAAACCCCAAACACCAACAATTTGGGATACTCCGGATGTATCCCGATCCTACGACCCTTTCTCCCAAGGTAGGTCCATGCCCAACAGGTGAACCATGCCTCTGGGGTAGTGGAGTATGCCTCAGCGAGAAAGGGAATAGGCACCACGGTAGTCGAGGGAGCATGGCAAGCCCGACGCCGCCCGTGTTTCTTGACGCTACAATGTCCGAAAAGGTTGCGCAACCCCGAGACAAGACACAAGCAATCAAGAAATCACATAACACATATGAGGGATGACAAAGTAGGCCGCCCTCACATATATGCACGATATAAGTTCACATAAGCACGAAATTAGCTTAAAGATACCAAAAGAAGCAATCCACACAATTAATTCCCATAATCTACTCAAATAGCTTAATTATATCCTAAATATTTAATACAATACATGTTAACTCAAATACAAGTGCCAATTGCCTCAAGTATAGCCAAAACTACTTTTTTCCCTTTCTTTAACCGAGTTTTCTTTCTCCTATGCATGGTTCAAGAGTTCCAAATCATATCCTAGTCTTTCTATATTCTTAATTAAGCCCAAAGACACCTTTTAGGATTATAAAAACTCATTTTAAAAACGAAAGTTCGGGAAGGCCCCGAACGGGTTTGAACTACAACTATACTAACCAAACCCCATTTCCGCGAAACGAAAGCACCAAAGGTGCTTCCTTAGCTCAAGGATACCCGAATCAATGCCCAAACTTGCCCAGATTGCTTAACAAGAAAAGTCCCCTTTTTAAAGTCGGCTATTTATGCAATTAAGTTCGGTTTCGAGTGATTCAACCTCACGGGGCTTTTCAACTAATTTCACTAGGATCTAGAGCACCTAATTGAAGCCTCAATTTAAGTTAATTAGCAATTTTTCTCAAAACCCTAATTCTAGGCACTATTCATCGTCTTCTTCCTTCAATCTCTACATTCAACCATGGAATTACTTATCAAGCTATGAAAGTTAACTCTATAGGCTCTAATGTACTCATAATAACCATTCATAACAAGTTTTATAGCTATAATTGACAAATCGAAAAAATTCAACATATGAACATAAACTTTAAAAAACAATAAAATGTATCTCCCTCACAATTTTTGAAGACAATGAAGCTTGTTGAAGTCCCTAGGATGCTCAAAACCCTCCCAAGATCAAGCTAGAAGCTCAAGATGCAAGGTTGTCGAAGCAAAATCTCCTCTTTTCCTTCTCCTTTGGTATTTTCGGCCATGCTACAGTAATTCCTGCACATTTTTTCTTTTGTTTTGTGTTTTAATGAGCTTAGATGAATTATATAAGGTTAAGTTGAGGTGGGGTCAAGTTTGGGTATTTAAAAGGTCACTAGAATGCGCGTTATTAACTTAAAAACGAGCCTAAGGTGAAAAATAATGTTAGTTATTTAAATCTTTAAGTTTGTTACGTAACACTATTTACTTAACTACTAAAAACATTTTTTAAACGAGCTCTCCTATCGCCTCTAGCTCAATTGCACATTTTTTCCACTCCTCTAACAATTAATGTGATTTAATAAAAATGCTAATTCATTAATAAAATATAGCTTGAAAACGGGAGGGATAGTAGCTAAAGAAGGCAGTTAATAAAGCACAGAAGGAAATGCGCAAACAATAGATGTAACAGTAAATGAATGTACGGCTAAAATCTCGGGCATACAGTTTATGTGGTTTTAATTGTTTATAATTAGCTTATGTGAAACAACGTGCTTTAGGTGCTCAATGTACTTTAAGTGACCAATTTGAGTTACGTGATGAACTTGTCTTATGTGAAGTTTGTTGCTTATGTGACTTTAATTGTTTATAACTTACTTCCGTACTATAACCCGTTTACGTGATATTGGCTTTCTATGTGTTGAATTGTGTGTTATGTGATAATGTTGTAATATATGATAATCATGTAATATGTTGGTACTTGTTTTCATGAGATATAATTGTATATATGCTATAACTGTGGGTGATTCTTTTGGGTGAAGTAAGGATGACTACAAGAGTTTTTGGAAATAGAGGTAGGCCATGATTTTGAATTATTATTATTCTAGTAGTTTATCAGTGAGATTTTAATTGTTATGTTGATGGATTTTAGTCTCTATTTAATGGATCTATTCTTGATGTTCCTTTAGCGAGAATGAAGTTGTACGAGGAAATAGCAATGTATCTTGATGATTATAATTACTTTTGTTGCCATGGTTAACTTGTTATTACTTGGAGATGGATCATAAGTTGAGTTTTCCGTGAGGTTGTGATTAGATACTTTTGGAGTCTCAACTCATACTATACTTCCTTAAGGTTATTTTAGAATGAATTTATTTGAGGAATTAGTGATGTATATTTGTGAATATAATAAAGTATGGTATAACATGTGAATATTTCTACTATTTGGGATTGCTATATTATTAATGAATATTTTGGAGTTTTGATCTTTAAACCTTGGAACCAATTAGAGTGATTCCTAACTAAAGTTACTTTAATTGAAGATGTAATTGTTGAGAGATAGAACTATTTGAGGAAATAAGAATGCATTTTGGTGACTGAACATTTACTTGCCTACATCGAGCTTTTGAGTTCTAGGTAGTATGACTTTCTAAATTGTTGATTGAGGATTCTCTTGTGTTATAATGGGTTAGTATGAATCTGTATTGTGTTGTCAGATTTTGGAGTCTTCATTAGTTAATCTTGTTGGGTAATCGGTGATTTATCTTGTTTAGTGATTGGTCTGGTACGGAATGTAAAATTTTGGAATGATTTATCTTGTTTGGTGATTGTTATGACTCGTTAGGTTCTCTAGGTCTCTTTAGTGTCTTGTTTTGGAAGAAGATAGATTGTAGGATTTGACTTGTTGGTATTTAAATGTGTAGGTGGGACACCCTTCTCATGCTTCATAATTCTATTAGTCTTATTATTCTCTTTTCCTCTATTCTCAGTTATTTGAGAGAGAGTTACACTTTTCTAGCATATCAATTGTTTCTTGAAAGTTTTGCTTATTGGATTAATGGATCCTATACTCATTTGACATTGTTTCTATTCTTAACATTCATATTTGCTTCTTATAGCAATGTCGCTTATTGGAGTTAAGGTTTGAGACTTCTCTATTTTATTCTATATCTCTAGCCATTGATTTCAGTATTTTATTTCAGCCTATTACTATTCATTTGAAAGTAATTTTTCCTTTGGTATACCATTTTATTTGAATGTAACTTTCCTTTGGTATATCATTGTCATTCTTGTTGATCCTTGTTAATCCTATTGTTTTATTACTAAATGCTGAGCCATTGCTTTGCTTGTAATTGCTCACTCAAAGTACTCGACATTGTCCTATTGTTATTGTCACGCCCCGACCCAACCCCGCAAAAGGCCAAGCCCGGACCCGACAAACGGACGGAGTCTTCTCTGTACCGCGGACGTTCCGAAACCCTACATTCAATATAATATTCGAGAAAGCACAACATTCATTTGAGACAAGCCAACATTCTTTTAGAAAATATACATCTTTTCATTAACAACTTTGCAACCCAAAAATGATATGCATACCTATACAATTATTTATGCCACTAAACAATTAACCATTAGCATGCATTTCCTTACTAGTCACATGAGTATATATTTACAACATTACAACATTTAATCCTTTACAACATAAGACCATCTAGGCCTCAAAATAGATACTACATACAAGGCTATAAGCCTCAAAATAAAGCGACAACCACGCATTAAACACATCAAGCATGGCTCGTACAAAAGTCTGCCAACCAACCACCAGCAAAGCAAAGAAGTGCTATCACGGAAACACCTCCACCTGCTCTTCCTCCTCTACTACCTCGATAGGGTCTGCTTCAACTACTCTTGTAAAAAAAATATATATAGTATAGAAAGGAATGAGCAAAAACTATTGCTCAGCAAGGGCAATTGGTCTCAAGGACGGAGATGAGAAGAGTATGCAATGCAGTTAGCCAAGCAATTCATACAAATATCATATAGAGATACAACAAGCCATCAATAAAGCAAGGCAAATATTAAAACTGTAAACACTCATTCAAAGGATACGGTACTCTTTTCACGAGCAACTTTCAATCACGAATTCGATGACGACGCGCCGGCCCAAACCACCTTATAACACCAGTTTGGAATACCTTGGAAGTATCCATCAATCTACGACCCAAATCTCCCTGGGAGGCAACCCAAGCGAGAAGAGGGAATAGCCACGAAGCTAGAGCAACCAACACTGGCAACCCAAGGCTACCCAGAGAGGCCCATCACTCACGTGCTGGACACTATGCAATGCAAGACTCGATACAAGGCGATAAACGAGCAATAAAGCCACACGTGGGAGAATAACAAAGTAGGTTACTCTCGCATGCAATAGAAATAGTTGATAAGCATTTCAATCAGAATCAATTCAAACAAGTATATCAAGCAACCCTAAGCATTCTATAGGCATAATATCAAGAAAATAAGCAAAATCACAAATCGGCCCCACCTATCAAAACGCCACCATTTCCAAACGAGCCACGAGTTCTGGAAACCAACTTCGCCAATCCTCCTAGGTCACCATAAGGCACGTCTAAAGACCCCGAAACCCTACTTTACCGTAGAATTCGCGCAAAGCCCCGATTTCTCCCTTTTCTCGTTTGAACTACAACTATACCAACCAAACACCCAACCAACGCCATAATCGCACCAAAAGTGATTCCATGGCCTCCCGGAACAATGCCAACACGTAAAATGAGAAAACGCCAAACTCAACCTAAACGACCCCGACTTTCACCAAGACATATTTCTCATTTTTTCCATTACGCAACCTAAACAAACCATGCATTTAGGCATTCTAGCACACCTAGCACCTTTTTACATCAACGGACAGCATAACAGAGCAACTTCATCGTTCAAGGGTTTACTATTCACAAACTACTATTCAACAACCAATTTAAATTGCAATCTCAACATTTAACCATAGAAATGATAAAAAGCTATAAATACATGTTCTACAATTGTCAAGGAACATTCTAGAAGCATCAAAATGATTTAAACAACAATCTACGGATAAATCTCAAAAATCAAAAAGTTGACATACATAACATTTAAATGCGCAAATAACGTGCTTCCCTCACCTTAGGCACTCCTAGTCTCTAGGAAAACAATGCTAGATGGCTCGGTAACAACCCCGCACGAGCTCACGCGAAGATTTGAATTTTTGAATGTTGAAAATTTTTTTTCTTTCCCTCTTGGTTTCGGCCTCTTCAAGTTCTGTTTTCAGCTTTTATTTTTTTTCATTTTGCTTGTTTTAACTATTATAAGATGACAACTTGGTCAAAGGTGAAAGCCCCTTGGTCAACTAACTTAAAATTGGTCAAATTGTCCTATTTTTATGCATTTTAATCTAAAATAAACTATCACTAAATTAATTCTAACCAACAACAATTAAAATATAAAATTTAAGTCACCTAAATACTAGTTTCACTATTTGTTGACGACTAGAAATCATTCTCTAGCTATCGCTCCCGATATGCAATGCACGTTGCGACAGCAAAGAAGTAACAATTAAATCTCAAAGAATCTAAGAAAATATAATTTTCAAAATAAATAACAAGGAAATTCCACATTCCGGGCTCGGGTATTACAGTTATCATTTCTTATTTGTACTTCTTTGGTATTGCGTGCTGGGATACTCTTGCCACTCATGTTTTCTATTGAATTAATCATCTCTTATTTCTTAATTTTATTTCGCCTCAAGTACAACTTACTTGTTGGTTCTTTGAACAATCATCGAGAATTGAAATGTCTACTTGTTCATGAATTTTTTGTTCAACATACTCAGTACTGTTTTGACTCGTCATCATCCTTTGTTCGTACTTATCTAACTGATAGGTGATGAGACATTCCTTATCTTAGTTATCATGCTTTCTTATTAAACTATTAGCCTCTTGATTCTCTAACCTATTTGACCTCTTGTTCACTTGATTGTGGGCTCGAATATGACTTTCCATATTCTTATTTCCTTGTAAATTTCATAAGATCCATATTCTGACCAATGTCACTTTTGAGATATTCCCTTGATTAGTAATCATTCATGTTATTGTGAATGAATTTTTAAACCCTCGGGGTGTTCATAGAGCTCTTTTGTATAGTAGGGGATGATTGATAAGTAGTGGTGTCATGCTAAGACTTTCAATTGCGAATTCTTTCATATGCAATATGATATTAGGTAGGAGAGAATTATGAATTGAAGATTGTCTTGGAATTATGATCATCAACTTGCAGTCAACAGAGTTTGTTCTTTTGAGGTCTTTGATTAGGTGTCATCTTAAGAGCTAAATGGGAACTAAGAGAAATATTGTTAAGTGTAACGATTGAGGATTTAATTGTCTGTCAGTTCGAGAATTGCGCGGACGCAATTGTTTTAAGGGGGGGAGAATGTGAAATCACAATTTTGTCTTTACCTCGATTTGTGTGTCCTTGCCTCAATTTGCGTGATTTGACCTATTTATATGTTATATGAATTAGAATGTGCTAAATATGTGATTTATATTCCTAATACATACTATGTGTGCATTCATGAAATTTTCATAAAAAAGGGCATTAAAAATTTTATCGTCGATTTTTGTGAATAGTGTTTTGAACACCTGTTCGCTAAAATTTTTACAAGGGTGTTTTAAACGTCTTAAAATATAGTCCTCTATTATTACTAGCCTCATGTTTGATAAAATTTGATTCTGAAATGGAATAGTAATTTAAATAGACTTTTCGGGCGAAAAGTAGCGTTTTTGAGCCAAATAGTAATTTCTTCTAAACCCGATTCTTGCATTGACTTTCATTGACCTAGTATATATTAATATAAATGTATTTATATGTGGTATTAAATGATTTTATATTAATTGTGCATTCAAAAGGCATTTGAAAACAAATAATATGACTTTTCACATTCTTTTGCAGAAATCGAGTTTTAAGCCGACTCGGGTGAAATTGTTTGAATGTAAAACTTTTTGTCACCTAAAAATAAACTACTTGAGATAATTTAGGTGTTGCATAATTAATTTGAGCAAGAGTAGTCAAGAAAATGAATTAAAAGGCAAGAAAACACTAAAAATAATTAGTTTCCACCTTTGACTTTCTTTTATTTGTTTGACCTTTGCTTAATATATCATCAACACACATCAAATGCTCACAAAACACACTCATTTTACACACACATTACCGAAATTCCAAGGGGAGGCAAAAAGAAGGCATTTTCAAGGTTTTTCAAAGCATTTTTCATATAGATTTTGCAATTCAAGTCCAAATCACTTCATTCAAAGCTTGATTTCAATTGTTGGTCATCCATTCTACACATTTCTTGCAACAAAACACATCAAAGGTGAGAAAAAAATTCTAAATCTCAAAAGTCATATTTTATGTTTTTGCTCATAACTGCATTTTGAACTGTTAGAATGTTAATTTGAAGTTATATTATTGCTCAGTGCATGCTAAGGATCATTTATGTGTATTACTATGAGATTTGAACCATTGTAGCGATATTATTTATTTTTGGGTATTTAAAGTTGATAGTTTGGTCATTTGATGATTATCTTGAGTTGTTGTTGTTGGAATCGATTGCCATCAATTTCTAAAAGTTTGTTAATTACGTGGTAATGCCGTTATAATGCCGAATTTTCGATTGCGATGTTTGGGTGAAAATCCAAAAATTTTAGCCTAGGTGCATTGAGGTTTTAGGGTTGTTGGGCTTGATTTTGATGTGTCTTGGTTGGTTTCCGAGAGGGCTAATGTAGTGGATTGAATGGGTGAGTGTTTGAAACTGATTTGGAGTTGTTTGGATTAGTAGAATGTAAGATATGATTATTTGAAGTTTAGGTTGTCTTTCTTTAAATTGCTGAATTGAGCCTTTGTTGATTGGGTGGTATTTGAGTGATTGAATTGTGAGTTATTGATGGTTAGACTAGGATTAGATTACGTGTTTCACGCATGTTAAGTTGGATGGCCTACTTTGTCATCTAACTTAGTTATTTGTTGTTTAATTGATTACTTAATGTTATATTGATGACAATTGATGATTATTGATTGATGATTGATGAATCGAGAGATAGGAAATTCTGCTAGATTGTCCTCCTGTGAATGATGTTTATTATTATTGTTGAGTCTTGGTATGTGTGTGCCACCTCTCGGGCAGCATCGGGCTGTCGGGTTGATAACGACATGACTACCAGAGACTACCTCCAGCTCGCATGACGGAGGTGTCATGGAGGGCGAGGCTAGTAAGGTACCTCGGGTGCGTGAGTAATGGGGAGTTACAAGAAGAATGGTTGAGATCGTGATGGCGTGTGGAGCTATATCAACTAGAGTATCCTTTATTGATTGATCATTATAGTTATGTGTTTATATTGTTATTGATGTTTTATTGCGTGTTTACTGCTTAAAGTATCATTTCCAAGGAGTATAGTGAATACTGTTAGAGATCTATCGGATCCTCGCTGAGCTTGTTTTATATAAGCTCACTATCAATTATTGCATGCATGCAGGTGTTACTGATTCTGACTACGGGTATGTGCCTCCTGAAGAGGGAAATGTGTCGTATGCAGATGAGTCTTATGTGCAGGAGTCATTGCCATGAGATTATCTTAGTTGTTGTAAAACCATGTTTTGTATAACCTATTTCGAAATGTATGAATGGCCTATGTACTAAGTTGGAACGGAGGCGTATAACTATGAATGGGTTGTTGAAGGAATGATTATTGTATAATATGGTTATGTTGTATGTTTTTAATTTTAATTGAGGAGTTGATTGTTGAATGGTTTGTGGAGTTGGTTGCATGTTGTTCTTAAGATGTTGGTTTAAAGCCTCGGTGTCTTAATTACTGTCGTTATACTGCTGAAATTCCGTTGCATCCTGACTGATTGTAGGAGGGGTCGAGTTGGGGCGTGACAGGATGTTCCAAAGTTTGCTTTCAGGACTCGTTATGGGCATTATGAATTTGTAGTTATGCCTTTTGGACTGACTAACGCACCGGCAGCATTCATGGATCTTATGCATAGGGTTTGTCAACCGTACTTGGACCAGTTTGTGGTAATCTTTATTGATGATATCTTGGTTTATTCTAAGACTGAATCGGAGCATGAACAACATCTACAGCTTGTCTTACAAAACCTTTAGGAGCATCAGTTGTGTGATAACCCGAACCTGGCATGCATTTAATAGTATTTAATTACATTTAATTAAGTGTCATCTTAAATGTTAGCATTGAAGTTTGTGTTTAATTTTAGTTAAACATTCATTTCTTGCATTAACTTCCTAATTCTTTGAAATATTCCAGAAATAATTAAATTAATTATTTTAAAATGAATATTGATTATTTTGGTTGTTTTGCATTAAAATTACTCGATTTTCAATTAAATGAGAAAAGTAACTCCGAGCCGGGGTAAATTTTAAACTATTCTACTATTCTGCTTTTCAAAAATTATAGTTTTATATTATTGCATATCATTTGATTAGCGATCGTTTAATGACCGTTCGATCGTAGCATTTCGAAATGAGAGTTAGAGAAATACTCCTCGGATTTAGTGAAAAATATTTTTAGTTTAATTTAACCAGTTTTAGTTGTTTTTCATTTAATTGCATTGTTTTAACTTGAATTAAATTTAAATGGCATTAAATTAAGCTTATTTGATCATTTTTAACTAAAGCTTGATTTTACAAATGACCAAAATGCCCTTGTCACCTTTTAAATAATAAAACAAGGCAAAAAAAAAAAAAAAAACCATAAATGCCATCCATGTCCTCCCATGGCCGAAAGCTTGAGGGAAAAGAAAAAAAAATTGTTTTTCATTTTTCTTCTACAATCGTGCATGGAATTGCTTGGGGGTCATGGCTCGGGTCCTTGCGGGTCTTGGTCTTCAATCTCTGTGAGGGTTTTCATGCTTTTGTGCATTTAAATTCGAATTTGAATTTTGTGTCAAATTTTTAGATTTGATATATAATGTGTTATAATGTCTGTAATTGCTTGATATAGCTTCCTTTGAGTTCGTAGAGCATTGTTTGATAGTTATTTAACAATTTTTACAGTTGAAACTGCGTATTTAAAATTGGGGAAGAATAATGAATAGTGAATTATGAATAGTAAATCCTAGAATTTCGGATTGTGATCCGAATTCCGATTGCTTGATTTGGATAAGTGCCATTAGTGATAGAAAGATAAAATGTGAAATAAAAACGGATCGGCCTTTGATAAAATTGAAAATTAGACAAAGAAACGTAAATGGGCCGTTTGACCAAAACTTGATCATGCTCGAATTGAGTTGGGGGTTTTGCAATTGAGGGTATGGAAGCACTTTTGGCGCTGTTGTGGCGTTAATTGAGTGACCGGTTAGCATAGCTGTAGTTCAAACGCAGTAGGAGGACTTTCGGGCCTCGGGTGAGAAAGTGAAGTTTAGTGACATAGAAACGTGTCTTGTAGTGCCTAAGTGAATGTAGTGAAATCGGTTTCCTAATCCCGTAGTTCGTTTGCTCGTAATTGCCTTTGAAATGTAGAGATTGAATAGTGATATTTGTCATTTTCGTGTTTGAACTGCTGTTATTTGTTTAATTGGTGTTATTGTTGCTATTAATGATAGTTATGTTTGAAAAGTTAATTGAATGCTATTATTGGTTGTAAATGCTTGATATCGCTCGTTTATCGCCTCTAATCTGTATTGTTGTGCTATCGCTCGTTTATCGTCTTGTATCGTGTCTTGCATTGCATAGTGTCAGGTGCGTGAGTGATGGGCCTCTCTGGGTAGTCTCGGGCTGTTAGTGTTGGTTGCTCTAGCTCCGTGTCCTATTCCCATTCTCGCTTGGGTTGCCTCCCAGGGAGATTTGGGTCGTAGAATTGATGGATACTTTCCGGGTATTCCAAACTGAAGTTATAAGGTTGTTGCGCGCTTATTGTCATCGATGTCAACATCAAGCTCGAGATTGATGTATCACTCGTGAAATGGTACATTGCTCATATGAGTGAACCATAGCCTTCGAAGTGTGGTATAGCTTTGAATGGTTGTGCTAATGCTTTCTTTAATTGTTTATTGTATTGTCGTTTATATTGAATGCTTTCTTATTGATTATATTGCTTGACTGTACATATTTGCATTGCACGACTTTCTTTCTATCCACCTCGATATCTGTCTCGCCCTCACTGAGTATACGTGTTGTGTATACTCACTCTTCACCACCACATTTCAGGAAATGCCATGTTAGCTGGAAAGTTCGTGATTATGTGAAAGTTCGTGCTTGAAGAGTTGTCTTGCGTGCCTATGTGGCTTGAGTTGTCGAAGTGGCAAAGATGTATGCTTTCATGTATTGTATGTATTTAATATTAAAAGAATGTAATTTAAGTTTTACTAGGTTATTGAAGTGATTTGAAAAGTTAGCTTATGTAATCAGATAGTATAGTTTAACTTCAATGCCTGTTTGTATGGTCCAAAGGAAAAGAGTTAGAATGGTTTGATAGTCTAACTTATGCAATAGGTTAGTATTGGTTAATTGTCAAGCATGAATGTACTTGTAAAAGATGTGAAGATGTAGGTTAGTCTGTAAACTGGAAATGTATATTTGCTTATGATTGCTTGTTGAGAACAAGGCTCGGATGGCCTTGAGGGATTGTGAATGTTTGGACACGGTGCTGGTCCACTTATATGCTTTTACAGGTTTTACATTTTGCCTAGAAACAGGGGAGACTCCATCCGTCTTTCCCTAAAATTTTGCCCGGGTTTAGAATTGGGTTGCGAATAGATTGATTGATAGAACTCCCGGTCTCGAGAGGGATCGGGGTGTTACACTCTAGCAATTTTTACGGTTAAAACTGCGTATTTGAAATTGGGGAAGAATAATGAATAGTGAATTATGAATAGTAAATCCTAGAATTTCATATTGTGATCCGAATTGCGATTGCTTGATTTGGATAGGTGCCACTAGTGATAGAAAGATAAAATGTGCAATAAAAACGGACCGGCCTTTGATAAAATTTGAAATTAGACAAAGAAACGTAAAGGGGCTGTTTGACCAAAAGTTGACCGTGCTCGAATTGAGTTGGGGTTTTGCAATTGAGGGTATGGAAGCACTTTTGGCGCTGTTGTGGCGTTAATTGAGTGACCGGTTAGCATAGTTGTAGTTCAAATGCAATAGGTGGACTTTCGGGCCTCGGGTGAGAAAGTGAAGTTTAGTGACATAGAAGCGTGCCTTGTAGTGCCTAAGTGAATGTAGTGAAATCAGTTTTCTAATCCCGTAGCTCGTTTGCTCGTAATTGCCTTTGGAAGTTAGAGATTGAATAGTGATATTTGTCGTTTTCATATTTGAACTGCTGTTATTTGTTTAATTGGTGTTATTGTTGCTATTAAAGATAGTTATGCTTGAAAAGTTAATTGAATGCTAGTATTGGTTGTAAATGCTTGATATCTCGTTTATCGCCTCTAATCTGTATTGTTGTGCTATCGCTCGTTTATCGCCTTGTATCGTGTCTTGCATTGCATAGTGTCAGGCCGTGAGTGATGGGCCTCTCTGGGTAGTCTTGGGCTGCCAGTGTTGGTTGCTCTAGCTCCGTGTCCTATTCCTATTCTCGCTTGGGTTGCCTCCGAGGGAGATTTGGGTCGTAGAATTGATGGATACTTCCGGGGTATTCCAAACTGAAGTTATAAGGTGGTTGTGCACTTATTGTCATCGTTGTCAACATCAAGCTCGAGATTGATGTATCTCTGGTGAAATGGTTCATTGCTCGTATGAGTCAACCATAGCCTTCAAAGTCTGGTATAGCTTTGAATTGTTGTATTAATCCTTTCTTAATTTTTTATTGTATTGTCTTGTATATTGAATGATTTCTTATGGATTATATTGCTTAACTGTACCTATTTGCATTGAACGATCTTCTTTCTCTCCACCTCGATATCTGTCTCGTCCTCACTGAATATACGTATTGTCTATACTCACTCCTCACCACCACATTTCAGGAAATGCCATGTTAATTGGAAAGTTCGTGATTATATGAAAGTTCGTGCTTGAAGAGTTGTCTTGCGTGCCTTTGTGGCTTGAGTTGTCGAAGTGGCAAATATTTATGCTTTCATGTATTGTATGTATTTAATATTAAAAGAATGTAATTTAAGTTTTACTAGGTTATTGAAGTGATTTGAAAAGTTAGCTTATGTAATCAGATAGTATAGTTTAACTTCAATGCCTGTTAGTAAGGTCCAAAGGAAATGAGTTAGAATGGTTTGATAGTCTAATTTATGCAATAGGTTAGTATGGTTTAATTGTCAAGCATGAATGTACTTGTAAAAGATGTGAAGAGGTAGGTTAGTCTGTAAACAGGAAATGTATATTTGTTTGTGATTGCTTGTTGAGAACAAGGCTCGGATGGCCTTGAGGGATTGTGAATGTTTGGACACGGTGCTGGTCTACTTACATGCTTTTACAGGTTTTACATTTTGCCTAGAAACAGGGGAGACTCCGTCCGTCTTTCTCTAAAATTTTGCCCGGGTTTGGAATTGGGTTGCGAATTGATTGATTGATAGAACTCCTAGTCTCGAGTGGGACCGGGGTGTTACACTCTAGCAATTTTTACGGTTGAAACTGCGTATTTGAAATTGGGGAAGAACAATAAATAGTGAATTATGAATAGTAAACCCTAGAATTTCGGATTGTGATACGAATTGCGATTGCTTGATTTGGATAGGTGCCATTAGTGATAGAAAGATAAAATGTGCAATAAAAACGGACCGGTTTTTGATAAAATTGAAAATTAGACAAAGAAACGTAAAGGGGCCGTTTGACCAAAAGTTGACCGTGCTCGAATTGAGTTGGGGTTTTGCAATTGAAGGTATGGAAGCACTTTTGACGCTGTTGTGGCGTTAATTGAGTGATCGGCTAGCATAGCTGTAGTTCAAACGCAGTAGGTGGACTTTCGGGACTTGGGTGAGAAAGTGAAGTTTAGTGACATAGAAACGTGCCTTGTAGTGCCTAAGTGAATGTAGTGAAATCGGTTTCCTAATCCCGTAGCTCGTTTGCTCGTAATTGCCTTTGAAAGTTAGAGATTGAATAGTGATATTTGTCGTTTTCGTGTTTGAACTGCTGTTATTTGTTTAATTAGTGTTATTGTTGCTATTAATGATAGTTATGTTTGAAAAGTTAATTGAATGCTAGTATTGGTTATAAATGCTTGATATCTCGTTTATCGCCTCTAATCTGTATTGTTGTGTTATCGCTCGTTTATCACCTTGTATCGTGTCTTGCATTGCATAGTGTGAGGTGCGTGAGTAATGGGCCTCTTTGGGTAGTCTCGGTCGGCCAGTGTTGGTTGCTCTAGCTCCGTGTCCTATTCCCATTCTCGCTTGGGTTGCCTCCCTAGGAGATTTGGGTTGTAGAATTGATGGATACTTCCGTGGTATTCCAAACTGAAGTTATAAGGTGATTGTGCGCTTATTGTCATCGTTGTCAACATCAAGCTTGAGATTGATGTATCGCTCGTGAAATGGTACATTGCTCGTATGAGTGAACCATAGCCTTCAGAGTGTGGTATAGCTTTGAATGGTTGTGTTAATGCTTTCTTTAATTGTTTATTGTATTGTCTTGTATATTGAATGCTTTCTTATGGATTATATTGCTTAACTGTACCTATTTGCATTGTACGATCTTCTTTCTTTCCACCTCGATATATGTCTCGCCCTCACTGAGTATACGTGTTGTGTATACTCACTTATCACCACCACATTTCAGGAAATGCCATGTTAGTTGGAAAGTTCGTGATTATGTGAAAGTTCGTGCTTGAAGAGTTGTCTTGCGTGCCTATATGGCTTGAGTTGTCGAAGTGGCAAAGATGTATGCTTTCATGTATTGTATGTATTTAATATTAAAAGAATGTAATTTAAGTTTTACTAGGTTATTGAAGTGAATTGAAAAGTTAGTTTATGTAATCGGATAGTATAGTTTAACTTCAATGCCTGTTTGTATGGTCCAAAGGAAAAGAGTTAGAATGGTTTGATAGTCTAACTTATGCAATAGGTTAGTATGGTTTAATTGTCAAGCATGAATGTACTTGTAAAATATGTGAAGAGGTAGGTTAGTCTGTAAACTGGAAATGTATATTTGCTTGTGATTACTTGTTGAGAACAAGGCTCGAATGGCCTTGAGGGATTGTGAATGTTTGGACACGGTGCTGGTTCACTTACATGCTTTTACAGGTTTTACATTTTGCCTAGAAATAGGGGAGACTCCGTCCGTCTTTCCCTAAAATTTTGCCCGGGTTTGGAATTCGGTTGCGAATAGATTGATTGATAGAACTCCCAGTCTTGAGAGGGATCGGGGTGTTACAGGATGTATGCTTTCATGTATTGTATGTATTTAATATTAAAAGAATGTAATTTAAGTTTTACTAGGTTATTGAAGTGAATTGAAAAGTTAGTTTATGTAATCAAATAGTATAGTTTAACTTCAATGCCTGTTTGTATGGTCCAAAGGAAAAGAGTTAGAATGGTTTGATAGTCTAACTTATGCAATAGGTTAGTATGGTTTAATTGTCAAGCATAAATGTACTTGTAAAAGATGTGAAGAGGTAGGTTAGTCCATAAATTAGAAATGTATATTTGCCTATGATTGCCTGTTGAGACAAGGCTCGGATGGCCTTGAGGGATTGTGAATGTTTGGACACTGTGCTGGTCCACTTATATGCTTTTACAGGTTTTACATTTTGCCTAGAAGCAGGGGAGACTCCGTCTATCTTTCCCTAAAATTTTGCCCGGGTTTGGAATTGGGTTGTGAATAGATTGATTGATATAACTCCCAGTCTCGAGAGGGATCGGGGTGTTACAAGTTGTTTGCGAAGTTCAGCAAATGTGAATTCTGACTGCAACGAATATCTTTTCTTGGTCATGTGATTACTCAGAGCGGTATTTCTGTAGACCCTACTAAGATTGAAGTGGTGATATCTTAGAAACGGCCAGAGAATGTTTCGGAAGTTCGTAGCTTCCTTGGCTTGGCGGGTTATTACCGTAGGTTTGTGAATGACTTTTCTAAGATTGTAGGGCCACTTTCTAAGTTAAATCAGAAACATACCATCTTTACGTGAAATGAGAAATGTGAGAGTGGGTTTTAGGAGTTGAAAAAGAGATTGACTACCGGTCCAGTGCTTGCTCTACCAGAGGGAACCGATAATATGGTTATCTACAGCGATGCATCCAAGGAGGGCTTGGGTTGTGTACTTATGCAGAATGGTTGAGTTATTGCTTATGCTTCTAGAAAGTTGAAACCGCATGAGGTGAACTATCTGACTCATGATCTTGAGTTAGCAGCAGTTGTATTCGCACTAAAAAAATGGCATTATTATCTGTGGGGCAGTAAGTTCGAGATTTTCACTCATCATAAAAGTCTGAAGTACTTGTTCTTACAGAAGGAGTTAAATATACGTCAACGGAGGTGGATGAAACTTTTCGGAGATTATAATTGTAACACCCCGATCCCTCTCGAGACCGGAAGTTCTATCAATCAATCTAATCACAACCTAATTCCAAACCCAGGCATAAATTTAGGGAAAACGGACGGAGTCTTCCCTGTTTCTAGGCAAAATGCAAACCTGCGACATCATATAAATGGACCAGTACCGTGTCCAACCATTCACAATTCCTCAAGGCCATCTGAGCCCCGGTTCTCAACAATTAAACACAACAAATAAATATACATATTTCCAAGTACCCAGACCATTCTAACTCTTTTCCTTTAGACAATTACATATATGCATTGAAGTTAAGCTATACTAACTAAATACATAAACTAATTTATCATACCACTTCAATAACCTAGTTAAACTTAAATTACATTCCTTTTAACACTAAATATATACAATACATGAAAATATACATCTTTGCATCTTTCTACCACTCAGCCACATAACACGCAAGACAACTCTTCAAGTACGATCTATCACATAACCACGAACTTGCCAGCTAACACCGCATTTTCCTGAAATATGGTGGTGAGGAGTGAGTATACACAACACGTATACTCAGTAAGGGCGAAACAGATAACGAGGTAGAGATAAAGAAAGTCGTGCAATGGAAATAAGACAGTTAAGCAACATATCCAACAAGAACAACAATCAATATAATCAACAATACAATAACCATTAAAGAAAGCCTTAACACAACTAATCAAAGCTATACCACACTTTGAAGGCTATGGTTCACTCATACGAGCAATGTACCATTTCACAAGCAATACATCAATCTCGAGCTTGATGTTGACAATGATGACAATAAGTGCGCAACCACCTTATAACTTCCACTGGGTGTACTCCGGATGTACCCCGACACATCTACAACCCAAATCACCCAAGGCGGCATCTCTAGCGAGAATGGGAATAGGACACGGAGCTAGAGCAAACCAACCTTGGAAGCCCGAGACTGCCCAGAGAGGCCCATCACTCACGTGCCTGACACTATGCAATGCAATACAATACGAGATACAAGCAATAAACGAACGATAGCACGAAAGTGCAGATTAGTGGCGATAAACGAGATATCAAGAATTTACAATCAATATTAGCATTCAATTAACTTTTCAAGCATGATTATCATTAACTTCAATAAAAACATCAATTAAACACGTAATAGCAATCAAACACGAAAACGACAAATATCACTATTCAATCTCTAACTTCCAAAGGCAATTACGAGCAAACCAGCTACGGGATTAAGAAACCAATTTCACTACCTTCACTTAGGCACTACAAGGCACATTTCTATATCACGAAACTTTGCTTTCCCAACCGAAGCCCGAAAGTCCACCTACTGCGTTTGAACTACAACTATGCTAACCGGTCGCTCAATCAACGCCACAATAGCACTGAAAGTGCTTCCATGCCCTCAATAGCAAAACCCCAACTCAATTCGAGCATGTTCAACTGTTGGTCAAATGGCCCCTTTACGTTTTTTTGTCTAATTTTCAAATTTAACAAAGGTCAGTTCGTTTTTATTGCACATTTTATCATTCTATCAGCAATGGCACCTATCCAAATCAAGAAATCACAATTCGGATAAAAAATCCAAAAATCTAGAGTTTTACTATTTATTTTTACTATTCACGTCTTCCCTAATTTCAATTTGCATTTCTAGCCATAAAAATCGCTAAATAACTAACAAGCAATGCTCTACGAACCCTAAAGAAGTTATTTCAAGCAATAACAGGCATTATAACGTAATAAATATCAAATCTGAAAAATTGAATCAAAAATCAAATTCAAAAAAAAAAAACGCACAAAAACGTGAAAACCCTCACAGAGATTGAAGACCAAGACCTGTAAGGACCCGAGCCACGATCGTTGCTCGATTCCACGCATGATTGCCCAAGAAAAATGGAAGCAAAATATTTCTTTTTGGCTCCTTGAACTTTCGGCCAGGGGGGGGACTAAATGGGAATTTGAGCATTTGTTTTTATGAGAATTTTGACTTGTTTTATTATTTAAAAGGTGATAAATCAACTAAAGGGAAAAATGGTCTTTTAGCAAAGTCAAAATTAAGTTAAAAATGATCAAATAAGCTTATTTAATTAGCATTTTGTCTAATTCAAGTTAAAACAATGCAATTTTAATGAAAACCAACTAAAACTAGCTAAATTAAACTAGAAACGCTATTCACGAAATCCGATAAATATCCTTCTAACTTTCATTTTCGAAATGCTACGATCGAACGGTCAATAAACGATCGCTAATCAAATGATGAGCAATAATTTAAAACTATAATTTTTGAAAAGTAGAATAGTAGAATAGTTTAAAATTCACTCCGGCTCGGAGTTACATTTCTCATTTAATTGAAAACCGAGTAATTAAATGCAAGAAAATAAAACCGATTATTAAAATAATCAAAACAATCAAAATAATAAATATTCATTTAAAAATAAACAATTTAACTATTTCTAGAATATTTCCAAGAATTATGAAATTAATGCTAAGATACGAATAAACAAGTTAATATAAACACGTAATCAAATGCAATTAAATACTAACATTTAAGATGACACTTAATTAAGTACAAGAAAATAAATCCAATTACTATAAATAATAGAAATAGGTAATAATCTTTTAATTAATCAATATAAAAATTATTGAATGCTTTTTAAAAAAATATCAAAATAGTGCAAAAATGGATGATTAACTAATTAAACACTTAATTAAATGCAGTCAAATGTTATTAAATGCATGACGGATTCGGGGTATCACATCTTTCCCCCCTTAAAACAATTGCGTCCTCACAATTCTTCTTCCGATAGAACTCTGCATCCACTGAATCCAACTCTGACTAATCTTCATCGGTTGCTGAGCAAGTATACTAAACAAGATGGCCCATAAGGAAGCTTAAGAAGAAATTTCAAGTAATAAGGCCAAATAAAGGCTCATATGAAGATACCGTACAAAATCTAAATAAGAATTCCACTGGCACGGATACCAAAGAAGAATAAAACCCCAACTAAGAGCGGTGAGATAATACCAATTAAAGATTGAAGCAGGGATACTGCACATATTTTCAATGCCACATATTATTGACAAGAAGAATACCAAAGGAATACCCCACATACGAATCTCCAGTAGAAGTTCAACAAGTACCAAATAAGGAAGTCAAAGGATAGCCAGAGTAGATGCAACACATATAAGACCAAACTACAAGACCTCATCACCACTTGCCGAGTGCAAACTGTGATAACCCGAACCCGGCATGCATTTAATAGCACTTGACTGCATTTGATTAAATGTTTAATTAGTTAAATCAACCAATTTGCACTATGTTAATATTTCTCTTGGAAGAATTTAGTAGTTGTGTATTGAATAATTAAAAGATTATTACCTGTTTCTAATAATTATAGTAATTTAAATTCTTTTCTTGTGATTAATTAAGTGTTATCTTAAATGTTAATGTTTAAATGTATTTGACTACGTGTTATATTAACTTTCATTTGTATCTTAATATTGACTTCATAATTCTTTAAAATGTTCTAGAAATGGTTAAATTAATTAATTTAGGTGAATATTGATTATATTGATTGTTTTGAGTTTTTTAATAATCGGTTTTGGTTGTTTTGCATTAAAATCACTCGGATTTCAAATAAATGAGAAAAGTAACTCCGAGCTGGAGTAAATTTTAACTATGATGCTTTCCAAAAATGATATATTTCTTAGATTCTTTGAGAATTAATTGTTACTTCTTTGTTGTCGCAACGTGCATTACATATCGAGAGAGATAGTTAGGAAATGAATTCGAGTCCTCAGAAAATAGTGAAACTAGTATTTTAGTGCCTTAAATTTTATAATTTAATTGTTGTTAGCTAGAATTGATGTTTCCTTAGTTGTTTTAGCCTAAAAATGTATAAAATAAGCTAGTTTGACTAACTTAAGTGAGCTTTGACAAAGGGGATTGACCATTTTGACCTTGTGCCCTTTTTAATAGCCTAAAATAGCAAAATAATAAAAAAAGAGGGCTGAACAGAATATGAAAGGGCCGAAATTTGCAAGAGAAGAAAAAAAAAAGATTTCAAGCCAAATCTTCGATTCTTCGCGAGGGCTTGCACGGGGTGGTTTCCGAGGCCTTCTACGAGGTTTTCCTAGCGTCTAGGAGCGTCTAAGGTGAGGGTTTCATGTTTATTTGCGCATTTGAACGTTTTATGTGTTAACTTTAATTTTTGAGTTTTATCCGTATGTTGTTATTTTAATCGTTTAAAGGCTTAAAGTATATTCTCTAGCAATCGTAGAACATGTATTTATAGCTTTTTAACATTTTCTGCGGTTGAATATTGAAATTGAAATATAATTTGTTAGTTGAATAGTAAAACATGAATAGTAAACCCTTGAAACGATAAAGTTGCGCTGTTATGCTGTCTGTTGATGTAGAAAGGTGCTAGGTATGCTAGAATGCCTAAATGTGTGGTTTAATTGGAATGTGTAATGGAAAAACGGAGAAAAACGGCTTAGTGAAAGTCGGGGTCGTTTAGGTCGAGTTTAGTGTTTTCTTGTTTTGCGTGATGGCATTGTTTCGGAAGGCCATGGAAGCACTTTTGGTGCGATTATGGCGTTGGTTGGATGTTTGGTTAGTATAGTTGTAGTTCAAACAAGTAAAGGGAGAAATCGGGGCTTTGCGCGAATTCTAGGGTAAAGTAGGGTTTCGGGGTCCTTAGACATGCCTTATGGTGACCTAGGAGGATTGGCGAAGTCGGTTTTCAGAACTCCTGGCTCGTTTGGAAATGGTAGTGTTTTGATAGTTGGGGCCGATTTGTGATTTTGCTTGTTATCTTGATATTATGCCTATAGAATGCTTAGGGTTGCTTGATATACTTGTTTAAGTGGTGTTATTGTTGCTTATTATTGCTTGATGTGCTTGAAAAGTTAGATGAATGCTAGTATTGATTGTGATTTCTTGTTATCTCGTCTGTTGTCACTAGTTTGTATTGTTGTGCTATCGCTCGTTTATTGCCTTGTATCGAGTCTTGCATTGCATAGTGTCTCGCGCGTGAGTGATGGGCCTCTCTGGGTAGCCTCGGGTTGCCAGTGTTGGTTGCTCTAGCTCCGCTACTATTCCCTTTCTCGCTTGGGTTGCCTCCCAGGGAGATTTGGGTCGTAGAATTGATGGATACTTCCGGGGTATTCCAAACTGGTGTTATAAGGTGGATGCGCGCTTATTGTCATCGTTGTCAACATCAAGCTCGAGATTGATGTATCGCTCGTGTAATGGTACATTGCTCGTATGAGTGAACCATAGCCTTCAAAGTGTGGTATAGCTTTGAATGGTTGTGTTAATGCTTTCAGTAATTGCTTATTGTATTGATTGTTTGTTTTGATTGCTTATTTATCAGTTATATTGCTTAACTGTCTTATTTGCATTGCACGACTTTCTTTCTTTCCAATTCGATATCTGTCTCGCCCTCACTGAGTATACGTGTTGTGTATACTCACTCCTCACCACCACATTTTAGGAAATGCCATGTTAGCTGGAAAGTTCGTGATTTCGTGAAAGTCCGTGCTTGAAGAGTTGTCCTGCGTGCCTATGTGACTTGAGTTGTCAAAGTTATAAAGTTGTATGCTTTTATGTATTATATGTATTTAATGTTAAAGGGGATGTAATTTAAGTTTCACTAAATCATGTATTTCGTTAATGTAGCTTAACTTCAATATATATTTGTAATGACAAAGGAAAAGAGATAGAAAGGTATGATAGTCTAGCTTATGAAATAGGTTGGTGTAGTTTAATTGCTAAGCTTGAATGTATACTGGTGTTTTGCTTGTTGGGAACCAAGGCTCGGATGGCCTTGAGGTGGTTGAATGTTTGGACATGGTATTGGTCCACTTATGTGCTATCGCAGATTTTACATCTCACCTAGAAACAGGGGAGACTCCGTCCGTTTTCCCTGAAAATTTTGCCCGGGTTTTGGTTTGGGTTGTGAATAGATTGATTGTTAGAATTCCCAGTCTCGAGAGGGATCGGGGTGTTACACAAACTTTATACAACTTACTAGCAAAAAAGCCCAAAGTATTCCACAACATACCGTAAGCAATATAAGATAATAAGTCTAAACAAGATTTCAAGTGTAAGACTTCCAATAGTGCCAACAAGGAAAATACCAGTAGAATGCCCACTAAGAATTCCAAAGAATGCCGTAAGTAGTACTATACAATAAGTCTGATAAGAATTCCAAATACCAAACCTACTGAGGAACACTAAAGAAAATACCCGAAACAATGCTCCAGTAAGAAAGTACCAAGGATTGCCCAATAAGTAAGTACTAGATAAATGGCCACTAAGAATTCTATAGAATGCCATTGAAGAATTTCCAATAAGGGATGCCAGTAACACACCAATAAAGACCGAGACACATATGCCATAGATAATACCATACAGTAAATCCGATTGAAAACCCAATAGCCAAGTCTACCAAGAAGTGCCAATAGAAGTTTTCAAAGAATACCCAATAAGAAAACCAAAGAATGCTCCAGAGAACAACCAAATAGAACCCCAAAAGAAAGCTACTCTTTCACAACTGTTAAGCACATGGGAGGACCTTAGAGATTCGCCAATAACCAAGCTCCAAAGACAAACACCAACTCCTAAATAAAGGATAGTCAAATACTGCTCATTCCCGTCAATCCATATAACTTGGAGGGCCTGCTACTAACCACTTCTCTTCAGGGGCAAGAAAAAGTCTTTCTTACCATTCCAATAGGACATGTATGAATGCCAATATATAACATTTATACACACATGCCTTAAACTATTATGCAAGCAAGTTTATAAAAGAGTTTATAAAACAGTTTAATCATCAAAGTCATTCAAACATGACAATCAAGTCAAGCACAACATAATCAATTCAAATCACGGCGCAACTAATTCAAGACATTCCAATACACACATTACAAGCAATACTTCAAGCAAATAACAATTCACGAGGTCGATTCGATTCACAATGCCAATTCGATACACGAGTAGTCACTTCACTTCACGTAACACACCTTTAGCACATTTCACAGAACTATATCACATAGGTACACACATTCAATTCAAGACACACAATCTCACATACAGGTACACACTTTCAAAACTCACTTAACAAGCACACATCCAAGGGTTACTACCCCACAGACCGAGGACCCTGTCCTGGCTTATGAACTAAACCTGGCTCTGATACCACCTGTAACACCCCGATCCCTCTCGAGACTGGGAGTTCTATCCATCAATCTAATCGCAACCTAATTCCAAACCCAGGCATAAAATATAGGGAAAACGGACGGAGTCTCCCTTGTTTCTAGGCAAAATGCAAACCTGCGACAGCATATAAGTAGACCAGTACCGTGTCCAACCATTCACAATTCCTCAAGGCCATCCAAGCCTCGGTTCTCAACAAATAAACACAACAAGTATATATATATTTCCAAGTACCCAGACTATTCTAACTCTTTTCCTTTAGACAATTACATATATGCATTGAAGTTAAGCTATACTAACTGAATACATAAACAAACTTATCATACCACTTCAATAACCTAGTTAAACTTAAATTACATTCCTTTTAACACTAAATACATACAATACATGAAAACATACATCTTTGCATCTTTCTACCACTCAGTCACATAACACACAAGACAACTCTTTAAGTACGATCTATCACATAACCACGAACTTGCCAGCTAACACCGCATTTTCCTGAAATATGGTGGTGAGGTGTGAGTATACATAACACGTATACTCAGTAAGGGCGAAACAGATAACGAGGTAGAGATAAAGAAAGTCATGCAATGCAAATAAGATAGTTAAGCAATATATCCAATAAGAACAACAATCAATATAATCAACAATACAATAACAATTAAAGAAGTCATTAATACAACCAATCAAAGCTATACCACACTTTGAAGGCTATGGTTCACTCATATGAACAATGTACCATTTTACGAGCAATACATCAATCTCGAGCTTGATGTTGACAACGATGACAATAAGCGCGTAACCACCTTATAACTTCCACTCGGTGTACTCCGGATGTACCCCGACACTTCTACGACCCAAATCTCCCAGGGCGGCATCCCTAGTGAGAATGGGATTTGGACATGGAGCTAGAGCAAACCAACCCTGGTAGCCCAAGACTACCCAGAGAGGCCCATCACTCACGCGCCTAACACTTTTCAATGCAATACGAGATACAAGTAATAAACGAGCGATAGCACGAAAGTGCAGATTAGTGGCGATAAACGAGATATCAAGCATTTACAATCAATAATAGCAATCAATTAACTTTTCAAGCATGATTATCATTAACTTCAACAAGAACATCAATTAAACACGTAATAGCAGTTCAAACACGAAAACGACAAATATCACTATTCAATCTCTAACTTCCAAAGGCAATTACGAGCAAACGAGCTACGGGATTAGGAAACAGATTTCACTACATTCACTTAGGTACTACAAGGCACGTTTCTATTGTACAAAACCTCACTTTCTCAATCGAAGCCCAAAAGTCCACCTACTGCGTTTGAACTACAACTATGCTAACTAGTCGCTCAATCAACGCCACAACAGCGCCAAAAGTGCTTCCATGCCCTCAATAGCAAAACCCCTAACTCAATTCGAGCATGGTCAACTCTTGGTCAAACAGCCCCTTTACGTTTCTTTGTCTAATTTCCAATTTTAACAAAGGTCGATCCGTTTTTATTGCATATTTTATCTTTCTATCATTAATGGCACCTATCCAAATCAAGAAATCGCAATTCGGATAAAAAAATCCAAATATCTCGGGTTTTACTATTCATTTTTACTATTCACGTTCTTCCCTAATTTCTATTTGCATTTCTAGCCGTAAAAATCGCTAAATAACTAACAAGCAATGCTCTACGAACCCTAAGGAAGTTATTTCAAGCAATAACAGGCATTATAACGCAATAAATATCAAATTTGAAAAATTGAATCAAAAATTAAATTCAAATAAAAATGCACAAAAATGTGAAAACCCTCACAGAGATTGAAGACCAAGACCCGCAAGGAGCCGAGCCACGATCCTCGCTCGATTCCACGCATGATTGCACAAGAAAAATGTAATCAAAATCTCTGTTTTTGTCTCCTTGAACTTTCGGCCAAGGGGGGGTCCTAAATGGGAATTTGAGCATTTGTTTTGATGAGAATTTTGCCTTGTTTTATTATTTAAAAGGTGATAAATCAACTAAAGGGCAAAATAGTCTTTTAGCAAAGTCAAAATTGAGTTAAAAATGGTCAAATAAGCTTATTTAATTAGCATTTAGTCTAATTCAAGGTAAAATAATGCAATTTTAATGAAAACAAACTAAAACTAGCTAAATTAAACTAGAAACGCTATTCACGAAATCCGAGAAATATCCTTCTAACTTTCATTTTCGAAATTCTACGATCGAACGGTCAAGAAACGATCGCTAATCAAATAATGAGAAATAATTTAAAACTATAATTTTTGAAAAGTAGAATAGTAGAATAGTTTAAAATTCACTCCGGCTCGGAGTTACTTTTCTCATTTAATTGAAAACCGAGTAATTAAATGCAAGAAAATAAAACCGATTATTAAAATAATCAAAACAATCAAAGTAATCAATATTCATTTAAAAATAATTAATTTAACTATTTCTAGAATATTTTAAAAAATTATGAAATTAATGCTAAGACACGAATGAACAAGTTAATATAAACACGTAATCAAATGCAATTAAATACTAACATTTAAGATGACACTTAATTAAATACAAGAAAATAATTCAATTACTATAAATAATAGAAATAGGTAATAATCTTTTAATTAATCAATATAAAAATTATTGAATGCTTTTTAAAAGAAATATCAAAATAGTGCAAAAATGGATGATTAACTAATTAAACACTTAATTAAATGCAGTCAAATGCTATTAAATGCATGCCGGGTTCGGGGTATCACAATAATTGTTCTATCAATTATCTGCCTAGGAAGACAAATGTTGTAACAGATGCTCTTAGCCGTAAGGCAAGTATTGCTTGTTTGGCTGTTACAAAGTAGGAAGTTCTTGAGGAAGTCAGTTATAGGAAATCGGAATTGACTCAGGTTGGTGATGTGTTCTCATCTCCGTATTCAACCTTTATTGCTATCTCAGATTCGGGAAGCTCGGCAACTTGATGCAAAACTTCAGAAGATCAAGGATCAGATCCCATCAATCTGACTTCAAATTACATGAGGATGGTATTCTTCGGTTTCAGAACAGGGTGTGTGTTCCCGATGAACCGGGTTTGAGGAGAGGTATTCTGGATGAGGCTCATAATTCTAAGTACATCATTCATCTCGGTGGAAACAAGATGTACCGGGACTTGAAACAACATTACTGGTGGAACAACATGAAAATGGAGGTTGCACAGTTTGTATCTATGTGAAACCCCACTTATCTGCTTTAACTTGATTTACGTGTTTTGTCTCGTTTTGCATGCATATGACCTGTTTATGTGCTATTGGGCCTAGAATGTTATAATTTTGATATCAATACTCCTAATACGTGCTAAATGTGCATTCATGAAATTTTCATCAAAAACGGAGTTAGAAATTTTATCGTCGATTTTTAGTGAATAGTATTTTCGAAACACGTCCGCTAAAATTTTGAAACTGGTCTTTTTAACCCTTCTAGACCTAGTCCACGGACTTTAATAGACCTGTGTTTGATGAAAACGGTTTTAAAATCGGCTTAAGAATTTATTAGGGTTTTTACACCGACTTTTGCGAAAATCGAGTTTTAAGCCAACTCGGGTGAAATTGTTCGATTGTAAAACTTCTTGTCACCTAAAAATAACCTACTTGAGCTATCTTGGGTGTTGAATAATTGTTTTGAACTTTGGTGATCAATAAAATGCATTTAAAGTCAAGAAAACACAAAAAATACTAAAGTTTCAACTTTGACTTTCATTTAACTTGTTGACTTTCATGCATATATCACCAACACACAATGAAACAAAGCAAAACACCACATTTACACACACCTTGCAGCCGTGAAAGCTTATGAAAGAAAGAGTTTTTATTCAACTTATTTTCAAAGTAATTTTGCCTTAAAAAACTCATTTAAAGTCCGAATCTTTTCAAACCGGGTTGGATTCCGCTTGTTGGGCACCTATTGCACGCATTCCTAGCTTTACTTCAGATCAAAGGTGAGAGAAAAAATTCTAGATCTCAAAAGTTGTCTTTTACATTTTTGCGTATAAATGAAAATTGAACAGGTAGAATTCTAATCTGATGGTAGATTATTGCTCCTTACATGCTAGGGATCATTTAGCTGTAATACTACGAGTTTTTATCGGTTGTAGCATAATTTTTATTTTTCGGGTATTTAAATTTGATTAATTTGTTCAATGTTGATTAAATTTGATCGGAATCAATTGCCGTCGATTTCTAGATGTTTGATAATTATGTGGTAGCGCTGTTGTAATGCCGAATTTTCGATTGTGATGTTTGTGCCAAAATCCAAAAAATTCAGCCTTGACACCTTAGGGGGTTATCGGGCATGATTTGAAGGTGTTATGGTGGTTTTCTGAGGGGGCTAATGTAGTTGGTTGAATGGGTGAGTGTTTGAAACTGATTTGGAGTTGTTTGGATTAGTAGAATGTAGGTTATGAATTTTTGAAGTTAGGTTATCTTCTTTAAATTATTGAATTGAGCCTTAGTTGATTGGGTGTGGGTTGAGTGATTGAATTGTGAGTTGTTGATGGGTAATTTAGACTTTGATTGTGTGTTTAATGCATGTTCGGTTGGATGGCCTACTTTATCATCTAACTTAGTTATTTTGTTGTTTAATTGACTATTGATGATTATTATGATGATAATATGATTATTGATTGATGATTGATGCCGGGAGATAAACAGTTCTGCTAGACTGTCCTCCTGTGAATGATTGATGTTTATTATTATTGCTGGGTCTCTGGTATGTGTGTGCCACCTCTCGGGCAGCATTGGACTATCGGATTGATAATGGCATGACTATCAGAGATTGCCTCCAGCTCGCATGACAGAGGTGTCATGGAGGGCGAGGTTATTGGGGGTACCCCGGGTGCGTGAGTTTGTGGGAGTCACAAGAAAGCTGTTATGATCGTGATGGTGTTTGGAGCTACACCAACTATAGTATCCTTTATTGAATGGTCATATAGTTATGTGATTATATTATTATTGTTGTTATTGTGTGTTTACTGACTCAAAGGATTATTCCAAGGAGTTTAGTAGACCTTACTCGAGATCTATCGGATCCTCGTTGGGCTTATTTTATATAAGCTCACTCTCTATTATTGCATGCATACAGGTGTACTTTCACAGGATTACGAGTACGTGCCTCCTGAAGAGGAGAATGTGGAAAACGTGCCTTACGTGGATGAGTCCTATGTTCCAGAGTCTTATCCGTGATGTCGTACATGTTTTATTATCTTGTAAATTAACTTAGTAGACTTTTATCTGCTTTGTAGTTTATAATGTATAAGATGTTATTAAGTTAATGAATTAGTTGATGTTGTCCTAGTAGCATTTCTTTTGTTTATGATTAGGTTGCTAGATTGGCTCAACATGTTCTTGGTAATGTATATTAAAGGTTCTTGTGTTATGTTGGAACGGAGGGGTATAACGAGGAATGTTTATTGTATAATATGATTATGATGTATGTTGTTATTATTGAGGAGTTGTTTGTTGTATGGTTTGTGGAGTTGATGTATGATGTCCTATTGAGGTTGGTTTAGAGCCTCGGTATCCTATTTACTGTCGTTATACTGCCAAAATTCTGTTGCGTCCTGACTGATTATAGAAGGGGTCGAGTTGGGGCGTGACATTTAAGTGGTATCAGAGCACATGTTAGTTGTCAGCCGGGGTATTCTCGGAATGTGGGTAATGGTCTTAGCATGAAAGTATATATGAATTAAAAGAAAAGTGATCTATGTATTAATATGATTAAATGATTAAGTGATTATGTGATTATGTGATTTAGTACTTATGTGATTATGTGATCAATTTGTTTATGTGTTTTATATGACTTTGTTGTTTATGTGATAATAGTTGCTCATAACCTGTTTACGTGCTATAACCTGTGCTAACTCTTTGATTAGTAGAATGGCCGGTCGACCGAGAACCAGAGGTAGGCCTGAGATGACTGATGAGACTCCGAGTAATGCGGCACCGGGCTGTGGTAGGGGTGATGACCGATTAGGGGCAGCTATGGAGAGGATTGCAGAGTTAGTGGCTAGTTAGGCACAGTTATTAGCAGGGCAGGCTGCCCAGAATCAGGCTATGTAGGCTCAGCTACTGAATATTCAGGGTGGTAACCACGGGCGTGGTACCCTGAAGGAGTTCTTAGGATATCATCCACCGAGATTTTAAGGGGAGCTGGATGATAGAAAGGCGGAGGCATGGATTAGCAAGTTGGAGAAGATTTATGATACACTTGACTATACTGATGATCAGAAAGTCTATTTTGCCGTGTATTTGTTAGATGATGAGGCAGAGGAGTGGTGGCGCACGGTAAGGACTAGCTGGGTGACACAGGGTATTCCTTATGTTTGGGGTACCTTTCTGATGGCTTTTCGGGCAAAGTATGTCCCGAGGATTGCGAGGGAACGGAGAGAGGCAGAGTTTCTAGCCTTGGTACAGGGAGATGCTACAGTGGCTCAATATGAGGCCACATTTACTCGATTGTCCCGGTATGTACCGGAGTATGTAACAGACGAAGAGCAGAGGACTCGTAGGTTCATGTTGGGGTTGAGGCCCGAGATTCAGGATGTGATGGCTTTGAATCGGTATGATATTTTCACTGAGGCTTTTGAGGCAGCTTCTAGACTAGAGAAGAGAAATGGGGATCAGCTTGTTTCTAGTCAGCCCAGTAAGAGGCCGTATCAGCCGCAGTATCAGCAGGGTACGTATAGGCCTCCAGTACAGCAGGTTGTGTACAGGCCGCCAACACAGCAGGGTACTTATAGGCCACAGGGTCAACAGAGTTACTATCGGCCTCAGTTTCAGCAGGGGTCATATCAGGTTCAGTCCCAGTTTAGGCCAGCCCAGTCTCAGGGTCAGTACAGGCCTAGTTTGGTAAGGCCTCAACAGCAGCAGGCTAGATCAGCTGTTTCTTCAGCTCCTGGTTCTTCTAGGGGCAGTGTTAGTGCATCATCATCGCAGTGTACACACTACAACCGCACGGGGCATGTGGAGGCCGATTGCAGGGTGAAAGCAGGGACGTGTTTGGGTTGCGGCAGCAATCAGCATAGGGCGAGGGATTGCTCTAGGTATGCGAGGACTGAGGGTCGGACAGCAACTCAGGGTTATCAGGGCCGACCTGCGGCCAGTGCACCTCAGCAGCAGTAGCGGTTTCAGGCTCGGGCCTACGCAGTTGACTTAGAGGAGATGCCTGAGGAGACTGCAGTTGTGGAAGGTAACTTCCTTATACTTGATCAACTTGTTAAAGTGTTGATTGATTCTGGTACTACGCATTCTTTCATTACTCCTGCTTGTGTGCAACATGTTAATTTGCAACCTGAAAGATTGCCTTATGTGGTTGAGATTAGTACCTCTTTAACTAATAAGTATGTTACTGGCTTAGTATGTAAGGATTGTATAATACATGTTAAGGGGCATAATTTTCTTTCGGACCTTATTTTATTTCCTATCCGGGGGTATGATGTTATCTTGGGTATGGATTGGCTTTCTAAGTATGATGCCCAGTTGAACTGTAGAACCAAGGTAGTACAGTTTCGTTTGCCAGATCAGCCAGTAGTTGAGGTAGTAGGGAACCGGGGTGCAAAGACGAGTTTTGTTATCTCAGCAACTAAAGCCGTTAAGTTGGTAAGTAAGGGGTGTTCGGGTTATCTAGCTTATTTGATCAACAAGCCATCTGATAAGCTACAGCTAGAAGAAGTCCCTATTATTCGGGAATATCCCAATGTATTTCCCGAGGAGTTGCCAGGGTTACTTCCAGAGAGAGATATGGAGTTTGTGATCATTCTTATTCCTGGTCCTGAACCTATTCTTAAATCAGCGTACCGGATGGCATGGGCTGAGGTGAAGGAGTTGAAGACTCAATTGCAGGAGTTATTGGAGAAGGGATTTATTCAGCAGAGTTCTTCACCTTGGGGAGCTCCAATCTTATTTGTGAAGAAGAAGAATGATACCTTGAGGTTGTGTATTGATTACCGTGGTTTGAATCAGGTGACCATCAAGAACAAGTATCATTTGCCACTGATTGACCAGATGTTCGATCAACTTCTGGGAGCCAAAGTCTATTCTAAATTTGATTTAAGTCAGGAGTATTATCAGCTTCGGATTCGCACGGAGGATGTTTCGAAGTCTACCTTCAGGACTCGGTACGGGCATTATGAGTTTGTTGTTATGCCCTTTGGATTAACTAATGCACCGGTAGCATTCATGGATCTTATGCATCGGGTTTTTCAGCCGTATTTAGACCAGTTCGTGGTAATCTTTATTGATGATATCTTGGTCTATTCTAAGTCTGAATCGGAGCACGAGCAACATCTACGGCTTGTATTAGAGAAGCTGCAGGAGCATCAGTTGTTTGCCAAGTTCAGCAAATGTGAATTTTGGCTGCAACGCATATCTTTTCTTGGCCATGTTATTACACAGAGCGGTATTTCTGTAGATCCCACTAAGATTGAATCGGTGATGTCTTGGAAACGGCCAGAGAGTGTTTCTGAGGTCCGTAGTTTTCTTGGCTTGGCGGGTTATTACTGTAGGTTTGTCAAGGACTTCTCGAAGAATGCTGGGCCACTTTCTAAGTTGACTCAGAAACGGACTATCTTTAATTGGGATGAGAAGTGTGAGAGTGGGTTTCAGGAGTTGAAAAAGAGGTTGACTACTGCTCCAATACTTGGTCTACCAGAGGGGACCGATAATATGGTTATTTACAGTGATGCATCCAAGGAAGGCTTGGGATGTGTTCTTATGCAGGATGGCCAAGTTATTGCCTATACTTCCCGAAAGTTGAAGCCTTATGAGGTGAATTATCTGACTCATGATCTTGAGTTGGTAGTAGTTGTCTTCGCATTGAAGAAGTGGCATCATTATCTGTGGGGCAGTAAGTTTGAGATTTTCACTGATCATAAGAGTTTGAAGTACTTGTTCTCACAGAAGGAGTTGAATATACGCCAGCGGAGGTGGATGGAGCTTCTTGGAGATTATAATTGTTCTATCAATTATCTGCCTGGCAAGGCAAATGTTGTAGCAGATGCTCTCAGTCGGAAGGCGAGTATCTCTTGTTTAGCTGTCAAGAAATGGGAGGTTCTTGAGGAATTCACTTATTGGAGACCAGAGTTGACTCAGGTTGGGGTGATGTGTTCACATCTCCGTATTCAGCCTTTATTGTTGTCTCAGATCAGAGAAGCTCAGCAACTTGATGTTAAACTTCAGAAGATCAAGGATCAGATCACGGATGATCAGTCTGACTTTAAACTGCATGAGGACGGTATTCTTCGGTTTCGGAACAGGGTTTGTGTTCCCGATGAACCGGGCTTGAGGCGAGGTATTCTGGAGGAAGCTCATAATTCTAAGTACACTATTCATCCCGGTGGAACCAAGATGTATCGGGATTTGAAGCAACATTATTGGTGGAATAATATGAAGAGGGAGGTTGCTCAGTTTGTATCTAGATGTTTGACTTGTCAGAGGGTGAAAGCCGAGCATCAACGACCAGCAGGTTTGCTTCAGCCGTTGGCTATACCACAGTAGAAATAGGAGCATATTACGATGGACTTCGTCACTGGTTTGCCTAGAACACTGAGGGGTAATGATGCAGTTTGGGTTGTCGTGGATCGTTTGACGAAGACGGCTCATTTTATTTCGATGAGGATGGGAGATGAGGCTACAAAGTTGACGGATCTTTATTTGGATCAGATTGTTAGACTTCACGGGATTCCATCTAGTATTGTCTCAGATCGAGATCCTCGATTTACTTCTCGTTTGTGGGAGAAACTTCAGGAGACCTTGGGTACTCAGTTGAACTTCAGTACCGCGTATCATCCACAAACTGACGGTCAGTCTGAGCGGACTATTTAGATTCTGGAAGATATGCTTAGGGCTTGTGTTCTGGACTTCGAGAAGAACTGGGAGAAACATCTACCACTTGCCGAGTTTGCCTATAACAATAGTTATCAAGCTACTATTGGGATGGCACCTTTCGCAGCTCTTTACGGTCGTAAGTGCCGTTCACCTTTATATTGGGACGAGGTAGGAGAGATGAAGACTATTGATCCGACTATCATGCCAGAGCTTCTAGAAAAGATTGAGAATGTTCAGTTGATCAGGCAGAGAATGCTTACGGCGCAGAGTAGATTCAAGAGTTATGCTGATAAGCGTCGACGGGACTTGGAGTTTGCAGTCGGAGATCGGGTTTTCTTGAGATTGTCTCCTCGTAAGGGGTTTGTTCGTTATGGTAAAGGTGGAAAGCTGAGTCCGAGATTTGTTGGGCCGTTTGAGATTACCGGCAGGGTTGGTAAGTTGGCATATCGGTTGGCTTTACCGGAGAACTTCTCTAATGTCCACGATGTATTTCACGTGTCTAATTTGCGGAAATATAATCCGGATCCTTCTCATATTCTTGAGCCAGAGCCGTTACAGCTTCGTGAGAATCTGACTTATGACGAGCATCCGATTCGTATTCTTGATCAGATGGAACGAGAGTTGAGGTCGAAGAAGATTCCGATGGTTAAAGTGTTGTGGAAGCATCACAGTATCGAGGAAGCTACTTGGGAGAGATGAGATCAGATGTAGCAGCAGTACCCAGATTTGTTCAGTACATCAAGTAAGAATTTCGAGGGCGAAATTTCTATAAGGGGGGGAGAATGTGAAACCCCACTTTCTGCTTTATCTTGTTTTACGTGCTTTGCCTCGTTTTGCGTGCATATGACCTGATTATGTGCTATAGGGCCTAGAATGTTATAATTTTGATATCAATACTCCTAATACGTAATAAATGTGCATTCATGAAATTTTCATCAAAAACGGGATCAGAAATTTTATCGTCGACTTTTAGCGAGTAGTATTTTCGAAACACGTCCGCTAAAATTTTGAAACTGGTCTTTTCAACCCTTCTAGACCTAGTCCATGGACTTTAATAGACCTAGGCTTGATGAAAACGGGTTTAAAATTGGCTAAAGAAATTATTAGGATTTTTACACCGACTTTTGCAAAAATCGAGTTTTAAGCCGAGTCGGGTGAAATTGTTCGATTGTAAAACTTCTTCTCATCTAAAAATACCCTTCTTGAGCTATCTTGGGTGTTGAATAATTGTTTTGAACTTTGGTAATCAATAAAATGCATTTAAAGTCAAGAAAACACTAAAAATACTAAAGTTTCAACTTTGACTTTCATTTGACTTGTTGACTTTCATGCATATATCACCAACACACAATGAAACAAAAGAAAACACCACAATTACACACACCTTGCAGCCGTGAAAGCTTAGGAAAAAAATAGATTTTATTCAACTTATTTTCAAAGTAATTTTGCCTTAGAAAACTCATTTAAAGTCCGAATCTTTTCAAACCGGGCTGGATTCCGCTTGTTGGGCACCTATTGCACGCATTCCTAGCTTTACTTCGGATCAAAGGTGAGAGAAAAATTCTAGATCTCAAAAGTTGTCTTTTGCATTTTTGCGTATAAATGAAAATTGAACCGTTAGAATTCTAATCTGATGGTAGATTATTGCTCCTTGCATGCTAGGGATCATTTAGTTGTATTACTACGAGTTTTTATCGGTTGTAGCATAATTTTTATTTTTCGGGTATTTAAATTTGATTAATTTGTTCAATGTTGATTAAATTGAGTTGTGTTGATCGGAATCGATTGCCGTCGATTTCTAAATGTTTGATAATTACTTGGTAGCGCCGTTGTAATGCCGAATTTTCGATTATGATGTTTGGGTGAAAATCTGGAAAATTCAACCTTGACACCTTAGGGTTTTAGGGTTATCGGGCATGCTTTGGAGGTGTTATGGTGGTTTTCCAAGGGGGCTAATGTAGTTGGTTGAATGGGTGAGTGATAGAAACTGATTTGGAGTTGTTTGAATTAGTAGAATGTAGGTTATGAATTTTTGAAGTTATGTTATCTTTCTTTAAATTATTGAATTGAGCCTTAGTTGATTGGGTGTGGGTTGAGTGATTGAATTGTGAGTTGTTGATGGGTAATTTAGAGTTTGATTGTGTGTTTAATGCATGTTTGGTTGGATGGCCTACTTTGTCATCTAACTTAGTTATTTTGTTGTTTAATTGACTATTGATGATTATTATGATGATAATATGATTATTGATTGATGATTGATGCCGGGAGATAAACAATTTTGCTAGACTGTCCTCCTGTGAATGATTGATATTTATTATTATTGTTGGGCCTCTAGTATGTGTGTGCCACCTCTCGGGCAGCATCGGGCTGTCGGGTTGATAACGACATAACTATCAGAGATTGCCTCCAGCTCGCATGACGGAGGTGTCATGGAGGGCGAGGTTATTGGGGTACCCCGGGTGCGTGAGTTTATGGGAGTCACAAGAAGGCTGTTATGATCGTGATGGTGTTTGGAGCTACACCAACTATAGTATCCTTTATCGAATGGTCATATAGTTATGTGATGATATTATTATTGTTGTTATTGTGTGTTTACTGACTCAAATTGTCTCCTCGAAAGGGGTTTGCTCGCTATGGTAAAGGTGGTAAGATGAGTCTGAGGTTTGCAGGGCCGTTTGAGATTACCGGCAGAGTTGGCAAGTTAGCATATCGGTTGGCTTTACTAGAGAACTTCTTTAATGTTCACGATGTCTTTCACGTGTCTAATTTGCGAAAATATAATTCGGATCCTTCACATATTTTAAAGCCAGAGACGTTACAACTTTATGAGAATCTAACTTATGATGAGCGGCCGATTCGTATTCTAGATCAGATGCAACGGAAGTTGAGATCGAAGAAGATTCCGATGGTCAAGGTATTGTGGAAGCATCACGGGATTGAGGAATCTACTTGGGAGGGGAGAGATCAGATGCAGCAACAGTATCCAGATTTGTTCCGTCCAACAAGTAAGAATTGCGTGTTTTGACCTGTTGCATAGAATTGCGTGTTTTGATATGTTTATGTGTTATATGAGTTAGAATGCGCTAATTCTATGATTTATATTTCTATTATATGCTATGTGTGCATTCATGAAATTTTCATCAAAAACAACATTGAAAATTTTATCGTCGGTTTTTGTAAATAGTGTTTTAAACACATGTCCGCTAAAATTTTTACACGGGTGTTTTAAACATCTTAAAACCTAGTCTTTAGATATTAATAGACCCGTGTCTGATTACAACGGATTTCAAATCGGATTAGGAATTTTAAAGGTTTTTACATCTTCTTTTACAAAAATTGAGTTTTTAACTGAGTCGGGTATTAATGTATGCATGTGAAAATTGTTGTCACCTAAAAATATACTACTTAAAATAGTCTAAGTATTGAATGCTTGTTTGTGAGCAAAAATAGTCAATAAAACAATTAAAAGACTAAAAATACAATTAAAAGACTAAATAAACTAACTTTGACTTTTATTATTTTTATTGACCTTGAGCTTATATCACCAACACACATTAAAAACAACACAAAACACACTCACACAACACACACAAGGCCGAGAGGTTGAGGGAGAAAAAGAGAAGGAAATTTCAAGGTTTTCAAAGGAAATTTTTCAATAAAAGTTGCAATCCAGGGCCAAATCTCTTCAACCAAAGCTTGAATTCACTTGTTGGGAACCTATTGCACACCTTTCTAGCATCATATCACATCAAAGGTGAGAGAAAAATTCTAGATCTCAAAATGCTATTTTATGTCATTTTCATATAATTGCATTTTTATCCGATGAAATGTTAAATTGTTGTTAGATTGTTGCTCAATAGATGCTAAAGATCGTTTATATACGTTAATATAAGTTTTGGACGGTAGTAGCATGTATTTCTATTTTTCGGGTATTAAAGTGAGAATTTGACTTGTTGTTGTATAATTGTTGTTGTAGTGGTTGGAATTGGTTGGTTGTTGGTTCTAAAAGTTTGTTAATTGTGGGGTAGTAATGTTGTAATGCCGAATTTTTTATTGGAATGTTGTAGCAAAATCCTGGAAAATTTATCCAAGAGCATTGCCAAAATTAGGGTTGTTGGGCTTGTTTTGGATGGCTTTTTGTTGGTCTCTAGTGGGGTTATTGTAGATGCATGTGTGGGTGAGGGATAGGAAGTGGTTTGGAGGTTATTGGATTAGTAGATTGTAAGTTATGATTGTTGGAAATTTGTGTAGTCTTTCTTTAAATGTTGAAATATTGTCTTTGGTTATTTGGATAGTGTTTGAGTGGTTGAATCTTGGGTTGTTGTTAGTTAGACTCAGGATTGGTTGTGTGGTTAATGCATGTTAAGTTGGGTGGCCTACTTTGTCATTTAACTTAGTTGTTTAGTTGTTAATTGATTAATTGAAGTTATGTTGTTGAAATGATGTTAACTGATTGATTATTGATGATGCCAGGAGATAGGCAACCTACTTTTGTTGTCCTTCCATAATGTGAATATTTATTATTATTGTCATGAGTCTTGATAGTATATGCCACCTCTCGGACAGCATTGAGCAGTCGGGTTGATAACGGCATGACTATCATAGACTACCCCAGCTCGCATTGGCGGAGATGCCATGGAGGGATGGGCTAGATGAGGTACCTCAGGTGTTTGTTATGGGGAGTTATAAGAAGATGGTTGAGATCGTGATGGCGTTTGGAGCTACACCAACTAGAATATCCTTATTGATTGGTTATTTCTATTGTTGTAATTGTAATGCTATTGATGTTCATTGTGTGTTTACTGCTCAAGGGATGATTTCCAAGGGGTATAGTAAATGCTTTTAAAAGATTTATCGAATCCTCATTGGGCTTGTTTTATATAAGCTCACTCTCATTCGTTATCTACAAGCTGGTGTTATTGAACAGGATTACGGGTACGTGTCTCAGGAGGTTGAGAATGTGCCTTACGTGGATGAGTCTTATGTGCCGGATTCGTTTTAATGAGTTTGTTTTAGTTTTTGTAATATATTGTATTGTTTAACTTACCTAAAGATAATGACTTATGTAATGCTAGATTAGTAGTCTTTCTTTTGGAACATGAATAGGTTGCTAGACTGGTTATAATCTATTTTGCAAATGTATGACATAGCCTACGTATGATGTTGGAACGGAGGCATATAACTTGTGAATGAATTGTTGAAAGAATGTTTAATGTATGGATGTGGTTGGGTTGTATGTTGTTAACATAGTTGTGGAGTTGTTGTTGATATTTGGAGTTGGTTGTGTGAAGTTCTAAAGGGGTTGGTTTAGAGCCCTGATATCCGTATTACTGTTGTTATACTACCGAAATTCCATTGCGTCCTGACTGATCGTAGGTAGGGTCGAGTTGGGGCGTTACACCTTCTTTCAGGTATTGCAGTGTTAGAAGGAATGTTCGTGCTTGTGGTGCTTGGCCTTTGCTTGAGAGTCAATGTGTTGTGTGGCTTGGGTTGTAAAGATGTTACTTTAGAGTCATATCTATTCAATGAATAAAGAAATATAATTTAAGTTTAATTAGATCATTAGAGTGGTATGATAACCTAGTTTATGTAATAGGTTAGTATTATTTCATTTCAAAGTATGAGTATGGTTGTCTAAAGGAAAAGAACTAGGATAGCCTTTGAATTTGGAAAATGTATAATTGCTTGTGTTTTTTGTTGAGAACTAAGGCTCGGATGGCCTTGAGAAGATGTTAAATGTGTTGGACACGATGTTGGTCCATTTATATTCTGATTGCAGGTTTTGGTTTGTCCTATAAACATGGGAAACTCCATCTATTTTTCCTGAATTTTGTGCCCGGGTTCGGATTTGGGTTAAGTATAGCATGGTTAATAGAGTCTCCGGTCTTGTGAGGGATCAGGGCGTTACAAAGCCCACTACCGCCTAGCCGATATCCAATACATCCGCCTCTGACACTGTGGTTGCACAACCACTATGCAATTCACTTAAACCAATGACAATTAAACAACATTGTAAAGCAATAACACTTAGGAGGGACAACAAAGTAGGTTGCCCTCGAAAACGGTTAAAATATAGGCATGAACATAGAATCAACTAAATGAATACAAAGGGGTCATTAACATTATTTTCACAAAACTCTACCGAAAGCTCACAATTAACTTAGAACTACATTTAAACACATAATAAACATTTACAACACGATAGGTGCACAAAACAACCAATTTCCCACTTCGTAACTAAAGCTATTTGATTCCAAAACAAAAGGCAAGGCTCTCGATTCATAAGCAAACTATTCCTTACTTCTAATTACTCCCTATGACACCCTTAGGACTCTCGAAATTACCCAATTACCCACAATTACCACAAAAGCCCCGATTACCCCTTTGTGAGTTTTCACTACACGTACCCTAACCAGAACTCAACCGAGAGTTAGAAAAGCATATCTAGCGCCTACATTGCCTAAGAATACCAAGAGTGATGTCCAAATTAACCTAGATTCGCATTACACCCGAACCCCATTTCTAAAAGTCGCTAAATTTGCATTTTACCAAGTTACGAGCAATTAAACTTCACGGCGTTATTAATCTACCTTCATTAACATCTAAAACACCTAATTGAAGCATTGAATTAAGTTATATGGCACATTTTCTCAAAACCTTAAAATTTTGTCACTATTCATGCCCTCCAATCAAACAATCGAATTTAACCATTTAAAAAGCTAAACAATTGCATAAATATAGTCTCTACAACATGTATGTGACATATGAAGCAATATTGAAACATATCTCAAGCCATTAGCAACAAATCTAGGAATTACATAATATAGCATAAACTTTAGATTCACAAAAACAGTGCGAAATCTCTCACCCAAAGTGCGTAGGAGCTAATAGGAAGCTAGTAAACCCTCAGAACTACTTGCTTCTAGCTTGCAATGGCTTGAAACCAAGGTTTGATGAGCAAAAATCTCCTCATTTCCTTCTTAGCTACTGTCGGGTTTTGTCACGCCCTGACCCATCCCCACGCTAAAAGGTCAAGTCTGGACCCGAAAAATGGACAGAGTCTCCTCTCTATTGTGGACATTCTGGAAACTTGTAAACATGATATAAAGCCACAATAGAAACTAAACTCTAAAAACTCCAACTCTAACTATTTTCCAACTTCAAGGCGATTTGAGCCTTAAGCAATACAAGACATTATAACCACATACAAGCATGCAACCAACAATTCTAGGATAAGGTATGGTTTTGTTTGGTTTTATTGTTTTCAATTACAGTATATCCCCCTGTATAGAACTATTGCGGAGTCTATCTGCAGAGAAATAGATCTTTCTCTTGAGAGAACTTATGATTTTCGTGCATATGGAACAATGGAGCTCATTTGAGATTGATTTCTTTGGTTACTGGTGCGGGATGGGACTGGTTTCCTTGCTGATTGAAGCAGGAATGATGATGAACCAAGAATATAAGAGTTCATTGATTTTTTTCGAAGTCATCTTTCATATTTTCATATTGGTAACTATTGTGACCAAACTGTGTTTGGTATTAGAATGTTTCAAGAAAGGAATCATTAGAATTTCAAAATAGACCCTATGAATACTGAATACAGAAATCCAAGTTGAACCAAACAATATTATGCCTTTCCCCACTAAGTAGTGTTTGATATGGATTCAATAATGCTACTCATTCCTATTGACAACTGCGCCTTCGTTAGCTCCATGCAGGGCAGATCTCATCTAAGTGTTTCCATCCAACTCATCTTAGATCTTTCTCTACCCTCATATAATGTATATCCTCCATACTTTCGCACTATCTAAGAAGTACCTCCTAAGATATTCAAACCATCTCAAATGGATTGGGGCCACCTCCACCTTTTCTTCCTATCACCAATTTCTAATCTTAAACAGATTGAGACGACATCCATCTCAACATTTTCATTTTACATCTTATGAACATGTTTGTACTTTGCCCCTAACACTCTGGAACTTAATACATTAACCCTTTTATGTCCTATAATTTAGTTTCCCCATCTCTCTCATTTTTTACTTAAATTGATCCGAAACAACACCTTCAAGTATTGCAACATTTCAGTTCTAAGAAAATTTCAGATGGTTCTTACGTTGATAAGATTCTTAAACTTTATCTTGGTTGCTAAAATTCAGAATGTAAGATCACATAAATGAATTAGCACCTTCAAGGTAGGTGTTATATGCAATGTCGAGCATGTTCACTGCATCAATCATTATCATTTTTGTTCAATGCCAGGCACTGGCATTAGTAGAATAAAATTTCTTATTCTCCAAACTGAAATCTCACAAGCATCAGGAAGAACCACACTAAAACATGAATAAATTGCTTAATTCTATAGTAAGAAAGAGCTTTTGGGATTTTCATATCCTTGTGGTTTAATTTTCCTTGTGATATATTCTTTCATAGCAATCATGGTGTCAACTACCAGTACTCTGTAATGACATTATTGAGTGTTGTGTTTGCTAAACCAAAAAAAAAATTCTGTTTGGCAGCACAACATTTCTTATTAGACCTAAACTACAAATGACAATGATGCTTGACCCGGTTTGGATTTATCCAACTGCTATATATGTTGCAAGCATTATTATAGCTCTGTTTTGTGCTTTATATGTGAGCCAACTTTGAGTTTCTTTTCACTTCCCTATCCTTGTTCTAAGTGTTAAGAAATTTACCATGCTATTGTCTCACTTTGCTTTTATAGGTGAGGAACAAACTATTGACACTTCTAGCAATATTGCTGAAGTTTGCTGCTCTTATTTGGTATCCTTTTATAGCTTTTAACTTGAATTTATGTATTCTGATGATATTATATCTATCATAGTAAGTCTTGTTAATGTTGAACAACAACTGTTCTTGCTTCTAAAAACTATCATGTATGAGAATAATTAGTATGAAATTTCAAATCTGGTGGTCAACTTGGGATATTTTTGAGAACATAATATATATCCTATTTTAAATCTGGTGGTCAACTTTGTCACGCCCCGACCCAACCCCACACTAATGGTTAAGTCCAGACTCGACAAACGGAAATAGGCTCCTCTGTACCGTGGACATTCTGAAAACCTGTAAACATTCAATAAAGCCACAAAACAATAGAGAACTCCATTTCTAATTAAATCCTAGCTTCAAGGCCATCTAAGCCTTTAGCATTACAAATAGTTGAGATACATACAAGCATGCATTCTACAATACTATCTTCTTTACATACGACTGCTTATTATACCACTCCATGATAGCATTTAAACATACTTAAGAATTAAAGTCATCCATTCAATCCCAGCAATCACACCCAAGCATGCAACAAATTAAAAGCAAGAATATTAGTTATTACATACCATAGATACATATCTCACACTACAATCAACTTACAACTGAACGAATATATACATATGCCCATAGGCTCCAAAATAGGTCATAAAATAACACAAGCAAAGTCCTCACACAAACAACAAAAACACAACCACCTCAAGCAAGAATCACACAGCAACTGAGGCAACTGCTCCGCTTGCACCTCCTGCTCCTCACTCTCAACTAAATCAAGCTGGGGTTCGACCTCAGCACCTCCTGAAACATGTTAGCGAGATATGAGCAGCCACAATCGCCTAGTGAGGGATATAGTCTACTAGGGCGTGCAATGCAACAGTTAATACAAAGGAAGCAATTAAACAACAATAGAGCAATATGAATATCAAGTTACCACACGTTTAAAATGATACAATTCACTTTAATCCCAACACTCCATATTTCACTTATTCTCCAGTCACAAACCTCGATCCACGAACCTTGATCAATGTGCCGGCATAATCCCAATCACTCCAATGAGTGTACTCCGGATATACCCCAATAATCCTACGACCCAACACTCCTTGGCAGTCTCTGAACCAAGCGAGTGATGGACTAGAGCACGGAGATCGAATATCCGCTGGGAAGCCCGCTGCTGTCCAACCGATATCCAATACATCCACCCCTGATACTATGGTTGCGCAACCACTATGCAACGCACTTAAACCAATGACAATTATAATAACATTGTAAAACAATAACACTTAGGAGGGACAACAAAGTAGGTTGCCCTTGGAAACAGTTAAAATATAAGCAATAGTACGAAATCAACTAAATGAACATAAAGGGTCAATTTCCAAACTTTACACAAAATATTACTAAAAGCTCACAATTAACTTAAAAGTGCATCTAACAACATTATAACCTGTTACAAGGCATTAGATGTATAAAACAATCCATTTTCCACATTATCCCCTTTGTATCTTAAGCCATTTGTCTTCCAAACAAAAGTTAATGTTCCAAATTCATGGGAAAGCTATACCATACTTCTAAATATCCCCTATGGCATCCCCCATGACCCTCGAAACCATCCGATTACCCGCAATTACCCTAAAAGCCCCGATTGCCCCTTTGTGAGCTTGTACTACACGTACCCTAACCGGAGCTCAACTGGAAGTTAGAGAAGCATATCTAGTACCTATATAGTCTAAGAACACTAAATGTGATCGCCAAATTAACCCGGATTCGCATTAACCCCGAAACCCCTTTTTAAAAGTTGCATATTTCATGTTTTAGCCAAGTTTCGAGCAATTCAACCTCACAAGGCTATTAATCTATCTTTATTAACATCTAAAGTACCTATTAGAAGCAACAATTCAAGCCATAACGCACAATTACACAAAACCATAGAATTTTCTCACTATTTACACCCTAAAATCAAATCATTGTATTTAACTGTTTAAAAAGTGAATCAATGGCATGAACTTGGTCTCTACATCATGTATACACCATATAACATCATATTTGAGCATACCATTAGCATTTACTAACAAATCTACAAAATCAATAAAGTTGCAACATTTTAAAAATGCAACATAGACATGCAAATCCCTCACCAATGCGCGAAAAAGCTTGTAGGAAGGTAGGAAACCCTTGGAAACACCTAATTCAAGCTTGGTAGGGCTTGAGATGCAAGATTTGAAGAGCAAAATTTTTCCTTTCCTCCTTTTACAGCTGTCGGGTTTGGGCTTGGGACAATGGGGTATTTTCTAATTTGTTTTAGCTATGTAGTATGCAAATGCGTTTTGTTGTATAAGGTTCTATGTATATGTATTGTTTTTATGTGAGTGTAATGCTAACTTAAGTGAGTCAAACTAGTTAAAAAAAACAAATCTAATGGTGTAAATAAATGTTAGCTAGCTCAAATATAATGTTAGCCTACGTAACACTATTCATACGAACCACCAAAACATTTTCTAAATGAGCCTTCCTAATACATTTTGCTCAAACGCTTATTTTTTCACATTCCTAAAATAGTTAATATGATTTAAGAAAAATGCTAATTCGAAGTAAATAAGTGGTTGAAAAATGCAATGAATAATAACCACAGAAAGTATCAAGTAATCCACAGTGAAAATGCACAAATAGTGGATGCAACAGTTAAAAGGTGTAAGGTAAAGATCTCGGGCGTCACAAAATTGGGATATTTTTTAGAACATAATATATATCCTAGTGCTTCAGTATATTTTACCTCCACCCCATGTGTGCACCAGTGTGAAGCCAAAGAGCAAAAGAAACTATAGAAGGTCATGTACTGTCCTAAAGCAGTTCCCAGATAATGGAACTTCATATCACTTTCCCAGCATTTGAATGAGTGAGTTCATCATAATAGGTAAATCACAAAATGGTTATGTGATTCTAATTCTGACACGTATTTACAAGTTGGGTATCTGGTTAACACTATTCAATTTCCACCTTAGACCAACAGCTCATGGTAAGGGTATGCATTTGTTTTGCTTAGGATTTGTTGTTTCTTCTTTATTCTTCTTCTTCTACTACCACTACAAAAAAATAGCTATTTTGTGACGACAATTTGTGACGAAATTAAATTCGTCGCAAAATTGGAACGAAAATGCCACGAAATAGTTATGCGCTCAAAATATGTGGAACTTGTGACAAATATGTGACGATTATCAAGAATCGTCACAAATTCGTCACAAACAGCGATAATTTTGCCACAACATGCAATAGTCTAGTGTGGAAAACAAAAATTGACTCTAATTCATCACAATATTTGACAATTTTGCCACGACAAGAAATAGTTCTAGAGGGTTGTCGCAATTTCGTGGCTATTTGCTACAATTTTGTGACGAAACTAGATAAATAGACATGTGCTCAAAATATGTGGATGTGACGACTATCAAGAATTGTCACAAATTCGTCACAAACAGCGACAATTTTGCCACGACATGCAATAATCTAGCGTGGAAAACATAAATCGACTCTAGTTCATCACAATATGCGACAATTTTGCCACGACAAGAAATAGTTCTAGAGGGTTGTCGCAATTTCGTGGCTATTTGCTACAATTTTGTGACGAAACTAGATAAATAGAAATGCGCTCAAAATATGTGGATGTGACGACTATCAAGAATCGTCACAAATTCGTCACAAACAGCGACAATTTTGCCACGACATATAATAGTTTAGCGTGGAAAACATAAATCGACTCTAATTCGTCACAATATGCGACAATTTTGCCACGACAAGAAATAGTTCTAGAGGGTTGTCGCAATTTCGTGGCTATTTGCTACAATTTTGTGACGAAACTAGATAAATAGAAATGCGCTCAAAATATGTGGATGTGACGACTATCAAGAATCGTCACAAATTCGTCACAAACAGCGACAATTTTGCCACGACATGCAATAGTCTAGTGTGGAAAATATAAATCGACTCTAATTCGCCACAATATGCGACAATTTTGCCACGGCAAGAAATAGTTCTAGAGGGTTGTCGCAATTTCGTGGCTATTTGCTACAATTTTGTGACGAAACTAGATAAATAGAGATGCGCTCAAGATATGTGGAACTTGTGACAAATATGTGACGACTATCAAGAATCGTCACAAATTCGTCACAAACAGCGGAATAAAAGTCAACATTAGCAAAAGAAAAAGAATCAGATCAGCAGCAACATGAAATCGTGAGGCACTATTGAGTGGAGCCTTTTTTTACCAATTAAGTATATTCTTATACTTATATTAGTAGATAACAAAGCAAAACATAACCAAAGAAAGGAAAGAGAAATCAGGCAGAAGCAAGAAAGAAAATGTGAGACCTCTTTGGCTTAGGGTTTGGCTTCATCTTCAAATCTCAACCATTTTAGCAAGATCAATGGTGTTTCTAGTCAATTTTCTTCCATTTTCGAGCTATACAAGGTGAGGGAAATCATTCTCTATTGCATTTTAAGTGTTTCATTATAATGTATTCTAGTTGATTTAATAGAACTTGTGAATACTTGAGTTGTATAAGCATAAATTGTTGACTAGAGTGAAGTGTAGAGTAATCTTTGGCTTCAGTTCTCTTGAATAGCTTCAACTTGTATGCTTTTATTGCCTTGTTAGTTGATGCTCTTGAATGAGGTTTAGGTGCTTGATAAATGGCCTCAATGAAGTGTATGAATATAGTATATGCTAAAACCAAGAGCAAACCAAGTAGAAATGCTAGAAAACAAGCTAAATAGACATTAGTGCAAAAGTGAGAAAGCTGGACAGTTTGCGCAGAGAATTTGTGGAGACGATTTGAGGTAGTAAACGATGTCGAAATTGGTTGAATTTTTTTTTTTATATTGTAGCTAAGAACTTGAGGAACAATTTCTATTTTGGAGGAAAGATCGAATTCTATCATTAAGGTGTTGTTTTGGAGCTAGACATTAGTGCAAAAGTGAGAAAGCTGGACAGTTTGCGCAGAGAGTTTGTAGAGATGATTTGAGGTAGTAAACGATGTCGAAATTGGTTGAATTTTTTTTTATATTGTAGCTAAGAACTTGAGGAACAATTTCTTTTTTTGAGAAAAGATCAAATTCTATCATTAAGGGGTTGTTTTGGAGCCAAAACAGTAGGGTAACTGATTCTCATGTAATTCAGGGCTGGCTGCGCAATGATTCTATAAAGGGCATAACTTGATGAGTTTAACTCCGAATTAGGAACCGTTTGAGGATAAACCCATCTACACTTGATGAAATATATGTCTGTGCAATTTTAGAAGTTTTAGAGGACATTAAGGCTACTAACTGAACAAGTAAAGTTAAGCAAATGTAGTTAAAAATTTAAGTTTATATAGCTAAGTGATTAATGTTGCACTAAAGGTTAATATGAGTTGAATAATGATGGATTATAGGGAGTTGAAGGCTTGAGAGTAACAAATACATGTTTGGAAAGAGTGTTTAAGTGGAATGAGGGTTAAATAAACATTAGTTGCATTGAATGCTAAATGTTTAATATGTGACTAACGTGAACTATGTGCATTGAATGTTTAAATAAGTTGAGCTTTAAGTGAAAATTAAATGTGATGAATTATGTGTAGTGATTTTCTATTTAGATAATCAAGAGTAATTAAAGCCATGCACATGCTAGTGTTAGTTGTCAAAGAGTATTTGCAAGTTATGGGAAGTAAAGTATGTTTTCAATTATGTTCATGAGCTTAGCTTAATGTATGTGTTAAAGTTAGTTGAATTGCTTGAGTACTTGGTTATTGGTTTGGTAAATGCTTGAGTTGATTTAAGTTAATCCATGCTTAAAATATGTTTAATTAATTAGTTAAATAGTTGGATAAATTGAAGTGTTTAGTTATTAAGTATGACAGCTTGATATAGTTTTATTGTTTGGTCATCTATTTAGAAGTTAAATGTGAACATTTATTGTTTATATGAATAGATTGCTTGAGGTTACATGTTTAGTTACTGAGTAGATAGCTATTAAATGCTTAACTTGATGTTTCTTTGTGATCTAGTTGAAGTTGAACTAGTTATGAAGTTAACTTGTTAAATGCTAATATAGTTAATGTCATACATGCTCATGTTAGCCTAAGCAAATAATCCAAGACATGTTCATGAAATGCTAAATTTTGTTGCATTAAATTGTTATGACTGTGCCTTAAGACTTCTTTTTTTGGCCATTGCCTAAAGACGAGATAGCGGTAAATTCTGTCTTTCTCGTAACATTGTGAAGATAATGCTTATACCTATTTCATTAATTTCCTTAATGCTTGACTCTTTATCTGAAAGATAGTCCATATACTAGTACTAATTGTAACTATTGCGTGGTTTGAAGCTGAATCTATTTGTGACAGGTTGTAATACCCATATATCGAATTGTTATGTTAGATACAATGAAAGAAAACAAAGTTAAAAAGAGACACATAGAAACAAATATGTATAAAAAATGGAGAAACAAAGTTAAAAAGAGATACATAGAAACAAATATGTATAAAAAATGGAGATAATCTGGTTACATTAGTTATCTTCATAAATGCAACTCTTATGATTCCCTTATTAAGCAATCTTGTGAATTTGAATCATTCTAACATTTTAAGGGGAAAATATATAGTACCTATTATAAAGAAATTAAATTAACTTTGATAATCTAGGAAATTAAATTAACTTTGTTAAGCTTGGAAAATTATTGTGAATCTTAATAAGTAAGTGAGTTCAAGTATATTATATAATTTTTATACCGCATTTCGAAAATTGAGGGCAACTTGGTGCACTTTTGGCTTATTATTATCACAAGTGAAAATTATAATTTGTTTTCGCTTTCATTCTCATTTTTAACTGAAGAGTTTTTTTGGTTGAGTATTAGACTTTAAGTTTGGTTATTTTCCTGTTTGCAGATATAAGACATGGATTGTATGAAGATGATGAGAATGGTAGGCTTTGGATTCTCTTCCATGCAAAGATGAGGTAGCATAATAGAGAATGTTGAAAACTTTTTTTGCATCCAAATTCTCTTTAGGAGCTTATCCTAGCAAGACAAACAAGTTAGATAATGTCATGATAGATGTACATTTGGTATTTTTTTAGAATGTATGTTAGAAGAGGTAACTTTGTTGAATGGTGGCTATTATGTATACATAACTATTTTGGTATGGAATTGTGTTCATTTGAATGGATATGTAGGCTGTGTAATTATTTGAGATTTAATTATGGTTTTATCTTCATAAATTGTTTGAGATTCAATTATGAATGTTATTTTGTAATTTAGCAGGACAAACAAGATGATATTACAAGCAACATTTGCATAGTGGATTTGAAAATTGCCACGAATTTGTGACGAAAAACGATTTAAAAATTGCCACAAATTTATGACGAAAAAATTAGTCACAAATTTGTGACGAAAAAATTAGCCACAAATTTGTGACGAAAAAATTAGCCACAAATTTGCGACAAAAAAATTAGTCACAAATTTGTGACGAAAAAATTAGCCACAAATTTGTGACGAAAAAATTGCCACGAAATGGCCTCTACTACATCTCGTGGCATATTAGTCACATTTGTCACGAATTTGTCACGAACGCTTCCAGCTCTGCATGTCGTCCCAAATTAGTCACAAGGCCACAAAAATGTGACGAAAAATGATTTTGCGACGCCATGTTTGGCGACAACTGACATGTCGTCACAATTTTGTCGCAGTTGCTTGTTTGTGACGAAAATGTGACAATTACTCGTTGTCACAAAATAGCTTTTTTTTTTGTAGTGTACTACTACTTTTTTTTCCTGAAGGTATTGATTTGGAGATAATTGTTTTCTAATAATAGTGGTTAATGGTAGTGCTTGGTTGAGGTGGGTGATGGAGGATGGACTGGTTTGTTCTGTTGTAAACTTTTTAATTTGATCGAGAGCTTTGGCTAAACCAGACTGAATGTTAAGCAACATTGAGCTTTTAAAAATTTTGAGGGTAGTATCGGATTTTTAAAAATATAGAGGGATATATTTGAGAAAAGAAAAGAGAAAAATAACTTTTCACATTAAGCAAAATAGTTTCACAAAAGCCTTTTTTGAAAACCTCAAATTTAGTGCTTCTCATTTTTTATTTTTTAGCTTGAACTTTTACCTAAAAGCACTTTAAAAAATAGGCCAAACAAGTTATTCCAAAAGTTAGTCCAAACAGAGCTTAAGGTTTGCACATAGAGGCCTAATGATGCTTAATACCTGTTTTGGCCTTTCACCCACTCTACCCTCCCTCTCAATGTGTAATTGAAACTCCTATTGTAGAAAGCCCTCGATTATTTTCATATACATATACATAGCCTTCTTTGGTCTTCCAAGCAGTCCGTTAAATTCTATTTCTAGAGCTTGTATGAAGAATGTAGTACCTCCATTTTGGTCGTTTTCCTTTGATCAACAATAGTGATTCATGTAAAATATCCTCTGATGAGATCTTAGGGAGTTGTCTTTTATGAACAAGTAGCTGATTGATTATTTCATTTTATGAATTCATATATTCCTCTTTTCCTTCCAAGTGTTTACATACCTTGTTCCCGTTATGTTTTTCATCTGTGGCCAACTTTTTTCTTTTCCCCTTTTGCAGGTATAGTTTGAGCTATATCCCCTTTGCGAGGTCCATGGTTTCCAAGGTCATGGTAGCTTGTTTTGACACTGAATTTTAGGGTGATATATCTGACCGGAGGCACAACTCTGGTTGTATAAAACATTGACTTCTGATCAATATACTGGCACATTTGTAGTACAGATTATTCGGCATCACTACCATTTGGCCGAGGAGATAGATGTACTCGCATGAACTTCTAACATGTATTTCTTCACATGCTCTCTCTTACTCTCTCTCTTTCATTCTGTCAATTGTATATATAGACATTACATAACACAATCTTCCATTGATATACGAAAAATTCTAAGGTCGCCATATTAAGGCAATAAGCTACTCTAGTTAATACTAATTAATTTCAAATGCTACACCATATTTCTTAACATGGTACTAAAGCCACTATTGTTGGTGACTCTTGGTTGTACTTTAGCTCCCATTGGTTTGCTTGATCCTCACACTATTATTCCACTGCTTCGGTTTTATCTCAAGTTATCCTACTACTGCTTTTTGATCCTCACATTATCCTACAACTATTTCTATTGTGTGCTCATGCTAAGTTACCATCACTCTTTGCCCCTTCAGTTCCTCAGCCACTCTATGGCTCTTGCGACTCACCTCTCACCTCTCGCCACTCTTTTACTTGACCCTTTTCTCTCATTTGCTTGACCACTCTGCATTTGCAACTCGCAAGCCCTGTTTGTATTGATCTTTTCCTATTGATGTTGTTCTGGCTACTTATATTGTTAATATATATTTTGAATGTTTCCTTATACTGTTACACTAGTTTAGGGTTGATATAAGGAATTATTTCTAAGTAGTTTTCTATTCTTCACACTAAACTAGTTTTCTTGTTGTATTAGATTAGTATTTTTTTTCAGGCATATAAATAGATTCTTTTATATATTGTTACAAATAAATGAATTTTACAATATTTTGTGGAATTCATTTCCATATTCAATTACTTGTGTTTGGAAGTACTTTTTTAAAGAATTGAAAATCCAAGGTTTGCAAATTTTGAATTTCCTCAAGATTTACCTTAATTCTTCCTCAAGATGTAGAATTTGCAACTCCAAACCCGTTAAATTAGTTGTTCATCTTTTGAAGACAAAATTCCCATCTAAGTTTTCTTTTCTTTTTCATTAACATTGTTACTATGACAAAATTTATTTTCATGAATTTTATTAGAAGGAAGATATCATTGTTTTCTTGATTAAAAAGAAATTAAAAAAACATGATTTAAAACAATTTTATCTAACTTTAATTTCCCCAATAATAAATTAAATTTCATCTTGAATAATAATATATTAACACTTTTATTTAGAACAATAGACTATAGAAGTTGTGGATATTTATCTCTTAAACCAAACTGATTCATATTATCCAAGTATTCACATTAAAGTCAAGACATATGTACTATAAGTAGCATCACAAATCAATAAACATAACCTTCTAAAAAACTTCAAGTTCAAAATTGTTTGCTTCTAGCATGCTTTTGATCATTGGAAAATCCTAACAAGATCATACATCTTAAACCAAACTCAAAAGTTCATATTATGCATATATTCACATTAAAGTCAAGATGTATGTACTATAAGTAGCATCACAAATCAATGAACCCTTTAAAAAACTTCAAGTTCAAAATCGCTTACTTCTAGCATGCTTTTCATCATCAAAAGATCCTAACAAGATCATACCTCAAATCTTGACTTATGTATCTTACAATGGCTTGTCATTGTTTAATATAAATGTATGATTCTCATAATGACATCAATAGTCTGTTTTTATTTCTTCTTTCAATATTTTTAATCTCATTCCACATGCATATTATCAACTCCATCATATTCATTCGAAGATAAACTTTCTCCAAATTATTTGACACTAACTCTGGTTGTTCTATATATTTAGGTTAATAAATTAAATCTAGCTTCAATATCTCATTGACAATGTGACAATTATTGATCAATAAACACTTGTTTTTATCAATAGCAAGAATCAATAGTGGATGGAAAGAATAGTCGTCATATGGGAACTCTAATGTCAATATGATTGAGAACTCTAATTCCAATATGATAAAGGAAAGGTATTTAAGTAAATTATATCTATTAATTTCAATTTCACATGTTTTCAAATATAATTTGTGTTTACAAATAATAGAATTAACTTAATACGGGATTCATTCACAAATGAAGTGAACTTATACCACAAGTTTTTCTAAACACTCAGTTATTGTAGTCAAAACCAAGATTTCCTTATATGGAGACTATCTTTTCCTCTTAGACGACTAAACAAAGATAATCACTCCATCTTTCTTTTTTTTTTCCTTTCATATTTTTTGACATGATATCAAAGTTGGGCTTTGATTCAGTCTTGTCCATGCATATGTTGGTTCTCATTCGTAGCTCTTCTCATTGACCCTATTTTAGCTTTGTTATTTAATGTTATTCAATTTTGATCACATGTGAAGAGAAGGGGTGTAACGCCCCGATCCCTCACGAGACCGGAGGCTCTAATAACCATGCTATTCTCAACCTAATACCAAACCCGATCACAAAATTTTAGGGGAAAAACGGACAGAGTTTCCCCTGTACTATGGACATTCTGAAAACCTGTAAATATTCAATATAGATATAAAATAACCTAGAACACCAATTCTAATCAAAACCTAGCTCCAAGGCCATCCGAGCCTTAAAACAAACAACAATACCAAAACCACACAAGCATGCAAGAAATTTGTTTACAACATACTCTAGTTGCCATAACATTCTAGGATATCAATAAAACATAATTAAAGAATAAACATTTCTACCTTAAGCCAATCATTCCCAAGCATGCAAAGCAACTAGAAATAGAAATATAAGTTATTACAAGCCATAGAATTACCACTGCTACTACATTATCAGACTTCCAGCTTACATATTACTCAAATACATACATGAGCTTTAAGGCCCCAAAATAGATTATACATAGGACAACAAATTCTTCACATAGCAACCAGAAAGCACATCCGCCTCAGACAAATATCACACAACAGCTAAGGCAACTCCACCAACTGTGCCACCTGAAACATGTTAGCGAGGTATGAGCAACCACTGTTGCCCAGTGAGGGATATGGTCCCGGGGTGTGCAATGCAACAGATAATACAGTTATACAACAATAACACTTAGTCAATTAAAGAAACAATGATAACTTAAATAACCACACATTTAAAAGGATACATTTCACACAATCCCCTATACACCAATCTTCACTGATCTTCATTCACGATCCACGAACCACGAGCACGATCACGATAAGCCGGCATAACCCCAATCACTCCAGTGGGTGTACTCCGGATGTACCCCGAATCCTACGACCCAACATCCCCTGGCAATCTCCGGACCAGGCGAATGAGGGAATAGGGCACGGAGTTTGAATATCCACCGGCAAGCCCTCTGCTGCCCAGCCGATATTCAACACATCCGCCCCTGACACTATGGTTGCGCAACCACGATGCAATGCACTTAAAAATGACAAATTAATAGCAATAATATAAGCATTAACACATAGGAGGATCAACAAAGTAGGTTGACCTCGATGCAAATAGAATAGAAGCAATTATAGAAGCTAATAAGCAGTTTACAAAGGAACATATACAAAATAAGCATAGAATCATACCAAAAGCTCCAAATCAATTTAAAATCACATAGAAACACTCAAGAAGTCATACCATGGGTTTAGAAGTGTGAGACAACCGAAATAGCACATAAACCCCTTTGTTTTTCAAACTATTTCTCTTCCAAACCAAGGTTAATGATTCCATTTTCAAGGAAAACTCTCCCAACCTTCTAACTAACCCTCAAGGTACCCTCTCAACCCTCTAACTCATTCAAATGGCTGCGATTTCCCCGAAAGCCCCAAATTCCCTCTTATGGCTTTAAACTACACATACATTGTCCGGGCTTCAAACAAGGGATATCAAGGCTTCTATAGCACCTAGGTAGCTTAAGGATACTAGAATTGAAGCCCGAATCCACCCGGATTCGCATGAACCCCGAAACCCCTTTGTTAAAGTCGGCTATTTCACGTTTTATGCGATTCTAGAGCAATTCAAGTGCACGAGGCTATTAGACTACCTTCATTAGCACCTAAGTCATCTATTAAGAGTGTTAAATCAAGCTAATATGTGCAATTACACAAAACCCTAGAAAAACGTCACTATTCACCTCATAAATTTCAATGACGATTCCAACCGTTTAAAATGCGAACTAATAGCTCAAATGTGTTCTCTAGCACTTATATACAATGTATAATAGCATAGATAAGCTTTGCAATAGCATTTGATAACATTTTCAACAAATCAAGAAAAATATAACATTTTAGATATGAATAAAAAGTCATGAAAACCCTCACCAATTGCGCGTAAGAACTCTCGGGAGGCTAGCAAACACCCTAAACTACTTGCTCCTAGCTTGGCTTGGCTTGGCTTGAAGATTTGATGAGCAAAATCCTCTCATTCTCCTCCTACACTATTCTCGGATTTGCTACAGTGATTTTTCAGCATTTTTTTCCTTTTGTTCTTTGCTAGTTATGAGCTAAGGTGGGTAATATAGGGTGCATAGTTGGGTGGGGTCAAGTTTGGGTATTTAAAAGGTCATTTATAATGCGCGTAGTAAGCTTAAAACGAGCCTAGAGTGAAACATGTGAGCTAGCTAATTAAATCTCTAAGTTAGTTACGTAACACTATTCATTCAACTACAAAAATTATTTTCTAAACGAGCTCTCCTATCGCCTCTAGCTCAATTGCACATTTTTCCCACTACTTTTACAATTAATATGATTTAATAAAAATGCTAATTAACCAATAGAATGCAGTTTAAAAATGGAGTGAATAGTAATTTAAGAAGACAATTAATAAGGCATAGAAAGAGGTGCGCAAATAAAGGATGCAACAGTAATTGAATGCATGGCTAAATCTCGGGCGTCACATCCTCTCCCCCTTAAACTAATTGCGTCCACGCAATTCTTCTTCACAAGAGAACATCTGCATCAACTGAAAACCAACTCTGATTATTCGTCATCAGTTGCTAAGCAAGAATACCATATACGAATTCTCGTGGAAGCTCATTAAGAAATCCCAGTAGTATTGTCTGTGAACCTCACGTAATAAGGCCAAATAAAGGCTCCAATAGATATGCTACTTCGAAATCCAAATAAGAATCCCGCTGGCACGAATACCATAGAAGAATAAAATTCCAACTAAGAGCGGAGAGAAAATACCAATAAAAGTTCCGAGCAAGAGTATTGTAAATAATACCAGATAATAAGGTTAAAAAGAATCCCATATACCAATTCTTCTGAGAGATGCTGACAAAAGAATACCAAATGAATAGCTAATAAGAAAATACCAAGAATATACTCCAGAGAACTGTCATATAGAAACCCCAAAAGAAGCTACTCATTTATGACCGCTAAGCACTGAAGAAGGCCTTAGAAGAATCCCAATAACTGAGCTCCAACTATATCCACCAATTCCCAAATAAAGGCTGATTAATTGCCTCTCATTTCTGCTAATCAACATAATTTGGAAGGCCTGCCACTAATCACCTCTCTTTAGGGGAGGAAGGAGTTTTTCTTACCATTCGACGGGTTATGTATGCATGCCAAACAATTGCATATGTATAATCATTCTTTAAACTATTACGCAAACATGTTAATAAAAAGAGTTTGTGAAACAGTGTAATCATCAAAATCATTCAAGCACGATAATCAAGTCAAGCATTCCACAACACAATCAAAGACATTCAAATACACACATTCCAAGCAACAGTTCAAGCAATTAATAATTCACGAAGTCAATTTGATGCATAACTAGCCACTTTACTTTACTTAGCACACATTTAGCACGTAACACATAATTATATCACATAGGTGCACACATTCAATACAAGACACACAATCAAACATGCAGGCATACACTTTCAAGACACACTCTTAACAAGCACACACGTAAGGGTTACTACCCGACAGGCCGAGGACCCTATCTCGGCTTAGAGCTAACTAAGCTCTGATACCACCTGTAACGCCCCGATCTCTCACGAGACCGGAGGCTCTAATAACCATGCTATTCTCAACCCAATACCAAACTCGATCACAAAATTTTAGGGGAAAAACGGACAGAGTTTCCCCTATACTATGGACATTCTGAAAACCTGTAAATATTCAATATAGATACAAAATAACCTAGAACACCAATTCTAATCAAAACCTAGCTCCAAGGCCATCCGAGCCTTAAAACAAACAACAATACCAAAACCACACAAGCATGCAAGAAATTTGTTTACAACATACTCTAGTTGCCATAACATTCTAGGATATCAATAAAACATAATTAAAGGATAAACATTTCTACCTTAAGCCAATCACTCCCAAGCATGCAAAGCAACTAGAAATAGAAATATAAGTTATTACAAGCCATAGAATTACCACTGCTACTACATTATCAGACTTCCAGCTTACATATTACTCAAATACATACATGAGCTTTAAGGCCCCAAAATAGATTATACATAGGACAACAAATTCTTCACATAGCAACCAGAAAGCACATCCGCCTCAGACAAATATCACACAACAGCTAAGGCAACTCCACCAACTGTGCCACCTGAAACATGTTAGCGAGGTATGAGCAACCACTGTTGCCCAGTGAGGGATATGGTCCCGGGGTGTGCAATGCAACAGATAATACAGTTATACAACAATAACACTTAGTCAATTAAAGAAACAATGATAACTTAAATAACCACACATTTAAAAGGATACATTTCACACAATCCCCTATACACCAATCTTCACTGATCTTCATTCACGATCCACGAACCACGAGCACGATCACGATAAGCCGGCATAACCCCAATCACTCCAGTGGGTGTACTCCGGATGTACCCCGAATCCTACGACCCAACATCCCCTGGCAATCTCCGGACCAGGCGAATGAGGGAATAGGGCACGGAGTTTGAATATCCACCGGCAAGCCCTCTGCTGCCCAGCCGATATTCAACACATCCGCCCCTGACACTATGGTTGCGCAACCACGATGCAATGCACTTAAAAATGACAAATTAATAGCAATAATATAAGCATTAACACATAGGAGGATCAACAAAGTAGGTTGACCTCGATGCAAATAGAATAGAAGCAATTATAGAAGCTAATAAGCAGTTTACAAAAGAACATATACAAAATAAGCATAGAATCATACCAAAAGCTCCAAATCAATTTAAAATCACATAAAAACACTCAAGAAGTCATACCATGGGTTTAGAAGTGTGAGACAACCGAAATAGCACATAAACCCCTTTGTTTTTCAAACTATTTCTCTTCCAAACCAAGGTTAATGATTCCATTTTCAAGGAAAACTCTCCCAACCTTCTAACTAACCCTCAAGGTACCCTCTCAACCCTCTAACTCATTCAAATGGCTGCGATTTCCCCGAAAGCCCCAAATTCCCTCTTATGGCTTTAAACTACACATACATTGTCCGGGCTTCAAACAAGGGATATCAAGGCTTCTATAGCACCTAGGTAGCTTAAGGATACTAAAACTGAAGCGCGAATCCACCCGGATTCGCATGAACCCCGAAACCCCTCTGTTAAAGGCGGCTAATTCACGTTTTATGCGATTGTAGACCAAGTCAAGTGCATGGGGCTATTAGACTACCTTCATTAGCACCTAAGGCATCTATTAAGAGTGTTAAATCAAGCTAATATGTGCAATTACACAAAACCCTAGAAAAACGTCACTATTCACCTCATAAATTCAAATGACGATTCCAACCGTTTAAAATGCGAACTAATAGCTCAAATGTGTTCTCTAGCACTTATATACAAGGTATAATAGCATAGATAAGCTTTGCAATAGCATTTGATAACATTTTCAACAAATCAAGAAAAATGTAACATTTTAGATATGCATAAAAAGTCATGAAAACCCTCACCAATTGCGCGTAGGAACTCTCGGGAGGCTAGCAAACACCCTAAACTACTTGCTCCTAGCTTGGCTTGGCTTGGCTTGAAGATTTGATGAGCAAAATCCTCTCATTCTCCTCCTACACTATTCTCGGATTTGCTACAGTGATTTTTCAGCATTTTTTTCCTTTTGTTCTTTGCTAGTTATGAGCTAAGGTGGGTAATATAGGGTGCATAGTTGGGTGGGGTCAAGTTTGGGTATTTAAAAGGTCATTTATAATGCGCGTAGTAAGCTTAAAACGAGCCTAGAGTGAAACATGTGAGCTAGCTAATTAAATCTCTAAGTTAGTTACGTAACACTATTCATTCAACTACAAAAATTATTTTCTAAACGAGCTCTCCTATCGCCTCTAGCTCAATTGCACATTTTTCCCACTACTTTTACAATTAATATGATTTAATAAAAATGCTAATTAACCAATAGAATGCAATTTAAAAACGGAGTGAATAGTAATTTAAGAAGACAATTAATAAGGCATAGAAAGAGGTGCGCAAATAAAGGATGCAACAGTAATTGAATGCATGGCTAAATCTCAGGCGTCACAAGGGGAAGGGGGAAAGAGGGGGGGGGGGGGGGGGAGGAGGGAGGGGAGGGGGGGGGGGAGGGGGGAGGTGAAGTGTGTTGAATAAAATAACTTTTCCACATGGATAAATCATGAATTTCAACCAACATATAAGATATTAAACTGCTCTACCTAACACTAATTGATATTAAGATGAAATTACATATTTTTTAACATGCATGTATTTGAAATGGTATCCCTGTGTTGCTTTTTCCACATTGTTTAAAATTTTGAGACAAAATACCTATCAATCGCAGAACATCTATTGCAACTAAGATGTATCATGATCCTTCATGTAACAATCATACACGAATGGTATACATAACCGAGTCTCTTTACTCATCTAGTATAATAATCAACCGCAATATTTGATTTTTGAGTTTTGCAAATGTTTAGAGTGGACTTGGATCACGCAAAATGCTTCAAATGGATCACCATATTGTAAGCATATTATTGGAGAAACATATTGCAATTAAATTAGAAACATGTAATCATCATATAAAAACATTAAGAGTCATAAGCTACTTATTTGATGCATAAGACAAAGCCATGACAACGATTAGTTGATTTCTCTACCTTGATCCTAAACTTTATAGTGTAGATATGTGATGAAATTCTACAACTCTCTTGTGGGTATGGAGAGGACTAATCAAGTAATCTAATGGGCTTGAATTTTAGTGGGCTATTATTTTAATTAAGTGGGTCATCCATAACTTAATGGGTCACCCCACTTACATTCTCCCACTTGAGCCATTAGCCTTTATGGACAACAAGATTCAAACATAAACATAAGGCGCATATAAAAGACTAAATCCTTACATAATGTCCTTCATAATTACAAAAGAATGACAAACTACTAAATGTGGGTTATAGTGGTTGTACATCATTCACTCATTGTGTAACGATTCGATCCCTTACGAGACTAGGACCCCCATACATTCCATTCATAACAACCCGACCCTAACCCCGGGTACGAAAAATGAGAAAAAAGGACAGAGTTTTCCCTATACTTAGGCCTATCCACGAACCTGGACGCAGAAGAATCAACACAACAACATCCACAATATATATGTAAAAACTCCAATCAAGTTCATATGATCCTACAAGGCTTTTGTTTTCTTATTTTGAAATCAACGTAAACCTGTTAAAGAAAACATTAAAGATAGCCAAAATAGTTATTAACCATTATACATGCCACTAAGCTACTAATCTACTTAAGCTTAATTACAACATTTACACAATAAATACATACAATGCTATTTTAGCCTCAAAATAGAATACATATAGAATTTCACATATCCATACAAGCTAGCATCCACCTCAAGCTATGAACAGCCAGGGGAACGGGGACTCTTGAGCCTCTAGTACTACCTCGGGAGAAATAGACCCTGCCTTGCCTGAAAAATGTTAGATGAAAAGGGTAAGCATACACTTATGCTCAGTGAGGGAGGGATAAAATGGGAAGCTTTTTGAAAACCTTTTCGTGCGATGCATATAAGACAATTAAACAATCATCTAGCTAAACATCATAAACTTACCAGAAAAGTAACATTAACATGATAGGAACTAAAGCATTAAAAGCGCTAAACAAATACTTTAAAAAGGTTATCGCTAGCCCCATGGAATGCTTCGTCCATGTAAGCTCACTTCACCTCCGCTACACTTCTCTTCTACTTGACACTTCACTTGCCGACTTCACTTATCACTCTGTTGGACGTAGTTCGGATGTACCCAGATTCCTACGACTCACGTCCATGAAACGCTCCGTCCATGCGACTAGGGAATAGTCTATGGCGGGTTACCATCCACTGGCAAGCTGTAAAACCCGGCACGAGAACCTATACATAACTATATTATTAATAATACATTCATATCATTTCATATTCATTAGCATCAATTAACTGGCATTAATATCATTTAACGTGCATATTTATCGTTTTACATGCCATAAATGTTCAATTACGTGCATTAGGGACTTTTACATATCGTAGACATTTATAATACCTTAATAAGATGGGAGAAGCAACTAATTAGTTGCAAATAAACCAAAATGGCAAACTAGCAATACATGACTTAGTTGGAGGGCACTCTCGTTATTTGCCTTCTTGATATTTGCTCACCTAACTTACACTATTCTCTCCCACTCAAAATACACACAAACCCACTAATACACACACAAAAACACTACACACACATACACACACAACAAGGTTGAAAAAAGAGAAAGAAGAAGAAGAAAAAGGAGGAGAAGAAGCTTTGTCCAGCAATTTCTAGCCATTTTCGAGCTTGTCTTGCATCCTACAACTTGAGCTAATACTTCTCTTGCATTGTTCAAGTGAGGGATGTTTTGAAAAGTTTTTAAAAAAAAGTTCATTCAAGATAGGAATATGTATATTTGTTGATTATTCTTGCTCTTAATGCATACACTAAGAGTTTGAAATATGTTTTGAGTTCTATGTATTGCTCGAGCTAGGGCTTATTTCATATATATGTATTTGAGAATTTTGATGAGCTAAGGAGTTTGAATTTAAGGGGAATGAAATGGTATACATGTGTTAGTAGGATTGAATTGTTTACAATACATGAAAATAGAAGTCAAGAATATTAAGACTTAGTTGGTGTTCCTGGTGTTCTTGGTGATCTTGTTGAAATTATGTTGAAGGATGTTTATAGCTTGCTAAGTTGTGATTTTAGAGTTGTAGTTGTGTGGAATTTATGTTTGGTGAAATGGTTAAGAGATGACTTTGAGTGGCATAGCAAAAGAAGCAAGAAATGGAAAGTTTGTGCATTTGATGCAGTATAGCGTTCCCAAACAGATTTGGCACGACCGGACAACCCCTAGTCCACCGGTTGACTGGTGAGAGGGGGGGTCGTCCGCTGGAGAGGCTTTGGATTTGGCAGATTTGTACAACGTTTTTCTAAAGCCCATAACTCACTCAATTCAACTCCGAATTGCATTCAATTTGATTCTAGAACTATCTACTTTCAATAAGCTTTAATTCTAGACTATAATCAGGTTAATTGGAGTTTGGGAAAGTAGGTGAATTAATTGATTAAGTTAGGCTAATGTAGAAGTGTTGAAGCCACTACATGCTTAAACATTTGCATGATGAGACAACCTTCCTTGTTGACCTCCACATTATGTCTTGAGAGTTCTAAATGCATGATATTATAATTGATTGCTTGTTTACATGCTATTTGAGTTCCATCAATAACATGATTATATTATTGCGTGTTTTATCTCTTGTACTAACTGGCGGCAACCTACTTTGTTGCCTCCGAGCTTGTTTGCTATGACTGAACTCCTCTCTCGCTTGGTTTGTTTCCTTCTAGAGATGGTTTATATAATTAAGTTATTGAATGCCATGGTAGAAGTTCTAGGCCACCTGGGCGGCGTTGGGCTTGCCAGGACAGACTCGGCTACTGTGGTTAGGTTGCCTTCGCAATACCCTTATTAGTTGGTGTATTGGGTTTATAGTGGAAGCTGATTCGAGACTGGCAATCTCCAACACATGTTCGAGTTATCGTATCCTTTGATATATGGTAAACCTTCATTCACCTTGGGCCCTTGAGGACCTCGGAGGGTAGAGTCATGTGCTATTGCTTGCTCATTAATTCTTGTACTTAATTGCAACTCATGCATGACATGTTTTTAAAAGAGTTTTCTAAATGATGAAAATGTTTGCAAAAACCTACCGTGAATTTTAACCTTTGTTGAGCTAAGTATAGCTCACCCCTTTTTATGACAATCTTTCAGGTGAGGTCGAGGCTGAGCTTGAGCCAGGGACTCAAGCTGAGGGCGACGCTTACTTGTATGACGAGTTGGATTTCTGCTTGTTGTGATCCTTCTTGCTTGTGTTGTTGGATTTTGGATGTTGTAAACTGTATTAAGCTGAACAACTTCTAATGCTGTAATATTCTTTTGGATGATGGATTACAATCTTACTATTAGTCTATTCTTTTGAGGCCTAGAAGGCAGTGGTGTTTGTGGCATGCCGGAAGGTTGAATGTAGGCCTTGTATATATGAATGTATAGGTTAATGAAAGTGATGTGCTGATAGTTTTGGGCACCCTACTTGAAGTTACTTGTGGATTTTATAAATGTTAGGTTATAAATTGATGATTGTATAGGTTATCTATCTAGTCTACGTCACGTTCAGGCCTTGTCATGGCAATGAGTCAGGGTCGGGGCGTGACAACCTTTAGGTGGTATCAGAGCCAGCCTAGGCTAGTGAATGTTCGGGTTTAGAAAAATGGTTTGTGGGCAAATGCCCTAAATAGGAAGATGAATTACTTAAGAGATGTTTGAATTACTTATGTGATAAGGTGACTTATGTGTCTATGTGTGAATGATATATGCCTGCATATGGTAATTGTTTCTTGTTAATGTGAAGTTATGTGATTAAGTATGGCCATACTCTATATTGTGACAATAGTAATTTATCTATAATCATTCATATTAGAAGTAACTATAGGACACGTACAATCATTTCATATCATAATGCATGCGTATTATATAACCACAAGTGGTCCATGTGCTATGTCTATAGATGGTAGGTCGTAATACCCGTGCAAATGCCAGAGCACAAGGAACAGGGAACGTTGACCCAGCCAACCCCTGGATAGCTATGTTTAATATGATGGCAACTGCGTTGGATCGTAAGAGTAGGGTAATGGAACAACAAGCGAATATAGGTGCAGCGAACAACAATAACAATAATAACAACAGCGGTGGTGGCAACAACAACAACTACCAAGGTAATGAAGATGATACTTTGAGGGGTTTCCTAGGATATGGACCTTCTAAGTTCTTGGGTGAGCCTAATAGTGAGAAGGCGGAGGCTTGACTTCTCAAGGTGGAAAAGATCTTTGTTGCTATGGACTACAATGAAGAGAATAAGGTGGCCTTTGCAACTTTCTTGTTGGAGGAGGATGTGGAGGAATGGTGGAGAAATGAGAAGGCTCGTTGGGAGCGAAATGGCACCCCAACAACATAGGCTAACTTTATGGGGCCTTCAAAGGCAGTTATGTGTCGGAGGTAGCTTGAGAAAGAAAGGAAGAATAGTTCTTAACTGTGAGACAGGGAACCTTGTCGGTGGTGCAATATGAAGCTCGATTCAACAAACTCTCCAAGTATTTGTAGGGATTGGTCCAAACAGAAAGTGCAAGGATCAAACACTTTGTTCGGGGACTAAGGCCCTAAATTCATGATTTTCTTGCATCTCACCGTTTCACTAATTATGCCAAGATGGTTGATTCGGCATCGCGAGTTGAGAAGAGGAGATTGGATACTCGTGGGGGACTGAGTCAAGTGAGTAAGAGGCCGATGTTGTCACAAACACCATAGAGATCATACTTAGTCCAGAGTCAAGCTTCAAGCCAAGCTAGATCAGCCCCTACCCGACAACAACTGAGTGCTTCAGTTACTCAATTAGCTAGTGGTTCTTCGGGTAACACTACTACCGCCCATAATGTTGTGTGTAAGCATTATAACAAGAAGGGGCATGTGGAGGCCCAATGTTGGAGAAAGAATGGTAGATGCCTTAGCTGTGGCAGTGATCAACATCAGGCAAGGTAGTACCCTAAATGGTAAGGTAAAGATCAACAGCACCAAACCACAGTCAATGCCCTATCACATAGGGTCCAAGCTCGGGTATATGTTATTGATCAAGAAGAGATTCTGGAGGTTGCAATAGTGGTTGAAGGTACTTTCTTAATTTCAAAACAATTGGTAAAGGTGCTTATTGATACTGGAGCCACACATTCTTTTATTTTACCTCAATGTGTGCATCGTATCAAGTTGCAAGTAGGACATTTATCATATCATGTAGAAGTTAGCAATCCCATGGGCACCAAGCATGTTTCTAAATATGGATGTAGAGAATGTAAAACTCAAATAAAAGACCGGGAGTTTTTGGTTGATCTCATTGTACTTCCTTTTAAAAATATAACATTATATTGGGAATGGATTGGTTGGCTCTCAACTATTCCTAATTGGATTGTCAAATGATGACCATAAAGTTGCAGGTACCGAGTAAACCTGCGATTGAGGTGAAAGGTAGAGGTGATATTTCAAGTAATACTATTGTATCCTCTATCAAAGCTGTGAAATTAATAAGGAAGGGATGTAGTGGATACTTGGCTTATTTGATTAATAAGCCAACTGATCAAGCTAAGCTTGTAGAGGTACCAGTGGTGAAGGAATATGTTGACGTGTTTCCAGAAGAATTACCAGGATTGCCACCAAAGAGGGAAATTGACTTTGTGATTGAGGTATTGCCAAGTACTCAACCTATCTCAAAGGCATCATATCGAATGGCCCCGACTGAATTGCAAGAGTTGAAGGTTCAATTGCGAGGATTGTTAGAGAAAGGGTTTGTTCAACCTAGTTCATCTCCTTAGGGAGCCCTAGTATTGTTCATGAAGAAGAAAGATGGCACATTAAGGCTATGTATCGATTATCAAGGATTGAATCATATGACTGTTAAGAAAAAGTATCCTTTGCCATTGATAGATGAGTTGTTTGACCAATTACAAGGAGCCAATGTTTATTCGAAGTTTGATTTGAGGTAAGGTTATTATCAGCTTCGCATCAAGAAGGAAGAGCTTTTAGGACAAGGTATGGACATTATGAATTTGTTGTGATATCATTTGGACTAACAAATGCTCCTGCTGGATCAATTTGTGGTGATATTCATAGATGATATTTTGGTGTATTCTAAGAGAGAGGAGGAGCATGAGAAGTATCTACATATGGTGTTATAGGAGTTGAGAGAACATCAGTTGTATGCCAAGTTTAACAAATGCGAGTTTTGGCTTCAACAGGTTGCTTTCTTAGGGCATATAATCTCCCAAGCAGGGATAGCAGTGGATCCATCAAAGATTGAAGTGGTGCAAATGTGGAAGAAGCCTGAGAATATTACGGAAGTATGCAGTTTCCTTGGGCTAGCCGGGTACTATAGGAGGTTTGTGAAAGACTTCTAAAAAATTGCGGGACCTCTTACAAGATTGACACAAAAGAAGGTGAGCTTTACGTAGGATGGTAAATGTGAAAATAGTTTCCAAGAGTTGAAGAAAAGGTTGACAACTGCTCCTATCTTAGCATTGCCTGAGGGAAGTCAAGGGTTTGTCATTTATAGTGATGCTTCGAAGGAGGGATTAGGATGTGTTCTGATGCAAAATGGTCAAGTTATTGCTTACGCCTCCCGGAAACTAAAGCCTTATGAAATGAATTACCCCACTCATGATTTGGAGTTGGTGGCGATAGTGTTCGCATTGAAGAAGTGGAGACATTATTTATGGGGAAGCAAGTTCAAGATCTTCACTGACCAAAAAAGCTTGAAATACTTATTCTCTCAAAAGGAACTAAACATAAGGCAAATGAGATGGATGGAACTCTTGGAGGACTACAATTGCACCATCAACTATGTGCCTAGAAAAGTTAGTGTAGTAGCGGATGCATTAAGTCAAAAGGCAAGCTCGACAAGACTGGGGGTAAATGATCCTCTAATGATTCAATCATCGTTGCTATCTCAAATTAAGGAAGCTCAACAACAAGATCCACAATTCCAGAAGATAAAAGAAGACAATCCAGATTTCAAACAACAAGATGGATTGTGGAGATTTCAGAATCGGGTTTGTGTACCGAATGACCTAGAATTGAAGAAGAAGATACTTGAAAAAGCTCATAATACAAGGTATACAATACATCCCGGGGGAACGAGGCTGTATCGAGATTTGAAACAATTCTATTGGTGGAACAACATGAAGCGGGAAATTGCAGAATTTGTGTCACGTTGCTTGACATGTCGAAGGGTTAAGCTAGAACATCAAAGACCCGCATGACTTTTACAACCTCTGGAAATACCACAATGGAAATGGGAGCATGTAACAATGGATTTCGTGATCGAATTGACGAGGTCACCTCGAGGTTGCGATATTGTTTGGGTGATCGTGGATTGGTTGACGAAGATAGCCCATTTCATTGCAATGAATAAGACAGATAGATTGAAAAAATGAGTTGATTTGTACATAGCTAACATTGTGAAATTGCATGGTGTATTAGTGAGCATAGTGTCTGACAGAGATCCAAGGTTCACATCGCGGTTTTGGCAAAAGTTTCAAGAGGCGTTAGGGACAAAGTTGAGTTTCATTACATCCTACCATCCTCAAACTAACGGGCAGTCCGAAAGGACCATTCAAATCGTGGAGGACATGCTACGAGCTTATGCTTTAGATTTTGGAGGAACATAGTAAAAACACTTGTCGTTGCCAGAGTTTGCCTACAACAACAATTACCAAGCAACAATTGGCATGACACCTTATGAGGCCTTGTACGGATGGAAGTGTAGATTCCCTCTATATTAGAGTGAGGTTGGTGAGATGAAGGCCATTGATCCTACATTTTTACCAGAGATAATGGAGAAGATAAAGAATGTGCAGTTAATCCGAAAAAGAATCCTCACCGCTCAGAGTAGGTAGAAAAGTTATGCTGATAGAAGAAGAAGAGACTTGGAATTTGAAGAAAGTGATACGGTGTTTCTGAAATTGTCTCCTCAGAAGGGGTTGATTCGGCATGGTAAGGGTAGCAAATTGAGTCCGAGATACGTAGAACCATTCGAGATTGTAAAGAAAATTAGCAAGTTAGCATACTGGTTGAGTCTACCAACGAATATCTCTAGTATACATGACGTGTTCCATGTCTCGATGTTGAGGAAGTATCAACCCGACCCTTCTCATAACTTGGAGTCGGAACCGCCACAACTTAGTGAGAACCTCTCCTATGAAGAAAGACCCTTACAAATTTTGGATGAACAAGATCGGGAGTTGCGTAGGAAGAAGATTCCGATGGTGAAGGTTTTGTGGAACAACCATGGAGTCGAGGAAGCAACTTGGGAGTTACGGGATTAGATGGAGAAGCAATATCCAAAGCTATTTATGAGGTAAGATGAAGTTATGAGGACACAATTATTTTAAGGAGGGGATGATGTAAAACCCGGCACAAGAACCTATACGTAACTATATTATTAATAATACATTCATATCATTTCATATTCATTAGCATCAATTAACAGGCATTAATATCATTTAACATGCATATTTATCGTTTTACGTGCCATAAATGTTCAATTACATGCATTAGGGAGTTTTACATATCGTAGACAATTATAATACCTTAATAAGATGGGAGAAGCAACTAATTAGTTGCAAATGAACCAAAATGGCAAACTAGCAATACATGACTTAGTTGGAGGGCACTCTCACCATTTGCTCTCTTGATATTTGTTTACCTAACTTACACTATTCTCTCCCACTCAAAACACACAAAGTGAACTATATGTCAATATGTTTATGTGATTAACTTACTTATGTGACTAATTTTCTGTGTGATCTATGTGTCTTACGTGAATCTTGTTTCCTATATGCTATTAACTGTTTATATATTGTCTACGTGTTATAACATGTGGCTAACTCATTGATAGTAAGATGGCTGGTCGTCCGAATACTCGAGGTAGACCTCAGGGATGAAGTAATGATCAGGGGAATCAAGCATAGGGATGAGATTTGGATTATGATCGTATAGCCATGGCTATGGACTGTATGACTGAGGTTCTAGTCGGGCAAGCTTAGATTTTAGCATGTCAAGCTACACAGGTGCAGAATGTTCAGGCACAGGTGCATAATTTTCAAGGTAATATCGACTGTGGGTTTTATGCAAGTGGTGGTTATCATGGGGGTAGTTTGTTGAAAGAGTTCTTGGGGTACATGCCACCGAGTTTTCTAGGAGTGCCCGACGATGAAAAGGTCGAGGCTTAGGTGACTAGGGTAGAGAAGATTTTTGATCCTCTTGACTATACTGATGATAGGAAGGTCTCTTTTGCTGTGTTTCTCCTTGATAATGAGGTAGAGCAATGGTGGCATACGGTAAGGTCGAGATAGGAGGCTCAAGGTACTCTTTATCTTTAGGCAAGTTTTCTTTGTGAGTTTCGAGCTAAGTATATTCCGAGGATTGCAAGAGAGCGCAAGGAATAGGAGTTTATGTCCCTTATTCAAGGTAATTCTACTATGGCTCAATATGATGCCAACTTCACTAGGTTGTCCCATTATGCACCGGACTTTGTGCAAGACCAGGAAATGAGGGCCCGAAGGTTTATTCGGGGTTTAAGGCCAGAGTTTTAGGATTCTATGGCTTTGTTGGAGTTTGTTGAGTACCCTACGGCTTTTAGTGTAGCTTCCAGACTTGAGAAAAGGAAATTGGATCAGGCCAGTTCCAGTAAATCAAACAAGAGACAATTTCAGCCTGAGAGCCAGAGTCACTAGCGATATTTCTCGACCCAGGATCAACAAATGTATTATCAGCCCTATGTCTAGTCAAATGATCAGCAACAGTCTTTTCAACCTCCGAGTTAGTTAGAGCCTATTCCCAGTCAGTCACAGGGGTAGTTTAGGCAAGTATCAGTGAGGTCTTAATCAAGGCAAATCCAAACTCAGGGCGAGAATAGACTAGTTAGTATGAGGTTCCAGCAGGGTGATCCAGTTGGTTCGACAGCTCAGAGCTCTACAAGAGGCGATGCTGCTCTTAATGTTCCACATTGTACTTTTTGCAACAAGAAAGGCCATAGGGAGGCCAACTGTAGGAGGAAGTCTGACAGGTGTACAGGTTGTGGTAGCAACCAACACAGAGCAAATGAATACCCGAAGTTTCAGACCGGTCATGGGCAATCAGTAGCCAAAGATAACCAGAGTAGTCTAGCAGATTTTACACCTCTGAAGCCTCATGTTCATACCAGAGCCTATGTCGTTGATTTGCAGGCTCATAATGAGGGTAAGAATTGCACGGGCGCAATTGTTTTAAGGAGTGAAGAATGCGAGACCCTGAATTTGCCCTTATTTGCAAATACGTGTTTTCACCTATTTAAATGCTATTAGAATTAACATATATGTATATATATGTCCTACTAAATGATATTATATTAAATGTGCATTTAAAAGACATTTGAAAAACAAATAATATGACTTTTCATCTTCTTTTGTAAAATTATGCATTGTACTTTAATTGTATGTAAATATATGCTTATATATATTTGTTGTCCCCAAAAATAGTCCTAGTAAATATATAATATAAGTTAGATATTAAAACTAAGGCTAAAATGGACTTTAGGCAAATAATAATAAAAAATTGCCAACTTTGACCTTTTGTTTCTTGCTTTGACTTTACAATATAAGCATATATACATACAATACATACATTACAAAGCTCAAAACACCTAAAACACACACACACTTGGTCGTGGCTTTCAAGGGGGAAAAAGAAACCATTTTCAAGGTTTTCAAAGAAAAACCTCAATTCAAGGCCAAATATTTTCATTCCAAGCTTATTTTTCTTGTTGGGCTCGCATTCTACCTATTTCTAAGCTTTCTATGCATCAAAGGTGAGGGAAAAACTAGATCGTATTTTTAAAGTTTATGCCAAGAAATTATTATTGCATATTTAGTTGATGTTTTGTTAAATTGTCTTAAGATTGTTGTTAGTTAGGTGTTGTAGACCAACTTAGTGTAATTATAGCCAATTTAAACAGTAGTAAGATGTATTTTAATTTTTCATGTCTTATTTTGATAATTTGGCAATTATTTTGTATAATTGTTGTTGTAGTAGTTGTTTTTTGTGTTATAGTTGCTTCTATAGACTTGTTTAATATTGAATAGTAATGTTGTAATGCCAAAATGTTGATTTGAATGTTAGATTAGAAGTCCGGAATTTCAGCCTTGAGTGCATTGCCATTTTGGACTTGTTATGCTTGTTTTGGATGACTTTTGGATGGTTTTCGAGGGATTTTAGGTACTTGCTTTAGTGGTTAGGTGATAGGAGAAGGTTCGGGGGTTGTTTGACTGCTAGATTGTAAGTTATATTGTTTTGAAGTTTGGATCGTCTTTCTTTGAATTGGCTAAGTGTTGTCGTTAATTGTCTAGTGTTGTTTGTATGGCTAATACTTTGGTTGGTGTTAAGTAGGCTCGACTTTGAATGTGTGTTGAAGTATTTGTTGAGTTTGGATGGCCTACTTTGTCATCTAACTAAGTTGTCTTAAGTGTTTTCTAAATGTTGAGTTGTGGAAGTGTTGAGTTGTTGTTTGTAAATGTTGAAGTGCCGGGAGATAACCTACTTTGTTGTTCTCTCCAAATGTTAAGTGATAAATGTTGATTGTTGTGAAGCATGATAGGGTTTTGTCACCTCGGGCGGTATTGGGCTTGCCGAGTTGCATTGACATGACTATCTTGTTTTATCCCTTATCCCACATGATCGGAGGATGTTCATGGGGTATGAGTCTAGTTTGGTGTACTTTCAGAATGCATTTGGTGCTTGGGTAGGGTACGTAATTGGTGCTCGGGGAGCATGGCTTCAACAAAATGAGTATATCCTATTCTTATTGTTTGGTTACTTATATTGCTATATTTGTATTGTTGTTGATGCTTGTTGTGTGTTCAATGTTCCTAGGGTGTTTTCCAAATGAAAGTATCTTCAAAACCTCCTATTGAACCCTCGTCGAGCTTTGTTGTATATAAGCTCACTCTCTTTGCTGACCTTTCAGGTGATCCAAATTTAGGGTACATGGAATATGTGTCATCAGATAATATGGACAAGCCCGAGGCTTGAATGTTTGCTTGGATGCTTCATGTGTTGTTCTTGAATTTATAATATGTTGTATTATATTAAGTCTTGAAGTTTGTATTGTATAACTTACCTTAAAAGATTATTGGATTGTATAGTGCTAGTTTAATAGTCTTTCTTTTGGATATGAATAGGTTGGTAGACTAGCTTAATATCTATTTTGCATATGTATAATATGGTTTGATGTATGTGGTTGAGACGGAGGCATTATATCTTGTTGTTTAACTGTTGGTTGGTTGGATTATGAAAAGTTGTAGGTTGTGTTGTTAGTTGTTGAAGTTGTTGTTGGAGTTGTGGTTGGTTGTGAAGTGTTTGTAGCGAACCGGTGTATGGTTCTGTTGTCCATGTTGCAGATGTTATAATGCCGAAATTCCGCCGTGTCCTGACTGATCATAAGTGGCGTTGTGTTAGGGCGTGACAAAATTTATATTACCTAACTGTGCCATAAGTGCTATTGAACCTAGATTAATGTATAAATTGGCTAGAATATGGTTGAGACTTGAGAATTCTTGATTATGAACAGAGGGGCCATGTGTGGGTTTTGTTGTCCGGGTGCGTTTGAGGGTGTTGGTTGGTGCTAAATGTGTTAGATAATGTTTATGGTGCATTTATGGCGTTGTTTTAATGTACGGATTAGGGTGTTGTAGTGTAAAGTGACAAAAGGGCTTTTTGGGATTAAGCATTAGTTGTAGGTTAAAGTGAGGTTTCTTAATGTTTATTGGTGTTATAAAGTGTCTTTATAAAGTTGATGTAGTTAGGTGGTCAGTTGTGTAGCTTAAGTGTTAGTATGCTACTTGTAAATGAGCCATGGAGTTAATGACAATTGTTGCGAGAGTAACTAGTTGATTTTGGCATTAGTGTATTTAACTTATTGCTATGAAAGTTATTTATATGAAGAGTAGTTGTTTACATATGTAATGTTACAAGTTGGTTTAATTGTGTTTACTTAATTTGGCATTCATTAAAAAATGGTTATATTCTAGTGTTAAGTGGAAGTGAAATGATTGTTAGAAGTTTGGGCATGATTTAGTTGGGTTGTCATGAAGTAATTAGAATGTTATAAGTTAGTAACTAAAGTGAAATTAATGTGTTTAGTATGTTTAAATGCAATAGAATGCCGTGTATGTTAAGTGAAAGGTTCGGGAATGAATGCAAATTATGTGAATTAAAGAGTGTCATAATTGCAAGTCATATTGTTTAGAGTAGTTTAAAGCACATTTATTGTCTATAGAGCATGAAAATGATAATGTTCATGAGAGTGGCCTCTTTTACTACTTCTCACTTACGTGCATTTATTATCCTCAAATGTCTAAGTGCTTCAACGTGGCAATATGTTATGTGCTACAAACTGTTTCAAGCAAACTAGTAGTGCTAACAAGTATTCAGCGTAGCAAAGGTTGCAACCTTAAGCGTCGGCCCGGATGTGGTGATCATTCATTGGGCAGCAGAGGGCTTGTGTCACGCCCCGACCCCGACTCGTTGGCAAGACAAGGCCGGAACGTGATGCGGACTAGATAGATAACCTGAATAATCATAAATTTATAACCTAACATTTATAAAATCCACAAGTAACTTCAAGAAGGGTGCCCAAAACTATCGACACATCACTTTCATTAACCTGTTCATTCATATATACAAGGCCTACATTCAACCTTCTGGCATGCCACAAACACCACTGCCTTCTAGGCCTCAAAATAATAGACTAATAGTAAGATTGTAATCCATCATCCAAGAGAATATTACAGCATTAGAAGTTGTTCAACTTAATACAATTTATAACATCTGAAATCCAACAACACAAGGAAGCAGGATCACAACAAGCAAAAATTTGACTCGTCACACAAGTAAGCGTCGCCCTTAGCTTAGGTCCCTGGCTCAGGCTCAGCCTTGGCCTCACCTGAAAGATTGTCACAAAAAGGGGTGAGCTATACTTAGCTCAGCGAGGGTTAAAAGTCACGGTAGGTTTTCCCAAACATTTTCATCATTTAGAAAACTCTTTTAAAAACATGTCATGCATGAGTTACAATTAAGTACAAGAATTAATGAGCAAGTAATAACATATAACTCTACCGTCCGAGGTCCTCAAGGGCCCAAGCGAATGAAGGTTTACCATATATCAAAGGATACGATAACTCGAACAGTTGTTGGAGATGGCTAGTCTCGAATTAGCTTCCACTATAAACCCAATACACCAACCCATAAAGGTAGTCCGGAGGCAACCCAACCACAGTAGCCGAGTTTCAATAAATTAATTATATCAACCATCTCTCGAAGGAAACACACCAAGCGAGAGAGGAGTTCAATCATAGCAAACAAGCTAGGAGGCAACAAAGTAGGTTGTCGCCGGTTAGTACGAGCGATAAAACACGCAATAATATAATCATGTTATTGATGGAACTCATATATCATGTAGATAGGAAATCAATTATAATATCGTGCATTTAGAACTCTCAAGACATAATGTGGAGGTTAACAAGGAAGGTTCTCTCATCATGCAAGTGTTTAAGCATGTAGTGGCTTCAACACTTCTGCATTATCCTAACTTAATAAATTAATTCACCTATATTCCCAAAATCAAATTAACCTGATTTTAGTCAAGAATTCAAGCTTATCGAAAGTAGATTGTTCTAGAATCAAACATAATGCAATTCGGAGTTGAATTTAGTGAGTTATGGCCTTTAGAAAAACGTTGCGCAAATCTGCCAAACCCAAAGCCTCTCCATTGGACGACCCCCCTCCCACCGGTCGACTGGTGGACTAGGGGTCATCCGGTCGTGCCAAATCTGTTTGTGAATGCTACAATGCATCACGAATTTTCCTTTTCTTGCTTTTTTTACTATGCCACTCAAAGTCATCTCTTAACCATTTCACCAAACATAAATTCTACACAACTACAACTCCAAATCACAACTTAGCAAGTTATAAACATCCTTCAACATAATTTCAACAAGATCATCAAGAATACCAACTAAGTCTTAATATTCTTGACTTCTATTTTCATGTATTGTAAGCAATTCAATCCTACTAACACATGTATAACACTTCACTCCCCTCAAATTCAAACTCCTTAGCTCATCAAAATTCTCAAATACATATATATGGAATAAGCCCTAGTTCAAACAATACATAGAACTCAAACATTTTTCCAACTCTTAGTGTATACATTAAGAGCAAGAATAGTCAACAAATATGCATATTTCCATCTTGAATGAACTTTTAAAATAAACTTTTCAAAACTTCCCTCACCTCAACAATGCAAGAGAAGTATTAGCTCAAGTTGTAGGATACAAGACAAGGTCGAAAGTGGCTAGAAATGGCTAGACAAAGCTTCTTCTCCTCCTTCTTCCTCTTTCTTCCTCTTTCTTCTTTTTCTTTCTCTCTTTTCAATCTTGTTGTGTGTGTATGTGTGTGTGTACTGAAAACGTGTGGGTGTATGTGTAGTGTTTTTGTGTGTGTGTTAGTGGGGAAACCTCAACTGATGATCCATCTCCAAGTAATAATAAGTTAAACATGGCAATAAAGTAATTATAATCATCAAGATACATTGCTATTTCATCAAACAACTTCATTCTCACTAAAGGAACACCAAGTAAATTGAGACTAAAATCTATAAGCATAATAATCAAGATCTCAATGATAAACTACTAGAATAATAATAATTCAAAATCATGACCTACCTCTAGTTCTGAAAGCTCTTGCAACCATCTTTACTTCACCCAAAAGAGTCACCCACAGTTATAACATATATACAATTATATCTCATGAAAACAAATACAACATATTGTATGATTATCTTATATTACAACATTATCACATAATGCACAATTCAACACATAGAAAGCCAATATCACATAAACAGGTTATATCACGGAAATAAGTTATAAACAATTAAAGTCACATAAGCAAAAAACTTCACATAAGACAAGTTGATCACATAACTCACATTGGTCACCTAAAGAACAATGAGCAACGAAAGCACATTGTTTTACTTAAGCTGGTTATAAACAATTAAAACCACATCAACAACTAACTTCACACAAGACACTTCGATCACATAAAACACAGTTGTCACATAATACATATTAATCACATAATGCACATTAATTACAACACATTGAGTACGTAAGACACGTTATCACATAAAACATATTGACCACATTAGTTCACTTAACACATAAAGCATATTGATCACATAGAAAGTTAGACACATAAGTAAATTAATCACATAAACATATGTTTCACTTTTCTTTCACTTAATACATACTTGCATGCTTAGTCCACTACCCACATTCCGAGAATACCCTGGCTGATAGCTAAACATGCGCTCTGATACCACTTAATGTTATGCCCCAACTCGACCCCTCTTACGATCACTCAGGACAGAACGGAATTTTGGCATCATAACGGCAGTAACATGAACACCAGGGCTCTAAACCAACCCTTTAGAACATCATACAACCAACTCCATAAACCACCAATCAACTCCACAATCAAGTTAACAACATACAAAGCAACCATATTATACATTAAGCATTCTTTCAACAATCCACTCATAGTTATACGCCTCCGTTCCAACATCAATCCATAGGCTACATCATACATTTCCAAAATAGTTTATAAGCCCGTCTAGCAACCTAATCATGTTCAAAAGAAAGGCTACTAAGCTAGCAATATACATAAGTCTTATAATTGAATAAGTTATACAATATAACATATTACAACAACTAAGACAAACTCATTGCAAGGACTCCGGCACACAAGATTCGTCCACATAAAGCACATTCTCAGCTTCCTGAGTCACGTACCCGTAATCCTGTTTAGTATCACCTGTATGCATGCAATGATTGAGAGTGAACTTATATAAAACAAGCCCAGTGAGGATTCGATAGATCTCTTAACAGTATTTACTATACTCCTTGGAAATCATCCTTTGAGTAGTAAACACATAATAAACATAAAAAACAATATAAGCACAACAATGATAATAACCAATCAATAAAGGATACTCTAGTTTGTGTAGCTCCAAATGCCAACACGATCTCAACCATCTTCTTATAACTCCCCATTACTCACACACCCGAGGTACCTCACTAGCCCCTCCCTCCATGGCACCTACGCCCATGCGAGCTGGGGGTAGTCTATGATAGTCATGCCATTATCAACCCGACAGCCCAACGGTGCCCGAGAGGTGACACACACATACCAAGACTTATGACAATAATATTAAACATTCATATCACAGAAGGACTGTCACGCCCCGACCCAACCCCTAAGCTAAAGGTTAAGTCTGGACCCGACACACGGACAGACTCTCCCCTGTACCGTGGACATCCTAAAAACCTGTAAACACTCAAACAAAGTCCCAACAATACAATACAATCTTTTCTTAATTAGACAACAAAGTTCTAAGGCCATCTGAGCCTTATGGTACACAATAGTTCCAAAACACACAAGCATGCAAGAACTTGTTATCAACATAGTTTTATAATTATGACATTCTAGGGAATCAATTAAACATAATTGAAAGATCAAACATTTCTACTTTAAGCCATTCACTCCCAAGCAAGCAAGGCGAATAGAAGTAGATCATAAGTTATTATAGTACATAGGTTTTCAATGCTACACCACAACCAACTAGTCTTCAAATTTACACAACAGGCATATACATAGCCCTTAGGCCACAAAATAGGACATAAGACAATTAGTTGAGCCTTCCACAAAGCAGCAAGAATTTAAACCACCTCAAGCTATCAGGCACAGCAACTAAGGTAAATGATCAATTTGAACTTCCTCCTCCTCAACTAACTCAACAAGCTGGGGATCACCCTCAGCATCTCCTGAAACATATATCGAGGTATAAGCAACCACTGTTGCCCAGTGAGGGATATAGTCCCGGGGCGTGCAATGCAACAGATAATACAGTTATACAACAATATCACTTAGACAATTTAAGAAACAATGATAACTTAAGTAACCACACATTTAAAAGAATACATTTCACACAATCCCCTATACACCAATCTTCACAGGTCTTCAATCACGATCCACGAACCACGAGCACGATCACGATAAGCCGGTATAATCCCCAAACACTCCAGTGGGTGTACTCCAGATGTACCCCGATAATCCTACGACCCAACATCCCCTGGCAATCTCCGGACCAGGCGAATGAGGGACTAGGGCACGGAGTTTGAATATCCATAGGCAAGCCCTCTGCCGCCCAGCCGATATTCAACACATCCGCCCTTGACACTATGGTTGCGCAACCATTATGCAATGCACTTAACAATGGCAAGTTAATAGCAATAACATAAGCATTAACACAAAGGAGGATCAACAAAGTAGGTTGACCTCGATGCAATTAGAATGGAAGCAATTATAGAAGCTAATAAGCAGTTTACAAAGGAACATATACAAGATAAGCATAGAATTATACCAAAAGCTCCAAATCAACTTAAAACCACATATAAACACTTAAGGAGTCATGCCATGGGTTTAGAAGTGTGAATCAACTGAAAATGCACCTAAACCCCTTTGTTTTTCAAACTATATCTGTTCCAAACCAAGGTTAATGATTCCATTTTCAAAGGAAACTCTCCTAACCCTCTAACTAACCCTCAAGGTACCCTCTCAACCCTTTAACTCATTCAAATGCACGCGATTACGCTGAAAGCCCCAATTTCCCTCTTATGGCTTTAAACTACACCTACATTGTTCGGGCTTCAAACAAGGGATATCAAGGATTCTATAGCACCTAGGTAACTTAAGGATACTAGAATTGAAGCCCGAATTTACCCGGATTCGCATTACCCTCGAAAGCCCCAAATTAAAGTCGACTATTTTACATTTTTAGCGATTTAAGGACAATGCAAGTGCACGGGGCTATTAGGTTACCTTCACTAGCACCTAAGACATCTATTAGATGCATTGGATCGAGCTAATTCGAGCAATTACGCAAAACCCTAGAAAAACGTCTCTATTCACCCTAAAAATCAAACTAACGACTCTAACCATTTAAATTGCGAAACGATGGCTCAAATATGTTCTCTAGCATTCATATACATGGTATAATAGCATAGATAACTAATACAATGGAATTTGATTATATTTTCAACAAATCAAGAAATGAGCAACTATTTAAAAATGCAAAAACAAGCCGTGAAATCCCTCACCAATACGCGTAGGAGCACCTAGGAACCTTGCAAACACCCTACACTAGTTGCTCAAGGCTTGGCTTGGCTTGAGTTGATGATTTGATGAAGCAAAATCTCCAAATGCACAAGGGAGGGGCTGTCGGGTTTGGGCACTGTTCACAGCTGAAATTGTTTTGTTTTTGTGCTCAAATGTGCTTATGTTATGTTTTAATAGGTAAGTCTTGAGGTGGGGTCAAGTTTGGGTGCTTAAGGTGGCTTTTAAAATGCGCGTAGTAAGCTTAAAACGAGCCTAAGGTGATACATGTTTGCTAGATAATTAAATCTCTAAGTTAGTTACGTAACACTATTCATTCAACTACAAAAGTCATTTTCTAAACGAGCTCTCCTAACGCCTTTAGCTCAAATGCACATTTTTCCCACTACTTTTACAATTAATATGATTTAATAAAAATGCTAATCAACTAATAAAATGCAGTTTAAAAATGGAGTGAATAGTAGTCACAAAAGTTAGTTAGTAAAGCACAGAAGTAAATGCGCAAACAAGGGATGCAACAGTTATTAAATGCATGGCTAAATCTCGGGCGTCACATCCTCTCCCCCTTAAACTAATTGCGTCCATGCAATTCTTACATGATTCGGCGAATAACTCTGGATACCGTTCCCGCATCTGATTCTCTCTCTCCCACGTCGCATCCTCTACTCTGTGATGATCCCACAGAACTTTAACCATCGGAATGCTTTTAGTCCTCAGCTCCTGAACTTTCTGATCAACAATTCGAAGAGGTTTCTCTGTGTAGGTCAAAGTTTCACTGATCTCTAGCGGTTCCGGCTCAAGTATGTGAGAGGGATCTGGCTGATACTTCCGAAGCATAGAAACATGGAATACATCATGTATTCTGCCCAGACTGGGAGGTAAAGCTAGACGATAAGCCAAATCACCAACAGTTTCAGTTATCTCAAATGGTCCCACATATCGAGGACTGAGTTTACCTCCTTTACCATGCCGAATCAAACCCTTGCGAGGAGAAATTTTCAGAAATACTCGATCCCCTACAGTAAATTTCAGATCACGACGGCGTCTATCTGCATAACTCTTTTGCCGGCTCTGTGCTGTAAGCATTCTTTTTCTGATAAGCTGCACATGATCAATCATTTTGTTCATTTCAGGTAAGAGAGTAGGGTCGATAGTCTTCATCTCGCCAACATCATCCCAGTAGAGAGGAGGCCGACATTTACGCCCATACAGTGCCTCATATGGTGCCATACCAATAGTAGCTTGATAACTATTGTTATAGGCGAACTCTGCGAGTGGCAAATACTTCTCCCAACTTTTACCGAAGTCCAGAATACAAGCCCGCAACATATCCTCGAGGATTAAGATAGTTCTCTCGGATTGACCATCTGTCTGAGGATGATAAGCTGTACTGAAATTCAAATTCGTGCCCAAAGCTTTCTGAATCTTCTGCCATAACTGAGATGTGAATTTGGGATCTCTATTTGACACGATACTCTTTGGAATTCCATGAAGTCGGACAACATTCTCAATATACAACTCTACTAGTTTATCAAGAGAATCAGACTTCTTTTTAGCAATGAAGTGAGAAGTCTTGGTCAGTCTATCCACAATAACCCAAACTGAGTCATTACCCTTCGAAGACCTCGGTAAATCTGATACGAAATCCATGGTAATATGATCCCATTTCCAAACAGGAATAGCCAAAGGCTACAACAACCCTGCAGGTCTCTGATGTTCTCCTTTAACTTTCTGACAAGTAAGACATCGAGAAACATAGTCAGCAATTTCTCTCTTCATATTATTCCACCAGAAATTCTGCTTCAAATCTTTATACATTTTAGTACTGCTTGGATGGATAGTATATCTAGAACTGTGTGCCTCAGCAAGAATATCCTTCTTCAGAGTTGGATCATTCGGAATACAGATTCTACCTTTGAATTTAAGAATACCATCGGCGTGCAGGTTGAAATCCGACTCTTCCCCTTTAGAATTCTCTAAGACTTTCAATAATTGAAGATCAACCTGTTGAGCTTCCCGAATCTTGGATAATTACAGAGATTGAATCTGCAAACTTGCAAATTGAATACCATAATTTGAAGTACTAGGCTTCCATAAGCACAATTCTTCCATGAATTCCCAATTCTTGATAATCAAGCTACCAACAGTAGCCTTTCGACTCAAAGCATCAGCAACAATATTGGCCTTGCCCGGAAGATAGTTAATAGTGCAATTATAGTCCTCAAGTAATTCCAGCCAACGCCTCTGCCTCATGTTCAACTCTTTCTGTGAAAACAGATATTTCAAGCTCTTATGATCTGTAAAGATTTCAAACTTGTTGCCCCAGAGATAATGACACCATTTCTTTAATGCAAGAATGATAGCTGCAAGCTCAAGATCATGAGTCGGATAGTTGAGTTCATAAGGCTTCAGTTTCCTGGAAGCATAAGCAATAACCCTGCCATTCTGCATCAATACACAACCCAGACCTTCCTTCGAAGCATCACTATAGATCACCAGATCATCATAACCCTCAGGTGAAGCAAGAATAGGAGCTGTGGTCAATCTCTTCTTCAATTTCTGGAAGTTGGCCTCGCATTTATCACTCCAGTCAAATATTGTTTTCTTCTGAGTAAGTTGAGTTAAAGGCCTTGCAATCTTAGAGAAATCCTTGACAAACCTCCGATAATACCCAGCTAACCCAAGGAAGCTACGAATCTCCGTGACAGTTTCAGGTCGTTTCCAAGATAACACAACTTCAATCTTCGCTGGATCAACAGAAATACCATCCTGCGAGATAATATGGCCAAGGAAAGCAACTTGCTTAAGCCAGAATTCACATTTGCTAAACTTTGCAAATAATTGATGCTCCTGAAGAGTCTGCAACACAATTCTGAGATGCTGTTCATGTTCCACCTCTGATTTAGAATAGACAAGGATATAATCAATGAATATGACCACAAATTGGTCCAGATAAGGACGGAATACCCTCTGCATTAAGTCCATGAATGCGGCGGGAGCATTAGTAAGACCAAACGGCAAGACAACAAACTCATAATGGCCATATCGAGTTCTGAAAGCAGTTTTAGGAACATCATCTTTCTTAATCCTCAGTTGATAATAGCCCTGCCTCAGATCAAATTTAGAGAATACCCTGGCGCCTTGCAACTGATCAAATAACTCTTCGATTAAAGGCAAAGGATATTTATTTTTGATGGTTACCTGATTAAGACCCCGATAATCAATGCATAGGCGAAGAGATCCGTCTTTCTTTTTAACGAATAGAACTGGCGCGCCCCACGGTGAAGAACTCGGCTGAATGAATCCCTTCTCAAGCAAGCCCTGCAATTGAACTTTCAATTCCTGCAATTCAGGTGGAGCCATTCTATACGGAGTCCTAGAGATAGGTGAAGTCCCCGGCAATAAATCAATCATGAACTCTATCTCTCTATCAGGCGGTAACCCAAGTAATTCCTCAGGAAAGACCCCCGGAAACTCCCTCACGATAGGTACATCATTCAATTTCAATTGATCCCCAGGTTGATTAATCAAATATGCAAGATAAGCCTCACAACCCTTGCTCAATAATTTAGATGCCCTAATAGAAGAAATAATAGGAGTTCCCGTAGATTTTCTACTACCAACTATTTTAAGTATAGGCTGGTCAGGCATTTCTAGATACACAATCTTCTTTCTACAATCAAGCTGGGCATAATATTTACTTAACCAGTCCATCCCCAATATAATTTCAAAGTCATTGAAGGGTAGGATAATCAAATCAGCAGGAAAAACACGACCCTCAATAAATATACTACATGCTCTGCAAATAGATCTAGTAACAAACTTCGGACCCATAGGAGTATAAACCACAATCTCATGCAACAGTTTATCATGTTTCAATTTAGCATTTTGTGCACAAGTAGGAGTAATAAAAGAATGCGAAGCCCCGGAATCAATTAAAACCTTAACTGATTGATCATTAAGAAGAAAAATACCTTCTACCACAGCGGTTGTATCCGGAAGCTCCTCAGCATCCAAAGCAAATACACGGGCCTGACCTCGTGGTGGTGGTGCTGTAGCTGGTGCCCTGGTCTGAGAGTTCTGAGCTGATGTCTGACCCCTAGGGTTCTTAAATTTCTGACAGTCTTTAACCCTGTGCTGATCACTGCCGCAACCTGTACACTTGTTATGTTTCTTCCAACAAACGTCCTCAGTGTGGCCCTGGCGCTGACAGAAGCTGCACTGCTGGTGACATCTTGCAACAGTGCCTCCCGAAGGAGCTCTGTAAGTAGAGGTAGCTGAACTACCCTGCTGCGAACGGGAAGCTGCTGGACGGAACTGACTCTGAGTCTGACTCTGGACTGGTCGTGCCTGAGTCTGAGTAGGCCCTGTGTAACTCTGAGTCTGCCTCGGCTGTGAACTCTGCCCAACTGATACAGCCTGCCCCTGGTACCCTTGACTCTGAGACTGAAACCGTTTACTCGATTGACTGGTCTCGGCTAACACATCGGCCTTGCGTTTCTCATACCTCGAGGCGGCTCGGACTACTGCAGCATAGTTGGGAAAATCATTTGAAGACAAGTTCAGCATAATATCCCTCCTCAAACCCAGGATGAACCTCTGGATCTTCATGTCCTCCGGCTGAATCAAAGCTGGTGCATAACGGGAAAGCCGGGTAAAAGTAGCCTCGTATTGATCTACCGTCATACTTCCCTGCTTCAAGTTTATGAACTCCGTTTGACGCCTCTCGCGGGCAACTACCGATATATACTTGTCTCGAAATTCTCGGACAAAGTCAGCCCATGAATGATGAACGCCCTCGGCTTCCCATTTCTCACTGACGGTATGCCACCAATCTTCAGCATCACCCTCGAGAAGGAAAGTGGCATAAGTAATCTTCCTGTCATCATGGCACTCCAGTATTGCTGCCACTCTCTCAAACTTCCTTAGCCACATCTCAGCCTTCATATCGTCCGGCTCCCCAAAGAAAGTATAGGCCCCATGATGTATAAACCGATCATACAGATTCCCTCCGGTAGGACCACTACCTCCGGCTCTCATAGCCTGATTACCTCCAACGACCCCTGGCTGACCCTGTTGTGTAACAAACTGGGCGATAGTGTTCATAGCAGTGGCCATCGTGGCCAAGATCTGTGTAGTGCTCGGTTCTTGAACCTGCAGTGCATTTTCGGCCACCTCAGCTTCTTGCCCATGAACCCCCTCGGGTTCTCCACCAACATTCGGATTATCAGCACGACAGCGAGGCCCCATCTCGAATAGCTAGAATGCAAAGTGTTATGACAGGTATATATATGTATATATGCAATTTATAAATAAACACATAAAGAAAAGTCCAAATAGATTCACATAAAGTCAAGTACATAGAAGTTCAAATAGATATTCCACATTCTCGAAGTACACGTAGATCACTAGATCATACTTGACATTCTAGACTCTTGATATTCTATTTCCATGCTAGCATGTTCATTCCTTATTCAAATTTCACTTAGGCAAATCAAAATCAAAGACTCATGTATTCACAAAGTCTCATAACAAATCTCTACCCACAGACCGAGAAATTTAACCCGGCTTCATGCAATCTATAGCTCTGATACCACTTAAATGTCACACCCCGACCCAACCCCCAAGCTAAAGGTTAAGTCTGGACCCGACACACGGACAGAGTCTCCCCTGTACCGTGGTCATTCTAAAAACCTGTAAATACTCAAACAAAGTCCCAACAATACAATACAAGCTTTTCTTAATTAGACAACAAAGTTCTAAGGCCATCCGAGCCTTATGGTACACAATAGTTCCAAAATACACGAGCATGCGAGAACTTGTTATCAACATAGTTTTATAATCATGACATTCTAGGAAATCAATTAAACATAATTGAAAGATCAAACATTTCTACTTTAAGCCATTCACTCCCAAGCAAGCAAAGCGAATAGAAGTAGATCATAAGTTATTACAGTACATAGGCTTTCAAAGCTACACCACAACCAACTAGTCTTCAAATTTACACAACAGGCATAGCCCTTAGGCCACAAAATAGGACATAAGACAATTAGTTGAGCCTTCCACAAAGTAGCAAGAAATTAAACCACCTCAAGCTATCAGGCACAGCAACTAAGGTAAAGGATCAATCTGAACTTCCTCCTCCTCAACTAACTCAACAAGCTGGGGATCACCCTCAGCGTCTCCTGAAACATATATCGAGGTATGAGCAACCACTGTTGCCCAGTGAGGGATATAGTCCCGGGGCGTGCAATGCAACAGATAATGCAGTTATACAATAATATCACTTAGACAATTTAAGAAACAATGATAACTTAGATAACCACACATTTAAAAGGATACATTTCACACAATCCCCTATACACCAATCTTCACAGGTCTTCAATCACACGATCCACGAACCACGAGCACGATCACGATAAGCCGGCATAACCCCCAAACACTCCAGTGGGTGTACTCCGGATGTACCCCGATAATCCTACGACCCAACATCCCCTGGCAATCTCCGAACCAGGCGAATGAGGGACTAGGGCACGGAGTTTGAATATCCACCGGCAAGCCCTCTGCCGCCCAGCCGATATTCAACACATCCGCCCCTGACACTATGGTTGCGCAACCACTATGCAATGCACTTAACAATGGCAAGTTAATAGCAATAATATAAGCATTAACACATAAGAGGATCAACAAAGTAGGTTGACCTCAATGCAATTAGATTAGAAGCAATTATAGAAGCTAATAAGCAGTTTACAAAGGAACATATACAAGATAAGCATAGAATTAAACCAAAAGCTCCAAATCAACTTGAATCCACATATAAACACTTAAGGAGTCATGCCATGGGTTTAGAAGTGTGAGACAACCGAAATTTCACCTGAACCCCTTTGTTTTTCAAACTATTTCTCTTCCAAACCAAGGTTAATGATTCCATTTTCAAAGGAAACTCTCCCAACCCTCTAACTAACCCTCAAAGTACCCTCTCAACCATCTAACTCATTCAAATGCACGCGATTACCCTGAAAGTCCCAAATTCCCTCTTATGGCTTTAAACTACACCTACATTGTCCGGGCTTCAAACAAGGGATATCAAGGCTTCTATAGCACCTAGGTAACTTAAGGATACTAGAATTGAAGCCCGAATTTACCCGAATTCGCATTACCCTCGAAAGCCCCAAATTAAAGTTGACTATTTTACATTTTTTGCGATTTAAGGGCAATGCAAGTGCACGGGGCTATTAGGTTACCTTCACTAGCACCTAAGACATCTATTAGGAGCATTGAATCAAGCTAATTCGAGCAATTACGCAAAACCCTAGAAAAACGTCACTATTCACCCTAAAAATCAAACTAACGATTCTAACCGTTTAAATTGCGAAACGATGGCTCAAATATGTTCTCTAGCATTCATATACATGGTATAATAGCATAGATAACTAATACAATGGCATTTGATCATATTTTCAACAAATCAAGAAATGAGCAACTATTTAAAAATGCAAAAACAAGCCGTGAAATCCCTCACCAATACGCGTAGGAGCACCTAGGAACCTTGCAAACACCCTACACTAGTTGCTCAAGGCTTGGCTTGGCTTGAATTGATGATTTGATGAAGCAAAATCTCCAAATGCACAAGGGAGGGGCTGTCGGGTTTGGGCACTGTTCACAGCTGAAATTGTTTTGTTTTTGTGCTCAAATGTGCTTATGTTATGTTTTAATAGGTAAGTCTTGAGGTGGGGTCAAGTTTGGGTGCTTAAGGTGGCTTTTAAAATGCGCGTAGTAAGCTTAAAACGAGCCTAAGATGATACATGTGTGCTAGATAATTAAATCTCTAAGTTAGTTACGTAATACTATTCATTCAACTACAAAAGTCATTTTATAAACGAGCTCTCCTAACGCCTTTAGCTCAAATGCACATTTTCCCACTACTCTAATAATTAATAGGATTTAATAAAAATACTAATTAACTAATAGAAGGCAGTTTAAAAATGAAGTGAATAGTAGTCACAAAAGTTAGTTAGTAAAGCACAGAAGTAAATGCGCAAACAAGGGATGCAACAGTAATTAAATGCATGGCTAAATCTCGGGCGTCACAAGGACAACAAAAGTAGGTTGCCTATCTCCCGGCTCATCAATAATCAATCATCAGTTAACAATGTAACGCCCCTGCTTAACCCCGAGCGCGCTACTAGGAAAAGTAATGTCCGCTTTGGCAACACCCTGGATTAACCTCGAGCGTGCTCCTCATGGCTTGTATCATCCATCAATAATCAATAATCAATTAAACCATATTTCAACCATCAATTAAACAACATTTAACAATCAACAATTATACATTCATGAAACGATTAAGTTAGATAACAAAGTAGGCCATTCAACTTAACATGCATTTAAACCGACATTCAAGCCCAATCTCTATCAACAACAATCCAAAATCAACTACCCAATCACTACCCAAACAATTAAAGACAACATTTCAACATATAAAGAAAAACTACTCAAACTTCCAAAAGTCAAAACTTACAATCTACTAATCCAATAACCTCCAAACTAGTTTCTAACACTCACCCACTCAAGCAACTACATTAGCCCCCTCAGAAACCAACCACAATCCATCCAAAACAAGCTCGACAACCCTAAAACCTCAATGCACCATGGCTGAAATCTTTGGAATTTCACCACGACATCACAATCAAAATTTTGGCATTACAACATTACTACCACGTATTTAACAAACTTTTAGAAGCTAACAGCAATCAATTCCAACCACCACAACTCCACTAAATCAATAACAAGCCAATAACTCAATTTTAATACCCGAAAAATAGAAATACATGCTACAATCATTCAAAACTTATATAAACACATATAAATGATCCTAAGCATCAACTGAGCAATAATCTAACATCAATTCCACATTTCAACGGCTAAAAATTTGATTATATGAATTGACATAAAAATAGCATTTTGAGATCTATAATTTTTCTCTCACCTTTGATGCAAACTAAGGTTAGAAATAGGTAGAATGGATGCCCAAAAAGCAAAATCAAGCTTTGAATGAAGTGATTTGGACTTGACTTGAAAAATCTATGAGAAAAATGCTTTGAAAAACCTTGAAAATGCCTTCATCTTTCTCCTCCAAGGAGCCAGGGTTTTGTGTGTAGTTTTAGGGTGTTTTTGCCTAATTTTTAATGTCTGTTGATGATATAAGCTCAAGGTCAACAAAAATAATAAAAGTCAAAGTTGAAACAAAGTTAGTTTTTAGTATTTTCTTGTCTTTTAATTGTCTTTTAGACTATTTTGCTCCCAAATATGCATTTAACACTTATACTATTTTTAAGTAGTTTATTTTTAGGTGACAACAATTTTCATATGCATACATTAACACCCGACTCGGTTAAAAACTCAATTTTTGCAAAAGAAGATGAAAATTCATATTATTTGTTTTATTTGTCTTTTAAATGCACAATTAATCTAAAATCATTTAATACTACATATAAATACATTTATATTAATATATACAAGGTCAACGAAAGTCAATGCAAGAATCGGGTTTAGAAGAGATCACTATTTGGCTCAAAAATGCTACTTTTCGCCCGAAAAGTCTATTTAAATTCCTATTCTGTTTCAGAATCACTTTTTTTCAAACATGGGTCTATTAATAATAGATGACTAGGTTTTAAGACGTTAAAACACCTGTGTAAAAATTTTAACGGACGTGCGTTCGAAATACTATTCACAAAAACCGACGATAAAATTTTAAATGCCGTTTTTGATGAAAATTTCATTAATGCACACTTAGCATGTAATCACAGAATTAGCCACCACAATCACAATTAACCCCTTACGCCCATTGATACACTCCGGAAGTACCCCATTCTAGACCCACACTCCATGGCATCTCCACCCATGCGAGATAGGGGATAGCACATGATAGTCATGTCGTTATGAACCCGACAGCCTGATACTGCCCGAGAGGTGGCACACACTATCATGACTCACAACAATAACATTAAAAATTTCATTTTCTGAGAAGACAACAAAGTAGGTTGTCTTCTAGTATAACAACAATCATCAATCAGTTAATAATATTCAAAACAACATAACATCAATTAAACAACTAAGTTAGATGACAAAGTAGGCCACCCAACTTAATATACATTTGAACATGCATTCAATCCTAAATCGAATCAACAACAACCCAAGAATCAACTTCTCAAACACTACCCAAACAACCAAAGACAACATTTCAACATTTTAAAGAAAGATCACACCAACTTCTAAAAGTCGTATGTTACAATCTACTAATCAAACAACCCCCAAATCTTTTCCTATCACTCCACCATACATGCAACTACATTAACCACCTCAAAAACCAATCATAAACCATCCAAAACAAGCCCAACAATCCTAATTTTGCAATGCACCATGGTTGAATTTTTTGAACTTTTGCCACGACATCCAAATCAAAAAGTATGCATTACAACATTACTACACCATAATTAACAAGCTTTTAGAAGCAACAACCAATCAATTCCAACCACTACAACAACAATTATTCAACAATGAACCAATATATCAATTTAATGCCCGAAAATTAGAAATACATGCTACTACCGTTCAAAACAGCTATAAATACATATAAACGATCTTTGGCAACTAGTGAGCAATAACCTAAAGGCAATTTAACAAAACATCAGATAAAAATACAAATATAGAAATTTGACATAAAATAGCATTTTTAGATCTATAATTTTTCTCTCATCTTTGATGCCAAATGATGTTAGAAAGATGTAGAATGGATGCCCAACAAGTTAAATATGGCTTTGGATGAAGAGATTTGGACTTCAAATTAGTTTTCTAAAGAAAAATTACTTTGAAAAATAGTTGAAAATGGCTTCTTTTCTCTCTAAGGAGTTTCGGCCATGTGTGTGTGTGTTTTTGATGTTTTGTGTTTTGCCTAAGTGTATTGTGTATGCATAATAGGTATATGATACATTTATATGTATAGTCAACATAATAAACTAAGGTCAAAGTTGAAACACTTAGCCATTTTTTAGTTGTTTTTAGTCTAGAAACAAACCAGGGAAGAATAGATAATCAAAGCCATAACAGAAAGCAGAAGAAACAGAGATAGTAGACAGGAAAATAAATGGAATACAGATAAGATGAAGATAAAATGAGACAAAGTCTCTTACTTGTTATTAACTGTAATGGAAGAAGACTGTTCTACAATGTTGGTTGTACAGGAGTACAATGTTCAAAGAGTGATACCGAATTAAAAATAAAAATTTTGGAAGAAAGAAAATTCGGATCCTATGTTAATGAGACATAAACTGTCTTATATAGGATATCAAATCTGAATAGCAAAAGTGAAATGTGAAAAAGAAAAGTCAAAAGTAACTTTTCCTAAAGTGAACAGTAAAAAGTGATTTTTACTATTCATGAATAGTGGTCGGCTTTTACTGTGGCCGAATCTTGTTTTGTCGTGACTTGATGATCATGTCTGGCTTTTACTGTGGCCGAAAGATCTCTAGTCGGGACGTGATGATAATGTGTTTTTTGACTGGGATACTTTCTCTGTGACCGAAAGTATATTTGTCGTCTTGTGATAATGATGTCTGATGATGGAATCTTGACTGTAGATTCATCTTCTTCATCGTCTCTAAATCTGAAACTGGTTCAGTGCTGAAGACGCAGTGAACTTCTTCAGTCTGGATCATACTGACTAATGGAAAACATACAAGTACAATGATCGAAGTGTATTTCCCACTAATACAAAGAAAATAAATAAACAAGTCTATTTTCCCTATAATCTACCCTGCATCGTACTTAGTCTTACTATCTTCGAAGCCTTACTATCTTCGAAGCCTAACTATCTCTCACCAAATCACCACATGGCAACAACGGAGTCTTACGCCTTCTACTCCTCAACGCCGTGACCTTACATGGGTCTTGAAATAGGTTTGCTAAAGGTAAGTTGGCTAAAGGTAAGTTGACTAAGCAAAATACAAAATAAATACAGGCTAAAAGATAAACAAGTTTCTAAATTTTCTTTGGCTTTTTGGGAAAGCCACACCTATCAACGGACTTGAGATGTCTTTACCAGTTGTCGTTTGACCTGGACTAGCTGAAGTTTCATGGAATTCTTCAGAAACCATATGACTTCAGAGAGGGAAAGTCTTACCGTTTCATCCTAGTTTTTGAAGGGAACTTAGAAGAACAAAACCCTATCTGTCCAATGTTTTGAGAGAACATTAGAAAACTCATCTATCCTGTGTTTTTGAAGAGAACACCAAAAAACTCATCTAGTCCAGTTTATACTCATAGAGGAGTATTACAACTGTTTCTATTTCTACTGTCTGTTTCCAGTTTATACTCATAGAGGAGTAAAGATGCCATAACAGTCATCTTCGTTGTCATTTGCATTGTCTGTGGATATGGATGCCTGATCTGGGGCATTATCAAGTTCTTCTAATTGTAGCATGATGGCCTTGACTTCGTCAAAACTGGTGGCCGCTGCTAACTGAGTAGTGAGGAAATTCTTGAATGAGAGAAACTCCTGCTGTTCTGGTTAAATTTCCATCTTTTGTTTCTGATTTGTCTTTAGCTTTGCTTGGACCTTCGGATTTGAACAAGAACTGTTGTTCATCTTTTTCCACCACATGACTGAGTAAGCTCTTCCGAAAGCCAAAATGTCTTGATGGTCTCCGAAAGAAAATTGCGTACGCGAATTCTGATATGAAAATCCACGTTACAAAGAAGACTATGTAAAACACAAAGAATGGAGGAAGGTAAGCTAAATGGGCTGGTGCCTTCCATTGTTATGTGAAATACTGGAATCCTTCTAGGACTGGTTCTGGTAAAATGTATGTGTTTGGACCAAATGATGCCCACCATTGGATAAACCAATTCGGGACCTCTAATGGGAATGATTTCCTAAAAAGAAAAACCCATGACATATTATACTAGTCATTCTGGCGGTTAAAAGCTCTGAACCACGCCTGAATGTAGTCATAATAGTTATAGTCTCTGAGGGGTAGATTTTCTGAGATCTGTTTGGTTTTCTGTGGGGGTTGTCCCCATTGATCAAGAGTGATCACTGTTTGAAGCTTAGCCTTGACATGGCTATACTGGCCTGGTTGTTTGTCCTTGTCATCTGGGACAAATTCTATGGATTCTGTAGCTATGAGGATGGACTCATAGTAACTCTGTGTTTTATATGTGTTGTCTGGGATGTAGTTTGAATGAGGGTGAAGAAACGCCCTAGCAAACTCATCGGGGGTAATGTTGGGATTCTGTCTGAAATGAAAAGGTTCTGTTACAAGAATCTGGTCAAAGACGTTCTTGTATATGTATGAGGGTGATGGCAACTGTATCTGTTTAGGTTCTAGGGTTAATGTCTTTGGTTTAGTAACAAGCGGCTGAAACCTGTTACTGACTGTCATCTGAGAAGATGATGTACCGGCAGTACCTGCATGAACACCGGTTAACTGTTTTTGTTGGGTCAAAGTCCCCAAAACTGTGAGGTTTCTACCTAAGGGTGACTAGGTAGAATATGGTGTATATGTTATCTGTTTATCTTCAACCTTCACTGGGGTTGATGATTGAGCTGGGGATGTTGTTGGTGTTTTAGCTTTCTAAGCATAAGAGGCGATATCAAATGCTTTAGCTTTTCCTTTATCTTTCTTGGGTGCCATTGCTACTAAGTGTTAGGAGTTGATGATCCTGCAAAATGGTTAGCAACAATATATAAAGAAATAATTACGGAATTAAAACAATTATCAATTACGCTTCTGGATCTGAATCTGTGTTTCAATCTACTTAATTGCGGTGGACTTGAAACAATCCATCTGAATCCACTAGTTGGATTTTTGGTGTCCGCTTCTGTGATCTGTAAAAGAAAACAAAAATGAAAAGGTATTCCCGAAGGAATCCTATGTGATAGGCACATGGCCTGTTAGAAACTCTCTGGTTAGGAAATCTGGGATGGAGGTATCCTCTCCCTTGATGTACTGAATCTCAAAATCAAAGATTGACAGGATAGCCTGCCATCTGGCAAAAATCTGTTTTGATGCAATATTTTTAACATCCTTAGTAAGCACATCTTTTGCTGACTTGCAGTCAACACGAACTCAGAATTTCTGATTCAACAAATCATCTTGAAATTTTGATATGCATTTAACAATGGACAAAATCTCTTTTTTGACTGTTGAATAGTTCTGTTGGGTTTTATCCCATGTTCCTGAGTGAAAACGAACAATATGTTCTTTTCCTTTTAAAATCTGAATTAATATACCACCGAATCCTAATTCAGAAGCATCTGTCTGAACTATTTTTGGGGTATCTGGTTGACATAAAGTCAAAACTGGTAAAACTCTGACCTGACGCTTAATTTCCTTTACAGCGTTTGTATGGACATCAGTCCATGCTGGAGGATTCTTTTTAAGACGTTCAAAAAGAGGTTTACATAAGTGGCGAATGCCAGGATAAAAATCTACAACATAGTTTAAAGATCCTAAGAATCTTTGCAACTGTGTTTTCTCACGCAGAATGTCTGGGAATTTTTCTGCAAAATCAAGGGTTCTTTGGATAGGAGTAATATTCCTGAAAGAAATCATGTTTCCAAGAAACCTAATTTGGTCTAGAAAAGTCTAATCTTGAGTGCAGAGACAACAAGACCATTTTCTTTAATGACCTTAAAGAAAATATGCAAATGTTTCCAATGTTGATGAATGTCATTACTGAAGACTAAAACTTCATCAATGTAAACAATTGTAAAATCTGTGAACTGATTAAAAATCTGGTTCATAATGTTATGAAATTCTGAAGGTGCATTCTTGAGCCCAAAAGGCATGACATTCCACTCATATTGTCCAAATAGAACGATGAATGCAGTCTTGTATCTTTCTGATTCAATGACTTGGATCTGCCAAAATCCTGATTTCATGTCAAATTTACTGAAGACATGGGCCTGATTTAATCTCTTAAGTAGATCATTCTTGTTGGGTAATGGATATCTGATCCATTGCAAGACCTTGTTTAAGGGCTTATAATTGATAACTAGACGAGAGACGCCTCGTTCCTGTTCAGCATGTTTATTAACTTAAAAGGCTGCACACGACCATGGGCTTTTGCTGGGTCGGATAAGCTTCTTATCTAATAAACTCTGGATCTCGTTTTTACAAAGAGAGAGATATTCGTGGTTCATCTGTATGGGCAGAGCCCTGGTAGGAATATTCTGTTATGAAAAGTCTTTCTCATATGGGAGAGAGACAGAATGTTTCTTACGAACCCAAAGGGCCGTAGAGAGTTCTGAACAAACTTCTTTTTCAAGTTTGGTCTAGAATTCATTGATGATCTTTTGCTGTTTAGCAATCTGTTCATCAATTTTGAGACTTTTAATATCCTGTTTAAGAAAACTGATCTGGTTTTCTTTCTGTTGGATTGAGTTAATATCTCTTCGTTGTGAAGGGAAACAAAACTCAAAAAGGATAGGTTTACCTAACACATTGGTATATATACCTTGTTCTGTAACAATCATGGGAAATAACTGTTGAAGGAATGGGTTCCCGAGAATGACTTGGGAGTTTAACTGTTTTATCAGCACAAAGCTGGTAGGAAAACAAATACCTTGATTGCAAACATGTGCATTAGGTAATTTGTATTGAATATAAAGTCTGGTAGAGTCAGTTGTAGAAAGCTTCTCTTTGGTTTTCTCGAAGTATCGAGAAGGAATGAGACATTCTTGGATGTAGTTCATATCTGCACCTGAGTCTAATAAAGCAATGGTTTCAAATTTGAAATCATTAACTTTAATGGTTAACTGGACATTCCATTTCTGATATGTGATTCTGTTCAGAAGATTGAGATAATCCTCTGTGGGTTTAGAGGTACTAGCTTTTTCTGTCAGTTTGCCAATAGCAATCTGAGTCTGTTTATCAAGTTCATCATTCTGAGAAAGATGTTCTTGACGTTCTAAAGATTCTATTTGTAAGAGTTGGACATCCTGTTGGAGATGTTCATGATCTAATCTGAGATCACAAATCTCTTGCCTATACTCTTGTCTAAGTTGCTGAATTTCTGATTTTAACAGTTTAATCTCATGCTGGAGATCAGAGATACCAATTGTCTGGGTTTTTCTCTTCTGAAAATAACTGAGGACATCAGAATAATTCGTATTCTTGATGTTATTCTGGATAGGTATGGATTGAGAATCATTTTCTTCTTTCTGATCCATAATCTCTTTGAGTCTGAGAAGATAAGCTTGCTTTTCTTCTGGATCATTGATCTTACAGATCATATCGATCATAAGACTATGAGAATTTGTAAGGACATTTAATCCTTTCTGGCAGAAACATGCTCCTTTACTTGGACAAGCACATTCTTGAACAAAGTTGGAAGAACTACTGGAATAGTAGTTGTCTGTTCCAATCTGATTAATGTTTTCTTCATCAGAGTAAACTGAGGAAGAACTGGATGATGATTCAAGATCATCTATGGATTGGATTATTTTGCTCTTTGTAGCTTCATCTAATTCTAATGATTGAATTAGTGATCTAATTCTACAATCTTTTGCAAAATGTCCTGTTTTACAACATTTAAAGCATCCTGTGGCTTTCTGTTCTTTTTTACTATCTTTTTGATATTTCTAATTTCTTCGTGGAAATTTCTGGTAATGTTTCTTCTTATGTGTGTATGGTTTATTGCCATACTTCTGGTTGTACTTCTGTCCAATGGACTTGAAGTGACTTTTATATTTTCTGGAGGAAATTCTGGGTTTATGTGTTTTCTGAGTATGGGGTGGTTTAAATCTTTCCATACCATACTGTTCACACCAATTTCCTAGTTCTTTTCTGTTGGATTGTTTTTTAATCTGTGCCTTAAGACGGAGATCAGTACAGATCTTCATGGCAGTCTTATTAATATGGGAAATGATGTCACCATATGTCATAAGATCATAGTCTAAACTGGGATAGTCAAGTGAAAGGGATTCTCTCACTTGCTGAGCAAACAACTTGGGAAGTCCACAAAGGAACCTTTCTTTCCAATAACTGGCGTTGTTGTCAGATCTTTGGTAAAGTTTGCTGAGAAAGACATCCTTATACTATCAGAAGTCTTGGAGTGTTCTACATCTGAGGTTCTGAAGGATTTCAGATGTTCTTTCTTGGTAGACTGTGGGATCACCTATGAAATGGTAGGTGATATCGAAGACTAAGGCTGATAGAGCACATGACTCTGTCTGACCTTGCTGATTGAGAACGGGTTCACCATTCTCATTGGTTTTCACCATATTAAGAATGCCTTCTTTCGTAGCTTCACTGAGGTGGTCATCCCACCATCCTTTAAGCTGACCATTGAAGCCAAGAATGATGTTTCTGGTTGCTGCTCTCTCAGAAACAACTTGTTTATAAATGTTACCGATAATGATCATCTGTTTGGTAACATTGAGAATTTGATATTCTGACATCCCATCTATGTTCCATTCATAGATCTGAGATCCTGAGAAAGATCTTTGGGAATGAATTTCTTCAATTTGAAGATCTGGAGGTGAAGGTTTGGGATAGAAATTCTTTGTATCTGGAAAACAAATTCTATTAATGTGGATATTTTTATCCCTCCCGGAATTCTGTGAAGATGAGGACTCACAATCAGAATTACTGTCTGACTGTTTTAATGTCTGAAGAGCTAATTGACTCGATGAAGGTTCTGATTTCTTAGATCTGGAAATCAGCTCCTGGAGAAGTTTGGTATTCTTCTCTTCTGTAGATTCCAAATTTGGAATATATTTTGATATCTTAAAAGGTAAAACCTTGATTGGAGATTCTAGTTTAACCTTAGAACTGGTTAATTTTAATGAATCAAATGGTTTTGTCAATGAAACAGTGGTCTGTTCAGTTGACTTCTGTTTTGATTCATCAGTCTTAACTGGAGTTATTGGGACTGTAGTCTGTTTTTCAAGAATATCTTCGATATTCTGAATCTGTTTTTGTAATGTGACAACTGAAAGATTAGTCCAATTATTTTGTTGGGCTATGTCTTTTAGTTCTGGTTGTTCTGAAAGAACAACTGGTTTAAGATCAATTGTTCCTTCTTTTGTAGGAATCTGAGTATGTTGAATCGGAGGGTGCTCTGCATCAATGACTGTTGTGGAATTGGGTAAATTCCATTTTCTTGTTCTTGCAGTAAGAACATTAATGTTCATTGGTTTATTTTTGTGTTTAAATCACATGAAAATGGTACATTTAACCTAACAAGTTGCAGATACTGAAGCCATTGGCTTTTTAATTCTGCTAATTGTTCATTGTTATGGTTCTCAAAATACCATTCTCTAATCTGTTTATTTTCTTCTGACATGAATTCATCTTTTAATCCTTGAACATCTCGTTCAAAGACTTCAGATAAAACATTGATGCCAAAGTCTGAGGCTGAAGGGTTGAAGTCAACAGATGATGTATCTGTTGGTTCAAATTCTGGATAGACTAGGCGAGCAGTCTGTTCTTCAATTCTAATCCCAATAGGGACAGATTGAGTCTGGATTCTACTTGTTGAGGGAAGGTCAACAAAACCTGGAGTAGGGTCAGAAATACTGATCCTAGAGACACTAGAGGCTGATCGGGATAAAACTGATCCTCTATTTCCTCTATCTATCTTAATGGAAACATTACCATCATCATATTAGATGATCTGTTCAATTCTGGAATTCTGGACGTTTTGATCCTGAACAACTGGTTTGGTGGCATTTTCAATGTCCCACCTTTCTGGAAGTGAAATTTCATTCCACTTAATGGTTTTGGGTATATTAACTATTGATCTATTTCTGTCCATGTTCCAAAGGATAGTTTCTCCTTTAGGACGTTTTCTGGTTATAGATCTAGGATTTAATCATGTAGTCATTAATTTATAATTAAGACGATAAATAACTTCATATGCGTGTGTACCACAATCAACATAATAATTATGCGTCTTAATATCTAACTGTAAAGCTTTCATGACATGCAGGCATGTAAGCGATATGGTATGATCTGGAAAACAATTAAAGAAAATAGGTCCATTACAAAGACTCGTCTCTACTAAACCTAGTAGTGAATCATTGTATCTGAGTAACCTACAATCTCTAAGAGCTAGATATACAATGGTATCTAGTCCTTCTCTGATTAAAGGCTTAAGTGCGACTTGCACATGGCCAATATGTAGAAACCTATAGCCGTTTCTAATAGCTATGTCTAGGTTTTCAAATGCATACATACATACATATATATACATGCATATAGCTATAAAACTCAATCTTTTGCAAAAGAAGGTATAAAATCCTTTTAAAGTTCTAATCCGTTTTAAAATCCATTTTATTCAAACACGGATCCATTACATGCATATAGCTATAAAACTCAATCTTTTGCAAAAGAAGGTATAAAATCCTTTTAAAGTCCTAATCCGTTTTAAAATCCATTTTATTCGAACACGGATCCATTAATATTCGAGGTCTAAGTTTTCAAATGCTTAAAAGACCAGTTTCAAAATACCACTTAATGTCACGCCCCAACCAAACCCCCAATTACAATCAGTCAGGATGCAACGAAATTTCGCCATTATAACGTCTGTAATACGGATATCAGGGTCCTAATCTAACCCTTTATATAATGCAACCAACTCCAAGTTCAGCAACAACTCCAACATCCATTCAACTAGTACAAAGCCATTCATTGAACATCGATACGACATTCAAACATAAGTCATAAGCCTCCGTTTCAACAACATACCACAAGCTATACTATACATTTGCAAAATAGATTATAAACTAGTCTAGCAACCTAATCATATTCAAAAGGAAGACTACTAAACTAGTATTATATAATCCATTATCTTTGTGTAAGTTATACAATACAACATAGTATAAAAGCTAAGACAAAAACACAGAGTACTTCAACATAACTTAAGGATAAGACTCCGACACATAAGACTCCTCCACAGAAGGCACATACTTAGCTTCCTGAGGGACGTAGCCAAAGTCTGACTCAGTTACACCTGATGACAATAAACAAATGAGGGTGAGCTTATATATAACAAAGCTCAGTGAGGATTCAAAAGACCTTTTGAAAACATTTACTTTACCCTTTGGGAAATAATCCTATAAGCAATAATAACAACAAACTTCTTTAATATCAACATTTCAATTCAACCACATAAATAGTCAATCAATTGTGAAAGGATACTCCAGTTGATGTAGCTTCATACGCCATCACGATCACAATTAACCTTGTACGCCCATTGATACATTCCCAAAGTATCCCACTCTAGACCCACACTCCATGGCATCTCCACCCATGCGAGATAAGGGATAGCACATGATAGTTGTGCCATTATCAATCCGACAACCCGATACTGCCCGAGAGATGGCACACACTATCATGACTCACAACAATAACATTAAACATTTCATTTTCTGAGAAGACAACGAAGTCCAGTAGAACAACAATCATCAATCACTTAACAATATTCAAAATAACATAACATCAATTAAACAACTAAGTTAGATGACAAAGTAGGCCACCCAACTTAACATACATTTGACGTGCATTCAATCCTGAACCTAATCAATAACAACCCAAGAATCAACTACTCAAACACTGCCCAAACAACCAAAGACAACATTTCAACATTTTAAAGAAAGACTACATCAACTTCTAAAAGTCGTATCTTACAATCTACTAATTAAACAACCCCCAAACCTTTTCCTATCACTCCACCACACATGCAACTACATTAACCCCCTCAGAAATCAACCATAAACCATCCAAAACAAGCCCAACAACCCTAATTTTGCAATGCACCATAGCTGAATTTTCCGGACTTTTGCCATGACATCAAAATCAAAAATTCGGCATTACATTATTACTACACCATAATTAACAAATTTTTAGAAGCAACAACCAATCAATTGCAACCACTACAACAACAATTATTCAACAATGAACCAATAAATCAATTTTAATACCCAGAAATTAGAAATACATGCTACTACAATTCAAAATAGCTATAAATACATATAAACGATCTTTGGCAACTACTAAGCAATAATCTAAAGGCAATTTAACAAAACATCGGATAAAAATACAAACATAGAAATTTGACATAAAATAACATTTCTAGATCTATAACTTTTCTCTCACCTTTGATACCAAATGATGTTAGAAAGATGTAGAATGGATGCCCAACAAGTGAAATTTGGCTTTGGATGAAGAGATTTGGACTTCAAATAAGTTTTCTAAAGAAAACTTGCTTTGAAAAATAGTTGAAAATGGCTTCTTTTCTCCCTAAGGAGTTTCGGCATTGTATGCGTGTATTTTTGGTATTTTGAGTTTTTCCTAAGTGTATTGTGTATGCATAATAGGTATATGATGCATTTATATGTATAGTCAACATAATAAACTAAGGTCAAAGTAAAAACACTTAGCCATTTTTAGTTGTTTTTAGTATATATATATATATATATATATATAACACTTAGACTATTTAAGTAGTTTATTTTTGTGTTGACAATAATAGATACATACATACATATATATGCATATAGCTATAAAACTCAATCTTTTGCAAAAGAAGGTAAAAAATCATTTTAAATTCCTAATTCGTTTTAAAATCTATTTTATTCAAACACGTGTCCATTAATATACGAGGACTAGGTTTTCAAATGCTTAAAAGACTAGTTTCAAAATTTTAGAGAACGTGGTTCAAAAATACTATTCACAAAACTCAACGATAAAATTTTCAATGCCGAGTTTTATGAAACTTTCATGAATGCTCACATAGCATGTAATAGAAGTATAAATCACAAATTTAGCACACTTTAATGAAAATAACACATATACAGCTCAAAACATGCAATTTCACATAAAGAGGAATTTTGGGGTTTCACAACACCCATTTAACACCTAACTCACTTTATAGCATTTCTAATCAACACAATAAGCTCAAGAACACATATATACCACTCATTCGAATCAACAACAAGTCAAGAACATCAAAATTAATATATTCTTATGACACCGACAAATTTTCTTCTTCAAATCATTTATAGCTATTAATTCACAAGCTCAAAGCATTACACAACTTAGATAATAAATCCTCAACCCATCAAGAATCATAAAAAACTCATTAGACCAAGCCCTAGCTCTACTACACAAAATAGAAGTCATTTTTTGCAAAATTCAAAACCACATACACCATAGGCAAGAATATCACCAATATATACCATACCATCTTGAATGAGTTTGAGAAAAATACTGTTATACAAGATACAAAATGCAAGAGAAATGCCTGAAAATGGCTTGAAGCTTTTCCTTTTATTCTCTTTCTTCTTCCTTCTTCTATTTTCTCTCTTCTTCTCTTCTCTCTTAAGCTCAGATGTGTGTGTGGGTGTGTGTGTGTTCTGACTGTGTATGTGTGTGTATGTTTTACCTAAGCAAGAGTAGTATTTGTTAGGTAGGATATTTTAATTTAACCCGAATGACCACCCTACCCCTTCAACTAAAAGTTATTTATTGCATGCCATTAAACGATGAAATACACTTAAGTCGAGATAAATGCACATAAATTAATTTAAAAGCACATAAAACAAGGTAAATATATATAAACAAATTTAATTATATATAATATGATCTATATGCACATATGGTCTCGTGCTGGGCCTTACATCACCAATCCTTGTACTACTCTCGCCCAAGTACGCTTAACTTTGAAGTTCTGATGGTATCCAATGCATTAGTGCTGACATGATCGCACCCATCATTTAGAGGGTGCAAAGCCCTTATGTGTTAACGGTTCACAGTCCCAGCCTAGAGAAAAGGCCTAATCAAAAGGTCGAATGGTCTTATCGACAGCCCATCACCTTCAACAATGTAGCATCCTCACAAAATGTGATATCGACGCATTGTAGGGTTGTCTACTATCCTGTGAGTTAGGTTTTTGCGAATCTCGTCGAACGGCCCGTGACGGAAAATAGAGTAAAATGAAAAAAAGTGTCTCAAAATTGATGAAAACGTTCAATTTTGGGTATCGAAAAAGGGCCAGTTGAGCAAGCTTCCTACCTTCATCGTAGAGCTCCTGGAGAGCTTTCCAACAATATATTGTGCATCGCATAACTCCTTATAGATCAAAAGTTATGGGCACCAGAGCGACGGGGACCTAGTCGTCAGTCACATTACGAGCCCAGCCCCTCTGCGAAGTGAAGTTGTAAGTGTGATAACCCAAAACCGGCATGTATTTAATGGCATTTGACTGCATTTAATTAAATTTTTAATTAGTTAAATCATATAATTTTCACTATTCTGCTATTTCTTTTAGAAGAATTCAAAAAGATTTATATTAATTAATTGAAAGATTATTACCTATTTCTAATAATTATAGTAATTGAATTTATTCTCTTGTGATTAATTAGGTGTCATCTTAAATGTTAGTGTTTAATTGTATTTGACTACGTGTTTACATTAACTTCATAATTCTTTAAAATATTCTAGAAATAGTTAAATTAATTATTTTAAATGAATATTGATTACTTTGATTGTTTTGATTATTTTAATAATCGGTTTTAATTATCTTGCATTAAAATCACTCGGTTTTTAAATAAATGAGAAAAGTAACTCCGAGCCGGAGTGATTTTTCAACTATTCTACTGTTCTACTTTTCAAAAATTGTAGTTTTCTATTATTGCTCATCACTTTATCAGCGATCATTTATTGACCGTTTGATCGTAGTATTTCAAAAATGAGAGTTAGAGAAATATTTTTTGGACTTGGTAAAAAATGTTTTTAGCTTAATTTAACTAGCTTTAGTTGTTTTTCATGTAATTGCATTGTTTTAACTTGAACTAGATTAAATGGCATCAAAATAAGCTTATTTGACCAATTTTCACTTAAGTTTGACTTTGCAAAATGACCATTTTGCCCTTGAACTTTGTCAATTCTTTTAAATAGCCAAAAATCAATAAAATGATCAAAAAAAACAAATCTCAAAATGCACTTTAAGTCCTTGCCATGGCCGAAACTCCAAGGATGAAAAAAAAAAAGATTTTTCTAGCATTTTCTTCTACAATCGTGCGTGGAATTGCTTGGGGGTCGTGGCTCGGGTCCTTGCGGGTCTTGGTCTTCAATCTCTGTGAGGATTTTCACGCTTTTGTGCATTTAAATTCGAATTTGAATTTTGTGTCAAATTTTTAAATTTGATATATAATGTGTTATAATGCTTGTAATTTCTTGATATAGCTTCCTTTGAGTTCGTAGAGCATTGTTTGATAGTTATTTAACAATTTTTACAGTCGAAATTGCGTATTTGAAATTGGGAAAAAATAATGAATAGTGAATTTTGAATAGTAAACCCTAGAATTTCGGGTTGTGATCCGAATTGCGATTGCTTGATTTGGATAGGTGCCATTAGTGATAGAAAGATAAAATGTGAAATAAAAACGAATCGGCCTTTGTTAAAATTGGAAATTAGACAAAGAAACGTAATGGGGCTGTTTGACCAAAAGTTGACGGTGCTTGAATTGGGTTGGGGGTTTTGCTATTGAGGGCATGGAAGCATTTTTGGCGCTGTTGTGGCATTGATTGAGTGACCAGTTAGCATAGTTGTAGTTCAAACGCAGTAGGTGGACTTTCAGGCTTCGGTTGAGAAAGTGAGGTTTAGTGACATAGAAATGTGCCTTGTAGTGCCTAACTGAATGTAGTGAAATCGGTTTCCTAATCCTGTAGCTTGTTTGCTTGTAATTGCCTTTGGAAATTAGATATTGAATAGTGATATTTGTCGTTTTCGTGTTTGAACTGTTGTTACTTGTTTAATTGGTGTTATTGTGGCTATTAATGATAGTTATGCTTGAAAAGTTAATTGAATGCTAGTATTGATTGTAAATGCTTGATATCTCGTTTATCGTCTCTAATCTGTATTGTTGTGCTACCGCTCATTTATCGCCTTGTATCGTGCGCGTGAGTGATGGGCCTTTCTGGGTACTCTCGGGCTGCCAGTATTGGTTGCTCTAGTTCCGTGTCCTATTCCCATTCTCGCTTAGGTTGCCTCCCAGGGAGATTTGTGTCGTAGAATTGATGGATACTTCCGGGGTATTCCAAACTGAAGTTATAAGGTGGTTGCGCGCTTATTGTCATCGTTGTCAACATCAAGCTCGATATCGATATATCGCTCGTGAGATGGTACATTGCTTGTATGAGTGAACCATAGCCTTCAGAGTGTGGTATAGCTTTGAATGGTTATGTTAATACTTTCATTAATTGCTTATTGTATTGATTGTTTGTCTTGATTGCTTAATTATCAGTTATATTGCTTAACTGCCTTATTTGCATTGCACGACTTTCTTTCTCTCCACCTCGATATCTGTCTCGCCCTCACTGAGTATACGTGTTGTGTATACTCACTCCTCACCACCACATTTTAGGAAATGCCATGTTAGTTGGAAAGTTCGTGATTATGTGAAAGTTCGTGCTTGAAGAGTTGTCTTGCGTGCCTATGTGGCTTGAGTTGTCGAAGTGGCAAAGATGTATGCTTTCATGTATTGTATGTATTTAATATTAAAAGAATGTAATTTAAGTTTTACTAGGTTATTGAAGTGATTTGAAAAGCTAGCTTATGTATTTAGTTAGTATAGTTTAACTTCAATGCATGTTTGTAATGTCCAAAGGAAAAGAGTTAGAATGGTTTGATAGTCTAACTTATGCAATAGGTTAGTATGGTTTAATTGTCAAGCATGAATGTACTTGTCAAAGATGAGAAGAGATAGGTTAGCTTTTAAATTGGAAATGTATATTAACTTGTGTTCGCTTATTGAGAACTAAGACTCGGATGACCTTGAGGTGTTTGTATGGTTGGACACGGTGCTGGTCCACTTATATGCTTTTACAGGTTTTACATTTTGTCTAGAAACAGAGGAGACTCCGTCCGTCTTTCCCTAAAAATTTTGTCCGGGTTTGGAATTGGGTTGCGATTAGATTGATTGATAGAACTCCCGGTCTCGAGAGGGATCAAGGTGTTACAGGTGGTATCAGAGCTAGGTTTCGAGACACGATACAAGGCGATAAACGAGCGATAGCACAACAATACAGATTAGAGACGATAAACGAGATATCAAGCATTTACAATCATTACTAGCATTCAATTAACTTTTCAAGCATAACCATCATTAATAGCCACAATAACACCAATTAAACAAGTAACAGCAGTTCAGATACGAATACGACAAATATCACTATTCAATCTCTAACTTCCAAAGGCAATTACGAGCAAACGAGCTACAGGATTAGGAAACCGATTTCACTACATTCACTTAGGCACTACAAGGCACATTTCTATGTCACTAAACCTCACTTTCCCAACCGAAGCCCGAAAGTCCACCTACTGCATTTGAACTACAGCTATGCTAACCGATCACTCAATCAACGCCACAACAGCACCAAAAGTGCTTCCATGCCCTCAATAGCAAAACCCCCAACCCAATTCGAGCACGGTCAACTTTTGGTCAAACGACCCCTTTACGTTCAATTTTAACAAAGGTCGATCCGTTTTTATTTCACATTTTATCTTTCTATCACTAATGGCACCTATCCAAATCAAGCAATCGCAATTCGGATCACAATCCGAAATTCTAGGGTTTACTATTCAAAATTCACTATTCATTATTTTTCCCCAATTTCAAATACGCAATTTCGACCGTAAAAATTGCTAAATAACTATCAAACAATGCTCTACGAACTCAAAGGAAGCTATATCAAGCAATTACAGGCATTATAACACATTATATATCAAATCTAAAAATTTGACACAAAATTCAAATTCGAATTTAAATGCACAAAAGCGTGAAAACCCTCACAAAGATTGAAGACCAAGACCCGCAAGGACCCGAGCCACGACCCCCGAGCAATTCCACGCACGATTGTAGAAGAAAATGCAAGAAAAATCTTTTTTTTTTCTCCTTGGAGTTTCGGCCATGACAAGGCCTTTAAGGGCATTTTGAGATTTTTTTTTGGGATCATTTTATTGATTTTTGGCTATTTAAAAGAATTGACAAAGTTCAAGGGCAAAATGGTCATTTTGCAAAGTCAAACTTAAGTGAAAATTGGTCAAATAAGCTTAATTTGATGCCATTTAATCTAGTTCAAGTTAAAACAATGCAATTAAATGAAAAACAACTAAAGCTAGTTAAATTAAGCTAAAAAATATTTTTTTACCAAATCCGAAGAATATTTCTCTAACTCTCATTTTCGAAATACTACGATCAAACGGTTAATAAATGATCGCTGATAAAGTGATGAGCAATAATAGAAAACTACAATTTTTGAAAAGTAGAATAGTAGAATAGTTGAAAAATCACTCCGGCTCGGAGTTACTTTTCTCATTTATTTGCAAACCGAGTGATTTTAATGCAAGATAATTAAAACCGATTATTAAAATAATAAAAACAATCAAAGTAATCAATATTCATTTAAAATAATTACTTTAATTATTTCTAGAATATTTTAAAGAATTATGAAGTTAATATAAACACGCAGTCAAATACAATTAAACACTAACATTTAAGATGACACTTAATTAATCACAAGAGAATAAATTCAATTACTATAATTATTAGAAATAGGTAATAATCTTTTAATTAATTAATATAAATATTTTTGAATTCTTCTAAAAGAAATAGCAGAACAGTGAAAATTAGATGATTTAACTAATTAAACATTTAATTAAATGCAGTCAAATGCCATTAAATGCATGCCGGTTTCGGGTTATCACATCCTTCCCCCCTTAAAACAATTGCGTCCTCGCAATTCTTCTTCCAATGGAACTCTGCATCCACTGAAATCCAACTCTGACTAATCTTCATCGGTTGCTGAGCAAGATAGTGAATAAGGATGCTCGTAGGAAAACCCGAATAGAAATCCCAACCAAGAATGCCGAGAAAATACCAACTAAAGACTGAAGCAAAGATACTGTAGATAAAATTAACACCACATATTAATGACAAGAAGGATTCCGTAGAAATACCCCACGTACGAATCTCCAATAGAAGTCTAACAAGTACCAAATAAGAAAATTCAAAGATAGCCAAAGCAGATGCACCTCATGCAGTGCTGATTACTGTAAGTAGACCTAGCTGAAAGTTCTGTAAAAGTATATAGAGAAGAATACCAAAGGGCAATATCTAAATGAAATCCTCAAATCACCGAGTCCCTACTGCAACATCTTGGTAAAACAGCAAGTATAGATTTCCCTTGAGTGGAAAGGCCGAAGGAGAAGCCGTAGACAATACAAGATAATAAGTCCAAGCAGAATTCCAAGTGTAGGATCTTCCAATAAATGCCAATAAGAAAAATACTAGCAGAATGCCCAATAAGAATTCCAAAGAATACCGAGAGTAATACTACACAATAAGTCCGATAAGAATTCCCTTTACCAAACCAACTGAGGAATGCCAAAGAAAATACCCGAACAATGCTCCATTAAGAAAGTACCAAGAATTGCCTAATAAGACAATCAAGTTAGATAACAAACACAATTTCCCAGGTAGACGAAAACCCTAAGGAAAAATACCGAGCTGATGCACAATATACAAAACCGAACTCCGAGGCCCCTGCACTGTTTGCCAAATGAATACTTCATACAACCTTGCCAATAAGGAAACCAAATAAGAATTCCACAAGAATGCTACCAAGAGCCATCATATAGAAATCCCAATGAAAGTTATCTTTTTATGATTGCCAACCACGAAAAAGAGTCTTAGAAGTATGCCAACAACTAAGCTCCAAAAACAACCACCAACTCCCAAATAAAGGCTAATTAAATGCCATTCATTTCCTTCCAATCCATACACCTTGAAAGGCCAATTGCGAACCACCTTCTTCAGGGGAGAAAGAGGACTTACTTACCATTTCCACGGGACATGTATGAATGCCAAGAAATCACATTTATACACATGCCTTAAACTATTATGCAAGCAAGTTTACAAAAGAGTTTATTCAACAAAGTCACTCAAGAACGACAATCAAGTCAAGCACAACATAATCAATTCAAATCACGACATAACCAATTCAAGACTTTTCAATACACACATTACAACAAATACTTCAAGCAAATAACAATTCACGAGGTCGGTTCGATTCACGATGCCAATTCAATAGGTCAATTCAATACAAAACTAGACACTTCACTTCACTTAGCACACAATTAACACATAACACATAACTATATCACATAGGAGCACACATTCAGGTCAAGACACACAATCTCACATACAAGCATACACTTTCAAGACACATTTAACAAGCACACATTCAAGGATCACTACCCACCAGACCGAGGACCCTGTCCCGGCTTATGAGCTAAACAAGCTTTGATACCACCTGTAACACCCCGATCCCTCTCGAGACCGGGAGTTCTATCAATCAATCTAATCGCAACCCAATTCCAAACCCGGGCAAAATGTTTAGGGAAAAACGGATGGAGTCTCCCCTATTTCTAGGCAAAATATAAAACCTGTAAAAGCATATAAGTGGACCAGCACCGTGTCCAACCATACAAACGCCTCAAGGCCATCCGAGCCTTGGTTCTCAATAAACGAACACAAGTAAATATACATTTTTAGTTTAAATGCTAACCTATCTCTTCTCATCTTTGACAAGTACATTCATGCTTGACAATTAAACCATACTAACCTATTGCATAAGTTAGACTATCAAACCATTCTAACTCTTTTCCTTTGGACATTACAAACATGCATTGAAGTTAAACTATACTAACTAAATACATAAGCTAGCTTTTCAAATCACTTCAATAACCTAGTAAAACTTAAATTACATTCTTTTAATATTAAATACATACAATACATGAAAGCATACATCTTTACAACTTTGACAACTTAAGCCACATAGGCACGCAAGACAACTCTTCAAGCATGAACTTTCACATAATCACGAACTTTCCAGCTAACATGGCATTTCCTGAAATATGGTGGTGAGGAGTGAGTATACGCAACACGTATACTCAGTGAGGGCGAGATAGATATCGAGGTGGAGAGAAAGAAAGCCGTGCGTTGCAAATAAGGCAGTTAAGCAATATAACTGATAAGCAAGCAACCAAGACAAACAATCAATACAATAAGCAATTAATGAAAGCATTAACACAACCATTCAAAGCTATACCACACTCTGAAGGCTATGGTTCACTCATACGAGCAATGTACCATTTCAAGAGCGATACATCAATCTCGAGCTTGATGTTGACAACGATAACAATAAGCGTACAACCACCTTATAACTTCAGTTTGGAATACCCCGGAAGTATCCATCAATTCTACGACCCAAATCTCCCTGGGAGGCAACCCAAGCGAGAATGGGAATATGACACAGAGCTAGAGCAACCAACACTGGCAGCCCGAGACTACCTAGAGAGGCCCATCACTCACGTGCACGATACAAGGCGATAAACGAGCGATAGCATAACAATACAGATTAGAGGCGATAAACGAGATATCAAGCATTTACAATCAATACTAGCATTCAATTAACTTTTCAAGCATAACTATCATTAATAGCCACAATAACACCAATTAAACAAGTAACAGCAATTCAAACACGAAAACAACAAATATCATTATTCAATCCCTAACTTCCAAAGGCAATTACTAGCAAACGAGCTACAAGATTAGGAAACCGTTTTCACTACATTCACTTAGGCACTATAAGGCACATTTCTATGTCACTAAACCTCAATTTCCCAACCGAAGCCCGAAAGTCCACCTACTACGTTTTATCTACAACTATGCTAACCGGTCACTCAATCAACGCCACAACAGCGCCAAAAGTGTTTCCATGCCCTCAATAGCAAAACCCCCAACCCAATTCGAGCACGGTCAACTTTTGGTCAAACGGCCCCTTTACGTTTCTTTGTCTAATTTCCAATTTTAACAAATGCCGATCCGTTTTTATTTCACATTTTATCTTTCTATCACTAATGGCACCTATCCAAATCAAGCAATCGCAATTTGGATCATAATATGAAATTATAGGGTTTACTATTCAAAATTCACTATTTATTATTTTTCCCCAATTTCAAATACGCAATTTCGACCGTAAAAATTGTTAAATAACTATCAAACAATGCTCTATGAACTCAAAGGAAGCTATATCAAGCAATTACAGGCATTATAACACATTATATATCAAATCTAAAAATTTGACACAAAATTCAAATTCGAATTTAAATGCACAAAAGCGTGAAAACCCTCACAAAGATTGAAGACCAAGACCCGCAAGGACCCGAGCCACGACCCCCGAGCAATTCCACGCATGATTGTAGAAGAAAATGCAAGAAAAATCTTTTTTTTCCTCCTTGGAGTTTCGGCCATGGCAAGGACTTAAAGGGCATTTTGAAATTTGTTTTTTTGATCATTTTATTAATTTTTGGCTATTTAAAAGAATTGACAAAGCTCAAGGGCAAAATGGTCATTTTGCAAAGTCAAACTTAAGTGAAAATTGGTCAAATAAGCTTGTTTTGATGCCATTTAATCTAGTTCAAGTTAAAACAATGCAATGAAATGAAAAACAACTAAAGCTAGTTAAATTAAGCTAAAAACATTTTTTACCAAGTCCGAAGAATATTTCTCTAACTCTCATTTTCGAAATACTACGATCAAATGATCAATAAATGATCGCTGATAAAGTGATGAGCAATAATAGAAAACTACAATTTTTGAAAAGTAGAATAGTAGAATAGTTGAAAAATCACTTCGGCTCGGAGTTACTTTTCTCATTTATTTGAAAATCGAGTGATTTTAATGCAAGATAATTAAAACTGATTATTAAAATAATAAAAACAATCAAAGTAATCAATATTTAAAATAATTAATTTAAATATTTCTAGAATATTTTAAAGAATTATGAAGTTAATATAAACACGTAGTCAAATACAATTAAACACTAACATTTAAGATGATACTTAATTAATCACAAGAGAATAAATTCAATTACTATAATTATTAGAAATAGGTAATAATCTTTTAATTAATTAATATAAATCTTTTTGAATTCTTCTAAAAGAAATAGCAGAACAGTGAAAATTAGATGATTTAACTAATTAAACATTTAATTAAATGCAGTCAAATGCCATTAAATGCATGCCGGTTTCGGGTTATGAAAGTAAGACCCAACACGATACCTCACATGCATTCAATTCATATAACATATAAATAAATCATTTTATGTGCATTTATATCATTTTACGTGCAATTATCTTGTTTTACGTGCATTTGCATCATTTTTCATGCAATGGAGTGGTTTAGGTGTCGTAGGCATTTAATTTAATCCTACTAAATCATAATAGATAACTAAACTAGTTAAAATGAAACTAAATGGCAAGCTAGCAATACATAATCTAGTTGGAGGGCAAGGTGGTCAATTTTCCATTAGATATTTCCTACCTAACATTTTTCACTAACTAAACAAAAACATATGCATACACTATACTACACACACACACACAGGATCAGCCTACACACATACCACACGATTAAGCTAAGAATAAAAAGAAGAAGAAGAAGAAGAAGGAAAGAACCAATGCATTTCAACCATTGTCAAGCTAGCTTCTCGCATTTCTAAGCTATATCTTGTATTTCCAACACCACTCGCTTCCATTTCTAACTATTGCTAAGGTGAGGGATATTTTTAAAGGTTTTGTGAAACTCATATTGTTCTTGAACTTATGGTTTCTAAGCTTATTGGACTCGCTCATGGTGCATAGGATGATATCTTGTGATTTTGAACTCTTGTTGAGAAGCTAGGGCTTAAGCTTTTGTTGATTGAGTTACATTTTGATTTGAGTTGTTCTTGAATGCTAGAGTGAGGCTAAAGTTATGTAGTTCGCTGGAATGAAGGGATTTTCATTGTAGGAAAGGTTGTAATTGGAGGCCAAACACATTAGGATTTAGATGGTGCTCTTGAGGTTCTTTGTGTTCTTGGGGATTTTAAGGATTCTTGAGTTTTATTTGGTGGTTGTTTGATTCAAGAATGTTATGGTGCTTTTTTAGCATAAGAATGCTGCCTAGAAAACCTCTTTGGGTGTACAAAAGGTTTGGTTGAGTTGGATGTAAAACTAACAAACAAAAGATCGAAGTTTAGTGTAGAAATCAGGCTTGTCCGGGGGTGATAACCGGTCATGTTGATCACGACAAGATAACACAACCGGAAAAATGGGCAGTGGACTGACCAATCATCCGGACGTGATACCCGGTCGTGATCAACACAACTAGACATCATGACCGGACTCCCTGTTTTTCAGTTTGACAACTTTGCACAGCAATCTTCTGGAGACTATATCTTGGTCAATTCAACTCCTAATTAAGTTCTGTTTGATTCTAGAAATATCTATTTTAGATAAGCTTCAAGCCTGTCATTTAACCAATTAATTGGGCTAATGTTGTTTTGCTTGTTTCGTGTTTTCTTGCTACCTTGAGTAGTCCTAAGGGACTATTGTACCCTTCTTTGGTATATGGCTGCTTTATCAGCTATCAAGGGTCATGAAAAGATTAAGCATGATTATGTATATGACATATACTTTCATATGCGTGTTGATGCATTTATTTGATCAAATGTTTGCACATGATGGTTTAACGGAGGCAACCTATTTTGTTGTCCTCCTTGTTGTTATATATTTGTATTATATGTAGATGTGACTGATTTGTGTGCGTGCGACAAGGTTACAACCACTCTATAGGCATGGTAGCGTTTTGTTTCCACTGTGTGGCATCAGGCTTGCCAGGAGGACTCGATTACCATGGACCCCAATCCCACTCTTACTTGGATGTTAATCCTTAGAGAGGTGGGTCGTAGGAACTTGGGTTTATCAGGATTTCCCTAAGGTATGAAGTAAGGGGTTGTTATTGATGATTGTTACAATGTCGGCCAACTTCAGCAACTGCAAGACAACTGTATCCTTTTAATCTTATGTTACCACTCTTGCTTGGGCCCTAGCACCATGGAGAGTTAGGATATATGTAGTTGATATCTTATTATATATTACTATTGTTTTACTAATTGATCATGTATGCATGGCATAGTTTTCTAAAGGATTGTGAAAAGACAAAACACTTGTGAAAATTCCCTTCCCATTATCCCTCGCTGAACTAACTGGTGTAACTCACCGTTTTCATTACCAATTTTAGGTAAGGCTGAGCCCGAGCCTACTGTATAGGCCGAGGGCAAAGCTGCATTGCTTGATGAGGAAGATTTCTATTTGTTGTGATTCTCGCATGTACTAGAAGATGTTCTTTTCATAATGGTAGGCTAACTTATGAACTAGTTCAACTTCATGTTATGTAACTATTCTTTTGAATACTTGGGAATGTAATTAAACTTGCACTTAATTCTTTTGAGACCTAGAGGTTGCTGTTGAAGTTGTATCAATTACAGGTGAATTCTAGGTCTTGTATATATTGAACAGGTTCATGTATGAAGAAGTGTCTTAGGAGTTGGGCCACCTTTTGAAGTTTCTTGTGGTTGCAAATGTATGTTAGGATGTTAATTCATGATTTTACAAGTATTAAGTATTCAACACATCATGTGCTAGCCTTTGTTTAGCGATGGGTCGAGGTTGGGGCGTGATACCTTTTAGTGCTATTAGAGCTAGCCGTGGTTAGTATAGAGGTAGCTAGAGTTAGCGTAGTCCGAGTTTTGAACTAGGGTCCGTGGGTAGATGCCTAGTTTGAAGATGTTCTAGTTGCTTGAGTATGTTTATGGGATTTGTGTGCTTATGTGTGAACCATACGTGCTTATATGCCATGATTACTTTTTCTTATATGAACTTATGTGTTAGATATAATCATGTTGCATACATGATAGAAGTACTAGTAGTGCATGGGTACATGTCTCATCTAATGCATGCGTGCTATATAACCGTGAAATGGTATATCTTCTCTACCTATAGATAGTAGGACCTAACACCCGCAGTAACGCTAGAGCTCAAGCGACTGGGAATGCAGAACAAACCAATCCATGGGTAGCAATGTTCAACATGATGGTGACTACTATCGACCGTATGAGTAGAGTGATAGAGCAGTAAGCCACAGGTGGTATTGGTAATAATAACAACAATGGATCGGGTAGTAACACCGGTGGCAATGGGGAAGGATGGAACGTTGAAGGACTTCTTGAGCTATGACCTCTTAGATTCCATGGTGAACCGGATGACGAAAAAGAGAAGTCTTGGCCTGCGGATGTTAAGAAAATATATGATACTCTTAATTATACGGAGGTGAAGAAGGTGCAGTTTGCAGTATTCTTACTATATGGAGATGCCGAATAGTGGTGGCACATCAAGAAGCTTCGATGGGAGCAACAAGATACGCCAATAACATGGGCTAACTTTGTAAGGTCCTTCAAAGGGAATTATGTCTCAGAGATGGCCCGAGAGAGAAAAGAAGAGGAATTCCTTACATTGAAACAGGGTGGCATGATAGTGATACAGTATGAAGCCCGTTTCAACAAGTTATCCCATTATATCCCTGGGTTGGTCCAAACAAAAGGTAGAAGGATCAAGCTGTTTATTCGAGGATTGAGGCCCGAGATCCAACACTTCGTAGTTGCACATCGCTTTGCCACGTATGCTGATATGATTGATATAATGACAAGAGTTAAGAAGAGGAAGTTAGACACTCGTGGTGGACCGAGTCAGATTAACATGAGGCCATCAGTTTCACAAGCACCACTGAGGTCTTATCTTACTCAGAGTCAAGCTCAAAGCCAAGCAAGACCAGCTGCCAGCAAACTACAACCTAGTATTTCGACAGCCCAGACGACTACTGGTTCTCCAGGTAGTATAGCTACATCTCAGGGTATAGTTTGTAATTATTGTAACAGGAGGGGACATATTGAGGCCCAGTGTTGGAAGAAAACGGGCAATTGCTTGAGTTGTGGTGGTGATCAACACTTGGCTAGGGAATGCCCGAAATGACTCAAGCAAACACACAGACCGCATGCAGTATCCTGACACAGAGGGTTTAGGCCCGAGTTTATGTTATTGATCAAAGAGAGATTCCAAAGGCTGCTTCTGTTGTTGAAGGTACCTTCCTGGTTCTATATCAATTGGTTAAGGTACTTATAGATTCTGGAGCCAGGAATTCATTTATTTCTCCTCAGTGTGTGCATCGCATTAAGTTGCAAGTTGTACCCTTGCCATGTCATGTAAAAGTTAGCACACCTATGGGCACTATGTGATAACCTGAACCCGACATGCATTTAATGGCATTTAATTGCATTTAATTAAGTGTTATCTTAAATGTTAGCATTGAATTTTATGTTTATTTTTAGTTAAACATTCATTTGTAACTTTATTTTCATATTTATGTTAATCGGTTTTATTTTTCTTGCATCTTACTGCTCGGTTTTCAATTAAATGAAAAGTAGTGCCGAGCTGGAGTAAATTTTGAACTATGTTGTTTTGCAAAAATTATATTTTCTTAAATTCTTTGAGATTTAATTGTTATTCTTTTATTGTCGCAAAGTGCATTGCATTTCGAGAGCGATAGTTAGAGAGTGTTTTCTAGTCCTCAGCAAATAGTGAAAACTAGTGTTTGGTGTTTTAATTTTAGTAGTTTAATTATTATTAACTGGAATTGGATTTATGTTAGTTGTTTTAGCTTTAAAATGCATGAAATAAGCTTAGTTGACCAATCTTCACTTAAGTTTGACTTTGCAAAATGACCATTTTGCCCTTGAGCTTTGTCAATTCTTTTAAATGGCCAAAAATCAATAAAATGATTAGAAAAAAACAAATCTCAAAATGCCCTTTAAGTCCTTGCCATGGCCGAATCTCCAAGGAGGAAAAAAAAGATTTTTCTTGCATTTTCTTCTACAATCGTACGTGGAATTGCTCAGGGGTCGTGGCTCGGGTCCTTGCGGGTCTTGGTCTTCAATCTCTGTGAGGGTTTTCACACTTTTGTGCATTTAAATTCGAATTTGAATTATGTGTCAAATTTTTAGATTTGATATATAATGTGTTATAATGCATGTAATTGCTTGATATAGCTTCCTTTGAGTTCGTAAAGCATTGTTTGATAGTTATTTAGCAATTTTTACGATTGAAACTGCGTATTTGAAATTGGGGAAGAACAATAAATATTGAATTATGAATAGTAAACTCTAGAATTTTGAATTTTGATCCGAATTGCGATTGCTTGACTTGGATATGTGCCATTAGTGATAGAAAGATAAAATGTGCAATAAAAACGTATCGGCCTTTGATAAAATTGGAAATTAGACAAAGAAACATAAAAGGGTCGTTTGACCAAAAGTTGACCGTGCTCGAATTGAGTTGGGGGTTTTGCTATTGAGGGCATGGAAGAACTTTTGGCGCTGTTGTGGCGTTGATTGAGTGACCGGTTAGCATAGCTGTAGTTCAAACGCAGTAAGTGGACTTTCAGGCTTTGGTTCGAAAATGGAGGTTTTGTGACATAGAAATGTGCCTTGTAGTGCCTAAGTGAACGTAGTGAAATCGGTTTCCTAATCCTATAGCTCGTTTGCCCGTAATTGCCTTTGGAAGTTAGGGATTTAATAGTGATAATTGTCATTTCTCTGTTTTTGAATTGCTGCTACTTGTTTTATTGATGTTATTGTTGATATTAGTGATAGTTAAGATGAAAAGTTAATTGAATGCTAGTATTGATTGTAAATGCTTGATATCTCGTTTATCGTCTTTAATCTGTATTGTTGTGCTATCGCTTGTTTGTCACCTTGTATCGTGTCTTGCATTGCATAGTGTCAGGCGCGTGAGTGATGGGCCTCTCTGGGTAGCCTCGGGTTGCCAGTGTTGGTTGCTCTAGCTCCGTGTCCTATTCCCATTCTCGCTTGGGTTGCCTCCCAGGGAGATTTTGGGTCGTAGAATTGATGGATACTTTCGGGGTATTCCAAACTGAAGTTATAAGGTGGTTGTGCGCTTATTGTCATCATTGTCAACATCAAGTTCGAGATTGATGTATCGCTCGTGAAATGGTACATTGCTCGTATGAGTGAACCATAGCCTTCAGAGTGTGATATAGCTTTGAATGGTTGTGTTCATTCTTTTATTAGTTGTTTATTGTATTGATTGTTTATTTTGATTACTTACTTGTCAGTTATATTGCTTAACTGCCTTATTTGCATTGTACAACTTTCTTTCTCTCTACCTCGATATATGTCTCGCCCTCACTGAGTATACGTGTTGTGTATACTCACTCCTCACCACCACATTTCAGGAAATGCCTTGTTAGCTGGAAAGTTCGTGATTACGTGAAAGTTCGTGCTTAAAGAGTTGTCTTGCGTACTATGTGGCTTGAGTTGTCAAAGATGCAAAGATGTATGTTTCATGTGTTGTTTGTATTTAATGTTAAGAAGGAATGTAATATAAGTTTTCTAGGTTATTGAAGTGGTATGATAGGTTAGTTCATGTATTTAGTTAGTATAGCTTAACTTTAATGCATGTTGTATTGTTTAAAGAAAGAGTTAGAATAGTCTAGCACTTGGAAAGGTATGTATGTTAGCTGTGATTAATTGTTGAGAACCGAGGCTCGGATGGCCTTGAGGTGGTAAAATTTGGACATGGTATTGGTCTATTTATATGCTGTCGCAGGTTTGTGTTTTTGCCTAGAAACAGGGGAGACTCCGTCCGTCTTCCCAAAAATTTTGCCCGAATTTGGAATTAGGTTGTGATTAGATTGATTGATAGAACTCCCGGTCTCAAGAGGGATCGGGGTGTTACACACTAAGTATGTCTCTAAGTTTGGTTGTAAGCCTTGCAAGATTTAGATAAAAGATTGAGAATTTGTAACTAATCATGTGGTGCTACCATTCCAAGATTATGATGTCATCTTAGGGATGAATTGGTTGGCTAAACATTATGCACAATTGGATTGTCGTACGAAAGTTGTGAAGTTTTAGGTACCGGGATAGCTAGTTATTAGGGTGAAGGGAAGATGTGACATGCCGAAAAAGACCGTGGTATCCTCAATCAAGGTTGTGAAGATGATGAGGAAAGGTTGTAGTGGTTATTTGGCTTACTTAATCAACAAGCCAACAGATCAAACAAAGTTAGCCAAAGTGCTAGTGGTTAAGGAGTATGCTGATGTATTTTCAGAGGAGTTACCAGGATTGCCACTTGAAAAGGAAATTGAGTTTGTGATTGAAGTGTTACCCGGTACGCAGCCTATCTCCATAGCTCTGTACCGCATGGCTCCAACCAAGTTGCAAGAGTTATAGATTCAACTACAAGGCATGTTAGAGAAGGGGTGCATACAACCTAGTTCATTCCCTTGGGGTGCACTGGTATTATTTGTAAAGAAGAAGGATTGAACATTGAGGATGTGCATTGACTACAGGGGGTTAAACCAGGTAACTATTAAGAACAAGTATCTGTTACCTTTAATTGATGAGTTGCTTGACCAGCTTCAAGGAGCCAAAGTCTACTCCAAATTCGACTTGAGGCAAGGATACTATCAACTCCGCATTAACCAGGAAGATGTCCCGAAGTCAGCCTTCAGAACGAGGTACGAACATTATGAGTTCATTGTGATGTCATTTGAGCTAACAAATGCTCTTGTCGCTTTTATGGGCTTGATGCACAGGGTATTTCAAGCTTATCTGGACCAGTTCGTGGTCATCTTTATAGACGATATCTTGGTGTACTCAAAGACTGGGGAGGAGCACGAAAGGCATTTACATTTGGTGTTGTAGAATCTGTAAAACCCCGCATTTTGCCTATGTGCATTTGCATAATCCTATGTGCATTCACCTGATTATATATGTGTAATTATATAATTATGAGGGCAGTTATTTATTTTGAGTAAACGGTCGATTAAAATGTGTATGCCTAACATGTTAATAATACATTTGAATTAGAAGGCATTAATTTTGACCTTTGGACTTCCAATTTGAGTTGACTATATAACTTCACTATTCAAAATTAGAAGACTTTAACTTGACTTTTGACCAAGTCTTCCATGTAAGGCCTTAGCCTAAACCTATGTGCATTAGCATAAACCCTAAGTGCATTTACGTGATTATATGTGCTTTTACCTTTTTCAATTAGTCAATTAGAAGTAATACGTATGATTTTGAAGCCGTCTAGTACCTCTAAGACCTAATTATTCTAGCTAGACCTACCTGGACCATTTACTTAGCGATTTTAGCTTACAAGACCCTAGGTTGACCAAGTCTTCCATCGAGCTTGACCAATTGACTAACCAATGCCCACCTACTAACTAGCATACTAACAAAACCAAAAGAAGAAAGGAAATAAAGCCATAAGCCTTAGCTAGTAGGAAAAGAAGATTACTGGCTTTGAAATGAAATTATTCTTAGTGTTATAGCTTACGTGCCATGTATTTTGTTGTGCTTAGCTTCTTTGCCAATTGAACTATATTTGCTAGATTAGATACCTTTAATTTTACTATGATTGGGTAACTAAATGGTTAACTAGCTATTTCTTACTTAATTTCATATTAGTAGCTAAACTAGTTAACTATAGCTAATTAACTAGTCAATAACCTAGCCACTATCTAACTAATTGGTCTCCTAATTAGCACCACACATTACTTAGTTTATATTATATTATGTGATACATAATATTAGCAAAACCCAAGACCAAGTGACTGGCCATGCAAGGAAAAGGTAAAGAATAATGTTGCTTTTAAGTATAAGCCTAGTTTGTCCTAGAGTTCATTATTATTGCTAACACTTGACTTGCATTTTACCTTGTACACCAACATCATTCCTTAGCACACTTAATAAACAACAACTAGACGACAAAGGGGGTAGGGTACACGGCCAAGGGAAGCAAGAAAAATCAGGAAAAGTAGATAAGAGTTTTAGTGCTATCATAGTTTGTCATAAGTTGCAATCATGACCTTTTTGTCTTGCCTTTGACCCCAATCACTACCACTTGCATTTGTCACTTATATAATACTATATTGCACTTACCAAGCAAGCAAAATCTGAAATGAGAGGCCACTTGGCCGACCATGCAAGGAAAAGGAGAGAAAATGACTTAGTTGAGTGATTTTAGTCATTTTATGTTGTCTTTTTGCTAGCACAATCATTGTACACCACTACCACTTTCACTTAGCCGTTATACAACCTTAGATTACATTTAAAACACTGGAAAGTGGCCTGCAATAGCCATGTTGATCTGCCATATATGTTGGGAAAGAAAGAGGACAAATGATTGCTTGAAGTGTTGAAAAAGCTTGTCATAAAATGCAATGATTTCATTTTGTCTTTAGTCCTCCTACCACCACCACTTGCATAAATCATTATACTACATTATAATACACATAACAAACCAAAGAACTCAGCAAAATGCAGCCCCTTGGCCAGCAATGATGATAGAAGACAAGAGAATTGATGGTTGCTTGGAGTGTTGAGCTAGAATTGTCATAAGAGTCATCATTGCCTTGACCATCCAAATCGGCCACTTGCTCCACTTGTTTCAGCCTTTTTAACCACCACCCATCACACTTATAACACACACAACAATCTGAAGTTGATAGAGAAGAGAGGGAGGCAAGAAATAGAGAGAGAAAGGGAGAGAAAACAAGAAAGAAAAGAGAGGTGTGGAAAGAAGAAAATCTGGGAATTCCAGTGAGCCTTGTGCCACTTTTCTACCATTTCTCTTGCTAATTATTGCATCACTAAGCTAACGTGAGGCAATAAATCATTTTCTAAAAGGGTCATGAGCATTTCTATGTGTTGCCATGCATATAGCTAGAAATGAAGATAATGCAAGTTAACTTGAGCTAGGCAGTTTGTTCTTCTCTGTGCAGTGTTTGTGTTTGCCTCGTTTGACATAGCAAACCTTGATATAATTTAATGAATTTTTGATATAGTATACAAAAAGTCCAGATGAACAATTTCATGTTTTAGGTAAAATCAAATTATGTGGTTAAAAGTGAGTTCTCGGGCGATTTCATTCCATACCTATGTGCATGTATAAAATCTGATCTATGGTCTTTGCATGGTTGATTTGTGATGGTAGACCTGTATGGTTTTTGGCTAATTTTCACCTATATTATGCTATACTTATAGTAGAACATATCCCATGTGGTTGCATGTGCTAGTGTTATGGTTAAGGCTATAAACGAAGGCTACTTCAGCTGGGTACATACGTATGAGTTCATTGCATGCAGATTTTTAGTTTGTTATCTTGCATCCTGAACTTGCGTAGTCACTTTGACAAAGTAAATCTTACCTAAATGAGCCCATTTTTGGACATGATGTACACAAGACATAATGGAACAAACTTCATGTTGCACAAACTATCCAATTCTGACTGGAACCATTTTAAATAAGGCCATTCCAGTGAGTTTCCCGTTCTCATGCTGAGTTGGCAGAATCACGTAATGTTTTTGTAAATACTATAACTTGCTCATTTCAACTCCGAATCCGGATTCGTTTGATTCTAAGACTATCTAATTTTAATGAACTATCTACCTGTGAAATTTTAGCCATTTCTAAGAATGGTAAGGTTGTCAACCGAACTAGAAAGTTACTGCTTGTGTTGTTTGGGCTTTTCAGTTGCAATTCTTGAAGTTCTAAGTTCTTGCATGTGTTCAAAAGTTAATCAATCATGGTTATAAGTTTGTGTATGAAGTATCAATGTGTATATATGCATGCTAGACCTACTTGTACTTGAATTATGTGCACAATGGATGTTACGAAGGTGTGTTTCACAAAGTTAGGCTTGCATGTTAACTCGGTATGACCCTATCACTCGTTTAATGTCTATTATGTTGTTGACATGCAATGGTCTAGTGTGTTCACTATAATTGTTTCAAGAGCAATGTAAAGCTAAAATAATGCTAAAGGACGAGTAACATTCCTACTTGGTTAATGGCTAAGTGTCGTGTATACGTTGATCAGTCGCTATTGAACCATGATTATATGCTAGCTTATGTGGTCTCATGGTATATTAGTGCATGTTAAATGTCTTACTACATGTCCTGTATGTGTATAAGGTATTATGGAACATGTTTATAAAGCTAACGAAACATGTTGAATTTGGGTTGTCTATCTTGCATTTTGAAGCCTAGTATGATATTAAAGTGTATCAATGGTCTAGTGTACTTTTTGGAACTGTTTCAAGAGCAATGATATGTTATAAGTAACGAACGGGTGACCTACTTTGTTACCCGTTCTTATGTACCTAACTGATATTTACCGTAATATGTGTTACTTGTTAAATGTTCATGTGAAAAGCAAAACGAAACAAAGTGAATACGTGCTACTTGTTAAATTTTCAAGTGAAAACAAAACGAAATAAAGCGGATGGTTGCAACCATAAAACAGATACGGTAGCATTTGTGTTGCACTAGGCAGCATCGGGCTCGCCAGGTGATGACACGACTACTGATGTTCTATTCCTTAACCCGAATAAACGGGGGTGTTCATAGGGCGTGGGTCGTAGGTAGCATACTTGCAAAGTATTGCTTGGTATATAGGGGAAATGATCATGTTGGTGATATAAAAAGATGGCATCAATGAATGTTTATTTACCTTGTATTATTTGAATTACACTTGTTGCATAAATTTGTTGCATGGCATGATTTCAAAAGGGTTTTCATAAATAAAATGAGTTTCAAAACCTCTCTATCCCCTTTCCCTCACAGAGTTTGTGAAAACTCATTCCCGTTTGCTAATCTTTCAAGTGAGCCTAAATTAGAGTATGTACAATACGTGACTGAAGAGGTCGTGGTTGAACCTGATGTTTGATATCCTTATGGAATGCTATTATGTTGACTTGGATATGTACCTGTTGTGTTTAGGATTCTGTTTGTGTATGTTACATATGATAACACTTTTAATTGGTTGTGATAGACTCTTGGAATGGGATATTAACCTACTTGGGATGTTTATGTTTGCTAGACTTGCTATGGTACATATTGAATCTAGTACCTGAATTTATATTTAATTTGTGTTCTTATCTTAGGATTTTGAATTATAGCCTTACGATATGTACATATTTACGGGTTTAAGGTTCTTAGAATTAGCTATTTGTCTTTAGGCTTCTATCCAATACTTAATTACGATGTCAAGCTTTAATGGTTGAGATCGGGCAGTTCTAGATCCAATTAATGTTCATCATGATAGTACCGTTAAGTTAATTACTGTTCATAGCAATGATGTTGTAGTTGCAGATCGAATTTCAATTTCAGAAGAGCTTAGGCTACGGGAATTAGATAGAAGTAATACTATGTAGGTTAAGATCACCTAAAGAAGATGCAAAGCTCACAGAGTACATCAAGAAAAATGGCCTAGCTTAAGTTATATCCACGTGCCTTATTCTATGTCCGACCGTCAATTCCAAACTCTTTAGGAGCTATCCTTGCAGAAAGGTACATCTCGATTATGAAATGAGGATTTGGAACCTAGCAGTTATTAGAACACGGGCTAATATAAGGCACCTTAGCGGACTTAGGAGGAATAATCTTCTTAAGCCCGTGGCATCACGATCCCATATTGAACGGTGTAGATGTAATTCGGGGCTATTAGAACAATGGTGGTATCAGAGATCATGTTAGCGAAATGAGGTCGTAACAGAAACTGAGGGAGCATCAATTATATGCCAAGTTTAGTAAATGTGAGTTCTGGCTCAAGTAGGTGGCATTCTTGGGGCATGTGATTTCTCAAGAGAGGATTGCGGTAGATCCTTCAAAAATTGATGTCGTACACTCCTTAAAGAAGTCGGATAATGTTACCGAGGTGCAAAGTTTTCTTGGCCTAGTAGGATATTACAGGAGATTCGTGAAAGATTTCTCAAAGATTGCAAGACCACTTACAAAACTCACACAAAAAAAAGATCAATTTCGTATGGGATGATAAGTGTGAGAACAGTTTCCAAGAATTGAAGAAGAGATTGATAACTTCCCCCATACTAGCATTACCCAAGGGAAGTCAAGGGTTCGTTATTTACACTGATGTCTCAAAGGAAGGGTTAAGATGTATTTTGATGCAAAATAATCATGTCATTGCTTATGCATCACGGAAGCTGAAACCTTGTGAGGTAAATTATCCTACACATAATTTAGAGCTTGCTGCCATTGTTTTTGCATTGAAAAAGTGAGGCATTACTTGTGGGGAAGTCAATTTGAGGTGTTTACTGATCACAAGAGTCTGAGATATTTGTTTTCTTGAAAGGAGTTGAATATGAGACATAGGAGGTGGATAGAACTTCTGAATGACTACAACTGCATGATCAATTTATGTGCCAAGAAAGGCAAATGTTGCGGTAGATGCTTTGAGCCGGAAGGCGAGTTTAGCAAGACTAGAAGTTAAAGAATGGGAAATGCTCGAGGAGCCAAGTCAATGGAGGCCTAAGTTGATAAAGAATAGGGTATCTTTTACTGCTCATTTGGTGGTGCAACCAGCATGGTTGTCTTAGATTCGAGGAGCTCAACAACAAGATCCCCAGTTTCAGAAGATTAAGGATAGTAAACGAGATTTCAAGTTACATGAAGATGGATTGTGGAGATTCAAGAATTGGGTTTATGTGCCGAATGACCCAGGGTTGAAACAGAAGGTACTTGAAGAAGCCCATAATTCGAGGTATACAATTCATCCTGGAGGTACGAAGATGTACCAAGATTTAAAACAGTATTATTGGTGGAACAATATGAAGCATGAGATTGCGGAGTTTGTATCTCAATTCTTAACATGTCAACGGGTGAAAGCATAACATCAAAGGCCTATAGGGCTTCTACAACCTTGGGAGGTTCCACAATGGAAATGGGAGGATGTGACAATGGATTTTGTAATGAAGTTGCCAAGGTCAACTAGAGGATGTGACATAGTTTGGGTTGTTGTGGATCGATTGACAAAGACTGCTTACTTGGCAATGAATAAGAAGGAAGATGTGGGGAAGTTGGCCGAGTTGTATGTGGCTAATATTGTGAAATTGCATGGTATGCCAGTGAGTATTGTGTTGGATTGAGATCCTCGATTTATATCTCGTTTATGGGAGAAGTCGCAAGGGGCTTTGAGCATAGAGTTGAAGCTCAGCACGTCATATTACCCTCCGACTGACAGACAGTCGGAGAGAACCATCCAGATTTTTGAGGACATGTTGAGGTCATGTGTATTGGATTTCGGCGGTAGTTGGGAGAAGCATTTGCCTTTGGCAGAATTTGTTTATAATAACAACTATCAGGCAATGATTGACATGGCACCATACGAGGCTTCGTATGGTAGGAAGTGTAGGTCATCTTTATACTGGGATGAGGTCAGTGAGATGAGAGTCGTCAATCCTGATGTGACTGTATTTGTAGCACTCAAACCATGGTATTTGTACTACATTTGCATCTTAACTCTGGAATAAAATACAACACTTTTATACTTTCGATACAATGTAGGTTGATATCGAAAAGTGAAGAATCAGACCCGAAATGGTCCAAATTGAAAGTCAGGAAGTAAGAATGGGGAAGCACGAGAAAAGGTGGAAGAATGAATCTTATAGAGAAGAAATTTGACATAAACTAGCATGAAATCGGACTCGGAACATTGACCGGGATAATCTTGAATAGTGACCCATATATGTTTTTAGCAAATCTTACTAGTTTTTTGGGTAGAAACGACATTCTAAGCATACTGCAGGACATGTCCTGTACGTGGAATGATTTTAACCAAATTTCATCGTTTGGAGGATTAAAACAGTAAAAAAGCCTAAAAATGTATTGGTCAATGATCCGGCCAAAGTCAACAAATACAAAAAAATCAAATTTTCTTAGAATTTTGCTTATAAATAGGGCATCACCCCTTTGAGAATTTGTAATTAATTTTGGAATATTGTCAATATTTTTGACATAATTTTGAGTTAATTCTAGTTAGTTTTAATTAATTTTAGTTAATTTAGTAGTTAAATACGGGGAAAGGAAGTCCCGCCTAGGTAGCTCTTATTCAGGAAAATTTTGCCTAAATAACTATTTTTAGAAAGAAATCCGACCCAAGTAATTATTATTTGGGAGAAGTTCTGCCCAAATAGCTTTTAATAGAAAAGCTCGTATTCGGGGGAAATCAATTCCGCCCGAATAGTTATTTTGTGTTGGACCTCTGCTGAAATTTCAGGAATCAGAAATACGCGTTCGTCGATATGGGGGAGCCTTTCTTGACTCTCTTTTATTTACATAATTCGTATTCATTTATTTCTGAGTAGATTGATATCTAAGGGAGAATATTATAAATGATAGTCTTTTAATATATGGTCTTGAATTCGGATTATACGCTTTAAATTCAATATATGGCTTGTTTTAATTTAGTATTGTCATTCATACGTAATGCTTTTTAGTAGATGATATGATTGCTTTACTGTCGACATTGTCTTTCATAACGTAATGCTTTTAAGTAGATGTTATGATTACTTTACTTTCGTGCTATGTATCTATGTTTTAATAGTGAATCAAATAGCTTGACAACCTTATATTTCATGAACTATAGGTAATACTTTTAAGTAGACCATAGTTTTTAGACCCAGTAAGGAGAAGTTGATTGCTTAGTCAAAACAGACCTTTTACAATAGGTTGCAAGGATAGGTCCATACTATGGCTGTATGCTCACAAATGGCACAACACCTACATCAGAGTTAGTAATCGGGATTTTAATAAGCAAAGTTAATTGACTAGGTTAGATGCTCGTAGCTTAACACTTGCATAAAATCAGATAATCCTGAATACCGAGTCTAGATTAATTTCCTCATTTACATATTCGACCCCTAGATCACCACCTCTCGTATTCAACCATTAATGAGTTTAACTTAGACAATTTAGTTTGTTTAATTTAGTTTACATTTCTGCATGTTACCTAAACCCTCTTTGCGAACTGTCACTTAAGCACTTTAACACTTTCGCACACTACTTAACTAACTTAACTAACGAGTTTCCCTGTGGAATTTGACTCCGCACTCAGAGCACATTACACTACAAAGATTCGTGCACTTTAGGGTATTAAAACTTGGTCATTTTGCACCTATTTATAACATACCATTTAATCACATCAAGTTTTTGGTGTCATTGCCAGGGAAGCACGATGTAGTTTAGTTTTTGATAAAAGTATATGTGAACTTGTTTAAGTGTTTATTCTATCCACTTTATTTTTTTAAAATAATAATAATAATAATAATAAAATACAATAAAATAAAAAATAAAAGTAAAAAAAATAATAATAATAAATAATAATTGTTGGGGATATGCCCTAATATTATAGTTTGAGATGACCTTATTAGGGTTTAATAAGGATATGCTTACGTGTTTGTAAGTTATTCATAATCTCCGCTTCGATATGAATATGACCCTAATGCTTATCCGAGAAGAAAAATGTTCTAAAAGGGTTTAGGATATTTTGCATTTTTTCTTCAATATGATAAACATTAAGGATTGATTCATAGCCCTTTAGATTATTCAACCGATACTAGGATAATCGAGTACAGATTATCATATGTTATTACCTTTGATTAACATAGTGATGTTAATGATAAAGGATGACATGCGAAGTGCCAGGACAACATGATGATGTGGACTAATAAACATATGAGTGATCGTCAGTGTATGGATCATTGAATGTGACAACAAATAGTGAGCAGCATGATTTCATGTTAATAGTTTACTATTTAGTTGGGAATTGTGCAAATTAATCCTTAGACTTGAGAAATTACAGCTGCCAGTTATATCAGAGGCTAAATATTACGTTTGGACAATACCCGTCTTCCATAAGGTAGGTTACGACCTTTCGTATTTTAGTTTTGTGGTATGAATCGACAAGTAATTGTCAAGATAGGATATGTTAACCTCCGACGTAAGGCAATGTTCTATGATATTTGAGATCGGTCGTTAAACGAAAAAGTCCTTGGCCAAGGCTAGTATGAAGTAATGGAAAGGAGTTTTTCCATAGTAGCCATCTCTCGTTTCACCGATTCAGATTTATACATAGTATCAGAGGTCGACTTAACCATTTCATGGTCCTTTTCCGATCGGGGCATTCTTAATAGAAGGATCGGACTGTACACTAATTCTCGACGGCTAAATAGATTCATAAAAGATGTCGTCTTCATTATCGTATACATTCTCATGGTGCATTCATTGCTAGTACGTCACTCATGAGCATAAGGGTATTTTGGTAAATGACGGAGACATTTTTCGAAATAGATAAGGAGATTTATCGGTCCCTCATCGGTACGCGATTGTGAATCTAGAAGGTCACACACTAATAAGAATCATGAATTAGTTCACCGATAGCTTGTATTATGTGGTTGATGACTTTAAGGCATTAAGAGTCACCAATGATGGTATTTGGGGCAAAAGTATAATTTTGAAAAGTTTTGGGGTCAAATTGTAATTATCGAAACTTTTGGGGCCAAACTGTAATTATTGAAAAGTAGTTTCAATATATTTATTCTAATAGAGATTGGAATTGGCAAAAATATTATATATATATATATATATATATATATATGTAAAGATGTTTATATATGTATATGTGTAATGATGATGTAATTTGTGAAATGTCACGTTATCATCCTAGTCATCAAATGAAAAAGGCAAATTAATGATTGGGCATTGACATGTGTCATGGAGATGTAGGATTGTCCATGTCATCAATCCTAGTCATTTGAATTTGAAATTGATGGATGAGATTAACTTTTGAATAAAGACAAAAGAATCTTGTCCATTGCTTTTGATGATAGAACCTTTTGGCCAAGTGTCAAGAGAGAGAATAAAGTTAACCTTTGGATTTCAATGATTGGAATCCTAGGATTTGCATGGCTTTAACTTTGGAATAAAGCAATTGTGATTGGCTATCTCAATAAAGTAAGATTATATATATATATATATATATATATATATATGAGTATGTTATATATATATATAATAATAATAAGATGATAAAATTCTATCTCCTTCCACTCACATTTTCGGCCAAGCCATGGAGGAGAGAGAAAGTTGAAATCTTGCCATGTAATGCTAATGATTATGATCTATTGACATGCATGGCTTGGTTTATTGAATCAAGAAAGTGATTAATTTTGATTGGCTCTTTCTATATGCATGTAATATATTAAAAAATAGATGACAACCTCTCTCTATGTGATACACACACATTCGGCCAAGGCTATAGAGGAGAGGAGATAGAAAGTTCATCTTCTTCCTCAAGCATAGTGTATTTTCTGCCATTGATAGGTTTTCAAAAAAACTTTTTCTTTTTGATAAAACACCACATACACATTGTGATACCCCGAACCTGGCATGTATTCAATAGCATTTAAAGTTCATTTAAATTGCATTTTATTGACTTTTTACTTTCTTTGACCAAACTAGTTGACTTTTCATCTACATTGACCAACTAGGACAAGGTGGGAATTTTTGAAATGTTTAATAAAGGGCAAACTTGGGATTATAAATAAAAAAAATGCAATGTTAAGTAAGTCAAATTTTGGGTCAACTTTGGCATTAAATCTGAACCAATTGGGGAAGAGTTAGGTAAGAAATTATATATGGTTGGAAATCTCTATGTGTCTAGTTTCTGAGGCTTCAAACCGTTCGTGAATTGGAGTTTTCTAGAAGAAGTTATGACCGTTTTCGTAAGGTCGCGCATAGCTGTTTTGGTTTAGCGGGTTGACCGAAGCTTTGACCATTTGACTTCAACTTGTCATCTTATATATGCATAATACATTACAAAAACAAGCAAAAATCTGGAAAAAAAAAGAAAGGGCCAAAACCATAGGAGAAAAAGAAAAAAAAAAGATTTCAACATCAAAACTTCAAATCTTCGCGAGAGCTTGCACGGGGTTGTTTCCGAGGCTTCCAACGTGGTTTTCCTAGCATCTAGTAGCGTCTAAGGTGAGGGTTTCATCGTTATTTGCGCATTTGAAATTATTATGCCTAAACTTTAATTTTTAGGAATTATGCGTAGATCGTTATTTTATCTGTTTTGATGCTTAAAGAATGTTCCTTGACAATTGTAGAACACATATTTGTAGACTTTTAGCATTTTCTACGGTTGAAAATAGCAATTGAAATTTTAAATGCAAATGGAATAGTAAAATATGAATAGTAAACCCTCGTTACGTTAAAGTTGTTTCGTTTTGCGTTCTGTTGATGTAGGAAGGTGCTAGATATGCTAGAATGCCTAAATGTATGGTTTAATTGGATTGTGTAATGGAAAAACGAGAAAAAATGCCTTGGTACAAGTTGGGGCCATTTAGGTCGAGTTTAGCGTTTCCCCGTAATGCATGAAGGCGATGTCTCGGGAGGCCATGGAAGCACTTTTGGTGCAGTTATGACATTGGTTGGGTGATCGGTTGAGGTAGCTGTAGTTCAAACAAGCAAAGGGGGAAATCAGGGCTTTGAGAGAATTCTAGGGTAAAGTAGGGTTTCGTGGACTTTAGACGTGCCTTATGGTGTCCTAGGAGGAGTGGTGATGTCGGTTTCCAAAACTCGTAGCTCGTTTGGAAGTAGTAGCATTGAGAAAGTTGGGGTCATTTAGTGTTTTAGTTGATTTTTATAATGCTTGCTTATATAATGCTTATTGTGGATTATTATGCTTGTTATACTTGATTATGATTGAATTGTATATCAATTGTTGATAATGCTTGTTAGTGTTGTTCTTGTTATTTTATTGATTGTAAATGCTTATTGTATCGCATGTTGATACTAATCTGCACTTCAGTGCCTTGCTCGATTATCGTTATATCCCTCGTATTGCATTGCATTGTGTCAGGTACGTGAGTGACGGGCCTCTCTGGGTAGTCTCGAGCTGCTAGGGTTGGTTGCTCTAGCTCCGTGTCCTATTCCCGTTCTCGCTTGGGTTGCCGCCCAAGGAGTTTTGGGTCGTAGAATTGACAGAGTATGTCCGGAGTACTCTAACGGAAGTTATAAGGTGGGTGAGCCGGCGCGTCATCGTTAAAGTCATCGAAATCATGATTGGTACATTACTCGTTCGAGTGAACCGTAGCCTTCAAAGTGTGGTATAGCTTTGAATGGTTGTGTTAATGCTTTATTTAATTGTACATTGTATTGTTGTTTATATTGAAAGCTTTCTTATTGATTAAATTGCTTAACTGTACCTATTTGCATTGCACGATCTTCTTTCTCTCCACCTTGATATCTATCTCGCCCTCACTGAGTATACGTGTTGTGTATACTCACTCCACACCACCATATTTCAGGAAATGCCTTGTTAGCTGGAAAGTTCGTGGTTACGTGAAAGATCATGCTTAAAGAGTTGTCTTGCGTACTATGTGGCTTGAGTTGTCAAAGATGCAAAGATGTATATTTTCATGTAATGTATGTATTTAATGTTAAAAGGAATGTAATATAAGTTTTATTAGCTTATTGAAGTGGTATGATAAGCTAGTTCATGTATATAGTTAGTATAGTTTAACTTCAATGCATGTTTGTAATATCCAAAGGAAAAGAGTTAGAATGGTATGATAGTCTATTTTATGCAATAAGTTAGTTTAGTTTAGTTGCCAAGCATGAATGTACTTGTCAAAGATAAGAAGAGATAGGTTAGCATTTAAACTGGAAATGTATATTTACTTGTGTTCGCTTGTTGAGAACCAATGCTCGGATGGCCTTGAGGTGTTTATATGGTTGGACACGGTCCTGGTCCACTTATATGCTATTACAGGTTTTACATTTTGCTTAGAAACAAGGGAGACTCCGTCCGTCTTTCCCTAAAAATTATGCCCAGGTTTGGAATTGGGTTGTGATTAGATTGATTGATAGAACTTCTGGTCTCGAGAGGGATCGGGGTGTTACACACATAGCTTGTTACATTGAAGATATACTAGCACATTTTTGTGTTCAAGTAGTAATGTTGAGCTTTGGATGCTTGTGGACCAACTAGACCCTTCAAGTTAGAAGGACTCCATAGCTTTAACTTCAAGCTTCATTACCAACCAAGTTGTCTACGAAAGGTATACCTATGGACCTTGCTACTTTCTTTGTGTATAGTTGATATATGATGTTAGCTTGCTAGTTTATGGACATATATGAAAGAATGCATGTTGATCTTTGCTAGAAAATTTTGAAATATGGCCTGCCTAGTTTCGGCCCTAGCTTGTATCCATGCATCCCTTTCTAGATCTTGAATCCGACAAACATATGTGTAGAAACAAGATATAGTATGTTGGCTTGCACCCTTCAAGTGGTATCAGAGCCTTAGGTTTTTTATGTCCATAGAACTAACTTTTTGGTCTTGTGTTGGTTGGGCCGTGTATGTGCATGTCACCTAGGCCGAAAGTTGGCTCTCAAAATATGCAAGTATTGAAGGTTATGATAAGCCTACATGATTGCATGTTTAGATCTAGTCTGGATCCATGCTTGTATATGTAGATCTTATGAATATATGAACTTTTATATGTAGACTTGAGCTTGCATATTAGATCTATACTTATTAATGGCTTTTTGTCATATGCATGTTAAGAATTGTTGATCTTCTTGTTGGATATGCTAAAGTATAAAGATAATTGTTGAATTTGATCTTTGCATGTCAGCATATGTCCTTGAATCAAAGAGATCATACTAAAACCTAAAAAAGGTATTTCTTGAAATGATCTTTTATGCATGTTTGTAAAGTCAAAACTTGATGAAAACAAGTGTAGTGTTATTATCTTCAGATGGCCGAAATTCCCTTAGTGTGTGAGCTTGGTAATCTGCTTGTGGTTGCCTTGAAGTCCTCAAAAGTTGAAGTAGATTATAAGCATATGTTAAAGTGAAAGTTTGAAAAGTTGTTTTAAACTTATTTTAACTAGTTCATGCATATAATTATGTTGAGGACTATTTGATGATTAAAGGAGTTTAATAGTCAAATAGGCGACTAGTTACATGTCTTGATAATTGCAAAATCAATTTCAAATAATAGAAGGCCATTATATTCTAATCTTGAATTTGGAAATAGTCTAATGTGTTTTATTTAGATATTTCTAAGTTTAAGAAATGTTAAAAGTTATTATATGTTCATATAATGTCTTTTAATAGATTAATGGGCTAAAATGAATGTACGTAGGGAAATGAGACATATTGATTTGGGCTTGGGCCTTCTGTGCATGTTTTAGATTAAATTTTAGACTAATTGAGCCACTTTATGTGATTGGGCAATGGACTTATGTTTTCTTTAAAGTTTTGGGCTTGCATGTGATTATTATTAATTATAAAGGGTTATGAATTAATGTGCCATTATGATTTCCATTAATGAAAGGTGTTTTTCAAGAAAATGAAATAAGTATAGATAAGGTTTAATTTTTCATGATGATGAGTTAATTAGACTTATATGCCAACTTATTATATGTGGATTATTACATACTTGATATGAGTAAACATGCATATATCTTTATCTTGGAAATAGTGAATTTGATCATGGATTTGGGCTTTAGGGTCAATTGTTATTGGGTTGTAATGTGAGACATAAATCTCAATTTATTTCTTGTCAATTGAGAGAATTATGTGGTGAAGACTTTGATGTAATTCTTCAAGAGAAACTTGAAAGAAGCCCAACGGACTTTTCCAAGGAGTTAGAAGCCCAAAGGATTTTTCCAAGTAGTTGGAGGCCCAATGGACTTTTCCAAGGAGTTGGATGCCCAATGGAGATTTCAGTGAGTTGAAGATCTTTTAAAGAAAATAGTTGTATTTCTTTAAGCCCAAAAGCCAAGCCCATAATAAACCATTCATATATCTTTGCATTCATACTATTTAAATTGCTATAATTGTGATTATTAGCTTATAGTACGTAGAATGCTTAATGATTTGATGAGATTATATTAACTCCCTACGTGCAAGCAAATATTATATTTTTAAAAACGGTAAAAGGGGTTTTATCGTAGTCCTCCGCCATCCTAGGATTTTTAATAAGACCTAAATGAATACAATCCTTCTTACCCCAAAGGTAGATGATATGTTTCAAAGTAAGTTTATTAAAATCGCTAAAATGAAACATAAAGATGTGGTTATCTTCCAAAATCTAATAGCCAACATAGCCACAAAGGTTTGAGGTTATTGATTCAATTTGTAGGATAACTAAGTGATGGTAGGTCGAATCTAAATAGATCACTTAATCAACATAGCTACAAAGGTTTGAAATCAAAGTGATTTAGGGACTAAAGTAGACCATACCCTATTTAGAAAAATAGACAACAATGAGTTGTTGACCTTTGGTATTCATGTTTTAACATAGCCACAAAGATTTGAGAAATGTGTCTGATCATAGGAACTTGGTCATCCCACTTAGAGTCTTCTCATAAATTCATGTTTTCTCAATAAAGGAGTATGAGATTTAAAACAAATAGTGGGAGTACCTATTTTTTTTTCCAATATTGTAGCTTTGCATATATTCTTGTTAGCCTGCAATCTTACTTTCTGTTATATTTACTTTCTTCTGTAGTTTATTTATGGCTTCATTCATAAATCCTATCTTGTCCATCCTTAATCATGATTATTTAATTGGACCAAACTTCGAGAAATGGTACAAAATTTCAAGGATAGTTCTCCAATTTGAGAGAATTGAGTATATTATGGATGTCCCGACATTTGCTCCTATAGATGAGACTGCCTCCGAGACTGACAAAATCACGTACTATAAGTGGGTCCAGGATGACATACACTCTAGGAGATATATTCTTTCATCAATAAGTGATGATCTGTGTCGATTCTATGAGGGGCTTCCTCATTCCGTAGATATCATTCGTTCATTGGAAGTATCCTTTGGTGAGCACAGTCAATGTATGAGATTCAAGTTGACCCGTGAGCTTTTTAGTATGAGACTTGAATAGGGTGGTGACGTGAGCCAGCACTACCTTAGGATGATTTACTTGGTAACTCAACTGGAGGTATTTGGTTTCGTCATGGACCCCCGGCTTTAGGTGGACTTGATCTTGTAGTCTCTTCCATCATCCTACTCTCCCTTGATCTTGGACTTACACGTGCATAAAATTGAGGTCACACTGAATGAGTTGCCAGATGTTCTGACTAGCTGGCAGAATCTTGATTTGGGTACAACACTCGATCTTCATGTTGAGTCATCTCCTTCTGTGGTTGAGCCCAACCGAAATAGAAACATTAGAAGAAGGAGGAGAATGAGACATAAGAGGAGCCGAGTTGGGGCATTCTTACTAGGAGATCTCTTATCAAAAGGGGATTGAGTAGTGGACTCCGTTTATGCATGATTTGGTTGTTTTGGATCGACTTGGTATGCGATCCCAATTTTGAAAAAAGTTTATAAATGTTTTGATTAGTTTGAGTATTTCTTTATAAATAGTAATGACTATTATCAATCTTTTCTTACTATGGGTAATTTTGAAATTGATCCTTTGTAAGAAATGATTGGCATTTTGTATATCTTTTATTATAGTAATTGTGACGCCCAAGAACTTCATTGTACACCTATTAACTGTTGCATCTACTATTTGTGCATTTTCACTATGCATTACTTGATACTTTCTTTGGTTACTATTTATCACATTTTTGAACTATCTATTTTCTTCAAATTAGCATTTTTCTTAAATCATATGACTTATTTTAAGAATGAGAAAATGTGCATTTGAGCGATTAGTGTTGTGAGCATCCATTTAGAAAATGTTTTAATGAATCTAGTAAATAGTGTTACGTAGTCTAAATTTATATTTTAGCTAGCTAATAGTTAATTGCACCATTTGACTTATTTTAAGTTAGTTTGACTTACCTTATGATCAATATGGTAACACAAATGTAACACAAATATATACTATATACTCAACACACCACATTAGTACATAAAATCACTTAGAAAAAAAAAATAAAAGAGGGGTGAACAGTGCCAAACCCGACAGCCCATTGGAGGCAAAGAGGAGATTTTTAGCCTTCAATTCTCCATTTCAAGCCAAGCCAAGCTAGGTACAAGTGATTTAGAGTGTTTTCTAGCATCCTACAAGCTCCTAAACACTTGTGGTGAGGGATTTTGCATTCTTTTATGTATATGAAGTTTGTACCAAAATGTTTAATTTCTAGATTTGTTGTTATTGGCTTATGATATGCTCAAATCTTGATATATATGATGCATACATGTTGTAGAGACCACATTTATGCTATTGTTTCTTTTTTTAATCGGTTAAATTCGTTCGTTGATTTGTAGGGAATGAATAGTGATATTTTTCTAGGGTTTGTGAAATTGTGCTTTATAACTGGATTCATTGCTTCTAATAGGTGCCTTAGATGTTAATGAAGATAGATTAATAGTCCCGTGAGGTTGAATTGCTCGAAACTTGGCTAAAACATAAAATAGGCGACTTTTAAAAAGGGGTTTTGGGGTTAATAAGAATCTCGGTTAACTTGGCCATCACATGTAGTGTTCTTAGACTATATAGGTGCTAGATATTTTTTTTTAACTTCCAGTTGAGCTCCAATTAGGGTACTTGTTGTACAAACTCATAAAGGGGCAATCGGGGCTTTTATGGTAATTGCAGGTAATTGGATAGTTTTGAGGGTCATGGGGGTACCATAGGGGATATTTAGAAGTATGGTATAGCTTCCTCATGAATTTGGAACATTAAATTTTGTTTGGAAGACAAATGGCTTAAGATACAAAGGGGATAATGTGGAAAATGGATTGTTTTATACATCTAATGCTTTGTAACTGGTTATAATGTGGTTAGATGTACTTTAAGTTAATTGTGAGCTTTTGGTAATGTTTTGTGTAAAGTATGGAAATTGCCCCTTTATGTTCATTTAGTTGATTTCATACTATTGCTTATATTTTAACTGTTTTTGAGAGCAACCTACTTTGTTGTCCCTCCTAAGTATTATTGCTTTACAATGTTATTATAATTGTCATTGGTTTAAGTGCATTGCATAGTGGTTGCGCAACCATAGTATTAGGGGCGGATGTATTGGATATCAACTAGGTGGCAACGGCCTTGCAAGTGGGTATTCGATTTCCATGCTCTAGTCCTCACTTACCTGGTCCGAAGATTGCCAGGGGTTGTTGGGTTGTAGGATTATCGGGGTACATTTGGAGTACACCTACTGGAGTGATTGGGGTTATGCCGGCACATTGATCGAGGTTCGTGGATCGTGGTTCATGATCGAAGATAAAGTGAAATCTAAAGTGTTGGGGTTAAAGTGAATTGTATCATTTTAAATGTGTGGTAACTTGATATTCATATTGCTCTCTTGTTGTTTAATTTCTTTCTTTGTATTAACTGTTGCATTGCATGCCCCGGTAGACTTTATCCCTCACTGGGCAATTGTGGTTGCTCATACATCGCTAACATGTTTCAGGAGGTGCTGAGGTTGAACCCCAACTTGATTTAGTCGAGGATGAGGAACAGGAAGTGTAGGCGGAATAATTACCATAGTTGTTATGTGCTTTGTGCTTAAGGTGGCTGTATTCTTGCTGTTTGTGTGAAGACTTTGCTTGTGTTATTTTATGATCTATGTTGGAGCCTTTGGACACATGTATATATTTGTTATGTTGTAAGTTGATTGTAGTATGAGATCTGTATCTATGGCATGTAATAACTTATAATCTTGCTTTTAGTTTTGTTGCATGCTTGAGTGTGATGAGTTGGTTAAAAGGGTGGCCTTAATCCTCAAGATTGTTTAATTGCTAACATGGTGTGGTATGATAAGCATATGTAAGATAAAGATTCTATGGTTGTTGTTTGCATGCTTGTATGTATCTAAACTGTTTGTAATGCTTAAGGCTCGGATGGCCTTGAAGCTGGGATTTAATTGGAAATGGAGTTCTAGTTTGTCTTATGGCTTTATTGAATGTTTACAAGATTTCAGAATGTCCACGATATAGAGGAGACTCTATCCGTTTGTCGAGTCCGGACTTAACCTTTAGTGCGGGGTTAGGTCGGGGCGTGACATTTAGGTAGTATCAGAGCTTATAGAATGCATGAGCCCGGATAGGTTTCTCGGTCTGTGGGTAGAGGTCAATTATGTGAAAATGTAATTGTGTGAATAAGTGGTTCTTTTGATTGAATAAGTGAACAATTGAATTAGTAAAGAACATGCTAGCACAGAAATGGAAATGTGAAAGGTGTTTTAAGAGTTATTGTATGTAGGTGAAAAGTTTAGAATGTAAAGTATGAATAAGTGACTTATATGTATCTTTTGTATATAAATTACTCGTATGATCTTATATGTGATCTTACGTGGATTTATTTGGACTTCTCCTTATGTGATTTACCTCCGAATTATATATATGCCTGTCATAATACTTTGCATTCTAGTTATTCAGAATTGGGCCCCGCCGTCAGACCAAAAATCAGAATGCCGAGGAAAAAGAAGTAGCCAACAAACTATTAATGCTCAGTTGACTACTGTAATAGGTCAAATTGCACAAGTATTTCAGAGGCAGGGAGGTTATGTACCCGCAGGTAATCCGAGTCAGGGTCAAGGTGGAGCAGAGGGCGGTAGTGGTAACTACCTTGAGAAATTCTTGCATCGGGGTCCGTCTAGCTTCTTCGGAGAGCCTGATGATATGTTGGCTGAGCAATGCTAAATAAAGTGGAGAAAATTCTTACTGGCCTCCTGTATAATGACGCAAGGAGGGTTGCTTGCACTGAGTTTCTGCTCGTGGGAGATGCAGAGCAGTAGTTGTAACGCCCCGATTCCTCACGAGACCGGAGGCTCTAATAACCATGCTATTCTCAACCCAATACCAAACCCGGTCATAAAATTTTAGGGAAAACGGACAGAGTTTTCCCTGTACTGTGGACATTCTGAAAATTTGTAAGCATTCAAATAAAACACGAAGCAAAGGAACAACATTTCTAATTAAATTCCCAACTTCAAGGCCATCCAAGCCTTAAGCAACACAAGACAATATAAACACATACAAGCATGCAACGTAGCTAGAAGCAGAAGCATAAGTTATTACATGCCACAATTCCATAACACTTACTACATCCACTTAGCTTTCAAATTGCAACCACTCAAATATATATACATAAGCCTTTAGGCTCCAAAATAGAACATAAAGTAGACAAGCAAGGTCTTCTACAGTGTAGCAAGCAATCACTCCAATCTCAAGTAATAGTACACAACAACCAAGGCACCTCCCCCACCTGCACCACCTGAAACATGTTTAGCGAGGTATGAGCAATCCCAATTGCTCAGTGAGGGATAAGGTCTACCGGGGACGTGCAATGCAGCAACTTAACACAATTAATACAATAGATAAACAGTGAATAACAATTCTAATACCACATTTTAAAACGATACAATCAATAACCCTTATCACTCCAAATTTTCGATCCCCGATCCACGAACCACGATCTCAATCTTGATATGCTGGCATTCCTTACACCAATGGGTACTCCGGATGTACCCGATCCTACGACCCAACACCCCCTGGCAATCTCCGGACCAGGCGAGTGAGGGAATAGCAGACGGAGCTAAGGCAACCAACACTGGCAAGCCCGATGCCGCCCAGCGAGGCCATCGCATCCGCCGCGACAATGAGGTTGCGCAACCACGATGCAATGCAAGAATGATAACAATGACAATATAATCAGGAAACACATTTAAGGACAAAAAGTAAGTTGTTCTCGCACCAGGTTACAATTTAGCAACAATAAGCATATATCAATTACGCAATTATACTAAACAATATACTCTTTTAGAAAGAAAATAAACTATAATGCACGTAAGGATGCAGGTCCCTCACCTCTACCGAGCTCCAAGATATAAGTTTGAATCACATCATTTCCAGTCACCTTGAACCTATGAGCAAACATTACTTCAATTACTCTTTAACTACAACATTCATTAATTATTCAGCTAGGTTAGCTAACTTATAACTTCGCTTATTTAGCATATATACAATATCTATTAGAATTCTATTTTTAACAAAATACCACTTTTATATACTTTAACTTAACATATATTCCAATTAGTCATTTCCCACAACATAACTCATATAATTATAGGCAACGCGGTATTATAAACAAGATACAAACATATTTTAATGAAGTAGCTATACAACCTATTTCATGAAACTTCTCTAAACAACTACATATTACATACCATAAACTCTTATTTAAATCATTTAAAAGTAAATTATAATAACTACATCAATTCAAATAACCAACTAAGCACCAAGCTCAACTAATTCACATAAAATCCAATTAAAACATTTCCACATGCTTAGTATTTAGGTCATAAACTTCACACTAGATAACAATCCTCAAATCTAACTTTACTAATCACTTATAGCCATATTATGATACACATAAATGTTGTGAAACCACATTTTAAGTCATATTAACACAAAAACTCCGAAAAGCCCTTTAAGTGATTTGAACTACAACTATCTAATTCGATTATCTAAACCACGCCATACATACATCTTAGAGGCTTCCTAACACATCTAAGATCATATACTTATTCGAACAAGTCATCGCTAACACTTCGCTTGAAAGACCCCTTTGTCTACTAAAATAATTGACACTCAAATGAAACACAAGGTACTAGATCCACAAGTAAGTTATTCCACACTTCTAATGACACCTTATGGCACCAATTAGAACCACAAGACCTCACTTTATACTATATCCAACATAAAAGTCCCAAAATCCCCTTTTTTATACGTTTTAACTACAAGACTCTAACCAAACCCCAATTTGGCGCCATAAAGGCACATTAAGCACTGCCACACCTTATAAAGACTATCTACATCATTATATTCCATCCGGATTCACTTTTCGGATAAAGCCCCTTTGAATTCTAAACCAATTATGCAAATTTCCCAAAGTTTCAATCAAGCCAATCACGTCTAATCATTAATCTATGCTCATTAGAGTCTATATTACCTGTAGATAGCCTCAAGTCAATCCTAGAATCAACTTTGCCCAAAACCCTAAATATCACTAAAACTTTTTCCATTTTCTCCAACAGAGGCTTAATAATATCAATTCAATTATCTATGCTATAGACCTCCAAACTGACTGATTTTTATGTATAAATGTAGCTCTTTGAGTATAGATTACTTTAGCCTCAAGAGGAACTCAATTCCGATCTAAATTCCACAAGTTATGACCCTTTCCGTGCAACTGCACGAACTGCCCCCTGCACCAGCGATTTTTAGACACATTTCGGAAATAGCTAAATCGCGGTATCAAAACATTAGAATTTAAAATTCCACATAAAAGAGAAGTTGTTCCTTAAGGTCTTGGGCATATTGGGTAAAAAAGTCAGCTCATTCCGACATCGTTTGGTACCTCAAATATGCTCTGAACCTCAGTTGCTCAAATCTGTCCGAAAATCACATTTTGTACTCTTTGTTCTATTTTGATGTTTTCATGCACTAAGCTAACTACAAGCAATATACTAGCATACAAAGCACTTTCATTCTTCACTTAGAACTTATAGCAAACACATGATCTTCATCTAGTTGAGCAAGCTAGCTATGCAATATCTACAACATGATCAACTAGCAAAGCTTGATATTCACACACAAAATCATTTCTAGAACTTGTTTCATGCCATATATCATTTCTATTTGCATTCCTACATCCATGAATCATTCAACTACAACTAGGCAACATTTTATAAACAAGAATTAACACTAGAAATGCATAGGAGAATGAAATCCCTCACCTATTTTTGGCTAGAACAAGCTCAAAATCACATTTTCTTCCTTCTTTTCTCCTTCTTCTTCTTCTTTTTCTTCTTCTTCTTTCTTGTGTGTTTTTATACGTGTTTAGTGTGTGTGTGTGTGTGTGTGTGTCTGATTTTTGTGTGTGTTTTTGTGTGTTTGTGTGTGTTGTAGTATATAAATAGGTGTAAATAATAAAATAAAAAAAATCTAAATGACTAACATGCCCTTCAACTTAATGCTATTAACTAGTTTGCCATTCTAGTTTAATTCTAACTAATTTAGTTATTCTAATTCCTAATTGTCTACGTTAATTATTTTCTATGATTCCTACGATTTTTCAAAGTGTCCGTGAAGTCCCGAAATTGCATGTAAAATGAGAATTATGCACATTAACCAATTAAACGTGCCTACTTACATAAGAAAGCATTTATATTGATGCAATATATGTTAATAGTTGAAATTTCTTGTTATATTAGATGCATGCACATAGTTTGATATAAATGCACGTTAAATGAAATAGATGCACGTAATCCAAAAATATGATATTTGATGCAAACAAATATATATAAATAATTAAAGTAGACATATAAATATATGCACATTAATAAAATAATTATATGCACGGGTCGGGTTGTTACAGTAGTGGCATACTGTAAAGTCCAGATGGAAGGCTGAAGCAGTACTGCAGACTTGGGATGAGTTTGTCAAAGAGTTTCGGTAGAAATTCATTATAGAGACAACTATTGAGATGCGAGAGCAAGAATTTATCAATCGGAAACAAGACAACATGACAGTTGATCAATATGATGCTGCTTTCACTTGCTTGTCCCATTATGTGCCAGCCTTAGTAAAGCCGAAGTGTAAAGGATCAAAAATTTTATTATGGGGCTGAGGCCCAATATTTCGTTGAACCTATCTACCCAGGATTGCCCCACTTATGCCGCAGTAGTCAGAATAGTTGTCATATATGAGAAATGTAAAGCAGATATGTTTGGGGAACCCAATCAGCCTAGTAAATGACCACATCAGACTCAGAGTTAGGGTATCAAAGGCAGACTGTTTCAGTTGGTCAAAGTTAGCAACCGAGGCAGACTCAGGTACAACCAGTTTAGAGTCAGAATCAGGGGCAGTCTCATCCAGCTGTAGCACGATCTCAATAGGGTAGTTCAGCTACCTCTTCTTACAAAGCTCCTATGGGAGGCACTGTTGCAAGACGTCACCAGCAGTGTAGCTTTTGTGAGCGTCAGGGCTATACTGAGGAGAATTGCTGGAGGAAATTGAACAGGTGTACAGGTTGCAGGAGTGACCAGCATAGGGTTAAGGACTGCTTGAAATTCAAGAACACCAAATGTCAGACATCTGGTCAAGGTACTCAGACCAGGGCACCAGCTGCAGCTTCAACATCACGAAGGCAAGTCCAAGTATTTGCCCTAGATGCAGAGGAGCTTCTTGATACAACTATAGTTGTTGAAGGTACTTTTCTTCTCAATAATAAATTAGTTACATTTTTAATTGATTCCGGGGCTACACACTCATTTATCACACCTATTTGTGCACAATCTTCTGCATTGAAAATTCATAAATTTCCTTATAAGATTAAGGTAGGTTCACCTGTGGGCATTAAATTTTTCACTGAATTTGTGTGTAAAGCCTGTGAATTGTGTATTGGGGGTCGAGTCATTCCTGTTGATTTGATTATCTTGCCTTTTAAGGACTTTGAAATAATTCTGGGTATGGACTGGTTGAGTGAATATTATGCTTATCTATATTGTAGAAGAAAAATTGTGAAGCTAGAAATGCCTAATCAACCCGTGATTGAGATTGTCGGTAGCCGTAAGTCTACAGGTATTCGCATAATTTCCTCTATTAAGCCGACTAAGATGTTAAGTAAAGGTTGTGATGCTTATTTGGCCTATTTGATTAATCAACCTACGGATAAGCTAAAACTGAATGATGTGCCTATTGTGAGTGAGTTTCCGGGGGTGTTTCCTGAAGAGTTACCTGGGTCGCCGCCTAATAGAGAGATAGAATTCATGATTGACCTATTGTCAGGGACTATACCTATCTCTAGAACTCCGTATAGAATGGCTCTACCCGAATTGCAGGGATTGAAAGTTCAGTTGCAGGGTTTACTTGAGAAGGGATTCATTTAACCGAGTTTTTCGCCTTGGGGTATACCAGTCTTATTTGTTAAAAAGAAGGATGGATCTCTTCGCTTGTACATTGATTATTGGGGCCTCAACTAGACTATTAAAAACAAATACTCGTTGCCTTTAATTGAGGAGTTATTTGATCAGTTGTAGAGTACCAGTGTATTTTCTAAATTTGATCTAAGGCAGGGTTATTATCAGTTGAGAATCAAGAAAGATGATGTGCCTAAAACTGCTTTCAGAACTTGTTATGGCCATTATGAGTTTGTTGTTCTGCCATTTGGCTTGACTAATGCTCCCGACGCATTTATGGACTTAATGCAGAGGGTATTTCATCCGTATCTGGACCAATTTTTGGTTATTTTTATTGATGATATTCTTGTGTATTCTAAATCTGAGGCTGAGCACGAACAACGTCTTCGGATTGTATTACAAACTCTTCAAGAGCATAAATTGTTTGCAAAATTCAAGAAATGTGAGTTCTGGTTAAATCAAGTTGCTTTGCTCAGTCATATAATCTCGCAAGATGGTATTTCTGTTGATCTGACGAAGATTGAGGTTGTATTAGCTTGGAAACGACCCGAGACTATTACAGAGATCCGCAGTTTTCTGGGTTTAGCAGGTTATTATAGAAATGGCGTCACTATCTCTGGGTTAACAAATTTGAAATCTTTACAAATCATAAGAGTTTGAAATATCTCTTTTCACAAAAAGAATTGAACATGAAGCAGAGGCGTTGGTTGGAATTACTTGATGATTATAACTGCACTATTAATTATCTACCAAGTAAGGCCAATATAGTTGTTGATGCTTTGAGTCGAAAGGCTACAGTTGCTAGCTTGATCATAAAAAAAATTGGGAGTTCATGGAAGAACTATGTTTATGGAACCCAAAACTTCAAATTCTGGTATTCAATTTGCAAGTTTGAAGATTCAATCTCTACTATTATCCAGGATTAGAGAAGCTCAGCAGACTGATTCACAATTGTTGAAAATCCTAGAAAAGTCTAAAGGGGAAGAGTTGAACTTCAAATTGCATGATGATGGTATTCTTAAGTTCAAGGGCATAATCTATATTCCGAGTGAGCCAGCTTTAAAGAAAGAAATACTTGCTGAGGCACGCAGTTCAAAGTATACTATCCATCCAGGCAATACTAAAATGTACAGGGATCTGAAACAGAACTTCTGGTGGAATAACATTAAAAGGGAGATTGCTGATTATGTTGCTAGATGCCTAACATGTCGGAAAGTTAAAGCTAAGCAACAGAGATCCGCGGGATTGTTGCAGCCTTTGGCTATTCCTGACTAGAAATTGGATCATATTACTATGGATTTCATGTCAGACTTACCGACATCTTCGAAGGGTAATAACTCAGTTTGGGTTGTTGTTGATAGGCCAACTAAAACTTCTCACTTTATTACCACAAAGAAAACTGATTCTCTTGATAAGCTAGCTAAGTTGTATGTTAAGAACATCGCCAGACTTCATGGGATTCCCAAGAGTATTGTGTCAGATAGAGATCCCAGATTCACATCTCAGATCTGGCAGAAGATTCAAAAATCTTTGGGCACAACTTTGAACTTTAGTACTTCTTATAACCCTCAAACTGACAGTCAATCTGAGAGAACTATCCTAATACTCAAGGATATGTTGCAAGCTTGTATTCTAGACTTCGGTAAGAGTTGGGAGAGGTATTTGCCACTTGCGAAATTCGTTTATAATAACAGTTATCAAGCTACTATCGGTATGGCGCCGTATGAGGCACTTTATGGGCGTAAGTGCAGATCTCATTTATATTGGGATAAAGTTGGAGAGATGAAAGCTATTGACCTTGCTCTATTGCCAAAGATGAACATAATGATTGATAATGTGCAACTTATCAAAAAGAGAATGCTTACAGCACAAAATCGGCAAAAGAGTTATGCAGATAGACGCCGTCGAGATTTGGAGTTTGCCTTGGGAGATCGGGTATTTCTGAAAATCTCTCCTCGAAAAGGTTTGATTTGGCACGATAAAGGGGGTAAACTGAGTCCGAGATATATGGGACCATTTGAAATAATTGAGAAAGTTGGTGTTTTGGCTTATCAATTACCTTTACCTCTTAGCTTGGGCAGAATTCACGATGTCTTTCATGTCTCTATGCTTCGAAAATATCAATCAGATCCTTTTCATATTCTTGAGCCAAAGCCTCTAGAGATCAGTGAGACTTTGACCTATACAGAGAAACCTCTTTGGGTTGTAGACCAGAAAGTTCAGGAGCTTAGAACTAAAAGCATCCCGATGGTTAAAATTCTGTGGGATCATCACGGGTTAGAGGATGCCACATGGGGAGAGAAGATCAGATGCGATATTGCTATCCAGAGTTTTTTATCGAATCATGTAAGAATTGCGTGGACGCAATTAGTTTAAGGGGGAAAAGGTGTGACGCCCGAGAACTTCACCGTACACCTTTAACTGTTGTATCCACTATTTATACATTTTCACTGTGCATTACTTGTTACTTTTTGTGGTTACTATTTATTACGTTTTTCAACCACTTATTTACTTCAAATTAGCATTTTTCTTAAATCATATTAATTATTTTAGGAATGAGAAATGTTGTGAGCGATTAATGTTGTGAGCATCTGTTTAGAAAACATTTTAATGAATCTAGTGAATAATATTACGTAGGCTAACGTTATATTTTAGCTAGCTAATAGTTAATTGCAACATTTGACTTATTTTCAGTTAGTTTGACTTACCTTATGATCAATATGCTCACAAAAATATAACACAAATATATACTATATACTCAACACACCACATTAGTACATAAAATCACTTAGAAAAAAAAATTAAAAGAAGGGTGAACAATGCCAAACCCGACAGCCCTTTGGAGGCAAATAGGACATTTTTGGCTCTTTAATTCTCTATTTCAAGCCAAGCCAAGCTAGGTGCAAGTGATTTAGAGTGTTTTCTAGCATCCTACAAGCTCCTACGCATTTGTGGTGAGGGATTTTGCATTCTTTTGTGTATATAAAGTTTGTATCAAAATGTTGAATTTCTAGATTTGTTGTTATTGGCTTATGATATGCTCAAATCTTGTTATATATGATGCATACATGTTATAGAGACCACATTTATGCTATTGTTTCACTTTTTAATAGGATAAATTCGTTCGTTGATTTGGAGGGCATGAATAGTGACATTTTTCTAAGGTTTGTGAAATTGTGCTTTATAACTGGATTCATTGCTTTTAATAGGTGCCTTAGATGTTAATAAAGATAGATTGATAGCCCCGTGAGGTTGAAATGCTCGAAACTTGGCTAAAACATGAAATAGGTGACTTTTAAAAAGAGGTTTTGTGACGCCTGAGATTTAGCCATGCATTTAATTACTGTTGCATCCTTTGTTTGCGCATCTCTTTCTATGCCTTATTAACTGCCTTCTTGAATTATTATTCACTTCATTTTTTAAACTGCATTCTATTAGTTAATTAACATTTTTATTAAATCATATTAATTGTTAAAGTAGTGGGAAAAATGTGCAATTGAGCTAGAGGCGTTAGGAGAACTCATTTAGAAAATGAATTTTGTAGTTGAATGAATAGTGTTACGTAACTAACTTAAAGATTTTATTAGCTAGCACACATGTTTCACTTTAGACTCGTTTTAAGCTTACTACGCGCATTATAATTGACCACTTAAACACCCAAAGTTGACCCCACCCAACCATATACTTTATATATCAACATTAGCTCATAACATAGAAAAGAAAAAAAAAATAAAAAGCTGAAAACACTGTGCTGAACCCGACATCCCTTCTGCTCCTTGGGAGATATTTTTCATCATCAAATCATCAATCCAAGCCAAGCCAAGCCTTGAGACACTAGTGTAGGGTGTTTGCAAGCTTCCTAGGTGCCCCTACGCGTATTGGTAAGGGATTTCACAGTTTATTTTCGCATTTCTAAATAGTTGCTATTTTCTTGATTTGTTGAAAATGTGTTCAAATGCTATTGTATTGATTATCTATGCTATTATACCATGTATATGAATTCTAGAGAACACATTTGAGCCATCGTTTGGCTTTTTAAACAGGTAGAATCGTTAGTTTGATTTTTGGAGTGAATAGTGACAGAAATTCTAGGGTTTTGTGAAATCGCGCGTTATAACTTGATTCAATGCTTCTAATAGATGCCTTAGGTGCTAGTGAAGGTATTCTAATAGCCCCGTGCACTTGCATTGTTCTAAAATAGCATAAAACGTAAAATAGTCGACTTTAACAAAGGGCTTTTGGGGTTAATGCGAATCCGGGTGGATTCGGGCTTCACTTCTAGTATTCTTAGGCTACCTAGGTGCTATAGAAGCTTTGATAACCCTTGTTTGAAGCCTGGATAAGGTATGCGTAGTTTAAAGCCATAAGAGGGAATTTGGGGCTTTCGGGGTAAACGTTGGCGTTTGAATGAGTTAGAGGGTTGAGAGGGTTCCTTGAGGGTTATTTAGAAGGTTTGGAGAGTTTCCTTTGAAAATAGAATCATTAACTTTGGTTTGGAAGAGAAATAGTTTGAAAAACAAAGGGGTTTAGGTGCAATTTCGGTTGACTCACACTTCTAAATCCATGGCAGGACTTGTTGAGTGTTTATATGTGGTTTCTAGTTGATTTGGAGGTTGTGGTATGATGCTATGGTTAGTTTCTATATATCCCTTTGTAAAACTGCTTATTAGCTTATATAATTGCTTCTATTCTAACTGCCTCGAGGTCAACCTACTTTGTTGATCCTCCTATGTGTTAATGCTTATATTATTGCTATTAACTTGCCATTGTAAAGTGCATTGCATAGTGGTTGCACAACCATAGTGTTAGGGGCGGATGTGTTGAATATCGGTTGGGCGGCAGAGGGCTTGCCAGTGGATATTCAAACTCCGTGCCCTAGTCCCTCATTCGCCTGGTCCGGAGATTGCCAGGGGATGTTGGGTTGTAGGATTATCGGGGTACATCCGGAGTACACCCACTGGAGTGTTTGGGGATTATGCCGGCTTATCGTGATGGTGATCGTGATCGTGGTTCGTGGATCGTGAATGAAGACGAGTGAAGATTGGTGTATAGGGGTTATGTGAAATGTATCCTTTTAAATGTGTGGTTATTTAAGTTATCATTGTTTCTTTAATTGTCTAATTGTTATTGTTGTTTAACTATATACCTGTTGCATTGCACGCCCCGGGACTATATCCCTTACTGGGCAACAGTGGTTGCTCATACCTCGATATATGTTTTAGGAGACGCTTAGGGTGATCCCCAGCTTGTTGAGTTAGTTGAGGAGGAGGAAGTCCAGATTGATCCTTTACCTTAGTTCCTGTGCTTGATAGCTTGAGGTGGTTTAAATTCTTGCTGCTATGTGGAAGGCTCAACTATTTATCTTATGTCCTATTTTGTGGCCTGAGGACTATGTATATGCTTGTTGTACTAGTTAAAAGATAGTTGATTGTGATGTAGATTTGGAAGCCTATGTTTTGTAATAACTTAGGATTCTACTTTTATTCACTTTGCATGTTTGGGAGTCAATGGCTTAATTTAGAATGTTTTATCTTCTATGTATATTTTAATGTTATCCTAGAAGTCATGGCTTTTAGATTATGTGGTAAACAAAGTTACTTGCATGCTTGTGTGGTTTTGGAACTATTGTTTGCCTCAAGCCTCGGATGGCCTTGAATCTTTATAGCCATGAGAAGTTTGTTTATCTTGTAGTTACCTTATTTAAGAGTTTACAGGTTTTCAGAATGTCCACGGTACAGGGGAGACTCTGTTCGTGTGTCAGGTCCGGACTTAACCTTTAGCTTGGGGGTTGGGTCGGGGCGTGACATTTAAGTGGTATCAGAGCTATAGATTGCATGAAGCCGGGTTAAATTTATCGGTCTGTGGGAAGAGATTTGTTATGTGACTTTGTGAATGCATAAGTCTTAGATTTTGAATTGCCTAAGTGAAATTTGAATTAGGAATGAACATGCTAGCATGGAAATAAAATATCAAGAGTCTAGAATGTCAAGTATGATCTAGTGACTTATGTGTACTTCAAGAATGTGGAATATTTATTTGAATTTCTATGTACTTGACTTTATGTGAATCTATTTGGAGTTTTCTTTATGTGTTTACTTATAAATTGCATATATACATATGTATACCTATCATAACACTTTGCATTCTAGCTATTTGAGATGGGGCCCCGCCATCGTATTGAGAATCAGAATGTTGGTGGAGAACCAGAGGGGGTTCATGGGCAAGAAGCTGATGTGGCAGAAAATGCACCGCAGGTTCAAGAACCGAGCACTGCACAGATCTTGGCCATGATGGCCACTGCTATGAACACCATGGCCCAGTTTGTGACACAGCAGGGTCAGTCAGGGGTCGTTGGAGGTAATCAGGTTGCGAGAGCTGGAGCTAGTGGCCCTACCGGGGGTAATCTGTTTGACCGATTTATTCATCATGGGGCCTATACTTTCTTTGGAGAACCGGACAATATGAAGGCTGAGATATGGCTGAGGAAGTTTGAAAGAGTGGCAGCAATACTCGAGTGCCATGATGACAGGAAGATTACTTATGCCACTTTCCTTCTAGAGGGTGATGCTGAAGATTGGTGGCGTACCGTCAGTGAGAAATGGGAAGCCGAGGGGGTTCATCATTCGTGGGCCGACTTTGTCCAAGAATTCCGAGACAAGTACATATCGATGGTTGCCCGCGAGAGGCGTCAATCAGAGTTCATAAACTTGAAACAATGGAGTATGACAGTAGATCAATATGAGGCTACTTTTACCTGGCTTTCCCGTTATGCGCCAGCTTTGATACAGCCGGAGGACATAAAGATTCGAGCCGCCTCGAGATATGAGAAACGAAAGGCCGATGTGTTAGCCGAGACCAGTCAATCGAGTAAGCGGTTTCAGTCTCAAAGTCAAGGGTACCAGGGACAGGCTATATCAGTTGGGCAGAGCACACAGCCGAGGCAGACTCAGAGTTATACAGGGCCTACTCAGACTCAGACACGACCAGTTCAGAGTCAGACTCGGAGTCAATTCCGTCCAGCAGTTTCCCGTTCGCAACAGGGTAGTTCAACTACCTCTACTTACAAAGCTCCTTTAGGAGGCACTGTTGCAACACGTCACCAGCAGTGCAGCTTCTGTTAGCACCAGGGCCACACTAAGGATGTTTGTTGGAAGAAACAGAACAAGTGTACAGGATGCGGCAGTGATCAGCATAAGGTTAAGGACTGTCAGAAATTTAAGAACCTTAGGGGTCAGACGTCAGCTCAAAACTCTCAGACCAGGGCACTAGCTGCAGCACCACCACCACAAGGTCAGGCCCGTGTATTTGCTTTGGATGCTGAGGAGCTTCCGGATACTACCGCTGTGGTAGAAGGTATTTTTCTTCTTAATGATCAATCAGTTAAGGTTTTAATTGATTCCGGGGCTTCGCATTCTTTTATTACTCCTACTTGTGCACAAAATGCTAAACTGAAACATGATAAACTGTTGCATGAGATTGTGGTTTATACTCCTATGGGTCCGAAGTTTGTTACTAGATCTATTTGCAGAGCATGTAGTATTTTTATTGAGGGTCGTGTTTTTCCTGCTGATTTGATTATCCTACCCTTCAATGACTTTGAAATTATATTGGGGATGGACTGGTTAAGTAAATATTATGCCCAGCTTGATTGTAGAAAGAAGATTGTGTATCTAGAAATGCCTGACCAGCCTGTACTTAAAATAGTTGGTAGTAGAAAATCTACGGGAACTCCTATTATTTCTTCTATTAGGGCATCTAAATTATTGAGCAAAGGTTGTGAGGCTTATCTTGCATATTTGATTAATCAACATGTGGATCAATTGAAATTGAATGATGTACCTATCGTGAGGGAGTTTCCGGGGGTCTTTCCTGAGGAATTACCTGGGTTACCGCCTGATAGAGAGATAGAGTTCGTGATTGACTTATTGCCGGGGACTTCACTTATCTCTAGGACTCCGTATAGAATGGCTCCACCCGAATTGCAGGAATTGAAAGTTCAATTGCAGGGTTTGCTTGAGAAGGGATTCATTCAGCTGAGTTCTTCACCTTGGGGTGTGCTAGTCCTATTTGTTAAAAAGAAAAACAGATCTCTTCGCTTATGCATTGATTATCGGGGTCTTAATTAGGTAACCATCAAAAATAAATATCCTTTGCCTTTAATTGAAGAGTTATTTGATCAGTTGCAAGGCGCCAGGGTATTCTCTAAATTTGATCTGAGGCAAGGCTATTATCAGCTGAAGATTAAGAAAGATGATGTCTCTAAAACTACTTTCAGAACTCGATATGGCCATTATGAGTTTGTTGTCTTGCCGTTTGGTCTTACTAATGCTTCCGCCGCATTCATGGATTTAATGCAGAGGGTATTCCGTCCTTATCTGGACCAATTTGTGGTCATATTCATTGATGATATTCTTGTCTATTCGAAATCTAAGGCAGAACATGAATAGCATCTTAGAATTGTGTTGCAGACTCTTCAGGAGCATCAGTTATTCGCAAAGTTTAGCAAATGTGAATTCTGGCTTAAGCAAGTTGCGTTTCTTGGCCATATTATCTCGCAGGATGGTATTTCTGTTGATCCAGCGAAGATTGAAGTTGTGTTATCTTGGAAACGACCTGAAACTGTCACGGAGATTCGTAGCTTCCTTGGTTTAGCTGGGTATTATCGGAGGTTTGTCAAGGATTTCTCTAAGATCGCAGGGCCTTTAACTCAACTTACTCAGAAGAAAACAGTATTTGACTGGAGTGATAAATGTGAGGCCAGCTTCCAGGAATTGAAGAAGAGATTGACTACAACTCCTATTCTTGCCTTGCCTGAGGGTTATGATAATCTGGTGATCTATAGTGATGCTTCGAAGGAAGGTCTGGGTTGTGTATTGATGCAGAATGGTAGGGTTATCACTTATGCTTCCAGGAAACTGAAGCCTTATGAACTCAACTATCCGAGTCATGATCTTGAGCTTGCAGCTATCATTCTTGCATTAAAGAAATGGCGTCATTATCTCTGGGGCAACAAGCTTGAAATCTTTACAGATCATAAGAGCTTGAAATATCTGTTTTGACAAAAAGAGTTGAACATGAGGCAGAGGTGTTGGCTGGAATTACTTGAGGACTATAACTACACTATTAATTATCTTCCGGGTAAGGCCAATATTGTTGCTGATGCTTTGAGCCAAAAGGCTACTGTTGCTAGCTTGATTATCAAGAATTGGGAATTCATGGAAGAATTATGATTGTGAAAGCCTAATACTTCAAATTCTGGTATTCAATTCGCAAGTTTTCAGATTCAATCTTTGTTATTATCCAGGATTCGAGAAGCTCAACAAGCTGATCTTCAATTGTTGAAAGTCTTAGAGAATTCTAAAGGGGGAGAGTCGGATTTCAAATTGCACGACGATGGTATTCTCAAATTCAAAGGTAGAATCTGTATTCCGAATGATCCAACTCTGAAGAATGATATTCCTGCTGAGGCACACAGTTCTAGATATACTATCCATCCAGGCAGTACTAAAATGTATAAAGGTTTGAAGCTAAATTTCTGGTGGAATAATATGAAGAAAGAGATTGCTGACTATGTTGCTCGATGTCTTACTTGTCAGAAAGTTAAAGCAGAACATCAGAGACCTGAAGGGTTGTTGCAGCCTTTGGCTATTCCTGTTTGGAAATAGGATCATATTACCATGGATTTCGTATCAGATTTACTGAGGTCTTCGAAGGGTAATGACTCAGTTTGGGTTATTGTGGATAGACTGACCAAGACTTCTCACTTCATTGCTAAAAAGAAGTCTGATTCTCTTGATAAACTGGTAGAGTTGTATATTGAGAATGTTGTCTGACTTTATGGAATTCCAAAGAGTATTATGTCAGATAGAGATCCCAGATTCACATCTCAGTTCTAGCAGAAGATTCAGAAAGCTTTGGGCATGACTTTGAGTTTCAGTACAGCTTATCATCCTCAGACAGATGGTCAATCCGAGAGAACTATCTTAATCCTCGAGGATATGTTACGGGCTTGTATTTTGGACTTCGGTAAGAGTTGGGAGAAGTATTTGCCACTCGCAGAGTTCGCCTATAACAATAGTTATCAAGCTACTATTGGTATGGCACCTTATAAGACACTTTATGGGCGTAAATGATGGTCTCCTCTCTACTGGGATGATGTTGGTGAAATGAAGACGGTCGACCCTACTCTCTTACCTGAAATGAACAAAATGATTGATCATGTGTAGCTTATCAGAAAAAGAATGCTTACAGCACAAAGCCGGCAAAAGAGTTATACAGATAGACGCCGTTGTGATCTGAAATTTGATGTAGGGGATCGAGTATTTCTGAAAATCTCTCCTCGCAAGGGTTTGATTCGGCATGGTAAAGGAGGTGAACTCAGTCCTCGATATGTGGGACCATCTGAGATAACTGAAACTGTTGGTGAATTGGCTTACCGTCTAGCTTTACCTCCCAGCCTGGGCAGAATTCATGTTGTATTCCATGTTTCTATGCTTCGGAAGTATCAGCCAGATCCATCTCACATACTTGAGCCGGAACCGCTAGAGATCAGTGAAACTTTGACCTACACAGAGAAACCTCTTCGAATTGTTGATCAGAAAGTTCAGGAGCTGAGGACTAAAAGCATTCCGATGGTTAAAGTTCTGTGGGATCATCACGGAGTAGAGGATGCGACTTGGGAGAGAGAGGATCAGATGCGGGAACGGTATCCAGAGTTATTCGCCGAATCATGTAAGAATTGCGTGGACGCAATTAGTTTAAGGGGGAGAGGATGTGACGCCCGAGATTTAGCCATGCATTTAATTACTGTTGCATCCTTTGTTTGCGCATCTCTTTCTATGCCTTATTAACTGTCTTCTTAAGTTACTATTCACTCCGTTTTTTAAACTGCATTCTATTAGTTAATTAGCATTTTTATTAAATCATATTAATTGTTAAAGTAGTGGGAAAAATGTGCAATTGAGCTAGAGGCGTTAGGAGAGCTCGTTTAGAAAATGATTTTTGTAGTTGAATGAATAGTGTTACGTAACTAACTTAGAGATTTAATTAGCTAGCACACATGTTTCACTTTAGACTCGTTTTAAGCTTACTACGCGCATTATAATTGACCACTTAAACACCCAAACTTGACCCCACCCAACCATATACCTTATATATCAACATTAGCTCATAACATAGCAAAGAAAAAAAAATAAAAAGCTGAAAACACTGTGCTGAACCCGACAGCCCTTCTTGCTCCTTGGGAGAAATTTTTCATTATCAAATCATCAATCCAAGCCAAGCCAAGCCTTCAGCAACTAGTGTAGGGTGTTTGCAAGTTTCCTAGGTGCCCCTACGCGCATTGGTGAGGGATTTCACGGTTTATTTTCGCATTTCTAAATAGTTGCTATTTTCTTGATTTGTTGAAAATGTGTTCAAATGCTATTGTATTGATTATCTATGCTATTATACCATGTATATGAATGCTAGATAACACATTTGAGTCATCGTTTAGCTTTTTAAACGGTTAGAATCGTTAGTTTGATTTTTGGAGTGAATAGTGACAGAAATTCTAGGGTTTTGTGAAATCGCGCGTTATAACTTGATTCAATGCTTCTAATAGATGCCTTAGGTGCTAGTGAAGGTATTCTAATAGCCCCGTGCACTTGCATTGTTCTAAAATAGCATAAAACGTAAAATAGTCGACTTTAACAAAGGGCTTTTGGGGTTAATGCGAATCCGGGTGGATTCGGGCTTCACTTCTAGTATTCTTAGGCTACCTAGGTGCTATAGAAGCTTTGATAACCCTTGTTTGAAGCCCGGATAAGGTATGCGTAGTTTAAAGCCATAAGAGGGAATTTGGGGCTTTCGGGGTAAACGTGGGCGTTTGAATGAGTTAGAGGGTTGAGAGGGTTCCTTGAGGGTTAGTTAGAAGGTTAGGAGAGTTTCCTTTGAAAATCGAATCATTAACTTTGGTTTGGAAGAGAAATAGTTTGAAAAACAAAGGGGTTTAGGTGCAATTTCGGTTGACTCACACTTCTAAATCCATGGCATGACTTCTTGAGTGTTTATATGTGGTTTCAAGTTGATTTGGAGCTTGTGGTATGATGCTATGCTTATTTTGTATATATCCCTTTGTAAAACTACTTATTAGCTTATATAATTGCTTCTATTCTAACTGCCTCGAGGTCAACCTACTTTGTTGATCCTCCTATGTGTTAATACTTATATTATTGTTATTAACTTGCCATTGTAAAGTGCATTGCATAGTTGTTGCACAACCATAGTGTCAGGGGCGGATGTGTTGAATATCGGCTGGGCGACAGAGGGCTTGCTGGTGGATATTCAATCTCCGTGCCCTAGTCCCTCATTCGCCTGGTCCGGAGATTTCCAGGGGATGTTGGGTTGTAGGATTATTGGGGTACATCCGGAGTATACCCACTGGAGTGTTTGGGGCTATGCCGGCTTATCGTTATCGTGATCGTGGTTTGTGGATCGTGAATGAAGACCAGTGAAGATTGATGTATAGGGGTTATGTGAAATGTATCCTTTTAAATGTGTGGTTATTTAAGTTATCATTGTTTCTTTAATTGTCTAATTGTTATTGTTGTTTAACTGTATTACCTGTCGCATTGCACGCCCCGGGACTATATCCCTCACTGGGCAACAGTTGTTGCTCATACCTCGAAATATGTTTCAGGAGACGCTGAGGGTGATCCCCAGCTTGTTGAGTTAGTTGAGGAGGAAGAAGTTCACACTGATCCTTTACCTTAGTTGCTGTGCCTGATAGCTTAAGGTGGTTTATATTCTTGCTGCTATGTGGAAGGCTCATCTGTTTATCTTATGTCCTATTTTGTAGCCTAAGGGCTATGTATATGCTTGTTGTACTAGTTAAAAGATAGTGGATTGTGATGTAGATTTGGAAGCCTATGTTTTGTAATAACTTAGGATTCTACTTTTATTCACTTTGCATGCTTGGGAGTGAGTGGCTTAATTTAGAATGTTTTATCTTCTAAGTATATTTTAATGTTATCCTAGAAGTCAAGGCTATTAAATTATGTGGTAAACAAGTTACTTGCATGCTTGTGTGGTTTTGGAACTGTTGTTTGCTTCAAGGCTCGGATGGCCTTGAATCTTTAAATATATAGCCATGAAAAGTTTGTTTACCTTGTAATTACCTTATTTGAGAGTTTACAGGTTTTTAGAATGTCCACGGTACAGTCGAGACTCTGTCCGTGTGTCAGGTCCGGACTTAACCTTTAGCTTGGGGGTTGGGTCGGGGCGTGACAAGTTTTGGGGTTAATGCGAATCCGGGTCAACTTGGCCATCACATTTAGTGTTATTAGACTATATGTAACGCCCCGATCCCTCACGAGACTGGAGGGTCTAATAACTATGCTATTCTCAACCCAATACCAAACCCGGTCACAAAATTTAGGAAAAACAGACAGATTCTCCCCCATACCGTGGACATTCTGAAAACCTGTAAACACTCAATAAAGCCACAACATAACAAAACATTCATTTATAACTAAAGATCTTAGCTTTAAGGCCATCCGTGCCTTAGGACATACAAGCAGTTCAGATACACATAAGCATGCATTCATAACTTAACTTCTTTACAAAACTGCTTATCATGTCATTTCATGATAGCATTGAACATTCTTAGAAATTAAAGCCAACCATACACCCATTTATTCGCACCCAAGCATGCAACGTAGCTAGAAGCAGAAGCAAAAGTTATTACATGCCACAATTCCATAACACTTACTACATCCACTTAGCTTTCAAACTTGCAACTACTCAAATATATATACATAAGCCCTTAGGCTCCAAAAAAGAATAGAAAGTAGAACGATTAAGGTCTTCCACAGTTTAGCAGGCATTCATTCAAATCTCAAGTAATATCACACAACAATCAGGTCAACTCCTCCAACTAGACCACCTGAAACATGTTTAGTGAGGTATGAGCAATCACAACTGCCCAATGAGGGATAAGGTCTACCAGGGACGTGCAATGCAGCAGTTAGTACAAATAAAGCATTTTACAAACAAAGAACAATTGAAACAACAAGTTACCACACATTAAAAAGGATACGATTCACTTGTTCTTCAATCACGAACCACGAGCCACGAACTAAAATCCCGATGTAATATTGACACTGTTATTGATAAGCCGGTATCCCCTTATAACTCCAAAATGGTTGTACTCCAGATGTACCTCGAAATCCTACGACCCAACTCTCCCTGGGCAGCATCCCAAGCGAGAGAGGGACTGGGTAACCATGGTAGCCGAGGTATACCGGCAAGCCCGATGCCGTCCGGTTTTCACAACACTACCATGCCCAAATGGTTGCACAACCACGATGCAATGCACTCAAAATGAAAACATTACAATGCATCAATAAATACATGATTGAGGGACAACAAAGTAGGTTGCCCTCACACACAATATATATAGACAATAAGTGCACATAATCTAAGTACAAATAAATAAACTATTATGCACATAAGGATGAAGTCTCCCTCACTTCTATCAAGTTCCACAATGAAAGATTGGCATCAAATCACTCTCAATCACCTTGAACATAAAGTTAAACATTGTTTCAATTACTCTTTAACAACAACATTCATTAATTATCCAACTAGGTTAGCTAAGTCATAGTTTACTTAATTAACATACAACCCAGTAATCATTCAAGTAATCTAATATACCAACAATATAACTAACAACAATAAAATCGTTATATAAGCATGTTCTACAATCATTTAAAAGAGGATTTTAAGCATAGATAACCATATTTAATTCCATAATAGTACTATCAATTTATAAAGCCATTAATCCATATTTATTCTCTTTACAATTAACCCAATATAAAACTCAAGGAAAACACTTAGGACTATGGCAATACAATTACTATAAACAAAAATTCACTTTGAATCTTCAATTCAAGAAAAACAATTATGCAATTTAGTTCATGAAACATTCTCTGGATAACGTCATATCTTAGATAATTACCCATAACCACCTAACCCATCAGGTCCAATCAAAACATAGCAAATAAGCCAAATTTATTCCGAAAGCCCCTTTCATAATCCCAACTAAAAATCTATCTTCTAAGCAATAGGAGGACACTACGAGCATTCCAAGCATTCAACGGTCACTAACCAACCACAAAAAAGTTATACAAACACCTAAAACACTAGAACAAACCAATTGCCCTAAATGTCCCTCTTTATGTTCTAGTCATTCTAACCAACTTCTAGCCATCTTTTAATGGGTTTAAGCAAACATTTAAGCCATCTAGCATTAATGGCAACTAATAGAAACACTAAAACCATCAATTGAGCAAACGTCGCAAAAACTCAATAGAATACTATTATTTTCTCTAACTTTATCAAGCTATCACATCCCAACGAGCTATGATAATAGAAATCCGTTTTCGCCACGCAAACCTATCCATATTATGATCCATTTAAATGCAAAGAAAACCCGTTTAAACTATAACAATTACAAAACTCCATTCGTCCCCTTAGTTGATTTATACTACAACTAAGTTAACCAATCACTCAACTAATCCCATAACCAAACCAAAAGTGCTTTAATCACCTCCCAAGACAATGCCAACACTCAAACCGAGCAAATTCTACACTTGGTCAAAACATCCCCTTTGCAATTCAAGGCTAATTAGCTTCCAAACGTAATACGAAAATCAAGGTACGCAACCAAGATATACTACCTTCTTAATGACACTTAATGACACCACTTAGGACCTCAAACTCACGCAATTACCCGCATCTAGCCCGACAGCCCCAAATTCCCTCTTTTGACTTTATACTACATGTACCACAATCGGGACTCAAATGCGAGCTAACAAAGCTTACTTAGGGTCTACTTAGCCTAGGAACACCAAAAATGAAAGCCAATTTTATCTGGATTCGCGATAACCCCGAAACCCCTTTCTAAAAGTCGGCTATTTCATTCTTTTGCTAGGTTATGAGCAAATAAATGTTATGGGGCATTTACCCTACTTTCGTTAACATCTAAAGCACTTATTAGGATCATTGATTCAAGCTATAAAGTCCAATGTCACAAAACCCTAACATTCCCATCACTATTCATGCCAAATATTCAACGAGCAATTTCAACCGATTAAACTACGAAACAATAGCATAAATTAGGTCTCTACTACTTACATATAATATACATAAGCATATTTGAGCATTGCATTAGCATTTAAGAGCAAAACAAGAAATTCAATAAAGTTGTCACATTTTTTAAATGCAAAATAGGTATGAAATCCCTCACCTATTGTGCGTAAGAGCTCCTAGGAGGCTAGTAAACACCCTAAACCACTTGCACCTAGCTTGGCTTGGCTTGGTATGAGGATTTGTTGAGCAAAAATCTCTATTTCTCCTCCTATGCTATTTTCGGATTTGTTACAGTGTTTTCAGCTTTTCCTCTTTTTTTGTTTTTGTTTTGCTAACTTATCACCTTAGTGAGGTGTTGAGCATATATAAGTCTATATGTTTTATTTTAGTGTGAGTATGTTGGTCAAAATATGAATTAATCTACCTTAAAGTGAGTCCTAAGTGCAATTTAAATGATAGCTAATCAGAACACATAGTTTTGTTACGTTACACTATTCATTAGTTTCAACAAATCATTTTCTAAACGGATGCTCCTATCGCTTTTAGCTCAAATGCACATTTTTCTCATTCCTAAAACAATTAATATGATTTAAGATAAATGCTAATTCGAATGAATTAAGTGGTTGAAAAGCGTGATGAATAGTAACCACATAAGCAACAAGCAATACATAGTGAAAATGCACAAATAGTAGATGCAACAGTAAATAAATGTACGGTGAAGTTCTCGGGCGTCACATCCTCTCTCCCTTAAACAAATTACGTCCACACAATTCTTCTTCCAAGAGAATTCCGCATCAATTGAAAACCAACTTCAATTACTCTTCATCAGTTGCTGAGCAAGAATACCGTATACGAATTCTTGTAAAAACCCATTAAGAAATCCCAATAGTACTGCCAGCGAATCTCCAAGTAATAAGGCCAAATAAAGGCTCCAACAGAAATGCTACATAGAAATCCAAATAAGAATCCCGCTGGCACGAACACTGTAGAATAATATAATCCCAACTAAAAGTGGCTAAAAAATACCAATAAAAGATTGGAGCATAAATACTGTAGATAACACCGTATAATATGGCTGAATAGAATTCTAAATATCAAGTCTTCATAGAAATGCCAATAAGAAAATACCAGAAGAATGCTAAAAAAAAAAGCCAAGAGAATGCCTTAGAGAACAGTCATATAGAAATCCCAAGGGAAGCCATTCATTTCTGACTATTGAGCATAGAAACATGCCTTGGAAGAAATCCCAATAACTGAGTTCTACCCACAACACCAACTCCCAAATAAAAGGGATGATCATCCGCTTCACGTTCCTACTAATCCACATAACTTGAAAGGCTAGCCACAAATCACCTCCGTTCAGAGGGGGGGGGGGGGGACGAAATCTTTCTTACCATTCGACAGGCTAGGTATGAATGCCAAACTATTGCATATATATAAACATTCCTTAAACTATTATGCAAGCATGATTATAAAAGAACATATAAAACAATGTAAGCAACAAAGTCATTCAAGTGTGAATCGTAACATAACCAATCTAGTTCACAATAAAACTTAATTCAAAATGATCAAGTACATACATTACAATCAACAATTCAAGCAGATAACGATTCACAAGATCAATTCGATGCAACTTCACTTCACTAGCACACGTTTAGCACATACCACATAACTTTATCACATAGGTGCACACATTAAATTCAAGACACACAATCACACATATAGGCACACACTTATAAAATATACTTAACAAGCACACACACAGGGATTACTACCTGACAGGCCGAGGACCCTGTCCCGACCGAGAGCTAACTAAGCTCTGATACCACCTGTAACGCCCCGATCCCTCACGAGACCGGAGGCTCCAATAACCATGCTATTCTCAACCCAATACCAAACACGGTCACAAAATTTAGGAAAAACGGATAGAGTCTCCCCTATACCGTGGACATTCTGAAAACCTGTAAACACTCAATAAAGCCACAACATAACAAGACATTCATTTATAACTAAAGATCTTAGCTTTAAGGCCATTCGAGCCTTAAGACATACAAACAATTTAGATACACACAAGCATGCAGTCATAACCTAACTTCTTTACAAAACCGCTTATCATGTCACTCCATGATAACATTGAACATTCTTAGAAATTAAAGCCAACCATACACCCGTTCATTCACACCCAAGCATGCTACGTAGCTAGAAGTAGAAGGAAAAGTTATTACATACCACAATTCAATAACACTTACTACATCCACTTAGCTTTCAAACTTGCAACTACTCAAATATATATACATAAGCCCTTAGGCTCCAAAATATAATAGAAAGTAGAACGATTAAGGTCTTCCACAGTTTAGCAGGCAATCACTCAAATCTCAAGTAGCACACAGCAATCAGGTCAACTCCTCCAACTGCACCACTTGAAACAAGTTTAGTGATGTATGAGCAATCACAATTGCCTAGTGAGGGATAACGTCTACCGGGGACGTGCAATGCAGCAGTTAGTACAAATAAAGCATTTTACTAACAAAGAACAATTGAAACAACAAGTTACCACACATTAAAAAGGATACGATTCACTTGTTCTTCAATCACGACCCACGACCCACGAACTGAAATCCCGATGTAATAATGACATTGTTATCGATAAGCCGACATCCCCTTATAACTCCAAAATGGGTGTACTCCGGATGTACCCCGAAATCCTACGACCCAACTCTTTTTGGGCGGCATCCCAAGCGAGAGAGGGACTGGGTAACCATGGTAGCCGAGGTATACCTGCAAGCCCAATGCCGACCGATTTCCATGACAATACCTTGCCCAAATGGTTGCGCAACCACGATGCAATACACTCAAAATGATAACATTAGAATACATCAATAAATACATGATTGAGGGATAACAAAGTAGGTTGCCCTCACACACAATATATAGACAATAAGTGCACATAATCTAAGTACAAGTAAATAAATTGTTATGCACATAAGGATGAAGTCTCCCTCACCTCTATCAAGCTCCACAGTGCAAGATTGGCTTCAATTCACTCTCAATCACCTTGAACATAAAGTTAAATATTGTTTCAATTACTCTTTAACTGCAACATTCATTAATTATCCAACTAGGTTAGCTAAGTCATAGTTTACTTAATTGACATACAACCAAGTAATCATTCAATTAATATAATATACCAACAATATAACTAACAACAATAAAATCGTGATATAAGCATGTTCTATAATCATTTTAAAGAGCATTTTATGCATAGATAACCATATTTAATTCTATAATAGTACTATCAATTTATAAATCCATTAATCCATATTTATTCTCTTTACAATTAACTCAATATAAAACTCAAGGAAAACACTTAGAACTATGGCAATACAATTACTATAAACAAGAATTCACTTAGATTCTTCAATTCAAGAAAACAATTATGCAATTTAGTTCATGAAACATTCTCTGGATAACACCATATCTTAGATAATTACCCATAACCACCTAACTCATCAAGTCCAATCAAAACTTAGCAAATAACCCAAATTTATTCCGAAAGCCCCTTTCGTAAACACAACTAAAAATCTATCTTCTAAGCAACAGGAGGACACTACAAGCATTCCAAGCATTCAATGGTCACTAACCAACCACAAGGAAGTTCTACAAATACCTAAAACACTAGAATAAACCAATTGCCCTAGATGTCCCTCTTTATGTTCTAGTCATTCTAACCAACTTCTAGCCATCTTTTAATGGGTTTAAGCAAACATTTAAGCCATCTAGCATTAATGGCACCTAATAGAAACACTAAAACCATCAATTGAGCAAAAGTCGCAAAAACTCAATAGAATTCTATTATTTTCTCTAACTTTCTCAAGCTATCACATCCCAACGAGCTATGATAATAGAAATTCATTTTCGCCACGCAAACCTATCCATATTATGATCCATTTAAGTGCAAAGAAAACCCGTTTAAACTATAACAATCACAAAACTCCATTCGTCCCCTTAGTTGATTTATACTACAACTAAGTTAACCAATCACTCAACTAATGCCATAACCATACCAAAAGTGCTTCCATGACCTCCCAAGACAATGCCAACACCCAAACCTAGCAAATTCCACACTTGATCAAAACATTCCCTTTGCTATTCAAGGCTAATTAGCTTCCAAACGTAATACGAAGTTCAAGGTACGCAAGCAAGCTATACTACTTTCTTAATGACACTTAATGACACCACTTAGGACCTCAAAGTCATGCAATTACCCGCATCTAGCCCGAAAGTCCCAAATTCTCTCTTTTGACTTCATACTACACGTACTTCAACCGAGACTCAAATGGGAGCTAGCAAAGCTTAGTTAGGGTCTACTTAGCCTAGGAACACCAAAAATGAAGTCCAATTTTATCCGGATCCGCGATAACCCCGATACCCCTTTCTAAAAGTCAACTATTTCATTCTTTTGCTAGGTTATGAGCAATTAAATGTTATGGGGCTTTTACACTACTTTCATTAACATCTAAAGTACCTATTAGGATCATTGATTCAAGCTATAAAGTCCAATTTCACAAAATCCTAACATTCCCGTCACGATTCATGCCAAATATTCAACGAGCAATTTCAACCGATTAAACTACGAAACAATAGCATAAATTAGGTCTCTACTACTTATATACAACATATATAAGCATATTTGAGGATTGCATTAGCATTTAAGAGCACAACAAGAAATTCAATAAAGTTGTCACATTTTTGAAATGCAAAATAGGTATAAAATCCCTCACCTATTGCGCGTAAGAGCTCCTAGGAGGCTTGTAAACACCCTAAACCACCTACACCTAGCTTGGCTTGGCTTGGAATGAGGATTTTTTGAGTAAAAATCTCTATTTATCCTCCTATGCTATTTTCTGATTTGCTACAGTGTTTTCAGCTTTTCCTCTTTTTTGTTTGTTTGTGTTTTGCTAACTTATGAGCTTAGTGAGGTGTTGAGCATATATAAGTCTATATGTTTTATTTTAGTTTGAGTATGTTGGTCAAAATATGAATTAAGCTAGCTTAAAGTGAGACGTAAGTGCAATTTAAATGATAGCTGACCAAAACACATAGTTTTGTTACGTAACACTATTCATTAGTTTCAACAAATCATTTTCTAAATGGATGCTCCTATCACTTTTAGCTCAAATGCACATTTTTCTCATTCCTAAAACAATTAATATGATTTAAGAAAAATACTAATTCGAATTAATTATGTGGTTGAAAAGCGTGATGAATATTAACCACAAAAGCAACAAGCATTACATAGTGAAAATGCACAAATAGTAGATGCAACAGTAAATAAATGTACGGTGTAGTTCTCGGGTGTCACATCCTCTCCCCCTTAAACAAATTGCGTCCATGCAAATCTTCTTCCAAGAGAACTCCGCATCAATTGAAAACCAACTTCAATTACTCTTCATCAGTTGCTGAGCAAGAATACCATATACGAATTCTTGTAAGAACCCATTAGGAAACCCAGTAGTGCTGCCAGCGAATCCCCAAGTAATAAGGCCAAATAAAGGCTCCAATAGAAATGCTACATAGAAATCCAAATAAGAATCCCGCTGGCACGAACACTGTAGAATAATATAATCCCAACTAAAAGTGGCTAAAAAATACCAATAAAAGATTGGAGCATAAATACTGTAGAAAACACCGTATAATATGGCTGAATAGAATTCTAAATACCAAGTCTTCATAGAAATGCCAATAAGAAAATACCAGAAGAATGCTAAATAAAAAAAATACCAAGAGAATGCCTTAGAAAACAGTCATATAGAAATGCCAAGGGAAGCCATTCATTTCTGACTACTGAGCATAGAAAAATGCCTAGGAAGAAATCCCAATAACTGAGTTCTGCCCATAACACCGACTCCCAAATAAAAGGGATGATCATCTGCTTCACGTTCCTACTAATCCACATAACTTGAAAGGCTAGCCACTAATCACCTCCGTTCAGGGGAGGACGAAGTCTTTCTTACCATTCGACGGGCTAGGTATGAATGCCAAACTATTGCATATATATAAACATTCTTTAAACTATTATGCAAGCATGATTATAAAAGAACATATAAAACAATGTAAGCAACAAAGTCATTCAAGTGTGAATCGTAACATAACCAATTCAGTTCACAACAAAACTTAATTCAAAATGCTCAAGTATATACATTACAATCAACAATTCAAGCAGATAACGATTCACAAGATCAATTCGATGCAACTTCACTTCACTAGCACACGTTTAGCACATATCACATAACTTTATCATATGCGTGCACACATTCAATTCAAGACACACAATCACACATACAGGCACACACTTTCAAAATATACTTAACAATCACACATGAAGGGTTTTCTACCCGACAGGCCGAGGACCATGTCCTGGCTAAGAGTTAACTAAGCTCTGATACCACCTGTAACGCCCCGATCCCTCACGAGACTGGAGGCTCTAATAACCATGCTATTCTCAACCTAATACCAAACTCGGTCACAAAATTTAGAAAAAACGGACAGAGTCTCCCCTATACCGTGGATATTCTTAAAACCTGTAAACACTCAATAAAGCCACAACATAACAAGACATTAATTTACAACTAAAGATCTTAGCTTTAAGGCCATCAGAGCCTTAAGACATACAAACAGCTTAGATATACACAAGCATGCATTCATAACTTAATTTCCTTTAAAAATCGCTTATCATGTCACTCCATGACAGCATTGAACATTCTTGGAAATTAAAGCCAACCATACACCCGTTCATTCACATCCAAGCATGAAACGTAGCTAGAAGCAGAAGCAAAAGTTATTGCATGCCACAATTCCATAACACGTACTACATCCACTTAGCTTTCAAACTTGCAACTACTCAAATATATATACATAAGCCCTTAGGCTCCAAAATAGCATAGAAAGTAGAACGAATAAGGTCTTCCACAGTTTAGCAGGCAATCACTCAAATCTCAAGTAATAGTAAACAACAATCAGGTCAACTCCTCCAACTGTACCACTTGAAACATGTTTAGCGAGGTATGAGCAATCACAATTGCCTAGTGAGGGATAAGGTCTACCGGGGACGTGCAATGCAGCAGTTAGTACAAATAAAGCATTTTACAAACAAAGAACAATTGAAACAACAAGTTACCACACATTAAAAGGATACGATTCACTTATTCTTCAATCACGAACCACGAGCCACGAACTGAAATACCGATGTAATAATGACACTGTTACCGATAAGCCGGCATCCCCTTATAACTCCAAAATGGGTGTACTCCGGATGTACCCCAAAATCTTACGACCCAACTCTCCCTGGGCGGCATCTCAAGCAAGAGAGGGGCTGGGTAACCATAGTAGCCGAGGTATACCGGCAAGCCTGATGCTGCCCGGTTTCCACTACTATGCCCAAATGGTTGCGCAACCACGATGCAATGCACTCAAAATGATAACATTAGAATACATCAATAAACACATGATTGAGGGACAACAAAGTAGGTTGTCCTCACACACAATATATAGACAATAAGTGCACATAATCTAAGTACAAGTAAATAAACTATCATGCACATAAAGATGAAGTCTCCCTCACCTCTATCAAGCTCCACAATGCAAGATTGGCTTCAAATCACTCTCAATCACCTTGAACATAAAGTTAAACATTGTTTCATACTCTTTAACTACAACATTCATTAAATATCCAACTAGGTTAGCTAAGTCATAGTTTACTTAATTAACATACAACCAAACAATCATTCAAGTAATCTAATATACCAACAATATAACTAACAACAATAAAATCGTAATATAAGCATGTTCTACAATCATTTTAAAGAACATTTTAAGCATAGATAACCATATTTAATTCCATAACAGTGCTATCAATTTATAAAGCCATTAATCCATATTTATTCTATTTACAATTAATTCAATATAAAACTCTAGGAAAACACTTAGAACTACAGCAATACAATTACTATAAACCAAAATTCTCTTAGAATCTTCAATTCAAGAAAAACAATTATGCAATTTAGTTCATGAAACATTCTCTGGATAACGCCGTATCTTAGATAATCACGCATAACCACCAAATGCATCAAGGCCAATCAAAACTTATCAAATAACTCAACTTTATTCCGAAAGCCCTTTTCGTAAACCCAACTAAAAATCTATCTTCTAAGCAAAAGGAGGACACTACGAGCATTCCAAGCATTCAACGATCACTAACCAACCACAAGGAAGTTCTACATACACCTAAACACTAAAACAAACCAATTGCCCTAAATGTCCCTCTTTATGTTCTACTCATTCTAACCAACTTTTAGCCATCTTTTAATGGGTTTAAGAAAACATTTAAGCCATTTAGCATTAATGGCACCTAATAGAAACACTAAAACCATCAATTGAGCAAAAATCGCAAAAACTCAATAGAATACTATTATTTTCTCTAACTTTCTCAAGCTATCACATCCCAACGAGCTATGATAATAGAAATCTGTTTTTCCCACGCAAACCTATCCATATTATCATCCATTTAAATGCAAAGAAAACCCGTTTAAACTATAACAATCACAAAACTCCATTCGTCCCTTAGTTGATTTATACTACAACTAAGTTAACCAATCACCCAAGTAATTCCATAACCATGCCAAAAGTGCTTCCATGACCTCCCAAGACAATGCCAACACTCAAACTGAGCAAATTTCACACTTGGTCAAAATATTCCCTTTGCAATTCATGGCTAATTAGCTTCCAAACGTAATACGAAGTTCAAGGTACGCAACCAAGCTATACTACCTTCCTAATGACACCTAATGACCCCACTTAGGATCTCAAAGTCACGCAATTACCCACATCTAGCCCGAAAGCCGCAAATTTCCTCTTTTGACTTTATACTACACGTATCTCAATCGAGACTCAAATGAGAGCTAGAAAAGCTTAGTTATGGTCTACTTAGCCTAGGAACGCCAAAAATGGTGGCTAATTTTACCCGGATTCGCGATAACCCCGAAACCCCTTTCTAAAAGTCGGCTATTCATTCTTTTGCTGGGTTATGAGCAATTAAATGTTATGGGGCCTTTACACTACTTTCATTAACATCTAAAGCACCTATTAGGATCATTGATTCAAGCTATAAAGTCCAATTTCACAAAACCCTAACATTCCCATCACTATTCATGCCAAATATTCAACGAGCAATTTCAACCGATTAAACTACGAAACAATAGCATAAATTAGGTCTCTACTACTTATATATAACATACATAAGCATATTTGAGCATTGCATTAGCATTTAAGAGCAAAACAAGAAATTCAATAAAGTTGTCACATTTTTTTAATGCAAAATAGGTATGAAATCCCTTACCTATTGCACGTAGGAGCTCCTAGGAGGCTAGTAAACACCCTAAACCACTTGTACCTAGCTTGGCTTGGCTTAGAATGAGGATTTATTGAGCAAAAATCTCTATTTCTTCTCCTATGCTATTTTTGGATTTGCTACAGTATTTTCAACTTTTCCTCTTTTGTTGTGTTTTGCTAACTTATGAGCTTAGTGAGGTGTTGAGCATATATAAGTCTATATGTTTTATTTTAGTGTGAGTATGTTGGTCAAAATATGAATTAAGCTAGTTTAAAGTGAGTTTTAAGTGCAATTTAAATGATAGCTAATCAAAACACATAGTTTTGTTACATAATACTATTCATTAGTTTCAACAAATCATTTTCTAAACGGATGCTCGTATCGCTTTTAGCTCAAATAGACATTTTTTTCATTCCTAAAATAATTAATATGATTTAAGAAAAATGCTAATTCGAATTAATTAAGTGGTTGAAAAGCGTGATGAATAGTAACCACATAAGCAACAAGCAATACCTAGTGAAAATGCGCAAATAGTAGATGCAACAATAAATAAATGTACGATGAAGTTCTCGGGCATCACACTATATAGGTGCTAGATAGGCTTCTCTAACTTCCGATTGAGCTCCAGTTAGGGTACTTGTGGTACAAACTCACAAAGGGGCAATCGGGGCTTTTAGGGTAATTGCAGGTAATTGAATAGTTTTGAGGGTCATAGGGGTACCATAGGGGATATTTAGAAGTATGGTATAGCTTCCTCATGAATTTGGAACACTAACTTTTGTTTGGAAGACAAATTGCTTAAGATACAAAGGGGATAATATGGAAAATGGATTGTTTTATACATCTAATGCCTTGTAACTGGTTATAATGTGGTTAGATGCACTTTAAGTTAATTTTGTGCTTTTGGTAATATTTTGTGTAAAGTATGGAAATTTCCCCTTTATGTTCATTTAGTTGATTTCGCACTATTGCTTATATTTTAACTGTTTCCAATGGCAACCTACTTTGTTGTCCCTCCTAAGTGTTATTGCTTTACAATGTTATTATAATTGTCATTGGTTTAAGTGCATTGCATAGTGGTTGCGCAACCATAGTATCAGGTGCGGATGTATTAGATATTAACTGGGCGATAGCGTTCTTATAAATGTGTATTCGATCTTCATGCTCTAGTCCTCACTTGCCTGGTCCGAAGATTGCAGGGGGTGTTGGGTCGTAGAATTATCGGGGTACATCCAGAGTACACCCACTAGAGTGATTGGGGTTATGCCGACACATTGATTGAGGTTCGTGGATAATGGTTCATGATTGAAGATAAAGCAAAATCTAAAGTATTGGGGTTAAAGTAAATTGTATCCTTTTAAATGTGTGGTAACTTGATATTCATATTGCTCTCTTGTTGTTTAATTGCTTTCTTTGTATTAACTGTTGCATTACATGCCTCGGTAGACAATATCCCTCACTAGGCAATTGTGGTTGCTCATACCTCGCTAACATGTTTCAGAAGGAGCTGAGGTTGAACCCCAGCTTGATTTAGTTGAGGGTGAGGAGCAGGAGGTGCATGCGGAGTAGTTGCCTTAGTTGTTGTGTGCTTTGTGCTTGAGGGGACTGTGTTCCTGCTATTTGTGTAAAGACTTTGCTTGTGTTATTTTATGATCTATTTTGGAGCCTTTGGACACATGTATATTGTGACGCCCGAGAACTTCACCATAAACCTATTAACTATTGCATCCACGATTTGTACATTTTTACTGTACATTACTTGTTACTTTTTGTAGTTACTATTTAACACGTTTTTCAACTACTTATTTACTTCGAATTAGCATTTTTCTTCAATCATATTAATTATTTGAGGAATGAGAAAATTGTGCGTTTGAGCAAATTGTGTTAGGAGCCTTTGTTTAGAAAATGTTTTTAGTGATTCAATGAATAGTTACGTAGTTAGCAATGTTATTTGAGCTAGCTAGCAATTAATTACATCATTAGGCCTATTTTAAGTTAGTTTGACTCAATTTATGACTAACATACTCACACAATTATTTTATACACATACATATAAACTTATTAAACACTTATATACATGACATAGTTTTAAGAAAATAAAACAAAAGCTCCCAAAATAGCCCCCCAAACCCGTTAGCAGCAACAAGGGAAAATAAAATTTTTTGGTTCATCAAATCTTCATTTCAAGCTAAGCCAAGCTAGGTGCAAGTGATTTAGAGGGTTTGCTAGCGTCCTACGAGCTTCTACGCACATTGGTGAGGGATTTTAGCATATATTTTGCATCTTTGAAATGTTGTTAACTCTCTTTAATTTCTTTTTTTGCTACTAAATGGTTATGGAATGCTTAAAGTAGCACATATATGTTGTATACAAGTAGTAGAGATCACCTTTATGCTATTGTTTTGTATTTTAAATGGTTGAATTCGACGGTTTGATTTTAGGGCATGAATAGTGACGTTTTTCTAGGCCTTTGTGAAATTGTGCGATAGGGCTTGATTCATTGCTTCTAGTAGGTGCCTTAGATGTTAATAAAGATAGTTTAATAGTCTCGTGACATTGAATTGCTCAAAAATTGGCTAACACATGAAATAGGCGACTTTTTTAAAAGGGGTTTCGGGGTTAACGCAAATCCGGGTTAATTCAGCCATCACATTTAGTATTCTTAGGCTATATAGGTGCTAGATGTGCTTTTCTAATCCTCGGTTGAGTCCTGGTTAGGGTACTTGTAGTACAAACTCACAAGGGGGAAATTGAGGCTTTTGTGCTAAACGTGGGTAATTGGGTAACTTCGAGGGTCCTAAGGGTGCCTAATGGGTTAATTAGAAGTGTGGAAAAGGCCACTCACTAATCTAGAATAATAGCTTGAGTTTGGAAGGGAAATGGGTTGTGTTACAAAGGGGTTAAAGTAGGAAATCGGTTGTTTTGCACTATTATGACCTTGTAATTGTTTCTTAAGTGTTTAAATGCACTTTTAAGTTAATTGTGAGCTTTTGACAATGTTTTGTGAAAAATATATAATTTATCCGTTTGTGTTCATTTGGTTAATTTCGTGATATGCTTATATATTGCTTATATTGTTTATGTATTACTTGTTAAGGATTGGGTAAATATGTTTATATCTTGTATAATGTTTATATTACTTGTATATTGTGTTGTATGGGTGAAGATATACCTAAGACTTGTAACTGGGCTGCTAGAATGAGTAGTTGGATGATATGTTTAGCCTGAGTATATTAAGGTGGCTTCTACTAAAGATAGAATTCTAATAGATATTGTATGCCAAATAGTGAAGTTATAAGTTAGCTAACCTAGCTGAATAATTAATGAATTTTGCAGTTAAAGAGTAATTGAAGTAATGCTTGCTCATAGGTTCAAGGTCTGGAAATGATGTGATCTAAACTTACATCTTGGAGCTCAGTAGAGGTGAGGGAGACTTCATCCTTATGTGCATAATAGTTTATTTACTTGTATATAGATTATGTGCACTTATTGTCTTTATATTGTGTGTGAGGGCAACCTACTTTGTTGTCCTTCAATCATGTGTTTATTGATTTATTCTATTGTTATCATTTCGAGTGCATTGCATCATGGTTGCGTAACCATTTGGGCATGATAGTGTCATGGAAAACGGGCGGCATTGAGCTTACCGGTCTACCTCGGCTACCATTGTAACACCCCCATCCCTCTCGAGACCGGGAGTTCTATCAATCAATCTATTCACAACCCAATTCCAAACCCATGCAAAATTTTAGGGAAAGACGGACGGAGTCTCCCCTGTTTTTAGGCAAAATGTAAAACCTGTAATAGCATATAAATGGACCAGCACCGTGTCCAACCACACAAAACTTCCTCAAAGCCATATGAGCCTTGGTTCTCAACAATTAAGCACAAGTAAATATACAATTCCAAGTACCCAAACTATTCTAACTTTTCTTTAAGCTATACAAACATGCATTAAAGTTAAGCTATACCAACTAAATACATGAACTAACCTATCATACCGCTTCAATAACCTATTAAAACTTATATTACATTCCTTTTTAACATTAAATACAAACAACACGTGAAACATACATCTTTGCATCCCTGACAACTCAAGCCATATAGCACGCAAGATAACTCTTCAAGCACGAACTTTCATGTAATTACGAACTTTCCAAATAACATGACATTTCCTGAAATGTGGTGGTAAGGAGTGAGTATACACAACACATATACTCAGTGAGGGTGAGACAGATATCGAGGTGGAGAGAAAGAAGTTCGTGCAATGCAAATAGGTACAGCTAAGCAATATAATTGACAAGCAAGCATTCAATATAAACAATCAATACAATAACCAATTAATAAAATCATTAACACAACCATTCAAAGCTATACCACACTCTGAAGGCTATGGTTCACTCATACGAGCAATGTACCATTTCACGAGCGATACATCAATCTCGAGCTTGATGTTGACAACGATGATAATAAGCGTGCAACCACCTTATAACTTCAGTTTGGAATACCTCGGAAGTATCCCATCAATTCTACGACCCAAATCTCCCTGGGAGGCAACCCAAGCGAGAATGAGAATAGGACACGGAGCTAGAGCAACCAACACTGGCAGCCCAAGACTACCCAGAGAGGCCCATCACTCACGCGCCTGACAATATGCAATGCAAGACACGATACAAGGCAATAAACGAGCGATAGCACAATAATACAGTTTAGAGGCGATAAGTGAGATATCAAGCATTCACAATCAATACTAGCATTCAATTAACTTTTCACGCATAACTATCATTAATAGCAATAAGAACACCAATTAAACAAGTAACAACTGTTCAAACACGAAAATGACAAATATCACTATTCAATCCCTAACTTCCAAAGGCAATTACGGGCAAACGAGCTACGGAATTAGGAAACCGATTTCACTACATTCACTTAGGCACTACAAGGCACGTTTCTATGTCACTAAACTTCACTTTCTCACCAAAGGCCCGAAAGTCCACCGACTGCGTTCGAACTACAGCTATGCTAACCGGTCACTCAATCAACGCCACAACAGCACCAAAAGTGCTTCCATACCCTCAATTGCAAAACCCCTAACTCAATTCGAGCACGGTCAACTTTTGGTCAAACGGCCCCTTTACGTTTCTTTGTCTAATTTTCAATTTTATCAAAGGCCAGTCCATTTTTGTTGCACATTTTATCTTTCTATCACTAATGGCACCTATCCAAATCAAGCAATCGCAATTCGGATCAAAATCCGAAATTCTAGGGTTTACTATTCATAATTCACTACTTATTGTTCTTCCCCAATTTCAAATACGTAGTTTCAACCGTAAAAATTGCTAAATAACTATCAAACAATGCTCTACGAATTCAAAGGAAGCTATATCAAGCATTTACAGGCATTATAACACATTATATATCAAATCTAAAAATTTGACACAAAATTCAAATTCGAATTTAAATGCACAAAAACGTGAAAACCCTCACAGAGGTTGAAGACCAAGACCCGTAAGGACCCGAGCCACGACCCGCGAGCAATTCCACGCATGATTTTGGCTTAAAAATGGAAAATCATTTTTTTTCTTTTCTTCTTAACCTTCGGCCAAGGGAGGACTTAAGGGCCATTTTTGGTTTTTTTTTTCAATTTTGCTTAATTTTGGCTATTTAAAAAATGACAAAGCCTCAAGGGCAAAATGGTCATTTTGCAAAGTCAAAATTCAAGTTAAATTGGTCAACTTAGCTTATTTTGATGCCATTTAATCTAATTCAAGTTAAAACAATGCAATTTTAATGAAGACCAACTAAAACTAGCTAACTTAAACTAAAACCATTATTCACGAAATTCGAAAAATATTTCTCTAACTCTCATTTTCGAAATGCTACGATCAAACGGTCAATAAATGATCGCTAATAAAGTAATGAGCAATAATAGAAAACTATAATTTTTTTTTTGAAAAGTAGAATAGTGGAATAGTTTAAAATTCACTCTGGCTCGGAGTTACTTTCCTCTTTTAATTGAAAACCTAGTAATTTTAATGCAAGACAATTAAAACTGATTATTAAAATAATCAAAACAATCAAAATAATCAATATTCATTCAAAAATAATTGTTTTAACTATTTCTAGAATATTTTAAAGAATTATGAAGTTAATGCTAAGATACAAATAAACAAGTTATAATAAACACGTAATCAAATGCAATTAAACACTAACATTTAAGATGACACTTAATTAAATACAATTAAATGCCATTAAATGCATGTCGGGTTCGGGTTATCACATCCTTCCCCCCTTAAAACAATTGTGTCATCGCAATTCTTTTTCCGATAGAACTCAACATCATCTAAAACCCAACTTTGACTATTCTTCATCGGTTGCTGAGCAAGATAGTGAATAAGAATGCTCGTAGGGAAACCCGAGTAGAAATCCCAACCAAGAATGCCGAGAAAATACCAACTAAAGACTGAAGCAAAGATACTGTAGATAATATCAACACCACATATTAATGGCAAGAAGAATACCGAAGGAATAGCCTATTTACGAATCTCCAATAGAAGTCTAACAAGTACCAAATAAGAAAGTTAAAAGATAGCCAGAGTAGATGTACCTCATGTAGTGCTGATTACCGTAAGTAGACCTAGCTGAAAGTTCTGTAAAAGAATATATAGAGAAGAATACCAAAGGCCATTCTCTAAATAAAATCCTCCAATCCCTGAGTTCCTAACGCAACATCCTAGTAAAACAACAAGTATCGATTTTTCCTGAGTGAAAAGGTCAAAGGAGAAGCCGTAAACAATACAAGATAAAAAGTCCAAGTAGAATTCCAAGTGTAGGATCTTCCAATAAATGCCAATAAGGAAACTACTAGTAGAATGCCCAATAAGAATTCCAAAGAATACCGTAAGTAATATTACACAATAAGTCCGATAGGAATTCCAATTACCAAACCAACTGAGGGATGCCAAAGAAAATAACCGAACAATGCTCCAGTAAGAAAGTAGCAAGGATTTCCCAATAAGTAAGTACTAGATAAATGGCCACAAAGAATTCTAGAGAATACCATTGAAGAATTTCCAATAAGAGATGCCAGTAACACACCAATAAAGATCGAGACACATATACCATAGATAATACTGTGCAGTAAGTCCGATTGAATACCCAATAGCCAAGTCTACCAAGAAGTGCCAACAGAAGTTCCAAAGAATACCCCAATAAGAAAACCAAAGAATGCTCCAGAGAACAACCAAATAGAACCCCAAAAGAAGACTACTCTTTCACAACCGTTAAGCACAGAGGAGGACCCTAGAGTTTCGCCAATAACCGAGCTCCAAAGTTAAACACCAACTCCCAAATAAAGGCTAATTAAATGCCATTCATTTCCTGCCAATCCATACACTTTGAAAGGCCAGCGGTGAACCACTTTCTTCAGGGGAGAAAGCGGACTTACTTACCATTTCCACGGGACATGTATGAATGCCAAGATATCACATTTATACACATGCCTTAAACTATTATGCAAGCAAGTTTACAAAAGAGTTTATTCAACAAAGTCACTTAAGCACGACAATCAAGTCAAGCACAACATAATCAATTCAAATCACGGCATAACCTATTCAAGACATTCCAAGACACACATTACAGGCAATACTTCAAGCAAATAACAATTCACGAGATCAATTCGATTCACGATGCCAATTTGTTACACGAGTAGTCATTTCACTTCACATAACACACATTTAGTACATAACACATAACTATATCACATAGGAGCACACATTCAGGTCAAGACACACAATCTCACAGACAAGCATACACTTTCAAGACACACTTAACAAGCACACATTCAAGGATCACTACCCACTAGACCGAGGACCTTGTCCCGGCTTATGAGCTAAACAAGCTCTGATACCACCTGTAACACCCCAATCCCTCTCGAGACTGGGAGTTCTATCTATCAATCTAATCACAACCCAATTCCAAACCCAGGCAAAATTTTAGGGAAAGACAGACGGAATCTCCCCTATTTCTAGTCAAAATGTAAAACCTGTAATAGCATATAAGTGGACCAGCACCGTGTCCAACCACACAAAACTTCCTCAAGGCCATCCGAGCCTTGGTTCTCAACAATTAAGCACAAGTAAATATACAATTCCAAGTACCCAAACTATTCTAACTTTTCTTTAAGCTATACAAACATGTATTAAAGTTATGCTATACCAACTAAATACATGAACTAACCTATCATACCGCTTCAATAACCTATTAAAACTTATATTACATTCCTTTTTAACATTAAATACAAACAACACATGAAACATACATCTTTGCATCCTTGACAACTCAAGCCACATAGCACGCAAGATAACTCTTCAAGCACGAACTTTCACGTAATCACGAACTTTCCAGCTAACATGGCATTTCCAGAAATGTGGTGGTGAGGAGTGAGTATACACAACACGTATACTCAGTGAGGGCGAGACAGATATCGAGGTGGAGAGAAAGAAGTTCGTGCAATGCAAATAGGTACAGCTAAGCAATATAATTGACAAGCAAGCATTCAATATAAACAATCAATACAATAACCAATTAATAAAAGCATTAATACAACCATTTAAAGCTATACCACACTCTGAAGGCTATGGTTCACTCATACGAGCAATGTACCATTTCACGAGTGATACATCAATCTCGAGCTTGATGTTGACAACGATGACAATAAGTGCGCAACCACCTTATAACTTCAGTTTGGAATACCCTAGAAGTATCCCATCAATTCTACGACCCAAATCTCTCTGGGAGGCAACCCAAGCGAGAATGAGAATAGGACACGGAGCTAGAGCAACCAACACTAGCAGCCCGAGACTACCCAGAGAGGCCCATCACTCCACGCCTGACACTATACAATGCAAGACACGATACAAGGCGATAAACGAGCGATAGCACAACAATACAGATTAGAGACAATAAACGAGATATCAAGCATTTACAATCAATACTAGCATTCAATTAACTTTTCAAGCATAACTATCATTAATAGCAACAAGAACACCAATTAAACAAGTAACAGTAGTTCAAACACGAAAACGACAAATATCACTATTCAATCCCTAACTTCCAAAGGCAATTACGGGCAAACGAGCTACGGAATTAGGAAACCGATTTCACTACATTCACTTAGGCACTACAAGGCACGTTTCTATGTCACTAAACTTCACTTTCTCACCCGAGGCCCGAAAGTCCACCTACTGCATTTTAACTACATCTATACTAATTGGTCACTCAATCAATGCCACAACAGCGCCAAAAGTGCTTCCATACCCTCAATTGCAAAACCCCCAACTCAATTCGAGCACGGTCAACTTTTGGTCAAACGGCCCCTTTACGTTTCTTTGTCTAATTTCCAATTTTATCAAAGGCCGGTCCGTTTTTATTGCACATTTTATCTTTCTATCACTAATGGCACCTATCCAAATCAAGCAATCGCAATTCGGATCAAAATCCGAAATTCTAGGGTGTACTGTTCATAATTCACTATTCATTATTCTTCCCCAATTTCAAATACGCAATTTCAACCGTAAAAATTGCTAAATAACTGTCAAACAATGCTCTACGAACTCAAAGGAAACTATATCAAGCAATTACAGGCAATATAACACATTATATATCAAATCTAAAAATTCGACACAAAATTCAAATTCGAATTTAAATGCACAAAAGCGTGAAAACCCTCACAGAGATTGAAGACCAAGACCCGCAAGGACCCGAGCCATGACCCTCGAGCAATTCCACGCATGATTTTGGTTTAAAAATGGAAAATCATTTTTTTTTCTTTTCTCCTTAACCTTCGGCCAAGGGAGGACTTAAGGGCCATTTTTGGTTTTGTTTTTTTGTCAATTTTGCTTAATTTTGGCTATTTAAAAGATGACAAAGCCTCAAGGGCAAAATGGTCATTTTGCAAAGTCAAAATTCAAGTTAAATTAGTCAACTTAGCTTATTTTGATGCCATTTAATCTAATTCAAGTTAAAACAATGCAATTTTAATGAAAATCAACTAAAACTAGCTAACTTAAACTAAAAACATTATTCACGAAACTCGGAAAATATTTATCTAACTCTCATTTTTGAAATGCTACGTTCAAACGGTCAATAAATGATCGCTAATAAAGTAATGAGCAATAATAGAAAATTATAATTTTTTTTAAAAGTAGAATAGTGGAATAATTTAAAATTCAATCCGCCTCGGAGTTACTTTCCTCTTTTAATTGAAAACCGAGTAATTTTTATGCAAGACAATTAAAACCGATTATTAAAATAATCAAAATAATCAATATTCATTTAAAAATAATTGTTTTAACTATTTCTATAATATTTTAAAGAATTATGAAGTTAATGCTAAGATACAAATAAACAAGTTATAATAAACACGTAATCAAATGCAATTAAACACTAACATTTAAGATGACACTTAATTAAATACAATTAAATGCATGCCGGGTTCAGGTTATCACAACCATGGTTGCCCAGTCTCTCTCTCGCTTAGGATGCTGCCCAGGTAGAATTGGGTCGTAGAATTTCGGGGTACATCTGGAGTACACCCATTTTGGAGTTATAAGGGGATGCTGGCTTATCGATATCAATGTCATTATTACATCGGGATTTCAGTTCATGGCTCGTGGTTCATGATTGAAGAGTAAGTGAATCGTATCCTTTTTAATGTGTGGTAACTTGTTACTTTAATTGTCCATTAGTTGTTTTAAATATCTATTGAGTTATCTACTACATTGCACGTCCCCGGTAGACTTTATCCCTCACTGAGCAATTTTGATTGCTCATACCTCGCTAAACATGTTTCAAGTGGTGCAGTTGGAAGAGTTGCCTTGATTGCCGTGTACTATTGCTTGAGATTGGAGTGTTTGCCTGCTAAACTGTGGAAGACTTTGTTTATATTATGTTTTGTTCTATTTTGTGCCAAGGGGTTTGTATATATTTGGAGTTGTTGAAGAATTGTAATAGCTACGTTAATGTATGGCTTGAATGGTAGTAGATTGTAATAGTTATATTTCTTTCCTTTATGTTGCTTGCTTGTGTGTCAATGGAAGTTAATAATTGTTTGGCTTTAGTTTATAAGAAAGTCTAATGGTTAATATAGAGTGGTATGATAAGCATATTAAAAAAGATAAGGTTTCAAGGATTGTTAAATGCATGCGTGGGTGTGTTTTCTATATCTTACTTAAGGCTCGACCGACCTTGAAGCTAGGATATAGTTAGAGCTGGAGTTGTTGGAGTTAGAGTTTAGTTGTATTATGGCTTATACTATGTTTACAGGTTTCCAGAATGTCCATGGTATAGGGGAGACTCTATCCATTTTTCCTAAAATTTTGTGACCAGGGTGGAATTGGGTAGAGAATAACATGGTTACTAGAGCCTCCGGTCTCGTGAGGGATTAGGGCGTTACATATATATTTGTTCAGTTGTAAGTTGATAGTAGTGTGAGATATGTATCTATGGTATATAATAACTTATAATCCTGCTTTTAGTTTTGTTGCATGCTTGAGTGTGATGAGTTGGTTAAAAGGGTGGCCTTAATCCTCAAGAATGTTTAATTGCTAACATGGAGTGGTATGATAAGCGTATGTAAGATAAAGATTCTATGGTTGTTGTTTGCATGCTTGTATGTATCTAAACTGTTTGTAATGCTTAAGGCTTAGATGGCCTTGAAGTTAGGATTTAATTAGAATTGGAGTTCTCATTTGTTTTGTGGCTTTAATGAATGTTTACAGGTTTTCAGAAAGTCCACGGTACAGAGGAGACTATGTCCGTTTGTCGAGTCCAGACTTAACCTTTAGTATGGGGTTGGGTCGGGGCTTGATAGTAATGAAATGGTCGGAATGCGTATTGGAAGAAATAATGTCTTCAAACTCGAACATTTATATTTTAATTAGCATTTAATGAAATGGGTAAATACCAAATCATACTTATAATGTCTTGAACTTTGAAATGGTCAAGAGTTAAAGACTTGAATTGTTTTATATGTCTATGAGTTTGATAGATTAATTATTCATTTTTGACAAAAGAGTTTGTTCAAAATAAAAGAAATAGAGCTTATGAGACTTGTCCAGAATATGTTGGGTTATAAAAGAAGATTAAAGAATGGATCTTTTATCACCAAAATCTTTCAAATTGATTTTAAACTTATATCATGTTTTAATTCTATGACTGAATAGAATTTAAACTTCTTCATGTATAGTTTCTTTAGAGAAATGTAACTATGATGAAATGCTTAAAATGAAAAGATAGAGATCGTTTTCATTAATAAATGAAGGTGATATCTAAATTTATAAGAAAGGTTACTGGGAGTTCATGCCCTTAACAAGTCTTGTGAATTTATGATACCTTCGTTCACCAAGGTCTAACCGAATTTTATATCATGTTATATTTCTTGGGTAAACCGATCATGTCTCTTAAGTATCATGAGTATGAAGTACAATGATATGATTGCTTGTTTTCTCACTGCCTGTACATCTAGTCACGATCTTAATGTTTTGTTTAAGATGGAGGAATCTAAGAAATTTTGGTCTCTAGTCTTAATGACAGGATATCCGTCTTTTCTTGTAGATTTCCTTTTGACTATTAAGGAAAGGATGCGAATGGTTTTTGCACCTAATCCTTTCGCTGTTTTCATTCTCCTTTAATGCAATGGCAAGTCCTTGGCACGATATGATGTAATGAGTTACATGATTGATATCAGAGAGAATACATATAAGTTCTATTGATCTTATTGTTATAACGATCTCTATATGAACTTTAACCCTGAATTTTAAGGTTTGTGGATATAGTGAAGTTCTTAGTAAAGAATTCACTAAAAAAGAATGAAATTATATATAATAGATTTATGAGTTATTGGAAAGAGTTTCGAATAATAATAAGTAATCTTTATCTTATTATTTGAGCCAAGATACTACTTGACTTTGAATGACGTTTGGATGTTGTGTGGTTTTGTCTATTGATAGTAGCCGATATCATGTGATATGGTAACTATTACAGAAACATTCTACACAAGTTTAAAAGAACCTAATCTCATCAAGAGTCCAAACATGAAAAGAGTCAATTCAAGAATTTCTTTCTTGATAGAAAATGATATAACAAAATAGATTCCTATAGATGCCACTATAGTTGACCTAGTGATCCTGTAAAGATAGTTGCAGTTGATAACCGTCTTGGAGAAGATGAGTATGTTAATACGAATGTACAATGCATTAGATCCTATGGTTGATAGCATGAGTACAAGTGGGAGATTGTTGGGGATATGCCCTAATGCAACAATTTGAGATGACCTTATTAGAGTTTAATAAGGATATGCTTACGTGTTTGTAGGATATTTATATTCTCCACTTCGATATGAATATGTCCCTAATGCTTATCTGAGAATAAAAATGTTCTAAAAAGGTTTAGCATATTTTGCACTTTTTCTTCTATATGATAAGCATTAAGAATCAATTCATAACCCTTCAGATTATTCAACATAAACTAGAATAGTCGAGTACGGGTTATCATATGTTATTACCTTTGATTAACATAGTGATGTTAATAATAAAGGATGGCGTGCGAAGTGCCAGAACAACATGATGATGTGGACTAATAAACATATGAGTGATCATCAATGTACGAATCATTGAATGTGACAATAAATAGTAAGCTACATGATTTCAGGTTGATAGTTTACTATTTAGTTGGAATTATGCAAATTAATCCTCAGACTTGAGAAATTACGGCTGTTGGTTATATCAGGGGCTAAATAATGCATTTGGACAATACCCGTCTTCCATAAGGTGGGTTACGGCCTTTTGCGTTTTAATTTTATGGTATGAATTGACAGGTAATTGTCGAGATAGGATCTGTTAAACTCCGGCGTAAGATGATGTCCTATGATATCTAGGATCGGTCATTAAATGTGGAAGTCCTTGGCCAAGGTGAGTATGAAATGATAGAAAAGAGTTTTTCCATGGTAGTCATCTCTCATTTCACCGATTCAGATTTATACATAGTATCGGAGGTGGACTTAACCATTTTATGGTCCTTTCCCGATCGGGGCATTCTTAACAGAAGGATCGGATTGCATGCTAATTCTCGACGGTTAAATAGCTTTTTAAAAGACGTCATCTTCATTATCGTATACATTCTTATGGTACATTCATTGCTAGTGCGTCATTCATGAGCGAGAGGGTATTTCAGTAAATGACAGAGACATTTCCCGAAATAGATAAGGAGGTTTATCGGTCCCTCATCGGTAAGCGATTGTGAATCTAGAAGGTCACACACTAATAAGTATTATGAATAAGTTCACTGGTAGCTTATATTATGTGGTTGATGGCTTTAAAGTGTTAAGAGTCATCAATTATGGTATTTGGACCAAAAGTGTAATTTCATAAAGTTTTGGGATCAAACTGCAATTATTGAAAAGTAGTTTCAATATATTTATTCTAATAGAGATTAGAATGGGCAAAAATTATTTATATATATATATATGTAATGATCTTTATATATGTATATGTGTAATGATAATGTAATTTGTGAAATGTCACGTCATCATCCTAGTCATCAAATAAAAAAGGCAAATTAACGATTGGGCATTGACATGTGGCATGTGAGATGTAGGATTGTCCATGTCATCAATCCTAGTCATTTGAATTTGAAATGGATGGATGAGATTAACTTTTGAATAAAGACAAAAGAATCTTGTCCATTGCTTTTGATGATAGAACCTTTTGGCCAAGTGTCAAGAGAGAGAATAAAGTTAACCTTTGGATTGCGATGATTGGAATCCTAGGATTTGCATGGCTTTAACTTTGGAAGAAAGCAATTGTGATTGGCTATCTCAATAAAGTAAGATTATATAAATATATATATACATACATATATATATATATATATATATATATATATATATATATATAGAGTATGTTATATATATATAATAATAAGATGACAAAATTCTCTCTCCTTCCACTCATATTTTCGGCCAAGCCATGGAGGAGAGAGAAAGTTGAAATCTTGCCATGTAATGCTAATGATTATGATCTATTATGATATATATATATATATATATATATATATATATATACATATATGAGTATGTTATATATATATAATAATAAGATGACAAAATTCTCTCTCATTCCACTCACATTTTCGGCCAAGCCATGGAGGAGAGAGAAAGTTGAAATCTTGCCATGTAATGCTAATGATTATGATCTATTATGATATATATATATATATATATATATATATATATATATATATATAATAAGATGACAACATTGTCTCTCATTCCACTCATATTTTCGGCCAAGCCATGGAAGAGAGAGAAAGTTGAAATCTTTCCATATTGCTAATGATTATGATCTATTGACATGCATGGCTTGGTTCATTGAATCAAGAAAGAGATTAATTGTGATTGGCTATTTCTATATGCATGTTGTGGTGAACCCATCCCACATCGGAAGGTTACAAGCTGAGCCAACTGAATATATAGAGATGTCTCGTATTCGTGCAGTGCACTTTTCCTGGCAGTGGTTGGGTGACGACAAATCCGTGAGGGGTATGGGCTCCATAGTGGACAATAATGCATAGTGCGTGTCCGGGCCCACTCGCCATGGCCTCTTGTACTCGCCTGGACCGTTAAGGACAGGGGGTTACATGTAGGCGTGGGAGTGTTGGTTCTTGGGCGTTACAAAATTGGTATCAGAGCGGGCCTTCTTTTGTATCAGTGACCCGCGAGGGCACTAGGTCTCCCTAGTGGGGGCGAATGTAGTGAACCCATCCCACATCGGAAGGTTACGAGCTGGGCCAACTGAATATATAGAGATATCTCGTAAATTCATGCATGCGCATTTTCCTGGCAGTAGCTGGGTCAAGACAAATCTGTGAGAGGTATGGGCTCCATAGCGGACAATACTGCATAGTGTGTGTCCGGGCCCACTCGCCATGGCCTCTTGTGCTCGTTTGGACCGTTAAGGCCAGGGGGTTACATGTAGGCGTGGGAGTGTTGGTTCCGGGGCATTACACATGTAATATATTAAACAATAGATGACAACCTCTCTCTATGTGATACACACACATTCGGCCAAGGCTATAGAGGAGAGGAGAGACAAAGTTCATTTTCTTCCTCAAGCATAGTATATTTTCGGCCATTGATAGGTTTTCAAAAAAACCTTTTTCTTTTTAATAAAACACCACATGCACATAACTTGATACATTGAAGATATACTAGCACATTTTTGTCTTCAAGTAGAAGGTTGAGTTTTGGATGCTTGTGGACCAACTAGACCCTTTAAGTTAGAAGAACTCTATAGCTTCAACTTCAAGCTTCATTACCAACAAAGTCGTCTACGAAAGGTATACCTATGGACCTTGCAATTTTCATTGTGTATAGTTGATATATGAAGTTAGCTTGATAGTTTATGGACATATATGAAAGAATGCATGTTGATCTTTGCTAGAAAATTTTGAAATATGGCTTGCCTACTTTCGGCCCTAGCTTTTATCCATGCATCCCTTTCTATATCTTGAATCCAACAAGCATATGTGTAGAGACATGTTACAGTATGTTGGTTTGCACCCTTCAATAATAATAATAATAATAATAATAAAATTGTTGGGAAAATTTGAATTGATTGAATTATGACTCATTTCAATGTTTCATCCGATCAATGGGCTTTTTATGATACAATCCAACCCTCTATCCCAAATACTTGTGAAATTTGTTCTCAATTTGGGCATACATTTGTAAATTGTCCCAATTATCCCAAGTTTTTACATAGTCATGATTCTACTATACCATGTTATTTTTCGAACCAAATGTGTACTCTATTGCATATAACCCGAAGTGGCAGAATCATCAAAATTCTTTTTGGGATCAAAATAATACATCTTTTCTGCCTCAAAATTTTGAAAATGCATTTCAAAACCCCAATTCTTCCGTGTTTTGCGAAAGTTTTCAAAGTAATTTTTTCAAACAAAACTTTTGTTATCCAAACTCGGTTGAACTTTCTTCTTCAGAACCAAATTTCGACGACAAGTTCGACCAACTTGTCCAACTCGTCGAATCCAACCATTAATCCATAGGTAGGCTTCAAGACCAAATCAGTCAACTAGCCGAGAGCACAAATGATTGGGAGGAAGACAAACACCCTATTCAACCTGCCGTGAGTTGGCAAGATCAATATAGTTTCATTCATCACGAAACTATCCCAAACCAGGTTGTGGTGATTGAAGTGTTTAGTGGAAATAATATAAGTAGATAGTGTAACAATAGAAATGAGGTAGATAATAGGTTTGAGGCACACACTCCAGAATGGCAAAACCAGCCATCACTTTGTAGTCAAGAAATTTTTTCTCAAAACTTTGAAAGCCAAGTCCCTATACCTTTTCAATCTAAATCTTTTGGTGACCCTTTATTTAATATTTTCAAACAAAATGATAACCATGATGATTGGATTGACTCTGCTCCTGAATTCGGTGACAAGTATGGCCAACTTTTTCATCTTGCTCAATCCAATGCTCACATGCTTCAATCTTTAGATCAACACATTCAGTCTGTTATGTGCACCATTGATGAAATAACATGTGAACAGACTAATGATATGAGCAAGATTAGTTGGAAGACATCTGATAGGGAAAATGAATTTGAGGAAAATAATGGAATGTCTTGGTTAGAAGAAAATGATAAGCTTAGTAATATAATGAATGAACCCCACTTTGATTCCTCTTCAAGGAATATGGGTATACACACTTCTCTAGAGTCCATACTCTTTCAGGATGAGTGTATTGAGTCTACTTTAAATCCTTCTTCCTTCTTATCTCCTGAAGAAGACATTAATGAGATCGAACGACTTTTGTATCAAACTGACCGAGAGAATAAGTCAAATGCTTCTATGCCCTTTTCAACTGATTACAATAGTGAAAAAGAAGTTTTGACATCCATCCTCTCTCATGTTGAAAATCATCTCAATTCTCCTTTAAATGTATCTTCTCCTTTTGTGAAGCTCACAACATTGCCCATGAAGACACAAATTGGATTTGACCCATTTCTGAACAATATGTTAAATACTTCTAATCTATGGGTTGACCAATTGAATTTAGGACACACTGTTGCACAAAATACTATGGCCCCTGTTGACATAGTCAAGAACATGCCCATACATACCACATTGGGTTGGGAATTCTCACTTTTTCAAAGTGACTTGGAAAAGGTATGTGAAACCCCACTTTCCTGCTTATCTCATTTTACGTGCTATACCTCGTTTTGCGTGCATATGATCTGTTTATGTGCTATAGGACCTAGAAAGTTATAATTTTGATGTCAATACTCCTAATACGTGCTAAATGTGCATTCATGAAATTTTCATCAAAAACGGAGTCAGAAATTTTATCGTTGATTTTTAGTGAATAGTGTTTTCGAAACACGTCCGCTAAAATTTTGAAACTGGTCTTTTTAACCCTTCTAGACCTAGTCAACGGACTTTAATAGACCTGTGTTTGATGAAAACAATTTTAAAATCGGCTTAAGAATTTATTAGGGTTTTTACACCGACTTTTGCGAAAATCGAGTTTTAAGCCGACTCGCGTGAAATTATTGGATTGTAAAACTTCTTGTCACCTAAAAATAATCCACTTGAGATATCTTGGGGGTTGCATAATTATTTTGAGCTTGGTGAGCAATAAAATGAGTTTAAAGTCATTAAAACACAAAAATACTAACTTAAACTACTTTGACTTAGCATTTTTTTTTTAATTGACTAGGCTTTTAATTATATATTGTCATCAACACACACTAAGCAAAGCACAAAACACACTCCACACACACACAAAGGGCCGAGAGGTTGAGGGAGAAAAAGAAAGAGAAAAACTCAAGCTTTTCAATCAATTTTTCAAAGAAAAAACCTAGTTTTTGTCCGTAGAACTTCGCACCGACTTGGATTCTGCTTGTTGGGCACGCATTCCTAGGCTTATATCGCATCAAAGGTGAGAGAAAAATTCTAGATCTCAAAATATCATTTTTATGTTTTTGCGTATAAATGAAGATTGAACCATTAGAATTGAAATATGATGATAGATTATTGCTCCTTGCGTGCTAGGGATCATTTTGATGCAATACTACGAATTTCTGTCGGATGTAGCATAATTTTTATTTTCCGGGTATTTAATTTTGATTAAAATGTTCAAAGTTGAATTAAATGAGTTGTGTTGATCGAAATCGATTGCCGTCGATTTCTAAATACTTGATAATTACGTGTTAGCGCTGTTGTAATGCCGAATTTTCGATTACATTGTTCGTGTGAAAATTCGGAAAATCCAGCCAAGACATCCTAGGGTTTTAAGGTTATCGGGCATGATTTGGAGGTGTTATGGTGGATTTCCAAGAGGGCTAATGTAGTAGGTTGAATGGGTGAGTGATAGAAACTGATTTGGCAATGTTTGGATTAGTAGATTGTAAGTTATGAATTTTAGAAGTTTAGGTTGTCATTCTTTAATTTCTTGAACGATGCCTTTAGATGGTTGGGTGGTGTTCGAGTGTTGAATGGTGAGTTGTTGATGAGTAATTTAGGGTTTAATTGTGTATATTATGCATGTCCGGTTAGATGGCCTACTTTGTCATCTAACTTTGTTGTTTGTTGTTTAATTTAATATTGATGTTATATTGATGTTATTGATTGATTATTATTGAGTTCGGGAATCGGGCACTTTCTTTGCTGATCTCCGATTTGATTGATTGATGATTGATGTTTATGGAGTCTTGGTATGTGTGTGCCACCTCTCGGGCCGCGTTGGGCTGTCGGGTTGATAACGGCATGACTGCCATAGGCTACCCCCAGCTCGCATGACAGAGGTGTGATGGAGGGAGGGGCGAGTGAGGTACCTCGGGTGCATGAGTAAGGGAGAGTTATAAGAAGAACGGTTGAGATCGTGATGGCGTTTGGAGCTACACCAAATAGAGTATCCTTTATTGATTGGTTATATAGTTATGTGATGATAGTATTATTTGTGTTATTGTGTGTTTACTGACTCAAAGGATTATTCCAAGGAGTTTAGTAGACCTTGCTCGAGATCTATCGGATCCTCACTGGGCTTATGTATATAAGCTCACTCTCTATTATTGCATGCTTACAGGTTTTGCAGAGCCGGATTACGGGTACGTGCCTCCTGAGGAGGAAAATGTGCCTTACGTGGACGAGTCATATGTTCCTGAGTCTTATCCATGATTATATGTTGTTTAATGTCATGTATATTAGCTTAATAGACTTTTATATGCTTTGTAGTTCTTATTGTAATAGATGTTGAAAGATGATGATCCAAACGATGTTAACTTAGTGGCTTTCTTTGTCTATGGTTAAGTTGTAGATGTGTCTCAACTTATTTTTGAAATGTATGATAAGGTTGAGGTATTGTATGTTATGTTGGAACGGAGGCAGATAACGAAGACTGATTATTGTATATTACGGTTATGTTGTGTTTTGTTATGCTGTTGAGGAGTTGTTGTTTGTATGGTTATAGAATTGGATGTTTAATGTTATAAATGAGGTTGGTTTAGAACCTCGGAAATCTATTTACTGTCATTATGCTGCCGAAATTCCGGTGCGTGCTGGCTGATTGTAGGTGGAGTCGAGTTGGGGCGTGACAAGGTATGTTTTGTAGGAACAATGAACCACCATCTGTTGCATGATCCTTTTCCTTTCAAGAACTGTGTTGAAATAATTATCAGACAATAAGTGCCAAAGAGCTTTAAACATAGATGGCTCTAACATTGGCGCCTGGCTAAGGGCGTAAAACTCAGCGCTACTTAGAGGCAACCTAGATTTTTAAATGCTTTCGTATTATGTGTGTTTATTTTCTGTCTTTGTGATTTTTGCAATCTGGTTGAAGACGATAAACTTAGCACTACTAGGAGGTAACCTAGTGTTCTCTTAAATGCTTTAATGTTTGTTTAATTAACTCTTGAACCATAGACATAAGGTTAAATGGTCTGGGTAGTTAAAATACTTGCTTAATATATTAGTTATTGTCCATGACCATATTTCTTTTTGGTTTCTCCTCTATATATTTGTTTGACTATTTTTATTTATTTAGTATAGTTAACTATTTTTGTTGTGTTGATGATAATCCTACAAAATTTTGTCTACTAATCTTTAATGAGTTGCAGAACGATTAATCTTTTGACAAAGATGAGTAGACACAATCCTAACATCAACATAAAAATGCTTAACATCAGGTGATATTTTTTCGTACTACATTTTCCTTTATACCTAATCAACATGTGTTGAATAGTAAGCAAACCATAGGTTTGGGGATGTAGCATTTGTCATTGTGTTATTTCTTGCATATTCCACTCTCATTGTTTTACATTGCTATTTGCTTGAGAACAAGCAAAGTTTTGGTGTGGAGGTACACGTATTTCATGAAAATCTTTTTCAAAATATGCAAGAAATATATCATATTGTTCATGAGAAATAGTATTTTGCTACCTTACTTGTGTGAGGAAGATGATTTAGATGACTTGAGAACCTGTGTTGTTAGCTATGTATTGAAAAACTCTGAGAGAACTCTATAAGAAAAACTTGGGATACTATATTCATTAGTAAGCCTAGCTATTCTTTTCTTCAATTAATAGGAATGTGAATTGGAAAGGATTGAGATAAGATTGTCGTTTGTTATGAGAACTTCTTGTGATTGAAACCTAAACCCTTATGCCATGTTTGTACATTATGTTATGTTACTCTGTTTGTATGTACACTTTTAAAAAGAAAAAAAAAGAAAAAACAAAAACAAAAACAAAACAAAAAACAATGAAAAAAGAGAAAAAGAAAAAAAGTTGTACATACCTTTGTTGTTGAAATAATTTTGGTGTAAATACGTTGTAAATCTCTAAGCACTACTATCCTAGACATTGTAATTTGAGATATATGCTATGTTGTAAGGTTTTGAGCCTGGATATCTCGAGTGATTAAGGCACGTAGGAATCTCTTTAAAACCTGGCAACTTTAGTTATAATGGCGGGGGATTGTTGGCCTTAAAGCCCGCTACATGGGATATCCAGAAGGCAAAGGAAATTGAACACTACAAAGAGATAGTAGAAATGTATACTTTTATATTTTCTGGCAAATGAAAAAAAGATTAAGGCATGATCAAGAGATTGAATACAAATAAAGGTGAGAATATCAAAGTCCAATCTGTTTGCATAACTTGAAAGTTAGGAATTGAATGAACTTAATTTGATTAGTTTACTTCTAAATATGTACTCTGAAACAATCAATAGTCAATTTCCAAGAAGAGTATGTATTTAAGAAAATTATGTACAAAGTTCTCTTATCATGTTTGTTATCAACTGATAAATAGGTTAAAGATAGTGAATTGCATGTTGGAAAATTTTAACAAAAAGAAGGGATATATAGAATTCACTTGTTTTGACTTGCAAAATTTTCTGAAAATTTCACTTTGAATCTGTTTTAAAGACAGTCTTGCTTAAGGAAAATCAATTTTTAGGTTTGAGATGTTGATGTGACTGTATTTACAACACTTAAACCATGGTATTTGTACAGCATTTGTATCTTAACTCTGGAATAAAATGCAACACTTTTTTTTCTTTCGATGCAATGTAGGTTGATACCGAAAAATGAAGAATCAAACCCGAAATGATCCAAATTGCAAGTCAATAAGTAAGAATAGGGAAGCACGAGAAACAGTGGAAGAATGAATCTTATAAAGAAGAAATTTGGCCAAAACTAGCACAAAATCGGACTCGAAACATTGACCTAGATGATCTTGAATAGTGATCCATGTTTGTTTTTGGTAAATCATACCATTTTTTCGTGTAGAAACGACATTCTGAGCATAACACAGGACCACAGTCATGCGCGCGGCGTGATTTTAGTCCAATTCCATTGTTTGAAATGTCAAAACAGTAAAAAAAATGCCCGAAAATGCCGTGGTCAACGATCCGATCAAAGTCAAATTTTTTCAGAATTTTGCCTATAAATAGGGCATCACCCCTTTGAGAATTTGTAATTAATTTTGGAATATTGACAATATTTTTGGCATAATTTCGAGTTAATTCTAGTTAGTTTTAAATTTAGTTTTAGTCAATTTAGTAGTTAAATACGGGGGAAGGAAGTGTAACGCCCCGATCTCTCACGAGACCGGAGGCTCTAAAAACTATGCTATTCTTAACCCAATTCCAACCCCGTCTCAAAATTTTTAAGGAAAATGGACAGAGTCTCCTCTGTGCCGTGGACATTCTGAAAACTGTAAACATTCAAATAAGCTATAGAACAACACTAAAGCCATTTCCAAAGTAAAAATCCCAACTTTAAGGCCATTTGAGCCTTAAGACATGCAAACAGTTTAGATACACACAAGCATGTATTCATAACTTAACTTCTTTACAAAACCGCTTATCATGCTACTCCATGATAACTTTTAAGCATTCTTAGAAACTGAAAATAACCCATTATTCACTCCCAAGCATGCAAAGAAGCTAAGAGCAAAAATATAAGTTATTACATGCCATAGTTTATATCTCCTACTATAATCAACTGACATTCAACTTACAATCACTCAAACATGTACATAAGCACTTAGGCTACAAAATAGAACATAAGGTAGAGCAAACAAGATCTCCACATAATAACAAGAACCATAAATCCACCTCAAGCAAGTATCACACAGCAACTAAGGCAACTCCTCCTCCAATTGCACCTCCTGAAATATGTTAGGGAAGGATGATCAACCAAAATTGCCCAGTGAGGGATAAGGACTACCCGGGACGTGCTGTCACGCCCCGACTCGACCCCGCAAAAGGCCAAGCCCGGACCCGACACACCGTCGGAGTCTCCTCTGTACCGCGGACGATCCGAAAACCCTAAAATCATCATAATACTTGCGAAAGCCATAAGACAATTCAAACAAGCCAACTTTCTTTTAAAAACATACATCTTTTCATTAACAAACTTTGCAACCCAAAAATGATATGCATACTACACAAGTATTTATGCCACTAATCAATCCCATTAGCATGCATTTCCTTACTAGTCACAAGAGTATAAGTTTACAACTTTACATTCTTTCAACTTATACAACATAAGACCGTAGAGGCCTCAAACTAGAAAATACATACAAGGCTACAAGCCTCAAAATTAAGCGACTTCCAAGCAATATACATATCAAGCAAGGCTCGCACAAAATCTGGTAACCAACCACCAGCAAAGCAAAGAAGTGCTATCACGGGAACACCTCCACCTGTTCCTCCTCCTCAATTACCTCGATAGGGTCTGCTTCAACTACTCCTGTAAAAATATAGTATAGAGAGGAATGAGCAAAAACTATTGCTCAGCGAGGGCAATTGGTCGCAAGGACGGAGATAAGAGGAGTATGCAATGCAATTAGCCAAGCGATGCATACAAATATCATACAGAGATATAATAAAGCCATCAATAAAGCAAGGCAAGTATTTAAAGCTATAAACACTCATTCAAAGGATACGATACTCTTTTCACGAACAACTTTCAAACACGAATTCGTTGACGATGCGCCGGCCCAAACCACCTTATAATACCAGTTTGGAATACCCTGGAAGTATCCATCAACCTACGACCCAAAACTCCCTGGGAGGCAACCCAAGGGAGAAAAGGGAATAGCAGCGGAGCTAGAGCAACCAACACTGGCAACCCGAGGCCAGCCAGAGAGGCCCATCACTCACGCGCGAGACACTATGCAATGCAAGACTCGATACAAGGCGATAAACAAGCGATAAAGCCACACGTGGGAGAATAACAAAGTAGGTTACTCTCGCACGCAATAGCAACAATTGATAAGCATTTCAATCCAAATCAATTCAAACAAGTATTTCAAGCAACCCTAAGCATTCTATAGGCATAAAATCAAGAAAACAAGCAAAAATACAAATCGGCCCCAACTATCAAAACACTACCATTTCCAAACGAGCCACGAGTTCTGGAAACCGACTTCGCCAAACCTCCTAGGTCACCATAAGGCACGTCTAAAGACCCCGAAACCCTACTTAACCCTAGAAACCACGCAAAGTCCCGATTTCCCCCTTTGCTCGTTTGAACTACAACTATATCAACCAAACACCCAACCAACGCCATAATCACACCAAAAGTGCTTCCATGTTCTCCTGAAACAATACCAACACGCAAAACGAGAAAATGCCAAACTCGACCTAAACGACCCCGACTTTTACCAAGGCTTAATTCCTATTTTTTCCATTACGCAACCCAAACAAACCATGCATTTAGGCATTCTAGCACAACTAGCACAATTCTACATCAACGAACAGCATAACGGAACAACTTCATCGTTCCAAGGGTTTACTATTCATAAAACACTATTCAACATCCAAATTAAATTGCAATCTCAACATTTAACCGCAGAAAATGTTAAAAAGCTATAAATACACGTTCTACAATTGCCAAGGAACATTATAGAAGCATCAAAACGCTTTAAACAACAATCTACGGATAAAATCTAAAAATTACAAAGTTGACATACATATCATTTAAATGTGCAAATAACATGCTTCCTTCACCTTAGGTACTCCTAGTTGCTAGGAAAACAACGCTAGTTGCCTCGGAAACCACCCCGCACGAGCTCACACGAAGATTGATCGATTGGAAGGTTGAAAAGTTTTTTTTTTCTCTCTTGAAGCTCACGGCCTGCTCACTGTTTTCCAGCTGCTATTTTTTTTATTTTGTTTTGTTTTAGCTTATAAGGTGTTGGCTTGGTCAAATGGTCAAAGTCCTAGGTCAAACAACTTAAAACTTGGTCAAATGGCCTTATTTTGTGCATTTTAAAGCCATTTTAACTAGGGATAGATTAATTATAGCTAACAACACTTAAAACATAAAATTTAAGTCATCTAAATACTAGTTTCACTATTTGCTGAGGACTAGAAACCGTTCTCTAGCTATCGCTCCCTAAATGCAATGCACGTTGCGACAGCAAGAAAGTAACAATTAATTCTCAAAGAATTTAAGGAAATATAATTTCCAAAATAATAAACAAGAAATTTTCACATTCCGGGCTCGGGTATTACACGTGCAATGCAACGGTTATAACAATTAAACAAGAAGACAAGTAAACTACATTTGCAATAGTAGATAACCACACATTTCAAATGATACGATACTCTCAACCCCAACACTCCAGAATACTCTTGTCTTCGATCACGAACCACGGACCACGATCAATATGCTGGCAAATCCCCAATCACTCCAGTAGGTGTACTCCGGATGTACCCCGATAATCCTACGACCCAACACCCCCTGGCAATCTCCGGACCAAGCGAGTGAGGGACTAGGGCACGGAGATCGAATATCCATTGGCAAACCCCCTGCCGCCTAACCAATATTCAATACAACTGCCCTTGACACTATGGTTGCGCAACCACTATGTAATGCACTTAAATCCAATGACAGTATAACAAGAATATAGGGCAATAACATATAGGAGGGACAACAAAGTAGGTTGCCCTAAAAAACAATTAATATATAAAAAATATATAACTCAAGCAATTATCTTAAGTCATACAATTTATTAAAGAGAAAATGAACCAAAATGTACAAAAGGATGAAAATCCCTCACCTTCACCAAGCTCCAAGATGCAAGAATTGGCTTCACTCTCAAACATTTTGGATAGTCAACTGAAGCATTCTTGTGGCTATAAAACATTTCATAACCTCCTAGATGGCATTAACTATATTAATATTTTACAAGTAACAATAATCCAATAATTCACCTATAAATAGCAATTTACTTGTAGGCAATTAAACTCACAATTTTAATCCATTAATTTCATGAGTTAAGCAAGTGGAAATATTACATAGCATGATCCTGAAATAAGTAATCTAAGTTAAAAGCTTCTCACTAGCAAACTTTGGGTTAAAAGTAAACGGATGATTTAACAACTCAAAAAGGGAGTGTTTCAACTAGAATATTAAAGTTAGGTGCATTTAAGTTAAAACATAGTTAACCCAAGTTAACATAATACCATACGTTGTTTATGATTTTCTTCATTCTAGATTACATAATAACTTACATGTGAAACTAGTTCAACTCCACCTAATAATAGACTAGCAATTAACTCAATTTAAGGAATCCTCTTAAGAGTTTATAGCTAAAATAAGGCAAGTTCCATTAATTGTTCAATAATACATTCATTAACATCGACTTCCAAACATTTACTTCTTAAAAGACTTCTAAATCATACATTCTCTTACTTTCCAGTGATTATTTGTTAGTGCATAATATTTAACTCAACCAACATTCCAGCTCTTAGTTAGCTAACTATTCAAGAAATAAGTGCTTCACTTAAGACTTTATAACTAATAACAAACCATTCTAATCATATCATTATCTAGCTTAACAAACTTTAATATAACTTGTAACACATTATTTCACAAGTAAGACACGGGATAGGGAGCCTATCTATCAATAACTTCAACATTAACTTGACAACAATTAAAAATAAGAACAATTTCATCTCACTTTCATAGCAAACTCAAGTTAAAGATAACATTTAACAAGCCAATAAATAACTACTTCACAATTAACTTACATTCTAACTAAACCCCTACACAATTAAACTAACTCTTCAATTTAAAACTAAATCATAAGCTTAAAGAATAGGTGCTACACCAAAACACTTGTCTTCATTTCCAATCAAATTAGCATTCAAGATAAACAATAGATCTAAATCACATTCATTTATAACTAAACAATTATTTTCATGTAGGTAGTATGACATTCAAGCTATAGTTAACCTTTACATGACTTAATAAATGAGTTCACACTTTAGCAATATGGGTAAAAAGGCAAGGGAAAAGGCAGTTGCATTCCATACTAACTCATGATTTCTATTTACTCATTCGATCTCAATTTTATCACAATTTACATAATTATAAGAGCACCATTACGCTACTAATCATCCAAGAACACTACACAATAAAGTCTTGATCAAAGATATCCAATTAGAGTTGAAATATATCATCACTTCTAGCAAAATAACAATGAAATTCAGATTCTCGTGCAATAGTACAGTTCTGACACATCTCACCAAAATGATCATAACTTATTCTAGAAAACTCCGATTAATGCACCGTAAAAAGCATTAGAAACAAGACTCGTAAGACTTTCTAACGGTATATAATTCAACCCCTAATCCTTCTCCAAGTAATACAGTTTTAAGCTCGAAATTTCCTTAGTTTTGCTGAAAAAAATCTGGATAGCCACGGTTGAACACACACACATGTGTGCGCGTGAATTTTGCTTGGTGCCCTTACATTCCTTGCTAGTTTTAAACATTATTCAAGCATATATAACTGTTGCACACTTCATTAAGCATTTTTATCAAACATCTTGCCTACACATGTCCAAAGATAGCAAATTAACAACAATAACAAATATAACAATAACAATAGAAGCAATTTCATATAACAATTAAGCAAATTACAAAGGGGCATAATCAAAATTCACATAGAGCTATAAAAAAAGCTCCAAAACATCTTGAAAACACATTTAAACACACAAGGAGTCATGTCAAAGTCCTAGAAGCATGAGACAATCAAAATTGTACTTAAACCCCTTTGAAATTCAACCCGTTTTCCTTGCAAACTCATGCCACTATTCTAGATTCATAAGTGGTCTATTACATGCTTCTAGTTAACCTATTAGACACCCTTAGGACCCTCAAAGTCACGCAATTACCCGCATTTAGCGTGAAAGCCCCAAATTCCCTCTTTTGACCTTGTACTACAAGTACCTCACCCGAGACTCAAATGAAGGCTAGCAAAGCATAATTAAGGTCTACTTAGCCTAGGAACACCAAAAGTGAAGGCCTATTTTACCCGGATTCACGATAACCCTGAAACCCCTTTCCAAAAATCGGCTATTTCATTCTTTTGCTAGGTTTTGAGCAATTAAACCCTACGGGGCCTTTACATTACCTTCATTGATATCTAAAGCACCTATTAGAACTATTAATTCAAGCTAGAAAGTCTGATTTCACAAAACCCTAGAAATTCCATCACTATTCATCCCTACAAATCAACCATCGATTTCTACCATTTAAAATATGAAACAATAGCATAAATGTGGTATCTACTACTTATATATAACATACATAAGCATATTTGAACATTGCATTAGCATTTAAGAGCAAAACAAGAAATTCAAGAAAGTTGTCACATTTCAAAAATGCAAAAATAGCATGCAAATCTCTCACCTAAAGCGCGTAGGAGTATCTAGAAGGCTTGGACACACCCTAAACTACTTGCTCTAGGCTTGGAGAGGCTTGGATTGAAGATTTGTTGAGCAAAAATCTCTCCTTCTCCTCCTATGCTGATTTTTGGATTTCCTACAGTGTTTTCAGCTTTTCTCTTCTTTTTTTGTTTTATTTTATGAGCTATTATATGTATATGTTGAGTATTTAAAGGGTGGGGTCAAGTTGGGTGAGTTTATTGCCTACTAAAATGAGCCTATTCAACTTAAAAACGAGTCTAATGCACATAAATTAAGATAGCTAACTAAAACATAATGTTTTATACGTAATACTATTCACTAGTTTCAACAAATTATTTTCTAAATGAAGGCTTCTATCGCTTTAAGCCCAATTGCACATTTTTCTCATTCCTAAAACAATTAATGTGATTTAAGAAAAATGCTAATTCATGCAGTTGAAAAACAGAATAAATAGTAACTAAGGAAGACAACAAGTAAAGCACAGAAGCAAATGCGCAATTAGTGGATGCAACAGTGAATGAATGTACGGCAAAAATCTCGGGCGTCACAGGAACTCCTGCCTAGGTAGCTCTTATTTAGAGAAATTTTTCCTGAGTAGCTACTTTTAGGGAAAAATCCTACCCAAGTAGTTATTATTTGGGGGAAGTTCTGCCCGAATAGTCTTTAATAGAAAAACTCTTATTCAGGGAAAAGCCATCCCTAATAGCTCTTATTCGGAAAAAATTAGTTCTGTCCGAATAACAATTTTGAGTCGGACCTTTGCTCAAATTTCGAAAATCAGAAATACACATTCGTCAATATGGGGGAGCCTTTCTTGACTCTATTTTATTTACATAATTCGTATTCATTTATATCTGAGTAGATTAATATTTAGGGGAGAATATTGTAAATGATAGTCTTTTAATATACGGTCTTGGATTTAGATTATACGCTTTAAATGCAATATATGGCTTGTTTTAATTCAATATTATCCTTCATACATAATGTTTTTCAATAGACGATATGATTGCTTTATTGTTGACATTGTCTTTCATAACATAATGCTTTTAAGTAGATGTTATGATTACTTTACTTTCGTATCATGTATCCATGCTTTAATAGTGAATCAAATAGCTTGACAACCTTAGATTCCATGAACTATAAGTAATGCTTTTAAGTAGACCATAATTTCTAGACCAAGTAAGAAAATTTTGATTGCTTAGTCGAAACAGACCTTTTACACTAGGTTGCAAGGACAGCTTCATACTATGGTTGTACTCTCGTAGATGGCACAACACCTGCATCAGAGTTAGTAATCGGGATTTTAATAAGCTAAGTTACCAAGCCTAGATTAATTGCCTCATTTATATATTTGACCCCTAGATCACAACCGCTCGTATTCAACTATTAATTAGTTTAACTTAGATAATTTAGTTAGTTTAATTTAGTTTACATTTCTGCACGTTACTCAAACCCTCGTTGCAAACTGTCACTTAAGCGCTTTAACACTTTCGCACACTACTTCACTAACTTAACTAACGAGCTTCCCTGTGGAATTTGACTCCGCACTTAAGGCACACAACACTACAAAGATTCGTGCACTTATGGGTATTAAAACTTGGTCATTTTGCACCTATTTATAACGTACCATTTAATCGCATCAGATCCTACATTGATGCCAGAGTTGATTGAGAAGATTGAGAATGTACAGATAATCCAGAAGAGAATGCTCATGGCCTAAAGTAGACAAAAAAAACTATGCGAACTGGCAGAGGCAAGACTTGGAATTTGAAGTTGGTGATAGAGTATTCTTGAAGTTGTCACCCTGGAAGGGATTGATTCGTCATGGAAAAGGCGAGAAATTGAGTCAGAGGAATGTGGGTCCATTTGAGATTATGGGTAGAGTTGGCAAGTTGACCTACCGGTTGGATCTACCTTCGAATCTCGCCAACATTGACCATGTGTTTCATGTCTCAATGTTGAGGAAATATCGCCCCGATCCATCACATCTTAGAACCCGAACCGCTAGAACTTCGGGAAAACTTGTCCTATGAAGAGAAACCGATGATGATCTTGGATGAATAAGACCGAGAGTTGCGCAACAAGAATATCCCCATGGTGAAGGTGCTTTGGAATAATCACGGGGTCGAAGAAGCAACTTAGGAGAGATGCGACTAGATGGAGCGCCAGTACCTAGGGTTGTTTGCAAGGTAAGAGAAAATTGCGAGGGCACAATTCTATTAAGGAGGGAAGGTTGTAAGACCCAACATGAGACCTCACATGCATTCAATTCATATAACATATAAATAAATCATTTTATGTGCATTTATATCATTTAACGTGCAATTATCTCGTTTTACGTGCATTTGCATCATTTTTCATGCAATGGATTGGTTTAGGTGTCGTAGGCATTTAATTAAATCCTACTAAATCATAATTGATAACTAAACTAGTTAAAATGAAACTAAATGGCAAGCTAGCAATACATAATCTAGTTGAAGGGCATGGTGGTCATTTGGCCATTAGATATTTCCTACCTAACATTTTCCACTAACTAAACAAAAACATATGCATACATTATACTACACACACACACACACGATCAGCCTACACACACACCACACGATTAAGCTAAGGAGAAGAAGAAGAAGAAGAAGAAGAAGAAGAAGAAGAAGAAGAAGAAGAAGAAGAAAAGAACCAACGCATTTCAACCATTGTCAAGCTAGCTTCTCACATTTCTAAGCTATACTTGCATTTCCAACATCACTCTCTTCTATTTCTAACTATTGCTAAGGTAAGAGATGTTTCTGAAGGTCTTGTAAAACTCATATTATTCTTGAACTTGTGGTTTCTAAGCTTATTGGACTTGTTCATGGTGCATAGAATGATATCTTGTGATTTTGAACTCTTGTTGAGAAGCTAGGGCTCAAGCGTTTGTTGATTGAGTTACATTTTGATTTGAGTTGTTCTTGAATGCTAAAATGGGGCTAAAGTTATATAGCTCACTGGAATGAAGGGATTTTATTGGTAGAAAAGGTTGAAATTGGAGGCGAAGCACATTAGGACTTAGATGGTGCTCTTGAGGTTCTTTGTGTTCTTGGGGATTTTAAGGATTCTTGAGTTTTATTTGGTGGTTTTTTGATTCAAGAATGTTATGGTGCTTTTTTAGCATAAGAATGCTGCCTAGAAAACCTCTTTGGGTGTACAAAAGGTTTGGTTGAGTTGGAAGTAAAACAACAAGCAAAAGAGCCAAGTTTGGTGTAGAAATCGGGCCTGTCCGGGGGTGATACCTGGTCGTGTTGATCAGGGCCAGATAACATGACTAGACAAATTGGCAGTGGACTGACCAATCATCCAGACTTGATACCTGGTCGTGATCAACACGACCGGACATCATGTCCGGATTCCCCGTTTTTCAGTTTGACAACTTTGCGCAACAATCTTCTGGAGACCATATCTTGGTCATTTCAACTTTGAATTAAGTTCTGTTTGATTCTAAAACTATCTATTTTTGATAAGCTTGAATTCTATACAAAATATAATTAATTGGAGTTTGGAAAAATAGGTCATTTAACCATTTAAGTTGGGATAATGCAGTTTTGCTTGTTTCGTGTTTTCTTGCTACCTTGAGTAGTCCTAAGGGACTATTGCACCCTTCTTTGGTATGTGGCTGCTTTATGAGCTATCAAGGGTCATGAAAAGCTTAAGTGTGGGTTACATTTGATGCATGATTATGTATAAGACACGTACTTTCACATGCGTGTTGATGCCTTTATTTGATCAAATGTTTGCACAGGATGGTTTAACGGAGGCAACCTACTTTGTTGCCCTCCTTGTTGTTATATACTTGTATTATATGCAGATGTGACTAATTTGTGTGAATGCAAAAAGGTTGCAACCACTCTGTAACGGCCTAATCCCTCACAAGACCGGAGCCCTGATCCCAAAACTCAAGGCACGAAAAACGAGGAGAAATGGACGGAGTCTCCCCTGTTTATAGGACAATCCAAAACTTGTAAATAATATTTATAACCACAAAACTATGATCTAACTCCATTCATTCATCCTTTCCCTAAAACTATCTCATACAACAAACTCCTCAAGGTTATCCGAGCCTTGGATCCCAACATTGAAGACACACAAACATGCATTCATTAACTATTGAATGTCTATAATTATAATTTTCACTTATCATACCATTCTAATATCATCTAGTTTCCTTTCTCATAATTTAAGTTCGTCAACCAGTCAAAATATGCAAGCATGCAGCTACTAGACAATAAAGGAAAGATTACAAGTTATTGCAACATTACAAGCCATTCATAACTATCAATACATTCTAAACTTAACTTTACAATTACAAAACTGAATTCAATGACAATCCACGTAAGCCAGCATAATCAATCACGAAACTCTCGAGCCTTCTTTCCTACCTCTGATAGCACTAATCCTGAAAGGTGTTAGAAACGAAGGTAAGTATACAACGTGTATACTTAGTGAGGAAGGCAATGCAGCATATCGAGGAATGCTTTTATGAGATGTAAAAAGGATAATAACATATACAACACAAATAACAAAGTTAATTAGATAAGTATTGAACCACGTATACAAAGGATACGATTCCACGTTTGTCTTCAATCACGAGCCACGAGCCAAGATCTTCAACAAGTGCCGACAAACCCTTCTCCCTCCAAATAGGGTCCTCCGAATGTCCCCCGATCCTACGACCTTTTTTCCTGAGGTAGGTTCATATGCCCAAACGAGATAAACCACGCCTTTGGGATAGTAGAGTATACTCAGCGAGGGAAAGGGAATAGGCACCATGGTAGTCGAGGGAGCATGGCAAGCCCGATGACGCCCGTGTTTGTTGACGCTACCATGTCCAAAAATGTTGCGCAACCCCGAGACAAGATCACGAGAGCCAAATATATCAAATACCACATAAGAGGAACGACAAAGTAGGCCACCCTCGCTGTTAATCACAAATAACACAAAGAGACTCAAGATAGCAAGTAAAATAATACATATAAACTTTATCAATTACTAAATAATACAATCTAGAGACAATAAAATAAGTTAAGACACACAGAAGAGATGAAGACTCCCTCACCTTTAGTAAGCCAAACCTGCGAGAACTAACGTCCATTTACTTACAAACACCTTGGATGACTCAAAATCTCAGACCCTAGCATGTCATAGAACACCTACTTACCACAAATAATTCTATGGATGTCATTTATGGTCAATGCAATAAAGAATATAAACAAGTAACTATATTTCATTAACTCTTAACTATAACCAAAACTCAAGAAAATAACATTCAAACCAAACTTAACACTTAATACATTAAAGGCATTAGGTAGCATGCTCTGATATTACACTTTAGTCACTAAGTTATAACATTCTAGTTATTCAATGACAACTCAACTAAGGCATACTCAAATTCCTAACAACATTGCACTAACTACTTTAAACTACATGAATAATCATTATAACACTATTTAATTCATAAAACTTGCATTCATTCTCAAGTTGGTCACTTAGCAAGTGTCACGCCCCAACTCGACCCCTCCTATAATCAGTCAGGACGCAACGGAATTTTGGCAGTATAACGACAGTAAATAGAATACCGAGGTTCTAAACCAACCTCATTAGAACATCATACACCAAACTCCACAACCATACAACAAACAACTCCTCAATTAAAAACAACAACATACAACATAATCATATTATACAATAATCATTCTTTCGTTATACGCCTCCGTTCCAACATAATACATGAACTTCAATATACATTGCAAAACATGTTGAAACAAAAGAAAGACTACTAAGACAACATCAACTAATTCATTAACTTATCAACATCTTATACATTATAAACTACAAAGCAGATAAAAGTCTACTAAGTTAATTTACAAGATAATAAAACATGTACGACATCATGGATAAGACTCTGGAACATAGGACTCATCCACGTAAGGCACTTTTTCCACATTCTCCTCTTCAGGAGGCACATACCCGTAATCCTGCAAAAGTACACCTGTATGCATGCAATAATAGAGAGTGAGCTTATATACATAAGCCCAGTGAGGATCCGATAGATCTCGACAGTATTCACTACGCTCCTTGGATTTAGTCCTTTGAGCAAGTAAACACACAACAACATAATAACATAAATAAAGCTATCATCACGTAACTATATAACCAATCAATAAGGATACTCTATTTGGTGTAGCTCCAAACGCCATCACGATCTCAACCGTTCTTCTTATAACTCCCCATTACTCACGCACCCGAGGTACCTCACTAGCCCCTTCCCTCCATGACATCTCCGTCATGCGAGCTGGGGGTAGCCTATGGCAGTCATGCCGTTATCAACCCGACAGCCCGACGCTGCCCGAGAGGTGGCACACACATACCAAGACTCCATATTCATCAATCATCATGCAAGCATAAATCAATCAATCAATTGGGAGATCAGCAACAAGAGTGTCACGCCCCAACACGACCCCTCCTACGATCAGTCAGGACGCAACGGAATTTCGGCAGTAACGACAGTAAATAGATTACCGAGGTTCTAAACCAACCTCGTTAATAACATTAAACATTCAAAATTCCATAACCATACATACAACAACTCCTTAACAGCATAACAACATACAACCTAACCGTAGTATACAATAATCAGTCTTCGTTATCTGCCTCCGTTCCAACATAACATACAATACCTCCACTTTATCATACGTTTCAAAAATAAGTTGAGACACATTTACAACTTAACTATAAACAAAAGAAAACCGCTAAGTTAACAACATTTGGATCATCATCTTTTCAATATCTATTACATTAAGAACCATAAGGTATATAAAGTCTATTAATCTAATATACAAGACATTTAAACAACATAAAATCATGGATAAGACTCGGGAACATATGACTCGTCCACGTAAAGCACATTTCCACATTCTCCTCTTCAGGAGGCACATACCCGTAATCCGGCTCTGCAACACCTGTAAGCATGCATTAATAGAGAGTGAGCTTATATACATAAGCCCAGTGAGGATCCGATAGATCTCGACAGTATTCACTACGCTCCTTGGATTTAGTCCTTTGAGCAAGTAAACACACAACAACATAATAACATAAATAAAGCTATCATCACGTAACTATATAACCAATCAATAAGGATACTCTATTTGGTGTAGCTCTAAACGCCATCACGATCTCAACCGTTCTTCTTATAACTCCCCATTACTCACGCACCCGAGGTACCTCACTAGCCCCTTCCCTCCATGATATCTCCGTCATGCGAGCTGGGGGTAGCCTATGGCAGTCATGCCGTTATCAACCCGACAGCCCGACGCTGCCCGAGAGGTGGCACACACATACCAAGACTCCATATTCATCAATCATCATGCAAGCATAAATCAATCAATCAATTGGGAGATCAGCAACAAGAGTGCCCGATTCCCGCATTCAATAATAATCAATCAATAACATCAATATAACATCAATATTAAATTAAACAACAAACAACGTAGTTAGATGACAAAGTAGGCCATCTAACCGGACATGCATAATATACATAATTAAACCCTAAATTACTCAACAACAACTCACCATTCATCACTCGAACACTACCCAACCATCTAAGGCATCGTTCAAGAAATTAAAGAATGACAACCTAAACTTCTAAAATTCATAACTTACAATCTACTAATCCAAACATTGCCAAATCAGTTCCTATCACTCACCCATTCAACCTACTACATTAGCCCTCTCGGAAATCCACCATAACACCTCCATACCATGCCCGATAACCCTAAAACCCTATGACGTCATGGCTGGATTTTCCGGATTTTCACACAAACAATGTAATCAAAAATTCGGCATTACAACAGCGCTAACACGTAATTATCAAGTATTTAGAAATCGACGGCAATCGATTTCGAGCAACGCAACTCAATTAAATCAACTTTGAACATTTTAATCAAAATTAAATACCCGGAAAATAAAAATTATGCTATATCCGACAGAAACTCGTAGTATTAGTATATAATGATCCCTAGCATGCAAGGAGCAATAATCTAACATCAGATTTCAATTCTAACGGTTCAATCTTCATTTATACGCAAAAACACAAAAATGACATTTTGAGATCTAGAATTTTTCTCTCACCTTTGATGTGTTTTGATGCAAGAAATGTGTAGAATGGATGCCAAACAATCAATTTCAAGCTTTGAATCACTCAATTCGGCTTTGAAACGCAAAATCTGTGAGAAAAATGCTTTGAAAATGCCTTATCTTTCTCCTCCAAGGAGCCACGGTTTTGTGTATGTTTTTGGAGTGTGTTTTGTGTTGTGTGAGTGTGTGTTGATGACATTATATAATAAAAAGCTTGGTCAATTAAAAAAATGCAAAGTCAAAGTTAGTTTTAATAGGTATTTTTGTGTTTTTAATGACTTTAATTGCATTTTAGTGCTCACCAAGTTAAAAATAATTATGCCACCCCCAAGATATCTCAAGTGGATTATTTTTAGGTGACAAGAAGTTTTACAATCCAACAATTTCACCCGAGTCGGCTTAAAACTCGATTTTCGCAAAAGTCGGTGTAAAAACCCTAATAAATTCTTAAGCCGATTTTAAAATCGTTTTCATCAAACACAGGTCTATTAAAGTCCGTGGACTAGGTCTAGAAGGGTTAAAAAGACCAGTTTCAAAATTATAGCGGACGTGTTTCGAAAACACTATTCACTGAAAATCGACGATAAAATTTCTGACTCCGTTTTTTATGAAAATTTCATGAATGCACATTTAGCACGTATTAGGAGTATTGAAATCAAAATTATAACTTTCTAGGTCCTATAGCACATAAACAGGTCATATGCACGCAAAACGAGACAAAGCACGTAAATCAAGTTAAAGCAGAAAAATGGGGTTTCACAGCCCGATTCCCGCGTTCAATAATAATCAATCAATAACATCAATATAACATCAATATTAAATTAAACAACAAACAACGTAGTTAGATGACAAAGTAGGCCATCTAACCGGACATGCATAATATACATAATTAAACCCTAAATTACTCAACAACGACTCACCATTCATCACTCGAACACTACCCAACCATCTAAGGCATGGTTCAAGAAATTAAAGAATGACAACCTAAACTTCTAACATTCATAACTTATAATCTACTAATCCAAACATTGCCAAATCAGTTCCTATCACTCACCCATTCAACCTACTACATTAGCCCTCTCGGAAATCCACCATAACACCTCCAAATCATGCCCGATAACCCTAAAACCTCAAGGCACCTAGGCTGAAATTTCCGGATTTCAGCACGAACATCACAATCAAAAATTCGGCATTACAACGGCGCTACCACGTAATTATCAAGTATTTAGAAATCGACGGCAATCGATTTCGATCAACACAACTCATTTAATTCAACTTTGAACATTTTAATCAAAATTAAATACCCGGAAAATAAAAATTATGCTACATCCGACAGAAATTCGTAGTATTGGTATATAACGATCCCTAGCATGCATGGAGCAATAATCTAACATCAGATTAACATTCTAACGGTTCAATAATTAATTATACGCAAAAACATAAAAATGACATTTTGAGATCTAGAATTTTTCTCTCACCTTTGATCCGAAGTAAAGCTAGGAATGCGTGCAACAGGTGCCCAACAAGCGGAATCTAGCTCGGTTTGAAAAGATTCGGACTTTAAATGAGTTTTCTAAGGCAAAATTACTTTGAAAATAAGTTGAATAAAATCTCTTTTTTTTCCCTAAGCTTTCACGGCTGCAAGGTGTGTGAAAATGTGGTGTTTTGCTTTGTTTCATTGTGTGTTGGTGATATATGCATGAAAGTCAACAAGTCAAATGAAAGTCAAAGTTGAAACTTTAGTATTTTTAGTGTTTTCTTGACTTTAAATGCATTTTATTGATCACCAAAGTTCAAAATATTTATTCAACACCCAAAATAGCTCAAGTAGATTATTTTTAGGTGACAAAAAGTTTTACAATCAAAAAATTCCACCCGAGTCGGCTTACAACGCGATTTTTGCAAAAGAATGTGAAAAGTCATATTATTTATTTTCAAATGTCTTTTGAATGTACAATTAATCTAAAATCATTTAATACCACATATAAATACATTTATATTAATATATACTAGGTCAACAAAAGTCAATGCAAGAATCTGGTTTAGAAGAAATCACTATTTGACTAAAAAACGCTATTTTTCGCCCGAAAAGTCTATTTAAATTACTATTCTGTTTCAGAATCAATTTTTATCAAACATGGGTCTATTAATAATAGAGGACTAGTTTTTAAGACGTTTAAAACACCCCTGTAAAAATTTTAGCAGACAGGTGTTCAAAAACACTATTCACTAAAAATCGACGATAAAATTTCTAACTCTGTTTTTGATAAAAATTTCATGAATGCACATTTAGCATGTTCTAGGAGTATTGATATCAAAATTATAACATTCTAGGCCCTATAGCACATAAGCAGGTCATATGGACGCAAAACGAGACAAAACACGTAAATCAAGTTAGAGCAGAAAAGTGGGGTTTCACATTCTCCCCTCCTTAAAACAATTGCGTCCGCGCAATTCTCGAATTGATAGACAATTAAATCCCCAATCGTTACACTTAATAATACTTCTCTTAGTTCTCATTTATCTCCTAGGATGACACCTAACCAAAGACCTCAAAAGAACAACCTCTGTTGACTGCAAGTTGATGATCATAATTCCAAGACAATCTCCAATTCATAATTCTCTCCTACCTAATATCATATTGCATATGAAAGAAATTGCAACTCCAAGTCTTAGCGTGACACCACTAATTATCAATCATCCCCTACTACACAAAAGAGCTCTATGAACACCCCGAGGGTTTAAAAACTCAATCACGATAACATGAATGATTACTGATCAAGGAAATATCTCAAAAGTGACATTGGTCAGAATATGGCTCTTATGAAATTTACAAGGAATTAAGAATATGGAAAGTCATATTTGAGCCAACAATCAAGGGAGCAAGAGGTCAAACAAGTTAGAGAATCAAGAGGCTAATAGTTTAATAAGGAAGCATGATAACTAAGATAAGAAATGTCTCAGCACCTTTCAGTTAAATAAGTACAAACAAAGGATGATGACGAGTCAACACAGTGCTGAGTATGTTGAACAAAAATTTCTGAACAAGTAGATATTTCAATTCTCGATGATTGTTCAAAGAACCAACAAGTAAGTTGTACTTGAGGTGAAATAAAATTAAGAGATAAGAGATGATTAATTCAATAGAAAACATGAGTGGCAAGAGTATCTCAGCACGCAATAACCAAAGAAGTACGAATAAGAAATGATAACAATAGGACAGTGCCGAGTACTTCGAGTGAGCAATTACAAGCAAAGTAATGGCTTAGCATTTTATAATAAAACAATAGGATTAACAAGGATCAACAAGAATGACAATAATGCACTTAGGTAAGGAGTACATCAAACAAGTGAAATCGAATAAGTAAAATGGTATACAAAAGGTGAAATTACTTCCAAATGAATAGTAATAGGATGAAATGAAATATTGAAATCAATGGCTGAAGATACATAATGAAATATAGAAGTCTCAAACCTTAACTCCAATAAGTGACATTGCTGTAAGAAGCAAATATGAATGTTAAGAATAGAAACAATGTCAAATGAGTATATGATCCATTAATCCAATAAGAAAAAACTTTCAAGAAACAATTGATAGGCTAGAAAAGTGTAACCCTCTCTCAAATAAGTGAGAATAGAGTAGAAAAGAATAATAAGACCGATAGAATTATGAAGCACAGGAAGGGTGTCCCACCTACACACTTAAACACCAACAAGTCAAATCCTACAATTTATCTCCTACCAAAACAAGACACTAAGGAGATTTAGAGAACCTAAGGAGTTATAACAATCACCAAACAAGATAAATCACTCCAAAATTTATATTTCGTACCAAACCAATCACTAAATAAGATAAATCACCGATTACCCTACAAGATTAACTAATGAAGACTCCAAAATCTGATAACACAATACAGATTCATGCTAACCCATTATAACACAAGAGAATCCTCAATCAACAATTTAGAAGGTTATACCACCTAGAACCCAAAAGCTTGATGTAGGCAAGTAAATGTTCAGTCACCAAAATGCATTCTTATTTCCTCAAATAATTCTATCTCCCAACAATTACATCCTCGAATAAAGTAACTTTAGTCAGGAATCACTCCAATTGTCTCCAAGGTTTAAAGATCAAAACTCCAAAATATCCATTAATAATATAGCAATCCCAAATAGTAGAAATATTCACATATTATACCACACTTCATTCCATTCACAAATATACATCACTAATTCCTCAAATAAATTCATTCTAAAATAACCTCAAGAAAGTATAATCTGAGTTGAGACTCCAAAAGTATCTAATCACAACCTCACAGAAACCTCAACTTATTATTCATCTCCAAGTAATAATAAGTTAAACATGGCAACAAAAGTAATTATAATCATCAAGATACATTACTATTTCCTCGAACAACTTCATTTTCGCTAAAGGAACATCAAGAGCAATCCACTAAGCCGAAACTAAAATCCATAAGCATAACAATTAAAATCTAACTGATAAACTTCTAGAATAATAATAATTCAAAATCATGGCCTACCACTATTTCCGAAAACTCTTGCAGTCACCCTAGACATTAAAAGGTCACTCACGAGTTAAAACATGTATGCAACTATATCATATGAAAGACAAGTACAACGTAATGCGCAATTATCATACAATGCAACATTATCACATAACACACAATTCAACATATAAGAAGCCAACATCACATAAACAGGTTATATTACAGAAGTAAGTTATAAACAATTAAAGTCACATAAGCAACAAACTTCACATAAGACAAGTTGATCACGTAACTCACATTGGTCACTCAAAGTATATTGAGCACCTAAGGCACGTTGTTTCACATAAGCTAGTTATAAACAATTAAAAGCACATAAACAACTAACTTCACACAAGGCACAAAATCACATAAAACACAATTGTCACATAATACACATTAATCACATAATGCACATTAATTACAACACATTGAGTACGTATAACACGTTATCACATAAAACATATTGACCACATTAATTCACTTAACACACAAGGCATATTGGTCACATAGAAAGTTAAACACATAAGTAAATTAATCACATAAACATATTAACATATGTTTCACTTTTCTTTCACTTAATACATACTTGCATGCTTAGACCACTACCCACATTCCGAGGATACCCCGGCTAACAGCTAATCAAGCTCTGATACCACTTAAATGTTATGCCCCAACTCGACCCCTCCTATAATCAGTCAGGACGCAACGGAATTTTGGCAGTATAACGACAGTAAATAGGATATCGAGGCTCTAAACCAACCTCATTAGAACATCATACACCAAACTCCACAACCATACAACAAACAACTCCTCAATTAAAACCAACAACATACAATATAATCATATTATACAATAATCATTCTTTCGTTATACGCCTCCGTTCCAACATAATACATGAACTTCAATATACATTGCAAAACATGTTGAAACAAAAGAAAGACTACTAAGACAACATCAACTAATTCATTAACTTATCAACATCTTATACATTATAAACTACAAAGCAGATAAAAGTCTACTAAGTTAATTTACAAGATAATAAAACATGTACGACATCATGGATAAGACTCTGGAACATAGGACTCATCCACGTAAGGCACTTTTTCCACATTCTCCTCTTCAGGAGGCACATACCCGTAATCCTGCAAAAGTACACCTGTATGCATGCAATAATAGAGAGTGAGCTTATATACATAAGCCCAGTGAGGATCCGATAGATCTCGACAGTATTCACTACGCTCCTTGGATTTAGTCCTTTGAGCAAGTAAACACACAACAACAATAATAACATAAATAAAGCTATCATCACGTAACTATATAACCAATCAATAAGGATACTCTATTTGGTGTAGCTCCAAACGCCATCACGATCTCAACCGTTCTTCTTATAACTCCCCATTACTCACGCACCCGAGGTACCTCACTAGCCCCTTCCCTCCACGACATATCCGTCATGCGAGCTGGGGGTAGCCTATGGCAGTCATGCCGTTATCAACCCGACAGCCCGACGCTGCCCGAGAGGTGGCACACACATACCAAGACTCCATATTCATCAATCATCATGCAAGCATAAATCAATCAATCAATTGGGAGATCAGCAACAAGAGTGCCCGATTCCCGCATTCAATAATAATCAATCAATAACATCAATATAACATCAATATTAAATTAAACAACAAACAACGTAGTTAGATGACAAAGTAGGCCATCTAACCGGACATGCATAATATACATAATTAAACCCTAAATTACTCAACAACGACTCACCATTCATCACTCGAACACTACCCAACCATCTAAGGCATCGTTCAAGAAATTAAAGAATGACAACCTAAACTTCTAAAATTCATAACTTACAATCTACTAATCCAAACATTGCCAAATCAGTTCCTATCACTCACCCATTCAACCTACTACATTATCCCTCTCGGAAATCCACCATAACACCTCCAAATCATGGCCGATAACCGTAAAACCTCAAGGCACCTAGGCTGAAATTTCCGGATTTTAGCACGAACATCACAATCAAAAATTCGGAATTACAACGGCGCTACTACGTACTTATCAAGTATTTAGAACTCGACGGGAATCGATTTCGATCAACCCAACTCATTTAATTCAACTTTGAACATTTTAATCAAAATTAAATACCCGGAAAATAAAAATTATGCTACATCCGACAGAAATTCGTAGTATTGGTATATAACGATCCCTAGCATGCATGGAGCAATAATCTAACATCAGATTAACATTCTAACGGTTCAATAATTAATTATACGCAAAAACATAAAAATGACATTTTGAGATCTACAATTTTTCTCTCACCTTTGATCCGAAGTAGAGCTAGGAATGCGTGCAACAGGTGCCCAACAAGCGGAATCTAGCTCGGTTTGAAAAGATTCGGACTTTAAATGAGTTTTCTAAGGCAAAATTACTTTGAAAATAAGTTGAATAAAATCTCTTTTTTTTCCCTAAGCTTTCACGGCTGCAAGGTGTGTGAAAATGTGGTGTTTTGCTTTGTTTCATTGTGTGTTGGTGATATATGCATGAAAGTCAACAAGTCAAATGAAAGTCAAAGTTGAAACTTTAGTATTTTTAGTGTTTTCTTGACTTTAAATGCATTTTATTAATCACCAAAGTTGACAATACTTATTCAACACCAAAAATAGCTCAAGTAAATTATTTTTAGGTGACAAGAAGTTTTACAATCAAACAATTTCACCCGAGTCGGCTTAAAACGCGATTTTTGCAAAAGAAGGTGAAAAGTCATATTATTTATTTTCAAATGTCTTTTGAATGCACAATTAATCTAAAATCATTTAATACCACATATAAATACATTTATATTAATATATACTAGGTCAACAAAAGTCAATGCAAGAATCGGGTTTAGAAGAAATCACTATTTGACTCAAAAACGCTATTTTTCGCCCGAAAAAAATATTTAAATTACTATTCTGTTTCAGAATCAATTTTTATCAAACATGGGTCTATTAATAATAGAGGACTAGTTTTTAAGACGTTTAAAACACCCCTATAAAAATTTTAGCAGACAGGTGTTCAAAAACACTATTCACTAAAAATCGACGATAAAATTTCTAACTCTGTTTTTGATGAAAATTTCATGAATGCACATTTAGCATGTTCTAGGAGTATTGATATCAAAATTATAACATTCTAGGCCCTATAGCACATAAGCAGGTCATATGCACACAAAACGAGACAAATCACGTAAATCAAGTTAGAGCAGAAAAGTGGGGTTTCACAGCAAGTACGGGGTTCTAGGACTCATAGAAGCATTAAGATACATTCTCTAAACTGGGATTATCAAGTTAATGCAACTCAACACTTGTTTTATTTAACACAATTGGACTTTTACCTTTCAAACATGTCACTTTCACACTACTCTAACCAATGGCTCTACTAGCAAGCTTGGGATTCCCTTTCATTTAGCTTTACCAATTACATTCGTAACATTTAGTAGCCAAGTTGAATCACATAAACCACTTAACTACAATTAAACTAAACAAAGTTCAAATTATTTAAACATTCAATACACATAGTTCACGTTAGTCACATATTAAACATTTAACATTCAACGTAACTAATATTTATTTAACCCTTATTCCACTTAAGCACTCTCTTCAAATATGTAATTGTTACCCTCAAGCCTTCAACTACCTATAATCTCCCATTATTCAACTAAAATTAACCTTTAGTGCAACATTAATCACTTTGCTATATAAACTAAAACTTCTAACTGCATTTAGTTAATTTTATAGGTTCTATTAGTAGCCTTAATGACCTCTAAAATTTTTGAAATTTCATAGACACGTAGTTCGTCAAGTGTAGATGGGTTTAGCCTCAAATAGTTCCCAATTCGGAGTTAAAATCATCAAGTTATGCCCTTTAGAAAATCATTGCGCAACCAGCTCTGAATTAAGTGAGAATTAGTTACCCCACTGTTTTGGCTCCAAAACTACCCCTTAACGACAGAATTCAATCTTTTACCCAAATGATAAATTGTTCCTCAAGGTGTTGGGCATAACGTGTAAAAATTTTAGCTAATTCCGACAATGTTTGCTACCTCAAATCTGCTATGCAAAACTGTTGCGCAATTTGCCAAAAAATTCACATCTTGCACTAATTCACTTTAGCTATTATTCTTACTTATTGAGCTAGCATTGACCATTATTGTGACATGTATCTATCATTTGTAGCATCTACACTTCATTTAAGACTTTAAACAAACACTTTACATGCATTAAATAATTTTCCTCCAACATTAACATCAACAACAATTAATACATGAAATCTACAAGCATAGCTAGCATTAACACCCATATTTCACATAATTTATACTTCAATCAAGTTAACTATCTAAAACCAAGCTTAGATTATCCAATTTCATCATTTACATAAACTTTCAACTATCTAGCAATCACAATCATTAATGTCAATTATCAACTAGCTAAAACATCTTTTAATTTCTTGCAGATGCTTAACTTTATTTGTTCAGCTACCTATTCTATAGTCCTCCAAATTCTATATTCTTTATCTATAAACGTAGTTCTTCGAGTGTAGATGATCTTAGAACTAAACAGAACTCAATTGCGATCTAAATTCCTCAAGATACAACCATTTTCGTACGACTGCGCATAACTGCCCTGCCCAGCGATTTTCCCAGACGCATTTAGAAAATGGCTAAATCGGAGGCCTAAAACATTAGAATTAGCCTTAGCCCTAGACATAAATATTTGCTCTAAACGGCCTAATATAGCTTTTGTAAAAAATTTGTTAAGTTTCAAGCAGGTTCACTATGTCAAAGAGGCTCTAAAAGTTGACGGCAATGAACTGTCCAGAATTACTCTTTTGCACTACTCTACTTTTAGCTATATTCCCTGCTTCTTGAGTTAAATTAAGCATTATATTGACTTATAGTTAGCTTATGCCACTCATCAACCTCACTTAGAACATCTATCAAACACTTGGCCTACATAATTAACTATAACTAACAAGCATTCACTTCAACTACAACTACTTGCAAAAGTTAGTAAATCATGCACAAGATTACTTCTATAACATATTACTCACTATAAACCATCTTTACAAGCATTTACAAGCTCATTCATCATATGACTACATTATAGCCTACACTAAAGAGACATGAATAAACAACAATAATGCATAAAAGGATGGTAACCCTCACCTAGCTTGAAGAATCATAAAAAATTGGCTAGGAAATTGCTTGGAGAAGCTCAAAGATGAACCCTAGGTGATTTTTTCTCTTCTTTTTCTCTCACATGTGTGTGTGTGTGCAAACTGTGAATGTGTGTATTTGAGTATTGTATTTTATTTTGGTTTTGTTTGATAATATAAAGGCTATATGGTATTGGCTTTGGGCTTTGGGCTTAGTTGGCTTTTAAGTAAATGGCTAGACTAATTAAACTAATGCCAATTGCAAGTCTAGCCATCAAATGGCCCAATAAGAATTCCTAGCAACACTATTAATGCGAGTAATAAAACATTTTTTTCTACCCGCCTTCCCGACATGCTATGCAAGTAATACCAATTTTCTCATGCCTCATATATGACATGTGTCATGGGAAAAATGCAAAATAAGGAAAATAAAACAGTTTAAAACTTACTCTAGGCTCGGAGCTTTTTAAGCAAACAATAGAATTTAAGTAAATAATGCAAGAAAATAAAGCTAATTAATGCAACTATCAAAATAATATGTTATTTATTTTTATATAAATTAATTAAATATACTTTGCACATTTTAAGAATTACGAATTGTATTCTATCTAATAAACGTAATTTGTTAAAGGAGACACATAATTGCATCCAAACACTTAAACACACATTTAAATATATGTAGACAAGTACTATTTACTACATGCTGGGTTTGGGGTTTCACACACTCTATGGGCATGGTAGCGTTTCGTTTCCACTAGGCGGCATTGGGCTTGCCAGCAGGACTTGACTACCATGGACCCCAATCCCACTCTTACTTGGATGTTAATCCTTAGAGAGATGGGTTGTAAGAACTTGGGTTTATCCAGATTACCCTAAGGTATGGAGTAAGGGGTTGTTATTGATGACTGTTACAAAGTCGGCCCGAGACGATTGTACAGGCCGAGGTCGAAGTTGCATTGCTTGATGAAGACGATTTTTGTTCGTTGTGATTCCTGTATGTACTAGAAGATGTTTTCATTATGCTAGGCTAACTTATCAACAAGTTCAACTTCATGTTATGTAACTATTCTTTTGAATACTTGGAAATGTAATTAACCGAGCACTTAATTCTTTTGAGACCTAGAGGTCGCTGTTGAAGTTGTATCACTTACGGGTGAATTCTGGGTCTTGTATATATTGAACAGGTTCATGAATGAAGAAGTACCCTAGAAGTTGGGCCACCTTTTGAAGTTTCATGTGGTTGCAAATGTATGTTGGGATATTAATTCAAGATTTTATAGGTATTAAGTAATCGACAAGTCACGTGCTGGCCTTTGCTTAGCGATAGGTCGGGGTCAGGGCGTGACAGAAGTTATCCGACCCAAGATGTTGTAAGACTTGAGAAAAGAAATGTGACGATGGAAGAATCTTGCCAAAGCTAAACAGGGAAAAAAATAAAAAAGGGGGTACAACACGAGGACTTCCCAAGGGGTTATCCATCCTAGTACTACTCTCGCCAAAGCACGCTAAACTTCGAAGTTCTGATGGGATCCAGTGCATTAGTGCTGGTATGATCGTGTCCATCATTTAGAGGGTACAAATCCCTTGTGTGTTAATAGTTCAGAGTCCCAGCTAAGAGAAACAGCCAAATCAAAACGCCCAATGGGCTTATCGACAACCCATCGCCTTCAACAATGCAGCATCCTCGCAAGACGTGATATCGGCGCATTGTAGGGATATCTACTATCCTACAAGTTAATTTTTTGTCCTTTTCGCGGCTCACAATGAACGACCCAGGAAGGAAAAATAGTGTAAAACGAAGAAAAGTACCCCGAAACTAATGAAAACGTTTGATTTTTGGTACCCAAAATAGGCACAAGTAAGCATCCTTTCTTCCCCTATCGTAGAGCTCCCAGAGATCTTTATAATGGTATACTGTGAGCCACATAACTCTTAGTAGATATAACGTTATGGGAACCAGAGTGATGGGGACCTGGTCGTCGATCACAGGCCCTTGGTTTGTGGGCCAGCTCCTCCACGAAGCAAAGTTGTCTCACCCAAGATATTGTAGGACTTGAGAAAAGAAATGTGATGGGGAAAGAATCTTACCAAGGCTAAACGAGGCAAAAAAAATGAAAAGGGGGTACAACACGAGGACTTCCCAAGGGGTCACTGATCCTAGTACTACTCTCGCCCAAGCATGCTTAACTTCGGAGTTCTGATGTGATCCGTTGCATTAGTGCTAGTATGATGGCACCCATCATTTAGAGGGTGCAAAGCCCTTATGTGTTAATGGTTCATAGTGCCGGCCCAGAGAAACGACCTAATCAAAAGGCCTAATTGGCTTATCGACAGCCTATCGCCTTCAACAATGTAGCATCCTCGCAAGACATGATATTGGTGTATTGTAGGGCTATCTACTATCCTACGAGTTAAGTTGTCGTCCTTTTTGCGGCTCATGACAAACGGCCCGGGACAGAAAATAGCGTAAAAGGAAGAAAATTGCCTCAAAACTTATGAAAACGTTCGATTTTGGGTATCAAAAATAGGCACAGCTGAGCAGGCTTGCTGTCCCATCGTAGAGCCCCCGGAGAGCTTTCCAATGGCATGTTGTGCGCCATATAACTCCTTACATATCAAAAGTTATGGGCACTGAAGGGACGGAGAGCTGGTCGTCGGCCACACGCCTTTGGTTTGCAGGCCTAGCCCCTGCGCGAAGTGAAGTTGTCCAGCCCAAGATGTCGTAGGACTTGTGTGAGACCCCACACGAAGCCCATGTGCATATCATATCATTTAACATGTGTTTACATTGATTCATGTACATTTGAATTATTTTACGTGAATTTACATCGTTTATCATGCATTTAGCATTTTAGGTGATGTAGGTAGTTATTAAACTTTATTGAATTAATAATAGCTAACTAAAATAATTACATTAAGACTAAATGGCAAGCTTGTAAATAGGCATTTAGTTGGAGGGGTAACTTAGTCTTTTGGGCATCTTCTAAAATATTCTACCAACTAATATATACAAAACACATACACTACACTATACACACACACAAAAAATGATCAGGACACACACATACACACACATACACACACTCACACGTCTAAAGCAAGGAAGGGAGAGAGAATGAGAAAAAGGAGAGAGAGAGGAAGAAGAAGAAGAAGATAAGCAATTTTCAGCCATTTCTTGCATTTCTAAGCTTTCTTCAAAATATTCCTTGTTCCATCTTCTTCTAGAACTCAAAGCTAAGGTGAGAGATTCTTTCAAAAGGTTTTCTAATCTCATTCAAGGTGTTTTGATATGTGTTGGAGTTCATCTTGCTTATATATGTATACATATGTTAGAGTTTGATGAAAGATTTGAGCATTATTGTATGTTGAGCTAGGGTTTGGTTTGATGAACTATTGATCGCTCTTGATGGGTTGAGGAGTTGCTATGTAAGTTGGGTGATGTTGTACCTGTGTGTTTATAGCTAGAATTGGTCGAATGAAGTTGAGCTTGGGTGACATGAGCATAGAACTTTCAAATTGCTTTGATGATTTTTGACTTGTAACTTGATTCAATTGTGTTCTATACATGGTCTTAAGTTTATTATGTTGTTTAACTGTGCCATGGAGTGTACTAGGTGGTAAATTGGTGTTAGAATCAAGAGTAGCAAGCTAACAAGCAAGAAAAAGCAAGAAAACTCTGATCCGGTCGACCGGATCTAACTTGAGTCGAAAGGATCTGTCATCCGGATATCACTGGTCAAGATCCGGTCGAGTCGATCCGGTCAACTCCATGAAGGCGCATAAAGGCGTCAGCTTCATAATGAAGGTGCAATAGGGCATTAGCTTCAAAATGAAGGTGTATAATGGCATCAACTTCAAAAGCGGGAGCACAACGGGATCGTCTCGAGATATGTAAATAACAAAAACATGCAAGCGCAACAGAAATAATAACAATTAAAAATTTGCATGTTGGCAAGTTGTATTCACAAATCTCAAGGGTAAATCGGTAATTAGTAAATTAAAAGAATATACAACTATATACATATGTATTTAAAACAAAATACAAGAATACCTCGCGTGGAGAACTCGGATGTAAACTCTTGAAAGGAAGATCTTGACTAGGACAAATCTCCTTTGCAAGTGCAAAGGCCCTAGTCGGTCCACAGGTATCCAAAAGCAAAGAACAACAAACTAATAGAAGTGCTAGCTTAGTTAAGTCCAAAAGCTTGAGTAATTTAGAGTTAAAAACTAGAAGCAAAATATTTTCTATCTCTAGTAGCTTTGGCCGAATTCACCAAGAGAAAGAGAGAAAAATCTAGCTTATAATTGCATGTAATTTTCGGCCAAAAGGAGCAACAAGAAGAATGAATGAAGTCCACTATTTATAGATGCAAGACTTCATTGAGATTGCGCCATGTGGCATTCATCAAGCTTATCAAAATAAGATGAAACCAAGTGTCAAAATCTTCTTCATGTGGCCGGCCATAGGATGGCATTTTGGACAAATTTCTCTTGCAACTTGTTGTTTGTCTTTTTGTGCAAGTTGTCTTTTGTCCTTTAGTGTTTGTCCTTTTGTGTTTTATCTTTTAGGGCAACTTGTTGTTTGTCTTTTAGTGAAGACAAACATTAATTAATTCTAAACCCCTTTAAAATAATTAATTAAAAATTGACTCCTCAATCTATCTGCACTCTCGCCCCAATACTCTTTAGTATTTATACTTTGGCCCCAAAACTTTTAAAAATTATGATTTTGGCCCACTTAACCATTAATGGCTAGAATAACACCGTTAACACTTTAACGTGTTTCAAAACTCAATACCAAGCTCATCATTGCTTTATTCATGATACCCTAAGTGTGTGATTTTTTAGGTTCATGATCGTACAACGATAAAAGATCGATTCTGAAAATGTCTCCGCCATTTTTTGGAATACCTTCATGTTCATGAGTGACGTGATAGAAACGAACGTATCATGACAATATATACAGTAATGAAGTCTAATTCCAATGAACTTATTTACAGTCCCAAATTAAGGTACAGTCCGATCCTTTTGTTAAAATGTCTCGATCGTTGTGGGGACCATAAAATAATTAAGTCCACTAAACAACTCTACGCATAGATCTAATTCGGTGGAATGAGAGATGAAATTATGGAAAAACACATTTCTATTGTTCAACTACCCCGGCCGATGATTTCTCATTTCAGACAAATAACACTAGGTCGCATAAGACATCGCCTCACTATCGGAAGTTAAAAGATCCTATCTTGACAATTACCTGTCGGTCTCTATATCACAAGACTAAACTGCAAAAGGCCGTATCTCACCCTCAAAGAAGGAGAGCATTGTCCAAAAGCAAGATTTAGCCCCTGATATAGCCAGCAGCCATAATTTCTCAAGTCAAAAGATTAATTTGCACAATTTGCAAAGAATGACAAACTATTAATCCAAAGTCATGTAGTTTGTCACTCTTGTCACATTCAATGATCCATTCCACTAACGATCATTCATATGTAAGTTAATCGTATCCCTATGCTGTTGTAGCTCAACGCTCACTACATTTTATCATTAACATCTCTATGTTAATAAAAAGGTAACTACATATGATAGTCTGTACTTGATTATTCTAGTCCTGGTCAAATAACCTAAGGATTATGAATGCTTTTGAATGTTTATCATGACAGAGAAACATGCCATTGAATTCTTAACACTTTAAGAATATATTTCTTCTCCGAAAAACATTGAGGACACATTCATATAATTGAACGGAGAATATGAACATCCAATTAACATGCCATTTACATTTACATCAAAATGCCCTATATAGGTCATCTAACTATATAGCATTAGGGCATATCTCTAACAATTTCCCACTTGCATTAATGCTATAGAATATAGCCCTTAGCGCATATCTACATGGTATCGCATGCCCAACTTTTCAAGATGACGTTATAATTGCGATTGACTCATGGGCTTGGTAAGTGGGTCAGCTACATTTTCTAATGTAGGAACTTTCTGCAGATTTATATCTTTTTCGAGCAACTATCTCTTGAATGATATGGAAACGCCTTTCAATGTGTTTGGATTTTTTATGAGATCTAGGTTCTTTAGCTTGTGCAATAGCTCCATTGTTGTCGTAATACAGCGGTATCAGCAACTCGATGACCCAACTTTCCCTGGGCGGCATCCCAAGCGAGAGAGGTACTGGGCAACCATGGTAGCCGAGGTATACTGGCAAGCCCGATGCCGCCCGACTTCCACGACACTACCATGCCCAAATGGTTGCACAACCACGATGCAATGCATTCAAAATGATAACAATAAGATAAACCAATAAATACATGATCGTGGGACAACAAGGTAGGTTGCTTTCACACACAATATATGGACAATAAGTGCACATTACTTTAACAATTATATTAAATCACACAATCTATGTACAAGAAAATAAACTATTATACACATAAAGATGAAGACTCCCTCACCTCTACCGAGCTCCAAGATGTAAGTTTGAATCACATCATTTCCAATCACCTTGAACCTATGAGCAAACATTACTTCAATTACTCTTTAACTACAACATTCATTAATTATTCAGCTAGGTAAGCTAACTTATAACTTCACTTATTTGGCATACAATATCTATTAGAATTCTATCTTTAGCAGTAGCCACCTTTATATACTCTCGCTAAACATACCATCCAAGTAATCATTCTAGCAGCCCAATTACAAGTCTTAAGTATATCTTCACCCATACACCACAATATACGAGCAATATAAACAACTAAACGATTACAAAGGGGCATTAACACATTTCACATAGAACTTTACCAAAAGCTCAATAATGTCTTAAAAACACATTTAAACACTTAAGAAACATTTACAAGGTCATAGAAGCGCGAGATAACCGATTTCCTACTTTATCCCCTTTTTAACACAACCCATTTTCCTTCCAAACTTGAGCTATTGTTCTAGTTTAGTAAGTGGCCTATTTCATACTTCTATTTAACCCATAAGGCACCATTAGGACCCTCAAAGTTACCCAATTACCCTTGTTTAGCAGAAAAAATCCCAATTTTTCCCTTGTGAATTTGTACTACAAGTATCCTAACCGGGACTCAACCGAGGATTAGCAAAACACATCTAGCACCTATATAGCCTAAGAACACTAAATGTGAAGGCCAAATTAACCTGAATTCGCAATAACCCTAAAACCTCTTTTAAAAAGTCGCCTATTTCATGTTTTAGCCAAGTTTCAAGCAATTCAACCTCTCAGGGCTATTGAACTATCTTTGTTAACATCTAAGGCACCTATTAGAAGCAATGAATCAAGTCATATCGCACAATTTCACAAAACCCTAGAAAAATGTCACTATTCATGCCCTACGAATCAAGGAACAAATATAACCGATTAAAAAGCAAAACAATTGCATAAACATGGTCTCTAGCACTTATATATAACATATATCATCACTTTTTAGCATTCAATATTCATTTGATAGCAAATCTAAAAATTCAAGAAAGTTACACATTTCAAAAGATGCAAAATTCACATGCAAATCCCTCACCAATACGCGTAGAAGCTGGTACAAGGCTAGTAAATACTCTAAACCACTTGCACCTAGCTTGACTTGGCTTGAAATGGAGAATTGTTGAGCAAAATCTCTCTCTCTCTCTCTCTCTCTCTCTCTCTTGGAGATGTCGGGTATGGTAGCACTATTCACCCCTTTTTTTTGTGTTGTTATGAGCATTGTGTGTGTGTGTTGAGTATATAACTTAAGTTGTGTTAAGTTAGGTGTGTATATTGATCATAAAAATGAGTTTAGCTAGCTTAAAACAAGTCCCAAGGTGCACTAATATGTTAGCCAACTAAAATATAAAGTTTAGTTACGTAACACTATTCACTAGTTTTAATAAATCATTTTCCAAACGGATGCTCTCAACCCTAATCGCTCAAATGCTCATTTTTTTCATTCCTAAAATAATTAATATGATTTAAGAAAAATGCTAATTCGAAGTAATTAAGTGGTTGAAAAACACAATGAATAGTAGTCAGGGAAGTAACAAGTAGTTGCACAGTAAAGACGCACAATTAGTGGATGCAACAGTTAATAGATGTATGGCGAAGTTCTCGGGCATCACACAGGACGCGGTGAAATTTTGGCATTATAACATCTATAACATGGACAACATAACCATACACCGGTTCACTACAAACACTTTACAACCATCCATAACTCCAACAACAACTTCAACAACAAACAACACAATCCACAACTATTCAAAAACCAACCAACCAACATTTAAATAACAAGATACAATGCCTTCGTCTCAACAACATACATCAAACCATACTATACATAAGCCAAATAGATATTAAGCTAGTCTAGCAACTTATTCATATCCAAAAATAAGACTACTAAACTAGCATTATACAATCCACTAATCTTTTAAGGTAAGTTATACAATACAAACTTCAAGACTTAATATAATACAATATATTATAAATTCAAGAACAACACATGAAGCATCCAAGCAATCATTCAGGCCTTGGGCTTGTTCACATTATCTAACGGCACATATTCTACATACCCTAAATCTGGATCACCTAAAAGGTCAGCAAATAGGGTAAGCTTATATATAACAAAGCTCAGCGAGGGTTCAATAGGAGGTTTTGAAGACACTTTCATTTGGAAAACACCCTAGGAACATTGAACACACAACAAGCATCAACAACAATAAAAATATAGCAATATAAGTAACCAAACAATAAGGATAGTATACACTCATTCTGTTCAAGTCGTTCTCCCCGAGCACCAATCACGAACCTTACCCAAGCACCAAATGCCTTCCGAAAGTACACCAAACTAGACCCATACCCCATGTACATCCTCCGATAATGTGGGATAAGGGATAGTATATGATAGTCGTGTCAATGCAACCCAGCAATCCCAATACCGCCTAAGGAGACAACCCTATCATGCCTTACAACAATCAACATTTAACACTTAACATTTGGAAAGAACAACAAAATAGGTTATCTCCCAGCACTTCAACATTTACAAACAACAACTCAACATTTATAAAACACCTAAGACAACTTAGTTAGATGACAAAGTAGGCCATCCAAACTCAACACATACTTCAACACACATTCAAACCCGAGCATATTTAACACCAACCCAAGTATCAACCACACAAACAACACCAAACAATTAAAGACAACAGTTAGCCAATTCAAAGAAAGACAACCCAAACTTATAAACAACATAACTTACAATCTAGCAGTCAAACAACCCCGAACCTTCTCCTATCACCAACCACTAAAACAAGTACCTAAACCCCTCGAAAACCATCCAAAAGCCATTCAAAACAAGCCCAACAAGTCCAAAATGACAATGCACTCAAGGCTGAAATTTCAAACTTCTAATCTAACATTCAAATCAATATTTTGGCATTACAACATTACTACTCAATATTAAACAAGTCTATAGAACCAACTACAACACAAAAAACAACTACTACAACAACAATTATAAACTACTACTACAACAATTATACAAAACAATAGCCAAATTATCAAAATAAGACATGAAAAATAAAAATACATCTTTCTACCATTAAATTGGCTATAATTACACTAAGTTGGTCTACAACACCTAACTAACAACAATCTTAAGACAATTTAACAAAACATCAACTAAATATACAATAATAATTTCTTGGCATAAACTTTAAAAATATGATCTAGTTTTTTCCTCACCTTTGATGCAAAGAAAGCTTGGAAATAGGTAGAATGCACGCCCAACAAACAAAATAAAGCTTGGAATGAAAATATTTTGCCTTGAATTGAGGTTTGTCTTTGAAAATTTCCTTTGAAAACCTTGACAATGGTTTCTTTTTCCCCCTTGAAAGACACAACCAAGTGTGTGTGTGTGTGTGTTTTAGGTGGTTTGAGCTTTGTAATGTATGTATTGTATGTATATATGCTTATATTGTAAAGTCAAAGCAAGAAACAAAAGGTCAAAGTTGGTAAGTTTTTATTATTATATGCCTAAAGTCCATTTTAGCCTTAGTTTTAATATCTAACTTATATTATATATTTAGTAGGACTATTTTTTGGGACAACAAATATATATAAGCATATATTTACATACAATTAAAGTACAATGCATAATTTTGCAAAAGAAGATGAAAAATTATTTTTCAAATGTCTTTTAAATGCATATTTAATTTAAGATCATTTAGTAGCTCATATAGATATATATATATATATATATATATATATATATATATATATATATATATATATTAATTCCAATAGCATTTAAACAGTTGAAAACACGTAATTGAAAATAAGGGCAAATTTGGGGTCTCACAGATTCAATCTTTTAACCATAAAACACCAACTTTGCCCAAAATCTACTATTCATCTTCTTCTTTAATATGCCAAATCCAGTTCTAGCCAATACAAATACAATACAACTACAAAAGTTTTCTCTACACACTTATTAATTGGCATTACAAGCAAAAACAACCATAAATTAAGCATATACAACAAATCTAGAAATTTCATATAACCTAGATAAAATTGTATATGCACAAAGAATGAAATGTCTTACCCAACAAAGGTTGAAGATGATAGAAATAAGCTTAGGATGGTCCTAGATCAACTCAAGATTGCTTGGAGACCAACAATGAGCAAGCCCTAAAAGAATTTTCTCTTATTTTCCCTTCTTGAACCCATCGGCCGTTCTCTATCTCTTTCTTTGTTTTGTTTTTGTTTTTTCTTTGTGTTGTCTATTATGTGTATGTATGTAGGTGTTTATAAATATATATGTGTATATAATATATGCCTAAGTTAATGGACTTTAGGTATAAATGCAGTAAAACCTAAATAAAAGCCCAATTTCCATGTAGTTTTTACTATTCACTTAAGACACAAAATATTTTATAACTCACGCACCCGACATACTACGCATATAATTCCAATGAATGTATGCCCAAAAATACATATATAATAAGCAAAAAATACAAAATTTACAAAATAGTATACTTTAATTTTTACCCCGGCCTCAAAGCTCGCTTTAAAAAGTTAGAATTTAATCTATTAGGAATAAGGAACAATCCCGTATAATATAAATGACAAAATAATAGGTTAAAACATTTATTTAAATTAGTTAAATGTTAGTTGCACATTTAAAGAAATAACCAAAAGTAAACTACTAATTATACACAAAATTTAAAGTAAACACATAATTTCATACAAAAACTTTAAATAAACATATAATTATATGCAAATAAGTATTATGCACTATTTACTAGGTTTGGGGTCTCACACAATGTACTCCCTTCTATATACCACGACACTAGCAATCAGTCACACTTGGTCATAATCTTAATGGTCCACAATAATGTCTTATAAAGACGTTCTCATGTGAATACTTTCATGAAACAGGAAAAACAATTATGTTTATCAGAAACACGTCATTGAGCTCAAAGTGTCAATATAAGAACACATGCATCTTTCATATTACAACCAAGACCTATCATTACTTCATGTTCCTTAAAATGGCTTGGTTGTAAGCCTTTAGTCATAAGATTTGCAATCACAAGATTACTACTTATGTGTTCAATACACTATTTGTTTCTGAACCTTCTCTTTAATGAAAAATACTTAAATTCCATGTATTTGGCACCTCATGATTTTGTCATTTTAGAGAAGAAAATTGTTGCAGAATTATTACAATAAATTTTTAGTTACTTAGCAATTTGTGTCGATAAATCCAAGTCCTGAAATTAATGCACGAGTTGTAGCTTCATAATATGCTACAAATTTTGCTTCCATAATGGATGACATAATGATAATCTATTTCACACTTTTTCATAAGGTCGCTCCTACTGCTTAAAGGAAGAGATGACAAAAAGTGGACTTGATGCTATCAATACATCCAATAAGATTTGAATCTGAATATTCAATCACTTTAAATGATTAGATCATTTATATGTCATTGTTTTTATTCTTTTTAGATACCTTAAACTTTCATTGCAGCAATCTAGTAATTCAACTAAGAATTACTTTGATATATTCTCATATTCTATATCATTATTTGGACATTGCATGAGACTAAATTTATCCATATTAAATTCTCTCTAGAATTCTTTTAGTTTAAGGCAATCCTAACATTTCTTGTGATCCATCATGGAATATTTCATTTCCTGTCACAAAGGATGTCTCTCCCATATTTTTCACTTCCAAAATTCTATGAGAGAAAACTTGAGTTTCATATACTATGTCAATATTATTAGCAGCAACAAGAATATTATCATCAACATACAAGACTTAAAAGGAAAAACATAAAATTGTTTCTACTCATCTTTTGGTACACTCACCGAATAACATTATATTCCTAAAGCCAAAAGCTGTAATGGTACTATAGAACTTATTGTTACCATTATGAAGCCTATTTAAACTCATATATTAATTTCTTAACTTTACACACCATATGACCTTTTTCCTCTATTAAAAAACCTTCAAGCTGGCCCATATAAGCTTCCTCTTAAATTCCTCATTAAGAAATACACTTTTCACATTTATTTGGTACAACTCTAAAACGTAATGAGCCTGCCATGATTATCCTCAAAGAGTCTTTGAAACTAAGAAAAAAATGTCCTTATAATCAATGCCACCTTTCTTGATATAACCTTTTTGCAACTAATCTAGTCTTATAAGCTTAATATGGCCATTAGAGTTGCGTTTGGTCTTAGAATCTATTTACCAACTCTTTTAAACTTTTAGGCAACTTGACTAGATCCTTGACTTTATTTAGTTGCATAAAGTTAACCTCTTCTTTCAAGGCATCAAATCCATTTATTAGACTCTGTATTTCATATGGCTGGTGAAAACAAATCCAAATCTTTATTGACTTAAATATCAAAGTTTAATTCATACAAATAAACCACATAATCATTAGGAATAGTTTTTTTCTCTCACTTTGAGATCTTAATGCTATTCTTTGTGGTTCATAAGGGTCAACTTCTTGTGAGTTAGCATTTATAAGTGATGGTTCCCCATTTATTTCCTATCTAATGTTGTTAAAATGTTCAACAACACTTGGAGCAATTTTAGATAAAAGAGCATTAACAGATGAGGAAAAATCCATCCCAACTTCCTTAATACCCACTTTATGAGGTTCATTACTCCCGCTACCTTTACCATTCTTTATGAATCTAATATTACTAGACTTCATAAAATTTTAATAAATTGAGATAACCATAATGTGAAAATCAACTGCAAATTAATGAAATACATTTCTTCATTAAAAGAGGGTATATCAAAAGGTCTATAAACATTAGGGTGTGTAATTTCAAGAAGCTCTATGCTTACTATGGCTCTTTTCTAATTATGTTTGATTTACCTTCACTTTATGCAATCCACATACATACCAAGATCAGTAAAATCTAGACTCAAAAGAATCTCATTCTTTACAAATATTTCTAATCATTCTTTAGAAATATAATTAACATTTATGCCAGAAGTAAGCAAAACTTTCACTTAACTTACCACACTTAATTTTAATATTGTGTTACTCAATAAGTAAGGATCATAGAACAACCGTCAAGTTTTAGTTTATATAATCCATCAATAAGAATACAAAAATTTAATAAGAAAAGTATTCTCAAATAAACTAAAACATCTATATTCAAACTTCAAATTAAATTCAAAAAAAAATTCAACTTTAATAAAGAAATTAAGTTCCAAAAAAAAACATAGGTACATAGAATGATAAAAATTAATGTGATGGCTAGCCTTAAGGATTAAACGATAAGTCCTTAACTTTCAATTAGAGCCTTCACACGATTTTCTATGTTCAAAACTTTAATTTTGATTTATGTTTTAGGTCATAAGAAATCCTTCTAACATATTGGAAATATAAGTGGTAGCTACAGAATCAAGCCACTAGGTATTAAGAGGAATTTCACTTAAATCTAATTCAAAACATATAAAGGATGATAATCACCTTTATTTTCAAACCATGCTTTATATTCAACAATCTTTAAAAGTGGCCAACTTTATTAAAATGGCATTTGCGAGCTTGAACTTTCATCCTCTGAGTCTAAGAATCATTAACAAACTATTTCCAAATTTGTCATTGACTATGTCCTTCTTGACTTTGAATTTCTTACCAACTTCTTGACCCATGAGATTGATAGTGTGACACAATTGACTCTTTGACCTCATTTCCTCCTAAATAAGCATACTAGCCAATTCACAAAAACTTTATTTATCCTTAATAGTATTATAATAATTTGAAAAGGCTCATATTCATAAGGTAGTGAGTTCAAGATTAATTAAACTAGAAAGAAGTCATTTAATATCATGCCTAAATACTTTAATCATGTTTCATTATTAGTCGTCTCTATGATGTACTCTTACATACTTCACGACCCATCATACTTCATGGTTGTGAACTTAGCCATGAACATACCAATGAATGACTTGTATGTGGAATTGAAACTTTTTCTTCCGTAGACTTTAAGTATTCTTTAGCACAATTAGTTTGTGGAATGGTAATTCACATAAACATCATATGTAATCTATTAAACCGTTTCTAAACCTCATATTGAATCTTCTTTTCCTCACTTTTCGAATCTGTAATGACAGATGTTTGTAATTCATAGTGTTAAGTCCAAATTGAAAATATTTAAGTCAAATTGGACTTATTTCTACCATTCAAAGAAGTCCAATCAATTAGACGGTCAAGGATGAAGCATGCAAATGAAGAGAAAAAGCTACAAATATTATATAAAATAAGATAATCATGGATTAATAAGGACTACAAACTTAATGTTGACAACATCATGGATTCAAATAAAATAAGTAAAACATCATAGCGTATTAAAGTTCTCATTTGGGTAGAAAATAAAATATTCAATGATAAACTAAAGCCTATATAATATCATTACTAGATAATTAAATAAAATTTATTCGCTATCTTTGGATATACAAACATATTGAAGCAAAATAATTTCTTTTGTCTCATCATGTTTATTATTCATATGATAAATGATTCACCTTTGGACAAATTCAAAAGTCCAAAGAATAATAAATGTCAAATTATCCATCGTTTCTCACAATCTCAATAATAGGCATTTCATAAGTAAATGGATAATTGACAGAAAATAAAATCCATAATTTTTCTAGTTCAACCACTTTGGTGACTAACAAACTAACATAATATGGATTTAACTTTAATAACAACTATTAACGGATAAAATTCATAACTTTCTTGGTTTGCCACTTCGTGACTAACGAATGAACTTAATATGAATTTTAAATTCAAATAATAGTTGTCAATAAATAAAATCTAAAACTTTCGGGTTTGGCCACTTTGGTGACTACCAAACTAACTTAATTGGATTAAATTTAATAATAATTTTCAACAAATAAAATCCAAAAGTTTTCTTGTTTGGCCACTTTGGTGACTAACAAACTAACTTAATATGAATTTTAAATTCAATGACAAGTAAAACTTTAACACAATATAATAAGCCAATTACTATAAAAACTAACCTATATAATTTATATGCTTATCAAGCAAGGTTGGCGTAACAAATAGAACTACCCACATTCATTTACGTACGTAAATAAATGCTTGCACGCACCATCATCATAAATGGATAAAAGGTGTTCTTTATGGATAACTATAACTGTGAAACCCCAGTTTTCGTCTTTACCTCGATTTGTGTGTCTTTGTCTCGATTTGCGTGATTTGACATGTTTATGTTTTATATGAGTTAGAATGTGCTAAATATGTTATTTATATTCCTAATACATGCTATGTGTGCATTCATGAAATTTTCATAAAAAACGGCATCATAAATTTTATTGACGATTTTTGTGAATAGTATTTTGAACACCTATTCGCTAAAATTTTTACAGGGGTGTTTTAAACATCTTAAAACCTAGTCCTCTATTATTAATAGACCGATGTCTGATAATAATTGATTCTGAAACAGCATAGTAATTTAAATAGACTTTTCGAGCGAAAAGTAGGGTTTTTGAGCCAAATAGTGATTTCTTCTAATCCCGATTCTTGCATTGACTTTCGTTGACCTAGTATATATTAATATAAATGTATTTATATGTGGTATTAAATTATTTTAGATTAATTGTTCATTCAAAAGACATTTGAAAATAAATAATATGACTTTTCACCTTCTTTTGCAAAAAAATCGAGTTTTAAGCCGACTTGGGTGAAATTGTTTGAATCTAAAACTTTTGGTCACCTAAAAATAAACTACTTGAGATAGTTTAGGTGTTTCATAATTAATTTGAGCAAGAGTAGTCAAGAAAAGGAATTAAAAGACAAGAAAAAAATAAAAATAATTAGTTTCCACCTTTGACTTTCTTTTATTTGTTTGACGTTTGCTTAATATATCATCAACACACATCAAAAGCTCCCAAAACATACTCATTTTACACACACATTACCAAAATTCCAAGCGAAGGCAAAAAGAAGCCATTTTCAAGGTTTTTTAAAGCATTTTTCACATAGATTTTGCAATTCAAGTCCAAAGCACTTCATTGCAACCTTGATTTCACTTGTAGGGCATCCATTCTACACATTTATTGCATCAAAACACATCAAAGGTGAGAGAAAAATTCTAGATCTCAAAAGTCATATTTTATGTTTTTGCTTATAATTACATTTTGAACTGTTAGAATGTTAATTTGAAGTTATATTATTGCTCAGTGCATGATAGGGATCCTTCATGTGTATTACTACGAAATTTGAACCATTGTAGCGAAATTATTTATATTCGGGTATTAAAAGTTGATTAACTAGCTATTTGATGAATATCTTGAGTTTTTGTGGTTGGAATCGATTGGCGTCGATTTTTAAAAGTTTGTTAATTACGTGGTAACGCCGTTATAATGCCGAATTTTCGATTGCGATGTTTGGGTAAAAATCCAAAAAATTCAGCCTAGGTGCATTGAGGTTTTAGGGTTGTTGGGCTTGATTTTGATGTGTCTTGGTTGGTTTCTGAGAGGGCTAATGTAGTTGATGTAGTTGATTGAATGGGTGAGTGTTCGAAACTGATTTGGAGTTGTTTGGATTAGTATAATGTAAGATATGATTATTTGAAGTTTATGTTGTTTTTCTTTAAATTGTTGAACTGAGCCTTAGTTGATTGGGTGGTATTTGAGTGATTGAATTTTGAGTTGTTGATGGTTAGATTAGGGTTAGATTACGTGTTTAATGCATGTTAAGTTGGATGACCTACTTTTTCATCTAGCTTAGTTGTTTGTTGTTTAATTGATTACTTGATGTTATATTGATGATAATTGATTATTATTGATGGATGATTGATGAACTAGGAGCTAGGCAATTCTTCTAGATTGTACTCCGGTAAATGATGTTTATTATTATTGATGAGTCTTGGTATGTGTGTGCCACCTCTCGGGCAGCATCGGGCTGTCAGGTTGATAACGGCATGACTACCAGAGACTACCTCCAGCTTGCATGACGGAGGTGTCATGGAAGGCGAGGCTAGTGAGGTATCTCGGGTGCATGAGGAATGGGGATTTACAAGAAGAATGATTGAGATCGTGATGGCGTTTGGAGCTATACCAACTAGAGTATCCTTTATTGATTGGTTATTATAGTTATGTGTTTATATTGTTATTGATGTTTTATTGCGTGTTTACTGTTCAAAGGATCATTTTCAAGGAGTATAATAAATACTGTTAGAGATCTATCGGATCCTCATTGAGCTTGTTTTATATAAGCTCACTCTCAATTATTGCATGCATACAGGTGTTATTGATCAAGATTACGGATACGTGCCTCAGGAAGCTGAGAATGTGCTTTATGTGGACAAGTCCTATGTGCCAAAGTCTTGTCATTGATATCTGAGATATAGTTCTCTTTTGTTATCTTGTATATTAAAACTAGATGTTTTGTATTTACTTAGAAGTTTATGATGTATAAGATGTTGTAAAGATAATGAATTAAATGTTGTTAGCTTAGTAGTCTTGTTTTGGAACATGATTAGGTTGCTAGATTGGTTATAATCTATTTTGGGAATGTATGTTATGTAGTTAATGTATGATGTTGGAACGGAGGCATATAACCTATGGATGCAATGGTAAAGAATGTTTATTGTATGTTGCGGTTGTGTTGTTAATTGTTGAATTATTGTGAAGTTGGATGTATGAGTTTCGAAGAGGTTGGTTTAGAGCCTTAGTGTCCAAATTACTGTCGTTATACTACCGAAATTCCGTTGCGTCCTGACTGATTGTAGGAGGGGTCGAGTTAGGGTGTGACATTTAAGTGGTATCAGAGCTTGATTAGCTGTCAGCCGGGGTATCCTCGGAATGTGGGTAGTCGTCTAAGCATACAAGTATGTATTAAGTAAAAGAAAAGTGAAGCATATGATAATATGTTTATGTGATTAATTTACTTATGTGTCTAACTTTCTATGTGATCAATATGCTTTATGTGTTAAGTGAACTAATGTGATCAATATGTTTTATGTGATAACGTGTCTTACGTACTAAATGTGTTGTAGTTAATATGCATTTTATGATTTATGGGTATTATGTGACAAATGTGTTTTATGTGATTGAAGTGTCTGTGTGAAGTTAGTTGTTTATGTGGTTTTAATTATTATAACTAGCTTATGTGAAACAACGTGCTTTAGGTGCTCAATGTACTTTAAGTGACCAATGTCAGTTATGTGATCAACTTGTCTTATGTGAAGTTTGTTGCTTATGTGACTTTAATTGTTTATAACTTACTTCTGTGATATAACCTGTTTATGTGATGTTGGCTTCTTATATGCTGAATTGTGTGTTATGTGATAATGTTGTAATATATGATAATCATGTAATATGTTGGTACTTGTTTTCATGAGATATAATTGTATATATGATATAACTGTAGGTGATTCTTTTGGGTGAAGTAAGGATGACTGCAAGAGTTTTCGGAAATAGAGTTAGGCCATGATTTTGAATTATTATTATTCTAGTAGTTTATCAGTGAGATTTTAATTGTTATGTTTATGGATTTTAGTCTCTGTTTAATGGATCTATTCTTGATGTTCCTTTAGCGAGAATGAAGTTGTTCGAGGAAATAGCAATGTATCTTGATGATTATAATTACTTTTGTTGCCATGTTTAACTTGTTATTACTTGGAGATGGATCATAAGTTGAGGTTTCCGTGAGGTTGTGATTAGACACTTTTGGAGTCTCAACTCAGACTATACTTTCTTGAGGTTATTTTAGAATGAATTTATTTGAGGAATTAGTGATGTATATTTGTGAATGGAATGAAGTGTGGTATAACATGTGAATATTTCTACTATTTGGGATTGCTATATTATTAATGGATATTTTGGAGTTTTGATCTTTAAACCTTGGAGCCAATTAGAGTGATTCCTGACTAAAGTTACTTTGTTCGAAGATGTAATTGTTTGGAGATAGAATTATTTGAGGAACTAAGAATGCATTTTGGTGACTGAACATTTACTTGCCTACATCTAGCTTTTGGGTTCTAGGTGGTATGACTTTCTAAATTGTTGATTGGGGATTCTCTTGTGTTATAATGCGTTAGTATGAATCTGTATTGTGTTATCAGATTTTGGAGTCTTTATCAGTCAATCTTGTTGGGTACTCGATGATTTATCTTGTTTGGTAATTGGTCTGGTGCGGAATGTAAAATTTTGGAGTGATTTATCTTGTTTGGTGATTGTTATGACTCCTTAGGTTCTCTAGATCTCCTTAGTGTCTTGTTTTGGAGGAAGATAGATTGTAGGATTTGACTTGTTGGTATTTAAATGTGTAGGTGGGACACCCTTCTTGTGCTTCATAATTCTATCAGTCTTATTATTCTCTTTTACTCTATTCTCAGTTATTTGAGAGAGAGTTATACTTTTCTAGTATATCAATTGTTTCTTGAAAGTTTTGCTTATTGGATTAATGGATCCTATACTCATTTGACATTGTTTCTATTCTTAACATTCATATTTGCTTCTTATAACAATGTCGCTTATTGGAGTTAAGGTTTGAGACTTCTATATTTTATTCTATATCTCCAGCCATTGATTTCAATATTTCATTTCATCCTATTAATATTCATTTGAAAGTAATTTTTCCTTTGGTATACCATTTTACTTGTTCGAATTTCACTTGCTTGATGTACTCCCTACCTAAGTACATCATTGTCATTCTTGTTGATCCTTATTAATCCTATTGTTTTATTTTTAATCCTGAGCCATTACTTTGCTTGTAATTGCTCATTCAATATACTCAGCAGTGTCCTTTCTTATTTATACTTAATTGGTTATTGCGTGCTGAGTTACTCATTATATTGTCACTCATATTTTCTATTGAATTAATCATCTCTTATTTCTTAATTTCATTTCACCTCAAGTACAACTTACTTGTTGTTTCCTTGAACAATCATCGAGAATTGAAATGTTTACCTATTCAGGAATGTTTGTTCAACATACTTAGCACTGTTTTGTCTCGTCATCATTTTGTTCGTACTTATTTAACTGATAGGTGCTGAGACATTTCTTATCTTAGTTATCATGCTTCCTTATTAAACTATTAGCCTCTTGATTCTCTAACCTGTTTGACCTCTTGTTCACTTGATTGTTGGCTTGAATATGACTTTCCATATTCTTATTTCCTTGTAAATTTTATAAGAGCCATATTCTGACCAAAGTCACTTTTGAGATATTCCCTTGATCAATAATCATTCATGTTATCGTGAATGAGTTTTTAAACCCTCGGGGTGTTCATAGAGCTCTTTTGTGTAGTAGGGGATGATTGATAAGTAGTGGTATCATGCTAAGACTTTGAAGTTACGAATTCTTTCATATGCAATATGATATTAGGTGGGAGAGAATTATGAATTGAAGATTGTCTTGGAATTATGATAATCATCTTGCAGTCAGCGGAGTTTATTTCAATTGAGGTCTTTGGTTAGGTGTCATCCTAAGAGATAAATAGGAACTAAGAGTAGTATTGTTAAGTGTAATGATTGAGGATTTAATTGTCTGTCAGTTCGAAAATTGCGCGGACGCAATTGTTTTAAGGATGGGAGAATATGAAACCCAAGTTTTCGTCTTTACCTCGATCTGCTTGATTTGACCTGTTTATGTGTTATCTAAGTTAGAATGTGCAAAATATGTGATTTATATTCCTAATACATGCTATGTGTGCATTCATGAAATTTTCATCAAAAACGACATTGAAAATTTTATCGCCGTTTTTTGTAAATAGTGTTTTGAACACCTGTCCGCTAAAATTTTTACAGGGGCCTTTTAAATGTCTTAAAACTTAGTCCTCTATTATTAATAGACCTATGTTTGATAAAAATTGATTCTGAAATGGAATAGTAATTTAAATAGACTATTCGGGCGAAAATTAGCATTTTTGAGGCAAATAGTAATTTCTTATAAACCCGATTCTTGCATTAACTTTCGTTGACCTAGTATATATTAATATTAATGTATTTATATGTGGTATTAAATGATTTTAGATTAATTGTGTATTCAAAAGACATTTGAAAACAAATAATATGACTTTTCACCTTCTTTTGCAAAAAATTGAGTTTTAAGCCGACTCGGGTGAAATTGTTTGAATATAAAACTTCTTGTCACCTAAAAATAAACTACTTGAGATAGTTTAGGTGTTGCATAATTAATTTGAGCAAGAGTAGTCAAGAAAAGGAATTAAAAGACAAGAAAACACTAAAAATAATTAGTTTCCACCTTTGACTTTCTTTTATTTGTTTGACATTTGCTTAATATATCATCAACACACATCAAAAGCTCACAAAACATACTCAGTTTACACACACATTACCGAAATTCCTAGGGGAGGCAAAAAGAAGGCATTTTCAAGGTTTTTCAAAGCATTTTTCATATAGATTTTACAATTCAAGTCTAAATCACTTCATTCAAAGCTTGATTTCACTTGTTGGGCATCCATTCTACATCTTTCTTGCATCAAAACACATCAAAGGTGAGAGAAAAATTTTAGATCTCAAAAGTCATTTTTTATGTTTTTGCTTATAATTGCATTTTGAACCGTTAGAATATTAATTTGAAGTTATATTATTGTTCATTGCATGCTAGGGATCGTTTATGTGTATTACTACGAGATTTGAACCATTGTAGCGAAATTATTTATTTTAGGGTATTAAAAGTTGATTAACTAGCTGATGAATATCTTGAGTTGTTGTGGTTGGAATCGATTGCCGTCGATTTCTAAAAGTTTGTTAATTACGTGGTAACGCTGTTATAATGCCTAATTTTCGATTGCGATATTTGTGTGAAAATTCAAAAATTTCAGCTTAGGTGCATTGAGGTTCTAGGGTTGTTGGGCTTGATTTTGATGTGTCTTGGTTGGTTTCCGAGAAGGCTAGTTGATTGAATGGGTGAGTGTTAGAAACTGATTTGGAGTTATTTGGATTAGTAGAATGTAAGATATGATTATTTGAAGTTTAAGTTGTCTTTCTTTAAATTGTTGAATTGAGCCTTAGTTGATTGGGTGGTATTTGAGTAATTGAATTGTGAGTTGTTGATGGTTAGACTAGGGTTAGATTACGTGTTTAATGCATGTTAAGTTGGATGGCCTACTTTGTCATCTAACTTAGTTGTTTGTTGTTTAATTGATTACTTGATGTTATATTGATGATAATTGATGATTATTGATTGATGATTGATGAACCGGGAGCTAGGCAATTCTTCTAGATTGTCCTCTTGTGAATGATGTTTATTATTATTGCTGAGTCTTGGTATGTGTGTGCCACATCTCGGGCAGCATCGGGTTGTCAAGTTGATAACGGCATGACTACCAAAGACTACCTCCAGCTCGCATGACGGAGGTGTCATGGAAGGCGAGGCTAGTGAGGTGCCTCAGGTGCGTGAGTAATGGGGAGTTACAAGAAGAATGGTTGAGATCGTGATGGCGTTTGGAGCTACACCAACTAGAGTATCCTTTATTGATTGGTCATTATAGTGATGTGTTTATATTGTTATTGATGTTTTATTGTGTGTTTACTGCTCAGAGGATTATTTCCAAGGAGTATAATAAATACTGTTAGAGATCTATCGGATCCTCACTGAGCTTGTTTTATATAAGCTCACTCTCTATTATTGCATGCATATAGGTTTTATAGAACAGGAATACAGATACGTGCCTCAGGAAGCTGAGAATGTGCTTTATGTGGACAAAGTCCTATGTGCCAAAGTCTTGTCATTGATATCTGAGATGTAGTTCTCTTTTGTTATCTTGTATATTAAAACTAGATGTTTTGTATTTACTTAGAAGTTTATGATGTATAAGATGTTGTAAAGATAATGAATTAAATGTTGCTAGCTTAGTAGTCTTGTTTTGGAACATGATTAGGTTGGTAGATTGGTTGTAATCTATTTTGGGAATGTATGTTATATAGTAAATGTATGATGTTGGAGCGGAGGCATATAACCTATGGATGCAATGGTAAAGAATGTTTATTGTATGTTGTGGTTGTGTTGTTAATTGTTGAATTATTGTGGAGTTGGATGTATGAGTTTCGAAGAGGTTGGTTTAGAGTCACAGTGTCCAAATTATTGTCGTTATACTGCTGAAATTCTATTGCGTCCTGACTGATTGTAGGAGGGGTCGAGTTGGGGCGTGACAATTACAATGGCCAATGTTTCACCATGGTCAACTTTCTGCATGCTTGACATTATAATACATCCATTTAATCCATAAGAAACTCTTGCAATAACATTTTCCATTATTTGAATAAAATAACACCCATTTAACCGTTCATCAGTAAGTCAATAGATTTATGGTTTACTTAACACGCAGTATGCATGATAGAGGGGTGGGAGTCTTCATTAAGATTTACTTCAACATGACAAAACGTGCTATTGCATAAGATAACTTATTGTGGCTTTTATAATATAATAATTCAATGGCCAATTTTCTACTTTCATATGTCATGACATGGCAATAAATTGAAAGTAACAAGGTTTTATACCAATGACATGTGATTGTAATCATTGCAGTTCATGAACAAGGATATTATAATGCTATATCAGACAAGAATTCAAGAGGACAATTTTATTTTCTTCACAGCAATACTCATACTGTAGGAAAAATTGGAAAAATCTGATTTTGCATAAGAGGAAAAACTATGATTATGTTCAATACAATAATATGCATGCTTCAACTAATGCGGCAGTAACTAAGCTATTAAAAACACTATAATGGTTTTCATAAAAAGAAATTCGTACCCAAAAATTGTAAAGATCAATTGAATTTTAATTAAAAAAAACCTAATATAACTTTATATGCTAATAAAGCACTAGGCAAAGAAAGACATTCATCAACAATTAGATTTCAAAATAAAGACTACATGATCTATTATGGTGGCTCTGATATCACATCTAAGCATACTACTGCAAAAACATACTACAATTAAATTAGAAGCATGTAATCATCATATAAAAATATTAAGAGTCATAAGCTACTTACTTGATGCAGAGGACGAAGTCATGACAATGATTAATTGATTTCTCTACCTTAACCTTAAACTTTATAGTGTAGATACATGATGTGATTCTACATCTCTTTTATGGGTATGGAAAGGATCAATTAACATGTATTTGTAGGAACATGTTACTTCTATCAAGTAACTTAATGGACTTGGACTTTAGTGGGATATTATTTTAATTAAGTGGGTTACCAATAACTTAATGAGTCACACCACTTACACATATGAAAAAGATGAATTTGATACCATATTCGTCATAACATCAATCATAATGTCTGATTAGTCTAGACTTCTTTTCTATATGATACCTTTTAGATATTGTAACCTACGTTTCACTCTTAACCATTGTATTTTAGTAGAAGAGTAAATGAACCAATGTCGGGGTAGGTAATCGTAAGATACTTAAAATCCCTAACAATACTACGATATAATGATGGATCAAAACGAGGATTACCAGATTCACTTGATAAGTGGACACTTGTAGGGATAAGTGAAGAGATGTGTTTAACATATACTAGTACCGTGTGAAGTAATAAATCAACAATGTATTTAGATTGTGTAAGAAGTATGCCGCTTGGCGTGTAATGGAGTTGAATAACAAAAAAGTATATGATGTGTCACGCCCCGACCCGACCCCGCAAAAGGCCAAGCCCGGACCCGACACACGGACGGAGTCTCCTCTGTACCGCGGACGATCCGAAAACCCTAAAAACAATATAATACTTGAGAAAGCCATAAAATAATCAGAACAAGCCAACTTTCCATAGAACATACATTCCTTATTATCCAACTTTCCAAACCAAAAATGCCATGCATACTACACAAGTACTTATGCCACTAAACCATTAGCCATTAGCATGCATTTCTTCACTAGTCATCAGAGTACAAGTTACAACATTACAAACTTTAATCCATTACAACATAAGACCATTAAAGGTCTCAACTAGAAAATATATACAAGGCTACAAGCCTCAAAATTAAGCGACCTTCACGCAATATACATAGCAAGCAAGGTTCGCACAAAAACTGGTAACCAACCACCAGCAAAGCAGAGAAGTGCTATCACGGAAACACCTCCACCTGCTCCTCCTCCTCAATTACCTCGAGAGGGTCTGCTTCAACTACTCCTGTAAAAACATAGTATAGAGAGGAATGAGCAAAAACTATTGCTCAGTGTGGGCAATTGGTCTCAAGGACGGAGATGAGAGGAGTATGCAATGCAATTAGCCAAGCAATACATGCAAATCATATAAAGATACAATAAAGCCATCAACAAGCAAGGCAAGCATTTAAAGCTGCAAACACTCATTCAAAGGATACGATACTCTTTCACGAGCAACTTTCAAACACAAATTCGATGACGACGCGCCGGCCCAAACCACCTTATAACACCAGTTTGGAATACCCCGGAAGTATCCATCAACCTACGACCCAAATCTCCCTGGGAGGCAACCCAAGCGAGAAAGGGAATAGCAGCGGAGCTAGAGCAACCAACACTGGCAACCCAAGGCTACCCAGAGAGGCCTATCACTCACGCGCGAGACACTATGCAATGCAAGACTCGATACAAGGCGATAAACAAGCGATAAAGCCACACATGGGAGAATAACAAAGTAGGTTACTCTCGCACGCAATAGCAGCAATTTGATAAGCAATTCAATCCAAAACAACTCAAACAAGTAATTCAAGTAATTCTAAGCATTCTATAAGCATAAAGACAAGAAAACACACAAAAACACAAATCGACCCCAACTATCAAAACACTACCATTTCCAAACAAGCCACGGGGTCTGTAAACCGACTTCCCCAACCCTCCTAGGTCACCATAAGGCACGTCTAAAGACCCCGAAACCTTACTTTACCCTAGAACTCGCGCAAAGTCCCGATTTCCCCCTTTCTCGTTTGAACTACAACTATATCAACCAAACACCCAACCAACGCCATAATCTCACCAAAAGTGCTTCCATGGCTTCCCGAAGCAATGCCAACACGCAAAATGAGAAAACACCAAAGTTGACCTAAACGACCCCGACTTTCCCAAAGGCTTAATTCTCGTTTTTTCCTCTACGCAACCCAAACAAACCACACATTTTAGCATTCTAGCATACCTAGCACGTTTCTACATCAACGGAAAGCATAACAGCGCAATTTCAACGTTTCAAGGTTTTACTATTCACAAAACACTATTCATTTCACAATTCAAGTTGCAATCACAACATTTAACCGTAGAAAATATTACAAAGCTATAAATACATGTTCTACAAATGCTAAGGAACATTCTAGAAGCATCAAATCGCTTTAAATAACGATCTACGGATAAATCTAAAAATTGACAAAGTTAACAAACATAACGTTTAAATGCGCAAATAACATGCTTCCCTCACCTTAGGTACTCCTAGTCGCTAGGAAAACAACGTTGGTCACCTCGGAAATCACCCCGCACGAGCTCACGCGAAGATTGATCGTTTGGAAGGTGAAAGGTTTTTTTTTTCTCTAAGGGAGCTCACGGCCTGCTGCTGGTCTGTTCAGCTGTGTTTTTTTTTATTTTGCTTAGTTTTTAGCTTATATAAGGGCCAAATGGTCAAAGTTGGTCAAGGGCTAAGTCAAACTACTTAAGACTTGGTCAAAGGCCCCTATTTTGAGCGTTTTAAAGTCGTTTCAGCTAAGGTAAGTTCAATTAAAGCTAGCAACATTTAAAATATAAAATTTAAGTCATCTAAATACTAGTTTCACTATTTGCTGAGGACTAGAAATCGTTATCTAGCTATCACTCCTTAAATGCAATGCACGTTGCGTCGGCGAGAATGTAACAATTAATTCACAAAGAATTTAAGGAAATAAAATTTTCAAAATAATAAACAAAGAAAATTCACATTCCGGGCTCGGGTATTACATGATGGGCCCAAAATCTTTAACCCAAATTGCTGATGTAGTAGAGAGATGATTGATGAATTTATCACTTGTAATTAGGGTGTCACCAACATATACCAAAATGAAGAAAGTATGGTTTCTAGTGTGACGAATGAAGAGAGATAAACCAGTCTTGGAAGAACTAAACCCAAGATAAAGAAAAAAAAACTACGCCGGAGAACCATGTGCAATAACCTTGTTTTAGACCATAAAGTACATCCTCTAGTTTGCATACATGGTGCAGGAAAGAAGGATCAGAGAAGTAAGGTAGTTGGCCAATGTAGACATCTTCATTTAGTAGACTATGAAGAAACATGTTTTTAACATCAACTTGGCGAATGGGCCAATTGTTTGTAGGGCAAGGGAAAGAACGATGCATATAGTTGTTGATTTGATAACCGAGCTAAAAGTTGTTAGACTAGATGTCCTAAAAGCTATTTTTTTTTTTTTTGTAATTTTAGAACAAAACATTTTGTATTATTTCATTTATTAATAGGAAATTTCTTTAATTTGTAATTAATGTGTTAACTATAGTTAGATAAAGTCTTTTAAATTATCAAATAGATCTTATTCTAAGACGTTAAGAATATTTAGTGATATGATCTATAATTAACGATAGATTTTAAAATAAATACCTAATCATAAAAGGAATTAGTTAGGCATTGATTCATTTGGATAGAATGGTTTATAGTCTACTATCTTGATTAATATAAGATATTAATGATTACAACAATGAGTCTCATGTTGCATTACTAGATGTATAAGTCGACTTAATTGATCCATGATTTATGTTTCATCTTGAAGATCCTTCTTTTTCCTCATTCTCCCATGGGGCTTTGTCCAATTTGATATTGGTATTTCCCTTGGGATTCAACCTCATTGTTGTCAGCCTAGTAAGAAGGGAATTCACTACTCGGGTTAGAGCGTAAGTTAGTAGTGCTTTCAGTACTAGAAGGGCGCTCTTGCGCACCAGCTGATGAAGAAATGAGCTTTGGAAGCTAACCTTATTATTATTAAAAGTGGAAATGGTTCCAAACCTATCAACCTAATAAGAAGAGAGTGGCAAGCCAAAAGTCTTCAATTAGACTAGAGCTTACTTGTCGAGAACAAGTGACTGAACATGACTGATCATATAACAAATTATATGGACAGTCAATAATTTTGTTTTGAGACACCACAATTATCTTGTGTATGGGATACCATGATTTTCAATTAAAATGCGTTGTAGTCATAATCATGGATTAACCCATGTGTTTAGTGATCATGATCGATTCTTACATAGAGATTATATGTGTGCAATATGGAATCTGTTAACTAGGGATCTTATTCGATCTATTAATCATATAACCAAAAATCCTTGGCCTAGGTAAAATAGTAAAAGTCGTTCCACAATTCATTGACGAGTTACTTGTTAATTAGATTTGGTAATATGATTAGGCGAATATGCTTGACGTCCCTATCCATGTGACTCTAAGTTAATCGGGATAGATTAGACAGAAGAAATTAATTATAGGGTATTATATTTGCATATTCATTGAAATAAGATTTTACTTCATTATTAATTGAGTAGTCATAATATACTATTAGGTGGAACCCGTGACTTGTGAAAATTAATTACTTGGAAGGAGTTCTAATTGGATATTAATTAGATTAATATTATTCCATTGTCAATTAATCATGAACTCGAGAGGTCACACACAATAGAGAGATCCAACAAATCTGTTAGTAGATAGAACAAATTAAATTAATCAACAAAATATCGTTTTACTAATTTAATTATAGGATTCGTAGTAACTGGATTACTAGTCCAATTAGTTTACCAATCCAAGTCTAATAGGATTGGATCAGCCCACAATTGACCCTAGGTCAATTATGACTCCTATAAATAGGAAGCTATTGTAAGACAAATTTAGTAGTGCATAATTTGTGTTTCAGTCAACAAGGTAGGATTTCTCTTTAGGAATTTAGTGGCGGTTAGCTATTGATCCTTGCGTGGATTTCGTGTTAATACTCTTGGAGGCTTCATACTTGGAGAGCTAAGGTTTTCTACTATTCCATATACCAGTTTTTGTGCTACAAGGGCAATCCCAAAATCCTTATTATGCATATTTGAATTGTTTAATTTATGCATGTGATTAAATCTACATAATTAGCCATAAATGAATATGTGAGTATTTTCCGCTACGCGTGTATTAAATTTTAAATACCATGTATGTAATCTAACAAAAGTTTTAGCTTAGTCAATTCCCTTTTTATGATTGTATTCTTTTGTGACCAACTGAGCTTTATACTGAGTGAATAGCCTCCTCAATGTTTCAAGCTCCTTGAACCATCGCTCTAATTTGCTCATCAACCTTTGATTTGTAGAAGGAATGATGTGGGTTTAATGAAATTTAGGATTATATAGAGTGATAGAATGACTGTGTGGGTTCGATTTCCGGGTGTCCCAATGGAGTTCTGTAAGGAGAGCATCTTAGAAAAAATGGGGAACATGATCGATAAGACTCTGAAAGTTGATAAACTAACTGGAGATGGATCAAGAGGAAGGTTTGCTCATGTGGCGATCCAAATTGACCGCTCACAGCCCTTATTATCCCGAATGCATATCAAAGGGAATTACTATCAACGTATTGAGTATAAAGGGATACATATGGTATGTTTCAAGTGTGGCTTGTATGGCCATAAAAAGGTCCATTCTTCTACGAGTGACGTGGCACAGGAAGGGGAGTTGAAAAATACTGAGAGAAATGATGGGGGTATGCAGCAGGCAGATGCGCCGTCTGTGTCATGGGACCCAAAAATTGACTTTGGAGAGTGGATATTGGTTCAACAGAGGTTGCCTAGAAGGGTTGAGCAGGAACAACTAGAGGGAGTGATAGAGTTGCAAATAAGCAAGCTGGACAGGGTCAAGGCAAGGGATTAGCCGTAGGAGGGTCTCATGGTGCTAGTTGAAATAAATTTAGTGCGGTTTCTGGGTCACGGTATACAGTACTACAAGGGTTTCAGAACGACGAGGATAAGGGGTTACAAAGAAGTGTTGGGGTACAAGATGGATTTAAGTTTATGGCAACTAAAGAGGAGAGAAAGAGTACGGAGTAGTCAAGGGCCGGGAAAAAGAAAGGGATCCAAAACTCGCAGGCGAGTACGAGTGGTGTTAAGCAAGTGCATTCTTCTAGTAGAAATATACCCCCTGTAGAACGAGTTGGTGGTCAAACAAAGCTTGTGGAAGTTGAAAAAGGACATCATGTGGTCCAGGATGGTGGTTTTGAGGAGTCGAGAAGTTTTGGGTGTCTAGAACTTATAGGCAGGATGCGGTGCCGTTGGATGGGAATGTGGCTTCTTTAACCCCTACCTCTGTCATACAGCCGAAAACATTTCCTCCCCCCACTTCTCAAAATTTGGGACTCCTTGCACAACTGGTCCCTCCTTGTCAATTGACGAATGAGGTGATAGAGCCGGTGAATTAAGAGCAAATGGATTATGATACCTCCACGATGGAGGACAAGATTGTGAGCCCCATGGTTGGGACTCACATGGATGATCAAGGTGGGCTAACCCCACATTCTACATAATTGTTTTTTTATGAATAGTAGACCTTTTATGCAAGCGCCCTCTTCTAGCCTCGTCGTCAATAGACAGTCCCTCAAAATCATTTTCTGGAATTGTAGGGGTACAACCAATGACAGTTTTCGTCGTGTTATCTTGGATATGGTGAAGATTAATCAGAAAGACATTGTGGTCATTTTAGAGCCCCGTATCAGTGGCCAACATGCTAATAAAGTTATCACCTCTCTACGATTTGCGAAATCCATCTGTGTAGAGGCTACGGGTTTTTCAGGGAGAATCTGACTACTTTGGGATGATGCTCATCTTTTAGTTGAATTTCATTATGCAAGTAATCAAGTTTTGAATGCAGCTATTTATCAGCTTAATGAGCCTCATTGGGTTCTTTCGGCTGTGTATGCAAATCCTGATGCAAGTTCGTGCAGTAAACTTTGGGAGGCCCTTCGGCAGGCATCCGACACACTATCGCTACCATGGGCTATTGTTGGGGATTTTAATCAGGTGGGGTGCATTAAAGATAAGTATGGAGGAGCTGATGGTATTACTTGCAACATGATTAAGTTTGAGAGTTGGCGAAATGATTGTAACCTCATCGACCTGGGTTTTATCGGGCCCCAGTTTACTTGGTCTAACTCGTGGAATACAGGCCATCGGATTATGGAGCTGCTTGACAGAGCTTATACTACCCCTGAGTGGAATCTTTGGTTCCGAATACTTGTGTGCGTCATCTCCCCAGGGTTAATTCGGATCACGCTCCCATTTTGTTGGATATCCTTAGAGGGATGTAATCTACTCATGCGCCTAAACCGTTTCGTTTCGAGATAGTGTGGCTCATGTACCAAAATTTTTAGGATTTTGTTAGACAGGCTTGGCCGCTGGAGTGTCACAATTTTTCTAAGTCAATTGGAAAACTCACCTCTGAAATGCAACAATGGAACACACGAGTTTTTGGGAATATTTTTGCAAAGAAGAAAAGGCTGCTCGCACGCATAGCGGGGATTCAACGTGTACTTCAAGGAAAATATAATTCCTTCCTTCATCGACTTGAGAAAGAACTTAAAGATAAATATGAGAATGTTCTTGCTCAAGAGAACCTTTTTTGGTACCAAAAGTCGCAGAAACAATGGATTCAGTCGGGTGATCGTAACACCAAATATTACCATCTCTCTACAATTATTCGACGTCAAAAATCTACTATCAACTATTTCAAAGATGATTCAGAAGCGTAGATTGAGGATCCTAAAAGTGAAGAACCTTGCCTGGAAATACTTTAAAGGATTGTACAGTGAGGCACATCCTTGCAGATTTCCTTTTCACAGGATAGCTTTCCGAGTATATTAAAGTTAGACCGGGGTGTGTTATTCCTCCCAGTCTCAGATAAGGAGATTTGAATAGCTATGTTCCAAATGCATCCGTCAAAAGCCCCGAGAATTGATGGCTTGTCAGCTAGCTTCTTTCAAAGATGTTGGGATGTCGTAGGAACAGAAATATGTAGGATGGTACGAGCTGCTTTCCAAAATGGTGAAGTGCCGAGAGAAATGAACCAAGCTGTGATTCATCTTATCCTTAAGGTGAAAAACCCAGAAACTATTAAACAATTTCGTCTGATTAGTCAGCTGAATGTGACTGTGAAGCTCATTATGAAAGTGCCCGTGCATCGGATAAGCCCTTTTCTAACGGGTTGGATTGGGCCGGCCCAGAGTAGTTTTATTCCAGGGAGATCCACCCATGATAATGTTATTTTGTTACAGGAAGTGGTGCATAAGATGAATAAGAGCAAGCACAAACCAGGTTATGTTGCTGTGAAAGTTGATCTTGAGAAAGCCTACGATAAATTGGGATGGGATTTTATTAGGGACACTCTTCAACAGTTAGGGTTTCCACCTAATTGGGTTAAGCTCATCATTTCCTCCCTCACCATAGCCTCGATCCTGCTCATTTGGAATGGGGTGCTCACTGAGCCTTTCAGCCCCACACGAGGTATTCGTCAAGGGGATCCTCTTTCTCCCTATATCTTTATCCTCTGTATAGAATGACTCTTACAGCGGATTACTATGGAAGTTGATTGTGGCTGGTGGAAGCCTTTGACAGTAAGTAGGTCGAGCCCTCACATTTCACATTTGTTATTTGCTGATAATTGTCTTTTTTTTCTTTGAAGCTTCTATTTCGCAGATGAACATTTTTCAGGATATCTTTCATGGCTTTTGCGAAGAATCAGGTCACAGTGTCAATGCAGTCAAGTCTTCCATGTTTGTAAAGTGACATGTGGACCCTATTATTGCAAATGAGTTAAGCTTGGCTTGTGGCATCCCTCTGGCTTTGACCTTGGAAACTTATTTGGGGACAAGAGTTGTGCACAACTGGGTTCATAAGGGCACTTACAAAGATGTTGTGGTGAAGATGCAGTCCAAACTGGTAGGGTGGAAAAACAAGTCTCTCTCATTTGCTGGTCGTGTCACGTTAACTAAGGCAGTTTTGGCAGCACTCCCAAATTATACTATCCATACGACCAAGCTCCCTACACAAACATGTGCTGAAATTGATCGGATTCAACACAATTTTGTGAGGGCTCTACTGAGGAGAACCGTAAAGTTCATTGGGTTTCGTGGGATAAAATTTGTCAACCAAAGAAGAAGGGTGGTATTGGATTGCGGTATACCAGGGTCATGAATTAGGCTGTTCTTGCTAAGCTCAGGTGGAAAATTGCTATTGACTCAGAACTTTTGTGGGTCAAAGTTGTTAAGGCAAAATACTTCTCGAATGGGCTGTTAAACTACATGCCTAAGAGCATGGATTCCAGAATTTGTAAAAGTATTGCTCATGGATTCAATGTTTTGCAAAAAGGGCTGAAGTGGGTGTGTGCAATGGTGAAACTGTTCATTTTTGGACTGACTAGTGGATTGGGGATACCCTTTTGGTGGAGGTAGCCTTGCAATTCATCCCTGAGGATCATCTCACGTGAATTGTTGCAGATCTCACCATTGAGAATGGTTCTTGGAATTGGGATCTTTTTCAGGATGCTCTCCCACCTACTATTCTACTTAAAATTGCTAGCTTGCATGTGTCTACTGATGCATAGCGAAGAGACTTTATTGTTTGACATTATGATGCGAAATGAGATTTCTCAGTTAGCTCAGCTTATGAGTTAGCTGCTCCTAACACTGTTTCTAACTTTGAATGGGATTTTATATGGAAAATTCGGTGTCCACAACGGGTTGTCTCCTTCCTTTGGTTATTAACCCATCGTAGACTAGCGTGCAGGGAACAATTGGCTCGTAGGGGAGTTATTAATGCAGCGGATTGTATGGAGTGTGGAGCTGCCTTGGAGGATATTGAGCATGTTTTTAGGGGATGTCAAATCGCAAAACAAATCTGGTCGACTCTTAACATTGTCTATCGTGGTTGCTTGATTGATAAGGGCGACTGGGTTGAATGGTTGCAAGGCAACTTGCGCAGCAATAATGGCACTTAACTTGTTCAATGGAAGGTGGTCTTCGTAGTGACACTTTGGTGGATTTGGAAATGGCATAATGCTACAACCTTTGGCACTGCTGAGACTATGACTAAGGATGAACGGGTTGGTTTTATCTGTAACTATGCGCGAGAGGTGACAGAGGCGTGGATGGCAGGGGAAGCAAGAGATCATCAAGTTTGGCGGAGCCTCAGACATGTTGCATGGACAAGACCGAGATGTATATAGAAGCTTAACATTGATGGGTGCTCAAAAGAAAATCCGGGCCTAACAGCAGCAGTGTTGTGTGTATGTGTGTAATTATGTGTGTGTGTGTGTAGAAGTGGGTGTGAGAAAGTGTAGAGTGTAGTGTGTGAGTGTGTGTGTGTGTAAAGTGTAGAAAAAAATATGTGTAAAAAATGTGTAAAAGTGTGTGTAATAGTGGATAAGAATGAAGTGTGTTGTAGAATAAGAATGAAAAAAATATATAAGGTGTGTGTTAGAGTGTATGTGTTGAACTTCATTATTTGAAGTCTTTTGATGTAATCAATTGTTGTACAGTCCATTTGGAATTAATATATCACTTTTACAATTAATGAAAAAACTGAAGGCCCAGCCCAAATAGACAGTTGTAAAGAAAGCCCAAATTCCATTCTCCAAGACTGGACCTAGGAAACTTTGAAACTGCATACCAAAAAGTTTAGGTTACTTTTCCGGAATGTTGGGCTTGACTTGGCGATAGTAAAGGTTTAGGGCACAAACTAAAAAAATTGTGAAGCGAAATGCAATGTCAACTGAACCAAATAAGAGAAAATCTTATGCTGCAACTTCTCGCAATTAATCAATATATTTATTCCTATGCTATGCTTCAAAGTTTTCACTTGTATAACAAGTTCTGTTTTAAGTGACTTATTTGTCTTTTTTTTTCTTTTTCCTTTATGATTACATTAAAAATAGAGTAATTATGTGTTAGGGATTATGGTGTTAGAATGAAGAACAAAGAGAGAAATAAGATGAGCATAATATTTAATGTAGTTTAACAAAGTCTATATTCAGGGGCATACATGAAAAGGTTTCACTATGTTAATAAATAAATACAATACATGATAGAGTTCTATAGTCCCTCATCTCTCTCCGTCAATATAAGGAGATCTAGTTTCTATTAGGAATAGAATTCCTACACAGGCTATAATTAGAACAAATAGGCGCATCAAGAATATGGGTCACAATCTTAACATTATGTCCAACACCAAAATGACTTCAGATTAGAAGCACGTAGGAAAGGGACTCTAAGAGATATGCTGGATACTTTAAAAAAAAAAATAGTGGACGGAAAATCCATAGTTCGAACTCAGAACTAGTTTGCTACTTGATTAATCTATCTAACTTTTGGGTGCATCATGTTGATTCATAGTGATATAGTCACACATATCTCAAATTTGCGGAAGTGAGTAATCAACGATCTGATTTGTTCCACCACACTAGCAAGGAGTCATAGTGTGTAGTACAAGACCAACCACTGATTTGCCACAACCTAAATGCCTAGAGTGTAGAGAGAGTTTACTTTGTTTGTTGGAGGGTAAAACCTATAGAACATCTGTTTTCTGTTTTGGGTTTTCCCTTTTATATGGAGTAGTGGGCCTCTACTATTTGGATCATTTAATTGGGCCACCCTAACTTGGGTGCAATATGTACAATGTCCAACATCTCCTACTCACACAGGGTGGGGTGGGAACGTACGCCATGATATCTTTCTTGGAAACTAATTCCAAAACATTCTTAAGTCATACTAGCAGATAGGTCGTGCGACTCGCGAGCCCATCAAAGTGGAGGCTCTAAAATCGTGTACCTGTTAGGGATAACATGGGAGCTACTTACTGCAAAGAAAGATAGAGTCTCGCTGTTCCCTAGACCAATTAAGTTCACATCCATCAATACATGCCCAATTCCTCCTAGGCCATGTTCGACGACTAAAATCTCATGCATATATTCATAGTTATATTCGATCACTAAGATCATTCAATCACAGAGATTGTATAACTGGTCGACCAATGAACATACGTAGCAATTGATGCGAACAGTCTTCTATTCATCCAATATTTATCTAAGTCAAGTCAACTGCTTTCCTGGATATGTTTCGTGTTACCTAATATATTGTGGTCCTTAGGCAACATACCAAAGTAGCTAACATTGAACTTGAATTATTAGAATATGAATGTAGGTCACTAAAGGCACACAAGAGAAGCCTTTGAAGCTTCAAGGGCTCACACAGTGATGAATTAGGGATACATTCATCAACTCCCTTATATAGTCGCTTTAGCACTCACGGTATGATACGTGAGTTACGGTGTGACTTCCTTCAAACTAGGGCGTACGACATAACTTTACCCAGACACTGTACAGATCTTAGTCTAGTTATCACTTAGTAACCAACCTGAATCCCCGAACCTAATACACACAGTAATCGAGGTTTCACATCTGGCTATTGATAGGTTACATATGGATCGTGGGTATCCATACCGACCATATATCAATCTTAAATTGCAACATATGCAATAAGAGGTCTTATCTTGGTGATTGTTGTTAGAACTAATCCTTAACAATGTTCAAGGCGATGTTTGAATGAGTATAGCATTTTCGACGAATACTAACCAACTCATTTTGTCTCATCCCTGCACGCTCCCACTACGTCAGAGGCGGTTGCTCGTGTGGGAGAGCCAACCCTTCTAACCCGTCGACGTACCTTTTTGATGGCAACAATATGTGCTACTGTACTCATACACAATGTCTTATTTACATAGATCACAAAGAACCAACACAACTCAAATATACAAATATATTTCATTCATCAATAAAGCATCAGAAATATATAAATGTATGAGCTTAAAAGGATAATCAAATCTCAACACATGAAACATATATATCAAGGTCTATGCAAGCCTAGAGCTTTTACATGAGACAAGTAAATATCTCTAGGAATGGGTTTGGTGAGAGGGTCAACTATCATCTCGTGCGTAGAAATATGTTCTATGATTACATCATTTTTTATCACCATATCTCTTACAAAATTATACTTAGTGCTTATGTGTTTAGTCTTGCAATGATATTTCAGATCCTTGGTATAAGCAATGGCTGCTTGACTATCACAAAAGATTGTCACAAGTTTTCCAGCATTTGTGACCATTCCCAAATCTTATATAAACCTTTTAAGCCACACAGCTTCTTGTACAGCCGCTGAACAAGCCATAAACTCAGCTTCTATAGTGGATAGCGCTATGCACGTCTGTTTCTTGCTTGCCCAAGAAATGGCCCCGCCATTCAGCAAGAAGGTATATCCATAGGTAGATTTACACTCGTCCGAGTCATCACCCTAGTCAGCGTCGAAAAAACCCTTAATATGAAACCTCAGTTTTCGTCTTTGCCTCGATTTGCGTGGCTTTGCGTCGATTTGTGTGATTTGACATGTTTATGTGTTATATGAAGTAGAATGTGCTAAATATGTGATTTATATTCCCAATACATGCAATGTATGCATTCATGAAATTGTCATAAAAAACGGCATTGAAAATTTTATCGTCGATTTTTGTGAATAGTATTTTGAACGTACGTCCGCTAAAATTTTTACACGGGTGTTTTAAACGTCTTAAAACCTAGTCCTCTATTATTAATAGACCCATGTTTGATAAAAATTGATTCTGAAACGGAATAGTAATTTAAATAGACTTTTCGGGGAAAAAGTAGCGTTTTTGAGCCAAATAGTGATTTCTTCTAAACTTGATTCTTGCATTGACTTTTGTTGACCTAGTATATATTAATATAAATGTATTTATATGTGGTATTAAATGATTTTAGATTAATTGTGCATTCAAAAAATATTTGAAAATAAATAATATGACTTTTCACATTCTTTTGCAAAAATCGAGTTTTTTAACCGAGTCGGGTGTAAGTCTATGCATGTGAAACTTGTTGTCAACTAAAAATATACTACTTAAAAATAGTGTAAGTATTAATTGCATTTGGGTGAGCAAAAATAGTCTAAAAATAATTAAAAGACTAAAACTACTAGTTAAAAGACTAAAAATACTAACTTTGACTTTGTAAATTTTGTTGACCTTGAGCTTATATCATCAACACACATTAAAAACAAAGCAAACACACTCACAAAACACACACATTACCGAAAATCCATGAGGGATAAGAAGAAGGCATTTTCAAGGTTTTTCAAAGCATTTTTCACATAGATTTTGCAATTCAAGTCCAAATCACTTCATTCAAAGCTTGATTTCAGTTGTTGGGCATCCATTCTACTTCTTTCTTACATAAGAACACATCAAAGGTGAGAGAAAAATTTTAGATCTCAAAATGTCATTTTTATGTTTTTCATATAATTGAATTTTGATCCGTTAGAAAGTTGAATTGATGTTATATTATTTCTCAATGCTTACTAAGGATCATTTATATGTGTTTATAGCCATTGTAGCATGAATTTTATTTTTTAGGTATTAAAAATTGAGTTGTTGGCTATTTGTTGAATATCTGGAGTTGTGGTGGTTGGAATTGCTTGTTGTTAGTTTGTAAAAGTTTGTTAAATACGTGGTAGTAATGTTGTAATGCCGAAATTTTGATTGCAATGTTGTTGTGAAAGTCCAAAAATTTCAGCCTTGATGCATTAGGGTTCTAGGGTTGTTGGGCTTGATGTGGATCGTTTATCGTTGGTTTCCAAGGGGACTAATGTTGTTGATTGAGTGGGTGAGTGATAGAAATTAGTTTGGAGGTTATTGGATTAGTAGAATGTAAGTTATGACTTTTAGAAGTTCGGTTTGTCTTTCTTTAAGTTGTTGAAATATGCCATTAGATGTTTGGGTGGTGTTTGAGTGATTGAATTGTGAGTTGTTGATGGTTAGACTAGGGTTTGGTTGTGTGTTTAATGCATGTTAAGTTGGGTGGCCTACTTTGTCATCTAACTTAGTTGTTTGTTATTTAATTGAATAGTTGTTGTTATGTTGTTGAATTGATGATTATTGATTGATTATTTTTGAACCGGGAGATAGGCAACCTACTTTATTGTCCTCCTATGATAATTGATTATGATGAACCGGGAGATAGTCAACGTAAAAGGTTGTCATCCTGAGATTGAATGTTTATTATTATTGCTGAGTCTTGGTATGTGTGTGTCACATCTCAGGCAGCATCGGGTTATCGGGTTGAAACCGCCATGACTATCATAGGTTACTCCCAGCTCACATGACGGAGGTGTCATGGAGGGAGGGGCTAGAGAGGTACTTCAGGTGCATGAGTAATGGGGAGTTACAAGAAGAACGGTTGAGATCGTGATGACGTTTGGAGCTACACCAACTACAATGTCCTTTATTGATTGGTCATTATAATTAATGTGTTTATATTGTTATTGATGATTATTGTGTGTTTACTGCTCAAAGGATGATTTTCAAGAAGTATAGTAAATATTGTAGAGATCTATCGAATCCTCACTAGGCTTGTTTTATATAAGCTCTGTGATAACCCGAACCCAGCATGCATTTAATGACATTTAACTGCATTTAATTAAATGTTTAATTAGTTAAATCAACCATTTTGCACTATTTTGATATTTCTTTTAGAAGCATTGAGTAATTGTATATTTAATAATTAAAAGACTATTATCTATTTCTATTAATTATAGTAATTGAATTTATTCTCTTATATTTAATTAAGTGCCATCTTAAATGTTAATATTTAATTGCACTTGATTACATGTTTATATTTACTTGTTTATTCCTATTTTGGCATTAACTTCATAATTCTTTAAAATATTCTAGAAATAGTTAAATTAATTATTTTTAAATTAATATTGATTATTTTGATTGTTTTGATTATTTTAATAATCGGTTTTAATTATCTTGCATTAAAATCACTCGATTTTCAAATAAATGAGGAAAGTAACTCCGAGCCGGAGTAAATTTAAACTATGATGATTTTCAAAAATGATATATCTTCTTAAATTCTTTGAGATTTAATTGTTATTCTTTTACTGTCGCAAAATGCATAGCATTTCGAGAGCGATAGTTAGAGAATGATTTCTAGTCCTCAGCAAATAGTGAAAACTAGCATTTAGGGTTTTAATTTTAGTGTTTTAAGTTGTATTTAACTAGAGTTGGATTTGTGTTGGTTGTTTTAGCTTTCAAATGCCTAAAATAAGCCTAATTGACCAATTTAAGCAACCTTTGACCAAGCTTTGACTTTTGACTTGAGTTGCATTTTATTTAAAGCTTAAAATAGCACAAAAAAAACAGAGCTGAAACAGAAAGAGGGCAGGGCCGAAAATAAAAGGAGAGAAAAAAAAATCAACTTCAAATCATCAAATCTTCGCGTGAGCTTGCACGGGGTGGTTTTTGAGGCATCCTACGAGGTTTTCCTAGCGTCTAGAAGCATATAAGGTGAGGGTTTCATGTTTATTTGCGCATTTGAATATTTTGTGTATTAACTTTGATTTTTAGGATTTATTCGTATATTGTTATTTTAATCATTTTGAGGCTTAAAAAAAGTTCCCTAGCAATCGTAGAACATGTATTTATAGCTTTTTAACATTTTCTACGGTTGAATATCGAAATTGAAATATAAATCGTTAATTGAATAGTAAATAGTGAATAGTAAATCCCCGTTTCGATGAAGTTGCTTCGTTATGCGTTCTGTTGATGTAGGAAGGTGCTAGGTATGCTAGAATGCCTAAATGTATGGTTTAATTGGAATGTGTAATGGAAAAATGGAGAAAAATGGCTTAGTGAAAGTTGGGGCCGTTTCGGTCAAGTTTGGAATTTTCTCGATTTGCGTGAAGGCATTGTCGAGGTACGTCATGGAAGCACTTTTGGTGCAGTTGTGACATTGGTTGGGTAATCGATTGAGGTAGTTGTAGTTCAAACGAGCAAAGGGAGAAATCGGGGCTTTGCGGGAATTCTAGGGTAAAGTGGGGTTTTGTGGTCTATAGTCGTGCTTTATGGTAACCTAGGAGGATTGGTGAAGTCGATTTCCAAAACTCGTGGCTCGTTTGGAAGTAGTAGCGTTTGGTAAGTTGGGGTCATTTTCGTGATTTTGTGTGTTTTCATAGAATATTGCTTATAGAATGCTTATATTGCTTATAGAATGCTTATGTTGCCTATAGAATGCTTATAATGCCTATAGAATACTTGTTATTTCTTGATGATGTTTGTTGGTGTTGTTCTTGTTACTTATTTGATTGTAAATGCTTGTTAATGCTTATTATGCTTGTTAGAGTTGATTGTTAATTTAAATGTTTAACAATTGTTGATAACGCGTGATATCTCGTTTATCGTCTCTAATCTGTATTGTTGTGCTATCACTCGTTTATCGCCTTGTATCGAGTCTTGCATTGCATAGTGTCAGGGCGTGAGTGATGGGCCTCTCCGGGTAGCCTCGGGTTGCCGATGTTGGTTGCTCTAGCTCCGTGTCCTATTCCCTTTTCTCGCTTGGGTTGCCTCCCAGGGAGATTTGGGTCGTAGAATTGATGGATACTCCCGGGGTATTCCAAACTGGAGTTATAAGGTGGTTGCGCGCTTATTGTCATCATTGTCAACTTCAAGCTCGAGATTGATGTATCGCTCGTGAAATGGTATATTGCTCGTAAGAGTGAACCATAGCCTTCAGAGTGTGGTATAGCTTTGAATGGTTGTGTTAATGCTTTCTTGAATGTTTATTATATTGTCGTTTGTATTGAATGCTTTATTATTGACTTTATTACTTAATTGTGTCTATTTGCATTGCACGACTTTCGTTCTCTCCACCTCGATATCTGTCTCGCCCTCACTGAGTATACGTGTTGTGTATACTCACTCCTTACCACCACATTTCAGGAAATGTCATGTTAGTTGGAAAGTTCGTGATTTCGTGAAAGCTCGAGCTTGAAGAGTTGTCTTGCGTGCCTATGTGGCTTGAGTTGTCGAAGTTGTAAAGATGTATGCTTTTATGTATTGTATGTATTTATTGTTAAAAGAAATGTAATCCAAATTAGCTAAATAGTTGAGGTAGATTGATAAGTTAGTTATGTATTCGGTAATATAGTTTAACTTCGATGCATGTTTGTAATGTCCAAAGGAAAAGAGTTAGAATAGCATGATAGCTTATTTTATGCAATAGCTTGGTATGGTTTAATTGTCAAGTTTGAATGTTCTTGTCAAAAATGAAAAGAGATAGTGTAGCTTTTAAATTGGAAATGTATGTATACTTGATGAGTTTAATTGTTGAGAACTGAGGCTCAGATGGCCTTGAGGAAGCTTTGTATGGTTGGACACGGTGTTGGCCCATTTATATGCTATTACAGGTTTTGCATTTTGCCTAGAAATAGGGGAGACTCTGTCCGTCTTTCCCTAAAATTTTTCCCGGGTTTGGATTTGGGTTGTGAATAGATTGATTGTCAGAACTGCCGGTCTCGAGAGGGATCGGGATGTTACAAGCTCACTCTCAATTATTGCATGCATACAGGTGTTACCGATCCAGATTACGGGTACATGCCTCAGGAAGCCGAGAATGTGCTTTATGTGGACGAGTCTTGTGTGCCGGAGTCATTGCCATAAGTTTGTCTTAGTTGTTGTAATATGTTATATTGTATAACTTACTCAATTATAAGACTTATGTATATTGCTAATTTAGTAGTTTTGTTTTGGAACATGATTAGGTTGCTGAATTGGTTATAATCCATTTTGGAAATGTATGTTATATAGTAAATGTATGATGTTGAAATGGAGGCGTATAACCTATGGATGCAATGGTAAAAGAATGTTTAATGTATATTGTGGTTGTGTTATTTAATTGTTGAATTGTTTGTGGATTTAGATGTATGAGATGTGAAGAGGTTGGTTTAGAGCCTCGATATCCGGGTTACAGTCATTATACTTTCGAAATTTCGTTGCGTCCTGACTGATCTTAAGGGGGGTCGAGTTGGGGCATGACATTAAATGGTATCAGAGCGCATGTTTAGCTGTTTGCCGGGGTATCCTCGGAATGTGGGTAGTGGTCTAAGCTTGCAAGTATGTATTAAGTGAAAGAAACGTGAAACATATGTTAATATGTTTATGTGATTAATTTACTTATGTGTCTAACTTTCTATGTGATCAATATGCTTTATGTGTTAAGTGAACTAATGTGGTCAATATGTTTTATGTGATAACGTGTCTTACATACTCAATGTTTTGTAGTTAATATGCATTATGTGATTAATGTGTATTACATGACAAATATGTTTTATGTGATCGAAGTGTTTGTGTGAAGTTAGTTGTTTATGTGATTTTAATTATTTATAACTTGCTTATGTGAACAACGTGCTTCAGGTGCTCAATGTACTTTAAGTGACTAATGTGAGTTACGTGGTCAACTTTTCTTATGTGACTTTAATTGTTTATAACTTACTTCCGTGATATAACCTATTTATGTGATATTGGCTTCTTATATGCTGAATTGTGTGTTATGTGATAATGTTGTAATATATGATAATCATGTAATATGTTGGTACTTGTTTTCATGAGATATAATTGTATATATGCTATAACTGTGGGTGATTCTTTTGGGTGAAGTAAGGATGACTGCAAGAGTTTTCGAAAATAGAGGTAGGCCATGATTTTGAATTATTATTATTCTAGTAGTTTATCAGTGAGATTTTAATTGTTATGTTTATGGATTTTAGTCTCAGTTTAATGGATCTGTTCTTGATGTTCCTTTAGCGAGAATGAAGTTGTTCGAGGAAATAGCAATGTATCTTGATGATTATAATTACTTTTGTTGCCATGTTTAACTTGTTATTACTTGGAGATGGATCATAAGTTGAGGTTTCCGTGAGGTTGTGATTAGACACTTTTGGAGTCTCAACTCAGACTATACTTTCTTGAGGTTATTTTAGAATGAATTTATTTGAGGAATTAGTGATGTTTATTTGTCAATGGAATGAAGTGTGGTATAACATGTTAATATTTCTACTATTTGGGATTGCTATATTATTAATGGATATTTTGGAGTTTTGATCTTTAAACCTTAGAGACAATTGGAGTGATTCTTGACTAAAGTTACTTTATTCGAAGATGTAATTGTTGGGAGATAGAATTCTTTGAGGAAATAAGAATGCATTTTGGTGACTAAACATTTACTTGCCTACATCAAGCTTTTGGGTTCTAGGTGGTATGACTTTCTAAATTGTTGATTAGGGATTCTCTTGTGTTATAATGGGTTAGTATGAATTTGTATTGTGTTATCAAATTTTGGAGTATTCATTAGTCAATCTTGTCGGGTAATCGGTGATTTATCTTGTTTGGTGATTGGTCTGGTACGGAATGTAAAATTTTGGAGTGATTTATCTTGTTTGGTCATTGTTATGACTCCTTAGGTTCTCTAGATCTCCTTATTGTCTTGTTTTGGAGGAAGATAGATTGTAGGATTTAACTTGTTGGTGCTTAAGTGTGTAGATGGGACACCCCTTTTGTGATTCCTATTCTATTGGTCTTATTATTCTTTTCTACTCTATTCTCACTTATTTGAGAGAGAGTTACACTATTCTAGTATATCAATTTTTTCTTGAAAGTTTTGCATATTGGATTAATGGATCCTATACTCATTTGACATTGTTTTCTATTCTTAACATTCATCTTTGCTTTTTATAGCAATGTCGCTTATTGAAGTTAAGGTTTGACACTTCTATATTTCATTCTATATCTCCAGCCATTGGTTTCAATATTTCATTTCATCCTATTAGTATTCATTTGAAAGTAATTTTTCCTTTGGTATACCCTTTTACTTTTCACTTGCTTGATGTACTCCCTACCTAAGTACATCATTGTCATTCTTGTTGATCCTTGTTAATCCTATTGTTTTATTATTAAATGATGAGCCATTACTTTGTTTGTAATTGCTCACTCAAAGTACTCGACACTGTCCTGTTGTTATCATTTCTTATTCTTACTTCTTTGGTATTGTGTGCTGGATACTCTTGCCACTAATATTTTCTATTGAATTAATCATCTCTTATTTCTTAATTTCATCTTGCCTCAAGTACAACTTACTTGTTGGTTCCTTGAACAATCATCGAGAATTGAAATGTTTACTTGTTCAGGAATATTTGTTCAACATACTCAGCACTGTTTTGATCCGTCATCATCCTTTGTTCGTACTTATTTAATTGATAGGTGCTAAGACATTCCTTATCTTAGTTATCATGCTTTCTTATTAAACTATTAGCCTCTTGATTCTCTAACCTGTTTGACCTCTTGTTCACTTGATTGTTGGCTCGAATATGACTTTCCATATGCTTATTTCCTCATAAATTTCATAAGAGCCATATTTTGACCAATGTCACTTTTGAGATATTCCCTTGATCAGTAATCATTCATGTTATCATGAATGAGTTTTTAAACCCTCGGGGTGCTCATAGAGCTCTTTTGTGTCATAGGGGATGATTGATAATTAGTGGTGCCATCCTAAGACCTGTGAGTTGCAGTTTCTTTCATATGGAATATGATATTAGGTGGGAGTGAATTATGAATTGAAGATTGTCTTGGAATTATAATAATCATCTTGCAGTCAACAGAGTTTGTTCTTTTGAGGTCTTTGGTTAGGTGTCATCGTAAGAGATAAATGGGAACTAAGAGAAGTATTGTTAGGTGTAACGATTGAAGATTTAATTGTCTGTCAGTTCAAGAATTGCGCAGACGCAATTGTTTTAAGCGAGGGAGAATGTGAAACCCCAGTTCTCGTCTTTACCTAGATTTGAGTGTCTTTGCCTGCCCCCGTCGTAAAGCTCTCGGAGAGATTTCCAACAGTATGCTGTGCGCCGCGTAACTCCTTACTGATTAAAAGTTATGGGCACCGGAGCGATGGAGACCTGGTCACAAGCCCCACGCCCTCAGTTTGCAGGCCCGCCTCTACATGAAGCGAAGTTGTCTTACCCAAGGTACCGTGGGATTCGGTAATAGAAATGTGGTGGATAAAATATCTTGGCAACCCTAACCGAGGCAAAAAAATTTTAAAAGGGGGGTGCAACACTAGGACTGCCCAGGGGGTCACCCATCCTAGTACTACCCTAGCCCAAGCACGCTTAATTTCGGAGTTCTGATGGGATCCGGTGCATTAGTGCTGGTATGATCGCACCCATCATGCTGTGGGCACAAATCCTTTATGTATTGACCGTTCACAATCCCAGCCCAGATAGATGGCCCATTCAAAAGGCCCAATGGGCTTAACGACAACCCATCTGCTTCAACAACGATGCATTCTTGCAAGACGTGATATTGATGCATTGTAGGGCCCTGTAAAATCCCGCGAGTTAGGTTGTCGTCCTTTTAATAGCTCATGACGTATGATTTGGGATGAAAAAATAGCGTAAAAAAAGAAAAATGGCCAAAAACTAAATAAAACGTTCGATTTTGGGCTCCGAAAACAGGAGCGGCTGTGCAGGCTTGCTGCCCCCGTCATAGAGCTCTCGGAGAGCTTTCTAACGGTATGTTGTGCGTCGCGTAACTCATTACGGATTAAAAGTTATGGGCACCGGAGTGACGGAGACCTGGTCATAAGCCCCACGCCCTCGGTTTGCGGGGCCAGCCTCTACGTGAAGCGAAGTTGTCTTGCCCAAGGTGCCGTGGGATTCGGTAATAGAAATGTGGTGGATAAAGTATCTTGGTAACCCTAACCGGGGCAAAAAAAATTCAAAATGGAGGGGTGCAACACGAAGACTTCCCAGGGGGTCACCTATCCTAGTACTACTCTCGCCCAAGCACGCTTAACTTTGGAGTTCTGATAGGATCCGATTTATTAGTGCTGGTATGATCACAGCCGTCATGTTGTGGGCACAAATCCTTTATGTGTTGACTGTTCACAGTCCCAGCGTAGAGAGATGGCCTATTCAAAATGGTCAATGGGCTTAACGACATCCCATCCGCTTTAACAAAGCATCCTCACAAGACGTGATATCGACGCATTGTAGGGCCTTGTAATATCCCGCGAGTTAAGTTGTCATCCTTTTAACAATTCACGACATACGATCCGGGACGAAAAAATAGAGCAAAAGAAGAAAAGTATCCCAAAACCGATGAAAATGTTCAATTTTGTGCTCCAAAAACTGGCGTAGCTGACCGGGGTTTCTGCCCCCGTCGTAGAGCTCTCGGAGAGCTTTCCAATGGTATGCTGTGCGACGCGTAACTCCTTATGGATCAAAAGTTATGGGCACCGGAGCTACGGAGGCCTGGTTACAAGCCCTACGCCCTCGGTTAGCGGGCCCAGCCTCTACGTTAAGCGAAGTTGTCTTGCCCAAGGTGCCGTGGGATTCGGTAATAGAAATGTGGTCGATAAAGAATCTTGGCAACCCTAACCGGGGCAAAAAAAATTGAAAAAGGGGGTGTTGTCACGCCCCAACCCGGCCTATAAAGGTTAGACTAGGGTGTGATCTAAACATTTAAGTCATATGACGTACTTAATCATTCAAGAGGGTTTAACACTCAACGTTTTAGCCTAAACTCCACAAATTCTCTGAAAAACCGACAGCATAACGGCTGTAATTGGGCTCTTTAGTTTGACCTAATTCCCTAAGCTCCTCAAATTTTCCAATCTCAATTTCATTTCCAACAAAGATTACTATTTATCAATTGAAACGCCTATTAGTTATCTCGATGTCTCGTTTGATTAATAACCTAGCATTATACTATGTCTCGTTTGTTTGTTAATCCTCGTTACAAAAGTAGATGTTGATCTTTTCTTAACAATGAGTATCTACTTAAGATTGGATAGGTTCATTTTACTTAATCCTTACCTGATACTTCATAATCCTATGATAGGTACCAGCCAATAACGATAGCAAAAACGACCATAGTAGTGTCTATCTAGTTATTATCAGTACAAGCCAAAATTAGACCCCAAATTACAACGGGGGTCGTTTACAATACGACAACAAGCAATCTAAGAAATAGTCTTCAAGCAACATATTGTTCACGAAACGGCCATAGTCAAGCAAGGCACATAGGACAAGCAATCATTCCAAGGAATCATCATTAGGCACGTCATCCTCGGGTACCTGTTCCTGGTCTTCTTCACCTGAGATGATAAAAGAGGGTGAGTCCTTATGAACTCAGTGAGGGGGAATGAGAAATAAGTTTTGAAACTCATTTTCCAGTTCAACTTATAAAAACACTTTTTGCAAGCATGACATGTATCACAAGCAAGTACATAATGTAATATAATAGTAAAAGAATGCAATTACCCGTCTTTCCTCCCTGAGGTCCTCTAGGAACCAAGCGAGAGTACTTATACACATAGTGAAAAGGATACGGTGAGCTTTTGCTCTCAGTTCAATTCCAGTATCAGTTGTTGCGGCTGACTCCAATTCATCCCTTTATCACGCCAAGTGGGTGTACTCCGGATGTACCCCGAAATCCTACGACCCAACTCTCCGAGGAAGTCTAGCCCCCAAGCGAGAGAGGGAATTGGACAATGGTAGTCACGGTTGTACCAGCAAGCCCGATACTGCCAGGTGTGCGTGAACGCTACCACGCCAGAATGAAAGGTTGCAACCTTGTATGCAATGCACTTTTATGACATTTAATATATCACATTAGGAGGACAACAAAGTAGGTTACCTCCGGACAGTCATAATATTGCACATTGACAAGTAACAAGCGAGGCACGATAAGACAGGAAATTTCACTTATAAAGCACATGGAGCTATATGAGTATTAAACGGGCAGCCATGTAACGCATGCAAATCAAGTCATAAACTCATTTCGAAGTTTACGTAATCAAATAATAAGATTATTCAACATGCAACGATATCTACGTGGGACCGGGTGCAAGAAAGGCCTACTTGGCAACATGTAATCATCGGAATCATGTTTAGGGCTACAAGGGAAACTACGGGCAGCCTACTAATCACATAATTAAACACGATATTCATAGGATCAACACTTAGCGAGTTTTTCCTAGTCATTAGGGTTTCATTTCATGTTTACCCGTGCGATTAAGCCACAAGTGATCACTTATTTAAACTCAAGCTATGCATCGATTAATTAGACATCCTCAATCATTCAAAACAGTCCACACAACATCCAAGTGCCTCAATCCCAAGCATTTAGTACAACAAGAGAAGTTACAACAATTTTCATAGCATATTACTAGATGAAACCCTCACTGCAATGGACTGTTTTCTCACAATCATTGAGACAAGAAAAAAATCTCCAATTCCAGTGAATAAGATGTCAAATTAAATCTTAGGGAGTGAACTAAAATCAGAAACAAACCTCGCATCATTTGGAGTTCGGGTTCAAGAGTTATAGCCAAAACAGTGAGACTACACAAAACTGTCCAGATTTGTACACATTTCAATACTTGTTAGTTTCGAGGGCCTTAGGATCAGATTTAGCCTTAGTCCATTTCTGGAAAAAATGTCCAGAACTGAAAAATGTAGCTTCACAAAAAATTTCATGTATTTTGGATATCATTTACTAAGTCAAAACTGGTTCGTTCTACAAGGTCGGTGAATCTGCCAAAACCTGCTTCATTTTTCCAGACTTCCAGATTTGGACACATTTTGATAATTTGCCATTTTGAGGACCTTAGTGTCAAAATTAGCTTTCGCCTATTTCTGTGAAAATTTCTCAGAACTGGCAAAACTAGTAACCTATCAATTTTCACTCATTTTAAACATTATTTACTTGGTCAAAATCACTTCGCACCAACAAGGCAGAAAACTGTCCAATACGCGATTTTCACCTATCTTCACATTCTAGCCAAAATCTTGTCATGCATGCTTACAAAAGCTCATGTACACACACATATCACAAGTACAGATGTAAAAATAGACATTTAAAGGCATGCATGTGAATTTTGAAAGCTTTTCAAGAAGTTTTAGCCCTCACCTTAGCAAGACAACAAAGAAGATATACAAACTCTTGATGAAGCACAATGTCGAGCCTTTTCCTTGCTTAGCTGAGAGACAACTTGGGATTTCTCTAATTTCCTAGCTAAGTTACCATGTTCTTAGTAGGTGCATGTGGTTAGAACAAGAAGAAAAGAAATCGAAGCTAACAAACTCATCTAAACCGAAATGGATGTGCTAAAGGCTTGCATGTGTGCTTCTTTGCTCCTAGTTTTGTTTGGTCGAGCTCCTAAGCTTCTTGCATGTCTTGATGAACCATTGAGTGATGAAGTTAAGCTATGGAGTGTAGAAACTCAGCCAAGGCCGAGAGAGAGAGAGAAGAAATGAGAGAAGAATGAGAGGAAATGAGAGAAATGAAAGAAAAATGAAAAGCCTTGAAGAGATTGATGCATATGTCGGCCAAGGGCCTTGCAAATTCAGATTTTTGTGTCTTCAAGAAGCATTTTGAATTATCTAGTATGGGCATGGAACTTGTGTCGAGAATATAGAGCTTTGAGAAGGGTTTTGAACTAATTTTTTTTATTGCTTTGTGTCATAGAATTGTCATAGAATGTTTAGGAATAGAATTTGAAATTAAAATGCATGGACAATGGCTCCTAGTGGTCGGCCAAGGGTGTGTTAAAATCTGAATTTTTGTCTTGGTTGACCAATAATTAATTGTGTGTTTGGGATATGCAAAGAATAAAGAATAAAGAATGTCTAGCTTTTTGTGAGATTTTGTCTTCCAGTGGGTTGAATTATCAATTTAATATTAGTTAATGGGATTTGTAGGATTAATTAATGATCTAGTGCTTTGTGTAAGATGAATTCTTGATTAACGTGTGGGCACGCTTTCCTAGGTTTAGGGCACGTACTATGAGGCAAGGCACGAACTACGAGACGAAAGCACGTTATTCAATGCAAGGCATACAAAACGAAACACAATTCTTAAACATAAGTCAAGACACGCAAATCTAGGTTAGGGCACACGAAACAAGGTATCGCACGTGAATCGAGGTCAGGCCTCACAGGTGCAACACGAGGACTTCCCAAGGGGTCACCCATCCTAGTACTACTCTCGCCCAAGAATGCTTAACTTCGGAGTTCTGATGGGATCTGGTGCATTAGTGCTAGTATGATCGCACCCATCATGTTGTGGGCACAAATACTTTATGTGTTGACCGTTCACAGTCCCAGCCCAGAGAGATGGCCTATTCAAAAGGCCCAATAGATTTAACGACAACCCATCCGCTTCAACAACGCAGCATCCCCGCAAGACATGATATCGATGCATTATACGACCCTCTAATATCCCGCGAGTTAGGTTGTCGTCCTTTTAACAGCTCACGACGTACGATCCGAGAAGGAAAAAGAGAGCAAAAGAAGAAAACTGGCTCGAAACTAATGAAAATGTTCAATTTTAGGCTCCAAAAATGGGCGTAGCCGAGTAGGCTTGCTACCCCCGTCGTAGAGCTCCCGGAGATCTTTCCAAGGGCATGCTGTGTGTTGCATAATGCCTTGCAAATTAAAAGTTATGGGCACCTGAGCGATGGAGAGCTGGTCACAAGCCCTACGCCCTCGGTTTACGGGCCCAGCCTCTACATGAAGCGAAGTTTCCTTGCCCAAGGTTGTGTAGGATTCGGTAATAGAAATGTGGTGGATAAAATATCTTGGCAACCCTAACCGGGGCAACAAAAATTGAAAAGAGGGGGTACAACACGAGGACTTCCTAGGGGGTCACCCATCCTGGTACTACTCTCGCCCAAGCACGCTTATCTTCGGAGTTCTGATGGGATCCGATGCATTCATACTGGTATGATCGTACACGTCAAGTTGCGGGCACAAATCCCTTTTGTGTTGACGGTTCACAGTCCCAGTTGAGAGAGATGGCCGAATCAAAAGGCCCAGTGGGCTTAACGACAACTCATTCGCTTCAACAATGCATCATCATTACAAGACGTGATATCGACGCATTGTAGGGCACTCTAATATTCTGAGAGTTAGGTTGTCGTCCTTTTAACAGCTCACGACGTACGATCCGGGAAGGAAAAATAGCTCAAATGAAGAAAAGTGGCTTGAAACTGATGAAAACGTTCGATTTTGGACTTCAAAAATAGGAGCAGCTGAGCATGCTTGCTACCCCTGTCATAGAGCTCTCGGAGAGCTTTCCAACGGTATGTTGTGCACCGCGTAACTCCTTACAGATCAAAAGTTATGGGCATCAGAGCGACGGAGACCTGGTAACAAGTCCCACGCCCTCGGTTTGCTGGCCCCGCCTCTACGTGAAGCGAAGTTGTCTTGCCCAAGGTGTCGTGGGATTCAGTAATAGAAATGTGGTAGATAAAGTATTTTGGCAACCCTAACCGGGGAAAAAAAAATTGAAAAGGGGGGGGTGCAATACAAGGACTTCCCAAGGGGTCGCCCATCCTAGTACTACTCTCGCCCAAGCACTCTTAACTTCGGAGTTCTTATGGGATCTGGTGCATTAGCGATGGTATGATCGCACCCGTCATGTTGTGGGCACAAATCCTTTATGTGTTGACGGTTCACAGTCCCAGCCTAGAAAGATGGCCCATTCAAAAGGCCCAATGGGCTTAACGACAACCCATCCGTTTCAACAACGTTGTACTCTCGCAAGACGTGATATCGACGCGTAGTAAGGCCTAGTAATATCCCGCGAGTTAGGTTGTCGTCCTTTTAACAACTCACAACGTACGATTCGGAACGAAAAAATTGAGAAATAGAAGAAAAATGGCCGAAAACTAATTAAGACATTCGATTTTGGGCTTCGAAAATAGGCGCGGCAGAGCAGGCTTGCTGCTGCCATCGTAGAGCTGTCGGAGAGCTTTCCAACGGTATGCTGTGCGCCGCGTAACTCCTTACGGATTAAAAGTTATGGGCACCGGAGCGATGGAGACCTGGTCACAAGCCCTACGCCCCCGGTTTGCGGGCCCAGCCTCTACGTGAAGCGAAGTTGTCTTAGCCAAGGTGCCGTGGGATTCGGTAATAGAACTGTGGTGGATAAAGTATCTTGGCAACACAAACCGGGGAAAAAAACATTGAAAAGGGGGGGGTGCAACAAGAGGACTTCGCAGGGTGTCACCCATTCTAGTACTACTCTTGCCCAAGCACGCTTAACTTCAGAGTTCTGTTGGGATCCTGTGCATTAGTGCTGGTATGATCGCACCCGTCATGTTGTGGGCACAAATCCTTTAAGTGTTGATTGTTCACAGTCCCAGCCCAGAGAGATAGCCCATTCAAAAGGCCCAATGGGCTTAATGACAACCCATCCGCTTCAACAACGCTATATTCTAGCAAGACGTGATATTGACGCGTTGGGGGGCCCTGTAATATCCCGCGAGTTAGGTTGTTGTCCTTTTAACAACTCACAACGTACGATTCGGAATGAAAAAAATAGAGAAAAAGAAGAAAAATGGCCGGAAACTAATTAAAACGTTCAATTTTGGGCTTCAAAAAAAGGCGCAGCAGAGCAGGCTTGCTGCCCCTATCGTAGAACTCTCGGAGAGCTTTTCAATGATATGTTGTGCGTCGCGTAACTCCTTACGGATTAAAAGTTATGGGCACCGGAGCGACGGAGACCTGGTCACAAGCCCTACACCCTCGGTTTGCAGGCCCAGCCTCTACGTGAAGCGAAGTTGTCTTACCCAGGGTGCCGTGGGATTCGGTAATAGAACTGTGGTGGATAAAATATCTTGGCAACCCAAATCGGGGCAAAAAAAATTTAAAAAGGGGGTGCAAAACGAGGAATTCCCAGGGGGTCACCCATCCTAGTACTACTATCGCCGAAGCACGTTTAACTTCAGAGTTCTGATGGTATCCGGTGCATTAGGGCTGGTATGATCGCACCCATCATGTTGTGGGCACAAATCCTTTATGTGTTGACCGTTCACAGTCCCAACCCAGAGAGTAGGCCCATTCAAAAGGCCCAATGGGCTTAACGACAACCCATCCGCTTCAACAACGCAGAATTCTCGCAAGACGTGATATCGACGTGTTGTAAGGACCTCTAATATCCCCCGAGTTAGGTTGTCGTCCTTTGACAGCTCACGACGTATGATTTGGGACGAAAAAATAGAGCAAAAGAAGGAAAGTGGCCCCCGAAACTAATGAAAACATTCGATTTTGGTCTCCAAAAACAGGCGCAGCCGAGCAGGCTTGCTGCCCCCGTCGTAGAACTCCAGGAGATCTTCCAACGATATTTTGTGCGCCGCGTAACGCCTTACAGATTAAAAGTTATGGGCACCGGAGTGATGGAGACCTGGTCACATGCCCCACGCCCTCGGTTTGCGGGCCCAACCTCTACGTGAAGCGAAGTTGTCTTGTCCAAGGTGCTGTGGGATTCGGTTATAGAAATGTGGTGGATAAAGTTTCTTGGCAATCCTAACCGGGGCAAAAAAAATTGAAAAGGGGGGGTGCAACACGAGGACTTCCCTGGGGGTCATCCATCCTAGTACTACTTTTGCCCAAGCACGCTTAACTTCGGAGTTCTAATGGGATCTGGTACATTAATGCTGGTATGATTGTACCCGTCATGTTGTGGGCACAAATCCTTTATATGTTGACGGTTCACAGTCCCAGCCTAGAGACATGGCCCATTCAAAAGGCCCAATGGGCTTAACGACAACCCATCCGCTTCAACAATGCAGATCCTTGCAAGATGTGATATTTACGGGTTGTAGGGCCCTCTAATGTCCTGCGAGTTAGGTTGTCGTCCTTTTAACAGCTCACGACGTACGATTCGGGACAAAAAAACATATCAAAAGAAGAAAAGTGGCCCAAAATTGATGAAAACGTTCAATTTTTAGCTCCATAAATGGTCGCGGCCGAGCAGGCATGCTGCCCACGTCGTAGAGCTCTCAGAGGGCTTTCCAACGATATGCTGTGCGCCACGTAACTCCTTACAAATCAAAAGTTATGGGCTCTAGAGCGACGGAGACCTGGTCACAAGCCCCATGCCCTCGGTTTGCTGTCCCAGCCACTACGTGAAGCGAAGTTGCGTTGCCCAAGGTGCCATGGGATTCGGTAATAGAAATGTGGTGGATAAAGCATCTTGGCAAGCCTAACCGGGGAAAAAAAATTGAAAATGGTGTACAACACGAGGATTTCCCCGGGGGTCACCTATCCTAGTACTACTCTCGCCCAAGCACGCTTAATTTTGGAGTTCTGATGGGATCCGGTGCATTAGTGCTTGTATGATCATACCAGTCATGTTGTGGGCAAAAATCCTTTATGTGTGGACCGTCCACAGTCCCAGCCTAGAGAGATGGCCCATTCAAAAGGCCCAAAGGGCTTAACGACAACCCATCCACTTCAACAACGCTGTATTCTCGCAAGATGTGATATCAACGTGTTGTAGGGCCCTGTAATATCCAGCGAGTTAGGTTGTCGCCCTTTTAACAACTCACAACGTACGATTCGGGATGAAAAAACAGAGAAAAAGTAGAAAAATGGCTGAAAACTAATTAAAACGTTCGATTTTGGGCTTCGAAAACAGGCGCGGTAGAGTAGGCTTGCTGCCCTCATCGTAGAGCTCTCGGAAAGCTTTCCAACGGTATGCTGTGCGTCGCGTAACTCCTTACGGATTAAAAGTTATGGGCACCGGAGCGACGGAGACCTGGTCAGAAGCCCTACGCCCTCGGTTTGCAGGCCCAGCCTCTACATGAAGCGAAGTTGTCTTACCCAAGGTGCCGTGGGATTCGGTAATAGAACTATGGTGGATAAAGTATCTTGGCAACCCAAATCGGGGCAAAAAATATTGAAAAAGGGGGGGTGCAACATGAGGACTTCCCAAGGGGTCACCCATTCTAGTACTACTATCGCCCAAGCGCGCTTAACTTCGGAGTTCTGTTGGGATCCTGTGCATTAGTACTGGTATGATCGCACCCATCATGTTGTGGGCACAAATCCTTTATGTGTTGACCGTTCACGGTCCCAGCCCAGAGAAATGGCCCATTCAAAAGGCCCAATGGGCTTAACGACAACCCATCCGCTTCAACAATGCAGATCCTTGCAAGATGTGATATTTACGGGTTGTAGGGCCCTGTAATATCCTGTGAGTTAGGTTGTCGTCCTTTTAATAGCTCACAACGTACGATCCGGGACAGAAAAACAGAGCAAAAAAAGGAAAGTGGCCCGAAACTGATGAAAACGTTCGATTTTAGGCTCCGAAAATAGGCGCAGGCGAGCAGGGTTGCTACGCCCATCATAGAGCTCTCGGAGAGCTTTCCAATGTTATGTTGTGCTCCGCGTAACTCTTTACAGATCAAAAGTTATGGGCACCGGCGCGACGGAGACCTGGTCACAAGCCCTACGCCCTGGGTTTGCGGGTCCAGCCTCTACGTGAAACGAAGTTGTCTTGCACAAGGTACCGTGGGATTCGGTAATAGAAATGTGGTAGATATAGTATCTTGGCAACCCTAACCGGGGCAAAAAAATTTGAAAATGGGGGGTGCAACACGAGGATTTCCTAGGGGGTCACCTATCCTAGTACTACTCTCGCCCAAGCACTCTTAATTTCGGAGTTCTGATGGGATCCGGTGGATTAGTGCTTGTATGATCATACCAGTCATGTTGTGGGCAAAAATCCTTTATGTGTGGACCGTCCACAGTCCCAGCCTAGAGAGATGGCCCATTCAAAAGGCCCAAAGGGCTTAACGACAACCCATCCACTTCAACAACGCTGTATTCTCGCAAGATGTGATATCAACGTGTTGTAGGGCCCTGTAATATCCAGCGAGTTAGGTTGTCGCCCTTTTAACAACTCACAACGTACGATTCGGGATGAAAAAACAGAGAAAAAGTAGAAAAATGGCTGAAAACTAATTAAAACGTTCGATTTTGGGCTTCGAAAACAGGCGCGGTAGAGTAGGCTTGCTGCCCTCATCGTAGAGCTCTCGGAAAGCTTTACAACGGTATGCTGTGCGTCGCGTAACTCCTTACGGATCAAAAGTTATGGGCACCGGAGCGACGTAGATCTGGTCACAAGCCCCACGCCCTCGGTTTGCGGGCCCAGCCTCTACATGAAGCGAAGTTGTCTTGCCCAAGGTGCCGTGGGATTCGGTAATAGAAATGTAGTGGATAAAGCATCTTTGCAAGCTTAACCGGGGCAAAAAAAATTGAAAAGTGGGGTGCAACATGAGGACTTCCCACGGGGTCACCCATTCTAGTACTACTCTCGCCCAAGCACGCTTAACTTCGGAGTTTTGATGGGATCCTGTGCATTAGTACGGGTATGATCGCACCCGTCACGTTGAGGGCACAAATCCCTTATGTGTTGACGGTTCACATTCCCAGCCCAGAGAGATGGCCCATTCAAAAGGCCCAATGGGCTTAACGACAACCAATCCGCTTCAACAACGCAGCATCCTCACAAGACGTGATATCGATGCATTGTAGGGCCCTATAATATGCCGCGAGTTAGGTTGTTGTCCTTTTAACAGCTCACGACGTACAATCTGTGACAGCAAAATAGAGCAAAAGAAGGAAAGTGGCCCGAAACTGATGAAAACATTTAATTTTGGGCTTCGAAAATAGGCACAGCCGAGCAGGCTTGTTGCCCCCATCGTAGTGCTCCCGGAGATCTTTCTAACAGTATGCTGTGTGCCGCGTAACTCCTTATAGATTAAAAGTTATGGGCACTAGAATGATGGAGACCTGGTTACAAGCCCGACGCCCTCGGTTTGCAGGCCCAGCCTCTACGTGAACCGAAGTTGTCTTGCCCTAGGTGCCGTGGGATTTGATAAAAGAAATGAGGTGGATAAAGCATCCTGGCAAGCCTAACCGGGACAAAAAAATGAAACGGGGGATGCAACACGAGGACATCCCACGGGGCCACCCAACCTAGTACTACTCTAGCCCAAGCACGCATAACTTCGGAGTTCTGATGGGATCCGGTGCATTAGTGCTGGTATGATCGAACCCGTCATGTTGAGGGCACAAATCCTTTATGTGTTGACGGTTCACAGTCCCAGCCCAGAGAGATGGTCCATTCAAAAGGCCTAATGGGCTTAACCACAACCCATCCGCTTCAACAACACAGCATCCTGTAAGGCTTGATATCAACGCATTGTAGGGCCCTGTAATATCCTGCGAGTTAGGTTGTCATCATTTTAACAGCTCACGACGTGAGATCCGGGTCAGAAAAATAGAGCAAAAGAAGAAAAGTAGCCCGAAATTGATGAAAACATTCCATTTTGGTCTTCGAAAATAGGCACAACCGAGTAGCCTTACTGCCCTCGTCGTATGGCTCTCGGAGAGCTTTCAAACGGTATGCTGTGTGCTACGTAACTCCTTGCGGATTAAAAGTTATGGCCACCGGAGTGACGGAGACATGGTCACAAGCCCCACGCCCTCGGTTTGCGAGCCCAACCTCTACGTGAAGCAAAGTTGTCTTTCCCAAGTTGTCGTGGGATTCGGTAATAGAAATGTGTTGGATAAAGTATCTTGGCTACCCTAACCGGGGCAAAAAAAATTGAAAAGGGGGGGGTACAACACGAGGACTACCCAGGGGGTCACCCATCCTAGTACTACTCTCGCCCAAGCACACTTAACTTCGGAGTTCTTATGGGATCCGGTGCGTTCATGCTGGTTTGATCGCGCTCGTCATGTTGTGGGCACAAATCCTTAATGTGTTGACCGTTCACAGTCCCAGCCCAGAGTGATGGCCCATTCAAAAGGCCCAATGGGTTAGCGATAACCTATCCGCTTCAACAACATAGCATTCTCGTAAGACGTGATATCGACGCATTGTAGGGCCCTGTAATATCCCGCGAGTTAGGTTGTCATCCTTTTAATAGCCCACGACGTACGTTTTGGGACGAAAAAATAGAGCAAAAGAAGATAAATGGCCAGAAACTGATTAAAACGTTTGATTTTGGGCTCTAAAAATAGGCGCGGCTGAGCAGGCTTGCTGCCCCCATAGTAGAGCTCTCGGGGAATTTTCCAACGGTATCTTGTGCGTCGCATAAGTCCTTACGGATCAAAAGTTATGGGCACCGGAGCGACGGAGACCTGGTCACAAGCCCCATGCCATCAATTTGCGGGCCCAGCCTCTACGTGTAGCGAAGTTGTTTTGCCCATGGTGCCATGAGATTCGGTAATAGAAATGTGGTGTATAAAGTATCTTGGAAACCATAACCGGGGCAAAAAAAATTGAAAAAGGGGGTGCAACACGAGGACTTCCCAAGGTGTCACCCATCATAGTACTACTCTCGCCCAAGCACGCTTAACTTCGGAGTTCTGATGGGATCCGATGCATTAGTGCTGGTAGATCGCACCCGTCATGTTGTGGGCACAAATCCTTTATGTGTTGACCGTTCACAATCCCAGCCCAGAGAGATGGCCCAATCAAAAGGCCCAATGGGCTTAACGACAATCCATCCGCTTCAACAACGCAACATCCTCGCAAGACATGATATCGACGCATTGTAGAGCCCTCTAATGTCTCATGCGTTATGTTGTCGTCCTTTTAACAGATCACGACATACGATCCGGGACGGAAAAATAGAGCAAACGAAGAAAAGTGGCCCGAAACGGATGGAAACATTCAATTTTGGGCTCCAAAAATGGGCGCAGCCTAGCAAGCTTGCTGCCCCCGTCGTAGAGCTCTCGGAGAGCTTGCCAATAGCATGTTGTGTGCCGTGTAACTGTTTACGGATCGAAGGTTATAGGCACCGGAGCGACGGAGACATGGTCACTAGCCCTATGCCCTTGGTTTGCGGGCCCAGGCTTTACATGAAGCGAAGTTGTCTTGTCCAAGGTGCTGTGGGATTCGGTAATAGAAATGTGGTAGATAAAGTATATTGGCAACCCAAACCGGGGCAAAAAAAATTGAAAAGGCGGTGCAACACGAGGACTTCCTAGGGGATCACCCATCCTAGTACTACTCTCGCCCAAGCACGCTTAACTTTGGAGTTCTGATGGGATCTGGTGCAATAGTACTGGTATGATCGTACCCGTCATGTTGTGGGCACAAATCCTTTATGTGTTGACTGTTCACAGTCCCAGCCTAGAGAGATGGCCCATTCAAAAGGCCCAATGGGCTTAACAACAACCCATCTGCTTCAACAACGCAGCATCCTCGGAAGACGTGATCTCGACGAGTTGTAAGGCCCTGTAATATCCTGCGAGTTAGGTTGTCGTCCTTTTAACAGCTCACGACGTACGATCCGGGATGGAAAAATAGAGCGAAAGAAGGAAAGTGGCGCAAAACTGATAAAAATGTTTGATTTTGGGCTCCGAAAGCTGGCGCAACCGAGCAGGCTTGCTGCCCCCGTCGTAGAGCTCTCAGAAAGCTTTCCAACAGTATGCTTTGCGGCGCGTAATTCCTTACGGATTAAAAGTTATGGGCACTGGAGAGACGGAGACCTGGTCACAAGACCCACGCCCTCGGTTTGCGGAGCCAGCCTCTACGTGAAGGGAAGTTGTCTTGTCCAAGGTGTCATGGGATTTGGTAATAGAAATGTGGAGGATAAAGTATCTTGGCAACCCTAACCGGGCAACAAAAATTGAAAAAAGGGGGGTGCAACACGAGGGCTTCCCAAGGGGTTACCCATCGTAGTACTACTCTCAGCCAAGCACGCTTAACTTCGGAGTTCTGATGGGATCCGGTGCATTAGTGCTTGTATGATCGCTCCCATCTTGTTGTGGGCACAAATCTTTTATGTGTTGATGGTTCACAGTCTCAGCCCAGAGAGATGGCCCATTCAAAAGGCCTAATGGGCACAACGACAACCCATCCGCTTCAACAACGCCGCATCCTCATAAGACGTGATATCGACGCATTGTAGGGACCTGTAATATCCCACAAGTTAGGTTGTCGTCCTTTTAACAGCTCACGACATACGATCAGGGACGAAAAAACAGAGAAAATCAAGAAAAGTGGCTCCAAACAAATGAAAACGTTCGATTTTGGGCTCCGAAAACAAGCACAGCCTTGTAGGGCACCACATAACTCCTTACGGATTAAAAGTAAGGGCACCAGAGCAACGGAGACCTGGTCAAAAGCCCCACGTCCTCGGTTTGCTGGCCCAACCTTTATGTGAAGCGAAGTTGTCTTGCCCAAGGTGCCGTGGGATTCGGTAATAGAAATGTGGTGGATAAAGTATCTTGGCAACCTAACCGGGGAAAAAAAATTGAAAGAGGGGGTGCAACATGAGGACTTCCCAGGGGGTCACCCATCCTAGTACTACACTCACCCAAGCACGCTTAACTTTGGAGTTCTGATGGGATCCGGTGCATTAGCACTAGTATGATCGCACCCGTAATATTATGGGCACAAATCCTTTATGTGTTGATAGTTCGCTATCCCAGCCCAGAGAGATGGCCCATTCAAAAGGCCCAATGGGCTTAACGATAACCCATCCGCTTCAACAACGCAGCATTCTCGCAAGACGTGATATCGACGCGTTGTAGGGCCCTGTAATATCCCGCGAGTTAAGTTGTAGTCCTTTAAATAGCTCACGACGTACGATTCGGGATGAAAAAACAGAGCAAAAGAAGAAAATTGGTCCAAAACAGATGAAAATGTTCGATTTTGGGCTCCGAAAACTGGCATTGTTGAGCATTCTTGAGGCCGCCGTCATAGAGCTCTTGGAGAGCTTCCCTACAGTATGTTGTGCGCCGCGTACCTCCTTACGGATCAAAAGTTATGCACACTAGAGCGACGAAGACCTAGTCACAAGCCCTACGCCGTCGGTTTGCGGGCCCAGCCTCTACGTGAAGCGAAGTTGTCTTGCCCAAGGTGCCGTGCGATTTGGTAATATAAATGTGGTGGATAAAGTATCTTGGCAACCCTAGCCGGGGCAAAAAAAATTGAAAAGGAGGGTGCAACACGAGGACTTCCCAAGGGGTCACCAATCGTAGTACTACTCTCGCCCAAGCACACTTAACTTCGGAGTTCTGATGGGATCCGGCGCATTAGTCCTGGTATGATCGCATCCGTCATGTTGAGGGCACATATCCTTTATGTGTTGATGGTTCACCGTCCCAACCTAGAGAGATGGCCCATTCAAAAGGCCCAATTTGCTTAACGACAACCCATCCGCTTCAACAACGCAGCATCCTCGGAAGACGTGATATCGATGAGTTGTAAGGCCTAGTAATATCCGGCGAGTTAGGTTGTCGTCCTTTTAACTGTTCACGACGTACGATCCGGGACGGAAAAACAAAGCAAAAGAAGAAAAATATCCCGAAATTGATGAAAACATTCGATTTTGGGCTCCGAAAATAGGCACAACCGAGCAGGCTTGCTACCGCCGTCGTAGAGCTCTTGGAGGGCTTTTCAACGGTATGCTATGCGCCGCGTAACTCCTTACGGATCAAAAGTTATGGGAACCGGAGCGACAGAGACCTGGTCCTAAGCCCCACGCCCCCGGTTTGCTGGCCCAGCCTCTACATGAATCGAAGTTGTGTTGCCCACGGTGCCGTGGGATTTGGTAATAGAAATGTGGTGGATAAAGTATCATGGCAACCCTAACCGGGGCAAAAAAAATTGAAAAAGGGGGCGCAACACTAGAAGTTCGCACGGGGTCACCCATCCTAGTACTACTCTCGCCCAAGCACGCTTAACTTCGGAGTTCTGATGGGATCTGGTGCATTAATGCTGATATGATCGCACCTATCATGTTGCGAGTACAAATCCTTTATGTGTTGAGAGTTCACAGTCCCAGCCCAAAGAGATGGCCCATTCAAAAGGCCCAATGGGCTTATTGACAACCCATCTGCTTCAACAACTCATCATCCTCGCTAGACGTGATATCAACGTGATGTAAGGCCCTCTAATGTCCCACGAATTAGGTTGTCGTCCTTTTAACAGCTCATGACGTACGATCCAGGATGAAAAAATAGATCAAAAGAAGAAAAGTGGCCCGAAACTAATGAAAACATTCGATTTTGGGCTCCGAAAACAAGTACAGCCGAGCAGGATTACTGCCCTCGTCGTAGAGCTCTCGGAGAGCTTTCCAATGGTATGCTGTACGCCGTGTAACTCCTTACGGATTTAAAGTTATGGGCACCGGAGTGACAGAGACCTGGTCACAGGCCCCACGCCCTCGGTTTGCAGGCCTAGCCTCTAAGTGAAGCGAAGTTGTCTTGGCCAAGATGCCATGGGACTCGATAATAGAAATGTGGTGTATAAAGTATCTTGGCAACCCTAACCGAGGCAAAAAAACATTGAAAATGGAGGGTGCAACACGAGGACTTCCCCGGGGGTCACCCATCTTAGTACTACTCTCGCCCAAGCACGCTTAACTTCAGAGTTCTGATGGGATCCGGTGCATTAGTGCTGGTATGATCGCACACGTCATGTTGTGGGCACAAATCCTTTATGTGTTGAACGTTCATAGTCCCAGCCTAGAGAGATGGCCCATTCAAAAGGCCCAATCGGCTTAACGACAACCTATCCGCTTCAACAACGCAGCATTCTAGCTAGACGTGATTTCGACAAGTTTTAGGGCCTTGTAATATCCCGCGAGTTAGGTTGTCGTCCTTTTAACATCTCACGACGTACAATTCGGGACGAAAAACAGAGCAAAAGAAAAAAATAGCCCGAAACTAATGAAAACGTTCGATTTTGGGCTCTGAAAACCGGCGCAGCCGAGCAGGATTGCTACCCACATCGTAGTGCACTCTGAGAGCTTGACAACGGTATGTTGTACGCTGCATAACTCCTTTCGGATTAAATGTCATGGACGCCGAAGCGACGGAGACCTGGTCACAAGCCCCACACCCTTGATTTGCGAGCCCAGCCTCTACGTGGAGCGAATTTGTCTTGCCCAACATGTTGTGGGATTCGGTAATAGAAATATGGAGGATAAAGTATCTTGGCAACCCTAACCGGGGCAAAATGAATAGAAAAGGGGGGTTGCAACACGAGGACTTCCCAGGGGGTCACCCATCCAAGTACTACTCTCACCCAAGCACGTTTAACTTCGGAGTTCTGATGGGATCCGATGCATTAGTGCTGGTACGATCGCACCCGTTATGTTGTAGGCACAAATCCTTTATGTGTTGACGGTTCACAGTCCCAACCCAGAGAGATGGCCCATTCAAAAGGCCCAATGCAAAACCCCCAAGTCAATTCGAGCACAGTCAACTTTTGGTCAAACGACCCCTTTTCATTTCATTGTCTAATTTCCAATTTTAACAAAGGCCGTTCCGTGTTTATTGCACATTTTATCTTTCTATCACTAATGGCACCTATCCAAATCAAGCAATCGCAATTCGGATCAAAATCCAAAATTCTAGGGTTTTACTATTCAAAATCACTATTCATTGTTCTTCCCTAATTTCAAATATGCAATTTCAGCTGTAAAATTGCTAAATAACTATCAAACAATGCTCTACGAACTCACAGGAAGCTATATCAAGCAATTATAGGCATTATAACACATTATATATCAAATCTAAAAATTTGAAACAAAATTCAAATTCGAATTTAAATGCACAAAAGTGCGAAAACCCTCACAGAGATTCAAGACCAAGACCCGCAAGGACCCAAGCCATGACCCCCTAGCAATTCCACACATGATTGCACAAGAAAAATGGAAGCAAAATATTTTTTCCCTCCTTGGAGCATTCGGCCATGGCAAGGACAAAATGGGCTTTTTGCAATTTGTTTTTCTTGATTTTTGCCTTGTTTTATTATTTAAAAGGTGACAAAGGGCATTTTGGTCATTTGCAAAATCAAGCTTAAGTTAAAATTGATCAAATAAGCTTATTTTGATGCCATTTAATCTAATTCAAGTTAAAACAATGCAATTTTAATGAAAACCAATTAAAACTAGCTAAATTAAGCTAAAAACATTTTTCACTAAGTCCAAGGAATATTTCTCTAACTCTCATTTTCAAAATACTACGATCAAACGGTCAATAAATGATCGCTAATAAAGTGATGAGCAATAATAGAAAACTTTAATTTTTTTAAAAAGTAGAATAGTTTAAAATTCACTCCGGTTCGGAGTTACTTTTCTCATTTATTTGAAAACCGAGTGATTTTAATGCAAGACAATTAAAACCGATTATTAAAATAATCAAAACAATCGAAATAATCAATATTCATTTAAAAATAACTAATTTAACTATTTCTAGAATATTTTAAAGAATTATGAAGTTAGAGTTAAGATACAAACAAGCAAGTTAATATAAACACGTAACCAAATCTAACTAAACACTAACATTCAAGATAACACTTAATTAAATACAAGAAAGTAAATCTAATTTTTATAAATAATAAAAATTAGGTGATAATCTCTTAATTAATCAATATAAAAATTATTAAATGCTTCCAAAAGAAATATCAAAATAGTGTAAAATGGTTGATTTAACTAATTAAGCATTTAATTAAATGCTGTCAAATGCCATTAAATGCATGACGGGTTCGGGTTATCACAGTAACACAAGGACTTCCCAGGGGGTCATCCATCCTAGTACTATCCTCGCCCAAGCACGCTTACCTTCGGAGTTCTGATGGGATCCAGTGCATTAGTGCTGGCTTGATCGCACCCATCATGTTGTGGGCACAAATCCTTTATGTGCTGACGGTTCACAGTCCCAGCCCAAACAGATGGCCCATTCAAAAGGCCTAAAGGGCTTAACGACAACCAATCCACTTCAACAACGCAGCATCCTCGCAAGACGTGATATCGGCGCCATTTATTGCCCTCTAATGTCCTGCGACTTAGGTTGTCGTCCTTTTAACAGCTCATGATGTGCGATCCGAGACGAAAAAACAGTGCAAAAGAAGAAAAGGGGCCCAAAACTAATGAAAACGTTTGATTTTGGGCTTTGGAAACAAGCGTAGGTGAGCAGGATTGCTGCCCCCATCGTATAGCTCCTGGAGAGCTTTCCAACGGTATGTTGTGCGCCGCGTAACTCCTTACGGATGAAAAGTTATAGGCACCGGAGCGATGGAGACATGATCACAAGCCCCAAGCCCTCAGTTTGCGGGCCCAGCCTCTACGTGAAGCGAAGTTGTCTTGCCCAAGGTGCCGTGGGATTCGATAATAGAAATGTGGAGGAGAAAGTATCTTGGCAACCTTAACCAGGACAAAAAAAATCAAAAAGAGGGGTGCAACACGAGGACTTCTCAGGGGGTCACCCATCTTAGTACTACTCTCGCCCAAGAATGCTTAAATTCGGAGTTCTAATGTGATCCGGTGCATTAGTGTTGGTATGATCGCACCTGTCATGTTGTGGGCACATATCCTTTATGTGTTGACCGTTCATAGTCGCAGCCCAGAGAGATAGCCCATTCAAAAGGCCCAATGGACTTAACGACAACCCATCCGTTTCAATAATACAGCATTCTTGCAAGACGTGATATCGACGCGTTGTAGGGGCCTGTAATATCCCGCGAGGTAGGTTGTCATCCTTTTAACAGCTCACGACGTACGTTTCGGGATGAAAAAACAAAGCAAAAGAAGAAAAATGGCTCGAAACTGATGAAAACGTTAGATTTTGGTCTACGAAAACAGGTGCAGCCGAGCAGGCTTACTGCCCCTGTCGTAGAGCTCCCAGAGAGCTTTCCAACGGTATGCTGTGTACCTCGTAACTCCTTACAGATTAAAAGTTAAGGGCACTGGAGCGACGGAGACTGGGTCATAAGCCCCATGCCCTCGGTTTACGGGCCCAGCCTCTACGTGAAGCGAAGTTGTCTTGCCCATGGTGCCGTGGGATTCGGTAATAGAAATATGAAGGATAAAGTATCCTGGCAACCCAAACCGGGGAAAAAAAAATTGAAAAGGGGGGTTGCAACACAAGGACTTCCAAGGGGGTCACCCATCCTAGAACTATTCTCGCCCAAGCACGCTTAACTTCGGAGTTTTGATAGGATTCGTTGCATTAGTGCTGGTATCAACGCACCCGTCATTTTGTGGGCACAAATCCTTTATGTGTTGACGGTTTCACAATCCAAGCCCAGAGAGATGGCCTATTCAAAAGGCCCAATGGGCTTAACGACAACCCATCCACTTAAAAAACGTAGCATCCACACAAGACGTTATATCAACGCATTGTAAGGCCCTGTAATATCCCGCGAGTTAGGTTGTCGTCCTTTTAACAGCTCACGACTTGCGATCCGGGATGAAAAAATAGAGCAAAAGAAGAGAAGTGTCCCGAAACTGATGAAAACATTAGATTTTGGGCTCCGAAAACAAGCAAAGTTGAGCAGGCTTGCTACCCCTATCATAAAGCCCTCGGAGAGCTTTCAAACGGTATGTTGTGCGCCACGTAACTCCTTACGGATGAAAAGTTATGGGCACCGGAGCGATGGAGACCTGATCACAAGCCCCACGCCCTCGGTTTGCGGGCCTAGCCTCTACGTGAAGCGAGGTTGTCTTGCCCAAGGTGCTGTGGGATTCGGTAATAGAAATGTCGAGGATAAAGTATCTTGGCAACCCTAACCTGGGCAAAAAAAATTGACAAGGGGGGTTGCAACACGAGGACTTCCTAATGGGTCACCCATCCTAGTACTACTCTCGCCCAAGCACGCTCAATTTTGGAGTTCTGATGGGATCCGGTGCATTAGTGCTGGTATGATCGCACCCGTCATGTAGTGAGTACAAATCCTTTATGTGTTGACGGTTCACAGTCCCAGCCAAAGAGATGGCCCATTGAAAAGGCCCTATGGGCTTAACGACAACCCATCCGCTTAAAAAATGCAGCATTCTCGCAAGACGTGATATCGACGCATTGCAGGGCCCTGTAATATACCTCAAGTTAGGTTGTCCTCCTTTTAATAGTTCACGACGTGCGATCCGAGACGAAAAAACATAGCAAAAGAAGAAAAATGGCCCGAAACTGATGAAATGTTTTGATTTTGGGCTCCGAAAACTGGCACAATTGAGCAGGCTTGCTGCCCACGTCGTAGAGCTCTCGAAAAGCTTTCCAACATTATGCTATGCTCCACGTAACTCCTTACGGATCAAAAGTTATGGGCACCGGAACGACGGAGACTTGGTCTTAAGCCCTACGCCATCGGTTTACGGGCCCAGCCTCTATGTGAAGTGATGTTGTCTTGCCCAAGGTGCCGTTGGATTCGGTAATAGAAAGGTGATGGATAAAGTATCTTGGCAACCCTAACCGGGGTAAAAAAAATTGAAAAGGGTGGTGCTACACGAGGACTTCCCAGGGGGTCACCCATCCTAGTACTACTATCGCCCAAGCACGCTTAACCTCGGAGTTCTGATGGGATCTGGTGCATTAATGCTGGTATGATTGCACCTCTCATGTTGTGGGCATAAATCCTTTATGTGTTGATGGTTCACAGTCCCAGCCCTGAGAGATGGCCCATTCAAAAGGCCTAATGGGCTTAACGACAACCCATCCGTTTCAACAATGCAGCATCCTCGTAAGACGTGATATTGACGCGTTATAGTGCCCTGTAATATCCCGCGAGTTAGGTTGTCGCCCTTTTAACAGCTCACGACGTACGATTCGGGATGAAAAAATAGGGAAAAAGAAGAAAAATAGCCTGAAATTGATAAAAACGTTCGATTTTGGGCTTCAAAAATAGGCACAGCCGAGTAGGTTTGCTGCCCCCATCGTAGAGCTCTCGGAGAACTTTCCAACGGTATCCTGTGCACCACATAACTCCTTACGGATTAAAAGTAATGGGCGCCGGAGCGACGAAGACTTGGTCACAAGCCCTACGCCCTCGGTTTGCGGGCCCAGTCTATTCGTGAAGTGAAGTAGTCTTGCCCAAGGTGCTGTGGGATTCGGTAATAGAAATGTGGAGGATAAAGTATCTTGGCAACCCTAATCGGGGCAACACAAATTGAAAAGGGGGGGTGTAACACGAGGACTTCCCTGGGGGTCACCCATCCTAGGACTACTCTCGCGCAAGCACGCTTAACTTCGGAGTTCTGATGGGATCCGGTGCATTAGTGCTAGTATGATCGCACTTGAGGGCACAAATCCCTTATGTGTTGACGGTTCACAGTCCCAGCCCAAAGAGATGGCCCATTCAAAAGGCCCAATGGGCTTAACGACAACCCATCCGCTTCAAGAACGCAGCATCTTCCCAAGACGTGATATCGACGCGTTGCAGGGCCCTGTAATATCCCGCGAGTTCAGTTGTCGTCCTTTTAACTGCTTATGACGTACGATTTGGGAAGAAAAAACAGAGCAAAAGAAGAAAATAGGCCCAAAACTGATGAAAACATTCGATTTAGGGCACCGAAAACAGGCGCAGTCGAGCAAGCTTTCTACCCCAATTGTAGAGCTCTCGGAGAGCTTTCCTACGGTATGCTGTGCGCCGCGTAACTCCTTACGGATTAAAAGTTATAGGCACTGGAGCGACGAAGACCTGGTCACATGCCCCTCGCCCTCGGTTTATGGGCCCTGCCTCTACGTGAAGCGAAGTTGTCTTGCCCAAGGTGCTGTGGGATTCGGTAATAGAAATGTGGAGGATAAAGTATCTTGGCAACCTTAACCGGGGCAAAGCAAATTGAAAAAGGGGGTGCAACACGAGGACTTCACTGGGGTCACCTATCCTAGTACTACTCTCGCCCAAGCACGCTTAACTTCGGAGTTCTGATGGGATCCAGTGCATTAGTGCTTGTATGATCGAACCAGTCATGTTGTGGGCACAAATCCTTTATGTGTTGACGGTTCACAGTCCCAGCACAAAGAGATGGCCCATTCAAAAGGCCCAATGGGCTTAACGACAACCCATCCGCTTCAACAATGCAGCATTTAACTTCGGAGTTCTGATAGGATCCGGTGCTTTAGTGCTGGTATGATTGCACCCGTCATGTTGCGGGCACAAATCCTTTATGTGTTGATGGTTCACAGTCCCAGCCTAGATAGATGGCCTACTCAAAAGGCCCAATAGGCTTAACGACAACCCATCCGCTTCAACAACATAGCATCCTCGCAAGACTTGATATCGATGCATTGTAGGGACCTCTAATGTCTCGTGAGTTAGGTTGTCATCCTTTTTGTTGCTCACAACGTATGATCCGGGACTAAAAAACAGAGCAAAAGGAGAAAAGTGGCCAAAAACGGATGAAAACGTTCGACTTTGATCTCCGAAAATAGGCACAGCCAAGCAGGTTTTCTGCCCCCATCGTAGAGCTCTCGGAGAGCTTTCCAACGGTATGCTGTGTGCCGCATAACTCCTTACGGATCCAAAGTTATGGGCATCGGAGCGACGTAGACTTGGTCACAAGCCCTACGCCCTTGGTTTGCGGGCTCAACCTCTACGTCAAAAGAAGTTGTCTTGCTCAAGGTGCCGTGGGATTCGGTAATAGAAATGTGGTGGATAAAGTATCTTGGCAACCCTAATCGAGGCAAAAAAAAATTGAAAATGGGGGGTGCAACACGGGGACTTCCCAGGGGGTCACCCATCCTAATACTGCCCTCACCCATGCATGCTTAACTTCGGAGTTCTGATGGGATCCGGTGCAATAGTGCTGGCATGATCACACCCATCATGTTGTGGGCACAAATCCTTTATGTGTTGACCGTTCACTATCCCAGCCCAGAGAGATGGCCCATTTAAAAGGCCCAATGGGCTCAACGACAATCCATCCGCTTCAACAATGCAGCATCCTTGCAAGATGTGATATCGACTCATTGTATTGCCCTCTAATGTCCCGCGAGTTAGGTTGTCGTCCTTTTAACAACACACGACATACGATCCGGGACGGAAAAACATAGCAAAAGAAGAAAAGTGGCCTGATACAGATGAAAACATTCGATTTTGGCCCCCGAAAACTGGCACAGCTGAAAAGGCTTGCTGCCCCTATCGTAGAAATCTCGTAGATCTTTCCAACGGTATGCTGTGCACCATGTAACTCCTTACGGATCAAAAGTTATGGGCACAGGAGCGACGGAGACCTGGTCATAAGCCCTACGCCCTCGGTTTGCGGGCCCAGCCACTATGTGAAGCAAAATTGTCTTGCCCATGGTGTCGTGGGATTCGGTAATAGAAATGTGGTAGATAAAGTATCTTGGCAACCCTAACCGGGGCAAAAAAAATTGAAAATGGGGGTGCAACACGAGAACTTCCCAAGGGGTCACCCATCCTAGTACTACTCTCGCCCAACCACGCTTAACTTCGGAGTTCTGATGCGATCCGGTGCATTAGTAGTGGTATGATCACATCCGTCATGTTGAGGGCACATATCCTTTATTTGTTGGCTGTTCACAGTCGTAACCCCGAGAGATGGCCCATTCAAAAGGCCCAATGGGCTTAACGACAACCCATCCGCTTGAACAACGCAGCATCGTCTTAAGACGTAATATTGACGTGTTGTAGGGACCCGTAATATCCCTCGTGTTAGGTTGTCGTCCTTTTAACAGCTCACGACGTGCAATCCGAGACGAAAAAATAGAGGAAAAGAAGGAAAATGGCCCTAAACTAATGAAAATGTTCAATTTTGGGCTCCGAAAATAGGCACAGCCGAGCAGGCTAGCTACCTCTGTCGTAGAGCTCTCGGAGAGCTTTCAAACGGTGTGCTGTGCGTCGCATAACTCCTAACAGATCAAAAGTTATGGGCACCGGAGCGACGGAGACCTGGTCATAAGCTCTACACCCTCAGTTTGCGGGCCCAGCCTATACGTGAAGCGAAGTTGTCTTGCCCAAGGTGCCGTGGGATTCGGTAATAGAAATGTGGTGGATAAAGTATCTCGGCAACCGTAACCGAGGCAAAAAAAAATTTAAAAGGGGGGCTGCAACACGAGGACTTCCCAGGGGGTCACCCATCCAACTACTACTATCGCCCAAGAACGCTTAACTTCGGAGTTCTGATGGGATCCGATGCATTAGTGCTGGTATGATCGCACCCATCATGTTGTGGGTACAAATCCTTTATGTATTGATGGTTCATAGTCCCAGTCTAGAGAGATGGCCCATTCAAAAGGCCCAATGGGCTTAACGACAACCCATCCGCTTCAACAACGCAGCATCCTCGCAAGACGTGATATCGACGAGTTATAGGGCCCTGTAATATCCCGCGAGTTAGGCTGTCGTCCTCTGAACAGCTCACGACGTGCAATCTGGGACGAAAAAATAGAGAGAAAGAAGAAAAGTGGCCCGAAACTATTGAAAACGTTAGATTTTGGGCTCTGAAAATAGGCGCAGTTGTGCAGGCTTGCATCCCTTGTTGTAGAGCTGTCAGAAAGCTTTCCAATAGTTTGCTGTGCACCATGTAACTCTTTACCGATCAAAAGCTATGGGCACCGGAGTGACAGAGACCTGGTCACAAGCTCTACTCCCTCAGTTTGCAAGCCCAACCTTTACGTGAAGTAAAGTTGTCTTGCCCAAACTTCTGTGGGATTCGGTAATAGAAATGTGGTGGATAAAGTATCTTGGTAACCTTAACCAGGGCAAAAAAAATTGAAAATGGGGTGTGCAACACGAGGAATTTACAAGGGGTCACCCATCCTAGTACTACACTCGCCCAAGCACGTTTAACTTCGGAGTTCTGATGGGATCCGGTGCATTAGTGCTGGTATGATCGCACCCATCATGTTGAGGGCACAAATCATTTATGTGTTGACGGTTCATAGTCGCAGCCCAGGAAGATGGCCCATTCAAAAGACCCAATGGGCTTAACGACAACCCATCCGCTTCAACAATGTAGCATCCTCGCAAGACGTGATATCGATACATTGTAGGGCCCTCTAATGTCCTACGAGTTAGTTTATCATCCTTTTAACAGCTTATGACGTTTGATCCGGGTCAAAAAAACAGAGCAAAAGAAGAAAAGTGTCCCAAAACTGATGAAAATATTCGATTTTGGGCTCCAAAAATAGGCGCAGCTGAGCCAGCTTGCTGCCTTGTTGTAGAGCTGTCGGAGAACTTTCCAACGGTGTGCTGTGCACCGCGTAACGCCTTACCGATTAAAAGTTATGGGTACCGGAGCGAGGGAGACCTAGTCACAAGCCCTACGCCCTCGGTTTGCAAGCCCAGCCTCTACGTGAAGTGAAGTTATCTTGCCCAAGGTGCCATAGGATTCGGTAATAGAAATGTGGTGGATAAAGTATCTTGGCAACCTTAACCGGGGAAAAAAAAATTGAAAAGGGGGGGTGCAACACGAGGACTTCCCAGGGGGTCACCCATCCTAGTACTACTGTCGCTCAAGCACGTTTAACTTCGGTGTTCTGATGGGATCCGGTGCATTAGTGCTGGTATGATCGCACCCGTCATGTTGTGGGCACAAATCCTTTATGTGTTGATGGTTCACAGTCCCAGCCCAAAGAGATGGCCCATTCAAATGGCCCAATGGGCTTAACGACAACCCATCCGCTTGAACAACGCAGCATCCTCTTAAGACGTAATATCGAAGCGTTGTAGGGCCCCGTAATATCCGGCGAGTTAGGTTGTAGTCCTTTTAACAACTCATGACGTGTAATCCGGGACGGAAAAATAGATCAAAAGAAGAAAATTAGCCTGAAACTAATGAAAACGTTCAATTTTAGGCTCCGAAAATAGGCACAACAGAGTAGGCTTGCTACCCCCGTCGTAGAGCTCTCGGAGAGCTTTCAAACGGTGTCCTGTGCACCGCGTAACTCCTTATGGATCAAAAGTTATGGGCACCGGAGCGACGAAGACCTGGTCAGAAGCTCTACGCCCTTAGTTTGTGGGCCCAGCCTCTACGTGAAGCAAAGTGGTCTTGCCCAAGGTGCCGTGGGATTCGGTAATAGAAATGTGGTGGATAAAGTATCTTGGCAACCCTAACCGAGGCAAAAAGAAATTGTAAAGGGGGGGTGCAACACAAGGACTTCCCAGGGGGTCACCCATCCTAGTACTACTCTTGCCCAACCACGCTTAACTTCTGAGTTCTGATGGGATCCGATGCATTAGTGCTAGTATGATTGCACCCATCACGTTGAACGCACAAATCCCTTATGTGTTGACGATTCACAGTCCTAGCCCTAAGGGATGGCCCATTCAAAAGGCCCAATGGGCTTAACGACAACCCATCCACTTCAACAATGCAGTATCCTTGCAAGATGTGATATCGACGTGTTATAGGGCCCTGTAATATCCCGCGAGTTAGGTTGTCATCCTCTGAACAGCTCACGACGTGCAATCTGGGACGAAAAAATAGAGCAAAAGAAGAAAAGTGGCCCGAAACTATTGAAAATGTTGGATTTTGGGCTCCGAAAATAGGCGCAGCTGTGCAGGCTTGCATCCTTTGTCGTAGAGCTCTCGGAAAGCTTTCCAATAGTATACTGTGCACCGCATAACTCTTTACGGATCAAAAGATATGGGCACCGGAGCGACGGAGACCTAGTCACAAGCCCTACGCCCTCGGTTTGCGGGCCCAACATCTATGTGAAGCGTAGTTGTCTTGCCCTAGGTGCCGTGGGATTCAGTAATAGAAATGTGGTGGATAAAGTATCTTGGAAACCCTAACGGGGGCAAAAAATATTGAAAAGGAGGGTGCAACACGAGGAATTCCCAGGGGGTCACCCATCCTAGTACTACACTCGCCCAAGCACGTTTAACATTGGAGTTCTGATGGGATCCGGTGCATTAGCGCTGGTATGATCGCACCCGTCATGTTGAGGGCACAAATCATTTATTTGTTAATGGTTCACAGTCCCAGCCCAGGAAGATGGCCCATTCAAAAGCCCCAATGGGCTTAACGACAACCCATCAGCTTAAACAACGCAGCATCCTCGAAAGACATGATATCGATACATTGTAGCACCTTCTAATGTCCTGCGAGTTAGGTTGTCATCCTTTTAACAGCTCACGACGTTCGATCCGGGATGAAAAAGCAGAGCAAAAGAAGAAAAGTGTCCCGAAACTGATGAAAACATTCGATTTTGGACTCTGAAAATAGGCGCAGCAAAGTAGGCTTTCTACCCTCATCATAGAGCTCTCGGAGAGCTTTCCAACAGTATGCTGTGTGCTGCGTAACTCCTTCCAGATCAAAAGTTATGGGTACCGGAGTGAGGGAGACCTGGTCACAAGCCCCACGCCCTCGGTTTGCAGGCCCAGCCTCTACGTGAGGCGAAGTTTTCTTGACCAATGTGCCGTGGGATTCGGTAATAGAAATGTGGTGGATAAAGTATCTTGGCAACCCTAACCGGGGCAAAAAGAAATTGTAAAGGGGGGGTCCAACACGAGGACTTCCCAGGGGGTCACCTATCCAAGTACTACTATCGCCCAAGCATGCTTAACTTCAGGGTTCTGATGGGATCCGGTGCATTAGTGCTGGAATGATCGCACCCGTCATGTTGTGGGCACAAATCCTTTATGTGTTGACGATTCACAGTCCCAGCCAAGAGAGATGGACCATTCAAAAGGCCCAATGGGCTAAACGACAAGCCATTCGTTTCAACAACGCAGCATCTTTGCAAGACATGATATCGTCGTGTTATAGGGCCCTGTAATATCCCGCGAGTTAGGTTGTCATCCTCTGAACAGCTCACGACGTGCAATCTGGGACGAAAAAATAGAGCAAAAGAAGAAAAGTGGCCCGAAACTATTGAAAACGTTGGATTTTGGGCTCCGAAAATAGGCGCAGCTGTGCAGGCTTGCATCCCTTGTCGTAGAGCTCTCGGAAAGCTTTCCAATAGTATACTGTGCACCGCATAACTCTTTACGGATCAAAAGATATGGGCACCGGAGCGACGGAGACCTAGTCACAAGCCCTACGCCCTCGGTTTGCGGGCCCAACCTCTATGTGAAGCGAAGTTGTCTTGCCCTAGGTGCCGTGTGATTCAGTAATAGAAATGTGGTGGATAAAGTATCTTGGAAACCCAGCCTAGAGAGATGGCCCATTCAAAAGGCCCAATGGGCTTAACGACAACCCATCCGCTTCAACAACGCAGAATCCTCGCAAGACGAGATATCGACGCGTTGTGGGGCCCTCTAATGTCCTGCGAGTTAGGTTATCGTCCTTTTAACAACTCACGATGTACGATCCGGGACGAAAAAACAGAGCAAAAGAAGAAAAGTTACCTGAAACAGATGAAAACGTTCGATTTTGGGCTCTGAAAATAGGCGCTGCCCTCGTCGTTGAGCTCTCGTTGAGCTTTCCAACGGTATACTGTGCGCCACGTAATGCCTTACGGATTAAAAGTTATGGGCACCAGAGCGACGGAGACCTGGTCACAAGCCCCACGCCCTCGGTTTGCAGGCCCAGCCTCTACGTGAAGCGAAGTTGTCTTCCACAAGGTGCCGTGGGATTTGGTAATAGAAATATGGTGGATAAAGTATCTTCGCAACCCTAACCGGGGCAAAAAAAAATTGAAAAGTGGGGGAGAGGGCAACACGAGGACTTCCTAGGGGGTCACCTATCCTAGCACTATAGTCGCCCATGCACGCTTAACTTCAGAGTTCTGATGGAATCCGGTGCATTAGTGCTGGTATGATCGCACCCGTCATGTTGTGGGCACAAATCCTTTATGTGTTAGCGGTGCACTGTCCCAGCCCAGAGAGATGGCCCATTCAAAAGGCGCAATGGGCTTAACGACAACCCATCCGCTTCAACAACTTAGCATCCTCACAAGACGTGATATCGACGCATTGTAGGGCCCTCTAATGTCCCGCTAGATAGGTTGTCGTCCTTTTACCAACTAGCGACATACGATCCGGGATGGAAAAACAGAGCAAAAGAAGACAAGTGGCCCGAAACTTATGAAAACATTCAATTTTGGGCTCCGAAAATTGGCGCAGCGTTGCTGGCTTGCTCCCCCAGTCATAGAGCTCTGGGAGAGCTTTCCAACGGTATGCTGTGCGCCGTGTAACTCCTTACGGTTCAAAAGTTATGGGCACCGGAGCTACGGAGACCTAGTCACAAGCCCTATGCCCTCGGTTTATGGGCCCAGCCTCTACGTGAATCGAAGTTGTCTTGCCCAAGGTGTAGTGGGATTCGGTAATAGAAATGTGGTGGATAAAGTATCTTGGCAACCCTGACCTGGGGAAAAAATATTCAAATGGGGGGTACAACATAAGGACTTCCAATGAGGTCGCCCATCCTAGTACTACTCTCGCCCAAACACGCTTAACGTCGGAGTTCTGATGGGATTTGGTGCATTAGTGCTGGTATGATCGTACCCGTCATGTTGAGGGCACAAATCCTTTATGTGTTGACGGTTCACAGTCCCAGCCCAAAGAGATGGCCCATTCAAAAGGCCCAATGGGCTTAACGACAACCCATCCGCTTTAACAACGCAGCATCCTAGCAAGATGTGATATCGACGCATTGTAGGGCCCTCTAATGTCCTGTGAGTTAGGTTGTCATCCTTTCCGCGGCTCACGACATACGATCCTTGATGAAAAAATAGCGCAAAAGAAGAAAAATGCCCAAAACTGATGCAAAACGTTCAATTTTGGGCTCCGAAAATAGGCGCAACCGAGAAGGCTGGCTGCCCCCGTCGCAGAGCTCTCGGAGAGCTTTCCAACGGCATGCTATGCACTGCGTATGTCCTTACGGATCAAAAGTTATGGGCACCAGAGCGACGGAGACCTGGTCATAAGCCCCACGCCCTCGGTTTGCAGGCCCAGCCTCCACGTGAAGCGAAGTTGTCTTGCCCAAGGTGTCGTGGGATTCGGTAATAAAAATGTCGTGGATAAAGTATCTTCGCAAGCCTAACCAGGGCAAAAAAAAAATTGAAAAGGGGGGGTACAACATGAGGACTTCCCAGGGGGTCACCTATCCTAGTACTACTATCGCCCAAGCACGCTTAACTTCGGAGTTCTGATGGGATCCGGTGCATTAAAACTGGTATGATCGCAACCGTCATGTTATGGGCACAAATCCTTTATGTGTTGACCGTTCACAGTCCCAGGCCAGAGAGATGGCCCATTCAAAAGACCCAATGGGCTTAACGACAACCCATCTACTTCAACAACGTAGCATCCTCGCAAGACGAGATATTGACGCATTGTAAGTCCTTGTAATATCTCGCGAGCTAGGTTGTCGTCCTTTTAACAGCTCACGACATGCGTTCCGGGATGAAAAAATAGAGCAAAAGAAGAAAAGTATCTCATAACGGATGAAAACGATATATTTTGGGCTCCGAAAACAGGCGCAGCTGGGCCGGCTTACTACCCCCGTTGTAGAGCTCTCGGAGTGCTTTCCAATGGTATGCTGTGCACCGCGTAACACCTTACGATCAAAAGTTATGGGCACCAGAGCGATAGAGACCTGGTCAAAAGCCCTGTGACATCGATTTGTGGGCCCAGCCTTTACGTGATGCGAAGTTGTCATGCCCAAGGTGCCGTGGGATTCGGTAATAGAATTGTGGTGGATAAAGTATCTTGGCAACCCTAACTGGGGCAAAAAAAAAATGAAAAAGGGGGGTGTAACACGAGGACTTCCTAGGGGGTCACCCATCCTAGTACTACTCTCGCCCAAGCACGCTTAACTTAGGAGTTCTGATGGGATCCGGTGCGTTAGTGCTGGTATGATCGCACCCATCATGTTGAGGGCATAAATCCTTTTTGTGTTGACAGTTCACAATTCCAGGCCAGAGAGATGGCCCATTCAAAAGGCCCAATGGGCTTAACGACATCCCATCTGCTTCAACAACGCAGCATCCTCGCAAGACGTGATATCGAAACATTATAAGGCCCTGTAATATCCCGCGAGTTAGGTTGTCGTCCTTTTAACAGCTCGCGACGTGCGATCCGGGATGAAAAAACAGAGAAAAAAAAGAAAAGTGGCCCGAAACTCATGAAAACATTAGATTTTGGGCTTCGAAAACTGGCGCTGCTGGGCCAGCTTGCTCCCCCATTCGTAGAGCTCTCGGAGAGCTTTCCAACGACATGCTGTGTGCCGTGTAATTCTTTGCGGATCAAAAGTTATGGGCACCAGAGTGACAGAGGCCTGGTCACAAGCCCTACGCCCTCGGTTTGCGAGCCAAGCCTCTACATGAAGTGTAGTTGTCTTGCCAAAGGTGCCGTGGGATTCGGTAATAGAAATGTGGTGGATAAAGTATCTTGGCAACCCTAACCGGGGCAAAAATAAATTGTAAAGGGGGGGATGCAACACGAGGACTTCCCAGGAGGTCACCCATCCTAGTACTACTATCACCCAAGCACGCTTAACTTCGCAGTTCTGATGGGATCTGTTGCATTAGTGCTGGTATGATCACACCCGTCATGTTGATGGCACAAATCCATTATGTGTTGATGGTTCACCGTCCCAGCCTAGAGAGATGGCCTATTCAAAAGGCCCAATGGGCTTAACGACAACCCATCCACTTCAACAATGCAGCATCCTCGCAAGACCTGATATCGACGCATTGTAGGGCCCAGTAATATCCCGTGAGTTAGGTTGTCGTCCTCTTAACAACTCGCGACGTGCGATACGAGACGAAAAAATAGAGCAAATGTAGAAAAGTGGCCTGAAACTATTGAAAATGTTAGTTTTTGGGCTTCAAAAATAGGCGCAGCTTTGCTGGCTTGCTTCCCCTGACGTAGAGCACACGGAGAGAATTCCAACGATATGCTGTGCACCTCGTAACTCCTTGCGGATCAAAAGTTATGGGCACCGGAGCGACGGAGACCTGGTGACAAGCCCTACGCCCACGATTTGCGGGCCCAGCCTCAACGTGAAGTGAAGTTGTCTTGCCCAAGGTGCAGTGGGATTCAGTTATAGAAATGTGGTGGATAAAGTATCTTGGCAACCCTGACCGGGGCAAAAAATATTCAAAAGGGGGGTGCAACACGAGGATTTCTCAGGGGGTCACCTATCCTAGTACTACTCTCGCCCAAGCACGCTTAACTTCGGAGTTCTGATGGGATCTGGTGCATTAGTACTGGTATGATCACACCCATCATGTTAAGAGCACAAATCCTTTATGTGTTTATGGTTCACAGTCCCAAGCCAGAGAGATGGCCCATTCAAAAGGCCTAATGGGCTTTACGAGAAACCATCTGCTTCAACAATGTAGCATCCTCGCAATACGTGATATTGACGCGTTGTAGGCCCTCTAATGTCCTACGAGTTAGGTTGTCGTCCTTTTAGCATCTCACGACGTACGATACGGGATGGAAAAATAGAGCAAGAGAAGAAAAGTGGCCCAAAACTGATGAAAATGTTCGATTTTGGGCTCCAAAAATAGGTGCAACCGAGAAGTCTTGCTGCCCTTGTTGTAGAGCTCTCGGAGAGCTTTCCAACGGTATGCTGTGCGCCACGTAACGCCTTAAGGATTAAAAGTTATGGGCACCAGAGCGACGGAGACCTGGTCACAAGCCCCACGCCCTCGGTTTGCAGGCCCGGCCTCTACGTGAAGCGAAGTTCTCTTATCCAAGGTGCCGTGGGATTCGGTAATAAAAATATGGTGGATAAAGTATCTTCGCAACACTAACCGGGGCAAAAAAAAATTGAAAAGGGGGGTGCAACTCGAGGACTTCCAAGGGGGTCACCCATCCTAGTACTACTATCGCCCAAGCATGCTTAACTTCAGAGTTCTTATGGGATCCGGTGCATTAGTGCTGGTATGATCGCACCCGTCATGTTGTGGGCACAAATCCTTTATGTGTTGACCGTTCACAGTCCCAACCCAGAGAGATGGCCCATTCAAAAGGCCCAATGCGACAACCCATCCGCTTCAACAATGCAGCATCCTCGGAAGACGAGATATCGATGCATTGTAAGGCCTTGTAATATCCCGCGAGTTAGGTTGTCGTCCTTTTAACAGCTCACGACGTGCGATCCGGGACGAAAAAACAGAGCAAAAGAAGAAAATTGTCCCAAAAATGATGAAAATGATATATTTTGGGCTGTGAAAACAGGTACAGCTGGGCCGGCTTGCTGCCCCCGTCGTAGAGCTCTTGGAGTGCTTTCCAACGGTTTGCTATGCGCCGCGTAACTCCTTACAGATCAAAATTATGGGCACCAGAGTGACGGAGACCTGGTCACAAGCCCCACGCCCTCGGTTTGCGGGCCTAGCCTCTACGTGAAGCGAAGTTGTCTTGCCCAAGGTGCCGTGGGATTTGGTAATAGAAATGTGGTAGATAAAGTATCCTGGCAACCCTAACCAGGGAAAAAAAATTGAAAAAGGGGGGTGCAACACGCGGACTTCCCAAGGGTTCACCGATCCTAGTACTACTCTCGCCCAAGCACGCTCAACATCGGAGTTCTGATGGGATCCGGTGCATTAGTGCTGATATGATCGCTCCCGTCATATTGAGGGCACAACTCCTTTATGTGTTGACCGTTCACAGTCCCAACCCAGACAGTTAGCCCATTCAAAAGGCCCAATGCGACAACCCATCCGCTTCAACAATGCAGCATCCTCGGAAGACGAGATATCGATGCATTGTAAGGCCTTGTAATATCCCGCGAGTTAGGTTGTCATCCTTTTAATAGCTCACGACGTGCGATCCGGGATGAAAAAACAGAGCAAAAGAAGAAAATTGTCCCAAAAATAATGAAAACGATATATTTTGGGCTGTGAAAACAGGTACAGCTGGGCCGGCTTGCTGCCCCCGTCGTAGAGCTCTCGGTGTGCTTTCCAACGGAATGCTGTGCACCACGTAACTCCTTACGGATCAAAGGTTATGGGCACCGGAGCGACGGAGACCTGGTCACAAGCCCTATGCCCTCGATTTCCGGGCCCAGCCTCTACGTTAAGCGAAGTTGTCTTGCCCAAGGTGCCGTAGGATTCAGCAATAGAAATGTGGTGGATAAAGTATCTTGGAATCCCTAACCTAGGAAAAAAAAATTGAAAAAAGGCGGTGTAACACGAGGACTTCCCAAGGGGTCACCCATCCTAGTACTACTATCGCCCAAGCACGCTTAACTTCGGAGTTCTGATGGGTTCTAGTGCATTAGTACTGGTATGATCGGACCCATCATGGTTTGGGCATAAATCCTTTATGTGTTGACGGTTTACAGTCCCAGCCCAGAGATATGGCCCATTCAAATGGCCCAATGGGCTTAACGACAACCCATCCGCTTCAACAACGCAGCATCCTCGCAAAGGGTGATATCGATGCATTGTATGGCCCTGTAATATCATGTGAGTTAGGTTGTCGTCCTTTTAATAACTCAGGACGTGCGGTTCGGGACGAAAAAACAGAGCAAAAGTAGAAAAGTTGCCCGAAACTGATGAAATCGTTAGATTTTAGGCTCCAAAAATAGGCGCAGCTATGCAAGCATGCTGCCGTCGTCGTAGAGCTCTCGGAGAGCTTTCCAACGGTATGTTGTGCTCTGCATAACTACTTACGGTTCAAAAGTAATGGGCACCGGAGCGACGGAGACCTGATCAAAAGCCCTACGCCCTCGATTTGCGGGCCCAACTTCTATGTGAAGCGAAGTTGTCTTGCCCAACGTGCCGCGGGATTCAATAATAGAAATGTGGTGGATAAAGTATTTTGGCAACCCTAACCGGGGGAAAAAAATTGTAAAGTGGGGTTGCAACACGAGGACTTCTCAGGGGGTCACCCATCCTAGTACTACTCTCGCCTAAGCACTCTTAACTTTGGAGTTCTGATGAGATCCAGTGCATTAGTGCTGGTATGTTTAAATGCATTTTAGCTAACTCCTTGCTCAAAACAAAAATGCAACTCCTAAGATAGCTCAAGTAAATTATTTTTAGGTGAGAAGAAGTTTTACAATCCAACAATTTCACCCGAGTCGGCTTAAAAGTCATTTTTTGCAAAAGTCGGTGTAAAAATCCTAATAAATTCTTAAGCTGATTTTAAAACCGTTTTCATCAAACACAGGTCTATTAAAGTCCGTGGACTAGGTCTAGAAGGGTTAAAAAGACCAGTTTCAAAATTTTAGCGGACGTGTTTCAAAAACACTATTCACTAGAAATTGACGATAAAATTTTTGACTCTGTTTTTTATGAAAATTTCATGAATGCACATTTAGCACGTATTAGGAGTATTAATATCAAAATTATAACATTCTAGGCCCTATAGCACATAAACAGGTCATATGCACGTAAAACAATAAGTTAACCCTAATACCTACCTTACAACCAATTCTTTCGAAATTCCATCAACTAGATTATTCAAGTTATTAAAAAAGCAAATATATTTAATGGTTAAGTATGCTGGACCGGGGACAGCCTCTTATGTTATACTCCATATATGTCATCAAACTGCGTAATTATTCCTGTCGACTGTGTGTTATATGACTACTTGTACTTGCTTTTGTGCTACTTGGGAGTTGCAACCTTAGGCACGATAGCTTGCACGAATGTCAGGTAGTACAGGGCTTGCCAGTGCTCTCGTGTCTATCGTAGTCCTATTCCCTCTCTCGCTTGGTACCACCCTCGGAGAGCTGGGTCATAGAATTCGGGTACAATCCGGAGTACTCTCTTGGGAGAGATGTCCTTTTATTACACCCCCTTGTGTGCAACATGTTAATAAGTAAGTTGAGAAATTACCTTATAAAATTGAAGTTAGCAAGCCCATAGGTACTTAATTTGTCACTGAGTTGGTATGTAAAATTCAGATTAAGGGCGAAGAATTTTCTGCTGACCTTATGAATGGCTTGCAAAGTATTATACATAGTTAGATTGTAGAACCAAGATTCTGAAATTTCAGATACCAGGCTGACCAGTGGTAAAAGTAGCGGGGAACCGTGATTCTTCAGGGAATTTTCTTATTTCTTCAACTAAAGCTATCAAGATTGTGAGGAAGAAATGTGATAGATATCTTGCTTATTTGATTAATAAGCCATCTAATAAGTGAAAATTGAAAGAAGTTCCTGTAGCTCGGGAATATCCAAATATATTTCTAGAGGAATTGCATGGGTTACCACCAGAGAGAGAAATAGAATTTGTAAAACTCCAATTTTTGTCTTTATCTCGATTTGTGTGTCTTTACCTCGATTTGCGTGATTTGACCTGTTTATGTGTTATATGAATTAGAATGTGCTAAATATGTGATTTATATTCCTAGTACATGTTATATGTGTATTAATGAAATTTTCATCAAAATCGGCACAAGAAATTTTATCGCTGGTTTTAGTGAATAGTGTTTTGAACACTTGTTTGCTAAAATTTTTACAGGGGTGTTTTAAATGTTTTAAAACCTAGTCCACATGTATTAATAGACCCGTGTTTGATTAAAACGGATTTTAAATCGGTTTTGAAATTTTAAAGGTTTTTACACTTTCTTTTGCAAAAATCGCATTTTTAGCCGAGTCGGGTGAAAGTCTTTGCATGAGAAAACTCTTGTCACCTAAAATAAACTACTTAAAATAGTCTAAGTGTCAAATTAATGTTTTGAGCAAGAAATAGTCTAAAATAGAATTAAGAGACTAAAAATACTAAAAACTAACTAAGTGTCAACTTTGATTTTCTTTTATTTGTTTGACCTTTGTTTAATATATCATCAACACACAATGAAATAACACAAAAACACCACAAAACACACACAAGAAGGCTAAAACTCCATAGCTATTTTGAGAGGTTTTTTTCAACATTTTTTCAAGGCAAATTTTCATTAAAAGTTCCAATTCAAGGCCAAACTTTATCATCCAAGGCTTGATTCTACTTGTTGGGCATTCATTGAGCATCTTTCTAGCTTCATAACACATCAAAGGTGAGAGAAAAATTCTAGATCTCAAATGTCATCTTTTTTGTTCTTGCGTATAATTGAATTTTGAACTATTAGAATGTTAAATTGACATTATATTATTGCTCAGTGCATGCTAAGGATCGTTTATATGTGTTTATACAAGATTTGAACCGTTGGAGCATGAATTTTTATTTTCGGGTATTAAAAGTTGAGTTGTTGGCTATTTGTTGAATATTTTGAGTTGTAGTGGTTGGAATCGATTGCCGTCGATTTGTAAAAGTTTTTTAAATACATGGTAGTACTGTTGTAATGCCAAAATTTCGATTGCGATGTTGGTGCGAAAGTCTGAAAATTTCAGCCAAGGTGCATTAGGGTTTTAGGGTTGTTGGGCTTGATTTGGATGGATTATGGTTGGTTTCCGAGGGGACTAATGTTGTTGATTGAGTGGGTGTGTGATAGAAACTAGTTTGGAGGTTATCGGATTAGTAGAATGTAAGTTATGACTTTTAGAAGTTGGGTTGTCCTTCTTTAAAATGTAGAATTATGCCTTTGGATGTTTGGGTGGTGTTTGAGTGATTGAATTGTGAGTTATTGATGGTTAGACTAGGGTTTGGTTGTGTGTTTAATGCATGTTGAGTTGGATGGCCTACTTTGTTATCTAACTTAATTGTTTCATGATTATATAGTTGTTGAAATACGGATTAATTGATTATTGATTATTGATTGTTGTTACAAAACTGTGAGGAGCATGCTCGGGGTAAATCTGGGGTCTTACATTGTTAACTGATTGTTATTGTTTTTATTAGTCTGGAGTCGGGCAACCAATGTTGTTGACTTCTCGAATTGGAATTGTTATTATTTTTATTAGTCGGGAGTCGGGCAACCAATGTTGTTGACTTCTCGAATTGGAATTATTATTGTTATTCTGAGTCGGGAGTCGGGCAACAAATGTTGTTGACTTCTCGAATTGGAATTGTTATTGTTTTTATTAGTTGGGAGTCGGGCAACCAATGTTGTTGACTTCTCGAATTGTGATTGTTATTGTTATTATGAGTCGAGAGTCGGGCAACTAATGTTGTTGACTTCTCGAATTGAGTCCCATTGTTGTGAGATTTAATAATGTTGTGTCACCTCGGGAGGCATCCTGGGCTGCGGGCACAGTTATCATGGCTAATCCTTATCTCGCATGGGCGGAGAGGCCATTGGGTGTGGGTCTAAGTCAAGGTACTTCAAGATTGTGTCTTTGAGTTTGGAGGAGTTGATGAGCATTGAATGGTGTATGGAGCTTCATCAGTAAATGTATCGTATCCTTATTGTGTGTTTACAGTTATTGCTATTATTGCATTTATAATGATATTGATGTTTATTGTGTGTTTACTGCTCAAATGATGATTTTCAAGGAGTATAATAAATACTGTTAGAGATCTATCGAATCCTCACTGAGCTTGTTTTATATAAGCTCACTCTCAATTATTGCATGTACATAGGTGTTACTGATCCAGATTACGGGTACGTGCCTCCAGAAAAGGAGAATGTGCCATATGTGGATGAGTCCTATGTACCAGAGTCTTGTCCCTGATTTATGATGTTGTACTTTTGTTAGATTGTATATTAAACTTAGTTGTCTTGTATTTCACTTAAAAGTTCATGTTACATAGGATGTTGTAAAGATAGTAGATTCAATGTTGCTAACTTAGTAATCTTGTTTTGGAACATAATTAGGTTTCTAGGTGGGCTATAATCTATTTTGGAAGTGTATGTTATATAGTAAATGTATTATGTTGGAACGGAGGCGCATAACTATGAAAGAGTTGATGAAGAAATGTTTAATGTATGAAATGGTTACGTTGTATGTTGTTAATTTGATTGTAGAGTTGGTTGGTGACTTGTGGAGTTGATGTATGTTGTTCTTAAGGGTTGGTTTAGAGCCCTGATGTTCATGTTACTGTCGTTATGCTGCTGAAATTCCGTTGCGTCCTGACTGATCGTAAGCCGGGTCGAGTTGGGGTGTGACAGAATTTATGATTAATGTGCTACCAGGAACACAACCTATTTCTAACGCACCATATCGTATGGCAGACACAAAACTTCAAGAGTTAAAAACACAGTTGCAAGGATTATTGGAGAAAGGTTTCATTCAGCCGAGTTCATCTCTGTGGGGAGCACTCATGTTGTTTGTGAAAAAGAAAGATGGCACCTTATGCCTGTGTATTGATTACCAGGGATTGAATCAGGTAACTGTTAAAAATAAATATCATTTACCACTAACTGATGAGTTGTTTAACTAGTTACAAGTGTTAGAGATATGCCCTAATGCTATATAGTTAGATGACCTATATTGAGCATTTTGATGTAAATCTGAATGGCATGATTGTTGGATGTTCATATTATTCGTTCAATTATATGAATATGTCCTTAATGTTTTTTTGAGAAGAAGTATATTCTTAATGTGTTGAGAATTCGACTGCATATTTCTTCGACATGATAAATATTCAAAAGCATTCATAGTCAGATTATTTGACCAGGACTAGAATAATCAAGTACAGACTATCATATGTAGTTACCTTTGATTAACATAGAGATGTTAATGATAAAAGGTAGCGAGCGTTGAGCTACAACGGCGTAGGGATGCGATTAACTCACATATGAATAATCGTTGGTAGAACGGATCATTAAATGTTATCGGAATGACAAAACTACATGACTTTGGATTAATAGTTTGTCATTCGTTGCAAATTGTGCAAATTAATCCTTTGACTTGAGAAATTACGGCTGTCGGCTATATTAGGGGCTAAATCTCGCATTCGAACAATGCTCGCCTTCTTTGAGGGTGAGATACGGCCTTTTGCAGTTTAGTCTTATGATATGAGTCCGACAGGTAATTGTCAAGATATGATCTGTTAACCTCCGACAGTGAGGCGATGTCCTATGCAATCTAGTGCCAGTCGTATGAAATGAGAAATCCTCGGCCAGGGTAGTTGAACGATGCAAAGGTGTTTTTCCATAGATGTCATCTCTCATTCCACCGAATTTGATCTATGCATAGAATCGTATAGCGGACTTAATCATTTCATGGTCCCCACAATGATCGGGACATTTTAACAAAAGGATCGGACTGCACGTTAAATTGCTACTATAAATAGGTTCGTTGGAATCTGACTTCATTACTGTACATATTGTCATGATACGTTCATTGCTAGCGCGTCACTCATGAACATAAAGGTATTCCAGAAAATGATGGAGACATTTTCAGAATCAATCCTTTATCATTGTACGATCATGAACGTAGAAAGTCACACATTTAGGGTATCATGAATAAAGCATATTTGAGATTGGTATTGAGTTGGAAACACGTTAAAGTGTTAACGGTGTGATTTTGGACATTATAAGTTAAGTGGGCCAAAATTGTAATTTTTGAAAGTTTTGGGGCCAAAGTATAAACATTGAAAAATATTGGGGCTTTAGTACAAATAGATTGAGGGGTCAATCTGTAATTAATTATTCTAAAAGGGTTTAGAATTAATTAATGTTTGTCTTCACTAAAAGACAAACAACAAGTTGCACAAAAAGACAAGCACTAAAAGACGAAACACAAAAGGACAAAAGACAACTTGAACAAAGAAACAAACAATAAGTTGCAAGCGAAATTGTCCAAAATCCCCTCCCTTTGGCCGGCCATGTGTAGGATGATGACACTTGGCTTCTTGATTTGATTAGATCATGACACTTGGCATATGATGAACATGTTCATGCATCTATAAATAGAAGACAAGTCCTTCATTCATTTTGCTCCTTTGGCCAAAAATTTTATGTGTTTATAAGCAAAATTTCTCTCTTTCTTTCTTAGTGGATTCGGCCAAGGCTAGATACGATTTGTAGAGTTTTTCTTCTAGTTTTCAACTCATGTACACTTAAGCTATTGGACTTAACTAAGCTAGCACTTTAATTAGTTAGTTGTCCTTTGCTTTTGGATACCCATGGACCAACTAGGACCTTTGCACGTGCGAATGAGCTTTGCCCGAGTCAAGATCTTCTTCAAGTGTCAACATCCAAGTTCTCCATGTGAGGTATTTCGTTTTAAATACATTTGTATATAGTTGTATATAATTTCTTGTATTTTCTTTTAAAGTACTAGTTACGGATTTACTCTTGAGTTTATGTAAATACAAACTTGTTTACATGCAAATTTTAATTGTTATTACTTCCACTGCGCTTGCATGTTTTTGTTATTTATATATCTCGAGACGATCCTATTGCGCTCCCGCTTTTGAAGCTGATGCCTTTTGCGCCTTCATGATGAAGCTGACTCCTTTATAGCGCCTTCAAGTAGTATAAGAGCCACGGTTTTGAAAGTCCGTAATATGTACATTAGATCTAATCTTTTAATGTTTATTGACACATTTATGGAAAATATATGAGTTGATTCCATCCTGCATGGAAAGATCGACTTTGATTGTAGCGAGCCAAAAGTTTTCTATGATCGGGCCTGATGATCCCTTTATATGAAGATCTCAGTTTATGTGTCATATCGAGACTATATGGCTTGTGAACTCGGTTGGTCTTGGAATGCTTGGTTGATGTTAGAGTCAATTTTCTTTCATGCATGTTGTCAAAACATTAATAGAAGATTAGGTAGACTTGTTTTATCTTTGGTATTTGATGCGTAAAAATGTTCGTTGAATTATTTTTATTTAGCTTTGATTATCTATGTGATAAGTTTAATCTAGCTACATGATGCATAAATGGTGAACTTGATCATGGACTTAGTGGATACCCGGTTTGTAATTGAGACATACATCTCATTTTATTTTTCTTGCTTTTGAGAGAACTTTGTAGTGAGGACTATATGCAAATTCTCATGAAGAAATGCAAGGAGGCAACCGGATGAATCCAAAGGAGTTGGAGATCTTGAAGACATAGTGATGTGTTTTAAGATAGTTTTTCTTTTTATTCCAAAGTCCATGATCCACCATTTATACATGTTGCATGCATTATATACTATATGATTGTTAATGTATGCATGATGAGATCTATTACGAAATTCCCAAATGTGCAAATCAATATTAGATCTGTTATCCTCCGCCATCCTAGGACTTAATAAACCCAAAGCGATCATATCCGGTCTTGCCCAAAGGTAGAGGGACATGATTCGTACTAAGTTTAATTAAGTTGCTAGTAGAACATAGAGATGTAGTTGTCTGCCAAAATCTAACGGCCAACATAGCCAGAAAGGCTTGAGGCTATTGATTCAATTTGTGGGATAACTGTGAGATGACGGGTAGGGTCAAACTGAATTACTTAATCAATATAGCTACAAAGGTTTGAGACCAAAGTAATTTAGGGACTAGATATGACCATAACCAATTTTGTGAAATAGACAACAAAGAGTTGTTGACTCTTGATATTTCTATTCCAACATAACCACAAAGGTTTGAGGGATGCAAATTATTGAGAGAATTTGGTCACCTACTACAGGATTCTTATGGATTTGCGTTTATCGTTTTGGGAGTATGAGATTCAATAAAGTTAGTGGGAGTTACTATTTTTGTAAAGACCATACTTAAATAGTTATGCATTTTTACATTAACTAGTTGTCTTACTTTCTGTACTACTTATTTTTGCAGTACTTTTATAATGGCTTCTATTTCAAATCACATTGCTCATATCCTTGATAAAAATGCTTTTACCGGACCAAAGTTTCCCGATTGGTTTCGCAATCTTAAAATTGTTTTGGGATTGGAAAAAATTGAATATGTTCTGGATAAGGCCCTTCTTGCTACCCTTCCTGAAACTGCAACTGAAGAAAAGCAAGAAACATATTAGCTCTGGATAGAACATGACTTGAGGGCAAAGGCTTATATCCTTGCTTCAATGTCAAATGAACTGCAAAAGTAACATGAGAATATGTCTGATGCTGCTAGCATGATTCTGAACTTGAAAGAGTTGTATGGTGAGCAAAGTGATGTTGCCAGATATGAACTATGAAAAGAGTTGTTCAGAGCTAGATTGGAAGAAGGTGGTGATGTCAGCAAGCATGTTCTCAGGATGATTAATCTTATTACTCAACTTGAGATGCATGAGTTTGACATGGACAGTAAGTTGCACACATACCTTATTCTACAGTCCCTCCCACCTTCCTTCAATCAGTTCATTGTGAACTTTCAGATGAACAAACTCTCTGCTTCTTTGCTCGAGCTGGCCAATATGTTGACGACTGCACAGTTACAAATATGAGGCTTTCGAAAAATTCAAGGAATTTAAAGCTGAATTAGAAAACCAAATGGGAAAAAAGTTATTAAAACCTTGCGATCCGATCATAGAGGTGAATACTTAAGTACCGAATTTCTTGAATATCTTAAACAAGCTAGAATAACTTCACAGACTACTCCACCTACTACACCATAATTAAATTGAGTATCTGAATGTAGGAATCGTACATTAATGGATATGGTACGATCTATGATCAGTTACACCGATCTTCCAATTTCATTGTGGGGGTATGCACTTCTTACGGCTATTTATTTGTTCAATAGGGTTCCAACTAAAGTTGTTCGTACTACACCGTATGAGATGTGGTTTGGTAGGAAACCAATTCTTAATCACATTAGGATTTGAGGCTGTCCCGCTTATGTTAAGAAACTTAAGATGGACAAGTTGGAAGCTACATCAGATCAAGGGAGATTTGTGAGATATCCTAAGGAGACTAAAGGAAATTATTTTTATTTTCCCGATGATCAAAGAATATCGATCAGTCGAGATGCCGTCTTTCTTGAAAAAGAGTTTGTTCAAGAAGGAGGTAAAGGGAGAAAAATAATAATAGAAGAAGAATCTTCTGAACCACAAATTGACCCAAGTCTTGATCCCGAACCAATTCAACAAGATCCATAACTAGTCATCACACAAGGACCTCGAAGATCTAGTAGAATATCTCGTCCTCCTGAGAGATATGATTATCTACTTGAGGAAACACAAGAGTTGTTTGTGGTTGAGGATAAAGATCATTTGGATAATCCTACTGATTATGAGGAAGCAATACAAGATATTGATTCCAAGAAATGGAGGCAGGCTATGCAAATAGAGATAGATTCCATGTATTCAAATGATGTTTGGACCTTAGTTGACCGACCTGAAGGTATTGTACCTATAGGTTGTAAATGGGTCTTCAAAAGGAAACTTGGAATAGATAGAAATGTGGAAACTTATAAAGCAAGGCTGGTTGCGAAAGGTTTTCGTCAGAAACAAGGTGTTGATTATGACGAAACTTTTTCACCAGTTTCCATGCCTAAGTCCATCCGCATCTTGCTTGCTATTGCCGCACACTATGATTATGAGATATGGCAAATGGATGTTAAAACTGCGTTCCTGAATGGCTATCTTGAGGAAGATGTCTATATGGAACAACTTGAAGGTTTTAAATTCAACAAAGATCAAGTGTGTAAGCTTAAAAGATCAATATATGGTCTAAAACAAGCCTCTCGTTCTTGGAATATCATATTTAATAATGAGATCAAAGAGATTGGTTTCATTAGAAATGATGATGAACCTTGTGTATACAAAAAGATCAGTGGGAGCATGACCACTTTTCTGATTCTGTATGTTGATGACATTTTAATTATGGGAAATGATGTTGGACATATGATGTCCACTAAGATTTGGTTAAATAGCAAGTTCTCCATGAAAGATCTGCGAGAAACCTCTTATATCTTAGGGATTCGTGTCTATAGAGATAGAACGAAAAGATTGATTGGCTTGTCTCAAAGTCTGTACATAGAGCGAGTATTGAAGAAATTCAATATGGAGAGTTCTGAGAATGGTCTTCTGCCTATCTGGCATGGAATACATCTTTCTAACAATATGACTCCCAAGTCCGAAGAAGAAAGACAACGTTGTAATGCCCCAACTCGACCCCACCTACGATCAGTCATGACGCAACGAAATTTCGGCAGTATAATGACAGTAACATGGACATCAGGGCTCTAAACCAACCCTTTATAACTTCATACAACTAACTCTAAAGATCAACAACAACTCCACAACCGTTTCAACAACATAAACACAACCATGACCATACATTAAACAACCATTCATCGATTCATTCATAAGTTATACGCCTCCGTTCCAACATCATACATAGGCTATATCATACATTCTCAAAATAGATTACAAGCTAGTTCAATGACCTAATCACATTCAAAAGGAAGACTATTAAACCAGATTTATATAAGCCTTTATCTTTAAGTAAGTTATACAATACAACATATTACAAAAACTAAGACAAACTCATGGAAACGACTCCGGCACATAAGACTTGTCCACGTAAAGCACATTCTCAGCCTCCTGAGGCATATACTCGTAATCCGGTTCAATAACACCTGCTTGCAGATAACGAATGTGAGTGAGCTTATATAAAACAAGCCCAGTAAGGATTTATAAATCTTTTAAAAGCATTTACTATACCCCTTGGAAATCATCATTTGAGTAGTAAACACATAATGAACATCAATATCAATATAAGTACAACAAATACAATAAGGATACTGTGGTTGGTGTAGCTCCGTACGCCATCACGATCTCAATCATCTTCTTGTAACTCCCCATTACTCACACACCCGAGGTACCTCATCTAGCCCCTCTCTCCATGGCACCTCCGCCCATGCGATCTGGGGGTAGTCTATGATAGTCATACCATTATCAACCCGACAGTCTAATTCTGCCCGAGAGGTAGCACACACTATCAAGACTCTTGACAATAATAATAAACATTCATATCACAGGAGGACAACAAAAGTAGGTTGCCTATCTCCTGACATCATCAATAATCAACTAGTTAACATTATTTCAATAACATAACATCAATTAATCAATTAACAACTCAACAACTTAGTTGGATGACAAAGTAGGCCACCTAACTTAACATGCATTAAACCACACAACCAAACCCGAATCTATCCAATAACAACTCAAGATTCAACCACTCAAACACTACCCAAACAACCAAAGACAATATTTCAACATTTAAAGAAAGACTACACAAACTTCCAACAATCATAACTTACATTCTACTAATCCAATAACCTCCAAACCACTTTCTACCACTTACCCATTCATGCATCTACATTAGCCCCCAAGGAAACCAACATAACCCATCTAAAACAAGCCCGACAACCCTAATTTTGCCAAGCTCTATGGCTGAAATTTCTGGACTTCCGCCTCGACATCACAATCAAAGTTTTGGCATTACAACATTACTACCCCGCAATTAACAAACTTTTGGAAGCTATAACCAACCAATTCCAATCACTATAACAACAACTAATCAACAATAAGCCAAATTCTAAACTTTAATACCCGAAAATAGAAATACATGCTACTACCGTACAAAACTTATATAAATGCACATAAACTATCCTTGAGATCTAGAATTTTTCTCTCACCTGTGTTCCGAAAAAAAGCTAGGAATGTGTGCAATAGGTGCCCAACAGGCGGAATCTAGCTCGATTCGAAAAGATTCAGACAAAAACTAAGTTTTCTAGGCAAAATTTGCTTTGTAAAATAAAATGAAAAACTCTCCAAAAATGGTCAAGGAACTCACGGCAATGTGGGTGTGTGTTTGTGGTTTTTGCTTTGTTTTTAATGTGTGTAGAGATTTTATATGCATAAGTCAACAAAATATGAAAAAGTCAAAGTAGAACATTTAGTAAATTTTTTAGTATTTTTAGTCTTTTAATTGTCTTTTAGACAATTTTTGCTCACATATATGCATTTAACACTTAGACTATTTTAAGTAGCATATTTTTAGTTGACAAGGAGTTTCACATGAATACATTTACACCCGACTCAATTAAAAACTCAGTTTTTGCAATAGAATGTGTAAAAACCCTTTTAAATTCCTAAGCCGATTCAAAATCCATTTTGATCAAACAGAGGTCTAATAATATTTGAGAGCTAGGTTTTCAAACACTAAAAAGACCAGTTTCAAAATTATAGCGGACATGTTTCAAAAATACTATTCATAAAACTCGACGATAAAATTTCTGATGCCGTTTTTGATGAAAATTTCATGAATGCACACATAGCATGTAATAAGAATATAAATGATAGAATTAGTGCATTCTAACTCATATAACACATAAACAGGTCAAAACACGCAATTCTATGCAAAGGTAAAATATGGGGATTCACATTTTCCCCACCTTAAAACAATTGCATCCGCGCAATTCCTGCTTGATCCTCGATGTAACTCAGGTGCAGTTGACTCAAACATACGAAATGAAAGACCGAATACCAAATTCCAAATACTAACTAAGAATACCAAGTAGGAACACTGAATAAGATCATCTAATAAGAATCCCCGAACAAGAAGCTTGAATAGGAACGCTGAATAAGAACACCGACTAAGACTTCTGAATAAGAATCCCAAATAAATTACCGAAGAAGAATGCCAAACATAGATCCCGTAATAGAGCACCGATCAAGAATACCAACTGAGAACTTCGAACAAGATCACCGTTGGCGAATACCGAATAACAATCCCGAAATAAGAACTCGAGATAACACCATATAAGATTTCCATATAAGAATACCGATAGAAAATACCAAAGAAAAATTTCAATCAAGTATACCGAATAAGAATCTTCATATAGAAATCCAGAAGAATAATGCCGAGTAAGATCACCAAATAAGAATCCCAATAGTCAATACATAGTCATAAAGTAGCTTGACCCCTAACCGGAATTTCATATGCTTCAGCCTCACATGCTACTCAATCGCCAACTGATATAATGCACGCGCTAACTTCAATCGTATAAGGAAAACTCTCTACTCACATTTTAGCACGTTGCACTCAAGGAGATATTATAACACCCCGATCCCTCTCGAGACTAGAAGTTCTATCAATCAATCTAATCACAACCCAAATCTAAACTCGGGCAAAATTTTTAGGGAAAGACGGACGGAGTCTCCCCTGTTTCTAGGCAAAATGTAAAACCTGTAATAGCATATAAGTGGACCAGCACCGTGTCCCAACCATTCAAACACCTCAAGGCCATCCGAGCGTTGGTTCTCAACAAGCGAACACAACGAGTATACATAAATTTTTCAAGTACCAGACTATTCTAACTCTTTCTTTAAACAATACAAACATGCATTAAAGTTAAGCTATACTAACTAAATACATGAACTAACCTATCATACCACTTCAATAACCTAATAAAAATTATATTACATTCTTTTTTAACATTAAATACAAACAACACATGAAACATATATCTTTGTATCTTGGACAACTCAAGCCACATAGCACGCAAGATAACTCTTCAAGCACGAACTTTCACGTAATCACGAACTTCCAGCTAACATGGCATTTCCTGAAATGTAGTGGTGAGGAGTGAGTATACACAACACGTATACTCAGTGAGGGCGAGACAGATATCGAGGTGGAGAAAAAGAAAGTCGTGCAATGCAAATAATGCAGTTAAGCAATATAGTCAACAAGAAAGCATTCAATATAAACGACAATTCAATAAACAATCAAAGAAAGCATTAACACAACCATTCAAAGCTATACCACACTTTAAAGGTCACGGTTCACTCATACAAGCAATGTACCATTTCACGAGCGATACATCAATCTCGAGCTTGATGTTGACAACGATGACAATAAGCGTGCAACCACCTTATAACTTCAGTTTGGAATACCCCGGAAGTATCCAATCAATTCTACGATCCCAATCTCCCTGGGAGGCAACCCAAGCGAGAATGGGAATAGGACACGGAGCTAGAGCAACCAACACTGGCAGCCCGAGACTACCCAGAGAAGCCCATCACTCACGCGCCTGACACTATGCAATGCAAGACACGATACAAAGCGATAAACGAGCGATAGTACAACAATACAGTTTAGAGGCGATAAATGAGATATCAAGCATTTACAATCAATACAAGCATTCAATTAACTTTTCAAGCATAACTAACATTAATAGCAACAATATCACCAATTAAACAAGTAACAGGAGTTCAAACACGAAAACGACAAATATCACTATTCAATCTCTAACTTCCAAAGGCAATTACGAGCAAACGAGCTGCGGGAATAAGAAACCGATTTCACCACTCCTCCTAGGACACCATAAGGCACGTCTAAAGACCACGAAACCCTACTTTACCCTAGAATTCCCGCAAAGCCTCGATTTTCCCTTTTGCTCGTTTGAACTACAACTACCTCAACCGATCACCCAACCAATGTCATAACTGCACCAAAAGTGCTTCCATGGCATACTACGACAATTCCTTCACGCAAAACGATAAAATGCCAAACTCGACCAGAATAACCCCAACATAAACCTTGATATTTTTCTCCTTTTTTCCATTACACAAACAAAATAAACCACGCATTTTAGCATTTAAGCATATCTAGCACCTTTCTGCATCAATAGAACACAACTCGGTGCAAAATTTTGAACAGGGGTTTACTATTCACGTTTTTCACTATTCAATCAACATTTGAAATACAATAATCAATTTTAACCGTAGAAATTGCTAAAAACTTACAAAAGTAAGGTCTACTAGCATCATAGAACATATTTCAAGCAACAAAACGAATTAAACAACATTCTATACGCAATTTCTAAAAATTAAAGTCTTGACATCATATTTTCTAATGCGCAAATAACGATGCATCCCTCACCTTAGCTGCTAATAGACGCTAGGAAAACAATGTTAGAAGCCTCGAAAACGATCCCGTGCAAGCTCTCACGAAGATTCGAAGTTTTGAAGTTGAAATCTTTTTTTTTCTTTTTCTCCTATGGTTTTGGCCCTTTCTTTTTTTTTTTCCAGATTTTTGCTTGTTTTTGTAATGTATTATGCATATATAATATGACTAGTTGAAGTCAAAGGTCAAAGATTCGGTCAACCCGCTAAACCAAAACAGCTATGCGCGACCTTACGAAAACGACCATAACTTCTTCTAGAAAATTCCAATTCACGAATGGTTTGAAGCCTCAGAAACTAGACTCATAGAGATTTCCAACCATATATATTGTGCTACCTAAATCTTCCCCAATTGGTTCAGATTTAATTCCAAAGTTGACCCAAAATTTGACTAACTTAACATTGCATTTTTTTATTTCTAATCCCAAGTTTGCCCATTATTAAACATTTCAAAAATTTCCACCTTGTCCTAGTTGGTCAATGTAGATGAAAAGTCAACTAGTTTGGTCAAAGAAGGTGAAAGGTCAATAAAATGCAATTTAAATAAACTTTAAATGCTATTGAATACATGCTAGGTTCGGGGTATCACATCCTTCCTCCCTTAAAACAATTGCAACCTCACAATTCTTCTTCCAATAGGACTCTGTATCATCTGACATACAAAATTGACTAATCTTCATCGATTGCTGAGCAAGACACTACATAAGGACATCCGAAGAAAACCAATCTAAGAAACCCGAGTAGTACTGCCCGAAAATTCCAAAATAATAAGGCCAAATAAAGGCTCTAGAGAATACTAAATAGAATTCCGAATAAAAATTTTACTAGACTTGAATGTCATAATAGAATCCCAACTAAAAGTACCAAGAACATACCAAGAGACAGTCTGGAGCAAAATCTAAACGAGAATCAAAGTACCGCTCTTGAAGACTCTAGACAAGAAATCCAGTCAATCATATTATAAAAGTTCTAAGGAAGTCTTCCAAAATATAGCTCCAGAAGTATCAGAGAGAATGTCATGCAGGTGTACCATATACCATTGAAGAATTCCAATCACGATTGCCAATAAAATATCAAGAAAGACTAGATAAGATATTCTGTAGATAATATTATGTAGTAAGTTCGATAAGAATTCCAATTACCAAACCAACTGAGAAATGTCCACAGAGAATACCAAAATAATGCACCTCATGCAAAACTTATCATCGTAAGTAAACTCAAATCAAAGTTTCGCCAAAAAAAAATGCAGAAAGAACACCAAAGGCCGATTAGAATCCCAACAAAGTCTCCCACGAAATGCCAATATAGAAATACCCGATGAATGCCCAACAAGGAAATATTAAGAAAATGCTCCAAAGAATAATCATGTAGAACTCCAAAGAAAGTCATTTATACTAAGCATAGGAGATAACCTTAGAGGAAACCCAATAAACAAACTCCAACTACCAAATAAAAGCTAGTCAAATACTGCTAATTCCCGTCAATCCACATAACTTGAAGGGCCTGCTACTAACCACTTCTCTTCAGGGGAGGAAGAAGTTTTTGTTACCATTTCAACAGGACATGTATGAATGCCAAGATATCACATTTATACATATATGCCTTAAACTATTATGCAAGCAAGTTTGTAAAACAGTTTATAAAACAATTTGTTCAACAAAGTCACTCAAGCACGACAATCAAGTCAAGCACAACATAATCAATTCAAATTACAGCACAACCAATTCAAGACATTCCAATACACACATTACAAGCAATACTTCAAGCAACTAACAATTCACGAGGTCGATTCGATTCATGAGGTCAATTCAATGCACAACTAGACACTTCACTTTACTTGAGAAACATTTAACACATAACACATAACTATATCACATAGGTGCATACATTCAAGTCAAGACACATAATCTCACATACAAGCATACAATTTCAAGACACACTTAACAAGCACACATTCAAGGATCACTACCTACCAGACCGAGGACCCTCTCCCAGCTTATGAGCTAGACAAGCTCTGATACCACCTGTAACACCCCGATCCCTCTCGAGACCGGGAGTTCTATCAATCAATCTAATCACATCCCAATTCCAAACCCGGGCAAAATTTTTCGGGAAAAACGGACGGAGTCTCCCCTATTTTGAGGCAAAATGTAAAACCTATAATAGCATATAAGTGGACCAGCACCGTGTCCCAACTATTCAAACACTTCAAGGCCATCCGAGCCTTGGATCTCAACAGGCGAACACAACGAGTATACATACATTTTTCAAGTACCAGACTATTCTAACTCTTTCTTTAAACAATACAAACATGCATTAAAGTTAAGCTATACTAACTAAATACATGAACTAACCTATCATACCACTTCAATAACCTAATAAAAATTACATTACATTCCTTTTTAACATTAAATACAAACAACACATGAAACATACATCTTTGCATCTTGGACAACTCAAGCCACATAGCACGCAAGATAACTCTTCAAGCACGAACTTTCATGTAATCACGGACTTCCAGCTAAAATGGCATTTCCTAAAATGTGTTGGTGAGGAGTGAGTACACACAACACGTATACTCAGTGAGGGCGAGACAAATATCGAGGTGGAGAGAAAGAAAGTCGTGCAATGCAAATAAGGCAGTTAAGCAATATAGTCAATAAGAAAACATTCAATATAAACGACAATTTAATAAACAATCAAAGAAAGCATTAACACAACCATTCAAAGCTATACCACACTTTGAAGGTCACGATTCACTCATACGAGCAATGTACCATTTCACGAGCGATACATCAATCTCGAGCTTGATGTTGACAACGATGACAATAAGCGCGCAACCACCTTATAACTTCAGTTTGGAATACCCCAGAAGTATCCAATCAATTCTACGACCCAAATCTCCCTGGGAGGCAACCCAAGCGAGAATGGGAATAGGACACGGAGCTAGATCAACCAACACTGGCAGCCCGAGACTACCCAAAGAGGCCCATCACTCACGCGCCTGACACTATGCAATACAAGACACGATACAAGGAGAGAAACGAGCGATAGCACAACAATACAGATTAGAGGTGATAAACGAGATATTAAGCATTTACAATCAATACTAGCATTCAATTAACTTTTCAAGCATAACTATCATTAATAGCAACAATAATACCAATTAAACAAGTAATAGCAGTTCAAACACGAAAAGGACAAATATCACTATTCAATCTCTAACTTCCAAAGGCAATTACGAGCAAACGAGCTACGGGATTAGGAAACCAATTTCACCACTCCTCCTAGGACACCATAAGGCACGACTAAAGCCCCTGAAACCCTACTTTACCCTAGAATTCTCGCAAAGCCCCGATTTTCCCATTTGCTTGTTTGAACTACAGCTACCTCAACCGATCACCCAACCAATGTCATAACTGCACCAAAAGTACTTCCATGGCATACTACAATAATGCCTTCACGCAAAACAAGAAAATGTCAAACTCGACCGGAACAACCCCAACATAAACCTAGACATTTTTCTTCGTTTTTCCATTACACAAACAAAATAAACCACGCATTTTAGCATTTAAGCATATCTAGCATCTTTCTGCATCAATAGAACGCAACTCGGAGTAAAATTTCAAACGGGGGTTTACTATTCAAGTATTTCACTATTCACTCAACATTTAAAATGCAATAACCAATTTTAACCGCAGAAATTGCTAAAAAATTACAAAAGTAAGGTCTACTAACATCATAGAGCATATTTCAAGAAACAAAACGAATTAAACAACACTCTATATGCAATTTCTAAAAATTAAAGTCTTGACATCATATTTTTTAATGCGCAAATAACGATGCATCCATCACCTTAGCTGCTAATAGACGCTAGGAAAACATCGTTAGAAGCCTCGGAAATGATCCCGTGCAAGCTCTCGCGAAGATTCGAAGTTTTGAAGTTGAAATCCTTTTTTTTCTTTTTCTCCTATGGTTTTGGCCTTTCTTTTTTTTTTCCCAGATTTCTGCTTGTTTTTGTAATGTATTATGCATATATAAGATGAAAAGTTGAAGTCAAATGGTCAAAGCTTCGGTCAACCCGCTAAACCAAAACAGCTATGTGCGACCTTACGAAAACGGCCATAACTTCTTCTAGAAAACTCCAATTCATGAACGGTTTGAAGCTTCAGAAACTAGACTCATAGAGCTTTCCAACCATATATATTTTGCTACCTAAATCTTCCCCAATTGGTTCAGATTTAATTCCAAATTTTACCCAAAATTTGACTAACTTAACATTGCATTTTGTTATTTTTAATCCCAAGTTTGCCCTTTATTAAACATTTCAAAAATTCCTACCTTGTCCTAGTTGGTAAATGTAGATGAAAAGTCAACTAGTTTGGTCAAAGAAGGTGAAAGATCAATAAAATACAATTTAAATGAACTTTAAATGCTATTGAATACATGCCAGGCTCGCGGTATCACAGATATGATATCTAATTGGTTGGGAATAAGTAAGTTACCTTTCAATACAGCTGCAGCCACTGGCAATTCTTCCAAGTCCAATGCGTAGGCCCGAGCCTGAACTCGCTGCTGCTGAGATGCACTGCCCGCATGTTTTCCTTGGTAACCCTGGGTCACTAGCTGACCCTCAGACCTCTGATATCTAGGACAATCCCTCGCTTTATGTTGGTTGCTACTGCAACCTAAACATGTCCCTGCCTTCTTCCGACAGCTAGACGCAAGATGGCCTTTTCAGCGGTAGAAGGTACAATATTTAACTTGATCCGCAGCATGATTCCCAGAAGAATCTAGAACCAAGGAAGTAATCGAACCATCTTGTTGAGCTCTCACTATAGTAGGCTTTTCTTGGGCATCGCTGACTATGGTCAAACCCTGATCATTTTGCCATTTATGACAGTCATTTTTCATGTGTTGATCACTGCCACAACCTTGACATTTTCCCAATTTCTTCCAACATCCGGTCTCAACATGACCCTTCTTGGTACAGAAAACACAAAATGGAACATGAAGAGCAGCACTATTACCCACGAAACCCTGAAATGGAGAAACCATTAAATTGTTCCATTGTATCCTTATGACCACTGGCCTATTTTGCCTCTGGAGCTGACTTCGCCGACTTTGAGGATGAAAATATCTTTACTAGTCCTGAGGCTGTGAAGGTATTCTACTCGATTGACTCGACCCTGCACCTACCTCATTCTTTCCTTTCTCAACTCTTGTTGCAACAGTAAAGGCTTCACCATACATGGAAAACTGAGAAAAAGTCAAGCTATCTCGAACTTCCAGCTCAACCCTCAAATGAATCTCTGAATCCTCTTTTCAGTAGTTTGCACCATACCCGGAGCATAATGTGACAGATTATGAAATCGGCCCTCATACTGCGTAACAGACAGGCTACCCTGTTTGAAAGACATGAATTCATTCCTACGGAGTCTTCCTCTAATTCCAAGAGCTCTGACAATCATCCTTACTTCACCCAAAAGAGTCACCCGCAATTATAACATATAAACAATTATATCACATGAAGACAAGTACAACATAAAACATAATTAACATATAAAAACAACATTATCATATAACGTACAATTCAGCACTTAAGAAGTCAATATCACGTAAATAGGTTATATCACATAATAAGTTACAAACCATTAAAGTCTCATAAACAACAAACTACACATAAGTCAAATTGATTATGTAACTCACATTAATCTCTCAAAGTACACTAAGCACCTAAAGTACATTGTTACATATAAGCAAGTTATAAACAATTAAAACCACATAAGTTCACTTAACACATAAGACATATTGATCACATAGAAAGTTAGTTACATAAGTAAATTAATCACATAAACATATTAACATGTAATTCACTTTACACTTAGTACATGCCTTCATGTTAAGACCACTACCCATATTCCGAGGATACCCCGGCTGACAGCTAATCAAACTCTAATACCACTTAATGTAACGCCCCAACTTGACCCTACCTACGATTAGTCAGGACGCAATAGAATTTCGGCAGTATAACGACAGTAACACGGATATCAGGGCTCTAAACCAACCCTTTATAACTTCATACTACCAACTCCAAAGATCAACAACAACTCCACAACCGTTTCAACAACATAAACACAACCATGGCCATATATTAAACAACCATTCATCGGTTTATTCATGAGTTATACGCCTCCGTTCCAACATCATACATAGGCTAAATCATACATTCGCGAAATAGATTACAAGGCAGTTCAATAACCTAATCACATTCAAAAGGAAGACTATTAAACCAGATTTATATAAGCCTTTATCTTCAAGTAAGTTATACAACACAACATATTACAAAAACTAATACAAACTCATGGAAACGACTCCGACACATAAGACTTGTCCATGTAAAGCACATTCTTAGCCTCTTGAGGCACGTACCCGTAATTCGCTTCAATAATACCTGCTTGCAGATAACGAATAAGGGTGAGCTTATACAAAACAAGCCCAGTGAGGATTCAATAGATCTTTTAAAAGAATTTATTATACCCCTTGGAAATCATCCTTTGAGCAGTAAACACACAATGAACCTCAATATCAATATAAGTACAACAAATACAATAACCAAACAATAAGGATACTCTAGTTGGTATAGCTTCATACGCCATCATGATCTCAACCATCTGCTTGTAACTCCCCATTACTCACACACCCGAGGTACCTCATCTAGCCCCTCCCTCCATGGCACCTCTGCCCATGCGAGCTGGGGGTAGTCTATGATAGACATGTCGTTATCAACCCGACAGCCCAATGCTACCCGAGAGGTGGCACACACTATCAAGACTCATGACAATAATAATAAACATTCATATCATAGAAGGACAACAAAAGTAGGTTGCCTATCTCCCAACATCATCAATAATCAATCGGGTAATATCATTTCAATAACATAACGTCAATTAATCAATTAACGTCAACTTAACATGCATCAAACCACACAACCTAACCCTAATCTATCCAACAACAACTCAAGATTTAACCACCCAAACACTACCCAAACAACCAAAGACAATATTTCAACATTTAAAGAAAGAATACACAGACGTCCAACAATCATAACTTACATTCTACTAATCCAATTACCTCCAAACCACTTTCTACCACTCACCCATTCATGCATCTACATTAGCCCCCTCGAAAGCCAACCATAACCCACCTAAAACAAGCCCGACACGCATAATTTTAGCAGGCTCTAAGGCTGAAATTTTGGGACTACCGCCAAGATATCACAATCAAAATCTCGGCATTACAACATTACTACCCTGCAAATAACAAACTTTTAGAAGCTATAACCAACCAATTCCAACCACTACAACAACAACTAATCAATAATAAGCCAAATTCTCAACTTTAATACCTAAAAAATAGAAATACATGCTACCACCATTCAAAAATTATATAAACGCACATAAACAATCCTTGGCATCTACTGAGCAATAATCTAACAACAATTTAGCATTTCATCAGATAAAAATTAAATGATATGAATTGACATAAAAATAGCATTTTAAGATCTAGAAATTTTCTATCACCTTTGATCTGAAACAAAGCTAGGAATGCGTGCAATTGGTGCCCAACAAGCAAAATCTAGCTTAGTTTGAAAAGATTCGGATAAAAACTAAGTTTCTAGGCAAAATTTGCTTTGTAAAATAAAATGAAAAACTCTCCAAAATGCTCAAGGAACTCACGGCAATGTTAGTGTGTGTTTGTGGTGTTTTTTTTGTTTCTAATGTGTGTAGAGATTTTATAAGCATAAGTCAACAAAATATGAAAAGTCAAAGTTGAACATTTAGTTAATTTTTTAGTATTTTTAGTCTTTTAATTGTCTTTTAGACTATTTTTGCTCACATATATTCATTTAACACATAGGCTATTTTAAGTAGCATATTTTTAGTCGACAAGGAGTTTCACATGCATACATTTACACCTGACTCGGTTATAAACTCAGTTTTTACAAAAGAATGTATAAAAAACCTTTTAAATTCCTAAGCCGATTCAAAATCCTTTTTGATCAAACACAGGTCTAATAATATTTGAGAGCTAGGTTTTCAAACACTAAAAAGACCAGTTTCAAAATTATAGCGGATGTGTTTCAAAAACACTTTTCACAAAACTCGACGATAAAATTTCTAATGCCGTTTTTGATGAAAATTTCATGAATGGACACATAGCATGTAATAGTAACATAAATCATAGAATTAGCAAATTTTAACTCATATAATACATAAACATGTCAAAACACGCAATTCTATGCAAATGTGAAATCTGGGTTTCACATTCTTCCCTCCTTAAAACAATTGCGTCCGTGCAATTCCTGCTTGATCCTCGAAGTAACTCAGGTGCAGTTGAGTTAAACATACGAAATGAAAGACCGAATACCAAATTCCAAATACCAACTAAGAATACCAAGTAGGAACATCGAATAAGATCATCGAATAAGAATCCCCGAACAAGAAGCTTGAATAGGAACGTTGAATAAGTACACCGACTAGGACCTTTGAATAAGAATCCCAAATAAATTACTGAAGAAGAACGCCAAACATAGATCCTATAATAGAGCACCAATCTAGAATACCAATTGAGAACTTCGAACAAGATCACTGTTGAAGAATACCGAATAATAATCCCGAAATAAGAACTTGGAATAACACCATATAAGAATTCCACATAAGAATACCGATAGAAAAAACCAAAGAAGAATTCCAATCAAGTATACCGAATAAGAATCTTCATATAGAAATCCAGAGGAAGAATGCCGAATAAGATCACCAAATAAGAATCCTAATAGTCAATACATAGTCATAAAGTAGCTTGACCCCTAATCGGAATTTCATATGCTTCAGCATCACATGCTACTCAGTTGCCAACTGATATAATGCACGTGCTAACTTTAATCGTATAAGGAAAACTCTCTACTCACTTTTTAGCATGTTGCACTCAAGGAGATATGATATCTAATTGGTTGGGAATAAGTAAGTTACCTTTCAATACTGACGCCGCCTCTGGCAATTCCTCTAAGTCCACTGCGTAGGCCTGAGCCTGAACTCGTTGCTGCTGAGATGCACTGCCCGCAAGTCTACCCTGGTAACGCTGGGTCATTGGCCGACCCTCAAACCTCTGATATCTAGGACAATCCTTCGCTCTGTGTTCGTTGCTGCCGCAACCCAAACATGTCCCTGCCTTCTTCTGACAGCTAGACTCGAGATGGCCTTTTCGGTGACAGAAAGTACAATATTTAACTTGATCCGCAGCACGATTCCCAAAAGAATCTAGCACCAAGGAAGTAACTGAACCATCTTGTTGAGCTCTCACTATAGTAGGCTTTTCTTGGGCATCCCTGACTGTGGTCAAACCCCATTCATTTTGCCATTTATGACAGTCCTTTTCATGCGTCGATTACTGCCACAACCTAGACATTTTCCCAATTTCTTCCAACATCCGGTCTCAACATGACCCTTCTTGGTACAGAAAACACAAAATGGAACATGAAGAGCAACACTATTACCCACGAAACCCTGAACTGAAGAAACCATTAAACTGCTCTGTTGTATCCTTATGACCATTGGCCTATTTTGCCTCTGGAGCTGACTCTGCCGACTTCGAGGATGAAAATATCTTCGCTGGTCCTGAGGCTATGAAGGCATTTTACTCGATTGACAGGACCCTGCACCTACCTTATTCTTTCCTTTCTCAACTCTTGTTGCAACAGTAGGGGATTCACCATACATGGAAAACTGAGAAAAAGTCAAGCTATCTCAAACTTCCAGCCTCAACCCTCGAATGAATCTCTGAATCCTCTTTTCAGTAGTTTGCACCATACCCGGAGCATAATGTGACAGATTATGAAATCGGGCCTCATACTGCGTAATAGATAGGCTACCCTATTTCAAAGATATAAATTCATTCCTACGAAGTCTTCCTCTGATTCCAAGAGCTCTGACAGTCATCCTTACTTCACCCAAAAGAGTCACCAGGAGTTATAACATATATACAATTATATCACATGAAGACAAGTACAACATAAAACAAAATTAACATATAAAAACAACATTATCACATAACGTACAATTCAGCACTTAAGAAGTCAATATCACGTAAATAGGTTATATCACATAATAAGTTATAAACCATTAAAGTCTCATAAACAACAAACTACACATAAGTCAAATTGATTATGTAATTCACATTAATCTCTCAAAGTACACTGAGCACCTAAAGCACATTGTTACACATAAGCAAGTTATAAACAATTAAAACCACATAAGTTCACTTAACACATAAGACATATTGATCACATAGAAAGTTAGTTACATAAGTAGATTAACCACATAAACATATTAACATGTAATTCACTTTACACTTAGTACATGCCTTCATGTTAAGACCACTACCCATATTCCGAGGATACCCCGGCTGACAGCTAATCAACCTTTGATACAACTTAATGTAACGCCACAACTCGACCCCCCTTACGATCAGTCAGGATACAACGGAATTTCGGTAGTATAACGACAGTAACACAGACATCAGGGCTTTAAACCAACCCTTTATAACTTTGTACAACCAACTCCAAAGATCAATAATAACTCCACAACTGTTTCAATAACATAACACAACCATGGCCATATATTAAACAACTATTCATCAGTTCATTCATAAATTATACGCCTCCGTTCCAACATTGACCATAGGACATATCATACATTTGCAAAATAGATTACAAGGCAGTTCAGTAACCTGATCACGTTCAAAAGGAAGACTATTAAACCAGATTTATATAAGCCTTTATCTTCAAGTAAGTTATACAACACAACATATTACAAAAACTAAGACAAACTCATGGAAACGACTCCAGCACATAAGATACGTCCACGTAAACCACATTCTCAGCTTCCTGAGGCACGTACCCGTAATCCGGTTCAGTAAGACTTGCTTGCAGATAACGAATGAGAGTGAACTTATATAAAACAAGCCCAATGAGGATTCGATAGATCTTTTAAAAGCATTTACTATACCACTTGGAAATCATCCTTTGAGTAGTAAACGCACAATGAACATCAATATCAATATAAGTACAACAAATACAATAATCAAACAATAAGGATACTCTAGTTTGTGTAGCTCCATATGCCATCACGATCTCAACCATCTTCTTGTAACTCACCATTACTCACACACTTGAGGTACCTCATCTAACCCCTCCCTCCATGGCACCTTCGCCCATGCGAGCTGGGGCTAGTCTATGATAGTCATGTCGTTATCAACCCGACATCCCAATGTTGCCCGAGAGGTGGCACACACTATCAAGACTCATGACAATAATAATAAGCATTCACATCTTGGAAGGACAACAAAAGTAGGTTGCCTATCTTCCGGCATCATCAATCATCAATCGGGTAACATCATTTCAATAACATAACATCAATTAATCAATTAACGTCAACTTAACATGCATTAAACCACACAACCAAACCCGAATCTATCCAACAACAACTCAAGATTCAACCACTCAAACACTACCCAAACAACCAAAGATAATATTTCAACATTTAAAGAAAGACTACACAGACGTCCAACAATTATAACTTACATTCTACTAATCCAATAACCTCCAAACCACTTTCTACCACTCACCCATTCATGCATCTATATTAGCCCCCTCGGAAACCAACCATAATCCACCTAAAACAAGCCCAACACCCATAATTTTGCCAAGCTCTAAGGTTGAAATTTTCGGACTTCCGCCACGATATCACAATCAAAATCTCGGTATTGCAACATTACTACCCCGCAAATAACAAACTTTTAGAAGCTATAACCAACCAATTCCAACCACTACAACAACAACTAATCAACAATAAGCCAAATTCTCAACTATAATACCCGAAAAATAAAAATACAAGCTACCACCATTCAAAAGTTATATAAATGCACATAAAAAATCCTTGGCATCTACTGAGCAATAATCTAACAACAATTTAGCATTTCATTGGATAAAAATTCAATTATATGAAAATGACACAAAATAGCATTTCGAGATCTAGAATTTTTCTCTCTCCTTTGATCCGAAACAAAGCTAGGATTGCGTGCAATAGTTGCCCAACAAGTAGAATCTAGCTCGGTTTGAAAAGATTCAGACAAAAACTAAGTTTTCTAGGCAAAATTTGTTTTGTAAAATAAAATGAAAAACTCTCCAAAATGCTCAAGGAACTCACGGCATTGTTTTTGTGTGTTTGTGGTGTTTGCTTTGTTTTTAATGCGTGTAGAGATTTTATATGCGCAAGTCAACAAAATATGAAAAAGTCAAAGTTGAACATTTAGTTAATTTTTTAGTATTTTTAATCTTTTAATTGTCTTTTAGACTATTTTTGCTCGCATATATGGATTTAACACTTAGACTATTTTAAGCAGCATATTTTTAGTTGACAAGGAGTTTCACATGCACACATTTACACCCGACTCGGTTAAAAACTCAGTTTTTGCAAAAGAAGGTGTAAAAATCCTTTTAAATTCCTAAGTCGATTCAAAATCCGTTTTGGTCAAACGCGGTTCTAATAATATTTGAGAGCTAGGTTTTCTAACACTTAAAAGATCAGTTTCAAAATTATAGCGGACGTGTTTCAAAAATACTATTCATAAAACTCGACGATAAAATTTCTGATGCAGTTTTTGATGAAAATTTCATGAATGCACACATAGCATGTAATAAGAATATAAATGATAGAATTAGCGCATTCTAACTCATATAACACATAAACAGGTCAAAACACGCAATTCTATGCAAATGTAAAATATGGGGTTTCACAAATGTATGGAACGTGTGCTTTATGCTTCGGCTGTTGGCAATCTCATGTATGTCATGCTATGTACAAAGCCTGATATTGCGTATGTTGTAAGCCTTGTGAGCAGACATCAGTCCGATTCAGGAGATGAACACTGGATGGCTGTGAAACATATCCTTAAGTACTTCTGAAGGACTAAGGACCTTGCACTGATTTATGGAGGACGAGAACTCCGGATAGATGGGTACACAGATTCAGATTTTCAATCTGATACGGATGATAGAAATTCTACATCCGGTTTTATGTTTGTTTGTAATGGAGAAACAGTAAGTTGGAAGAGTTCCAAGCCACCTGTTACTACTGACTCCACTATAGAAGCCGAGTACATTTCTGCATCCGATGTAGCAAAGGAAGTTGTTTAGATGAGAAAGTTCTTGTTAGAGCTAGAAGTGGTTCCTTCCATCGAGTTGCCAATACTGCTTTATTGCGACAACAATGGAGCTATTGCACAAGCTAAGGAACCTAGATCTTATCAAAAGTCCAAACACATTGAAAGGCGTTTCCATATCATTCGAGAAATAGTTGCTCAAAAAGATATAAGTCTGCAGAGAGTTCTTACATTAGAGAATGTAGCTGACCAACTTACTAAGCCCATGAGTCAATCGCAGTTGGAACGTCATCTTGAAAAGAAGGGAATGCGATACCATGTTGATATGCGCTGAAGGCTATATTTTATAGCATTAGTGCAGGTGGGAGATTGTTAGAGATATGCTATAATGCTATATAGTTAGATGACCTATGTAGGGCATTTTGATGTAAATCTGAATGGTATGATTGTTGGATGTTCATATTCTCCGTTCAATTATATGAATATGTCCTCAATGTTTTTTTGGGAAGAAGTATATTCTTAATGTGTTGAGAATTCGACTGCATGTTTCTTCGACATGATAAACATTCAAAAGAATTTATAGTCCTTAGATTATTCGACCAGGACTAGAATAATCAAGTACGGACTATCATATGTTGTTACCTTTGATTAACATAGAGATGTTAATGACAAAGGGTAGCGAGCGTTGAGCTACAACGGCATAAAGATGCGATTAACTTACATATGAATGATCGTTGGTGGAACGGATCATTGAATGTGACTGAAATGATGAAACTACGTGTCTTTGGATTAATAGTTTGTCATTCGTTGCAAATTGTGCAAATTAATCCTTTGACTTGAGAAATTACATCTGCCGGGTATATCAGGGGCTAAATCTTGCGTTTGGACAATGCTCGCCTTCTTTGAAGGTGAGATACGGCCTCTTGCAGTTTAGTCTTGTGATATGAGACCGATAGGTAATTGTCGAGATAGGATCTGTTAACCTCCGACAGTGAGGTGATGTCCTATGCGATCTAGTGTCGGTCGTTTGAAATGAGAAATCATCGGCCGGGGTAGTTGAATGATGGAAAGGTGTTTTTCCATAGATGTCATCTCTCATTCCACCGAATTAGATCTATGCATAGAATCATATAGCGGACTTAATCATTATATGGTCCCCACAACGATCGGGACATTTTAACAGAAGGATCGAACTGCACACTAATTTGCGACTATAAATAGGTTTGTTGGAATTTGACTTCGTTACTGTACATATTGTCATGATACGTTCGTTGCTAGCGTGTCACTCATGAACATGGAGGTATTATAGAAAATGACGAAGACATTTTTAGAGTCGATCCTTTATCGCTATACGTCATGAACCTAGAAAGTGACACACTTAGGATATCATGAATAAAGCATATTTGAGCTTAGTATTGAGTTGGAAACACGTTACGAAAACCTTGTTACGACTTCTCCTTCGTCTAAATGATAAGGTTCAGTGGACTTCTCACAACGTCACAGGTAGCAAACTGCCCACGTCGTCGTGATCGGATCACTACACCAGATCATTCAATCGGTAGGAGCGATAGGAGGTATGTACAAAGGGCAGGGATGTAGTCAATACGAGCTGATGACTCACGCTTACTAGGAATTCCTCGTTCAAGACCAACAATTGCAATGATCTATCCCCATCACGATAAAATTTCAAAGATTACTTGGGCTTGTCGGCAAGGCTATAGACTCGTTGAATACATTAGTGTAGCACGCGTACGGCCCAAAACATCTAAGGGTATCACATACCTGTTATTGCGTCAAACTTTCATGGCCTAAAAGGCCGTAGTCCTTCTAAGAAGCTAGCTGCGGAGGGATACCTTCGCAGAGCTAGTTAGCAGGCTGAGGTCTCGTTCATTAACAGAATCAACCAGACAAATTGCTCCACCAAGTAAGAACGACCATGCACCACCACCCATAGAATCAAGAAAGAGCTCTCAGTCTGTCAATCCTTACTATGTCTGGACCTGGTAAGTTTCCTCGTGTTGAGTCAAATTAAGCTGCAGGCTTCACTCCTGGATGGTATTTGATCATCTTCGAGCCCCCAACTTTCATTCTTGATTAATGAAAACATCCTTGGAAAATGCTTTAGCAGTTGTTCGTCTTTCATAAATCCAAGAATTTCACATCTAACTATGAAATACGAATGTCCCCAACTGTCCCTGTTAATCATTACTCTGATCCCGAAGGCCAACTCACTAGGATCGAAATCCTATAATGTTATCCCATGCTAATGTATACAGAGCGTAGGCTTGCTTTAAGCACTCTAATTTCTTCAAAGTAACAGCGTCGGAGGCACGACCCGGCCAGTTAAGGCCAGGAGCGCATCGCCGGCAAAAGGGATGAGACGACCAGTGCACACCTGTGGCAGATCGGCCGACCCGTCCGAAAGTCCAACTACGAGCTTTTTAACTGCAACAACTTAAATATACGCTACTGGAGCTGGAATTACCGCGACTGCTGGCACCAAACTTGCCCTCCAATGGATCCTCGTTAAGGGATTTAGATTGTACTCATTCCAATTACCAGACTCTTTGAGCCCGGTATTGTTATTTATTGTCACTACCTCCCCGTGTCAGGATTAGGTAATTTGCGCGCCTGCTACCTTCCTTAGATGTGGTAGCCATTTCTCAGGCTCCCTCTCCAGAATCAAACCCTAATTCTCCGTTACCCGTCACCACCATGGTAGGCCACTATCCTACCATCAAAATTTGATAGGAAAGAAATTTGAATGATGCATCGCCGGCACAAGGGCCGTGCGATCCGTCGAGTTATCATGAATCATCGCAGCAACGAGCAGAGCCCGCGTCGACCTTTCATCTAATAAATGCATCCCTTCCAGAAGTCGGTTTTTGTTGCACGTATTAGCTCTCGAATTACTATGGTTATCCGAGTAGTATATACCATCAAACAAACTATAACTGATTTAATGAGCCATTCGTAGTTTCACAGTTTGAATTAGTTCATACTTACACATGCATGGCTTCATCTTTGAGACAACCATATGACTACTGGCAGGATCAACCAGGTAGCATTCCTCACTGACGCCGGTGTCGCACGAGGCACGTCGTCCCCTATGGGTCGACAGCTCCAGATGAGCACATGACCGTCGCACGCAATTAGCGACGAACACTGATTTTGGGCTAAGAGAGGCCAAGGACCCCATACCTTCATGGTGTGTCGCATCTGAGAGATCGAGCGACGCCTCACAGGCCACGTGTGCTGCACTTGTTGGAGTGAACAGCGTGGAACACGGGACATGCTTAGGGATTTTCCCCACGTCATCCATGGAGGCAAACGCATGGCAAAAGATGGACGATGTGACTTTAGACTGCCTTCTTTGTAGGTACGTAACATAGGAAACCGACTGACTGACTGAGGCAATGTAAGCACTCGGCCTGCGAATGAAGATGCAAGTAGGGGCAGACGTCACTGCTCAAGCAGGGATCCAATCGACCCATACAAGCCGACCACCACTCACGCACTATCACATTCGCTATTCCCAGACCATCAAGCCGGTAACTGCCCCACCGTCTAGGCAAACGAAGCCCTTCAAGCAAACAGAACTGGCAAGATGGCTCGAGAACACACCGCTAGGCACGTTGAATTTCTGAGGGACAAGGGAAAAGGGACGGGAACGGCACGATGTGCATGACCAGGACATACGTCGCAAGCTTAGGAGCCCACATCGTGGTGCCCAACCAACAATCGAGTGCACACACTTGATGTACCAACCGAAAGCGGACTTCGAGCCCCTGCGGTGCTTGGATCGCCACGACAATAGACCACGTCCGTCGCGTTACGACTCAGCGAGGACCATGGCGTCGTGTGCTAGGAGATTCGCGCATCGCGCAGGCCCATAGGAATACACTGTCGGACGACTTCGAGGTAGCACGGTGCTTGGATCGCCACGACATTAAAGCTCTAGCCATCGTCTCATCGTAACGCTCGCGTCGTCACTTAACCAAAGCCAAGGTCGTGTGTTAGGCGATTCGCACATGCCCCAACCGACCCCTTGTATGTACCCGTATGCACAGAACGGGAATAGCAAACTACCTTCCTGCCCACGTGGTGCTTAGATCGCCACGACACTAGACCACGTCCGTCGCATTACGACTCATCGAGGACCTTGGCATCGTGTGCTAGGCGATTCGCGCATCGTACAGGCACGTCGAAACCCACAGGGGGATGGCTTCAAGGCCGCATGGTGCTTGGATCGCCACGACATTGATGCATCATCAATCGTCTCATTACAACGCTCTCGTCGTTGCTTAATGAAAGCAAATGCCATGTGTACTAGGCGATTCGTGCATCACAATTGCCTCCACCATCCCCCAAGAGCCACCCAAGCCCACGCAGTGCTTGGATCGCCACGACACTAGACCATGGCCGTGCGCATCCACTCGACAATGGCCATGGCTTCATGTGATAGGTGATTCACGCATCGCACAGGACCAACGACACGTCGGAAGACGGGAATGTCCCCCAACGTGTACCTAGCCGGCAGCACGGGGATGGCTAATTTTGTGCTTGGTTAACCACTCACCCCCTCATTAGCCATCCCAATGATGTCGACGGTGTTGCGACATCAAGATGGATAATGAGGGGCTAGGGAAGCCACCATGTTCCTCATTAGCCATCCTGGTGCAGCGCCGAGGGACATGCTGGGGGACGCGGGACGGGGGTGGCACGGCCCCAACGCACAGGTATGCAATGCAATACCTCAGCGTGATTCACTCGGTAGGCATTCCCGCCTACAATATAGCCCACGATATAGCCCACAATGTGCGACGAAGTGCCCACGACGTCCTCCCACATGGACCTCGAGCAGGGGCCTTGACACCACATGCCCCCCTATAGTACATTTAGATGCAAAAACCCAAGTGACAACAATAACGTACATTTTGCCAGAGATTCATAATGGGTATTTTACACTATAAATGGCCCAATGTGGCATGATCTTCGTACCCAACTTGCTCCTTATTGATAGCATATGATATCCAAATGCTTCAAGATTTTTTTATTCGAAAAAATATTTTTTAATATTTAATAATTGCAAAAATAGGGAAAAATCTGAAAAAATAGTAGAAAATTCTGAAAATTTTATATTAATTCATACATTAATTTGTTAAATGATATTCAAAAAAAAAATTCGGAAAATTAATTTTTAATATTTAAAAATTATGAAAAATAGGGAAAAAACAGAAAAAATACAAGAAAAATTAGAAAAATTTATATTAATTCATAAATTAATTTGTTTACATGATATTTGGCGTTAAAATTTTTTTAGATTAGATTGGGAACCCGATTTATCTAATTCGCCTCACAAATGTGACGAACTGTTTGTCGGACAAAGGAAAGGTTAAGTCTACTTCATAGATTCAAAAACCACTTGTAAAAGGACATCAATGTCCACATTTGTGTCATAATATTTTCCGCAAGCCCATTATCCCCGAATGCTTAACATTGCTCGTCGTGCACAACGTCCCCTAGTAGTGCTAAAGCCGTCCCTAAACATCCCCCATCGTCCCCCAAGCGTAACCCTATAGCGCCCCAACCGTGCCCCAACAGTGCCCAGCCGTGCCCCAACAGTGCCCCTTGAGAGCCCTTCGAGCACGCCATCGTGCGTTATGCGTGCCCCATGCGCGCACGAAGGTGAGGCACGGGTACCCCATGCACGCACCTTCGTGCCGCATGCGGGCCACATGGGCGAACCATTGGGACCCCCATGCCCAGCCCTCAGAGCCAATCCTTTTCTCGAAGTTACAGATCCATTTTGCTGACTTCCCTTGCCTACATTGTTCCATCGACCAGAGGCTATTCATCTTGGAGACCTGATGCGATTATAAGTACGACCGGGCATGGACGGCAGTCGGTCCTCTAGATTTTCAAGGGCTGCCAGGGGCGCACCACACACCGCGCGATGTGCGGTGCTCTTCCAACCGCTGGACCCTACCTCCGACTGAGCCATTTCCAGGGTGGGCAGGCTATTAAACATAAAAGATAACTCTTCCTGAGGCCCCTGTCGACATCTTAGGACTCCCTAACGTTGCCGTCAACCGCCACATCCTGGTTCTGGAATTTTAACCCGATTCCCTTTCGGTGCACGCGCGGAACGCGCTATTTGTCGGCCTTTCCTCAACCCTTAGGATCGACTAACCCATGTGTAAGGCCCGACCCTAAATAACGTGTCCTACCTCGATTTGTGTACCTTAGACCCAGAATCATATGATCGACCTCGAATTACGTGCCTTGTCTTGGTTTTCATACATGTCTCATCATATGTACCTTGACCTAAAATTATGTGCCCTAATCCTCGGCTTACGCACCCTGACTTCGATTTACGTGCGATACCTCAATTTGTGTGCGCTGATCTTGAACTGCGTGCCCTAACATAGGTTTAAGAGTCGTACTTTGATTTACGTGCATTGCATTGAATTACGTGCCTTGTATTGGTTTACGTGCATTTACCTAGGGTTATGTGCATTTACTTTGAATTTCGTGCATTTGCCTTATAGTATGTGCCTTACATCGTGATGCGTGCCCTAGACCTAGAAAAGCGTGCCTGTACGCTAATCAATAAAGAATCCTACACAAAGCACTAGACACTAAAATAATCCTACACAATCCATTAACCAATATTATATTCGTAATTCAAATTCTCTACAAACTCCACTAACAATAAAATAACACTAAACTATTCCTACATTTCCCACAATCTATTATTCTATACATAATTCAAACTCATCAACAAACATTCCTATATTTTATTCTACCTAGATTCCCTAATTACCCAACATTCCTATGACAACACAAGACACCATGCTACCTAGGATAGACAAAACAAAAACAATCTAGACACTTGACCAAGCTAATCTCGGCCAACAAGAAAATCCTACACAAACTAATATAATTTAAACACTCAGCATTCCTCACCAAACACAAGAAAGCATAAAAGAAATATTCCTACACACTACCCAACCCCCCTTTCTAGGCCTACTCACCCAAGGCATGCTAAAACAATTCAAAAAATGCTCAAATGACAAAAACAAATCAGCCTTGTAAGCCCAAGGCCAACACAAACACATGCCACCTAAAAAGAGCTTCTTCAATTACATTTTTTTTCCTCTCAAGCTCTCATTCTCTCTCCATTTAAACCATGGCTGCCTCTTGAGCTTCCAAGACCTCAAGCATGCTATCAAGACCTCTCCCAAGCTCGGCTATAGCAAGCAAAGCAAGAAAATTTCGCACAAGCTCACAAACTCATCATTTTCGGCCATAGGTAAGATTTGATGGTTTTCTTCCTTGTCTTTTGGTTTCACCCACATGCACACCTCCTACACAAGCTAAAAAAGCTAGGATTTAAGTAAAGCCAAGCCACCACTAGGCCAAAGCAAGGAAAGATGGCCTTTTGTGCATTTTCAAGAGCATTTGTGCATCTTCATTTATTAATTTGCTAAGGTGAGGGTTAAACTCTTTTAAAAGCTCTCAAAACTCACATGCATGCTCTCATATGGCTATATTTACCTCTGTAATTATTGTATATGTGTGTATATGAGGCAATCTACTAATGGATGACATGATAATGGCTAGAAACTTGAAGATATGTAAACACGTTTTTTTTGGTAGATTATTGACCATGTAGAGCGAAGTGCGTTGGCTTAGTAAACATTGATAAAAATGCATGCAAATTGGTAGGTCACTAGTTTTGTCAGTTCTGAACATTTTTTCGTAGAAATAGGCCAAGGCCAATTTTGACTCGAATACCTCCAAAATGGCCAAATATCGAAAGGTGTCTAAATCTAGAAAACTTGAAAATATGAAGTAGGTTCTGGCAGCTTTCTGACCTTGTGGAACGAAATAGTTTTGGCCTCGTAAACGATGTCCAAAATGCATGAACATATTTGGTATCCCACTAGATCGGTCGGTTCTGAACATATTTGGCAGAAATAGGCTAAGGCGAATTTTTGTGTTTCAAGGCCTCAAAAGTAGCAAATATCGAAATGTATACGAATCTGGACAGTTTTGTGTAGTCTCACGGTTTTGGCCATAACTCCTAAATCCGAACTCCAAATGCAGCGAGGTTTGTTCCTAGATTTAAAGAACTCATTAAGATTCAATTTTATATTTGGTTCACTGAAATTGGATATTATTTTCTTGGCTAATTGAATGTGGAAAAACAGACCATTGCTGTAAGGATTTTTGCTTGGTAATATGCTTTGAATCATGTGGTAACTTTACTTGTGGTATTGAATGCTGGGATTATGGAAATTAGAAGTTTTGTGGGCTATTGTGGTTGGTTGAGGTTGCTTAATTTGGTTGATGCATGGCTTGGATTCATTAATTGATGAATGGTTTGCTTAATCGCATATGCAAGCACGGAATTGAGGCCCTATCGCTTATGACTACTTGCTAAAAGATGATCCTGTGGTTAAATGTGTTCAATTTTGTGGTTAATAGGCTGCCCATAATTGTCCTTAGAGCTCTAAATATGATTCCCGATGATTGAAAGTTGATAAGTGAACTATTCTTGCTCTCAGTTTTGTATGAGTGTTGTTGCATGCTTGTATGATCTCAACACCTGATATATGAACCTGAAATGAGTTATATAAATTGTTTTATATGAAGTTACTTGGCTGACCGTTAAATGTTCATATGCCTCTAAGTGTTTTACAAAGTGAATATACATGTCAAGCATGCCTTGTATGTTTACTTATCGATATGTGAGCTTATAATTGCTTGGAGGCAACCTACTTTGTTGACCTCCTAATGTGAATTGTTAAAAGATATTCAATGGCTTATTTGAACATGATTACTTGGCTGCCCGGTAAAGTTTAATTGCTTTCAAATTGATATATGAAATGATTATATGTTCTTACAATGCCTTATGTGCCAATATATCAAAATGTGATCATATATTTGCTCGGAAAAAACCTACTTTGTTGACCTCCTAATGTGAAATGTTAAATGGCATAAATGGGCATTCCATACAAGGTTGCAACCATTCATTGTGGCATGGTAGCATTTCACGAATGCCGGGCGGCATAGTGATTGTCGGTGCTTCCGTGACTACCATGGTCTAATTCCCTCTCTCGCTTGGCATTCCACCCTCGGAGAGTTGGGTCGTTGGTTTGTTGTACATCCGGAGTACACCCATTTGGAGTGATAAGTGGATGATTGATGCCGGCTACAACAATGGTTATTGGAAATGAACTTGAAAGCAAAAGCATAATGTATCACTTGAACGGCAGGAACTAAGTGCTATGCGGGGCAAAGTGCTACACCCAAAAGTGGTGGGAGCTACCTCTTGAGCCCATAGGAGCTATCTCTAGAGTCCTGTACGTATCAAAACGTATCCTTTTTACTATGTGTTTAAGTACTCTCGCTTGGTTCCTAGAGGAACTTAGGGAGGAAAGACGGGTAAATATATTCATTTATATTTATGTTATGAAATGAACTTGCTTATTTCATATGACATGTTTTCAAAAGGGTTTTTCATAAGAGTAATCAGAAAAGAGTTTTTAAAACGTTATATGTTGTTCCCCCTCGCTGAGTTCATAAGGACTCACCCTCTTTTATCATCACAGGTGAAGAAGATTTGGAACAGGTACCCGAAGAGAATATGCATGTTGATGATTCCTTGGAATGATTACGTGTTTTATGTGCCTTGCTTGATAGTGGCTATTTTGTGAATGTTGTGTTTGCATTGAAGACTACTTATTTTGTTGATGTAAGTGACTCCGTTGTAATTTGGGTCTAATTTTGACTTGTACTGATTATAACTAGACGAACACTCTAATTGGTCGTTTTGCTATCACTATTTTGATTTAGTAACTATCATAGGCAACTGAAACATTAGGTGAAGATCAAATAGAATTAATCTATCTAATCTTACCCAGGTACTTACTCATAGGCTAAAGGATAACAGGTACTCGCGTAAAAGGGATTGCCAAATAAACGGAACATAGTTATCTTGTTAGGCTTGTTAATCAAATGAGACTTTTGAATTAGATCAATAGGCTTATTGGTTGATGATAAAATAGTCCTTAATGGAATTGGTTTAATGATTGGAATAATTGAGACGTTTAGAAAATTAGGTCAAACCAAATATCTTATAAACAGTCGTTATGCTGCCGGATTTTCGAAAAAACTTTTGGAGTTCTAGGCCAACGTTAAGCGTTAAAACATAACAAATGATTAAATAGGTGAAATAGCATAAATGAATTAGGTCATACCCTAGTCTAGCTATGACGCCCGAGATTTAGCCATGCATTCAATTACTATTGCATCCTTTGTTTGCGCATTTCCTTCTGTGCTTTATTAATTATCTTCTTTAGCTACTATTCATTCTGTTTTCAAACTACATTCTATTAGTTAATCAACATTTTTATTAAATCATATTAATTGTTAAAGTAGTGGGAAAAATGTGCAATTGAGCTAGAGGCGATAGGAGAACTTGTTTAGAAAATGTTTTTACTAGTTGAATGAATAGTGTTACGTAACTAACTTAGAGATTTAATTAGCTAGCCTATGTTTCACACCTTAGGCTCGTTTTAAAGCTAGAAACGCGCATTTAGAAGTCCACTTAAACACCCAAACATGACCCCACCTCAACTTAACCTTATATAACTATCCTAAGCTCACCAAAACACAAAACAAAAGAAAAAATTGGGCAGAAATACTGTAGCAGAGCCGAGAGTAGCTAGGAGAGGAGAAAATTTGATTTTTGCTCTTCAACTCTTCAATCCAAGCCTCCCCAAGCCCAGAGCAAGTAGTGTAGGGTGTGTGCAAGCTTCCTAGGTGCTCCTACGCGCATTGGTGAGGGATTTCACGGCTTATTTTCGCATTTCTAAATAGTTGCCATTTACTTGATTTGTTGAAAATGTGATCAAATGCTATTGTATTGGTTATCTATTCTATTATACCATGTATATGAATGCTAGAGAACATATTTGAGCCATCGTTTCACTTTTTAAACGGTTAGAATCGTTAGTTTGATTTATGAGGTGAATAGTGATATTTTTCTAGGGTTTTGTGAATTTACGCATTTTAACTTGATTCAATGCTCCTAATAGATGCCTTAGGTGTTAATGAAGGTAGTCTAATATCCCCGTGCACTTGCATTGCTCTAGAATCGCATAAAACGTGAAATAGTCGACTTTAACAAAGGGGTTTCGGGGTTAATGCGAATCCGGGTGGATTCGGGCTTCACTTCTAGTATTCTTAGGCTACCTAGGTGCTATAGAAGCTTTGATAACCCTTGTTTGAAGCCCGGATAAAGTATGTGTAGTTTAAAGCCAGATGAGGGATTTTAGGGCTTTCGGGGGAATTGCGGACGGTTGAATGAGTTAGAGGGTTGGAAGGGTTCCTTGAGGGTTAGTTAGAAGGTTGGGAGAGTTTTCCTTGAAAATTGAATCATTAACTTTGGTTTGGAAGAGAAATAGTTTGAAAAACAAAGGGGTTTAGGTGCAATTTCGGTTGACTCACGCTTCTAAGCCCATAGCATGACTTCTTGGGTGTTTATATGTGGTTTCAAGTTGATTTGGAACTTTTGGTATGATTCTATACTTATCTTGTATATGTCCCTTTGTAAAACTGCTTATTCGCTCTTATAATTGTTTCTATTCTAACTGCATCGAGGTCAACCTACTTTGTTGATTCTCCTATGTGTTATTGCTATATTATTGATATTAACTTGCCATTGTAAAGTGCATTGCATAGTGGTTGCACAACCATAGTGTCAGGGGCGGATGTGTTGAATATCGACTGGGCGGCAGAAGGCTTGCCAGTAGATATTCAAACTCCGTGCTCTATTCCCTCACTCGCCTGGTCCGGAGATTGCCAGGGGGTGTTGGGTCGTAGGATTATCGGGGTACATCCGGAGTACACCCACTGGAGTGTTTGGGGTTATGCCGGCTTATCGTGATCGTGATCATGCTTCGTGGATCGTGAATGAAGACCAGTGAAGATTGGTGTATAAGGGTTATGTGAAATGTATCCTTTCAAATGTGTGGTTATTTAAGCTATCATTGTTTCTTTAATTGTCTAATTGTTATTGTTGTTTAACTGTATTACATGTTGCATTGCACGCCCCAGGACTATATCCCTCACTGGGTAACAGTGGTTGCTCATACCTCGATATATGTTTCAGGAGACGCAGAGGGTGACCCCCAGCTTGTTGAGGTAGTAGTGGAGGAGGAAGAGGTGCAGATAGAGCCTTTACCCTAGTTGCTGTGTGTTGTTATGAGGTGGTTGTGCCTTCTTGTTTCTATTTGGTACTTGTGTATCTATTTTGTGGCCTAAGGGCTATGTTTATGTTGGTTGTTGTAAGAAGTTGAAGGATAGTTGGTTGTAGTGTAGAATTGGGAACCTATGTCTTGTAATAACTTATGTTTCTGCTTTTATTCACTTTGCATGCTTGGGAGTGAATGGCTTAATGTAGATATGTTTTATCTTCTAAGTAGGTTTTAATATTATCCTAGAATGACATGGCTATTAGCCTATATTGTAAACAAGTTACTTGCATGCTTGTGTGGTTTTGGAACTGTTGTTGCTTCAAGGCTCAGATGGCCTTGAATCTTTAAATATATAACCATGAAAAGTTTATTTACCTTGTAGTTACCTTATTTGAGAGTTTACAGGTTTTCATAATATCCACGGTACAGGGGAGACTCTGTCCGTGTATCGGGTCAGGACTTAACTTTTAGCTTGGGGGTTGAGTCGGGGTGTGACATTTAAGTGGTATCAGAGCTATTAAATGCATGAAGTCGGGTTAATTTTCTCGGTCTGTGGGTAGAGAGGTATATTATGTGATTGCGTGATTACATGAATTAAGGATTACTTGTTTGGTCAAGTGAAATTTGATTGGGTAATGAACATGCTAGCATGAAAATAGAATGTCAAGAGCCTAGAATGTCAAGTATGATCTAATGACTTGTATGTACTTCATGAATGTAGGATACTTACCTGAACTTCTATAAACTTGACTTTATGTGAATCTATATGAACTTTTCTTTATGTGTTTACTTATAAATTGCATACATACACATATATACCTATCATAACACTTTGCATTCTAGCTATTCGAGATGGGGCCCCGCCGTCGTACTGAGAATCAGAATGTCGATAGAGAACCGGCAGAGGCTCATGGGCAAGAAGCCGGATTGGCAGGTAATGCGCCCCCAGTTCAGGAACCGAGTACGGCACAAATCTTAGCCACAATGGCCACTGCTATGAATACCATTGGCCAGTTCGTGACACAGCAGAGTCAGACAGGGGTTGCTGGAGGTAATCAGGCTGCAAGAGCCAGGGGTAGTGCTACTACCGGAGGTAATTTGTATGACCGGTTTATTCATCATAGGGCCTACACTTTCTTTGGAGAACCGGATGATATGAAGGCTGAAATGTGGTTGAGAAAGTTTGAAAGGGTGGCTGCAATACTCGAGTGTCATGATGATAGGAAGATCACTTATACCACATTCATTCTAGAAGGTGACGCTGAAGATTGGTGGCGTACTATCAGTGAGAAATGGGAAGTCGAGAGGGTTCATCATTCGTGGGCTGACTTCGTCCGAGAATTTTGAGACAAGTACATATCAGTGGTTGCCCATGAGAGGCGTCAGACGGAGTTCATAAACTTAAAACAGGGAGGTATGACAGTGGATCAATATGAGGCAACTTTTACCAGGCTTTCCCGTTATGCGCCAGCCTTGATACAACCAGAGGACATGAAGATCCAGAGATTTATCCTGGGATTGAGAAGGGATATTATGCTAAATTTGTCTATGAATGATTTCCCTAATTATGCTGCAGTAGTCCAAGCCGCCTCGAGATATGAAAAACGCAAGGCCGATGTGTTAGCCGAGACCAATCAATCAAGTAAGCGGTTTCAGTCTCAAAGTCAGGGGTAGCAGGGACAGGCTATATCAGTTGGGTAGAGTCCACAGCCGAGGCAGACTCAGAGTTATATAGGGCCTACTCAGACTCAGGCATGACCAGTTCAGAGTCGGACTCAGAGTCAATTCCGTCCAGCAGTATCTCGTTCGCAGCAGGGTAGTTCAGCTACCTCTACTTACAGAGCTCCTTCGTGAAGCACTGCTCTAAGACGTCACCAGCAGTGCAGCTTCTGTCAGCGGCAGGGCCACACTGAGGATGTTTGTTGGAAGAAACAGAACAAGTATACAGGTTGCGGCAGTGATCAGCACAGGGTTAAGGACTGTCAGAAATTTAAGAACCTTAGGGGTCAGACATCAGCTCAGAACTCTCAGACCAGGGCACCAGCTGCACCACCACCACCACGAGGTCAGGCCCGTGTATTTGCTTTGGATGCTGAGGAGCTTCCGGATACGACCGCTGTGGTAGAAGGTATTTTTCTTCTTAATGATCAATCAGTTAAGGTTTTAATTGATTCCGGGGCTTCGCATTCATTTATTACACCTATTTGTGCACAAAATGCTAAGTTGAAACATGATAAATTGTTGCATGATATTGTGGTTTACACTCCTATGGGGCCGAAGTTTGTCACCAAATCTATCTGCAAGGCATGTAATATTTATATTCAAGGTCGTGTTTTTCCTGCCGATTTAATTATTCTACCTTTCCGCGACTTTGAAATTATATTGGGGATGGACTAGTTAAGTAAATATTATGCCCAGCTTGATTGTAAAAAGAAGATTGTGTATCTAGAAATGCCCGACCAGCCTGTACTTAAAATAGTTGGTAATAGAAAATCTACGGGAACTCCTATTATTTCTTCTATTAGAGCATCTAAATTATTGAGCAAAGGTTGTGAGGCTTATCTTGCATATTTGATTAATCAACCTGTGGATCAATTGAAATTGAATGATATACGTATCGTGAGGGAGTTTCCGGGGGTTTTTCCTGAGGAATTACCTGAGTTACCGCCTGATAGGGAGATAGAGTTCATGATTGACTTATTGCCGGGGACTTCACTTATCTCTAGGACTCCGTATAGAATGGCTCCACCTGAATTGCAGGAATTGAAAGTTCAATTGCAGGGCTTGCTTGAGAAGGGATTCATTCTGCCGAGTTCTTTACCTTGGGGTGCGCCAGTCCTATTTGTTAAAAAGAAAGACACATCTCTTCGCTTATGCATTGATTAGCGGGGTCTTAATCAGGTAACCATCAAAAATAAATATCCTTTGCCTTTAATTGAAAAGTTATTTGATCAGTTGCAAGGCGCCAAGGTATTCTCTAAATTCGATCTGAGGCAAGGCTGTTATCAGCTGAGGATTAAGAAAGATAATGTTCCTAAGACTGCTTTCAGAACTCGATATGGCCATTATGAGTTTGTTGTCTTACCGTTTGGTCTTACTAATGCTCCCGCCACATTCATGGACTTAATGCAGAGGGTATTCCGTCCTTATTTGGACCAATTTGTGGTTATCTTCATTGATGATATTCTTGTTTACTCTAGATCTGAGGCAGAACATGAACAGCATCTCAGAATTGTGTTGCAGACTCTTCAAGAGCATCAGTTATTTGCAAAGTTTAGCAAATGTGAATTCTGGCTTAAGTAAGTTGCTTTTCTTGGCCATATTATCTCGCAGGATGGTATTTCTGTTGATCCAGCGAAGATTGAAGTGGTGTTATCTTGGAAACGACCTGAAACTGTTACAGAGATTCGTAGCTTCTTTGGTTTAGCTGGGTATTATCGGAGATTCGTCAAGGATTTCTCTAAGATTGCAGGGCCTTTAACTCAACTTACTCAGAAGAAAATAGTATTTAACTAGAGTGATAAATGCGAGGCCAGCTTCCAGGAATTGAAGAAGAGATTGACTACAACTCCTATTCTTGCTTTACCTGAGGGTTATGATAATCTGGTGATCTATAGTGATGCTTCGAAGGAAGGTCTGGGTTGTGTATTGATGCAGAATGGATGGGTTATTGCTTATGCTACCAGGAAACTGAAACCTTATGAACTCAACTATCCGACTCATGATCTTGAGCTTGCAGCTATCATTCTTGCATTAAAGAAATGGCATCATTATCTCTGGGCCAACAAGTTTGAAATCTTTACAGATCATAAGAGCTTGAAATATCTGTTTTCACAAAAAGAGTTGAACATGAGGCAGAGGCATTGGCTGGAATTACGTGAGGACTATAACTGCACTATTAACTATCTTCCGGGTAAGGCCAATATTGTTGCTGATGCTTTGAGCCGAAAGGCTACTGTTGCTAGCTTGATTATCAAGAATTGGGAATTCATGGAAGAATTATGCTTATGGAAGCCTAGTACTTCAAATTCTGGTATTCAATTCGCAAGTTTGCAGATTCAATCTCTATTATTATCCAGGATTTGAGAAGCTCAACAGACTGATCTTCAATTGTTGAAAGTCTTAGAGAATTCTAAAGGGGGAGAGTCGGATTTCAAACTGCACGACGATGGTATTCTCAAATTCAAAGGTAGAATTTATATTCCGAATAATCCAACTCTAAATAAGGATATTCTTGCTGAGGCACACAGTTCTAGATATACTATTCATCCAAGCAGTACTAAAATGTATAAAGATTTAAAGCAAAGCTTCTAGTGGAATAATATGAAGAGAGAAATTGCTGACTTTGTTGCTCGATGTCTTACTTGTCAGAAAGTTAAAGCAGAATATCATAGGCCTGCAGGGTTGTTGCAGCCTTTGGCTATTCCTGTTTGGAAGTGGGATCATATCACCATGGATTTCGTCTCTGATTTACTGAGGTCTTCGAAAGGTAATGACTCAGTTTGGGTTATTGTGGATAGATTGACCAAGACTTCTCATTTCATAGCTAAAAAGAAGATTGATTCTCTTGATAAGCCAGCAGAGTTGTATATTAAGAATGTTGTTAGACTTCATGGAATTCCAAAGAGCATTGTGTCAGATAGAGATCCCAGATTTACATCTCAGTTCTGGTAGAAGATTCAGAAAGCTTTGGGCACGACTTTGAGTTTCAGTACAGCTTATCATCCTCAGACAGATGGTCAATCCGAGAGGACTATCTTAATCCGAGAGGATATGTTACGGGCTTGTATTCTGGACTTCGGTAAGAGTTGGGAGAAGTATTTGTCACTCGCAGAGTTCGCCTATAACAATAGTTATCAAGCTACTATAGGTATGGCACCTTATGAGGCACTATATGGGCGTAAATGCCGGTCTCGTCTCTATTGGGATGAAGTTGGTGAAATGAACACGTTTGACCCTACTCTCTTACCTAAAATGAACAAAATGATTGATCATGTGCAGCTTATCAGAAAAGAATGCTTACAGCACAAAGCCGGCAAAAGAGTTATGCAGATAGACGCCGTCGTGATCTGAAATTTGCTGTAGGGGATCGAGTATTTATGAAAATCTCTCATCGCAAAGGTTTGATTCGGCATGGTAAAGGGGGTAAACTCAGTCCTCGTTATGTGGGACCATTTGAGATAACTGAAACCATTGGGGAATTGGCTTACTATCTAGCTTTACCTCCTAGTCTGGGCAGAATTCATAATATCTTCCATGTATCTACGCTTCAGAAGTATCAGCCTGATCCTTCTCACATACTTGAGCCAGAGCCTTTAGAGATCAGTGAAACTTTGACCTACACAGAGAAACCTCTTCGGATTGTAGATCAGAAAGTTCAGGAGCTGAGGACTAAAAGCATTCCGATGGTTAAAGTTCTATGGGATCATAACGATGTAGAGGATGCGACGTGGGAGAGAGAGGATTAGATGCGGGAGCGATATCTAGAGTTATTTGCCGAATCATGTAAGAATTGCGTGGACACAATTAGTTTAAGGGGAAGAGGATGTGACGCCCGAGATTTAGCCATGCATTCAATTACTGTTGCATCCCTTGTTTGCGCATTTCCTTTTGTGCTTTATTAATTGGCTTATTTAGCTACTATTTACTCCGTTTTCAAACTGCATTCTATTAGTGAATCAACATTTTTATTAAATCATATTAATTGTTAAAGTAGTGGGAAAAATTTGCAATTGAGCTAGAGGTGATAGGAGAACTCGTTTAGAAAATGTTTTTAGTAGTTGAATGAATAGTGTTACGTAACTAACTTAGAGATTTAATTAGCTAGCCTATGTTTCACACCTTAGGCTCGTTTTAAAGCTAGCAACACGCATTTAGAAGTCCACTTAAATACCCAAACATGACCCCACCTTAACTGACCTTATATAACTATCCTAAGCTCACCAAAACACAAAACAAAAGAATAAAATTGGGCAGAAATACTGTAGCAGAGCCGAGAGCAGCTAGGAGAGGAGAAAAATTGATTTTTTCTCTTCAACTCTTCGATTCAATCTACTCCAAGCCTAGAGCAAGTAGATTAGGGTGTGTGCAAGCTTCCTAGGATCTCCTACGCGCATTGGTGAGGGATTTCACGGCTTATTTTCGCATTTCTAAATAGTTGTCATTTTCTTGATTTGTTGAAAATGTGATCAAATGCTATTATATTGATTATCCATGCTATTATACCATGTATATGAATGCTAGAGAACATATTTGAGCAATCGTTTCGCTTTTTAAACGGTTGGAATCGTTAGTTTGATTCATGAGGTGAATAGTGATGTTTTTCTAGGGTTTTATGAATTTGCGCGTTTTAACTTGATTCAATGCTCCTAATAGATGCCTTAGGTGCTAATGAAGGTAGTCTAATAGCCCGGTGCACTTGCATTGCTCTAGAATCGCATAAAACGTAAAATAGTCGACTTTAACAAAGGGCTTTCGGGGTTAATGCGAATCCGGGTGGATTTGGGCTTCACTTCTAGTATTCTTAGGCTACCTAGGTGCTATAGAAGCTTTGATAACCCTTGTTTGAAGCCCGGATAAGGTATGTGTAGTTTAAAGCCATAAGAGGGAATTTGGGGCTTTCGGGGTAATTGCGGGTGTTTGAATGAGTTAGAGGTTTGATAGGGTTCCTTGAGGGTTAGTTAGAAGGTTGGGAGAGTTTTCCTTGAAAATTGAATCATTAACTTTGGTTTGGAAGAGAAATAGTGTGAAAAACAAAGGGGTTTAAGTGCAATTTCGGTTGACTCATGCTTCTGAGCCCTTGGCATGGCTTCTTGGGTGTTTATATGTGGTTTCAAGTTGATTTGGAACTTTTGGTATGATTCTATACTTATCTTGTATATGTCCCTTTGTAAAACTACTTATTTGCTTATATAATTGTTTATATACTAACTGCATCGAGGTCAACCTACTTTGTTGATCCTCCTATGTGTTATTGCTTATATTATTGAAATTAACTTGCCATTGTAAAGTGCATTGCATAGTAGTTGCGCAACCATAGTGTCAGGGGCGGATGTGTTGAATATCGGCTGGGCGGCAGAGGGCTTGCTGGTGGATATTCAAACTTCGTACCCTATTCCCTCACTCGCTTGGTCCGGAGATTGCTAGGGGGTGTTAGGTCGTAGGATTATCGGGGTACATCCGGAGTACATCCACTGGAGTGTTTGGGGTTATGCCGGCTTATCGTGATCATGGTTGTGGTTCGTGGATCGTGAATGAAGACCAGTGAAGATTGGTGTATAGGGTTATGTGAAATGTATCCTTTTAAATGTGTGGTTATTTAAGCTATCATTGGTTCTTTAATTGTCTAATTGTTATTGTTGTTTAATTATATTACCTGTTGCATTGCACGCCCCGGGACTATATCCCTCACTGGGCAACAGTGGTTGCTCATACCTCGATATATGTTTTAGGAGACGCTGAGGGTGATCCCCAGCTTGTTGAGGTAGTAGTGGAGGAGGAAGAGGTGCAGATAGAGCCTTTGCCATAGTTGCTGTGTGTTGTTCTGAGGTGGTTGTGCCTTCTTGTTTCTATTTGGTACTTGTGTATCTATTTTGTGGCCTAAGGGCTATGTTTATGTTGGTTGTTGTAAGAAGTTAAAGGATAGTTGGTTGTAGTGTAGAATTGGGAACCTATGTCTTGTAATAACTTATGTTTCTGCTTTTATTCACTTTGCATGATTGGGAGTGAATGGCTTAATGTAGAATGTTTTATCTTCTAAGTAGGTTTTAATATTATCCTAGAATGGCATGGCTATTAGCCTATATTGTAAACAAGTTACTTGCATGCTTGTGTGGTTTTGGAACTATTGTTTGCTTCAAGGCTCGGATGGCCTTGAATCTTTAAATATATAACCATGAAAAGTTTATTTACCTTGTAGTTACCTTATTTGAGAGTAACAGGTTTTCAGAATGTCCACGGTACAGGGGAGACTCTGTCCGTGTGTTAGGTCCAGACTTAACTTTTAGCTTGGGGGTTGGGTCGGGGTGTGACACTAGCCTTCATAGGTCGGGTTGGGGCATGACACCTTATTAGAATGGCATCAGAGCGTAGTTTTCGCATTAGTCGGGTTCAACTCTCGGACCGTGGGTAGAAGCCCTAAGGTAATTATGATGTTTTGTTTATATGTGTTAATGTGTACTAATGTGCTTCAATTGCTTTGAGCATTGAATATTATGTACCTTTGTGGACCATATGTATTATGTGTCATGTGCACACCGACACGTTAGTGTCGTCGATAATGCATGCTTGCTTTTATACTCATTCCTTGATACATGTGGATGTTATATGACCATTACTAACTATTTATATACATAGATAGTTAGGATTAGGACTTTCAGGGAAGTGAATTTATGCAGGAAGAACGAAAAGGCTTGGTTAGAGATTTCTCGCATCTTCACAAGTACTCGATGGATCATATGTATTATTGGATATGCATATATAAAATGCGTAGCACAGGTATAATTGTTGAGGTAAAGTTATCTCCTTATCTTTGGAATACCCATACTAGTGATTAAGTTATCAATTTTATGGCTATGAAGTTCTTGATTATGTTAAACTGTTCTTCCAATTGTGGTTCAATTATAAAGGTTAATGACATACAACTTTCCTTAAGACATAAGAGGATACTATTGGACATGTGGAGTAGTACATATATATTCATATGCTTATAATGGAAGTTTGACTTAGGAGTTGCTTTTGAATCAAATTCTTATATCTTAAATTGGTGTAATAGACTATTTAAATGATTGAATCCTTACTTGATTGGAATTAACCATTGATGATTCTTTAGTATAACAAGATATAGGGATGTTGGAATCAAGGAATTAAGGTAGCTAGAACTTGTGTTCGGAAGACTACACCTAAAATGTTAGGTTGAATAGAAGTGAAGGTATTAAATTACGCATTAGATTACTAACGTTGCTAAAGGTCCTAAGTTGGATATTGGTGGTATTAAGAATCATGGTATTAATTTGGTGCCCCTCTAATTTAGTTGTGGTTATGCAAAGTAAGTCATTCTACACACTCGTTATTTGGATACCCTAGAGGATGTTAGGAAGTATATATCCCTAAGTAATACCGATAGATCTAGTATGTAAACCATAGAAATGAGATTAAAGCATTCGGCTGCAAAGTGGAGTCGTTAGGGTATGATTAGTAATCCTAAATAGCTAATAGTGAGTATGTATGATGATTCATGGTAAACCCTAGGACCTAAGGTCAATGAGTCTTGATGCTCTTACCTAGTTGAACATGTAAATGAGGAGAGTAAGATTTCATATAGTTAAGATGGAGACGGATTAGAGTCATGATGACCCAAGAGACTACTGTTAGACAATCGTATTTATGTGCACCGTTTCACGTCTAGAAACTAGCGGTTGGTAGACTTGGAATCGTGGTCGTTGAATAGAGGGTGGATCTTGTAGTGATAGTTAAATGAGGGGTTGAATACTTTTGAAGTTCTATTAGATTATATTGAAGGATGCCTTGTGGTCATAATTCTTATGTTGACACAGCCTTGAAGTTATTTCGTGTAACAAGCTACTTGGATTAGTACGGTGAGTATTTTATGAGCTAGATCATTTCGGTACCCATTTATAGTCCTAAGATTGATGATGTACGGCCGGTAACCTAGTGGAGCATTGATGTCACTTACATGGCTATGGCCTTAGCTTAGTAACACTAATGTTGAAGATATATTGACGGGCGTTAAGTGTTCGAAGGAATGACTAAATCGCTAAGTGAGTAGGACTATTGTCTTCTTAAGTATGACGTAACATTGGATTGAGGTGAGTGAAATTTATTTGAGGTCGAAACTATTCGCCTTAGGAGTCTTGGTTAAGATTAAAAGAATTCTTAAGCCTCGTGACTTGAAGATAGAGATTTGAATAAGGAAATAAATTGTGGATCACAATCTGATGAAATTTACTTGTAAGAATTGAACTAGTGCAACATGATTAGTTTCCCATGTAATTTCGATGGCGATTTGTTGGTGGTACTTAATAAACCTTCAAGTTTGAGTTTAAGGAATCTCAATGGTCTTTCTCCTTGATTATGAGCGTGAAGGTTAACGAAGCTGGGAAAGGACGTTAGTGAATAGGAGCTTGTAACCGGGAGACTAGTCATTAGAAGATTTGCTAATCTAATGTACCCACGAGAAAGGACTATGATACTATTGATAGATGACGACTTAAGATGGATTAGTTTGTTTGGTGAGTTCAACCTGAAAATAGGGTCGTATCGTGGAAATGATCCATAACATGTGTATGTCCTACGTGCTGACAATTTTGAAGCTAGTGCATAGGATATGTAAATCGGATATAGACGTATCATCCTGAACTTAGTGTATGTCATCATAGGATCGTGGTATTATTGTGATATTCCTTTTGAGGTATGAACACAGGTCACACCGAATTAAATGATTGGAGAAACGTAGGAGGTGAATTGGTTGTGGTAAGAAAGATCACAGAATGCGGGGCGAATCGAAGTGGGAAAATAACTAAGGTCAGAATCCATCTAAATGAACTCAACAAGTAAGAATGAATTTCGAGACGAAATTCTTTTAAGGAGGGGAGGATGTGAGGTCTGACCCCGAATAACGTGTCCCACCTCGATTTGCATGTCTTAGACCCAGAATTATATGACCGACCTTGAATTATGTGCCCTATCTTGGTTTTCGTGCATTCCTTATCATACGTGCCTTGACCTAGAATTGTGTGCCCTAATCCTCGGCTTACGTGCCCTGACTTCGATTTACGTGCGATACCTCAATTTGTGTGCACTGATCTTGAACTGCGTGCCTTAACATAGGTTTAAGAGTCGTACTTTGATTTACGTGTATTGTATTGAATTACGTGCCTTGTATTGGTTTACGTGTATTTACCTAGGGTTACGTGCATTTACTTTGAAATTCGTGCATTTGCCATATAGTATATGCCTTACATCGTAGTGCGTGCCCTAGACCTAGAAAAGCGTGCCTGTACGCTAATCAATAAAGAATCCTACACAAAACACTAGACGCTAAAATAATCATACACAATCCACTAACCAATATTATATTCCTAATTCAAATTCTCTACAAACTCTACTAACAATAAAATAACACTAAACTATTCCTACATTTCCCACTATCTATTATTCTATTTATAATTCAAACTCATCAACAAACATTCCTATATTTTATTCTACCTAGATTCCCTAATTTCCCAACATTCCTATGACAATACAAGACACCATGCTACCTAGGATAGACAAAACAAAAACAATCTAGACACTTGACCAAGCTAATCTTGGCCAACAAGAAAATCCTACACAAACTAATATAATTTAAACACTTAGAATTCCTCACCAAACACAAGAAAGCATAAAAGAAATATTCCTACACACTACCCAACCCCCCTTTCTAGGCCTACTCACCCAAGGCATGCTAAAACAATTTAAAAAATGCTCAAATGACAAAAACAAATCAGCCTTGTAAGCCCAAGGCTGACACACACACATGCCACCTTCAAAGAGCTTCTTCAATTACATTTTTTCCTCTCAAGCTCTCATTCTCTCTCCATATCGACCATGGCTGCCTCTTGAGCTTCCAAGACCTTAAGCATGCTCTCAAGATCTCTCCCAAGCTCAGCCATGGCAAGTACAAGCAAGCAACATAGCAAGAAAACTCACACAAGCTCACAAACTCATCATTTTAGGCCATAGGTAAGATTTTATGGTTTTCTTCCTTGTCTTTTGGTTTCACCCACATACACACCTCCTACACAAGCTAACTAAGCTAGGATTTAAGTAAAGCCAAGCCACCACTCGGCCAAAGCAAGGAAAGAGGGCCTTTTGTGCATTTTCAAGAGCATTTGTGAATCTTCATCTATCAATTTGCTAAGGTGAGGGTTAAACTCTTTTAAAAGCTCTCAAAACTCACATGCATGCTCTCATATGGCTATCTTTACCTCTGTAATTATTGTATATGTGTGCATATGAGCCAATCTACTCATGCATGGCTTGATAATGGCTAGAAACTTGAAGATATGTAAACACATTTTTGCTGGCAGATTACTGACCTTGTAGAACGAAGTGCTTTTGGCTTAGTAAAAATTGCTAAAAATGCATTAAAATTGGTAGGTCACTATTTTTCTCAGTTATGAACATTTTGTGTAGAAATAGGCCAAGCCCAAGTTTGACTCTAAGACCTCCAAAATGGCCAAATGTCGAAAGGTGTCTAATTCTGGAAAACTTGGAAATATGAAGTAGGTTCTGGCAGCTTTCTGACCTTGTGGAACAAAATAGTTTTGGCCTAGTAAACGATGTTCAAAATGCAGGAAATTTTGTATCCCGCTATATTGGTCAGTTCTGAACATATTTGTCAGAAATAGGCTAAGGCTAATTTTGCGTTTAAGGGCCTCAAAAGTAGCAAATATCGAAATGTGTACGAATCTGGACAGTTTTGTGTAGTCTCACGGTTTTGGCCATAACTCCTAAATCCGAACTCCAAATGCAGTGAGGTTTGTTTCTTGATTTAAATAACTCATTAAGATTCAATTTTATATTTGGTTCACTGAATTTGGAGATTATTTGCTTGGCTAATTGAATGTGGAAAAACAGACCATTGCTGTAAGGATTTTTGCTTGGTAATATGCTTTGAATCATGTGGTAACTTTACTTGTGGTATTGAATGCTGGGATTATGGAAATTAGAAGTTTTGTGGGCTATTGTGGTTGGTTGAGGTTTCTTAATTTGGTTGATGCATGGCTTGGATTCATTAATTGATGAATGGTTTGCTTAATCGCATGTGTGAGCACGGAATTGAGGCACTATCGCTTATGACTACTTGCTAAAAGATGATCCTATGGTTAAATGTGTTCAATTTTGTGGTTAATAGGCTGCCCATAGTTGTCCTTAGAGCTCTAAATATGAATCCCGATGATTGCATGTTGATAAGCGAACTATTCTTGCACCCGGTTTTGTGTAAGTATCGTTGCATGCTTGTATGATCTCAACACTTGATATATGAACCCGAAATGAGTTATATAGCTTGTTCTATATGAAGTTATTTGGCTGCCCGTTAAATGTTCATATGCCTCTAAGTGTTTTACAAAGTGAATATACATGTCAAGAAGATGCCTTGTATGTGTTGGCCTGAAAAGTCTATAATATTTATTTTGATAATAACAAAACATCTTAATTGTGCTTTAACATATTTTTTTGTAAGACCTTCATTCCAAAGCAAGTCTACATCAACACTAGATCAAGTTGTGTTAATCAAGAGTAGAAAGCTTTTCGGATCAAAGACCAAGCACTATCAAATTGTATCCAAGCCCTAAAGAATTCAAGTTTTTGACTCGAAGATAAAGAGGGAGTCACAAGGAAGGAGAAGTGGTGACATAAGGGGTACCGGCCTTAAAAGTTGTCGCTTTCCTAAGTATGATTTGTATCGCTCAAAATTTCTCAAAAAAAATGTATTCTTATTTCAAAATCTTTCGTAGAAAAAAAAAATATTTTCTATTTCAAACTCTTCCTTTTGAAATCATTTTATAAAAATACCTTTCAACTAGTTTGAAATTTTTTGGGATGTTAAAAAAATGCTAAGATATCTCCTTTTCAATAAGCCCAAATATTTCTAGGCTAAAAATACATTTTCAGCATTATTTTTGGCATCCGGGCGTTACCAGCATTTTTCGGTCGCCCGGATAGAAGGTGCAACGCCCGGCAGAAAAGTCCTTTCCGGGCGATACACGCTATTTTCGGGCGCCCGGATCAGTGCCTCAGCGCCCGGATGAGTTAACGGGAAAATCCAGAAATCTTGCTTAAAATCCGATTTTTGTTTAATCTTTCCTTCTTTTTAAGCCATGCCTTCTCACCTTCAAAATCATCTCTCCAGGCCATAATTTTCAGATTTTGAAAAGAGCTTTCATATCATTCCTATTGACAAATCTTGAGCTATCATTATCATATCTTTTGAGCATTCAAAGGCATTTTTTCAAAGTGTAATATCAAACTCAAATAGGAGTTGCAATTGTCATTTTTTCTATCACATAATCTTGGTAATACATTCTTTCACATAGATTGAGAGAATCATTGTGAGAAGAAGTATTGTAATCCTTTGTGGACTCAAAGGAAGAGAGAGTAGTAGGTTAAGCTTCACCTACATTTGAAGGAGCTTGTGTAACTCTTGTGGACTCAAGAGTAATTGTAGTTGGTTCTTGCTTCACCAACATTTGAAGAAGCATCATAGTGAAGTGTTACTAAAATCCTAAGGGAAGAGAAGACCTTAGGTGGTGGACTAGGCCTCCAGGAGTGCGAACCACTTGAAAATCATCGTGTTTGATTTCTCTTACTCTATTCTCTTTATTTTCAAGTTATTTACTTTCGTGTGGACATTGCTCATCTTAATTGCTTGGTAATTGTTGAGATATCTATTTGAAATTCTACCTTGAAATTCTAATTGCATATTTAGTGTTAAATACTCATATGCTCACCAAGTGTTTGATAAATCGCCTACAAGAGTTTCTAGTGTTGTTTTCAATCCTTACTTGACATTCCCTCCATATTAAGAAATTTTAAATTGCTTAACCTTGCCTAAACAACCTAATTCACCCCCCCCCCCCTTTTAGGTTATTAAGGACCAACAAGTGGTATCAAGAGCTAGTACTTTACATATAGCTTAACATCTAGTAGAGGATCACTATGGCAAGCTCATCAATGTCTAATATAGTTGAAGGACAATCTTCCTCTAGACCACCATTGTTTAATGGAACAAACTATTCTTTTTGGAAAACTAGGATGAGAATCTATATTCTAGCAAATGACATAAGAGTTTGGAATGTGATAAAAAAATGGACCAATCAATCCTACTTTAACTAAAAAGGAAGGAGAACAAAGTATCACTACCCCCAAACCGGAAAAAGATTATAATGATGATGACTTCAAAATGTGTGAAATAAACTATAAAGCTATGAATATGTTATATCTTGCTTTAGATTCAAATGAGTTCAATAAAATTTCCGGATGCAAAAGTGCTAAAGAAATTTGGGATCAATTAGAAGTCACATATGAGGGCACCAACCAAGTTAAAGAAACTAGAATAAACATGCTTGTTCATAAATATGAAATGTTCAAAATGTCTTTTGATGAAAATATAGAACAAATGTTTTCTAGATTCACTGATATTGTTAATGCTCTAAAATCTCTTGGAAAAGAGTATTCTAATGAAGAATTGGTAGGAAAAGTTCTCTGAAGCTTAACTGAGCCATGGGAAGCTAAAGTAACGGCTATTGAAGAAGCTAGAGACCTCAAAACTCTCACTCTTAGTGAACTTATGGGATCTCTTATGAGCCATGAGTTGAAAAGGAAAGATCGAGAAGAAGAAAAAAGGAATAACAAAAAGTCACTTGGGCTTCTTGCATCAAAGGCTAACTCAAGTGATGAAGAAGAAGAAAACAAAGAAGATGATGATGAGATAGCTCTTCTCACAAGGAACTTTAAGAAATTTCTTAAATTCAAAAAGGTAAGCAAAGCTCCCTACAATAGGTTTATGAACAAAGGAAGAAACAAATCAAAAGAAGAAGGAAGGTGCTTCAATTGTGACAAGACGGGTCATATAAAAGCAAATTGTCCAAAACTAAACAAAACCAAGGAAGGAAAAGCCTTGAAGGCAACATACGCTGATGACGATGCATCAACCGGTGAGGAATGTGAAAATGAAGAAGTGGCAAACATCGTTTGTCTTATGACAAAAAAAGATGATGAGGTATGTTCTTCTTTTAACTCCGAATATTACACCTCTAGCTCATTAATTGAAAATGAATGTTCTTTTGAAGAATTACAAAATGAATTCTCAAAAATGCATGATAGTTTTGAAATTGCAATTATTAAGATACATGAACTTCAAAAAGAAAATAATACCTTAAAAGAAGAAAATAAGTTGCTTGAAAAAGATCGAAATTTTGCTCATGAAAAAGCACTTAAAATTCATTTCGAAAATAATAATCTTCAAACAAAAATTGAAAAGCTTAAAAAAGAAAATCAAGGATTAAATAGAAACCTTGTAAGATTTACAAAAGGAAAAGAAAACCTTGATAAAATGCTTGGCTCTCAAAAAATGGCTTTTGATAAAAGTGGATTAGGATATGAACCTTCTTCAAAACAAAAATCTCTAAAAAGCTATTTTGTTAAAGCATCATCATCTACAAATGAAGCATCAACATCTAAAGGATTTCAAAAAACATGCACCTATTGTGAAAGACAAGGTCACATAACATCACATTGTAAATTTCGAAATATGATAGGTAGAGACTCCAAAATTCCTTCTTGGCTTAAACCAAAATGGATTATCAAAAGTGTTAAAAGTCAATACTAACAATATAGGACCCAATAGAACTTGGGGACCTAAATTTTGTTTTTGTATATAGGTTACCCTAAGGATGAAGTATGAAGGAAATTGGGTCATTGATAGTGGATGTTCAAGGCATATGACCGGTGATCCATCTTTTTTCTATGAGCCTATCAAAAATTACAAAGGTTTTGTGAGCTTTGGAAATAATGAAAAAGGTAAAATCATTGGTAAAGGTAGCATTGGAAATAAAATATCCATTCATGATGTACTACTTGTGAAAGGATTGCAACATAATTTGCTTAGTGTAAGCCAACTATGTGATAATGATTATCTAGTTGAATTTAAATCATCATGTTGCACCATTTTTGACAAAATGAAAAATGTGTTGTTTACTGCAAATAGACATGAAAATGTCTATATTATTGACTTTGAAAGTATATCATGCCAAAATATTGATTGCTTAATCACAACAAATGAAAGTTCTTGGTTATGGCATAGAAGATTAGGACATATTAGTATGGATCTACTTGGTAAACTTTCTCGAAAGGATCTTGTGAGAGGCCTTCCTAAGACCAAGTTTGAAAAAGATCATTTATGTGATGCATGCCAATTTGGAAAACAACATAAAGTATCTTTCAAAACCATTAGCCATGTGTCTACATCAAAAGCTCTACAAAAACTTCATATGGACCTTTTTGGACCAATGGATGTAATAAGTCTAGGAGGATCTAGATACGTTTTTGTTATTATTGATGATTATACTAGATACACATGAGTGATGTTTCTTGCTTTCAAAAGTGATACTTTCAATAAATTCGCAAAATTCTGTAAAAGAGTGCAAAATGAGAAAGGATACTATATTTCATGCATTCACAGTGATCAAGGCACGGAATTCATAAATGCATCTTTTGTGGAATTATGTGAACAAAATGGCATTGAGCATAATTTTTCGGCTCCTAGAACTCCTCAACAAAATGGGGTTGTTGAAAGGAAAAACCGAACTTTACAAGAAATGGCAAGAACAATGTTGAAAGAAAACAACTTGCCTACATACTTTTGGGGAGAAGCTGTCAATACGGCTTGCTATACTCTAAATAGAATTTTAATTAGGCCTTCTCTAAAAAAAACTCCATATGAATTATGGAAAGGACGTACTCCAAATATCTCACATTTTAAAATTTTTGGATGTAAATGCTTCATCTTAAATAATAAGGAGTATCTTGGTAAGTTTGATTCAAAGTCCGACGAAGGTATTTTTATTGGATACTCTTCTAGAAGCAAGGCATATCGAGTTTACAATAAAAGAACATCTGTAATTGAGGAATCTATGCATATTAACTTTGATGAAACTAACCCATTTATGTCAAGAAAGGATGAAGACGATAGTATGAGCTTTCAACAAGTTGAAGAACAAAGTCAACCTATTCCGACAAGTGAAGAAGGCAATACATCCACAAGCAATCAAATTGATACTCAAATAGAGGAAGAACAACCAACTTCAAATGATCAAATCATATCAACAAATCAAGATCTTCCAAAATGTTGGAAATTTGTCAAAAATCATCCAAATGATCAAATCCTTGGGGATCCATCACAAGGTGTAAGAACTCGTTCCAATCTGAATACTTTTTGTGAACATGTAGCTTTTATATCTCAAATTGAACCTAAAAATATCAAAGAAGCATTATTGGATGATGATTGGATTATTGCTATGCAAGAAGAGCTTAATCAATTTGAAAGAAATCAAGTTTGGACCTTAGTTGAAAGACCTAGTAATTACCCGATTATTGGTACAAAATGGGTTTTTCGAAACAAACTAGATGAATCCGGAAATGTAACTAGAAATAAGGCTAGATTAGTTGCTCAAGGATATAATCAAGAAGAAAGAATAGACTATGAAGAAACCTTTGCACCAGTAGCTCGACTTGAATCCATTAGAATGTTACTAGCATATGCATGTTTTATGAACTTCAAACTCTATCAAATGGATGTTAAAAGTGCTTTCTTAAATGGATATCTTCAGGAAGAAGTTTATGTTGAACAACCACCCGGTTTTGAAAATACAAATTTATTAAGTCATGTATTCAAACTTCAAAAGGCTCTTTATGGACTTAAACAGGCACCTAGGGCATGGTATGATAGATTAAGTAATTAACTACTTGACAACGGCTTCTCTAGAGGTAAACTAGACTCTACTTTATTTGTAAAAAGAAAAGCTAAAGACATCTTGCTTGTTCAAATTTATGTTGATGACATTATCTTTGGTGCTACTAATGAATGCCTTTGCAAGTATTTTTTTGAATGTATGCACACAGAATTTGAAATGAGCATGATGGGAGAATTAAATTTCTTCCTTGGACTTCAAATCAAACAAACAAAAGAAGGGATCTTCATTAATCAAGCCAATTATATTAAGGAACTCATCAAAAGATTCGGGCTTGAAACTGCAAAAGAAATGAGCACTCCTATGGGAACGTCAATCAAACTTGAAAAAAATGAAAAAGGTAAATTTGTTGATGAAAAGCAATATCGAGGTATGACCGGAAGCCTTCTCTATTTAACTGCCTCAAGACCTGATATTATGTTTTCTGTATGCTTATGTGCTTGGTTTCAATCTTCTCCGAAAGAATCACACTTGAATGCTGTAAAAAGGATTATTAGATACCTTAAGAGTACCATCAATCTAGGACTCTTTTATCCTAAAGGCACATCTTTTGAACTTCTAGGATACTCCGATGCCGATTATGCGGGATGTAAGATCGATAGAAAAAACACTAGCGGCAGTTGTCAATTTCTAGGACATGCCTTAGTCTCATGGTCTAGTAAGAATCAACATAGTGTGGCTCTTTCAACAGCGGAAGCAGAGTATGTAGCTATAGGTAATTGTGTAGCACAAATTCTATGGATGAAACAAACTTTACTTGACTTTGGTCTCGAATATGATCATGTGCCCATCAGGTGCAATAATACAAGTGCTATAGGTCTATCAAAGAACCCTATTTAACATTCTAGAACTAAGCATATTGAAATTCGTCATCATTTTCTAAGAAATCATGTGCAAAAAGGGGATATTGAACTTGTTTTTGTTGATTCTTTACATCAATTGGCCGATATTTTTACAAAACCTTTGCATGAGAATCAATTTTGTGCTATTAGAAGGGAACTAGGAATGCTTTTGATCACTTAACTTGGCGAAACATTGCATTTTTCTGCAAAATAGTGATCCGGGCGTTACTGCCTTCTTCCGGGCGCCCGGAAGAAGCGTGTAATAACCGGAACCTCGCTCTCTGTCGGGCATTACTGCCCTCATCCGGGCGCCCGGAAAAAGAGCCTATCGCCCGGATCGAGCTGTTTGAAAAACCGAAATCTCCTTCATCTCTCCTCACTTTTTCACATCTTCTCAAATATAAACTATTTCTTCTCTCAATTTTTCCTATTTAATCACCAACATCTTCACCATCACTCATCATTATTTGCATTAAAACACTCTTTAAATCATCAAACTCTTATATTTTGATCATCAAAGCTTTAAAAATCCTCTTCATCCAATCCTTAAAAAACCTTGTATACAAGGTGTTCGGTGAAATTCCTCAACTAAGCCTTTCTTCTAACAAGCTTCTTCAAACCTTCAAATTCCAATGGCACCACCAAGGGCTGACTCCAGGAAACGCAATCAAGGAGAATCTTCATCCTCAGACCCTCAGATCATTGTAACTCCAGATGCCTTTCCACAACAAAACATCCTATGGCGGAAGATTTTAGGTCCTCCCACCTTGCTTAATGGTACTAGAATTTACCGGCTTTTAGATGCTCAAGGGTGGCTACCTATGTTAAGGTTTGAAAACAGAGGCATTACTACATGGATTAGAGAATTCTATTACTATGTTAACCTAGACTTCACCACGATGAAACTGAATAGTGAAGTTAAGTCTAAGGAACTAGAATTAACTGCAAGTATTGTTGCTAGAGCCTTTGGGATTCCTAATCAAGGCACCAAACTTTATTCATATAGAGGTATGCCAGAAGGTGTTCTTGAAAACATAGAAGCCAATGTTATAGAATTTCTGTGGGAAGGAACAGGAACAAGCTCCTTAGGATATCCTAAGACTAAGGATCTCACTCCATAAAAGAAGCTGCTATTTTATATTCTTCATGAGGTCATTATTCCATGGGAAGTTAAGGATGGTTCAATTCCAAAATTCACTGCACTATTGATGTATTTGATGTATGAAGCTAAACGTATCAATCTTCCACACATCATCATTAACCATATCATTCATACCAAGGAGGCTCAAAATCAACTTGCTTATGGGGTACCCTTAACTCACCTTTTTGAGTCTTTAGAAGTTCTGTGAGATCACGAGTTTGAGGCCATTAGCAATAGATCCTATCTTCTCAATGTTACTAGCCTCACTCGCCAAAAGCTGAAAATTCATAACTCTCGAGTTCTCAATATTGGTGATGATACGAGTGATGATCCTCTTGTATTTGAATCCCTTGATGTTGACCCCACCACTTTTAGAGATCCTATGGAACGGCAAGACAGCAGTGGTGTTGGCACTTCTCAAGGACAAAGGGCTAGACCGTCTTCCTCTCACTCCTCCTCCCTAGATGAAATTCGTGCACACTTGCATGCACAAGATGATTGTTTGGACAGAATGGAGCAGATGCTGAAGGCTCTATATGATCACCACATTGGTTCTTAGTCTGTGGATGCTTTAAGTTGTGGTCTCTCCTCAAACAATTTATTTTTTTGCTTTCAGTTGGATCTTTCCTCAAACACTCCTTAGCTATTTTTCTCCCTTATCTTTTAACATTGGTTGGATATTTTTTGCCTTCTTGTCATTAATGTGTTGCATTTTTTTTCTTATCTCTTGTCTTATGCTTGTTGTCGCCTACTATTGTCTTCATTTGCTATTGGATGCTCTTTTGTGATGACAAATAAGGGGAGAAAGTATTGAAGTAAATATGCCTATCATTGCACTTATTCAGGGGGAGTTTTTTTTTTTTTTTTTGCTTTATAGAATCAAGACTAAATTTTATCAGCACAAATTGAGGGGGAGACCTCAATTCAAGCTTTATTCTTTAAATTTCAACTATTTCATATTTGTTAACTTCAATGTTTTGTCATCATAAAAAAGGGGGAGATTGTTGGCCTGAAAAGTCTATAATCTTTATTTTGATAATAACAAAACATCTTAATTGTGCTTTAACATATTTTTTTGTGATACCTTCATTCAAAAAGCAAGTCTATATCAACATTAGATCAAGGTGTGTTAATCAAGAGTAGAAAGCTTTTTGGATCAAAGACCAAGCACTATCAAATTGTATCCAAGCCCTAAAGAATTCAAGTTTTTGACTCGAAGATAAAGAGGAAGTCATAAGGAAGGAGAAGTGGTGACATAAGGGGTACCGGCCTTAAAAGTTGTAGCTTGCCTAAGTATGATTTGTATCACTCAAAATTTCTCAAAAAAAAAAAAATTGTTTTCTTATTTCAAAACCTTTCGTAGAAAAAATATTTTCTATTTCAAACTCTTGCTTTTGAAATCATTTTATAAAAATACCTTTCAACTAGTTTGAAATTTTTTGGGATGTTAAAAAAATGCTAAGAAATCTCATTTTCAATAAGCCCAAATATTTCTAGGCTAAAAATACCTTTTCAGTATTTTTTTTGGCATCCGGGTGTTACCAGCATTTTTCGGTCGCCCGGATAGAAGGTGCAACGCCCGGCAGAAAAGTCCTTTCCGGGCGATACACGCTATTTCCGGGTGCCCGGATCAGTGCCTCAGCGCCCGGATGAGTTAACAAGAAAATCCTAAAATCTTGCTTAAAATCCGATTTTTGTCTAATCTTTCCTTCTTTTTAAGCCATGCTTTCTCACCTTCAAAATCATCTCTCCAGGCCATAATTTTTAGATTTTGAAAAGAGCTTTCATATCATTCCTATTGAGAAATCTTGAGCTATCATTATCATATCTTTTGAGCATTCAAAGCCATTTTTCAAAGTGTAATATCAAACTCAAATAGGAGTTGCAATTGTCATTTATTCTATCACATAATCTTTGTAATACAGTCTTTCACATAGATTGAGAGAATCATTGTGAGAAGAAGTATTGTAATCCTTTGTGGACTCAAAGGAAGAGAGAGTAGTAGGTTAAGCTTCACCTACATTTGAAGGAGCTTGGGTAACTCTTGTGGGCTGAAGAGTAATTGTAGGTGGTGCTTGCTTCACCAACATTTGAAGAAGCATCATAGTGAAGTGTTACTAAAATCCTAAGGGAAGAGAAGACCTTAGGTGGTGGACTAGGCCTCCGGGAGTGCGAACCACTTGAAAATCATCGTGTTTGATTTCTCTTACTCTATTCTCTTTATTTTCAAGTTATTTACTTTCGTGTGGACATTGCTCATCTTAATTGCTTGGTAATTGTTGAGATATCTATTTGAAATTCTACCTTGAAATTCTAATTGCATATTTAGTGTTAAATACTCATATGCTCACCAAGTGTTTGATAAATCGCCTACAAGAGTTTCTAGTGTTGTTTTCAATCCTTACTTGACATTCCCTCCATATTAAGAAATTTTAAATTGCTTAACCTTGCCTAAACAACCTAATTCACCTCCCCTTTTAGGTTATTAAGGACCAACAGTATGTTTACGTATTGATATGTGATCTTATAATTGCTCGGAGGCAACCTACTTTGTTGACCTCCTAATGTGAATTATTAAAAGATACTCAATGGCTTACTTGAACATGATTACTTGGCTGCCCGTGAAAGTTTAATTGTTTTCAAATGGATATATGAAATGATTATATGTTCTTACAATGCCTTATATGACAACATGTCAAAATGTGATCATATACTTGCTCGGAGGCAACATACTTTGTTGACATCCTAATGTGAAATGTTAAATGATATAATTGCGCACTGCATACAAGGTTGCCACATTTCATTGTGGCATGGTAGCGTTTCATGAACGTCGGGCGGCATAGGGCTTGTCGATGCTCCCGTGACTACCATGGTCCAATTCCCTCTCTCGTTTGGCATTCCACCCTCAGAGAGTTAGGTCGTAGGTTTGGTGTACAATCCAGAGTACACCCATTGGAAATGATAAGTGGATGATTGACGCCGGCTACAACAATGGTTATTGGAAATGAACTTGAAAGCAAAAGCGTAATGTATCACTTGAACAGCAGGAACTAAGTGCTATGCGGGGCAAAGTGCTACACCCAAAAGTGGTGGGAGCTACCTCTTGAGCCCGTAGGAGTCACCTCTAGAGTCCTGTATGTATCAAAACGTACCATTTTTACTATGTGTTTAAGTACTCTCGCTTGGTTCCTAGAGAACCTTGGGGAGGAAAGACGGGTAAATATGTTCATTTATATTTATGTTATGTTATGAACTTGCTTATTTCATATGACATGTTTTCAAAAGGGTTTTTCGTAAGAGTAATTGTAAAAGAGTTTTTAAAACGTTATCTCTCGTTCCCCCTCACTGAGTTCATAATGATTTACCCTCTTTTATCATCATAGGTGAAGAAGATTTGGAATAGGTACCCGAAGAGAATGTGCCTGTTGATGATTCCTTGGAATGATTACGTGTTTTATGTGCCTTGCTTGACAGTGGTTGTTTTGTGAACGTTGTGCTTGCTTTGAAGACTACTTATTTTGTTGATGTAAATGACCCCATTGTAATTTGGGTCTAATTTTGACTTGTACAGATTATAACTATACGAACACTCTAATTGGTTGTTTTGCTATCACTATTTTGATTTAGTAAATATCATAGGCAACTGAAACATTAGGTGAAGATCAAATAGAATTAATCTATCTAATCTTACCCAGGTACTTACTCATAGGCTAAAGGATAACAGGTACTCGCGTAAAAGGGATTGACAAATAAACGGAACATAGTTATCTTGTTAGGCTTGTTAATCAAATGAGACTTTTGAATTAGATCAATAGGCTTATCGGTTGATGATAAAATAGGAGTCCTTAAGGGAATTGGTTTAATGATTAGAATAATTGAGGCGTTTAGAAAATTAGGTCAAACCAAAGGTCTTAAAAACAATCGTTATGTTACCGAATTTTTGGAAAAACTTTTGGAGTTCTAGGCCAACAGTATAAATAAATGATTAAGTAGGTGAAATAGCATAAATGAGTTAGGTCATACCCTAGTCTAGCCTCCATAGATCAGGTTGGGGCGTGACACCATGTGCAAGTGCCATTCACATGGAACCTTTCCCCTCTTCGGCCTTCAAAGTTCTCATTTGAATATTTGCTACTACTACCAAGATTTGCACCAACGGCCACTCCGTCTGAGCTCGCGCCCTGTGTTTTGTGGTAACCACTGCGCCTTCTTACTCATCAGGGCCTGGCACTTGCCCCGACGGCCGGGTATAGGTCACGCGCTTAAGCGCCATCCATTTTCGGGGCCATTGTCTTATCGCAATACTCACGTCATCACTTAACGAAAGCCAAGGCCGTGTGGTAGGCGATTCGCGCATCGTGCATGCCCCTACCATCCCCATGTATGCACCCGTATGCACAAAATAGGACAAGCAAACTACCTTCCTGCCCACGCGGTACTTGGATCACCACGACACTAGACCATGTCCATCGTATTACGACTCAATGAGGACCTTGGCGTCATGTGCTAGGCGATTCGTGCATCGCACAGACCTATAGGAACACACTGTCGGATGGCTTGGAGGCAGCACGATGCTTGGATCGCCACGATATTGAAGCTCTAGCCATCGTCTCATTGCAACGCTCGCGTCGTCACTTAACGAAAGCCAAGGCCGTGTGCTAGGCGATTCACGCATCACGTATACCCCTATCGACCCCCTGTATGCACCCATATGTACAGAACGAGACAAGCAAACTATCTTCCTGCCCATGTGGTGCTTTGATCGCCATGACATTAGACAACATCCGTCACATTATGACTCAGCGAGGACCATGGTGTCCTGTGCTAGGCGATTCGTACATCGCGTATGCCCCTACCGCCCCCCTGTATGCACCCGTATGCACGGAACGGGACAAGCACACTACCTTTTTCCCCCCGTGGTGCTTGTATCGCAACGACATTAGACCACGCCCGTCACATTATGACTTAGCGAGGACCATGGCATCATGTGCTAGGCAATTCGCGCATCGCACAGGCACATCAGAACCCACTGGGGGACGGCTTCAGGGCCACATGGTGCTTGGATCGCCACGACATTGAAGCATCAGCAATCGTCTCATCGCAACACTCGCGTCGTTGCTTAACGAAATCCAATGCCATGTGTCCTAGGCTATTTGCGCATCACGCTTGCCACCACCGTCCCCCAAGAGCCACCCAAGCCCACGTGATGCTTGGATCGCCTCGACACTAGACCATGGTCGCGCACATCCACTCGGCAACAACCATGGCTTTGTGTGCTAGGCAATTCGCTCATTGCGCAGGCCCAATGACACGTCGAGGGATAGGAATGTCCCCCAACGTGTACCTAGCCGGCGGCACGGGGATGGCTAATTTTGTGCTTGGGCAACCATTCTCCCCCTCATTAGCCATCCCAAATATGAAGAACTATTTGTCGAACAAGGGAAAGGTTAAGACTACTTCATAGATTCAGAAACCACTTGAAAAAGGATGTCAAAGTCCATATTTGTGGCATAATACATTTCGTATGCCCATTACCCCCGAATGCTTAATATTGCCCGTCGTGCCCAACGTCCCCTAGTAGTACCAAAGCGGTCCCCTAACATCCCCCAAGCGTACCCCTATAGTGCCCCAGCCGTGCCCCAACAGTGCCCCAATCGTGCCCTAACAGCAACCCTTGAGAGCCCCGCGCATGCCACTTACGTGCACCATCGTGTGGTATGCGCGCCCCATGCGCGCACGAAGGTGAGGCACAGGCGCCCCATGCGCGCACCTTCGTGCCGCATGCAAGCCACTTGCGCACACCATTTTGCGGCATGTGCGCACGATGCCCACACCATCGTGCGGCATGGGTGCCCCATGCGCGCCTCTTCGTGCCGTAAGCGGGCCACATGCGCACCATCGTGCGGCATAGGTGCCCCATGCACGCACCTTCGTGCGGCATGGGCGCCCCATCGTACGGCATAGGTGCCCCATCCACGCACCATAGTGTGGTTTGGGCGCCCCATGCATGCACCGTCATGCGGTATGCGAGCTACATGCACACATCTTCGTGTGGCATGTGCGCCACATTTGTGCAGTATACGCGCACCATCATGCGGCATCGGTGCCTCATTTGCACACAATCGTGCGGCATGGGTGCCCCATACGTGCACCATCGTGCGGCATGGTCGCCCCATTCACGCACCTTCGTGCGGCACGTGGGCCACATGCGCGCACCTTCGTGCGGCATGCGCGCCACATTTGTGCGGCATGCGCGCTCTATCGTCTGGCATCGGCGCCTCATTCGCATACCATCGTGCGACATGGACGCCCCATACGCGCACTATCGTGCTACATGGGCGCCCCATACGTGCACCTTCGTGCGGCATGTGGGCCACATGCGCGCACAATATTGTGGCATGCGCGCACCATGTGTGCACCTTCGTGCGACATGGGTGCCCCATGCGGTAACCTTCGTGATGCATACATGCACCATCGTGCGGCATGGGCACCCCATGCGCCCATCTTCATGCATCATGTGGGCCACATATGCGCAATATCGTGCGGCACGGGCACCCCATGCGCGTACCTTCGTGCGAGATGGGCACCCTATGCGCGCACCTTCGTGCGGCATCGTCGCCTAAGTGCTTGCCCCATCGTGCCCGATGCGTGACCCCACTACACAACAACCTTGCCAAGTCATGCCCTAACTACGTGCCAAGTTGTAGCTCATCTGAGGCCCCAAGTACATGCCCCATTCGAGGCCCAATCATGCACCGTCGTGCAACACCGTGGGCAGCTGTGCCGCAAATGTTTACAAACAAGCCCAGCCATGCCGTAGATAGAGGCAATATAACCTTAGTCACTGTTAATGCTAAGGGAAGAACGTTAGGTACGTCGACGGGCTAGCAGCACACAAGGTCGGATTCAAATTTTTTGCCATCTCTTACGAAGCAAGCATAGGTTGTCTAACACTTGGGTACTCGAGACGATGCGCGGGGCAGACCGGCAGTAGGCCCGTTAGCACTTGGGCATAGCACATGGTACTTTGGCATCATTGGGCATAGCACTTGGGTGAACATAGCACTTAGGCATAAAGCTTGGGTGCACATAGCACTTGGGCATCAATGGGCATAGCACATAGCACTTGGGCATCATTGGGCATAGCACATAGCACTTGGGTATAGCACTTTGGCATTCGCCCGTCGACACTTAAAACTTATGACGTCGACACTTGGGCATCATTAGGCATAGCACTTGGGCATCCTTGGGCATAGCACAAAGCACTTGGGCATCCTTGGGCATAGCACAAAGCACTTGGGCATAATTGGGCATCATCGTTGCCTCGAAACCCCACGATACTTACGACGGCACTTATGCAAGCAGCGAGCGCAGAAAACTAACTTCGGCTAATGTTATTCGGACTTGGTCGCAAAGCACTTGGCAACACTTGGGCATTCGCGCGTCGACACTTGGGTTACAACTTATGACTTACTTTGGCACTTGGAAACACACTTGGGGAGCGGCATAGGGCGTCGAACCTCCTGGTCCATTTAGGGGAAATAGTGTTGCTTGATGGGATGGGATTGGATTGCGGAAGGGGCAGAGATAGGCGAGAAGGGGGGAGGAACGAATTGGAGTGACAAATGGCTAAATCTCAGTGGATCGCGGCAGCAAGGCCTCTCTCCCACTTACAATACCCCGTCGCGTATTTAAGTCATATGCAAAGGATTCTGCCTGCTGCTTGATGGGAATTGTACTTCAAGGCGGCCGATGCGACGCTTCCATCGTGACGACTTGGCCAACAACACGTGCCCTTGGGGACCGGAGGCCACTACTGTGGGTCAGTGAACGGGCGACGGGCAAGCGCATCGCTTCTAGCCCGGATTCTGACTTAGAGGCGTTCAGTCATAATCCAATGCACAGTAGCTTCGCGCCACTGGCTTTTCAACCGATCGCGATGACCAATTGTGCCAATCAACTGTTCTTCTAGTGCCAGGTTGAATTACTATTGCGATACTGTCATCAGTAGGGTAAAACTAACATGTCTCACGACGGTCTAAATCCAGCTCATGTTCCCTATTGATGGGTGAACAATCCAACACTTGGTGAATTTTGCATCATAATGATAGGAAGAGCCGACATCGAAGGATCAAAAAACAACATCGCTATGAACGCTTGGCTGCCACAAGCCAATTATCCCTGTGGTAACTTTTATGACACCTCTAGCTTCAAATTTCAAAGGTCTAAAGGATCGTTAGGTCACGCTTTCACGGTTCGTATTTGTACTAAAAATCAGAATCAGACGAGCTTTTACCCTTCTGTTCTACACGAGATTTCTGTTTTCGTTGAGCTCATCTTAGGACACCTGCATTATCTTTTAACAGATGTGCTGCCCCAACCAAACTCCCCACCTAATAATGTCTTCCGCCTGGATCGGCCCGCAGAGCGAGCCTTGGGTCCAAAAAGAGGGGCAGTGCCCCGCCTCCGATTCACGGAATAAGTAAAATAACGTTAAAAGTAGTGGTATTTCACTTTCGCCTTTCAGCTCCCACTTCTCCTACACCTCTCAAGTCATTTCACAAAGTCAGACTAGAGTCAAGCTCAACAGGGTCTTCTTTCCCCGCTGATTCTGCCAAGCCCGTTCCCTTGGCTTTGGTTTCGCAGGATAGTAGACAGGGACAGTGGGAATCTCGTTAATCCATTCATACGCGTCACTAATTAGATGACGAGGCATTTGGCTACCTTAAGAGAGTCATAGTTACTTCCGCCGTTTACCCGTGCTAGGTTGAATTTATTCACTTTGATATTCAGAGCACTGGGTAGAAATCACATTGCGTAAGCATCCGCAGGGACCATCGCAATGCTTTGTTTTAATTAAACGGTCGGATTCCCCTTGTCCGTACCAGTTCTGAACTTGCTGTTCGATGCTCGGGGAAGACCAAGCAATCCGCTGACAGCCGACGGGTTCGGGATTGAGACCCCCATGCCCAGCCCTCAGAGCCAATCTTTTTCCCGAAGTTATGGATCCATTTTGCCAACTTCCTTTGCCTACATTATTCCATCGACCAGAGGCTGTTCACCTTGAAGACCTGATGCGGTTATGAGTACAACCGGGCGAGGACGGCACTCGGTCCTCCAGATTTTCTAGGGCCACCGGGCACCGTGCAACGTGCAGTGCTCTTCCAACTGCTGGACCCTATCTTCGGCTAAGCTGTTTTCAAGGTGGGCAGGCTGTTAAATAGAAAAGATAACTCTTCCCGAGGCCCTCGCTGACGTCTCCAGACTCCCTAATGTTGCCGTCAACTGCCACGTCCTGGTTCAAGAATTTAAACCTGATTCCCTTTTGGTGCACGCGCGGAACGCACTATCTATCGGGCTTTCCCCGACCTTAGGATCGACTAACCCATGTACAAGTGTCGTTCACATAGAACCTTTCCCCTATTCGGCCTTCAAAGTTCTCATTTGAATATTTGCTACTACCACCAAGAACTGCACCGACGACAGCTCGCGCCTGAGCTCGCGCCCTGGGTTTTGCGACGAATGTCGTGACCTTCTACTCATCGGGGCCTGGCACTTGCCCCGACGGCCGGGTATAGGTCGCGTGCTTAAACACCCTCCATTTTTGGGGCTAGTTGATTCAGCAGGTGAGTTGTTACACACTTCTTAGCGGATTTCGACTTCCATGACCATCGTCCTACTGTCTTAATCGACCAACACCCTTTGTGGGATCGAGGTTAGTGCACAGTTGGGCACCGTAACTCGACTTCCAGTTCATCCTGCATCGCCAGTTCTGCTTACCAAAAATGGCCCACTTGGAGCTCTTGATTCCGTGGCACGGCTCAACGAAACAGTCACGCCATCCTACCTATTTAAAGTTTGAGAATAGGTTGAGGGCATTACGCCTCTGATGCCTCTAATAATTGGCTTTACACGATAGAACTCGCACGCAAGCTCCAGCTATCCTTAGGAAAACTTCGGAGGGAACCAGCTACTAGATGGTTCGATTAGTCTTTCGCCCCTATACCCAAGTCAGACAAACGATTTGCACATCAGTATTGCTACGGGCCTCTACCAGAGTTTCCTCTGGCTTCGCCTCGCTCAGGCATAGTTCACCATATTTCGGGTCCCGACAAGTATGCTCGCACTCGAACCCTTCTCGGAAGATCAAGGTCGGTCGGTAGTGCATCCCCCGCCAATCAACTTCCTTACGCCTTGCGGGTTTACGCACCCGTTGACTCACACACATGTCAGACTCCTTGGTCCGTGTTTCAAGACGGATTGAATGGGGAGCCCGCAAGCCAACACCAGGAGCGCACATATGCCGAAGTACGCCAAAGGCGTGAGCTACCCTGCCACAATCAAGGTGACAGCGTTCTGCAGGAATATATACTGCCCGGGCTTTGGCCGCCACCCCAATCCGCGCTGGTCCGCGCCCTGAGCCGATCGGCGGATCGGCTCTCGCCGTTTCGCATACGATCGGGGCGCATCGCCGGCCCCTATCCGCTTCCCTCCTAACAATTTCAAGCACTCTTTGACTCTCTTTTCAAAGTCATTTTCATCTTTCCCTCGCGGTACTTGTTCGCTATCGGTCTCTCGCCTGTATTTAGCCTTGGACGAAATTTACCGCCCGCTTAGGGCTGCATTCCCAAACTACCCGACTCGCCGAGAGCGCCTCATAGTGTGACAGGGTCCGGGAACGACGTGGCTCTCACCCTCTCTCGCGCTCTTTTGTAGGGGACTTAGGCTCGGTCTGTCGCTGAGGACGTTTCACCAGACTACAATTCGGATGGCGGTGCCGCCCGATTCTCAAGCTGGGCTATTCCCGGTTCGCTTACCGTTGCTAAAGGAATCCTTGTAAGTTTCTTTTCCTCTGCTTATTGATATACTTAAACTCAGCGAGTAATCCCGCCTGACCTGGGGTCACGGTCGTAGTGCACAGCGCTGGAGGGTCTATCTTCAGTCTCGCACGCGCGACAAGATGACGCACGACAACTCGCAAGTTGAATAGACCATCCACCACTTGTCATGACGTCCATCGCGCTGGACTCGCATTTTGGCCAACTGCGCCTCGAGACACGGGAGGCCACTATTCGCCCCCACGCACGAACCTAGCAACCCAATGTTGGGGCGCGGGGTAGGGGGCGACGCGATGCGTGATGCCTAGGCAGATGTGCCCTCGGCCTGACGGCTTTGGGCACAACTTGCGTTCAAAAACTCGATGGTTCACGGGATTCTGCAATTCACACCAAGTATCGTATTTCGCTACATTCTTCATCAATGCGAGAGCCGAGATATCTGTTGTCGAGAGTCGTTTTCATTTCGTAAGGGACAGAGGCCTAACTCGGCATACCGCGGATGGGGTAGGGATAGGCTGGCCCCCATTTTTCATTTTCCTTGGCACATTCCGCGTCGGGGTTCATTGTTTGAGGGGCGTTCACCCCGACTTAGGACCGACACGCGGGCTGGGGACGAGACGCCTCCCCCGCGCCGGCCCCGCGTTGTTTAAATGAGTTCGCAGGTCGTTCAACCTTCTCAGGGTTCGACAATGATCCGTCCGTAGGTTCACCTACGGAAACCTTGTTACGACTTCTCCTTCCTCTAAATGATAAGGTTCAGTGGACTTCTCGTGACGTCGCGGGCAGCGAACCGCCCACATCATCGCGATCCAAACACTTCACCGAATCATTCAATCGGTAGGAGCGACGGGCGGTATGTACAAAGGGCACGGACGTAGTCAACGCGAGCTGATGACTCGCGCTTACTAGGAATTCCTCGTTCAAGACCAACAATTGCAATGATCTATCCCCATCATGATAAAATTTCAAAGATTACCCGGGCCTGTCGGCCAAGGCTATAGACTCGTTGAATACATCAGTGCAGTGCGCATGCGGCCCAGAACATCTAAGGGCATCACAAACCTGTTATTGCCTCAAACTTTCGTGGCTTAAAAGGCCGTAGTCCCTCTAAGAAGCTAGCCGTGGAGGGATACCTTAGCATAGGTAGTTAGTAGGCTGAGGTCTCATTCGTTAACGGAATTAACCAAACAAATCGCTCCACCAACTAAGAACAGCCATGCACCACCACCCATAGAATCAAGAAAGAGCTCTCAGTCTGTCAATCCTTACTATGTCTGGACTTGGTAAGTTTCCCCGTGTTGAGTCAATTTACGCCGCAGGCTCTACTCCTGGTGGTGCCTTTCCGTCAATTCCTTTAAGTTTCAGCCTTGCGACCATACTCCCCCTGGAACCCAAAAACTTTGATTTCTCATAAGGTGCCAGCGGAGTCCTAAAAGCAACATCTGTCGATCCCTGGTCGGCATCGTTTATGGTTGAGACTAGGAGGGTATCTGATTGTCTTCGAGCCTCCAACTTTAGTTTTTGATTAATGAAAACATCCTTGGCAAATGCTTTGGCAGTTGTTCGTCTTTCATAAATCCAAGAATTTCACCTCTGACTATGAAATACGAATGCCCCTGAATGTCCCTGTTAATCAGCACTCCGATCCCGAAGGCAACTCAATAGGATTGAAATCCTATAATGTTATCCCATGCTAATATATACAGAGCGTAAGCTTGCTTTGAGCACTTTAATTTTTTCAAAGTAATAGTGCCGGAGGCATGACCCAGCCAGTTAAGGCAATGAGCGTATCGCCGGTAGAAGGGACGAGACGACCGGTGCACACTTGAGGCGGACCGACCGACCCATCCCAAAGTCCAACTACGAGCTTTTTAACTGCAACAACTTAAATATATGCTATTGGAGCTGGAATTACTGCAGCTGCTAGCACTAGACTTGCCCTCCAATGGATCCTCGTTAAGGGATTTAGATTGTACTCATTCCAATTACCAGACTCTTTGAGCCCGGTATTATTATTTATTGTCACTACCTCCCCGTGTCAGGATTGGGTAATTTGTGCGCCTGCTGCCTTCCTTGGATGTGGTAGCCGTTTCTCAGGCTCTCTATCAGGAATCGAACCCTAATTCTTCATCACCCGTCACCACCATGGTAGGCTACTATCCTACAATCAAAAGTTGATAGGGCAGAAATTTGAATGATGCGTCGCCGGCACGAGGGCCGTGCGATCCGTCGAGTTATCATGAATCATCGCAGCAACGGGCAGAGCCCGCGTCGACCTTTTATCTAATAAATGCATCCCTTCTAGAGATCGGGGTTTGTTGCGCGTATTAGCTCTAGAATTACTACGGTTATCCGAGTAGTAGATACCATCAAACAAACTATAACTGATTTAATAAGCCATTCGCAGTTTCACAGTCTGAATTAGTTCATACTTACACATGCATGGCTTAATCTTTAAGACAAGCATATGACTACCGGCAGGATTAACTAGGTAGCACTCCTCACCGACGCCGGCGTCGCACGAGGCACGTCGTCCCCAAAGGGTCGACCTCTCGAGACAAGCGCACGACCATCGTACGCGATTAGCGACGAACGCTGATTACGAGTAAAGAGAGGTCAAGGACCCCATATCGTCATGGTGTGCGGCATCCGAGAGATCGAGCGACGCCCCACGAGCGACGTATACCGCACTTGTTGGAGTGAGCAACGTGGAACATGGGACGTGCTTAGGGGTTCGCCCCACAACGTCCAAGGAGGCAGACGCAATGCAAAAGATAGACGATGTGACTTTAGATTGCCTTCTTTCTAGGTACGCAACACAGGAAATCGACCGACAGACCTAGGTAACGTAAATACTCAGCCCGCGAATGAAGAGGCAAGCAGGGGCAGACGTCGCTGCTCAAGCAGGGATCCAACCGACCCATACAAGCCGACCATCACTCACGCGCTATCACGTTCACTATTCCTAGACCACCAAGCTGGTAACTGCTCCACCGTCTAGGCAAACGAAGCCCTTCAAACAGACGGAACTGGTGAGATGGCCCGAGAATGCACCACTAGGCACGAAGAATTTCTTAGGGACAAGGGACAAGGGATGAGAACGGCACGAGGTGCATGACCAGGTCGTACGTCGCAAGCCTAGGAGCCCACTTCGTGGTGCCCGACCAAGCACTGAGTGCATGCACTTGAGGTACCAACTGAAAGCGGACTTCGAGCCCCCGCGGTGCTTGGATCACCATGACACTAGACCACGTCCGTCACATTACGACTCAGCGAGGGCCATGGCGTCGTATGCTAGGTGATTCGCGCATCGTGCAGGCCCATAGGAATACACCGTCGGACGTCTTCGAGGCAGCACGGTGCTTGGATTGCCATGATGTGTTGCGGCACCAAGATGGATAATGAGGGGCTAAGGAAGCCACCGCGTTCCTCATTAGCTATCCTAGTGCCACGCGGAGGGACATGTCGGGGGACGCGTGGCGGGGGTGGCATTGCCCCAACGCACGGGTATGCAATACAATACCTCGACGTGATTCACTCGGTAGGCATTTTCGCCCACAATATAGCCCACAATATAGCCCACGATATAGCCCACAATGTGCCATAAAGTGCCCACAACATCCCTACACATGGACCTCGACCAAGGAGCTTGACACCACATGCCCCCCTATAGTACATTTAGATGCAAATACCAAGTGACAGTAGTAACGTACATTTTGCCTGAGATTCATAATGGGTATTTTACACTATAAATGGCCTCATGTGGCATGATCTTCGTACTCAACTTGCTCATTATTGATGGCATATGATATCCAAATGCTTCAAGATTTTTTTTTTTTGAAAAAATATTTTTTAATATTTAATAATTGCAAAAAAATAGGGAAAAATCAGAAAAAATAGTAAAAAATTCAAAAAAATTATATTAATTCATACATTAATTTGTTAAATGATATTCAAATTTTTTTTTTTCTGAAAATTAATTTTTAATATTTAAAAATTATGAAAAATAGGGAAAAATCTGAAAGAAATAATTGAAAAATATGGGAAATTTATATTAATTCATAAATTAATTTGTTTACATGATATTTGGCGTTAAATTTTTTTTTTGATGGATTAGGAACCCGATTAATCTAATTCGCCTCACAAATGTGACGAACTGTTTGTCGGACAAGGAAAATGTTAAGACTACTTCATAGATTTGGAAACCACTAGTAAAGGGACATCAATGTCCACATTTGTGTCATAATACATTCCACATGCCCTTTACCCCGGAATGCTTAACATTGCCCGTCGTGCCCAACGTCCCCTAGTAGTGCCAAAGCCATCCCCCAACATCCCCCATCATCCTCCAAGCGTACCACCATAGTGCCCTAGCCATGCCCCAATAGTGCCCCAGCCGTGCCCGGACAGTGCCCCAACAGTGCCCCTTGACAACCCTGCGCGCACCACTTGCGTGCACCATCGTGCAGTATGCGTGCACGAAGGTGAGTCTCGGGCGCTCCATGCGCGCATCTTCGTGCCGCATACGGGCAACATGCGCACACCATTGTACGGAATACACGCATGATGCCCACACCATCGTGCGGTATGGGCCCCCCATGCGCGCACCTTCCTGCCGCATGGGAACTACATGCGCGCACCATCGTGCGGCACGCGCACCCGATGCCCGCACCATCATGCGGCATGGGTGCCCCATGCGCGTACCTTCGTATGACATACGGGCCACATGTGCGCACCATCGTGCAGTATGCGCGCCCGATGAGCACACCATCGTGCGGCATGGGCGTCCTATGCGCGCACGTTCATGCGGCATGGGTATCCCATGCACGTACCTTCATGCGGCATGAGCGCCCCATGCGCCACCTTCATGTAGCATACGGGCCACAAAGGTGCACTATCGTACGGCATGCGTGCCCGATGAGCGCACCATCGGGCGGCATGGGCGCCCCATCGTGCAGCATGGGCGCCCCTTGCACTCACCTTCGTGCGGCATGTGCGCACCATTGTGCGGCATGGGTACTCCATGCGTGCACCATCGTGCGGCATGTGGGCCACATACACGCACCTTCGTGCGGCAGGCGCGCCACATGCACGCACCATCTTGCGACATGGGCACCCCATGCGCGCACCATCGTGCGACATGGGTACCCTATGCATGCACCATCGTACGGCATGGGCACCCCATGCGCGCACCTTGGTGTAGCATGTGGGCCATATGCGTGTACCATATTGCGGTATGGGCGCCCTATATGCGCACCTTCGTTCGGCATGGACGCCCCATGCGCGCATCTTCGTGCAGCATGCACACACCATCGTATGGCATGGGCTCCCCGTCGTGCGGCATGGGTGCCTCTTGCACGTACCTTCATGCGGCATGCACTGTGAGGCCTGACCTCGAATAACGTGTCTTATCTCGATTTGTGTGCCATAGACCCAGAATTATAAGACCAACCTTGAAGTATGTGCCCGGACATTGATTTATGTGCATTACCTCGTTTCGTGTGCCCTAACCTTGAAATACGTGTCTTAACCTAGATTTAAGTGTCATACCTTGATTTACGTGCATTGCATCAAATTACGTGTCTTGCATTGGTTTGCGTGCATTTACCTAGGGTTACGTGCATTTGCATTGAAATTTGTGCAATTATCTTGAAGTACGTGCCTTACCTCGTAGTTCGTGTCTATCCCGTGATTCATGTCCTGTATTGATTTCTGTGCATGCCTCGTAGTACGTACCCTAAACCTCGAACTGCGTGCCTACACTCTAACCTAGAAAGATTTCTGCACAAAGCACTAGACACTAAAATAATCCTACACAATCCACTAACCAATATTATATTCCTAATTCAAATTCTCTACAAAATCCACTAACAATAAACAATTCAATCTACACAAACACCTAAACATTCTTTATTCTTTATTCTCATTTAAAACCAATACACCTCAAATTCCACACTTATTATAATCCATTATATACTTAAAAAGAATCAAAAATTTCAGAAATTACAAGCCCTTGGCCGACCATACACCATGCAATTCAAAAATTGTCAAGTCAAATGCATGCATTATTATAATACTAACATTATTCTATGCTTTCCACTTTCTCCAAACACAAGACTTACCTTTTATCATGCCTAGACATTCTCTTACACCTTAGACTACCAAGACAATAAGAAACAAAGCTCACCTTGACCAAATGGTAAGCCAAAACTGACACACCACAAGAAAATCACACAACAACTCATCAAACTTCACTTTTCATCTCAAACTCTCCCATTCTCTCTCCTTCTCTCTCACTTTTGACCATGGCTGCCCTTTGAGCTCCCAAGACTCCTAACAACACTCTGAGACTCTCCTAAGCTCGGCCATAGCAAGCAAAATAGCAAGAAAACTCACACAAGCTCTCAAACCTCTCATTTTCGACCCAGGTAAAGTTTTGATAGTTTTCTTCCATTTCTTTTTTTTCTAATCACATGCACACACTAAACATAAGCTAACTAAGCTGGGATTTAAAGGAAATCAACATACCTCTCGGCCAAAGCAAGGAAAAAGGTCTATTTGTGCAATTTCAAGAGCATTTGTGCATTTTCATCCATCAAGTTGCTAAGGTGAGGGTTAAACTCTTTTAAAATCTTTCTAAACTCACATGCATGCTCTCATGTGGCTATATTTTCCTCTGTAGTTGTTGTATATGTGTGTATATGAGCTTATCTACTCATGCATGGCATGATAATGGCTAGAACTTGAAGATAGGTAAAAAAACGTTTTTTGTTGGCAGTTTTCTGACCTTGTAGAACGAAGTGAATTTGGCTTAGTAAACCTTGCTAAAAATACGTAAAAATTGTTAGGTCACTAGTTTTTTCAGTTATGAACATTTGTTGTAGAAATAGGCCAAGTCCAATTTTGACTCTAAGACCCCCAAAATGGCCAAATATCGAAAGGTGTCTAAATCTGGAAAAATTGGAAAAATGAAATAGGTTTCTGGCAGATTACTGACTCTGTAGAACGAAGTGTTTTTGACCTACTAAATGTCAGTAAAAATGTATGAAAATTGGTATGTTAATATATTTTGCAGTTCTGGACATTTGTGTCAGAAATAGGCCAAAGGTAAATCTGAATCTAAGACCCTCAAAAAGGGCAAAAATTGTAATGTGTCTAAAACTGGATAGTTTTGCATAGTCTCACGGTTTTGGCCATAACTCCCAAGTCCGAACTCCAAATGATGCGAGGTTTGTTCCTCTTCAGAGATTATTTTCTTGGCTAATTGCATGTAGGAAAACAGACCATTGCAGTAGGGTTTTTGTTTAGAAAAATGCTTTGGAACATGTTGTAACTTTACTTGTGGTATTGAATGCTTGAAATTGTGGCAATTAGACATTGTGTGGGCTGTTTTGGATGATTGAGGATGTTTAATTAATTGATGCATGGCTTGGGTTTAATTACGTGACAAATTGTGTCTTAATCACATGTGTAAGCACAAATTTAGGCCCTATTGCTTATGAAAACTTGCTAAGTAATGATCCGATGGTTAATGTGTTCAATTGTGTGATTAGTAGGCTGCATAATAAATGTTAAGTATGCTTGATGTGGTTTAAGTATTACTTGTGGTGCTTAGTAAATGAAACCAACCCCGAGCACGGCCTTGGAAGCCCTAATGGCCCCGTAGACTCCCAAGTCATAAACCATTCTTGTGTGACTTATAATTGATGTTGAGAAATGTTAATGGACTGCCCAGAATTGTCCTTATAGCTCTAGACATGATTCCTGATGATTGCATGTTGATAAGTGAACTATTCTTGCACCCGGTTTTGTGTAAGTATCGTTGCATGCTTGTATGATCTCAACACTTGATATGTGAACTAAAATAAGCTATATGACTTGTTATATGGTGGTTACTTGGTTGTCTGTTAAATGTTCACATGCTTCTAAGTGAATTTACATGCCAAACTATGCCTCGTATGTTTACTTGTCGATATGTGATCTTATAATTGCTCGGAGGCAACCTACTTTGTTGACCTCCTAATGTGAGTTGTGAAAAGATATTCTATGGCTTGTTTTGTACATGATTAATTGGTTGCCCATGAAAGTTTAATTGCTTTCAAATTGATATATGAAATGATTATATGTTCTTACAATGCCTTATATGCCAATATGTCAAAATGTGATCTTATACTTGCTCGGAGGCAACCTACTTTGTTGACCTCATAATGTGAAATGTTAAATGGCATAAATGTGCATTGCATACAAGGTTGCAACCTTTCATTCTGGCATGGTAGTGTTTCAAGCACGCCGGGTAGTATCGGGCTTGCCGGTGCTACCGTGACTACCATGGTCCAATTCTCTCTCTCGCTTGGGGGCTAGACTTCCTCGGGGAGTTGGGTCGTAGGATTTCGGGGTACATCCGGAGTACACCCATTTGGAGTGATAAGTGGATGATTGAATCCAGCCACAACAATTGTTATCGGAAATGATCTTGAGAGCAAATGCTCACCGATTGATCTTGAGAGCGAAAGCTCACCGTATCCTTTTCACTATGTGTTTAAGTACTATCGCTTGGTTCTTAGAGGACCTCGAGGAAGAAAGACGGGTAAATGTGTTCATTTATATTTATGTTATGTTATGACCTTGATTATTTCATATGACATGTTTTCAAAAGAGTTTTTCATAAGATTAACCGGAAAAGAGTTTTTAAAAACGTTATCTCTCGTTCCCCCTGGCTGAGTTCATAAGGACTCACCCTCTTTTATCATCACTGGTGAAGAAGATTTGGAATAGGTACCCGAAGAGAATGTGCCTGTTGATGATTCCTCGGAGTGATTACGTGTTTTATGTGCCTTTCTTGTTAGTGGCTATTCTGTGAATGTTTTGTTTCCTTTGAAGACTACTTATTTTGCTGATGTAAATGACCCCGTTGTAATTTAGGTCTAATTTTAGCTTGTATTAATTATAACCGAACAAACTCTTTATTTGGTTGTTTGCTTTCATTTTTTTGATTAGTAGTTATCGTAGGTGTTTAAACTACTAGGTGAAGAATCAAATAACGTAACTCTATCTAAACTCACCTAGGTGCCCAATCATAAGCTAAAGAACAACAGGTACTTACGCGATAGGAATTGACAAATAAACGGGACATAGTTATCATGCTAGGCTTGTTAATCAAACGAGACTTTTGAGATAGACTAGTAGGCATATCAGTTGACGACAAAATAAGAATTCTTAATGGAATTGGATTAATGATTGGAATAATTGAGGCGTCAAGAAATTAGGTCAAACTAAAAGGTCCTAAATACAGTCGTTATGCTATCGGTTTTTCAAAAAAAAAAATGGAGTTTTAGGCTAACGGATAAGCTTTAACCTTCGTCAATCGGTTATAGTCATAAAATAATGTGTATGATAAGATCACACCCTAGTCTAGCCCCCTTAGGTTGGGTTGGGGTGTGACATGCGCGCCACATTCGTGCGGAATGCGCACACCATCGTGCTGCATTGGCGCCCCATGCGTACACCATCGTGCGGCATGGGCGCCCCATCATGCGGCATGGGCGCCCCATACGCGCACCTTCGTGCGACATGTGGGCCACATGCGTGCACCATATTGCTGCATGCACGCCCCATGTGTGCACCTTTGTGCGATATGCTCGCCCCATGGGCGCACCTTCGTGCGCCATGTGCGCACCATACGCTCACCTTCTTGTGACATAGGCACCCCATGCGCGCACCTTCATGCGGCATGCGCGCACCAACGTGCAGTATCGTCTCCCAAGTGCTTGCCCCATCATGCCCGATGCGCGACCCCACTGCGCAACAACCTTGCCAAGCCGTGCCCCAACTGCGTGCCAAGTTGTAGCTTATCCGAGGCCCCAAGTATGCACGACCCCACTATACAACAACCTTGCCAAGCCGTGCCGCAAACGTTCACCAACGTGCCCAGTTGTGCTGAAGATAGGGCTAACATAACCTCTATCACTGTTAATGCTAAGGGAAGAACGTTAGGCACCTTGGCAGGCCGGCAGCACACAAGGTCGGATTCAAATTTTTTGTCATCTCTTACGAAGCAAGCATAGGTTGTCTAACACTTGGGCACTCGAGACGATGAGCAGGGTCGACCCACAGTAGGCCCGTTAGCACATGGGCATATCACATAGCACTTAGGCATCACTGGGCATAGTACTTGGGTGAACATAGCACTTGGGCATAGAGCTTGGGTGCACATAGCACTTGGGCATCAATGGGCATAGCACATAGCACTTGGGCATCATTGGGCATAGCACATAGCACTTGGGTATAGCACTTTGGGCATTCGCGCGTCGACACTTAAAACTTATGACGTCGACACTTGGGCATCATTGGGCATAGCACTTGGGTATAGCACTTGGGCATCTTTGGGCATAGTACTTGAGTATAGCACTTGGGCATCCTTGGGCATAGCACTTGGGTTTAGCACTTGGGCATCCTTGGGCATAACACATAGCACTTGGGCATCCTTGGGCATAGCACATAGCACTTGGGCATCCTTGGGCATAGCACATAGCACTTGGGCATAATTGGGCATCATCGTTGCCTCGAAACCCCACGACACTTGCGGCGGCACTTATGCATGCAGCGAGCATAGAAAACTAACTTGGGCTAATGTTATTCGGACTTGGTCGCAGAGCACTTGGCAACACTTGGGCATTCGCGCGTCGACACTTGGGTTACAACTTATGACTTACTTTGGCACTTGGAGACACACTTGGGGAGCGGCATAGGGCGTCGAACCTCTTGGCCCGTTTGGGGGAAATAGTGTTGGTTGATGGGATGGGATTGGATTGCGGATGGGGCGGAGATAGGCGAGGAGGGGGGAGGGACGAATCATAGTGATAAAGGGCTGAATCTCAGTGGATCGTGGTAGCAAGGCCACTCTACCACTTATAATACACCGTCGCGTATTTAAGTTGTCTGCAAAGGATTCTGCCTGCTGCTCGATGGCAATTGTACTTCAAGGCAGCCGATGCGATGCTTCTGTCGCGACGGCTTGGCCAACGACACGTGTCCTTGGGGACCGGAGGCCCCTACTGCGGGTCGGTGAATGGGCAGCGGGCGAGCACGTCGCTTCTAGCCCGGATTCTGACTTAAAGGCGTTCAGTCATAATCCAACGCACGGTAGCTTCGCGCCACTAGCTTTTCAACCAAGCGCAATGACCAATTGTGCCAATCAATGGTTCCTTTCGTACTAGGTTGAATTACTATTGTGACACTGTAATCAGTAGGGTACAACTAACCTGTATCATGACAGTCTAAACCCAGCTCATGTTCCCTATTGGTGAGTGAACAATCCAACACTTGGTGAATTCTGCTTCACAATGATAGGAAGAGCCGACATCGAAGGATAAAAAAGCAACATCGCCATGAACGCTTGGCTGCCACAATCCAGTTATCCCTGTGGTAATTTTTCTTACACCTCTAGCTTCAAATTCTGAAGGTCTAAAGGATCGTTAGGCCACACTTTCACGGTTCGTATTCACACTGGAAATCAGAATCAAACGAGCTTTTACCCTTCTATTCCATACGAGATTTCTGTTGTCATTGAGCTTATCTTAGGACACCTGTGTTATCTTTTAACAGATGGGCCGCCCCACTCAAACTCCCTACCTGACAATGTCTTCTGCCCGGATCGGCTCGCAGAGCGAGCCTTAGGTTAAAAAAGTAGGGCAATGCCCCACCTCCGATTCATAGAATAAGTAAAATAACGTTAAAAGTAGTGGTATTTCACTTTCGCCTTTCGGCTCCTACGTATCCTACACCTCTCAAGTTATTTCACAAAGTCGGACTAGAGTCATGCTCAACAGGGTCTTCTTTCCCCACTGATTCTGCCAAGCCTGTTCCCTTGGCTATGGTTTCACTGGATAGTAGACAGGGACAGTGGGAATCTCGTTAATCCATTCATGCGCGTCACTAATTAGATGACGAGGCATTTGGATACCTTAAGAGAGTCATAGTTACGCCGTTTACCCGCGCTTGGTTGAATTTCTTTTGTCATGCCCCAACCCGACCTATAGAGGTTAGACTAGGGTATGATCTAATCATTTACACCATTTCACATACTTGATCATTTGTTAAGATTTAATACTTAACGTTAGCCTAGAACTCCAAAAGATTTTTCGAAAAATCGGCAGCATAACGGCTGTATTTAGGACGTTTTGGTTTAACCTGATTTCTAAATGCCTCAATTATACCAATCATTAATCCAATTCAATTAAGGACTCCTATTTGGTCATCAACCGATATACCTGCTAGTTTATCTCGAAAGTCTTGTTTGATTAATAAGCCTAGCCCGATGACTATATCCCATTTACTTCTCAATTCCTATGGCGCAAGTACCTATTAATCTTTAGCTTATGATTGAGCACCTAGGTGAAGTTACATCATTTGGTTCTTCACCTAGTGATTGAGTTGCCTACGATAGTTACTAAATCAAAACAGTGATAGCAACCCACAAGATAGAGTGTTCATCTAGTCATAATCAGTACGAGCCAAAATTAGACCCCAAATTACAACGGGGGTCATTTACAACAACAACAAACAACGTAAGAAATAATCTTCAAAACAAACATATCGTTCACAAGCCAGCGACAATCAAGCAAGACACGTAAGGCATGCAATCACTCCAAGGAGTCATCAACAGGCACGTTATCCTCGGGTACCTGTTCCTGATCTTCTTCACTTGTGATGACAAAAGTGGGTGAGTCCTTATGAACTCAGCAAAGGGGAATGAGAGATAACATTTTGAAACTCTTTCCCGGTTAATCTTATGAAAACCCTTTTTGAAAATATGTCATATGAAATAAGGAAGTTCATAACATAACATAAATATAAATGAACACATTTATCCGTCTTTCCACCCCGATGTCCTCTAGGAACCAAGCGAGAGTACTTAAACACATAGTGAAAAGGATACAGTGAGCTTTGCTCTCAAGTTCATTTCTGACAATAGTTGTTGTGGCCGACTTCAATCGTCCACTTATCACTCCAACGGGTGTACTCCGGATGTACACCAAACCTACGACCCAACTCTTCGAGGAAGTCTAGCCCCCAAGCGAGAGAGGGAATTGGACCATGGTAGTCACAGTAGCACCGACAAGCCTAATGCCACCCGGCATGCGTGAAATGCTACCATGCCAGAATGAAAGGTTGCAACCTTGTATGCAATGCACAAATATACCATTTAACAATTCACATTAGGAGGTCAACAAAGTAGGTTGCCTCCGAGCAATTATAAGATCACATATTGCCAAGTAAATGAACGAGGCATGCTTGACATGAAATTTCACTTTGTAGAACACATAGAGTTACATGAACATTAAACGGGCAGCCAAGTAACACATATAAATCAAGTCATATAACTCATTTTGGGGTTCATGTATCAAGTATTAACATTATACAAGCATGCAACAACGCTCACACGAGATCGGGTGCAAGGATAGCACACTTATCAACATGCAATCATCAGGAATCATATTTAGAGCTATAAGGAAAATTATGGGTAGCCTATTAAACACATTTAAACATAGGGTCATCTCATAGCAATTAGTCATGAGCGCTAGGGCTTCAATTCCGTGCTCACACATGCGATTAAGCAAACCATTCATCAATTAATGATCCCAAGCCATGCACCAACCAAATTAAACAACCTCAACCAACCACAACAGTCCACACAACATCTATGTGCCACAATTCCAAGCATTCAATAACCCAAGCAAGGTCTCAACATGATTCAAAGCATATCACTAAGCAAAAACCTCACTGCAATGTTCTGTTTTTCCACATTCAATTAACCAAGAAATTAGTCTCCAATTTCAGTGAACCAAATTTCAATTTTATGCTTAAGGAATTATTTAAATCTAGGAACAGACCTCGCTCCATTTGGAGTTCGGACTTAGGAGTTATGGCCAAAACCGTGAGACTACGCAAAACTATCCAATTTTAGACACATTACGATTTTTGCCATATTTGAGGGTCTTAGAGTCAGATTTAGCTTTGGCCTATTTTTTGACAAAAATGTCCAGAACTGCAGAATATAGCAAGTTACCAATTTTCATGCATTTTTATCCACATTTACTAGGTCTAAACACTTCGTACTACAAAGTCAGTAATCTGCCAGAAACCTATGTCATTTTTCCAATTTTTCCAGATTTAGACACCTTTCGATATCTTGCCATTTTGGGGGTCTTAGAGTCAAAATTGGCCTTGGCCTATTTCTACAAAAAAATGTTTATAACTGACAAAAATAGTGACCTACCAATTTTCATGCATTTTTATCAAGGTTTACTAAGTCAAATGCACTTCGTACTACAATGTTAGAAAACTGCAAGCAAAAACGTTTTTACCTATCTTCAAGTTCTAGCCATTATCATGCCATGCGTGAGTAGATAAGCTCATATACACACATACACAACAACTACAAAGGTAAATATAGCCACATGAGAGCATGCATGTGAGTTTTGAAAACTTTCAAAAGAGTTTAACCCTCACCTTAGCAAGTTGTTGGATGTAAATGCTAGAAGAAGCTTGAAAATGCATAAGAGACCTTCTTTTCCTTGTTTTGGCCAAAAGATAGCTGGTTGTTCTTTACTTCCTAGCTTAGTTAGCATATTCTTAGTCTGTGCATGTGATTAGAACAAAATGAAATGAAAGAAAGCTATCAAAACATACCTATGGCCGAGATAGAGAGATTTGTGAGTTTTGTGTGAGATTTCTTGCTTGTTGATTGCAATGGTCGAGTTCCTTAGAGTCCTTGAGAGCCTAGGTAAGTCTTAGAATGCGAGCTTGAGCTATGGAGGTTCAAGATGCAGCCATGGCCGAAAATGAGAGAGAAAGACAATGGGAGAGAATGAGAGAGTTTGAGGATGAGATGAAATGTTTGTGTGTGTGTATGTGTCGGCCTTGAGCTATACAAGGCTGAAATTATTTTTGTTCTTTGAGCAATTTTGAATTATGAGGAGTATGGTCATTGAGAGGGCCAAGAAGGAAGGCTTGGTTGTTAGCAAAAGTGCCTTGGTGGAACAAAAAGTCTTGACAATGTGTAAGACCTTGTCTAGGCATGCATAGTAAAAAAAAATGTTGTTCAATTCTTGTTCAAATGATCTAGGTATGGCCGGCCATGTGGTGTTCAATTATGAATTTTTTGTTTTGTCTTAAGGTTTATTTCATTGTAGGATGATTGTGGTATTTGAGGTGCATTGGATTTGGAATAGAAATAAAGAATAAAGAATGTTTAGTGTTTAGTGAAATTTTGTCTTCAAGTGAGTTGATTTAGGATTAAATTATTAGTTAGTGGAGTTTGTAGGATTATTCTGTAGCCTAGTGTTTCGTGTAGGATTATTTATTGATTAGCGTGTGGGCATACTTTCATAGGTCTAGGGCATGCACTACGAGGTAAGGCACGAACTACGAGACACATGCACGTATTCCAAGTAAATGCACGTAATCCTAAATGAATGCATGTAAATGAATGCAAGGCACATAAATCAAGACATGACTCTTAACCTAGGTTAAGGAACGAAGTTCGAGATTAGGGCACACGAAACGAGGTAATGTACACAATTCAAGGTCAGGCCTCACATCCTCCCCTAAGGGTTGACGGCTCGAGACGAGCGCACAACCATCGTACGCAATTAGCCACGAACGCAGATTTCAGGCAAAGAGAGGCCAAGGACCCCATACAGTCATGATGTGCCGCATCCGAGAGATCGAGTGATGCCCCACGGGCCACGTGTGCCACACTTGTTGGAGTGGGAAGCGTGGAACACGGGGCGTGTTTAGGGGTTCACCCCACATCGTCCACGAAGGCAGACGCAAGGCAAAAGATGGACGATGTGACTTTAGACTGCCTTCTTTGTAGCTACGCAACACAGGAAACCGACCGATCGACTGAGGCAACGTAAGCACTCAGCCTGCGAATGCAGAGGCAAGCAGGGGCGGACGTCGCTCCTCAAGCAGGGATCCAACTGACCTATACAAGCCGACCACCACTCACGCGCTATCATGTTCGCTATTCCCAGACCACCAAGCCGGTAACCGCCCCACCGTCTAGGCAAATGAAGCCCTTCAAGCAGACGGAACCAGCGAGATGGCCCGAGAACGCACTGCTAGGCACGAGGAATTTCTGACGAACAAGCGACAAGGGACGGAAACGGCACGAGGTGCATGACCAAGCCGCACGTCGCAAGCTTAGGAGCCTACTTCATGGTGCCTGACCAAGCACCGAGTGCACGCACTTAAGGTACCAATCGAAAGCGAACTTCGAGCCCCTACGGTGCTTGGATAACCATATCCGTTGTATTACGACTCAGCGAGGACCATGGCGTCGTGTGCTAGGCGATTCGCGCATCGCGCAGGCCCATAGGAACATACCGTCGGACGGCTTCGAGGCAGCACGGTGCTTGGATCGCCACGACATTGAAGCTCTAGCCATCGTCTCATAGCAACGCTCGCGTCGTCACTTAACGAGAGCCAAGGTCGTATGGTAGGTGATTCGCGCATCGCGCATGCTTCTACCGTCCCCTTGTATGCACCCGTATGCACGGAACGGGACAAGCAACCTATCTTCCTGCCCACGTGGTGCTTGGATCGCCACGAAACTAGACCACGTCCGCCGTATTACGTCTCAACGAGGACCATGGCGTCGTGTGCTAGGCGATTTGCGCATCGCGCAGGATCACAGGAACACAACTTCAAACGGCTTCGAGGCAGTACGGTGCTTGGATCGCTATGACATTGAAGCTCTAGCCATCGTCTCATCGCAACGCTCGCGTCATCACTTAACGAAAACAAAGGCCGTGTGCTAGGCGATTCACGCATCACGCATCGTGCATGCCCCTATCGACCCCCTGTATGCACCCGTATATGCGAAACGGGACAAGCAAACTACTTTTCTAGCCACGCGGTGCTTGGATCGCCACGACATTAGACCACGTCTATCGCATTACGACTCAGCGAGGACCATGGAGTCGTGCGCTAGGCGATTCGCGCATCGCACAGGCACGTCAAAACCCACCGAGGGACGGCTTCAAGGCCGTATGGTGCTTGGATCGCCACGACATTAAAGCATCAACAATCGTCTCATTGCAACACTCGAGTCGTTGCTTAACAAAAGCCAATGCCACGTGTGGTAGGCGATTCGCGCATCATGCTTGCCCCCACCATCCCCCAAGAGCCACCCAAGCCCATGCGGTGCTTGGATCGCCACGACACTAGACCATGGCCATGCGCATCCACTCGGCAACAGCCATGGCTTCGTGTGCTAGCAGATTCTCACATCGCACAAGCCCAACGACACGTCGGGCGATGGGAATGTCCCCCAACGTGTACCTAGCCGGCGGCACGGGGATGGCTAATTTTGTGATTGGGCAACTACTCGCCCCCTCATTAGCCATCCCAATGGCGTCGATGGTGTTGCGATACCAAGATGGATAATGAGGGGCTAGGAAAGCCACCGCGTTTCTAATTAGCCATCCTGGTGCCGCGCCGAGGGACATGCCGGGGGACGCGGGGCGGGGATGGCACGGCCCCAACGCACGGGTATGTAATGCAATACCTCGGCATGATTCACTCGATAGGCATTCCTACCCACAATATAGCACACAATATAGCCCACAATGTGTCACGAAGTGCCCACAACGTCCCCCCACATGGACCTCGACTAGGGGGCTTGACACCACATGCCTCCCTATAGTACATTTAGACGCAAAAACCCAAGTGACAGCAGTAACGTACATTTTGCTAGAGATTCATAATGGGTGTTTTAAACTATAAATGGCCCCATGTGGCATGATCTTCGTACCCAACTTGCTTCTTAATGATAACATATGATATACAAATGCTTCAAAAAAAAAAATTTTGAATTTTTTTTAAATATTTAATAATTGCAAAAAATATGGAAAAATCATAAAAAATAGTAAAAAATCCAAAAAAATTTATATTAATTCATACATTAATTTGTTAAATGATATTCAAAAAAAAAAATTTTAAAAATTAATTTTTATATTTAAAAATTGCGAAAAATAGGGAAAAATCAGAAAAAAATAATAGAAAAATATGTAAAACTTATGTTAATTCTTAAATTAATTTGTTTACATGATATTTGGTGTTAAAATTTTTTTTTTGATGGATTAGGAACCCGATTAATCTAATTCGCCTCACAAATGTAATGAACTGTTTGTCGGACAAGGGAAAGGTTAAGACTACATCACAAATTCGGAAACCACTTGTAAAAGGCCATAAATGTCCACATTTGTGTCATAATACATTCCGCATGCCCAACATCCCCCATCGTCCCCCAAGCATACCCCCATAGTGCCTTAGCCGTACCCCAACAGTGCCCTAAGAGCACCCCTTGAGAGCCCCGTGCGCGCCACTAGTTGCATGAGGTATGCGAGCCCCATGCGCGCACGATGGTGAGGCACGGGCGCCTCATGCACACACCTTCGTGCCGTATGCGGGCCACATGTTCACACCATTGTGCTGCATGCCTGCACGATGCGCATAGCATCATGCGGCATAGGCTCCCCATGCGCACACCTTCGTGCCACATGAGGGCCACATATGCGCAGCATCGTGGGGCATGCGAGCTCGATGCGCGTACTATCGTTCGGGATGGGCGCCCCATGCATGTACCTTCGTGCGGCATGTAGGCCACATGCGAGCACCATCGTGCGGCATGCATGCCCGATGCGCTCACCATCGTTCGGCATGGGCGCCCTATGCGTGCAACTTTGCGTGGCATGCGGGCTACGAAGGTGCACCATCATACGGCATGCGCGCCCGATGTGCGCACCATCGTGCAGCATGGCCGCCCCATCTGCTCACCTTCATGCGGCATGCGCACACCATCGTGCAGCATGGGCGCCCCATGCTCGCACCATCGTGCGGTATGCAGGCCACATGCGTGCACCTTCGTGTGGCATGTGGCGCGCACCATCATGCGGCATGGGAGCCCCATGCGTACACCATCGTGCGGCATGCGCGTACCATTGTGCGGCATCGTCGTCCAAGTGTTTTCCCTATCGTTCCCGATGCGCGACCCCACTATGCAACAACCTTGCCAAGCCGTGCCCCAATTGTGTGCCAAGCTATAGCTCATCCGAGGCCCCAAGTACGAGCCTCAAGTATGTGCCCCATTCGAGGCCCAATCGCGCACCGTCGTGAAACACTGTAGGCAGCCGTGCCGTAAACGTTCACCAACGTGCCCAGCCGTGCTGAAGATAGGGGCAACATAACCTTAGTCACCGTTAATGCTAAGGGAAGTACGTTGGGCACCTCGGCGGGCCAACAGCACACAAGGTCGGATTCAAATTTTTTGCCATCTCTTACGAAGCAAGCATAGGCTGTCTAACACTTGGGCACTCGAGACGATGCACGAGGTCAGCTGGCAGGAGGCCCGTTAGCACTTGGGCATAACACATAGCATTTAGGCATCATTGGGCATAGCACTTGGGTGAACGTAGCACTTAGGCATAGAGCTTGGGTGCACATAACACTTGGGCATCAATGGGCATAGCACATAGCACTTGGGCATCATTGGGCGTAGCAGATAGCACTTGGGTATAGCACTTTGGGCATTCGCGGGTTGACACTTAAAACTTATGACGTCGACACTTGGGCATCATTGGGCATAGCACTTGGGCATCCTTGGGCATAGCACTTGGGCATCCTTGGGCATAGCACATAGCACTTGGGCATCCTTGGGCATAGCACATAGCACTTGGGCATCCTTGGGCATAGCACATAGCACTTGGGCATAATTGGGCATCATCGTTGCCTCGAAACCCCATGACACTTGCGGTGGCACTTATGCACGCAGCGAGCATGGAAAACTAACTTGGGCTAATGTTATTCGGACTTGGTCGCAGAGCACTTGGCAACACTTGGGCATTCGCGCGTCGACACTTGGGTTACAACTTATGACTTACTTTGGCACTTGGAGACACACTTGGGGAGCGGCATAGGGCGTCGAACCTCTTGGCCCGTTTAGGGAAAATAGTACTGGTTGATGGGATGGGATTAGATTGCAGATGGGGCGGAGATTGGCGAGGATGGGGTGGGACGAATCAGAGCGACAAAAGGCTGAATCTTAGTGGATTGTGGCAGCAAGGCCACTCTGCCACTTATAATACCCCGTCGCGTATTTAAGTCGTTTGCAAAGGATTTTGTCCGTCGCTTGATGGGAATTGTACTTCAAGACGGCCGACGTGACGCTTCCGTCGCGACTGCTTGGCCAACGACACGTGCCCTTGGGGACCGGTGTAACACCCCGATCCCTCTCGAGACCGAAAGTTCTATCAATCAATCTATTCACAACCCAATTCTAAACCCGGGCAAAATTTTAAGGAAAGACAGTCAGAGTCTCCCCTGTTCCTAGGCAAAATGTAAAACCTGTAATAGCATATAAGTGGACCAGTACCGTGTCCAACCATTCAAACACCTCAAGGCCATCCGAGCCTTGTTTATCAGCAATTAAACACAACGAGTTTACATACATTTCCAAATACCCAGAATATTCTAACTCTTTCTTTTAGACAATTACAAACATGCAAAGAAGTTAACTATACTAACTGAATACATAAACTAGCTTTTCAAATCACTTCAATAATCTAGTAAAACTTAAATTACATTATTTCTTTTCATTAAATAAAAACAACACATGACATACATCTTTGCATCTTTGACAACTCAAGCCACATAGCACGCAAGATAACTCTTCAAGCACGAACTTTCACGTAATCACGAACTTTCCAGCTAACATGGCATTTCCTGAAATGTGGGGTTTAGGAGTGAGTATACTCACCACGTATACTCAGTGAGGGCGAGACAAATATTGAGGTGGAGAGAAAGAAGATTGTGCAATGCAAATAAGGCAGTTAAGCAATATATATCTGACAAGTAGGCATTCAATCTAATAATCAATATAATAAACAATTGATAAAGCATTAACACAACCATTCAAAGCTATACCACACTTTGAAGGCTATGGTTCACTCGAGCGAGCAATGTACCGATCATGATTTTGATGACTTTAACGATGACGCGCCGGCTCACCCACCTTATAACTTCCGTTTAGAGTACTCCGGATATACTCTTTCAATTCTACGACCCAAAACCCCCTGGGCGGCAACCCAAGTGAGAAAAGGGAATAGGACACGGAGTTAGAGCAACCAACACTGGCAACCCGAGGCTACCCAGAGAGGCCCATCACTCACGCGCCTGACACTATGCAATGTAATACAAGATACAAGCAATAAACGAGATAACAAGCATTTAAAATCAATAAAGTAACAAGAACAACACTAACAAGCATTATCAACAATTGATATACAATTCAATCATAACCAACATTAACAAGCATAACAAGCAATATTAAGCAATCTATAGGCATTACACTATGAAAACACACAAAATTACAAAATGACCCCAACTTGTAAAACGCTACTACTTTCAAACGAGCCACGAGTTTTGGAAACCGACTTCACCAATCCTGCTAGGTCACTATAAGGCACGTCTAAAGACCCCGAAACCCTACTTAACCCTAGGATTCACGCAAAGCCCCGATTTCTCCCTTTGCTCGTTTGAACTACCGCTACCTTAACCAAACACCCAACCAACACCATAACCACACCAAAAGTGCTTCCATGACCTCCTGAGACAATGCTATCACGCAAAACGATAAAATGCCAAACTTGAGCTAAACGACCCTAACTTTCACTAAGCCATTTTTCTCCATTTTTCCATTACGCACCCCAAACAAATCATGCATTTAGGCATTCTAGCATATCTAGCACTTTCCTACATCAACATAATGCATAATGGAGCAATTCATCGAAACAGGGGTTTACTATTCATAATTTACTATTCAATTAACAATCTAAATTGCAAATTTGATAATCAACCGCAGAAAATGCTAAAAATCTATGAATACATGTTCTACAATTGCTAGGGAACATTCTTTAAGCAACAAAACGGATAAAATAACAATCTACGCATAATTTCTAAAAATTAAAGTTTAGACATAATATTTCCAAATGCGCAAATAACGATGAAACCCTCACCTTAGACACTACTAGACGCTAGGAAAACCATGTTGGATGCCTCAGAAACCACCCCGTGCAAGCTCACGCGATGATTTGAAGTTTTGAAGATTGAAATCTTTTTTTTTCTGTCTCCTTGGTTTCTGCCCTTTCATTTCTGTTTTTCAGCTCTCTTTTTTTTTGTGCTATAATAAGCTTATAAGGTGACAAGAAGTCAACAAGTCAAAGCCCTTGGTCAAAGCTAACTTAAACTTGGTCAACTAAGCTTATTTCATGCATTTTTAAAGCTAAAACAACTAACATAAATCCAATTCCAGTTAATAACAATTAAACTACTAAAATTAAAACACAAAACACCAGTTTTCACTATTTGTTGAGGACTAGAAATCATTTCCTAACTATCGCTCTCGATATGCTATGCACTTTGCGACACTAAAAGAATAACAATTAAATCTCAAAGAATTTAAGAAAATATAATTTTCAAAAAGTAACATAGTTCAAAATCTACTCCGGCTCGAAGCTACTTTTCATTTAATCGAAAACCAAGCATTAAGATGCAAGAAAAATAAAACCGATTGACATAAATATGAAAATAAAGCTACAAATGAATGTTTAACTAAAATAAACACAAAATTCAATGCTAACATTTAAGCTAACACTTAATTAAATGCCATTGAATCATGTCAGGTTCGGGTTATCATATCCTCCCCCCCTTAAAACAATTGCGTCGTCGCAATTCTTCTTCCAATAGAACTCTGCATCCACTGAAATCCAACTCTGACTAATCTTCATCAGCTGCAGAGCAAGTATATTAATCAAGAAAACCAATAGGGAAGTTTAAGAAAAATTCCAAGTAGTAATGCCGAACAAAGGCTCAAATGTTGATACCACACAAAATCCCGTTGACACAAATACTGAAGAAGAATAAAATTCCAATCAAAAGCGCCGAGGTAATACCAATAAAGACTAAAGCAAAGATACTGTAGATAAAATCTCATCACATATTAATGATAAGAAGAATACCGAATGAATACCCCATACACGAATCTCTAGTAGAAGTTCAACTATTACTGCCTGAGAATTCCCAAGCAAGAAGCCAAATAAAGGCTCAAACAAAGGTTCCATCCAGAGGTCCAAAGAAGTACCCCGCTGGTCATGAATTTCATAGAAGAATTCCTTGTTAAGAGTGCTGAAGAAAATACTAAGAACCCAATCAAATAAGTGGGTATCCAAATAATAACCCCATAGGACAACCAATTTGATTCCGAGTACTGCTATCAAATGCCAAGAGGAATGTCAACGAAAATAGCAAAGAAAATATAATGTGCCCAATAAGACAATCAAGTTGAATAACAAATATAGTTTTCCCAGATAGACGAAAACCCTAAGGAAAATACCGAGCTGGTGCACAATATACAAAACCAAACTCTGAGGCCCCTGCACTGTTTGCCAAGTGAGAACTTCATACAACCTTGCCAATAAGGAAAATACCAATAGAATGCCCAATAAGAATTCCAAAGAGTACCGTAAGTAGTACTATACAATAAGTATAATATGAATTCCAAATACCAAACCTACTGAGGAACACTAAAGAAAATTCCCGAAACAATGCTCCAGTGAGAAAACACCAAGGATTGCCCAATAAGTAAGTACCAAATAAATGACCACCAAGAATTCTATAGAATGCCATTGAAGGATTTCCAATAAAGGATGCCAATAACACACCAATAAAGACCGAGACTCATATGCCATAGATAATACCATACAGTAAGTCCGATTGAGATCCCAATAGCCAAGTCCACCGAGAAGTGCCAACAAAAGTTTCCAAAGAATACCCAATAAGAAAACCAAAGAATGCTCCAGAGAATAACCAAATAGAACCCCAAAAGAAAACTACTCTTTCACAACGGTTATGCATAGAGGAGGACCTTAGAGACTCGCCAATATCCGAACTCCAAAAGCAAACACCAACTCCCAAATAAAGGCTAATTATATGCCATTCATTTCCTGCCAATCTATACATCTTTAAAGACCAGCTATGAACCACTTTCTTCAGGGGAGAAAGATGTCTTACTTACTATTTCCACGGGACATGCATGAATGCCAAGATATCACATTTATACACATGTCTTAAACTACTACGCAAGCAAGTTTATAAAACAGTTTATTCAACAAAGTCATTCAAGTACGACAATCAAGTCAAGCACAACATAATCAATTCAAATCACGGCACAACCAATTCAAAACATTCCAATACACTCATTACAAGCAATACTTCAAGCAAATAACAATTCACGAGGTCAATTCGATTCACGAGGTCAATTCAATGCACAACCAGACACTTCACTTCACTTAGCACACAATTAACACATAACACATAATTATATCACATAGGTGCATACATTCAGGTCAGGACACACAATCTCACATACAGGCACATACTTTCAAGACACACTTAACAAGCACACATTCAAGGATCACTACCCACCAGACCGAGGACCCTATCCCGGCTTATGAGCTAGACAAGCTCTGATACCACCTGTAACACCCCGACCCCTCTCGAGACCGGGAGTTCTATCAATCAATCTATTCACAACCCAATTCCAAACCTGGTCAAAATTTTAGGGAAAGAAGGACAGAGTCTCCCCTGTTTCTAGGCAAAATGTAAAACCTGTAATAGCATATAAGTGGACCAGCACCTTGTCCAACCATTCAAACACCTCAAGGCCATCCAAGCCTTGTTTCTCAGCAATTAAACACAACGAGTTTACATACATTTCCAAATACCCAGACTATTCTAACTCTTTCTTTTAGACAATTACAAACATGCAAAGAAGTTAACTATACTAACTGAATACCTAAACTAGCTTTTCAAATTACTTTAATAATCTAGTAAAACTTAAATTACACTCTTTCTTTTCATTAAATACAAACAACACATCAACATACATCTTTGCATCTTTGACAACTCAAGCCACGTAGCACGCAAGATAACTCTTCAAGCACGAACTTTCACGTAATCACGAACTTTCTAGCTAACAAGGGATTTCCTGAAATGTGGTGGTGAGGAGTGAGTATACTCAACACGTATGCTCAGTGAGGGCGAGACAAATATCGAGGTGGAGAGAAAGAAGATCGTGCAATGCAAATAAGGCAGTTAAGCAATATATATTTGACAAGTAAGCACTCAATCTAATAATCAATATAATAAACAATTGATAAAACATTAACACAACCATTCAAAGCTATACCACACTTTGAAGGCTATGGTTTACTCGAGCGAGCAATGTACCAATCATGACCTCGATGACTTTAACAATGATGCGTCGGCTCACCCACCTTATAACTTCCGTTAGAGTACTCCGGACATACTCTGTCAATTCTACGACCCAAAACTCCCTAGGCGGCAACCCAAGCGAGAAAGGGAATAGGACACGGAGCTAGAGCAACCAACACTAGCAACCCGAGGCTACCCAGAGAGGCCCATCACTCACGCGCCTGACACTATGCAATGCAATACAAGATACAAGCAATAAACGAGATAACAAGCATTTAAAATCAATAAAGTAACAAGAACAACACTAACAAGCATTATCAACAATTGATATACAATTCAATCATAACCAACTTTAACAAGCATAACAAGCAATATTAAGCAATCTATAGGCATTACAGTATGAAAACACACAAAATCACAAAATGACCCCAATTTGTAAAACGCTACTAGTTTCAAACGAGCCACGAGTTTTGGAAACCGACTTCACCAACCCTCCTAGGTAACAATAAGGCACGTCAAAAAACCCCCAAACCCTAGTTAACCCTAAAATTCACTCCAAGCCCCGATTTCTCCCTTTGCTCGTTTGAACTACCGCTACCCTAACCAAACACCCAACCAATGCCCTAACCACACCAAAAGTGCTTCCATGACCTCCCAAGACAATGCCATAACGCAAAATGATAAAATGCCAAACTCGACCTAAACGACCCCAACTATCACTAAGCCATTTTTCTCCGTTTTTCCATTACGCACCCCAAACAAATCATGCATTTAGGCATTCTAGCATATCTTGCACCTTCCTACATCAACAGAATGTATAACGAAGCAACTTCATCGAAACGGGGGTTTACTATTCATAATTTACTATTCAATTATCAATCTAAATTGCAAATTCGATAATCAACCACAGAAAATGCTAAAAAGCTATAAATACATGTTTTACAATTGCTAGGGAACATTCTTTAAGCAACAAAACGGATAAAATAACAATTTACGCATAATTTTTAAAAATTAAAGTTTAGACATAATATTTCCAAATGCGCAAATAATGATGAAACCCTCACCTTAGACACTACTATACGCTAGGAAAACCACGCCGGATGCCTCAAAAACCACCCTGTGCAAGCTCACGCGATGATTTGAAGTTTTGAAGATTGAAATCTTTTTTTTCTCTCTCCTTGGTTTCTGCCCTTTCATTTCTGTTTTTCAGCTCTCTTTTTTTTTTGTGCTATAATAAGCTTATAAGGTGACAAGAAGTCAACAAGTCAAAGCCCTTGGTCAAAGCTAACTTAAACTTGGTCAACTAAGCTTATTTCATGCATTTTTAAAGCTAAAACAACTAACATAAATCCAATTCCAGTTAATAACAATTAAACTACTAAAATTAAAACACCAAACACTAGTTTTCACTATTTGCTAAGGACTA